>BSBM01001346.1:2500000-5000000 GCA_027924585.1 Larix kaempferi | reverse complement strand
TTAAACATGATTATTTTAGATTATTTTAAATATTTAAGCAAAATTAACATATATTTGAGAAGATATTGACCAGTGGGCTTTCTTGACCTCTCAAACATGGTTTTGTGACTGCTTGACCATCTTGAGATGCAATTTTATCCTCAGTGTCTTTCAAAAACAAAATCCAATCTTTTTAGTCCTGCTACAATGGCAAATACTCCCACTGGCCCCGAACTCCAGCCAAGATAGCATTGAGCAGGAATGCAGACGAGTAAACCAGAATTCCATTGTCAGTCCACTGGGCATGAGAATCAACCTCCATGGAGTCATATTTTGGCAAACACTCACCAAGAAGATAACTGCCAACGGCCCACTTAACCCAAACCAGGCACTGCAGAGCACTGTACACCCATCTTGCAAAACCCTTTATACCCAAAGTCCCTAATATTGAACTACCCACTGCAATGCACAGAAGCTGCAAAACTATCACTGCCCAAACCAGGGAAATTGGTTCTTTTGGACGAAAGTCTCTCAAACGATGAAATATGCCCAAATACAAATGTAAGAAATCCATGCATAAAGCAATACCAATAGCAGCCATTATGACAGCAACTCGAGTTTCAGAGGGTGGCATGGAATGGGTATAGTACCATTTACCAGAGCTTCCTTCAAATGCAATAAGCAAAGCCCAAGCAACAGAGCAAATCAAGTTCACACCACCTACTATAAACGATAAATTTCTTGGACTTAGAAGACTATCTCTAAAGAACAGCACTTGGCAAGCATTGGTGTTATCTGCATGAAACTTTACCGGAGGTATGCTTAGAAACGCATTGGCAACAAACCCAGTGCCTGTCGTGTCTACAGCATAATGTTTTACAGCCCTTCTTACCAACAGAGAGCTAGAGAAACCATCCATTCCAAACAAGCCAGTTAGTATAATGGTGGCTGATGCTTCTATGAGCCTTTACACTACTATGTAAAATGAGCTATAGGCTTCGGTATATTTAGGCGCAGATCTGATCAGCAGCTTTGCCCAGTCATCATCACCTGCTGGATGGATTGGAATGCAGATACAAAGACGCTTTCTTCGGATGGATCTCTGAAACTTATCAAGTGTTTCACAGACTGCAAGAGGGGATTCACCAGTTACCATTATGGAGTTATCAGTCTCTGTCAGTCTCTCCCTTCCAGATTCATCAGTGTCGATCTGCAACAGGCCCCGGTTGCAGCCATGGCAGCCATTACTTCGACAGTGCAGAGATGAAGTATGCACAGGGAACCAGGCAGCCGTTTTAGTGTTCCAGGGATCTGACGAGCAAGCATGACTGTAATCTCTTCCACTGCCTTGAATACAATGCATCCGCATGACTGACTACAATTACAATTATCTCTGACTGTTGCAGATTCTAACACAGATTCTAACGGGAGGCATTGCAAGTAAGAATGGGGCTTGTGGGTTGACAACATTATAACAGTAGCATGCCTATATTCTCTACATGTTCAGTCCAAGCCCATTTATGTTCTCTAGTTTGGGACTTCTCATAATGGCCATAATATCCCTAACACCAATTTCCATGTCAAACCTTCCTCTGATCAAACTTGTAAGAAAAACTGCGAAGTTACCTACACAAACCTTCCTCTGATCAAACTTGTAAGAAAAACTGCGAAGTTACCTACACAGATGATCCCTACATTAGTTAAACTAACAGAACCGGTTACTGTTTTGTTAAACTCAACCTGCGCGGAGGCAACATTACATAGCCATCCCAAGCAGCAAAGTAACCTTACGATCAACAATTGGATCTTGTCTCGGCTTCTTTGCCATTCCTTGAACACATCCATTTTGAGATACAATCAGATGGGAAGCTTTCACTCTTCTAAAGAGAAACTCTTTAATCACTCCTCTCAATACCCATTGTGTCTGCATCTTTTATAGCAAAGTTGGCCTGTGTCTCTGCCATCTTTTATGGCAAAGTTCACTTGCCATTCACACATGACCATCCATAAGGTTTTGGATGAAAAGTGGTGGTTAAGTTTCTATAGGGTATCAGTTTAAATCTTGTGAGGTGTTTAAGGCGAACCTCTTTGCCACAATAATACCTTTAATAATGAGCAAAGCATTCTTCCATTCAAACTAAAACTGACCTCGACCAAAGTTATACACCCATCTTCAAAGAGTCTTCGTCTTAAAAAAGATTTCACATCAAAAGCTAATTTCATTTCTAGAACACAACAATGTGTTCCAATGGTTTCTTTCTAAAGATTGGAAATATAATGAGTATCACCTTCTCGTCGCTACCAAGTAATTGAGAGAATGCACAGAGAGTAGGAAGTACAAATATATTCATTTTACAAAAATATATTTCGATAGATCGATATTTTGAAAAATATTGGTGGAAAGAGAATATGAATAATATCGTTTTGAACCATTTATGTGTGAATTCTTTGCATTCTCTTTATAAGCATTTTTCTTTTTTCTATGTAGGCAATTGAGTGAAGAGTAAATATACTAACGATAAAGATAAAGAGAATATGTAGTTTTTATTATAATATATTTTTGAGTATTGATGGAGATTCTTTTTAAAGATGGGTGGTATAACCTTCTCGTCGCTCCCAACTAATTGAGAGAAAGCAAAGTACAAATATATTTATTTTACAAAAATATATTATGATAGATCAAAGGAATGAATATATTGGTGGAAAGAGAATATGAATATATCGTTTTGAACAATCTATATGTGTTTGAATTCTTTGCATTCTCTTTATAAGTATTTATCTTTTTTTATGTAGGCAATTGAGTTAAATACATTAACGATGAAGAGAATATGAATATATGAATATGTAGTTTTTATGAACATTCAAAGTTCAATATTATTTTTATTTTAAGCAATAGGAGAAGTCTTTATCAAATTTTATAGCACAGTTGGTTTCGATGGGCCTCGTTCTGTATGACAACCCAAATTTGAACCCCACAAAGTAGTTGGGAGGAGACACTTAAAAATCCAACCATGTTAAGGGTTAGTTTGGCCTATGTCAGGTACGATCCTTGGGTAATTTTGACAGCTTGGATATCCCCTTTGTCGCAATTTCCTAAACCACAAGTTAGTCCCACAAGTCATGGACAAACTATAGGAGAAGCCTTCAAATCGTTGTGATTTCTAGAGTTGTTCTTTACGGCATTCTTAAATGACATAGATTTGGAGGTTGTAAACATCCATGAATCCACAACTCCACTATGCAATCATAGCACCAAATCAGTGATGGAATCATTTCCTAGATGGTAAACAAACAATAACATTTGAAGAATAACATGTGATCTTCAAGTTGTTTACCTCTTTTGCGCATTCTTAAATGACATAGATTTGGAGGTTGTAGGCATCCATGAATCCACGACGCCACTATGCAATCATAGCACCAAATCAATGATGAAATCCTTTCCTATGTTGTAGACAAACAATAACATGTGATCTTCGAGTTGTTTACCTCCATATATTAAATATTATTTTTCCACGGGAATCCCTTATGCGCATGCCAATTTATGTTTTAAGTCAAACACACAATCTATAAAACTTACCCACAAATAGATAGTTTTTCCAAAAGGTGACCTAACTATAATCTGAAATTGTGTCTTCCTTTCTTCCAAAACACCAAAAGACTTGCTCTTTGAAATTTCAACAAACACTTTACTAAAAAGTATTTCGTCAAACACACACCATGTATCCTAAACATTGTTCGTATGTATACATGTTGTCAAATAGATTGTGTGCTTCCTTAATACTTTGGCCAAAAACTTTCCAAACAAAATGAATGATAAGTGTTTACCCAACCAATCAAGGGCCATCTAAACAACATCTTGATCTCCAACCAAAATCCTAATTGGCTCTATTATGAATGTCGTTCCACCTGGATTCTTGGGTTTCCCATAAACAATACCCTTAGGTACTAGACTCTTCCACCCACCACCCCTTATTCATACTCAATAAACATAATATCCCTACTTGCCCTTGTATCCAAGGAAGCACACCTTATCAGGACAAGTTGGGTTAATGATCCGAACAAGCTAGGGAGCTACATGTACTCCCAACACTTGACCATCTACAGAAAACTCATCACAATCAAATGTATCGAGAAAAGTTGTCCCTTGTAGTTTTCAAACTTGGAACCATCATTGAATGAAACAGGTCCCCCAAAAAATATTTTATGCCAAAACTCAGCATTTTTGAGGTCCTAAAAAGCCAGATCAATTAAGGCTTCTATCATGTCCCCTTCCATTAATCCGGTGCAAGGAAGGAAATATGACCAAACTTACCGGGCTTAGTTGACAATCTTATCCCCATACATTACTCAGAAATTCATAACAAATAAAAACTTCTGTGTACAAGTTCATACTCAATATAAACACAACGGAATTAAATCATGTTTGCACAAACACAACGGTAATGCATCAACAAATCTATCACAAGCACAGGATGATTCAACATGCAGAGAATCAATCCCCTTCCAATGCTATGCACAGATTACATAACAACCATATTAAGATAATAATTTCAATCCATTAACAAGAATAACTATCATTCAGAATTAACACATTGCAGAACACATAATGCATATGATTTAAACCATAGAGAACACTTATCTTGAGATGAGGTTGTCCAAACAACTGGCTATGTGAGAGCAACATTCCACCCAACCATAGATCTTTGTCCAGCCTATAGTCTTTCAGCTGAGAGATCACCCACGAGCTGAGTTGTGTATGTTAGTTTTTCAGAAATTTCAATCTGATCTAGGATCTTAACTGAGAGAATAACATGTACATCATATCTACAGCATATCTATAGCATATCAATCATGGACACAATAATGCAAGCACAGAAGAGACACAGAGTTTCGCCAGGGAAAACCAAGAAGGTGAAAAACCCTGCAACTTCCTCAGAGATAGATAGAGCAATGATACAACCCAAGCATAAGAGATATACTCCTAGCAGCAGCTTCTCCTCCTCCACTAGTGCACCACTTTCCAATGAGTGTAAGAGTGAGAAAGTGAACGATCAAATAAAGTGCCTCCCGCACTCTATTTATACTTGACTTGATTTTCCTAATGACCTTTACTAGGTCGGCCTCAACTTAACCACATAACATAATGCTGACAGGGCCGACCCCACTAGGGTGGTCTAATAACCCTTTAACCCACATGGCTTATACAGGGCTGACCCCATCAAGGTGGTCTAATAACCCATCAAGTATAATTTATGACACTTACAATATAAATGATGACACTTTCGTATAGAGGAATAACACATCTCTATAGGAGTACAATAAAATACATAGATGAAATACATTCCGAAGTTACATATATATCAACACTCCCTCTTAACTAGGAAGGTATTTATCAACACAGATCTGCTAGCACAAGTCTTCTTCTCTGGATCATTATCAGTGAATCACCGTCCTTGAATCATCGTCATCGTCACTACTGTTTCTATCTCAATCAATCTCCGATCTACTCGTCATAAGAAGTTCTACAAAGCTAGTCCTTTTTCATACTGGATGTAGGGCCACCACCTGTAGGTATTCATCATCACTGGCCATACTGTGGAATCCTCAGGACATATTACGTGCGTCACAAAACCTCACAAGAGCATCCAAGCTGTTATGAGCACATGGCTCTACCTGTCGGATCTACCAGGGCTATATTATATGTGACTGTCACAAAACCTTAAAAGAGTTTCTTTCCTAACAATATCTCTAAAGAGCATCCGAGGCCTTTTACGTGTCTACCACAACATGTCCGGATCTCCAAGACTTATTACATGTGACCCCCACCACAAAACCTTAAAATAGTGTCTTGCCAAGCAAGATCTCTAAAGAGCTCCTGAGGCCTTTTACGTGACTAGCACAACCTGTCCATATCTCCAAGACGTATTACATGTGGCCATGGAAAAACCTTGAAAGAGCATCCCAGGACTGATTACGAGCACACAGATCAACCTATCGGATATCCCAGGGCTGGATTATATGCCATAGGACAAAACCTCGAAAGAGCATCTACTAGATATCCCAGGGCCAGATTAAATGCCATAGGAAAGACCTCGAAATACTATCTCCAAATATTCCAGGGCTGGATTATATGTCCTCCCAAAGAAAAACCTCGAAAGAGCATTTGCCAGATATCCCAAGGCCACATTACATGCCATAGGAAAAACCTCAAAAGACTATCTACAAACCTCCTAGGGCTGGATTATATGCTTATATGCACAACATGTTCCACGGCCACATAGTATCAACCTGATACTCACCATACATCATCCTCATGTACATCATCACATGATCATCCTGATCATCATAGCATCATCCTGATACATATCATCTGGAGCAACATCCTGAAGCTCATCATCCATGATCATCCTGATCATACAGTGCATCCACCTGATGCATACCAAGTATCTACCTGATGCATATCATCATACATGATCTACCTGATCATACAATGTATCTACCTGATACATATCATCATACATGATCTACCTGATCATACAATATGTCCACCTGATACATATACAAATACATGATCCAAATGATCATATCCAACATCCAACATGATGCATATACATATACATGATCCAACTGATCATATCCCGCATCCAACATGATGCATATACATATACATGATCCAATTGACCATAACAAGCATCCATTATGATGCATATACATATATATGATCCAAATGATCATGCCAAGCATCCAACATGATGTATATACAGAGTAGTAGTTGGAGCATCGTTCTGATGCTCATAATCCAATGCTTACATCCACAACCATGGGAAGGATCCTCCTCTCACCATGCTTCGAATGGCTCCTGCAAATGTATCCATCACTTCTTCCTCGAAGTGTCATCAATCTGAAGAATACCAAGCCTCTCTCTGAAGTACTCAAACTTCACTCTGGCTAGTGGCTTCGTCAACACATTTGCAACTTGCTCATCTATCGCAACATACAGGAGCTTCACTGCTCCTCTCTGCACCATATCCCTGATATAGTGATATTTGATCTCAATGTGTTTCGACCTATCGCAGAACACTGGATTCTCATAAAGCTTCACACAACTTTGGTTATCACAAAAGGTATCAGTAGGCTCCAACGGGAGATCAAATAACTCAAACAGTAGTTTCTGGAGCCATACTGCCTCACAACAAGCTGCGACATACTCTGCTTCGACTGTACTCAGTGCCACACAAGACTGCTTCCTGCTAAACCAAGAGATCATACCAGATCCCATACTGACGTAGCACCCCGAAGTGCTCTTCTGATCAATGGCACTGCCTACCCAATCCGAATCAACATAACCCTCCAGGTTAAACTTTTGATTCGCCTCATACTTGAGCTTATAGTCAACTGTACCCTTCAGGTACCTCATAATATGCTTTGTAGCTGTCAGGTGAACATGTCTCGGATCTGTCAAATACTTGCTCAAGGTGTTCACCGCAAAGCAGATATCTAGTCTTGTATTTGTCAGGTACATCAAGGACCCAATCATCTAACGATACACCGTGACATCAACCGAATCAGATGAAGCATCACACAGAAGCTTCAAGTTCGATGCCATAGGTGTGGCCATGGCCTTGCATTCCATCATCCCGAACCTCTTCAGGATCTCTACTGCATACTTCCCTTGTCCAAGGAAGATTCTATCTGTACTCTGCCACACCTCCATGCCTAGAAAGTAGTGCATCATCCCTAAGTCCTTCATCTCGAACTCGGAAGCAAGCTTCCTCTTCATGTCGGCAATCAATCTATCATCACTTGTAACAAACATGCCATCCACATACAATAGTAGTATCATTGGATTTCCTTCCTCAACCTTGTAGTAAAGGTTGGAATCTACTCTACTCTTGGTAAATCCCAAACTGGATAGAAAGCTGTCTATCCTACCATACCAAGTCCTAGGAGCTTGCTTCAAGCCATACAAGGCTTTCATCAACCTGCACATATATGACTCTCTGTCATGTGTCTCAAAACCAAGTGGCTGCTCCACATACACTTCCTCCTCAACAACACCATTCAAGAAAGTTGTCTTGACATCCATCTGGTGTATCTTCCATTTCATCACTACAGCTAGAGCAAGTACTAATATGATGGAAGTGTACCTGGATACAGGTGCAAAAGTCTCTTCATAGTCAATCCCTCTTTCTGGGAGAAGCCATGAGCTACAAACCTCGCTTTGTATTTCTCCATGCTATCATCTGCATCATGCTTGATCTTATAGATCCACTTGGAAGTCACAACAGACTTCCCTTCAGGTCTTGGGACTGCATCCTAAACATCATTCATCATGATCGACTGGTATTCCTCGATCATGGCATTCTTCCTAGATCCTAGGAACTTCAATATCTTCAATAGATAATTTTGTTGTTGAACAAATGTTGTAGTCCTTCTTTTGTAGGTGATGGTATACGATCTTTCCTACAAAACAAGTTAAATTGCATGATTAGAAACATCTCATAGTTTTTAGAACAAATTCTTACACATAAGGAAATCTGTCATACAGTCATGCAATTATCTTAGCCAATGCTTCAATACAACATTTATCCATATCATGTAACTTTCTAGATGCCTTCCAATCTCTACCAAAACATTGTTAGGAGTGTGCACAACTCCCAATATGTCAGTAAAGAGGTTTCATTCTAGATAAGTAGCAATGGAATGTTGTATAGTGCCATAGGCCACTTACCCATCACATGCATATTAGTAGTATAATGTTCATTAATGCAATTATTCTAATATGCATAATACACACCCTAAGTCTAGGAACATAAGCATATACATCATTGAACATTATCATTTAAACAAGCAAGTATGCAAGAAATGACAATTCAAATACTTATCTTGTTTGTTTGTAGGGTGGACTCCCTCTCAATATTTTCTTCATTGCAGGAATTACTGGAGTGTGGTCCCTCTTGATCTTTGCTTCCTGGATTAATTGTCCTTTGAACTTATATCCATCCTTGATCCCTATGCATGCTTACTAGTATCATTATTGTGCTATCCTCGAGGTCTCATACATACATTCATTAGTATAATCTCAATACTATCAAAACAAAATAATCTTAAACATGTATAGTCATGATCATTTCAAACAGAGATAATAAACATTAGTATTCAAGGTTTCAGGTAATACTTCTTTTACTCATGCATATTCTTATTTGACCAAAGGACTTTTCTGGTTAGTCATACCATCAATCAAGGTAAGAGACATAATATGCATAAACCCTTGATTACTAACTTCAATGAATAATCATTATCAATCATGCCATGCATACTTATATACGAGATCCTAACACAAGGTAGGATTCTAACTTGATATAGGAAAAAAATACATCAATTAATATGTTAGCTATTTATGTCTAACATACCCACATGATGTCTTCTTGTTCTCTTCAATGACTTGTAGTAGTAACTTGCATATCTCATAGGTTAACCATTATAGAACCAAGTTATACATACCTCGTAAGTAGATCTTCTATGTGATCCATGAAAATGGATGAATCTTTGTCTTCATGTCACCATGGTCATATTTTCTTGAACTAGAACATGATTTGTCTTTCTTGATGTACATTTCATGTTAGTGGACAACATCAACCTCATACAACACCACAATGCATTAGTACAATCATAAGTGTCAAAACCCTAATCAATGAATATCTTCTATCATGCATTCATATTTTTATTAAGGTGATACGACAAGTCTGAAATTAATCAAGATTGTACTAATCTTAATGAAGACAAACATATCATAAAATTAATCATGAACAGATTTCGAAACATACCTGTAACATACCTATACGTCATACCTGTCAAGTTTGCTTGTAATCTTTTTATGTAAGGCCTTAGCCTCATCTCCCTCTAAAACTGGAACTTCTTCACTTATGCAGGTGACCAATCCATTCTCTTCTAGGATTAACTCAATCCACTTTGATTTGCTGAAACTGGATCTGGAGCTGGATTAGGGTTTGTCAGAGAAACCCTAAAAATTCAAACTTTGAATTTCAAACTTCTTAAAGGATAGAAAGATGCGCCTTGATGAGCTAATCAAGCTGGTATACTCGGAATTTGAAAACTGCAAAGTTTCACCCCTCACATTTGCTTTTTAATCTTCTGGATTCACTTGGGAGGACCCTGAATTAGGGTTTGAGTTTCCCGGAGCTTCACCCAACCAAATAGTTTGATCCAAAGCTCTAAAATTTGATTTTTCCAAGGAGCTTCCAGCTATGGTCACAGATTTCAAAAATTCCCATTTTTGCAGAAGCCCTAATTTTTCACCTTTCCGATCAAAGTCCTGAACTAGGGTTTGATCAAGCCCGACCTTCTTCCAAACCAAAAAATTTGATCTTGGTATCTAAATTTCGATTTTGATGAGGAGCATCCAGTCGTGGTCTCCGATTACAAAAATTCCAACTTTCTCCGAAGCCCTAAATTCCTGGAGCCATGAATGAAGGTGCTCAAAATCCAATTTTGTTTTGATAGAAATATGCACCTGATTGTTTTTGGTGTAACTCCAAAATTTCAGATCTACATGGTCTAAAAATGATTCTTGTAGCAGCCTAACCTATTATATTTCCAACCCCATAGGTCTGACCTCAATTGGATTCTTTGAGAGATAGTTATGTTAAGTGTCGCAATGTGACTTGTTTATGGGATAAAACATGAGAGAAAACTTGTATGGCGTGCCACATGTCGCTGGTTCACTTTCAACCTCTGAACCTTTGGCTTGTGAAAGTACAGTCTGTTCCCTACCTGTCACATTTTACGAAATTTCATTTGGAGCTTCCTATCCCAAGTTGTGACCTTTTTTCCTAGGTCACATGTTTATGACTGAGATCTGGAAGAGACATAAACCCTATATTGTACAGATCATAAATCACAAAGTACAACCAATTAGAGGTTGTCCTTTGGACACAAGGTACATGGGGATCTTATCTTGGACCTGTAATATTTTTTCAGATCCTGAAACCTCGCTGAAATGTATTTATAGTGAAAGTGCTACGATGACTCGTTTTTTCTATATCAAGCCCTAGCTTCGTAAGTGCAAGAAGTGTCATAGATGCCATACCATGCGTTCTTTCAGGCTAGCTCTGATACCATGTTAGTTTTTCAGAAATTTCAATATGATCTAGGATCTTAACTGAGAGAATAACATGTACATCATATCCACAGCATATCAATCATGGACACAATAATGAAAGCACACAAGCGACACAGAGTTTCACTGGGGAAAACCAAGAAGGTGAAAAACCCCGCAACTTACTTAGAGATAGATAGAGTAATGATACAACCCAAGCATAAGAGATATACTCCTAAAAGAAGCTTCTCCTCCTCCACTAGTGAGCCGCTCTCCAATGAGTGTAAGACTGAGAAAGTGAACGATCAAATAAAGTGCCTCCCGCACTCTATTTATACTTGACTTGACTTGCCTAATGACCTTTACTAGGTCAGCCTCAACTTAACCACATAACATAATGCTGATAGGGCCAACCCCACTAGGGTTGTCTAATAACCCTTTAACCCACATGACTTATATAGGGCTGACCCCATCAATGTGGTCTAATAACCCATCAAGTATAAGTTACGACACTTACAATATAAATGACGACACTTTCGTATAGAGGAATAATACATATCTATAGGAGTACAATAAAATACATAGATGAAATACATTCCGAAGTTACATATACATCAACAGTGTATCCACTAAGGAGGAATTAGATGGGATCACTCACAGACATGGTTTCACTCAACAACTATGCTAAGCCAACACACAGTTGGGTTTATCAATCATACAAAAGACAGAGGAGGGAAATGCTAAGCCAGTGAGCACAACCACAGAGCTACAGGCATCTCAAGATAATTCAAACAGTCAAGGCACCCACAATACCTACCTCACCCAACACAAGGAAGGTCCCCCTTCTCTGCTACACAGTCCCTCAGGTATCCCTTCCCTCAGTGTTATTTAGGGTGGGCATAGAAAGGTCCAACTGCTAATTCATTGAGATTCCAGCCTTCACTGGGTTTATCAAGCAAACCCAACCTTTGTTCAATCATTCACACTTGGATTTCTCACAATTATGTCATCAAATAACTCAATCCCATCACTGGATTTTTGGGCTACAAAAACTGGGTTTTCCAATAGATTTCGGAGTATCTAATACTCTCAATTTCACCCCAAGGTTCATATCTATGGATACCTTATTGGATTTCACTGTCAAATACCAATTCTAGGCATTTATGGCACTTCAAAATGTGGGCTCTTGCAAAGTTGCGATTTCTGGTTTTTCTCTTTGCTGGGAATTCTCAATGGATGAAAACTGATGCTGGGATATTCAACCATGGAATGGGAATGAGGAAGAACCGATTCCCATGAGGTAGAGTGACTTGTTGTACATGAAAAACAGTGCTCATTATTACCTTCCATACGAATTTCTGGGCTGCCCATGCTCCATTGAAGCCATGGAATGAATTCCTCAACAACTTCTTTACAACAAAATTAAATGTCAACAAGGAAAGTCAAATGGGTTCTCACAATGACATTTGGCAGCATATGGTTCATCCCCACAACCCCCCCTCACCATTCCCTAGTCGAATACACATGGCCCCTTCTCATTCATTGCTTCCATAACCAGTTTTTGTATTATATTGCAATATCAAATATTTACATCATTCACAATATTCCATGGCTTAATAGCACATGGGTAACAAAATGTCAAATGCTTGTCCAATTTAAATAAAATAAGAACATACACTAGCGGGGCCTTGGCCTTGAGCTCCACACTAGGGAAAACATACATCGCATGTATACAATATTTACATTAAAAGCCAATATTTCATACGGGTCAAAATTGGGGTATTACAGCTTTGACAAATTCCACCTTGTCATCATTGCAGTTGAATCCAGGCCAACCCATTTCTCTTTATCCCTTATTTCTCAATTGGTTTACAATTGAATAGAAGTCTACCATAACTAAGGAAAGCCATTCCATTTCTTGAACTAGACTCCTACCAACACAGAACTGGTTAAATGCCCAACAAAATTGACAACAATAAGTTGAGATTTATAAAATAGATTTTTTATTGTTATAAACTATTATAACAAAGTTGTACTTATTTTATTTTTTATCTTGATATAAAATGAGCTAAAGTTGTTTCTTTAGCTTTTTTTTAAAGTAAATATCCACAAGGATTTGAACTTATGGTCTTCCATTTACAACTTATCATCTCATTTACTCATTACCAATTGCCCTACCCCATGGACTACTAAAAATGTTTTTTTATCATTTAATTTCATTGATTGAAAATCATAGTTATTTTTATAAATAAAACTTTAGAATTATAAATTATATACATTATAACATCCAAAATATTTGTATTCAATTAATTTTTTTATTAATAATACTTTGAATTATAAGTTATATATATCAAACATTCAAAATGTTTATATTCAATTTTTTTTATTAATATTAAATGACATAAAAATAATTGGTAATGTAAATACGAATAAAGAAAGTGGAAAGAGGTCGTTAAGTCTCATAAGCTATGGGGTCCATTATAGGGGTGACTTGAGGCAGACATTTTGATTCTTCTACTCTTGATTCCTAGAATAAAATTTATAAAAAAAAATCTCCTTCCACATAAATAATATATTTTAAAATGTTTTGCATTTAAAGCCATGGTTATTGTTGTGTATGAGCACATGTTGACTCAAACCTAGTCGACAAGGGTTCCCATCACTATCGACACCAACCCACTGTGACCTCCCTGAGCACCGGACCAGACAGGTTTTACCCTACCTAGCAACACCTGCAGAGCAGATGAGGTCTCACTCGAGGCGATCAAGGGAGAGTGGATGGAACCATTTTTCCGTCGAATGAAGGAGGATGGTTGTGGCAACAATTACTCAACTTATGCAGCATCCACGACAGATCTATGCATTCAAGATTAACATCATTTGTATTCATAACATTATTTAATGGAGTCATTCATCACAACAGAAACAAATATAACATTACAAGGTTAATTGCAGCAAGAAATCATCACAATAGGCATTAACACGAAAGATACACAGGGAATTTCACAAAACAGTTCCATCATGTCATATTACTTCAGAAAAACCCTGATACAACAGCTATGCAAAACCAGATCTCAGTGATATCTCCTGGTCTCAGAACATATGCAAAACATGCATCTCCCAGATTTATTATGACCTACAACTTCCTGTCTATATATAGGCTTCCGCCTTTACAGTGCTTTTCCACTTACTAACAACTTCCTAACCGACTCCTAGACAAATGACCCAAAATCTAACTGAAACGGTCCAAATGAACCAAAAACCCGCCTACTGTGGTACAATTAGCTCGAAATTACATCTCATATGGTCCAATGACCCAAAAAACCCGCATTCTGTGGTACAAACGACTCAAAAAATACATAAACTAATACAACCTTTTTCCTTCCACGACCTCTTCTAACGTGTTGCAACATCGGAAATGTTGCGATTCTTTCTTACCAAACCGCCTGCCAACAGGCCCCCAACACAATCTTGTGGCTCACCCTCAAGCCACGTCATTTTTACATGGTGTATTCTATGGTCTTCACTTTGAAGTCTTCGTACTGCTGCACGACTGTCGTCACCATTTCCTTGACTTCCATAGCCACCACCTGACCATCGACCACGTCTTATGCAGATGGGTGCACAATGAGTTGTGCCGCCACCTATTGATGACCCTTCTGTACTTCCTGAAGCGCTTCACCTACCTTGGTCATGAACTGTCCCCCGAAATCCTGAAATTGCTCCAACTACGCAACACGCTTCTTCTGTCGCTCATCAGCCTTGGTAACTCGTTGCTGCAATTCTTTTAATCCCTGAGACTTGGAAACCTATTTCATGGGTGGCATTGTGCACATGGCTGCCTTGAGGGTCGCCAACTATCCCTCTACATCCTGCCGATACTTGATCAACTGGTCAACCTGCTTGTCCTTGACAATTTGGCTCCAAAACTATATGGTATCAGTTGTGAGCTTTGTTGTGGTCTTTTCTAGCTCATTCATTTGAGTTACAACCTCATCAATCGCCCTTTTTTTCTCGTCAAGTTCAACTTGAGGCGTACCAGGATTCACCTGAGCCTTCAACTCTTGATTCTCTTGCTTCAACTAGAAGATGGCAGCCCCCAGTCGCTGCATCCGTTGGAGCACGTCCACCTCTTTAGTGGGCTCTAGCACATGCTGATAAGCTTCCATGATGGCCCGGTCAACCCATACACTATCATCCCACATATAGGCCTTCTCCACAATGAGGAAATCGTGTTCCCTCTTTAGTCCTTCGATTTCGCGTGCCTTCTCAGCCCGTTCTCTCTTAATTTGTTCGTCAAGTTCATCCACGGCCTGTCGTGCTGAAGCAACACTGCTGTTCAAGTCTTCAATGGTGCGCTTCGCATCGGCCTCACCCTCCTATAATCGTACACACATGCCACTGATCTCTCGCAGTCGGTCTGTCGTCTCCCGGCTAGTAGCTGCCTGCATAGTGGTCAACCCTTCTGCTGGCAATGTGTTCACATTAATTGTCACCTTCTTTAGCTGCTGCATCAAGGTGTTAAGAGCCTCGTCTTCAATCACAATCACAATCGGGGGAATCTCCATATTCCTGACCCACGACTCGATGCTGATTGCACTAACGTGTGGTGCCACTGCAACTTCTGGTGCCCTTCATGAAACCAAGTCATACACACAGTCCACACGAGTAGTGAGCACATGGAATCCTTCATTTGTCTCCCTTGTCATCTTTTGAGCTGGAGTGGTGGATGCATCAGTGATTGCTTTTATAAGTCTACCCAAGTGTGATTCCGTCGGTAGGGGCATCCCACTGATTATCGCCGGGTCCTGGTGCCCTTTTCTTCTATGCTCTTCCAAGGTGCGGTCACTGTCGTCAGCCGTCGGTGTTTTAATTGAATCTTGATCAGAATCATGATGGATGTGCGGGTCCTATGCTGATAAACGATCATTTGGACCCTTTGTCGGCCTGCCAGCCTCAATCTCGGTCAACGCCATAGGTTAGTGCCATTTCGGTGTCCAATCATTCACGATGGCATCCAATGCTTCCGTCATTACTTTGTAAGGGGTCAACAACCATTGCTGACCAGGTTAATGCCTTGCCTGCACATAAATAACATGCAGTTGAACCGCAAACTGCATGATTGGCTTAAACCTTGCTGCAGTGTCTTAGGATAGCCGTGGCACCCTTATCGCTGCATCACAAAGCATCTCCCAATATAGCCAAAATATCAATTGGGAATCCCAGAGTCACTCTGGATCCCGTACATACCATAAGTTCTGATAGCACGTACCCCGTCGTTCTTTGGTAGCCAAATCATCCATGCCCTGGTATGTGTCGGGCTCCTTCCAAGCCACGAATGCAATTAAGAGAAACAACCAGCTATATGTAAATGATCCCTTACCATCCTGAACTGTTGTATCATCCTATGCTAATTGATTCAACAGAAACAAGGACCAGTTCATTTGGATGCCCTCCGCGCATTGTACGACACATGCGACAATCCCTGAGTTGCACTGGCTAGGACGACCACCCTTGATTACCTTGTAGGATAAAATATTGGTGTCGGTGAGTACCGCCTGATCATTTATACTGCTGGTGTGATACCCATGGCCATCCGTCTCCAAGGCATACTTCTTTACAAGCTGTCCTGCCCGCTTTTTGTCATTCACCTTCCCTTGGAAGAGCTATGATGGGTTGACCCCATCTTTAGGCAATCCGGTAATGTGGGAGATTAAATCAACAATAACCAGAATTTCTCTATCCAGACACAATGAACCACCATGGAAGCAAGCAAGTAGCTATTTCATGCACGCGTTAACTTCTGCCATCCGCCCAAAATGCGGCATGTTAATGAGCCCTAATAAACCGACCTGTTTCAATCCTTGTGCCCAGTCCTATACAATCGGTGTTGTGGTAAGGTGTGACCCGGGCACATATGGGGCTGCTGTAATGTCTGGGTGGGCCACCATCTCATGGTCATCATAGTGGAGATGCATCAATGCCGACCTAATATAAATAGAGCACTCCATTCCGGTAGGGAGCACGGGCAGCTTCACACTATATTTCTGCTTTGGGTTCAGCTTGAGTGAGGTTGCATCCAGTCGACTGGGAAGGATATACCCAGGGATGTCAATAGCCGACAGTCCCTCCCATGGGGCAGATTCATCACCGTGGAGACTGGACTGCCCGACCTGCACCAGAGCTTCTCCTACAACCTCGATGGATGATCTTAGTTGCCTCTTGCTCTGTGGGGACTCAGAATGCTGGCTTCCTCGATGCTTCTTTACGATGACTAATGCTCCCATCGGCATGTTTGCGACTTCGGCCACAAGATTGACGTTGCCCGCAGATGCAACTTCTTCCTCAATTTCAATCCCGATGAAAGGAGACTCAACCTCGCTACTAATCTCCACCGTTTCTAGCTCTCGTGGCATACCTTACCCAACACTCACAACTGATAGCTTCTTCATCCTAACAACACTCTGCAAGTGCAACTGAACCTTGCCCTACACACAACTGCACTCACCAAGCTATAACAATACTTGTCAACTCTGCACAGGCACTTAACAACTAAAATCTTGGTGCCTTCAGACCAACTTCCACCCGTTTTTATAGCCCCTAGCTGAATCCACTGTAATCATCATGAAATCCTGCATTAATTCAACCGAAATCCCGTATTAATGATGCAAATCCACCATCAATCCTGTTAGCCGATCAGTCGGATCCGCCATTAATGCCCATCATTTGAACAAGCGTTGTTAATTAACTATTTTAACTTTTGGCATTTATTGCTGATTTGACCCCATCACGAACCTGCCACCTATCGCAGATCGCTCCTAACTTGCGGCAGAAGCCTCCCTGCTTCCGCATTCTGTCCCTGTTGGTGCACCACCCTGCCATCGATCAATCTACACGTTTTTTTTTCTTTCTTTTACCTGATGTGACTCAGGCATCGTGCTATTCCAAGCCCAATCGATAGGGATTCAACCTACTACCATTAATCAACTTGGGGAGCATTGCCTCATCCAACTATTGCAATTGTACCACTCCTGCTGAAGTAATGCTACTAATACAATATAGACCAAGCCAATGCATCTGTGATTTTCCTGGATGTTTCATAAACTTGCTGTTGTACAACAACACCAAATCACCCTATTGAAACTGTTTGTTCTTGATGTGGTGATCATGCCAAGTTTTCTGGTGATCCTTCTCCACACCCTAATGAAAACCAATGATAAAGCAATCCTCCTCTAGCTGGATTAACTACATGAGAGGTTCCTCTAATGCGGCCTCAGTATCCATACTAGTTGCTGCCGCTATGCGCAGACTCGAAATGATATACTCCATAGGCATTGTTGCTTGGTTTTTTAACCAAGCATGTGCGAGGATGCACCTATTAACTTGTAATAGAAGTCTTTGAATAAAAAGCAAATAGAATTATAAACTAATCTAACATTAACATGTGCATATAAAAATAAATTTAAAAAGATTAACTGAAAGAACAAGAAATGTAACAAAGAATGGTTTTTGTATTATAATACCTCAAATGGTGAGGATGTTTGGTGTTGAGCAGCTCCAAGCTCCAATGGTCTCTTCTCCAAGTTTGCTAAAATGGTCAAAGAACTCAAGAGAGATTTTGACAGCATGAGGATAGGATGGATGATGGATGGAAAGTGAGGAGCCCCTATCACCGTTTTATAGTTTTTGGTGATGGGGAATACCATTATGGTTTTAAGGAAACCAATGGTATTGGCCAACATGGTTTAGGTCTCTTTTTCCCTCTTTTTTATTTTTTTGAATATTTTTATTCCCTTTTAATATTTTTTGGGAATTCTAGACCCTTTTTGAGGGTTTTTTGTGTTTTTTGAGGAAAAGTATATATTTTGAGGGGGAAAAGGTGTATTATGGTCTTTTTGGTGACCTTGTGATGGCTTTAGAGGCTCAAATGATGGAAAAGTGGACAAATGGGTCATGTGAATAAGGGAATGAGCTAGTGAGCACTTTTTGGGTGTTAACAGGCATAACTGCTTCTTTCCCATACACTAGCTTGAATGGTGTCTGCCCTATCAGCCTTTTACATGTGGTGCGATAGGCCCACAATACTGTTGGTATTTTTAGATCCCAATCATCACGATTCACATTGCACACCTTTGTCAGCACATGCTCCAATATCTTATTGAAAGCCTCCACCGTGCCATTCACTTGCGGATGTTATGGCGTGCTCTTCTTATGTTGAATCTGCAGCTCCTCTGTCAGTGCGCTGATGGTGCGATTGAGAAAGTGGTTTCCTTGATCGCTCAGCAATATCTTGGGGCAGGCAAAGCGAGTGACAATGTTATTGAAAAAAAAACGTGCAGCGGTGGATGAGGAACAATCAACAACTGGTGCAGCTTCCGCCCATATAGTCAAATAGTCTGTCATAGTGATGATATATCTGGCACTAGTGCACTTACCCGGTGGATTGATAGGTCCCACAAAGTATACTTCCCATTTGTCGAATGGCTGTAATGTCAATTGAGGCGTCAATGGCATCTCATCCCATCTGGATGGCTTCCTGGTTCACTAACAAACATCGTAGGACCATGTATAATTTGTCGCATCACTGTGCAGCATAGGCCACTAGAGCCCCGCCCGAAGCACCTTCCTTGCCGTCGGATGGCCACCATAGTGCCCTCTAGCAACTCCTGCATGTGCTTCAGAAAGGATCTGCTCTTGGTCATGTGGCAAGACACACCGTTGTAATATCTCATTGGCACCCATCTTGTATAATGCTCCTGCGATTGGCTGGAAGTATGTAGCCTTGACTATCAACTGCTTCTTCTAACTAGTGGTGAATTCCTTTGGTGCGGTCGCAAAAAACTGAATGATTTATTCAAAATATCCATCACCGACTGCAACTTTAAATAATTGCTCATCAGGAAACCCATCTTCAATGTTAGTTGGCTCCTCTCCTATTTCAATTCGGGAGAGATTATATGGGCCAGCATTTAACAACCCTGGCTTCACAATTACTTCAAAATCGAACTCCTAAAAAAGAAGTAGCCATCGACAGATCTCCCCCCCCAACACAGGCTTATTGACCAGGTATTTTAATGCAGAATGATCTGTGAACATCTTGAAATGGCCTCCCAATAAGTAATGGCAAAACTTATGCAACGCATAAACTATTGCCAGACTGTCCCTCTCCATAGTAGTGTATTTTCTTTATGCAGATGACAACTTTCAACTGGCAAAAGCAATGGGGTGATCAAGATCCCCCTCTCCAGGCTAGGCCAATACCACTCCCAGTGTGATCGATGAGGCATCAACATGAACATGGAATTCCTTACTCCAGTCGGGAAATACTAATATCGGCGTCAAAGCCATCTTCGTCTTTAGTGTCTCAAAGCTATCCTGACATTCAGGGCTCCATTGGAATACCGCATCCTTCTTCAACAACGTCTCCATAGGGGCAGTAATCGCAGCATAACCCCTGATGAACTTGCGATAATACCCCGTGTGTCCCAATGTCACCCTTAACTATTTAACAGTAGTCGGCAGTGTCAAACTAAGAATGAGCGCAATTTTTGTTGGGTCGACCAACAGTCCTTGCTTACACACAATATGACCCAACAGTATGCCAAACGGTGCACAAAAGATACATTTCTTTAGGTTCAACGATATCTGGTGCTGTCGACATCGTTCCAACATCAACCGCAGATTCGCCAGATGATCGCCGACCAAACCATAGACCGTCCAATCATCCATGTATACCTGAAAAAACTTCTGAATGAAATCTTTGAATTCAACAACTACAACTCGCGAAAGTATTGCAGGTGCATTCTTTAGGCCAAACGACATCATAGTGTACTGAAAGCAGCCCCATTCGGTAACGAAAGTTGTCTTTTGGCAATCTTCTTTTGACATGCGGATCTGATGGTAGCCAGAGAACCCATCTGTGAAAGAGTACATCTCTTGGCCACCCACACCTTCCAGCACTTCGTCAGTGAACGGGCCTGGGAATAGATCATGCAAACATGCATTATTTATCTTCCTGAGGTCGATGCAAATGCGCACTTTGCCAGTCTTCTTATCTTGTACCACCATAGGACTAATCCATTCCAACTCGTCAACTGGTTCAATGATACCGGTGTCCAACATGTGATCCAATTATACCTTGACCCTCTCCTTATGTCACGGATTCAATCGATAGGGTCACTGCCTAATCGGATTAGCATCTAGTTTTAATGGAATCTTCATCTCCCCTAAGTCACCCAGAATCCCCTTCATGTCAGAAAACTTGGTGGGAAATAAATCCTGAAACTCATGGAGTAAATTAGTGACATTTCTTATCAGCTCATCATCCCAGTAATCCCCGACATTTTAGAAATTTGGATGTCCTCTGTTCCAATGCTAATCTTGCGGATCTTCAGTGGTTGACTGATCGGATCGCTTGGCGCATCAGGTGGTACCGCAGCATGACTTCCTTCTGATTCCGAGATATTCACATTCCGTGGATCATCGCCATCTTCTGGTCCACCACTGATATTGAAGCATTCCATGAGAGACTACATCTGCCAGTGCGTGTGCAGATCCGTAGGATATGCCACTGGGACAACTTGCAGAATTATATCACCAATGAGCTGTAATGCATTATTGACCTCTGGATTGGCATCCGCAAAAATGAATGTATGGGTAAAACACATTGTGAGTTCCATCCAAGTATAAATTTCTCCCCACAACTCCGCTGTAGTATACCATGATCGTGGCATCTCATCCAAAGTATGGATAGAATCATGGACCCACTCGTCTCTTGGTTATGATACCCATAACTGCTGACACTCCATCAAGTGACCACTAGGATCGTTCCGACCATCATACTTTCTAGTGTCGTAAACCTCGGTATCACCGAAGCATACCATCATCAATCGTTTGCATTTCAACCGTCCATCAATTGATGTCTTGTGTGTCTCCCACCAGCGTGCTGGAGAAACCTTCAGTGCTTCGTTCAATGTCAGCAATCGCTGTGGTTCGGAAACGTGTTCTTCGAAATCCTTTCGAAAGTTAGATAAGTCAGGCATTCCTTCATATATTGGTAGTGTGACCATTTTTTTTATGACACGGCAATGTGACTACATGATCAATCCACACTTACGGAGCGACACCTCTTGCAAGCGGTTCTTCCAATATTCTAGTGCATCATCAGAGTCGGAAGACGCAAAGCTGTCACTGCGCCATCCTAGCTCACCGTTGGTAGTCGGATGGATATAATCTTAAGAGATATTGAATGCATGGTCCCATCCACTGGGATCGTCATTCTTCACTGACTCTATGTAACGGCGTCCTTCAGCCGGATCCAACGGGGCAATAACTCTGAGATCGCGGATTTCAAAAGTCATCATCCGTTGCTTGAAGTTGATTACAGCTCCACTATCATTAGCCCATCCAATCCTCAGTAATGCGGAATAAGAGCTTCCTCCTTCAACTACTTCTATTACATCAAAGTCGGAATATGTTTTCATTCCCTCAATGTCCACCACCATTTGTGGAACTCTCCCAATCGGTGTCACCTTAGCGTGATTAGCTAACCGGAGCTGTACAGGAGACCAGCTTAATGGGGGACTCCCTATCTTCTCCAGGCCTTCTTGGTCAAAATGTTGACATCCGAACCAAGATCCAGAATAACTGAATCAACATCTTAGTAACCAATTTGAATATTCATCCGCATCTCCTTACCCGTCTTCCGTTGTTGTAAGGAATTAACCGCGAACTCTTGTCGATCCTGGGCCGGTCGTTGCAATAGAGCTTCAATTGTAGCAAGAGTGTCGAGATCTCTTGCTAGGGATAAAAAATGTTCCAAAAATGATTGAAGTGTGCTGGAATGTCGCAATGGGCCATCCTCTGAATTAGTGTCAAAAGTAGAGGGCATGTTGTACACAATAGCTTTACTTCGGCCTTTTTCTAGTGCACAACGTGCTTAAAGAAATGCCTTCCGCTCCGCATCAATGTCAAATGATGTTGATGTATATGTAACTTCGAAATGTATTTCACATATATGTATATTGTATTCCTATAGAGATGTTATTATTCCTCTATACGGAAGTGTCGTCATTTATATTGTAAGTGTCGTAACTTATACTCGATGGGTTATTAGACCACCCTATTGGGGGTCGGCCATGTGGGTCAGAGGGTTATTAGACCACCCTATTGGGGGTCGGCCATGTGGGTCAAAGGGTTATTAGACCACCCTAGTGGGGGTCCTCCCAATCAGCATTATGTTAAGTGGTTAAGTTGAGGCCGACCCAGTTGAGTAAAGGTCAAGTCAAGTTAGTGTATAAATAGAGAGTGTGTCTCTCTCATTTTACACATTCTATTCTCTCACTCACACTGTGGAGAGTGGTGCACTTGTTGAGGAGAAGGCTCTGCTTCTAGGAGAAGACTATCTCTTTTATTCTGGTTGTATCATTGCTCTATCTATCTCTGAGGAAGTTATTGGGGTTTTTCACCTTTATGGTTTTCCCCAAGTAAAGTCAGTGTCTCTTCTGTGCTTGCATTATTGTGTCCATGAATGATATGTTGTAGATTTGCTGAACATGTTGTTCTATTAGTTAAGATCCTAGATCAGATTGAAGTAAATTCTGAAAATTTAACATGGTATCAGAGCTAGCCTGAAAGAAGGCATGATATGGCATGTATGACACTTGTTGCACTTACGATGCTAGGGATTGATAAAGCAAAAACCAGTCATCGTAGCACTTTCGCTATAAATCCGTTTTGGCGAAGTTTTTGGATCTAAAACCTTTACAGGTCGAATATTAAATCCCTATGTACCTTGTGTCCAAAGGACAACCTCTAATTCGTTGTACTTTGTGATTTATGATCTGTACAATTTAGGGTTTCTGCCTCTTCCAGATCTGAGTCAAAATTAGGCGACCTTGGGAAAAAGGTCATAACTTGGGCTAGGAAGCTCCAAATGAAATTTTGTAAATAGTGACAAGTATTACACAGACTTTAATATATCAGGAAAAATTTTCAGAGGCCGAAGTTGAACCAATGACACGTGGAATGCCGTACAAGTTCGCTCTCCTGTATTATCTCATAAACAGGTCACGTTAAAACACTTGGCATAACTCTCTCTCAGAGAATCCAATTGAGGTCAGACCTATCAGGATGAAAAGATAACAGGTCGGGCTATCTCAAAAAAAATTTCAGAGGCAGAAGTTGAAACAATGACACGTGGCATGCTGTACAAGTTCGCTCTCCTGTATTATCCCATAAACAGGTCACATTGCGACACTTGGCATAACTCTCTCTCAGAGAATCCAATTGAGGTCAGACCTGTCGAGATGGAAAGATAACAGGTCGGTCTATCTCAGGAAGATTTTTCAGACCCTGTGGATCAAAATGTTCGGAGTTACACCAGAAACAATCAGGTACATATTTCTGTCAAAACAGAATTATTTTTGAGTACCTTCATTCATGGCTTCCAGAATTTAGGGCTTCGGAGAAGGTTGGAATTTTTGTAATCGGAGACGACGGATGGATGCTACTCATCAAAATCAAAATTTAGAGACCAAGATCAGAATTTTTGGTTGACCAGAAGGTCGGGCTTGATCAGACCCTAGTTCGGGACTTTGATCAGAAAAGTGGAAAATTAAGGCTTCTGCAAAAATGGGAATTTTTGAAATCCGTGACCACAGCTGGAAGCTCCTCATAAAAATAGAAGCTTAGAGCTTTGGATCAGACCTTTTGATTGGGAAGAAGAGTGGGCTTCATCAAACCCTAGTTCGAGGTCATGTCCAGCGAATCCGAAAGTTTCAAAGGAAAAATTGAGGAGTGAAACTTTGCAGTTTTCAAATTCTGAATATACCAGCTTGATCAGCTCATCAAGGTGCATATTTCTATCCTTTCGGAAGTTTGAAATTCAAAGTTTGAATTTTTGGGGTTTCTCTGACAAACCTTATTACAGCTCAAGATCTAGTTCCTGCAAATCAAGTGGATTGGGTTAATCCTAGAAGATGATGGATTGGTCACCTACGTAAGTGAAGAAGTTCCTATTTTAGAGGGAGATGAGGCTAAGGCCTTCCATAAGAAGATTACAAGCAATCTTGACAGGTATGGCTAACAGGTATGTTTCGAATTCTGTTCATGATTAAGTTTATGATATGTTTGTCTCTTCATATCATTACAGTACAATCTTGATTAATTACTATCGTATTACCTTATAGAAGATATTCATTGATTAAGGTTGTGACACTTATGATTGTACTAATGCATTGTGATGTTGTATGAGGTTTATGTTGTTTGCTAACACAAAAGGTACACCAAGAAAGTCAAATCATGTTCTACTTCAAGAACATATGCTCATGGTGACATGAAGACAAAGATTCATCCATTGTCATGGATCACATAGAAGATCTACTTTCGAGGTATGTATAAATTGGTCATACAATGGTTAACTTATGAGACATGCAGGTTACTAGCACAAGTCACTGAAGAGAACCAGAAGACATTATGCGGGTATGTTAGACATAACTATCTAGCATGCTAATCCAGGTATGTTTTTCCTATATCAAGCTAGAATCCTACCTTGTGTTAGGATCTTATATTGTTGTGTTGTTGATAATGATTATTCATGAAGTCATAGGTTTGAATAATCATGGTTGTATGCATATTATGTTTCTTACCATAATTGATGATATGACTAACCAGAAGAATCATGAAGGTATAGGTTTGAATAATCACAGGTTTTATGCATATTATATCTCTTATCTTGATTGATGATTCAACTAACCAGAAGAGTCCTATGATCAAATACAAAAATGTATGAGTAAAAGAAGACTTCCCTGAAACCTTGAATACTAATGTTTATTCTCTGTGAATGATCATGAATATACATGTTTAAGATTATTGTGTTTTGATAGTATTAAGATTATACTAATAAATGTGTGATTATGTATGAGACCTCAAGGATAACACAATGGTGATACTAACAAGCATGCATAGTGATTAAGGATGGATGTAAGTTCAAGGACAGGTAATCCAGGAAGCAAAGATAAAGAGGGAGCACACTCTAGTTGTTCCTGCAAGAAAGCAAAGGAGCACACTTCAGTAGTTTATGCAAGGATGCATATATTCAGAGGGAGTTGACCACTTCTCACAATCCACATAAGAATGGAGTTGCAGAAAAGAAGCAAAGACTGAGAGGGAGTCAACCCAACAAACACACAAAGATAAGTATTTGAATTGTCATTACTTGCATATTTTATTGTTTAAATAATAATGTTCAATAATGTATATAATGATGTTCCTAGAATTAGGTTGTGTATTATGCATATTAGAATAGTTGCATTGATGAACAGTATACTACTAATATGCATGGGTAAGTGGCCTATGGCACTGTACAACATTCCATTGCTACTTATCTAGAATGAAACCTCTTTGCTAACATGGTGGGAGTTGTGCACACTCTTAACAATGTTCTGGTAGAGATTGGAAGGCATCTAGAAAGTTACGGAATATGGATAAATATTGTATTGAAGCATTGGCTAAGATAATTGCATGATTGTATGACATATTTCTTTATGTGTAAGAATTTGTTCTAAAAACTATGAGGTGTTTTCTAATCATGCAATTTAACTTGTTGTGTAGGAAAGATCATATGCCATCACCTACAAAAGAAGAACTACAACATTTGTTCAGCAACAAAATTATCTATTGAAGATATTGAAGTTCCCACGATACGGGAAGAATGCCATGATCCATCGATCATGAAGAACGATGTTTGGGATGCGGTCCCAAGAGTTGAAGGGAAGTCTGTTGTGACTTCCAAATGGAACTATCAGATCAAGCATGTTGTAGATGGAAACATTGAGAAATATAAAAGTGATGAAATAGAAGATGCACCAGATGGATTTCAAGACAGCATGGTGTAGTCATATATGTGTGCAGAACTTGGTATGGTAGGATAGATAACTTTCTATCCAGTTTGGGCTTTACCAAGAATAAAGCGGATTCCAACCTTTTCAACAAGGTTGAGGAAGGCAATCCAGTGATACTACTGTTGTATGCGGATAACCTGTTTGTTACAGGTGAAGATAGATTGATTGTCGACACGCAGTGGAAGCTTGCTGCCGAGTTCGAGATGAAGAACTTGGGGATGATGCACTATTTTTTTTGGCATGGAGGTGTGGCAGTGTGCAGATAGAATCTTCCTTGGACAAGGGAAGTATGCAGTAGAGATCCTGAAGAGGTTCGGGATGATGGATTGCAAGGCGATGGCCACACCTATGACATCGAATCTGAAGCTTTTTTGTGATGCTTCATCTGAGCCGGTTGATGTCTCTATGCATCATCAGATGATTGGGTCCTTGATGTACCTGACGAACACGAGACCAGATATTGCTTTGCGGTGAACACATTGAGCCAGTTCCTGACGGATCCGAGGAGTGTTCACCTGGTTGCTTTAAAGCATGTTCTGAGGTACCTGAAGGGTACAGTGGATTATGGGCTCAAGTATGAAGCGAATCAAAAGTTTAACCTGCAGGGTTATGTTGATTCATATTGGGCAGGTAGTGCTGTAGTAGGAAGAGCACATATGGGTGTTGCTTCAGTATGGGATCAGGTGTGATCTCCTGGTTCAGCAGGAAGCAGTCCTGCATAGAACTGAGTACAGCTGAGGCAGAGTATGTTGTAGCCTGTTCAGCTAATTGTGAGGTAGTATGGCTACGGAAGCTACTGTCTGAGTTATTTAATCTCCCATTGGATGCTACTGGTATCTTCTGTGATAACCAGAGTTGTGTGAAGCTGTCTGAGAACCCAGTGTTTCATGATAGGTCGAAACACATAGAGATCAAATATCACTATATCAGGGATATGGTGCAGAGAGGAGCTTTGAAAATCCTGTACATTGCGACGGACAAGCAGATTGTAGATGTGCTGACGAAGCCACCAGCCAGGGTGAAGTTTGAGTACTTCAGGGAGAGGCTTGGTGTTCTTGAGATTGATGACACTTTGAGGAAGAAGTGATGGACACATTTGTTGAAGTTATTCCAAGCATGTTGGAAGGAGAATTCTTCACATGGCTGTGGATGTAAGCACTGGATGATGAGCATCAGGATGATGTTATAGTTTCTGCATTGTATGATTAGTTGGATCATTTATATGTATGTGTGCATCATGTTGGATGTTGGGTATGATCAGTTGGATCATTTATATGCATATGTATGTGTGCGTCATGTTGGATGCTGGATATGATCAGTTGGATCATTTATATGTATGTACGCATCATGTTGGATGCTTGGACCATGTATCTGTATATGTATCAGGTGGATACATTGTATGATCAGGTGGATCATGTATGGTGATATGTATCATGTATTTGTATTTGTATCAGGTGGATACACTGTATGATCAGGTGGATCATGTATGATGATATGTATTAGGTAGATACTTGGTATGCATTAGGTAGATGCATTATATGATCAGGATGATCGTGGATGACGAGCTTCAAGATGTTGCTCCAGATGACATGCAGCAGGATGTTGCAGTGATGATGATCAGGATGATCATGTGTACATCAGGATGATGTATTGTGAGTATCAGGTTGATACTCTATGGCCGTGGATCAGGTTGTGCAGATGAGCATATAATTTGGCACTGGGAGATTTGCAGATAGTCTTTCTAGGTTTTTCCTATGGCATGTAATTCATGCCCTGGGATATCTGGCAAATGCTCTTTTGAGGTTTTGCTCTGGGAGGACATATAATTTGGCCCTGGGAGATCTGTAGATAGTCTTTCAAGGTTTTTCCTATGGCATGTAATTAATGCCCTGGGATATCTGGCAGATGCTCTTTCAAGGTTTTGTCCTATGGCATATAATCTGTCCCTGGGAGATCCAATAGGTTGGGCTGTGTGCCTGTAATAAGTCCTGGGATGCTCTTGCGATGTTTTTCCATGACCACATATAATCTGTCCCTGGAAGATCCTATAGGTAGAGCTGCATGCTCGTAACATCCTGGGATGCTCTTGCAAGGTTTTGTGGTGACCACATATAATCAATCCCTGGGAGATCCTATAGGTAGAGCTGCGTGCTCGTAATAGCCTAGGATGCTCTTGCAAGGTTTTGTGGTGAGGTCACATATAATATGGCCCTGGGAGATCCTATAGGTAGAGTCGTGTGCTCGTAACAGCCTGGGATGCTCTTTCGAGGTTTTGTGATGCACGTAATAAGTCCTGAGGATTCCACAGTATGGCCAGTGATGGCGAAGACCTGCAGGTGGTGGGCCTACATACAGTATGAAAAAGGACTGGCTCTGTAGAACTTCCTATGACGAGTAGATTCAGAGATTGATTGAGATAGCAGCAGCAGTGACGATGATGATGACTCGATGATGATTATCCAGTGACGATGATCCAGAGAAGATGACTTGTGCTAGAAGACCTGTGTTGAGAAATACCTTCCTAGTTAAGAGGGAGTGTTGATGTATATGTAACTTCGGAATGTATTTCACATATATGTATATTGTATTCCTATAGAGATGTTATTATTCCTCTATACGGAAGTATCGTCATTTATATTGTAAGTGTCGTAACTTATACTTGACGGGTTATTAGACCACCCTATTGGGGGTCGGCCATGTGGGTCAGAGGGTTATTAGACCACCCTATTGGGGGTCGGCCATGTGGGTCAAAGGGTTATTAGACCACCCTAGTGGGGGTCGGCCCAGTCAGCATTATGTTAAGTGGTTAAGTTGAGGTCGACCTAGTTGAGTAAAGGTCAAGTCAAGTTAGTGTATAAATAGAGAGTGTGTCTCTCTCATTTTACACATTCTATTCTCTCACTCACACTGTGGAGAGTGGCGCACTTGTGGAGGAGGAGGCTCTGCTGCTAGGAGAAGACTATCTCTTATATTCTGGTTGTATCATTGCTCTATCTATCTCTGAGGAAGTTATTGGGGTTTTTCACCTTTATGGTTTTCCCCAAGTAAACTCGGTGTCTCTTATGTGCTTGCATTATTGTGTCCATGAATGATATGATGTAGATTTGCTGTACATGTTGTTCTATTAGTTAAGATCCTAGATCAGATTGAAGTAAATTCTAAAAATTTAACAAATGATACCTTCTTTTATCTAGCTAACCGGATCAGTGAGCTGTCCTCTTCAGTTGTCTTTCCTCCGTGAGTGACCATAGCGACATAAGCATCTTGTGGTCTTGGATCTGCAGAAATTGTCACAATATTCGCACCGAGGGTGCGGTTCAGCGGTGGATTCCCAGCTGGGTTCACATTCTGATTCTGATTTGGCTGCATATTCTGGTTCTACACTGGTTGCTACACTTGGTTCTGGGCAGGCTATTGTGCCTGGGGTTGATTCTGCAATGAGGGAGTATTCCTTGCTTTCCATCGCGTGATCAATTGTGGACAATTCTCAACCATGTGATTGTTAACAAAATAGATTGTACACTGGTTATGTAGCAGTGGACAGTCTCGCTGGTAGTGTCCCCATACCGCACAGTGATAGCATTGAACAGGTCCTTGACCACCTTGTCCTCCTCCATGACCAAATCCTCTGCCACGTCCTCCCTGGTATCCTCCCCGAAATCCTCCCTACTGCTGGTACTGTGGTTGGTTGAACTGTTGCTGCATTGGTGCTAGTTGCATCCTTTCCCTTGTTTTGCATACTGCGGTTGATGTACATACTATGGCTGCTGTGGAGCCATCTTCATCGGAGCATATTGAAGCATGAACTGCGCCAGTTGCTGCTTCTGCGGTTGAGGTAGCGGTTGGGCTACCTACAGCTGCAGTTGCAACTGTTGTACGGCACCCTGGTCGTCCTTTACATAGAACTCATCATACATTCTCTCTTGTAGCAACCCATATGCACGGCAATCCTTGTCATTGTGACCCACCGATTTGCAAAATGTACAATAAATATTCCTTGGGGTTGTGACCATTTTCTACATGTATGGGAAATTTTCATGGTTGTGCCTGGATACGTGGGAGACGCGACACCCTGGCATGCTACCACCATTTAATGGATTTGGCACTCCTGAAACCAAATAGTTGCGGAAGTCCAGGAAATTGTCCTTAGTATGTCCTTCTCCCCGACATCGCATACACCATACTTCTTCATGCTGTTCCTTACCCTTCTTCAAATCTTGCAGCTAGATGGTCAGGTTAGACAATTGTGTCTGGATCTGCGACATCCCAGCTGCATTTTCTCCAATAGGTGATGCCTCCAGCCTCATTGTGATCTCCAAAGCTTCGCTTGGTGTTGTAATGTTCTACTGCATTCGTGGTAGCCGAATATGCGGAAGCAAGGCTGCGATAAACCATTCCTTATGTTGGACGGTACTCATGTAAAACCTGACCCTTGCCATCAACGTCTCATTGGGGTACTACTTAATTTCTTTCAATTCCGTAATATATTGAGCCTCAGACTTGGGCTTTCTGAATTCTGTAATCAACCCATCCCAGATCTCATCTAGCGATTTTTTTAGGGCTCTTGTGGGGACTAGAACAAACTTCATAAACCAATCTAATGCACGACCTCGCAGATTTGTCGCTAACTGTCCTTTCTTAGCAGCATCATCAGTGATCTATTTTACGGTCCAGACCGCTTCACACAAAAACCAATACTGTTCATGGTTATCTGTCCCATTCCCATGGAACAACGGTAACTTAGCATCATCGCCCATCATCCTGGGCTTCCTTCCTGTAGGTAATGAACTACTAGCGATTAAGTTTTGTTGACCTGGTGGGGTTGAAGTGGTGTTTCTCACTGGTTGATTGATAGTGAGAAGAGGTGTGGGTACGTTGCTACTGGGGTTAGGTCTTGCCTCTATCATGGGCGTAGCCTATGCGTCCTTGTCTTGACTGTGAGGTGGCTTCGTCCCATGTGGTCTTCCTTCACGAACTTGCGGTTTGATCGCAGTAGGACCTTCTCCTATCCTCTGCCTCTTTTCCTGTTGAAACCTTTCTCCTCCCCTTGTAAGACCACTCTCTTCCTTGGCTTCACTCACAGTATCATCATGACCCGCACCCATCTACCCCTGATCATTCCATGCACTGCCCCTCTGTTGTTGCGATACCCATAGACTCCGCCCACCAAGCTGCTTACTGATCTATATGCATCTTCAGTATACCCTTTTCGCAAATAAACATTTTAATGGCCAGTTGGAGTGACAGCAGGAACCTCCCCCGGGGTTCGTGGAAAAATATCTTTCGGCTTCACTATAATATTTTTGAGTATCAACCGTGAATTCTGTGATATAGCCCTCTAGGATGCTATCGAACCACACTTCGATAGCCTACAATGCTTTATTATCAACTTCCTGCAGCTCCTGAATCAACTCGGGGGTCCAGGTCATCAGATCACCACCCTGGAAGTTCCTCTTCTGAAAGGTCAACTTCTCCAACCATTTGAACAACAAGAGAGAGAACTCATAGAAGAGCCATTCTTGCAGACTGTCATGGATGTATCTATCTACCCACTGATCTACTGTCATTCGAGTGTTTCGGCTTTCTTCTTCAACGAATTCTTGTAGCTTTTGATCAAACCATTCTTGGATCTCGGGTTTCGTCGGGTGCCACAACATATCCTCCTTTTACTTCGCACACGGTCCTGGAAATGGAACCATTTGTTGACTCAAACCCAGTCGACAAGGATTCCCATCACTGTCGACACCAACCCACCGTGACCTCCCTGAGCACCGGCCCAAACATGTTTTACCGTGCCTAGCAACACTTGTAGAGCAGATGCGGTCTCACCCGAGGCGATCAAGGGAGAGTGGACGGAACCATGTTTCCACCGAATGAAGGAGGCTGGTTGCGACAACAATTACTCAACTTATGCAGCATCCATGACAGATCTATGCATTCAAGATTAACAGCATTTGTATTCATAGCATTATTTAACGGAGTCATTCATTGCAACAGAAACAAATATAACATTAAAAGGTTAACTACAGCAAGAAATCATCACAACAGGCATTAACATGAAAGACACACAAGAAATTTCACCAAACACTTTCATCATGTCATATTACTTCAGAAAAACCCTGATACAACATCTCTGCAAAACCAGATCTCAGTGATATCTCTTGATCTCAGAACATACGCAAAACATGCATCTCCCAGATTTATTATGACCTACAACTTCCTGTTTATATATAGGCTTTCGCCTTTACAATGCTTGTCCACTTACTAACACCTTCCTAACCGACTCCTAGACAAATGACCCAAAATCTAACTGACATGGTCCAAATGACCCAAAAACCCGCCTATTGCGGTACAATTAACTCGAAATTACATCTCATATGGTCCAATGACCCAAAACTCTGCATTCTGCGGTACAAATGACTCAGAAAATACATAAACTAATACAACCTTCTTCCTTCTGCAACCTCTTCTGACATGTCGTAGCATCGGCGATGCTGCGATTCTTCCTTACCAAACCGTCTGCCAACAACACAAGGTACATGATATATATTTATCAGTACTTAAGTATATAAAAGTAATTATTCTTAACCATTTTTTAAGCGTTTTTATAGTAAAGTTGCACGATCATGTGGATGGCCTTCCAACATGACCAACATTAAAGTTTCCCAACTCATGGATAGTGAATTCCATTAGTGAACAACAAGCAATGTGTTTTTTAAAGACGAGGAACGTAAATGCAATTATATACATGTCTCAACTTGACATAAGAGAAACCATGAATTAAATAAAGTAAATTAATATAACATAGAAAAATGAAAAGTATAGAGAAAATGAATATAAATTTTTAAAGATGAGGAACATAAATGCAATTATATACATGTCTCACCTTGACCTATGAGAAACCATCAATTAAATAAAGTAAATTAATATAACATAGAAAAATGAAAAGTATAAACAAAATGGATATAAATTATTTTGGTAAGGTAGATTTCTTTTATGAATGGTTTGCATTCTGAGTGTATTTTAGGACATAAGTTACATTGATCAAAGGACACATCAAGATTATGAATGTGTTATTTTTGTTTTTATAAGACTAGCATTTGCCCCTTGAGGGGAAAAAATGAACGCCAGTAGGAAAAGAGGAAAGTTAGAAGGAACAAAAACATAGGCACAGGGAGCAAAGGATACTGGTAGGAAAAGAGCAAAGTTTGTAACAATCTCATATTACAAATACATAGGCACTCAACTCATAACAAAAAATAATGTTAAGTTCATCAACACAGTGAGCCAACTACAATTGTTTTTCTCACAATCTTTGTAGTAGTAATATCAACACTATAGATTACTACTATATCTAGAATATATAAGCAATTTGAAAAAATATTTATGCAATAATATCAATGAAAGCAATGATTATAATAGCTCCTAAACTGCACAAACTACTTGTGAACAAAAGTTTGCTTTCATGCCATGTGCTGTAGCAATAAATTTAGGAATCTCCATATACAAGTATAGCTATAGAACTCTTTCATGGACCAGCTCTTGATAGTGCCACAATCTAAGTTATAAATGAATCTTCGTTATGCTTGCTTCAAGAATGGAAGATACAGTGGGAAACCTAGATATGTTTCTTTCTTCTCATTGAGGATTTCAAGTCCACAATAAAAACTTTACATGCTTCTCAACCATGTAAAGGTGAACAGACCTATCACTATATGAATTAATCTTCTGAAAATCACTAATAAACCAAGGAAAGTAATTGGTTATCAATGACTCTCACCGCATCAAGGATTCACACATCTTCTGACAATATAGATAGTTCACAACAAAGCACAATAAAATGCAGACTTACAACATAATAGGATGGTCATAGCTCTCAATATAAAGGTTGTATTTATTCAACGTGGAGGTAGATGAGGAGAGGTTGCTTTGCTTGGCTGCTTTGTTTTTATGAATGTAAAAGAGAGTACATAGTTTACAAATCAGCTGAGATTAATATTTATATCACTACTGCTTGGGATAATCCATTATGAGCTTAGCTTGAAAAGCCATTGCCAATAACGAAATTGAAGAACATTGAACTAAAAAAGTAGTAAAATATAGCACTGTTACAAAAACATGAACAAGCATTTAGGTTTTTTAGAGAAAAGGAATCCCAATAATATCCATTGAAAAGTACACATTACATATAAACATTTCTGCAATAGTTTCTCAAGAAGGGAAATTTGTTTTCGTTGACAAAGAAGAATAGATGAACAACAAAAAGGGTTGGTTCACCACTATATAGCCTTGGAAGAGTTTGTTATCTGGTGAAATTGCAAAAATGAGAATAGTAGCCAAAGTTTTCATTTGAGTGTTGTACATATGAGAAGATACAAATGATATTTACAATTAAAATTTGTTGGACGCTTCTCAATTGGAAATATAGTCTTCCCATGCAGTAGCTTCTTCAGTTATGATATTATATTCGTCAGGCTTTAATAGTTTTAGAGACACTTCATGATAAGATAATTTTGTTTCTATATTTGCAACTTCTGTTGGTGCAGCCTTGCAGGTATCCTCAAGGAAAATGAGATGTGTAGATGTTTGCCTCACATATAAGTCAATGTCTTCTTTTGTTATAGCATCAATTTTCTTGATGTAGTCTAGGTTTGATTGCAACACTTGCTGGAGTTCTGCCATATGCTGATCCTTGGGGGGCAGTTCATCGATATTGGATACCATAGGGAGCTGACATTTACGGTGAAATTGATGGATTTCCTCATAGAAGTTTGTTCACTTTTCAAGAGTTTTATCAATCTAGGCATTTAGTCGATTAGTGGCTTTCCTGCAAAATTCAAGGAGTGCAATATCCAGCTTCAGGGTCGCTATTGGTTTTTGAGGGAGGCGAGGAGGAAATGCTGGGTTATTTTCTCTCCAAGTTAACTGTTTGTTAAGCTTGTTTCCAATAGTAATCAAATGTTGATGCATTGCTATTGAGCTTGCAACAAATTCCTGCATCCTTGCCATGAATTGTTTGATATTGTAGATTTGTTGAAAGAGTGTTTTTTGACAGTTTGAGACTTTCTCTTGAATCTTGCATGCTTGTTCCCAGAACGGTTCCATGAGTGATTCCTTATCTCTCAACATCCTATCTACTTGAGTCTTCAATTCATTGATCTTGTCATTCGCCACTGATACACGTGTTTCAAAGTCTATAAGCTTTGCTTGAAAATCATTTGTCTCCCCTTCCATTATCATTAACTGAACATTCAATGCTTCCTTTTCTGTGTTAAGGTTGTTGTACGCAGCTAGTAAATTGTCTTTCTCAAATAATGTGGCCTGTAATTTTGTGTTTAACTCAATGGTCTCTCCACATGTTCCTTTACCAAGGTGGCCTTGAGTTTCAACATTTTTTCTTTGTTTCGCTCAATAGTGGTAAGCAGCTTGTTGACATTGTCAGCACTTGCTTGTGCAGCTGTGACATTCACGGAGGCTGTGAATTTGGGGTCCTTTTGGGTGCCTTCTACAAGTGTGTTTTATGTGATGGTGACAATATCTGGTTGAGCAGTCATTTTCATTCTTTTTTCTGACCGTCGTGTTATGGTCTTTCTCTTTGAATAAAAAAAATCGTGTCCAATTGGACCACTGCATGTTCTTTGGATGGGGTAAACGGCATAAGCTAAAGCTATGGAAATGGTAAGTGGCCTCTTGTTTGTGGGTTTAGCACGTCTGTGTCCATGGTTTCTAGACTATTGACTTGTGGACTTGTTGGCTCCTTGTGCATAGTTGGTTGGATCTTTTCTTGCGCTTCTTTGCTGATTTGTTCTTCCAGAGATTCATTTTCTTTAGTTTCTCTTGCACGATGGGCTTCTTCATTTTGCAATTTTTCCATTTCCTCTCTTTGATGTTGTTCGATTGCTAATCTTTTTGCTTCATCTTTATCTTGTTTTTCGTGTACCCTTTTGGCCTATTCACTTTGGCTATGTATTTCTGCTTCCTCTTTCTTTTGTTCCTTTGTTGATTCTTCCCTTTGTATATGTATTTTTGCTTCCTTTTCCTGGGTTGTAATTTTGATAGACATAGGTGCATGGTTGCCCTTTATTTTTTTGTGCAACTCTTTTGCATTATTGACCTAGACCTCTTGATGTTTTGGTAAACCATTGATTCCATGAGGTTTGCTTCTAGTATTTTTTATCTCTGATAGTTGTGTACAGGTCACCCCATTTGAATTTTGGAGTGGCCCTTGTGATGGGTTTGGTGTCTTCAAACATTGTTTCAATTGGTATAATTGGAGTTTTTTATACGTTAGGCTCAATCTGCTTTCCCTTCTTCTTGTTGGCCTTTTTAATCATACCTGATGTGAAAACATAAAGGATGAATAGTGAGGAACTTGACATGTGTATAAGGGATATAATATTGAAGATTGAGCAACTAAGAAGTGGTTAAACAACAATTGAAAGTTGATGTTGTTCAACATAGGTATGGCATGCAAGGCAAGGCACATGGCCCTTGGCAGGTTCTATTAGTGTTATATAAATGTCTATGATAGAATCTTCTTTACATAACATAGAAAAAGAAAGTTGAGAAGATTGAATGCCAAATACAATTTGGCCTACACTTAAGTGTTTGCATGGTTGAATTGCCTAAACTTTTGTTGTTGTTCTAACTATTTTTTGCTTGTGCAGTCTTATTTATTCAATCTCTATTAATTCAGGTTGTATTGGAGAGAAATGCAGGGGCACAACAATTTGCTTGGAGGACATGTATAAAGTGTGTGTTATGTTTAGCAGTTTAAAGTTGAATTTCTGTGTGTTATGTTACAGCTTACAGCAAAATTGTGTGTTATGCTTCTAGAACTAAAATGCATCTCTACCAATATTAAGTATATGAAAGTGGAGAATTTGATAATTGCTGCATGTTTTTGGCGAGTTGCAAAATGAGCATGCGTCAAGCATGCTTGATATCCGTCGCATATTTTTGGAAAGAATGTGATATGTCTCCAATATTAAATCCAACTCGCGAATATTAAATATATGTGTGTGTTCTGTTGCACACTAACATTATTTTCTTCACATGAGAAGAGAATCTCATGTGCAGTTAATTAACTTAGGTTGATGGTGAAGTTAGTTAACTTACCCTCTAGTTTAAATAAGTGAACAACTTTCACCATTGATTGAAGAATGTATATAGAAATCCCTGTCCATGAAATGACCTGGAAATACATTCACTGACTCCTTCTTTGAAAGCATCTGCGTGGATTGAGAAGATCCCCACTCCCATTATAGAGGTGATCCATGATGTGTTTTATGAGGCAAATTTTTCTCTGTTCTCTATCGAGCATTGGGATTTCTATATCCATAGACATGAACAATACAGATCTATAACCGCTCGATCTAGGCCTCTTCTCGGCAGCCCGATTGTCGACCTCATCAACTCTCGCTGGAATAAATAAGATGAAATGGTGAATTGGTCAAAAGCATTGTTCTAACTTAGAAGAAGTGTAAGGTTCCGGGTTAAGGTTAAATTAATCTTCTATTGGTTAATGTGCAGGGTAAAGTCTGTGGCTAGATAATGAATTAAATCCAAAACCCTATGAAACCAAAACTCTATGAAAGATTTAAAACCTTGAATTGTGATATTGTTCAGTTTTCACTTACCCCACTCCGCTCTCTCTGCGGTGCGTATTTGGATACAAAATTGTTCAAGAATTGTATCTTAACATAGTGCGGGGCAGGAAAGATCTAAGATGGAAGAAAGTGCTCCAAAGCAGTGAAGAAATTTAGATAGTAATCGCACTTCATGTCTTCATAACAGTCTAATTTGTGATTCAAATTGGGGTCCTTGCGCAGCATTGTCATGGAATTATAACCTCACCTCTCTCCCTTGTAACACTCCTCCTGCTACCTCCATGCAGGAGCTTTATCAGAAGAACCATTGGACCTCGATGTAGTCATTTGTTTTCCTTCCGGTCCTCTTAGCATCTAGTTCCATTTCAATCGCTTGGATATAAATCAAATATTGCGACTACAACAATGAATTTAATTTCAAATTCTATAAGGAAATGCCACCCATTCCGAAGGAAAAACAAGGACTTTGAGAAACCCTAAAACCACTGCTACGGGGCTGTTGTACCAGGAAATAAGGATGGAAGCCCCATTACCTTTGGTCCATGTAGTAATTGTAGAAATTATACAACAAGTAATAAGGATGGAAGACCCAGTACCTTTGATACATGTAGAAATTATATTTCTGCTCACAGATTACCAAAATTGGTTAACATAACGACAAAAGAACAACTGCCATAAAATATGAAATTATTTTTCAAACCTCACAGCATCGCTACCTCGAATGGAATTGCCAAAAAAATTGTGTGTGATTGCTTACATTTACCTGCAATTCTCTATGAGATTCGGCTCTATTCAAGCTGCTACTTGACATCTCTATTCTCCTCATTTTCCCATGCCTTCGAATACACCTACAGATCCAAAAAACCAATATAAATTGCAACACCAGTTGTGGGTCTCGGTAGTCAAGCCTAAGCTACAAGCTAAGCATCCAACATGATTCATATCGCAATCTCTTGATAAATATGGGCGGTTCCCTTTCTTTCATATACCTCTCTCATATCTAGATCTCCTTCGCGGTTTGGTTGCACTGATCAACTCTCTCACAAATCTATATTCAAAAGCACTAACCATTGATTTCTATTCTTCTGTTTCTAGATCTCTTTAACTAGGTTTCCGTTTTCTCCATTTGGGTTCAAGCATATCAGGATTTTTTTAGCATCTCGATAAATACCCATTAGGCAAAAGTGCGTATAAGGTGAGATACAAAGACGGTGAAAAATCTGACAACGTATAAGGTGAGTGAGATACAAAGACGGTGAAAAATATAACATCGTATAAGGTGAGTGAGATACAAAGACGGTGAAAAATATGATAGGGAGACCGAATGATCTACCGATAAGAGTGAGTTCAATTTTAAACAAGTGCTGCATGGAAGCAAATACCTGCCGAGATTTGGTTAGATTGTTACATCAAAGCATTAGCATTGATTTGTTAAATGCAAAGATTAATTGATGTAGTTATTTGAGTGTGAGGTTTTTTATATTTTAATGTTTAAAATATATATTGATTTGTTAAATGCAAGGATTAATTGATGTAGTTATTTGAGATGTGAGGTTTTTGATATTTTAATGTTTAAAAGATATATTGATTTGTTAAATACAAAGATTAATTGATGTAGTTATTTGAGATGTGAATTTTTTGATATTTTAATGTTTAAAAGATATAAAGTTGAGTTTATCAGCTTAATGTGGATGGCATATGATACAATTTACATATTATTCTAATATTATTAGAAATTATATTAGCAAATTCATGGTACTGACACCCCAACACAAATCCTAAATGTTTATTTGTCCTAATTGTTTATTTGTGGAAAAATGGTCAGCTATTTATCCTACCCAAACCTGCTACTGCCTATCAAGCTACTAAAAAAGTAGCAGAATTGCATTATATAAGAGATGTTGTAAATAGCAAATAGATTGTACGAAGGAATCAAAGGACATTGATGATATATAGTATTAACTTGATGTGCATCATATCTACTTTTGCATATGCATATGAGTTTTGTTTTTAAATTTGCAATGTAGATTTTGAATTAGTTATTCACTGAATACGAGTTTTGTTTTTGAATTTGCAATATGGATTTTGAAGAAGTTATTCACTGAATAAGACAACTTCATGCCCAATTTTTCATTTTACATCAAAATGAAAATAAAAGTCAAAGGTATCGTTGTGAATATTTCAAAATGTCTATTTATTTGTTATTATTATATAGTGTGCCTAGGAGATGACTTAAATAATGAGTCATTCTCTTTTAACCTCCAATGCCAACTTCTCGTGATTTTGCTCAAGGTTCTCTCAACGATCCTGATCAAACTCAACACAACTTCAATTTTGAGTCTACTCGAGGTACTTTTCACTTGTAGACAGTTATAGTGGATTCGTGAAATCCATAATTGATCCAACATTGTAATCAATTATAAATTATAATAATAGTAATAATTATTAATATTATAAGGAAAAAGCATTTCGTTTATATCTAACAAAACATACACCACAAAATTAATTTAATTGCCTTTAGTAATCAATTATAAATTATAATAATAGTAATAATTATTAATATTATAAGGCAAAAGCATTTCGTTTATATCTAACAAAACATACACCACAAAATTAATTTAATTGCCTTTAGCACAATAGAATAGTTATCAGACTCAATCACAGAAGCATCACTTCACCAATGCTTCTTAGAAAAAGTAAACTTCGCATACAAAATCTTATTAAAAGCAAATAATTTGATGCTCGGATCAATTGCAATTTGCTTCTTTAGACATGAATTGTAAATGTAAATCCCTTTCTCAGATAATAAATATAAAGACTGAATAATTACTTTCTAATATCACAAATCAAATTGCATATATACCTCCATGTATAATGGAGCTAAATAGGAGGCTTTTCATTAAGCTATAACAAATAAATTACACTAATATCATAAATAAACATTAAAGGTCATTGAATAAAGGTGATATTACAATCTTTTTAAACCTCATATGCGGGCACTATTGAGTTCATATACTCTCGATCAATGATCTCATATTTGATCATGTATCAAATACTGCACTAACATTTATGCGCTGGTGTGATCTAAGAATGCATTAATATACAATCACTTCCTAATTCCATTTCTATGTATCATCCTCCATGTTATTGCATGCAAGGGAGGACCTAATTATTGCTGCCAAGTGCCAACTCCACATGAAATCTATTGGAAGGCTTAATGAAAAATAACATGGATCCGTAAGATGTAAACCACATATTTAATGATCAGAATGCCACTTGCAATGTCCTTTATTATTGGCATGGTAAATATTGTCCAAATGTCATTTGTATCAAACTATGTGCTAATACCATGACACAGAAATGCCCCAACTGAGAAAACAACTATGTCAAAGCTTGCAAGACCAGAATCCACCATTCCAGCTCAAATCCTGCATGACCAAAATCCGGCATTCCAGCTGAAATCCTGCAATAGTAGAATTTGCTAATATTTCATAATAAGTTTAGTTGTGTTGGTTTATATTGTTGTCATTTTGGTAACTGAGAAGATGGATTTCAAAGATCTCGTACCAAAATCATCACAAATGCTTTCAGTGCTCCAGGTAACTCGGCTTGACATTGCTCTTCCATGGAAAAAAATTATAGACTACCGTGTGATGCTATCAGAGCATCTGAAATCCTTGAAAGATTGCAGCACTATGATTGCGTTTGTACTTTAATTTAAGTGAAATATTAGGTCTCAAATTCTGTGGACGAATTGGAGAAATGATTTTTTTTGTTCAAGGTAAGAATCAACTTTCGATTATGCATTAGAGACCAATTTTTTATTTCTCCAATACCCATAATACTGTCCTACCTATATTATTTGACATTTAACCAATCTAGCCTTAATCCCTGGAAATCTTGGTGCCTAGGCACGAAATGACCTACTCGAGACCTCTGCCATCCAGATTCATGATTCCTGTGGATAAAATAGCAGACCTGTAGCAAATCACACTATAGCTTATCGTATTTACCAAAAAGGAAAATCATGCCTTGTGGTCATGAATTAGAGAAGTTTTTTATTTCTATTAAGAGACAAAGTAAATTTGGGGATTTTCTGGTAGAAGGCTAGATTAGTAAAGCCCGGTTGCTCAACAGTATATCGTCTGCAAGCCTGTGTATATCGGTAAATCCAATTCTAAATCAAATTTTAAGAAACTTTTGCTCTCCAAATTCTCTATAATGTTTAACAGTATATCATATCATTTGCAAGCCTGTTTATATCGATAAATCCAATTCTAAGAAAATTTTGCTCTCCTCTTTTCACTTTTTTGTGCCAATTTCCTTTCCTTTCGTTTGTTTTGTATATTTTCATGGATTTTGAATTTATTTAATGGGTTGTTGTTTGCAAGCAGGTAATGTAAGCTATGCAACTTGAACGACTTCAGATTTCGAGTATTATAAAGAAATCAGAAGCATTTCAAAGTTAGCTCAAGCTGGAATTTGTGCATGTGCTTGTCCTTTACTGTGTTTTGATGCGGAAAACAAGAAGCAGAAAAACCCAGTATCAAAGGACAATAAACATCAAAAATTTCATCAGCAAGATAAGATGGAAATACAGCGGGTAAGGGCATTAAACCCTCAAATTCGGGTAGTTGTAGTCTTTAAAATTTTGTCAGCTTTAGACGCAGAAGATTTCGGGAAGGAGAAGAAGGCTCTGAACATTTGGGAAATTGAAGAGCCTTAAAGAAGACCGGAGCATACTGAATGGCGGGAAGGAAAAGGAAAGAGGAATAAATAAAGGTTGTGTATTTATGGAAGGCACTAGCACCTCATAGGACATGGTCCAAACCCTAGGAAAGAACTCGTCGACATTGATGCATTTTGGTGATTATTTTTACAAATTAGCGCTCTGATTGCTCCTACATGCCATAATTTTCAGCATTTTCGGAGGCGGAGGAAGTGGCCCTGTCCATTTCAAGGATAGGAAGGCGCTTTTAAGCTTCAAGCAAGCGCTAAAATTTCCCAAGGGACAGCTGGATGACTGGTAGGGTGAAGAATGTAGCTAATGGAGGGAAGTATCCTGCAATCTTCAATCGGGTCACATCATTAAACTGAATTTAGGCTCAATGCAACTTGCCGTTTTGATTCCTAACAAAATTTGTAGCCTCACTATGCTCCAGAGTCTAGACCTGCAAGAGAATAATATTAGCGGTGTCATTCCCCATTCATCGGTGGGTTATTTCCCCTGCGAGATCTCTCACTTTCTGGAAACTGGATCGCAGGTTCGATTCCTTCCTCTCTTGGAATCCTGAGCTTATTGCTCACTCTAAACCTTTAGCAAAATCAGCTTGGCGGCACCGTTCTAGCCACGCTCTCAGCTCTAGGAAACCTAAAAATGATGTCACTTGCTAAAAACCGAAATTTGGTTGGCGATATACCGGGATGGATTGGTTTTCCTAGTGACAAAGGAGGCTTAATCCTAAACGAATACCGTCCTTTTGCACCATGGGCTACAACAAGACTGATATTTCCTCACATTCGGAGAATTATTCACTGGTAGAAGGTCTCGGACGGTGTCAATGCTCGCTCCGACGGCCACAAGCTTTGCAATACCGATGTCCAGTGCAAGAACCGACTTGACACCCTGAAAAATAGGTACAAGCTCGAGATGGCACCATCCACGTGGCAGCATTCCATTCGCTCTATGAGAAAGGAATCTAGCCGACATGGATGGTTATGCTTCTTGTTGGTGAAATGCCTACGGCATAAATATATCATTTTGGCATAAGTTACATTGCTCCCACTAGATCATGAAAGTAAATTATTGCTTTTTCCTAGGTATCAATTTTAGAGATTGTGAAAGTAACTTGTCGCATTTTCCTACGTATCAATTTTTTGGGCATAAGTTGCATTGATAAGAGGAGAGATTATTTCTATAAACTATTTACATACTTTTATGAGTATTTATTTTTCTTTTTCTTTAACCTCTCTTGAGTACGATGGGAATATAGATAATGTATTTTCATAAAAAATAATTTTTATATTATTTCAAATTTTTTTAATGGGAGTGTACATTTTTATTTTGAACTTAACTTTTTTTTTTAATATAAAAAAGTTGCATCTTATTATTCATATATATATATATATATATATATATAACTCTTAAATGTGGTTATTTAGATCATCTTAACTTCATATTAGTTATCTCAAATAACTAGGGAGATCTTTTTTGAGCCATCAAAAGAGGCTAAACCAAAATATAGATCACTAACCAAAGTCTATAATCTATGATCAAAGTAGAGCAAAAACAAAGCTCATAACTAGAGACTTCTACATAATCTTATACAAAGTATCCTTTCCTAAAATACAAAAACCAAAAATTCATAACATATAATTACTAACAACAGAAAAAAAAAACAACTTCAATATGCCTGGAAGTTCCCCTAGACACCACTTGACCATCCAAAATCCCTTCATAAGTAAGTATCCCTTCATTTTGTCCAATTGCCATCTTTGATAGCTCGTCAGCAATATAATTCAATTCTCTATATATTTGTCTATAGGAAATTATATGCAATCCAGACTGAAGCTCACGGAATTAGTATATCCAATGATCCAAGATGGCCACCTGCAAATCAAACTCCTCAATAAATGAGTGCACAATAAATCTAGAATCTCCCAGAACCTGTAAAGAATCAATACCTTTTAAAGAAGCAAACTTTAACAAAGTCCAAAGTTCCAACAATTCCCTTTTAGTGCCTGTAACTTCTCCACAACCCATCCAAATATGGAAGTTTTGTTTACCCGGAAGTCTGAGACAAATGCCACATCCACAAAGACCCAATTGCGAAGCACCATCAAAAAATTCAATGAGAACATCATTCAACATAGAAGGAAAATTAATTGTTCTTGAATCTTTCACATTCTGTATTGTATGATATTCTTGAAAGGTCTTTGCTATCTGTGAGCTTAAAAAGGAAACACTTCATCTTTCATTTTCAAATATAACCAGATTCCTACCTCTCCAAATTCCCCATAAAAAAAATAGAGGAAGTGCCTTAATGTGATAACAATTAGAGACCCAATGACAAAGATTGACTTCAAGACAAATTTTTCTCCAACTAACCAAAAAATGAAAATTGTTCCCAACAACCTTCCATACTCTTTGACCAAAGTCACAATGTACAAGCAGGTGCTCCACGGAATCAAATCCATTATTGTATACATAACAGTAGTTTGGTCACATATAACCTCTCTTCAATAGATTTTCCCAAGTCAATATTTTATTCTCCAAGGAAAGTCAACAAAAAACATTTCAATTTCAAAGGAGCATTCATTCTCCAATGAGATTTATGCCACCATTTCTCATCACAAACCACAGTAGAAGAAAAAATGGATTCATAAGCTTGTTTTGCACTTACTTTCCCTCATGCTACATCCAAACACCAAGCAATTTTGTCTTATGTGTTCGTCAATCTAATTCCAGCATGCTTCAAACCTTTTATATAATTGTTCCATTCAACTATTAGATCACCCTATAGGCCTATGTATTATGCAAGAAACCAATAATTTTCTTTAGGATTCCCATAAACCACTATTTTTACATGAGTTCAACAATCAAAACCAAAGTGTCTCCAACAATTAGACCCAAGGAAATCTCATAAGAACCATCACTTATAATGTAAGGATCTTCTCCTAAAAGCACCTAAGTCCCATTCGCCACCTTCCAGGCTAACCATTTTTTTGAGCTTAACCTATGTTGATTCTAAGGAGATTATCTATCTATCTATCTATCTATCTATCTATCTATCTATCTATCTATCTATCTATCTATATATATATATATATATATATATATATATATATATATATATATATATCTTTCAATGTTGTAGAAATCGCAAAGAATAGAAAGGTATAAGCTCATCAGAGGAGGAAATGGAAGCTAGCACAGCTGGAGATTTTGGATGCATGAAATTTTGAAGTGATAATATCAGTTTATAGTTTGTGTTTGTGAGAAGGATGTAATTATAAGGCTTAATGTTGGATTTTCTAATGGTTTTTTTTTCTGGAATGAAAAGTAAGCTCAAAGAGCATTCATGTAAGTCTTTTATGGATAGTTTATGTTTTTTTTTCCTTGGAAAAAAAGAATAATTTTGTTTCATCTTTCGAGAGCAAAATTACAATGATGTCTACACTCTTTAAGAGTGTTAATTGATCTATGCAGATCAAGGATAAAAATAGAGACAATTACTACATACTACAACTTGGTTCAAAAATACAATATAAGTTCCTTCCTGGAAAAAAGATCCACAAATGACCCAAAAAAAACTGTGATTCCTGTATCCGCGAGAATCATATCCAAAACTACTGCAACTGTACTTATAATAGAAAAATAAAGGGGCTGACTGTATGTGCAACCAAGTTCATTCGTTGTTCATGATACCACCATTTAAACAAAAAACCAAAAGATCCATATGTCCTATACAAAAATATAGTAATCCATTCCCCCAGTGCAAAGTAGATATCATAAAGTGTCTTCATTCTATGAAAGGCCTATGATAGTATTCACTGACCCTTCCTGCAACAAATTCCTTAAATTTCCATTATCCAATTCCCAACAACAAACCCGCTTTCAATGCTCGGTCTGCTTCCTCGTTATTTTCCCGGTAGACATGTGTGCATGCAAAGTTGTCAAAAGTAGCAGTGGTGACCCGGATTGAAGCCAAAATATTTGTGAGTCTACGATTGAAACATAGCTGAGTTCTAGCCATCCAATGGATAACATTCAGTGAATCCCCCAAAACATTGATAAATCAGCATCCCTTCTCGGCAGCAAAGATGAGAAGATATTTAAGGCTTAAAATCTCTGCTAGGTTGTTACTTCCAGCCCCCAATCCCAGAGACATTTGAAAATAGTGTGCAGGTGTAAGATAGAGTAGTGCTCCACCCCCACAGAAACTATTTTGACAAGCCCCATCAAAGAAACCCCATGGTTGGGTACGGTCGATATCCACATGCAGAATATTTTGAACATTGTCCACAAGATTGATCCATTTGCAGGACAAGAAGATCCCACAATAGTTCAAATCCATTTGAGAAGGGATACACTCAGTGTCAGTGAAAACACGCTTGTTCTTGGCTAACCATACACCCCATATAACAAGAAGTGGGAGTGAACGATATCCCCAATAGGACTGGTTCTGATACTATTGATACCATGCCTCCTCCATAGAACCCCCGTTCCAACGAAAAATAACATGCAGAATCCTAGATACAAATATCCAGATAATATTGATGTAATTGCAATGAAGGAAAAGGTGACCAATCGATTCCTCATCACGACCAAAAAGTGTGCACCACCCTAGTCCTTGTTTGTTTCTTTTCTATAAGAAATCCCATGTTGGTACCCTGTTTACAAGCGCACACCACATAAAAATCCTGGTCTTATGTGTACAGGGAAGTTTCCATACCTTCGACCACCACCATAGTGGCTCCCTTTGATTCCTCTCCTCACTAATCCTGATATCTCCCAATTTTGGAGTGTAACAACCCGAAGGGTCCCCATCTGAGCATAGTTCATCCTCCATTTCCCCCAACGTAATGTGATCCAATTATATCTCCCTAATATACATAGTCAATTCTCTTTCCTCCTCTTCCCCAAGGCTGAAAGAGATGGCCCGAAGCCAAACATGATGTCCCAGTATAAGTTCCTCCGGATAAGCTAGCTGACGGAGAAAAATAATGCCCCTACGACCAAGAGAAACAATAGTCCCTTCCGGCATCAGATGTTGTAGTTCACAACCCATCCACAGATCCCTGCCAATGTGGATCAAGTGACCATTTCCAATGTCCCATGCCAAATCTTGTTCAATAATGTGAAAAGATGCTACCAAGGCCTTCCAAATGACCAAACCCCCGGTGGGAGTCTTAATAGGTTTTCGAATCTAGGAATCAAAGGATTCAGGAACAATATATTTGTGTATCATTATCCAAGCCCAAAGCCCTCCATATTTGATCATACGCCAACTACACTTAGAAGACAATGCCTTGGAGAAGGAAAAGATGTTCTTTAATCCCCACCCCCCAAATCCTTGGGCATAGCAATATGGTCCCACTTAACCCAGGGAGCAACAAATGAATCTCCCTTACCACTCCACAAAAAATGAAATAAAAAACGCCTGGTTTGATCCAAAATTCCTCGAGGAATCTAGGCTAGAGACATCTAGTAAATCGGGATTGCCTCCAAAACTGACTTAACTAGGATCAACCTTCCAGCCCGATACAACCACTTGTAGCTCCAGCATTTCAATCTTTTTTCAAGTTTTTCAATCAACCACTTCCAATCCTATTTCAAGTATTTACTTGGTTTTAGATTAAACCCCAAGTACTTCATCCCATTCTCTAAAGTAAGATGTGATAAGGGGAACAGGTGAGTGTACACCTGTAGCTCCTCCTCACTCTGGCGATTGGTAGACAATGTAGACTTTTCGGCATTAATGTCCATCCCAGTAGCACGGGAGAATATATCCAAGATCTCTTTTAACCTGTTCCCGTCCCATAGAGAGCCCGAGCAGAAAATGAGGATGTCATCAACAAAAAGTAGATGAGTGATAAAACACCCAAAGCAACAAGAATTCCTGCAAAATGACCTGACCTCTTGGCCTCATGAATAGCCCAACTCAATTCTTTCGCCACCAACAAAAAGAGAAGGGGTGATAAAGGACACCCTTAGCGTAACCCACGCCCGGAATGAAAGGAAGGGGTAGCAGCCCCATTGATGATAACCAAAAAGGATACAGTTGATATGCAGCTCATAATCCACCTGATAAAATTGATGTCAAAACCCAGATGAGTAAGTAGTAGATGCAGATACAGCCAACTTACTTTATCATAATCCTTGGATAGATCAATCTTAGGTATCGCGCCCTTCAACTTCTTAGTTTTAATACTATGTAGTCCCTCCTGTGCGATACCAATATCTTCATGAATCTGTTGGCCTTCTAAAAAACCAAATCGTTCCTCTGAAATGTGATAAGAAAGAATGATCTTAAGACGCCAAGCAATAACTTTTGTGACTATTTTGTAGACACAATTGCATAGAGAAATAGGGCTAAAATCATTCAATGAGGAAGGTGTATCAACCTTTGGAATTAAATCTATATAGGTAGAGTTGAAGCTAGATGGTATCTTGCCTTCCAACCTTGTGTCTTTGACCAATCTAAGAAGATCCTCACCAATGAAGTCAAATAAGCCCAAAAATAATTCAATTGTCCACCCATCAGGCCCAAGACTTTTGTCTTTATGGAAGCTAGAGATAACTTCTTTCAATTGCTCAGTAGTTATTTTATCCATCAACTTCTTGTTATCTTCCTCTTCCACAAACCTAGGAAACAATTGAGAAACCCGAATGACTTATTCAATATTTACCCTCTCACATGACTTGAACAAATTTTGAAAATGTTGTACCCCCACATCATCCATCCCTTCAAATGAGTGTTGTTCATTTCCCAATTGATCCTGAAGACTCTAGATAGTGTTTGTCGATCGTTTACCTAGCATAAGCATGGAAAAATTTAGAATTCTCATCACTACTTTCTAACCATATTGCCCTTCTCTTCAGATGTTAGGTCTCCTCCATCTCCGCAAGGATAAGATTCCTCCTGACTTCCAGTTGAGCTAACGAGAGTTTAGACTCGTTGGTTAGAAAACCCTCTCCAGAACCCAAAGCAAAGGTTGCAATGTCTTCTTCAATCTGTTTAAGTTCCCTACCCTCCTGAGTTCTTGTTGCTGCCGCCCATTGCTTAATTGGTCTGGCCTTCAAGTTCTTAATATTTTCAGCAAACTGAAAAGTAGCCGTGATGTTGCTTTCTGGTCTAAAAGGAATCCAGATTGACTGAAATAAAGCAAAAAAGGTTGGATCCTTTAGCCAAGTTATATTGAATTTCAGAGGAGATGGCGGCTTCATAGGGCCATCCCTAAGCTCTAGAAAAATTGGATCATGATAAGAACATCAACCAGAACCAACCCATTGTCTAATATTTAAAAACAATCTCCACTAGATGATTCGCAAATAAGAATCTATCCAATTTCTTAGCCACCCGATCCTCCCCCACCCATTTGATACGCGAAGAGGGTTTTAAACAAATAGGTTCAACATCTATCAGATCACCTTCAACTAGCTTTCTGACAAAAAAATATGTTAGTGAGTCCACCTGTGCATGACGACCCCAAATTTCCACCTGCCCCAAAGAAAAATTAAGGTCCCCCCTAGAATAACAAAATCTCCCTTAATCAAGTCTTTTTTCAACAGCGATTCCCAAAATGGAACCCTATTGCAGTATGGGCCATAAATGTTAACAACAATAAACTCACAATCAAAATCAAGGGCACGATATGAAAGGCTTAATACCGAATCCATCCCCCAAAGATTAGTAACTAAGATGTGAGCCTCGCGCCACCCCACAGCCAAACCCCCAGATCGCCCACGTGCATCTGAAGCTTCAAAATGCTAACTGGAGAACCACCTATTCAATTTTGTGGATACCTCAATGCCCACCCCCATAGTTTCTTGTAACAATAGTAAATTTGGATGCTCAAGATCCAGCACCCACCGCAAAGTTGATGTTTTTGAGGGACTAACAAAACCCCGACAATTGAAGGATATGATCTTCATCAACTACCCTTTTTTTGGGCCTGCACAGCTCTAAGTGCCCTTTCAATGGAGATTTGTTTACCTTCTAGCATGTTCGAGCATTCTCTGGACTTTGCTTCGGAAATGAATGATTTACATCGACGACACTTGTCGAAACGACCCTTATCTTTCCCGAGACCACTAGAAGAGGGTTTGGTTATGGAACGGAGAAAATATCCCGACTCAGATGAACCAGTGGGGTATTGTGGAAAATCCATAGTAACATGGGAAAAAAGAGATACATCAGAGATAAACACATCATCTGAGGACAAGGGAACAGGTTCATGGGTTGATACCAAAGGAGAGGATAAAGTGGCTAGGGTAGTAGGGAGCAGAGGTTGTGGTGTGAAGTGTAAGTTTTTAAAGCCATCCATCTAGTCGAGTCCAAGTATGGTTAAGTTCTTAAAAAATAAATTAAATGACGGAGAAATGCAGGTAGAAGAAAAAGTACCAGATGTAGAAGGCGTCGATCTTAAGAGAAAGTTCTGCATCCCGCCACCAATCTCAGAAGTGTGTGGCATGGGAATAATAATATCCAACTCAGCAACAGAGGACGAAACAAGAACTTCTGCTTGTTTAAAAGTAGGGATCTCATCTTCCGAGGAGACAACTAGTGTTATGTCAGGAACATGGGTGGCTGAATCCTGAGCCTCAACCCCCTGTACAACCCCTTCACTTCCAACCACACCAGACCGCTAAAAAATAGGACCATTCAAAGTTCGTAGGGGCAACTGACAATCAGTGGCTAGGTGTCCATAAGTGTGACAATGTCGACAATGGAATGGCACATTTTCGTAGTCGAGTATTTGTGGGAAAACATAGGTTCCCCACTGAAGGTACATTCCATCAGCTAATCCATCCCGCACATTTATGTTAACCAGTATATGTGCAACTTTTTGTATCTTAGTATTCCTGAAGGAGAAATCAGCATCCAAATATGTGCCCAAGAGATTACCAATGTTCCGAAAGTGTTCCTCGGCCCAGTAATGCAACGGAAGCCTAGGTAAACATACCCATAAAGGAAGAGTATCCATTTGTTCGCGGCTAGCATCAAAGACGGGTTTCCACGGTTTCAGAAGTAAGGACACATTCACAAGGTTCCAGTTCTTGCCTAAAGTCCAAAGCGCATGTTCTTCATCATTAAAATGAAATGCAAACCAACCATCAGCAAGCGCCACCACATGTGGAACATAACCTAGCTTCCATAACCATACCTGCGATGCCCAGTTGATAACTATTTTGAGTGCCACTGAACGGCCATATACCTTTCCTACCAGCATCGTCTTGATCATCTAAAGGATCTGTTGAAACCCTATATCCTCACCAAGAGAATAGTTTGGTGCCTTGCCAGTATTCTTAAGCCACTTGCACCAGACATTTTATGTTATTCACTATGAATGAATGATTTTTTTCTTCAGAAAAAAAGTAATATATATATAAAACAAGAAATACATTTTAAATTTTGAAATTTTGAAAATGTGATATAATATGAAAATTAATTTAAATATCAATTTAGGAAAATAATTGTCATTTCATTAAGATAAGGATAGAAATTTTACCATGTTAATTGCTTTTTTTTTTCAATTCAGGAGAAATAAAAACATATCTTTTTTCATTTAATATTGTATTATAAATTTTTATAATTAAACTATTTTAGAATCTAATATATGCTGGATGTGTAAAGCTCACCATGTTAATTGCAATTTTTTTCAATTTATGAGAAATAAAAACATATATATTTTCATTTAATATTGTATTATAAAGTTTTATAATGAAATGTTTTTATTTTAATCTATTATATAACGACAGATGTATAATGGAACATAAATTTAATGTGACTTACATCATATATAATAGTTTTAAAATATGTATACGTATGTGTGTGTGCACGCACATGCTTGCGTGTGTATAAACAACAAGATACAACATCATTCTCCTAGATGGGGTGCAAGGTACACGATATGGGGTGAATGAACTGCCATGATACATATAGGACATGGGAGTGCCAGAGAGGACATATGATAGCGTCTGTTTAAGGGGGTCATGCACTAATCCTATGGAAAGGCCATGCACTAATCTTGTGGCAGAGGGATAAGAGAAGACTAGTGGTACAACACCCTATCCTAATGGGATCATTGTGTGTTGGGAGGTCACATCAGTTTATAGGTTTCATTATGGAAGTGAACTGGAATGAATTATGGTGGCTCATGGGTTCCCTGCATACTCAAGAGATATAGTCGAGATCAATTGAATGCAATGGAGATTAATGGGAGATCATGGTTATACTACGAACATGTTTTCCACTCATCCAATGCCCAAGAGAAGGAGAGACAATTTGGTATGTTTGTTATATTGCTCCTACTTTGTGTTTCTAGAATACACTTGCTAGCTTGAGTTTTCGTCACTGTAACCTTTTTTTACGGTGGTTGGGAGTTGGGATTATATTATGTGTCTTTATCTCTTGCATAAAGTTTCAATTACTATGGCCGATCATGCTCAAGGTAGAAGGTAAGGGAGACAAAAGGGGGGAAAGGAAGGGTCTTCAAACCAAATAGATGAGGGATGTTGATGAGGTCAAGGAGTTGTATTGGCAAGACACCCACAAAAAATTTTGCGGGCATCGAGAGGCCCTAGACCTAGATTAAAACCAAGCAAGAATATTTGCGCGCCGAGGAAATTTAGGAAGAAATGAAAGCATGGGTGCATGACACTGGCTCATCTCGATCTAGGGAAAAAAAATTATTATAGAATCATATCTCTCTTTTGAAAAATGAAGGAAATCCTTATTCAATCCTTTAAGAATACCCAAGTGGATTACAACCAAGTTTTGTTGCAGTTGGATGAAGCATAAGAGGAAAGAAGGAAACTGGATATAAAGTTGAGCATGATTCTCAAGGAAACTACATGCCTTTAGTTTGTTCCTACAAAATGCAAGTGTGAGATTGGTCCTAAGGTGCCTCCCGTATCCATATCAGTTGACAACACTATCATTTAGTCTAGACATAGAATATCCTCTTATTTTGTTATATTCCAGTTTTTCTCAGCTATACCTGTTGATGTATATGTAACTTTGGAATGTATTTCACATATATGTATATTGTATTCCTATAGAGATGGTATTATTCCTCTATACGGAAGTGTCATCATTTATATTGTAAATGTCGTAACTTATACTTGATGGGTTATTAGACCACCTTGTTGGGGTCGGCCCTGTATAAGCCATGTGGGTCAAAGGATTATTAGACCACCCTATTGGGGGTCGGCCATGTGGGTCGAAGGGTTATTAGACCACCCTATTGGGGGTCGGCCCAGTCAACATTATGTTATGTGGTTAAGTTCAAGCCTACATGAGTTATGTAAAAGGCAAGTCAAGTCAAGTATAAATAGAGTGCGGGAGGAACTCTATTTGATCACTCACTTCTCACTCATGCACTCAAGGAGGAGTGGCGCACTTATGGAGGAGGAGGATCTGCTGCTAGGATATGTCTATCTTTTGGTTGTATCATTGCTTTATCTATCTCTAAGGAAGTTATTGGGGTTTTTCACCTTTATGGTTTTCCCCAAGTAAATCTTGTGTCTCTTGTGTGCTTGCATTATTGTCTCCATGATTGATATGCTGTAGATATGCTGTACATGTTGTTCTCTCAGTTAAGATCCTAGATCAGATTGAAGTAAATTCTGCAAATTTAACATGGTATTAGAGCTAGCCTGAAAGAAGGCATGATATGGCATGTATGACACTTGTTGCACTTACGATGCTAGGGATTGATATAGCAAAAACCAGTCATCGTAGCACTTTCGCTATAAATTTGTTTTGGAAAAGTTTTAGGATCTGAAATATTTACAGGTCAAATATTGAATCCCCATGTACCTTGTGTCTAAAGGAAAATTTCTAATTCGTTGTACGTTGTGATTTATGATCAATACAATATAGGGTTTCTGCCTCTTCCAGATCTGAGTCAAAATCAGGTGACCTTGGGAAAAAGGTCATAACTTGGGCTAGGAAGCTCCAAATGAAATTTCCTAAAACATTACAGGTAGTAAACAGACTGTAATATCTTAGAAAAAAATTTCAGAGGCCGAAGTTGAAACAATGACACGTGGCACGCTGTACAAGTTCGCTCTTCTGTATTATCCTATAAACAGGTCACGTTACGACAATTGGCATAACTCTCTCTCAGAGAATCCAATTGAGGTCAGACCTATCAGAATGGAAAGATAACAGGTTGAGGTATCTCAGGAAAATGTTTCAAAGGCCGAAGTTGAAACAGTGATACGTGGCATGCCATACAAGTTCGCTATCCTGTATTATCCCATAAACAGGTCATGTTGCGACACTTGGCATAACTCTCACTCAGAGAATCCAATTGAGGTAAGACCTATTGGGATGGAAATATAGCAGGTCAGGCTATCTTAGGAAACTTTTTCAGACCCTGTGGATCAAAAGGTTTGGAGTTACACTAGAAACAATCAGGTACATATTTCTGTCAAAACAGAATTATTTTTGAGTACCTTCATTCATGGCTTCCAGAATTTAGGGCTTTGGAGAAAGTTGGAATTTTTGTAATCGGAGACCACGGCTGTATGCTACTCATCAAAATAGAAATTTAGAGACCAAGATCATAATTTTTGGTTGGGCAGAAGGCCGGGCTTGATCAGATCCTAGTTCGGGACTTTGATCAGAAAAGTGGAAAATTAGGGCTTCTGTAAAAATGGGAATTTTTGAAATCTGTGACCACGGCTAGAAGCTCCTCAGAAAAATAGAAGCTTAGAGCTTTGGATAAAACCTTTTGATTGGGAAGAAGAGTGGGTTTCATCAAACCCCAGTTCAGGGTCACGTCTAGTGAATCTAGAAGTTTCAAAGGCAAAATTGAGGAGTGAAACTTTGCATTTTTCAAATTCTGAATATACCAGCTTGATCAGCTCATCAAGGCACATATTTCTATCCTTTTAGAAGTTTGAAATTCAAAGTTTGAATTTTTGGGGTTTCTCTGACAAACCCATATCCAGCTCCAGGTCCAGTTCTTTCAAATCAAGTGGATTGGGTGAATCCTAGAAGAAGATGGATTGGGCACCTGCATAAGTGAAGAAGTTCCTGTTTCAGAGGGAGATGAGGCTAAGGCCTTACATAAGAATATTACAAGCAATCTCAACAGGTATGACTCATCAAGGTATGTTTCAATATTTGTTCATGATTAAGTTTATGGTATGTTTGTCTTCATAGTATTACGGTTAGTACAATATTGATTTTAGATTTGTCGTATCACCTTAACAAAATTTTGAATGCATGATAGAAGATATTCATTGGTTAGGGTTTGACACTTATGATTGTACTAATGCATTATGGTGTTGTATGAGGTTTATGTTGTCTACTAACATAAAAGGTACACCAAGAAAGACAAATCATATTCTACTTCAAGAACGTATGATCATGGTGACATGAAGACAAGGATTCATCCATTGTTATGGATCACATAGAAGATCTACTTTCTAGGTATGTATAACTTGTTTCTACAATGGTTAACTTATGAGACATGCAGGTTACTAGCACAAATCACTGAAGAGAACCATAAGACATTATGCGGGTATGTTAGACATAAATAGCTAGCATGCTAATCCAGGTATGTTTTTCCTATATCAAGCTAGAATCCTACCTTGTGTTAGGATCTTATACTGTTGTTGATAATGATTATTCATGAAGTCATAGGTTTGAATAATCATGGTTGTATGCATATTATGTTTCTTACCATAATTGATGATATGACTAACCAGAAGAATCATGAAGGTATAGGTTTGAATAATCACAGGTTTTATGCATATTATATTCTTATCTTGATTGATGATTCAACTAACCCGAAGAGTCATAGGTTTGAGTAATTATAGGTTTAGACATGTTATGTTTCTTATGATTTGACTAACCATAAGAATCCTTCATAAACCTTGAATGCTAATGTTTATTATTTCTGTTTGAAATGATTATGATTATACATGCTTGAGATTATTGTGTTTTAATAATATACTAATGAATGTATGATTTTATATGAGATCACAGGGATAACACAATCATGATACTAATAAGCATGCATAAGGACCAAGGATGAATATGAGTTCAAGAACAGGTAATTCAGGAAGAAAAGATCAAGAGGGAGTACACTCCAGTGGTTTATGCAAGGATGCAGATATTCAGAGGGAGTTGACCATCTCTCTACTTTCCACAACAGAAAGGTGTAGAAGAAGCTACTTCAGATTAGGACTCCAGCAGCTCCTGCAAGGAAGCGAAGACTCAGAGGGAGTCCACCCAACGAACAAAGAAAGATAAGTATTTTAATCATCATTTCTTGCATATTTGTTTGTTTAAATAAAATTGTTCAATGATGTATATGCTCATGTTCCTAGACTTAGGATATGTATTGTGCATAGTAGAATAGTTGCATTAATGAACAATATACTACTAATATACATGGGTAAGTGTCCTATGGCTCTGTACAACATTCCATTGCTACTTATCTAGAATGAAACCTCTTTGTTGACATGTTGGGAGTTGTGCACACTCTTAACAATGTTATGGTAGATATTGGAAGACATCTAGAAAGTTACGGGATATGGATAAATGTTGTATTGAAGCATTGGCTAAGATAATTGCATGACTGTATGACATATTTCTTTATGTGTAAGAATTTGTTCTGAAAACTGTGAGATGTTTTCTAATCATGCAATTTAATTTGTTGTGTAGGAAAGATCGTATGCCATCTCCTACAAAAGAAGAACTACAACATTATCTATTGAATATATTGAAGTTCCCAGGATCTGGGATGAATAAATTGAATGCCATGATCCGTCGATCATGAAGAATGATGTTTGGGATGTAGTCCCAAGACTTGAAGGGAAGTTTGTTATGACTTCCAAGATCAAGCATGCTGCAGATGGTAGCATAGAGAAATATAAAAGTGATGAAATAGAAGATACACCAGATGGATTTCAAGACAACTTTCTTGAATGGTGTAGTTGAAGAAGAAGTGTATGTGGTGCAACCACTTGGTTCTGAGACACATGACAGGGAGTCATATATGTGTAGAACTTGGTATGGTAGGATAGACAGCTTTCTATCCAGTTTGGGCTTTACCAAGAGTAAAGCGGATTCCAACCTTTACTACAAGGTTGAGGAAGGCAATCCAGTGATACTACTTTTGTATGCGGATAACCTGTTTGTTACAGGTGAAGATAGATTGATTGTCGACACGCAGCGGAAGCTTACTGACGAGTTCGAGATGAAGAACTTGGGGATGATGCACTATTTGTTTTTGGCATGGAGGTGTGGCAGAGTGATGGAATCTTCCTTGGACAATGGAATTTTGTAGTAGAGATGCTGAAGAGGTTTGGGATGATGGACTGCAAGGCTATGGCCACACCTATGGCATCGAACCTGAAGCGTCTGTGTGATGCTTCATCTGAGCTGGTTGATGTCTCTATATATCGTCAGACGATTGGGTCCCTGATGTACCTGACAAACATGAGACCATACATTTTCTTTGCTGTGAACACATTGAGTTAGTTCCTGACAGATCCGAGGAGTGTTCACCTGGTTGCTGTAAAGCATGTTCTGAGGTACCTGAAGGGTACAGTGGATTATGGGCTCAAGTATGAGGCGAATCAAAAGTTTAACCTGCAGGGTTATGTTGATTCAGATTGGGCTGGCAGTGCTACAGATAGGAAGAGCACATCTGGGTGCTGCTTCAGTATGGGATCAGGTGTGATCTCTTGGTTTAGCAGGAAGCAGTCCTGCGTAGCACTAAGTACAGCTGAGGCAGAGTATGTTGCAGCTTGTTCAGCTAGTTGTGAGGTAGTATGGCTACGGAAGCTACTAAGTTATTTGATCTCCCGTTGGATGCTACTGGTATCTTCTATGATAACCAGAGTTGTGTGAAGCTGTTCAAGAATCTGGTGTTTCATGACAAGTCAAAACACATAGAGATCAAATATCACTATATCAGGGATATGGTGCAGAGAGGAGCTGTAAAGCTCCTGTATGTTGCGATGGATGAGCAAATTGCAGATGTGCTGACGAAGCCACTAGCCAGGGTGAAGTTCAAGTACTTCAAAGAGAGGCTTGGCGTTCTTCAGATCGAGGACACTTCGAGGAAGAAGTGATAAACAGATTTGCTGAAGCCATTCCAAGCATGTTGGAAGGAGGATCCTTCACATGGTTGTGGATGTAAGCGCTGGATGATGAACATCAGGATGATGTTCTAGTTTCTGCTTGGATATGATCAGTTAGATCATTCTTATGTATGTATGTATGCATCATGTTGGATGCTGGATATGATCAGTTGGATCATTTATATGTATGTACGCATCATGTTGGATGCTGGATATGATCGGTTGGATCATGTGTATGTATTTTTGTATATGCATCATGTTGGATGCTTGGACCATGTATCTGTATATGTATCAGGTGGATACATTGTATGATCAGGTGTATAATGTATGGTGATATGTATCATGTATTTGTATCAGGTGGATACATTGTATGATCAGGTGGATCATGTATGATGATATGTATCAGGTAGATACGTGGTATACATCAGGTAGATGCATTATATGATCAGGATGATCATGGATGACGAGCTTCAGGATGTTTCTCTAGATGACATGCAGCAGGATGTTGCAGTGATGATGATCAGGATGATCATGGATGGCGAGCTTCAGGATGTTGCTCTAGATGACATGCAGCAGGATGTTGCAGTGATGATGATCAGGATGATGTATGGTGAGTATCAGGTTGATACTCTATGGCCGTGGATCAGGTTGTGCAGATGAGCATGTAATTCGGTGCCCTGGGAGATTTGCAGATAGTCTTTCAAGGTTTTTCCTATGGCATGTAATTCGGTGCCCTAGGATATCTGGCAAATGCTCTTTCGAGGTTTTGCTCTAGGCGGACATATAATTTGGCCTTGGGAGATCTGCAGATAGTCTTTCGAGGTTTTTCCTATGGCATGTAATTCGTTGCCCTGGGATATCTGGCAGATGCTCTTTCAAGGTTTTGTCCTATGGCATGTAATTTGCTCCTGGGAGATCTGGATAGGATGAAAAAGGCCTCAGATGCTTCAACCAGGTTTTTCCATGACCACATGTAATTTTCTCCTAGGAGATCTGGACAGGATGAAAAAGGCCTCAGATGCTTCAGCCAGGTTTTGTGGTGGACCACATGTAATGTGCTCCTGGGAGATCCGACAGTTAGACCTGTGTGCTCGTAATAGCATGGGATGCTTCAGCCAAGTTTTGTGGTGAGATCACATGTAATGTGCTCCTCAAAGATCCGACAGGTAGAGCCGTGAGATCGTAACAGCCTGGGATGCTTCAGCCAGGTTTTGTGATGGGTCACATGTAATGTGCTCTTGGGAGATCCGACAGGTAGAGTTGTGTGCTCGTAATAGCCTGGGATGTTGCAGCCAGGTTTTGTGATGCATGTAATAAGTTCTGAGGTTTCCATAGTATGGCCAGTGATGATGAAGACCTACAGGTGGTGGGCCTACATCCAGTATGAAAAAGGACTAGCTCTGTAGAACTTCCTATGACGAGTAGATTCAGAGATTGATTGAGATAGCAGCAGCAGTGACGATGATGATGTCTCGATGACGATTATCCAGTGACGATGATCCAGAGAAGAAGACATGTGCTAGAAGACCTGTGCTAAGAAATACCTTCATAGTTAAGAGGAAGTGTTGATGTATATGTAACTTCGGAATGTATTTCACATATATGTATATTGTATTCCTATAGAGATGGTATTATTCCTCTATACGGAAGTGTCGTCATTTATATTGTAAATGTCGTAACTTATACTTGATGGGTTATTAGACCACCTTGTTGGGGTCGGCCCTGTATAAGTCATGTGGGTCAAAGGGTTATTAGACCACCTTATTGGGGGTCGACCATGTGGGTCGAAGGGTTATTAGACCACCCTATTGGGGGTCGGCCCAGTCAACATTATGTTATGTGGTTAAGTTCGAGCCTACATGAGTTATGTAAAAGGCAAGTCAAGTCAAGTATAAATAGAGTGCGGGAGGCACTCTATTTGATCACTCACTTCTCACTCATGCACTCAAGGAGGAGTGGCGCACTTATGGAGGAGGAGGATCTGCTGCTAGGATATGTCTATCTCTTGGTTGTATCATTGCTCTATCTATCTCTGAGGAATTTATTGGGGTTTTTCACCTTTATGGTTTTCCCCAAGTAAATCTTGTGTCTCTTGTGTGCTTGCATTATTGTCTCCATGATTGATATGCTGTAGATATGCTGTACATGTTGTTCTCTCAGTTAAGATCCTAGATCAGATTGAAGTAAATTCTGAAAATTTAACAATACCCAATCAAGGTTTATTATCGTAGACTTTATAGTTTTATGGTTTCTATTGTGTATGTCAGCTTTAAGATTAAAAGGATAAACAATGTTAATGTTATTATTTGTGGTTTGTCTAGTTTCCCTAATGGTACGCAATCCAACTTCTTCTAGGTATAATTCATTTGAAGTAATATAATTTAGCTAGCTTACAACAACAACAACAAAAAAGATACAACATCTTTGAATTAATTTAGATCCATGTTAACGGATAAATCCGTCAATGCAGACACCAACAGATCTCCCTAGTCCGAATGGTTCGGATCTAGAACAAATAAAATCAAGAATGAAAACCTTCCCCTAGATATATCAAATTACTTGAATACAAAGAGTCTAGTACATACCTTATTTACAAAAGTTGTCCTCGTGGCTTGAAGCTTTCGCCATCCTGCTTGTTGATGAAGAGATTACCTACAAAAGATTCAAAAGGACAAAAGAAAGAGACTATAAGATAACATGATACACCTAAGTAATTGACCAAGGAAAACTGTTCTAAATGAAATTACTGGCATCATTTATGGGAAAGGAAAACATTGATGTATTAATTAAAATAGAAGAAAGAATTACAATCAATGAATCCTTGGTGTTGAAGATCCTTTCCAATGGAACCTTGCCTCAATTTTCCAATCATGGAAGAATGGATTCCTAGCTCAATTTCTCTAGCATTTGGCTGCCTTCATTTCAATCCCCTAGTCCATGAAGAGGATATTCATTTATATTCCAAAAGAGATTAGGAGGAGAGGAGAGGATTAAGCGAGAAGGATGAGGTGGGATCCTACTAAACTGGGAGGCGAGTAAGATCCACCCTAAATGGAAGGAGTAAGCCTCCACAAGGGTCTCCTTCAAGAGACTTCTCGAAACTTCTCTTTTTTCCCTCTATATAGGAATCAACATGCCCTGAACACTAGAAACATGCACTAGCGACATAATCTGTAATGGAGCAAGGTGCATCAATCAGGAAAGACACTTGTTGTAAGGAAATGTGCATCGATTCCTCTAAACAATGTTTTAGCAGGGAAAAAACCTCATAACTCATCTTCCAAGGAGTTTTGGCTAAGTACATTAAGGATTTAGGAAAGGAGAAAGTATACATGGTTCATAATCATAAAAAGTACAAAAAGTTCGTGTAACATAATTTCCCATAAAGTATGAATCTAGAGTAACAAGATAGGTGAAATACTTTGATGGATAAAGTATAAAGGATCGAGGCAAGGAACCGTTAGTTGGAAATTTTTCAACAATAACCAAGGATCGTTTTGCAGTACAATAATTTTATCATCCCAATGACTCACAACAAGGTTGTTGACCAATACATTGCGGATCCATGTTGATACTGACCGATGATATGACCACCAAAATACAGCATGGATCCATATTTGAATGACTGAACATAATCATGGATACTAAGATACATGCATAGATCCATGATGAGATAATGACACAACCACAACCAATACAAGAGTGGATATGTGTGACAGTACATCAATGAGGTTACCACCATAACATCTGTGTGGGAGCCTACTAAGAAAATATCTATTGCAACCTGGGTGTAATAATATAACAACCTATGGTCTTCTACGCATTCCCAAAATGATACGAATCTAACCATGTGATGGCAATGTATTGAAGTCGAACATGGTAGAAACCACTTGGTTACCGGTCAATGATGTAAAATGTTAACAACTGCGAAGGAAATCACCAATGATGACAATGATCCCCAAGGTATATTAGTACATCCCAACGAATGCGAATAAATTACTTAGATTCAAACATCCGTGGAATCATTCGATCAGATGCCAATGCCGGTAAACCTACCGTCGAAAGCGAGGAAATGTGCCATTGATGCATGAAGGCTCCAAGGTACTTACTAGTTTCTAAGTCTAATTCCTAGATGAGGAGTTGATGTCGACCGGAATAGACTCATCGAAATAGGTCCATGATGCATCCCACATCATTGACACAAAACTAACACAAGAAGTGATATAATATGGTAGATCAAATGAGTGTGAATTGACACAAAGGTGTAATGGTAAACAGGGACAATCGACACAATATAAGGCTTAATGACTATGTAGGTTGATTCTGTCCAAAGAATTCCTCTCAACATTTAATGGCACAACAAGCAACTTGGAAGCATTGACTCAACATAGAAGGGACCAAGACATATTGCAACAAATGATTGAAGCATTCTTCAGAGGACCCAAAGGAGTAGAATGACTCATGGAATTGGTATGACTCGAAGACAAGTTGACTACCCAATTGTTTGAATGGAATGCAGATAGGCGCCATGTTCAAAGGTTACTTTAAGATGCCATTAATACAAACTCAAATATATCTTCCCATTCTCGTAATTTCCCCATCATGATGGATGAGTGTCTCTTTTATTCTTAACAACCTAGAAGAGGGTAACAAATGATCAATGTAGCTCATCATATGATGAGTCCAATCTCACATGTTTTACGAATCTGAGAATGGATGGGTTTGGTCCCAAAAAGGGTCCTTCCATGTATAATTTTATGAGTTCAAAGAAGGTAAACTCGGTGATGTTTCACATTTAGAGAGTCTAAAACGGTAAAAGGAAGAACCCTAATGGTTTTTTTTTGTAAAAGTTAGTCTCCTCACCCAAAAAATGACAAAACAACGTGAGAGAGAACTCTTCTAATCATGATTGACTAGAGTATTCTTTTTTCTTAAATAGTCTAAACGGTCTAAAAAAAGGGATAAACTATCACCGGATAGATGTCCTTTCAAATCCTTTTACAAGCGTGAAAGAAACAAGTTCACTCAAAAATATTTTCATATTTAGGGAGTCTGAAAAGAACTTAAAGAGAACTCCATGTACAACTTTGTCATGGTTGATGACCGAGTACGACAAAGAAAAAAGTAAAATCGACATAGTTCCTTTTTCGTAAGTAGTCTAGTGAGGCCAGATAAAGTGATAAACCTATACTCGTTAGACACACCTTTTCCTCAATTCTTAATGAGTATGAAAATGGTATCAAAAACACTCGGAATATTTTTCATGTTTGAACCAGAGCATGAAAAAGTAAAAAGTAAGCTCAATGCCATATTACTGTTTCTACCGAGCTCAAAGATGGGTGAAAAGACTGCGCATGATTTCTAATTCATTTTTTAACGAGCTTGTAACATAAAATATACTATGCTCAGTATAATTCCCATTGGCAGGTTTCTTCCCAACATGATATTGAGAGGTTGTAAGTTTCCCCCCAACATAAGAAGCTCATGGCTTACCTCCAGTATGATTTCCAGAGGCCGGATACATGCCCCCCAAGATTCATTTCATTCCCCTACTCTTTTTCTTCATCCAATCAAACTCATGTTTACTAATAGGAATATATTCACCAGGGGATGAAGAAAAAAGAGGATTAAATAGCATAAGCAAATGAAATGAAGGTTTAGATATTAAATCTAGCGAAAGACTAGACTCAAAGGGAGGGGATCTGTTTCATTTTTTAATGATCTTGACACGGGCTTAGAACTATGCTCATGGGGTATTGTTTCATTTTTTAACGAGCTTGACATAGGAATAGAACTATGCTCGCTTTCTTTTGTTTCATTTTTTACCAAGCTTGACATAGGAAAAGAACCATACTTGTGAAGCTGGTTTCATTTTTAAGCAAGCTTGAAACCAAAGGTAAATTATGCTTGGGAATGGTTTCATTTTTACACAACATCGAAACCAAAGGTAAGTTATGCTTGTAGGGGTCTATTCCATTTTTTAACGAGCTTGGAGACATAGACCAATTTGTGCTCATGATGGCACATTTCATTTTTTTTAAACGAGGTTGAAACAAAAAAGAAAATATCCTCGTAATGACTTGTTTCATTTTTTAACGAGCTTGACATAGAAAGGGAACTATGCTCATAGTCATCTGTTTCATTTTTTAATGAGCTTTACATAGGAATAGAAATATGCTTGCGGTTATCTGTTTCATTTTTTAATGAGCTTGACACAGGAATAGAACTCTACTCATGGACACCTTCATTTCTTCCAAGAGGAAAATGCTCGAGAATGAATACATGTCGAAGGATAAGCCTCGATCATGGCTTCTAAGAGGTCCTCATTGGAAGGAACATAAACCATGTAAACTCTCGAATCCAAGGTTAAAGAAGACGAGAAATCAAAGAGAAGACCATGTTTAGTAGAAGTTGGAAGCATGGGATATAATTCCACATAATTTACCTACGGCGGGTAAGAACCCGCGTGGAGATAAGTCAAATGATCGGTAGTCAGATGAGAATCAACAAATGAAATTTGGTTGATAGTCACAATGCGTCTGTCATGAGGGAAAGACAACTCTTGGAAGAGTGTAGAGACGAGAGATTTCATCGCATAGACATAATCTCATCCAAGGAGTATATTAAAATCCAAAGGACTTGGAACTACCAAAACATCAATAAATACTATTTTTTCTCCTACCGAAATAGGAAACTGGGGAACAACCCCTAGAGGTTGACTGGGTCCCCTATTAAAAGCTAACAAATTCTAGGTAATGGGCACAAGCTGCGTGAAACCCATAGTCTGCCAAGCACTTGAGGAAAAAATTCTAACTACAACATCTTCATCAACTATAGTATGAGGTACATCTATATGACCCACCTACATAATGATTTCAGAAGGCAGATAGGAAGGAAGGTGAGGTGCAGAGAGTTTGTTCCAATCGATAAAAATTGAATGATTCAGAACCAAAGGTGGAATACTGTAAGCCTCATTAATTAGGGTGGATCCTATAATAGAAGGATTAATGCCCCCCTACATGGTAGAACTATATGAATATGAATAAATTGAGTGGTATTAGACTCACTATCAAACGAGAGAGTGGGATCGACTGAGAATGAAACTAGTTTGAACACTTGGGTTTCACTCTTTGAGGAAAGAGTGGGATCAACTGAGGATGAAACTAGATCGACCACTTGGGTTTCACTCTTTAAGGAAAGAGTGGGATCGACCAAGGATGAAACTAGATCAACCACTTAGTTTTCACTTTTTAAGGGAAGAGTGGGATTGACTGAGAATGAAAATTGATCGACCACTTGGGTTTCACTCTTCAAGGGAAGAGTGGGATCGACCAAGAATGAAACTAGATCGACCACTTGGGTTTCACTCTTCAAGGGAAGAGTGGTATTGACCGAGGTTGAAATTAGATCGACTGCTTGATCAACCGATGACAATTTGGAAATTTACTACAACTCGTTGGAGACTGTGATTGAGACATATAAATACCCTCCAATAATCGCGAACATTCATCCATGTGAGGACAAAGGTAAGTATGGTGCATGCACCTACATAATAGGAAAGGATTCTTGAATTTAATTTTCTGACTCTTAACCAAAGATTCATTGGTTGAAAAGGTATCATCAGTATGATGTACATAGGATGATGATACAGGCCATTCAGAATCTTGTGACCATACTTCTAAGACCTTGGGAATACCAGGGAAATCCTTAAGAAAATGGCCCCCCTTGCAAATCCTATAAGGGAACTTAGGTTTACAAATATTTGAAACAGGTTCATCAATACTCCTAGCATGATGATCAGTGAATAATAGTGATTGGTGGGTTTCCAACATGATGGTCAGAGGTTGGAGCTTTGACCTTTTGCTTAGCGTTATTCTTCGTAGCCTTCCTTTTCTTCTTCTTCTTATCCACCTGTATAATAACATCACATCTTTTGGAAGGAAAAGAGGAAGAAAAGGAAGAAGACTCAACATTCGATGAAGAAGGCAAAGGATCAACGTAAGGTTGATTCTCTTGTGGGCGGGGTTGTGATCCAACACAATTGGTGCACTTGGGAAAACTAGATTGGAGAATAACCATATTGGTAATCCTATATTCAATCCAGGAAGGCTGAATGTGGCCATGAATGGAGGACCAACACCTCTATATGGAGGAAAAACAAAAGGCATACCCTGAAAATGGGTCTCTTGGTTGGTAGTCCCGGAATATGTTTCCACATATAAACTCTCTAAGGACCTCTACATTACCACACTACTCAAATCTAAAAGCAACATCCAGTCTATGAAAGGGATGGATAAATAAGCCAGATTCTCACAGGAATATCAAATCATCGCAACTCGTGATATACTGCAGGGTCCAATAGTTATACTCGACCCAATATTTCAAAGGGCTAACTAAGGAGGATCTGGACCATACCCCTAACCATATAACTGACTACCTAGTAGTACATGCGTAGTAATATCCCTGAGTGTTGTTCTCGGTGTATTGCAACAATAAGACGACCAATAGGTTTACTCGAATGGTTCCAGGATCCTAAAGGGGTCTCCTGATATACGCAAGGTACATGGGAGTTCAAATCCGTAGTAGTGTTTTCTAATGCACAACCGTACGAAAGGGACCTTCCTATATACCATCGAGTATGTGAAAGAACCTTTCAATATACCATAAAGTATGTGAAAGGCCATTCAATATACCAACGAGTATGTGGAAGAACCACACAGACCCAGTAATGCAGTGCAGGAAAATAACGACAGCTCCTACACTTTAAGATGCAGGAACACATATCTAACCTATCATTCAAGTTGCTAAGGATTTTAACTTAACTAGTGCTTGACTTTATTTTATGCGGTTAAGTGGACAAATGGAAATTTAGACCTGACTCAAAATCATGCAAGTATGAGTATGCAAGTCTTTTTCTTTCCTTTCCAAAGATTCCCTATTTAAAGAGAGAGTAAGAGGCTCTTTTTCCCAAGATGAAAAATAATACATGCAAAGTATAATATGTAGTCTGAAACTATATCAAACCAAATCCTTCAATTTCTCAAACAAGAACATAAAAAGGGAAAATTATTTTGCTTTAACATTAATGAGAGAGTAGATATTTATTGAAATGAAGAAAGAATTTAATCATTGTTTCCAAACAAGAAAGGAAATTTCCAACCCCTAACTATAAAAAATCAAAAGTAGTTTTCTTTTCTTTTATAAAACTCAAATCTGAACCAAAATAAGACTAGCTAAAACCAGAATTCTTTTCTGGAATTTTTATAAATATTTCAAATCTAAGAAAGAAAGTGAAAATAAATCTATTTCTTTAAAATAATATGGAAACAAAATACTTCTTCTTTTCAAATGGAGAAAGCAGAAAAAATTGTACCAACCTAGTCACAAACCAAGAAACAGGGCACCGAAAGGTATAGGCAGAATATCAAGATACAAATCAATAGGTCAACGTAGGTTGAAGGTACACACCAAAGAATCGGTAGGAATCAATGCAGTTTGATAAAGATTAGAGCACGGCATCGACGCACTCTGTCCAAATTCATAGTGCGTCAAGATGATAGTGATGGACTATGCATGAAGGTAAAGATTGTCGGATGAACCAAAAAATTGAAAAAAAAAAATTCAAGCCAGTCAACAGACTTTAGGGTTTGAGACCTAAAGGAGATTATACATCAACATATAGATCTATAGTCGGATCTACCAATTGGACGTGATATACCAATTGAAAACTAAGCCAGATCTAATCAGAAATAAGGCAATTAAGGAGATCTACAACCTAAATAACTTGATCCTAAGAATGGTCGCCAAATTTGTTAACAGATAAATCCGTCAATGCAGACATCAATCGATCTCCCTAGTATGAATGGTTTGGATCTAGAACAAAGAAAAATAAGAATGAAAACCTTCCCCTAGATCTATCAAATTACTTGAATACAAAGAGTCTAGTCCATACCTTATTTATGAAGGTTGTCCTCATGGATTGAAGCTTTCGCAATCCTGCTTGTTGATGAAGAGATTACCTGCAAAATATTCAAAAGGACAAAGGTAAGAGACTACACGATAACATGATACATCTATGCAATTGACCAAGGAAAACTGTTCTAAATGAAATTACACATCATTTATGGAAAAGGAAGACATTGATGTATTAATTAAAATAGAAGAAAGAATTACAACCAATGAAGCCTTGGTGTTGGATATCCTTTCCAATGGAACCTTGCCTCAATTTTCCAATCATAGAAGAATGGATTCCTGGCTCAATTTCTATAGCATTTGGTTGCCCTCATTTCAACCCCCTATCCCATGAAGAGGAGCTTCATTTACAGGCCAAAAGAGATGAGGAGGAGAGGAGAGGATTAGGGGAGAAGGATGATGTGGGATCCCACTAAGATGGGAGGCGAGTAAGATCCACCATAAATGGAAGGAGTAAGCCTCCAAGAGGGTCTCATTCAAGAAACTTCTCGAAACTTATATTTTTCCCCTCCGTAACAACATGCACCAATGACGTGGTCTATTGTGCAGCAAGGTGAGTCGATCAAGAAAGATGCATTATGTTGTAAGGCAAGGTGCGTTGATCTCTCTAAATAGGGTTTTAGCAGGGAAGAAACCTCAAAACTTATCTTCCAAGGATTTTTGGCTAAGTACCTTAAGGATTTAGGCAAGGAGAAAGTATACATGGTTCATAATCATGACGAGTACAAAACTTATGTTTAACAATCCATTTTAAGAATGGAACTATCGAGTATTAAGAGATTAAGCTCGTGGAAGCCCAATGTTTTTTCAAAAAAAATGGGCTCTAAAATAATTTTTCACTTGCAAAGAGATGATTGAAATCTAAGTCTCTTGATATATCCAAGTTTAAAATGAATCTAGACTAGTTTAGTATAGTGTTATAAAATTTTATAACAAACTTCTACGTGTAATGTTGTTTATTTACACATATAACCAACAATAAAACTATGTGATATCATCTAATTTCATTTATTGATAGAGATCTTAATGTTTTTTTTAATCTCTTTGAATTAGTAAAAAATATTTGAATCATAATCATGTGTTTATTAATTATGTGTTTATTGGACATCCAAATTGTCATTTTAGCTTAAATGCATTTAAATTATTTTTATTAATATTAAATAATTATTCAAAAATAAAGTAAATATAAATAAAAAAATATGAAATATATTTCCACATGAATATGAATATATTTTATGATTCATTGGACTCAAAATTATGATTATTGTTGTTTATGAGCATCATATACATACTATAGTTACCTCTTTTATGAATTATCAAAGCAAAGAGAATCAAGAAACCACCCTTTTAAACACCAAGAGAATCAAGTAACAACCCTTTCTTTATTTTAGGTTCATCCCATGTTGTTTAAGCACGAATATTATGACTACACTATAAGAATTAAGCATGTTAAATGATATTTCATATAGAATTTCACATGCGATAGAGTACAGTAATATACCTAGCATCTACTCATGGGAAGGAAAATGGCTAACTTTTTCTTTGGTTTTAACTCATGGTTGGAATAATATATTGTCTAAGCAATTAAATTAATTATTGTACATGAGCATGGCCTTAATGTTTGTTATAAGTACCATTTTTATGCACCCTAATGAATGTTATGAGTTCCATTTCCATACATTCTAATATATGTTATAATTTCCATTATTGTGAAATACATGTCATTTCTATTCTCAAGTACTCAAATTCATGTTACAAGTTTTGTCCAACTCATACACTTCAAACGAGTTTACCAATGTCACTCTAGGTCAAGGTAGTACTCAACAATCCATCCTTTTGTTTTCCAGCTTATGATGTCGTAAAATCCCTTTCTACCATAAGGGTTAGTAATTACACAACTGACAACACCTCCTCTTAATAAACCATCTACACGCAATCCGCTAAATACTCTTCATTACAAAAGATCTACATGATTTCTATGATGTTAACCTTTTTACTCATAGGCATCAATATGGCATGCCACTTTAAATCACACCTTCTAAAAAGGAAAGTATAGTGGCCCATTGCAAAATTCACAACCAAATATTGGCCATGCTTCTAAAGTACCAAAATTATTGGTTTTCCATGCTTCTCATAATCCTCATACAAGAGCCACTCATAATTATAATGTGGTGGATTATTTGGCACAATCTCCTATTTCCATGTCTACCCTTGAGTTACTTCAACACCACCCTTAAAAATAGAATCCCCCCTTAAGAATAGAATCCTTGGTCACATATTTCGGTGTGGTTGGTTTGTCTAATGTTAGGATGATCATTTTATATAGCTTAAATCATGTAGAGACTCATCTCCCTTCCTCAATTGTGTTTTAGGTGTCAACCACTATTAAAAACATTATTGTCCATTGTTGGATTATTGATGAAGGTGCTTCCATGTGTATCATGTCCACCCATGTTTGCAAAAATTTGGGCTCTCGTGAGTTGATTCCATCACTCATGACCCTTTCTGTTTATGATGGTCCTCCTTCCCGGCTAAAAGGACTTTTATAAAATGTTCCTATTAAAATTCTTGATAAGATTATTGTCTTGATAGATATTGAGGTTGTTGATGTCCAACTTGAATATAACCTGTTTCCTTGATAGTATTTTGTCATGTGATGTTTCATCATCAAGGAAAGAATGTGAGTATCGAACATCTTATGTATCGTAGTGCTAAGTAAACATATAATCCAACAAAGTCTTTCCAAATTTGGAAGGAAACCTATATATGCCTTCTTTTTCTAAAGTTAGTCTAGGTTTCTTCAAATAACCTTCTTTATTTGGTACCTATTTTGGACCATCAATAAATGTTCTCCCATGAAACATCTCAGACGTGTACTACTACATCTAGAGAATCATCTTCTCAACCAAATGCTAATCACACTAATCCCCGGGTGGTAGGAAAGTTGTGGGTTGGTTTTCCTATTGCACAAATTCCATTTCTATTTCCTCCTCCATATATAGTTGGAATCCCTATCACGGTGACATTGAATCTTCTAGGAATTACTCGTCTACGTTGAAACTCAAGGTTCCCCCATTTTTTTACTAGGATTATTTCACCATCATTCCTAATCTTCTTGGATTTACTTACATACTTTCCTTTGAAGATTGTCAAGTTAAATCTCTAAAAATCACCACATTACTTTTTTAAAAATCTTTGGAGGGTGTTTCCCCAATTTTTGTTCACAATCCTATGGCTTATTTGTAAGCAATTTGAAGAGTATACTTCAAAGTAATTCTAGAGGAAAATACTAAAAGAGACACTGCAATATGAGATTGAAATACCAGTTATTGCACCTTATTTTAAAATTCAAATTTCTCCATGAAGTATTGCTTCTAAGCCATTGACATCTAATTTTCTGGCTAGATTTTTCTCCTCGTAGTGGGTTTTCCCAAGGTAAATATTGTGTGGATAGTGTATTTATTTGATCTAGTTATTTTTCTTTTTGTTCCAGTTTATTTAGCATTTAGTGGAAACAAGATAATAAAAGGAACTAAGTTGTAAGATCCGTTCTGAAATTTTGCGGTGGAATATCCATGGAATTTTATGGATCACCTAATTTATTCACAAACCAATCAAATTCATATAAACAAAGTAATCCAACTAAAAATGGACCTAGGATGGTAGAATATCCAGGAGGAGGAACAAGGTTGCAACTCAAATGTTGGGTTAAGGAGATCATTTATTTAAAGAGTGTCCTTGAAGGGAAGATATAATGAAGATTGTGCACAACATACAAGAACCAAGTACTGTAGAACATGTATCCATAAAAATTCCTAGAATATATGCAGCCATGGTTAATAGACAAGTAGAGCATTAGTCCAACATGATTGAAGTTGAAGGTAAGATTTCCAATCAGAAAATTTCCATTTTAATTGATTCAAGAGCAATTCGCAGATATATTGCTCCTAATTTGGTTGAAACATTTTTGCTAAAGAGAAGTAAGAATGATAAATCCTAGATGGTTCGGTTGGCTACTTGAACAAAAAGGAAAATCAATGAGTTGGTAAAGGACTGTCAAATAGATATGAATGGACTCAATACTTTTGTATATTTGAGCATAATACTATTAGGCTCATATGATGTTCTTATTGGAATGGAATGACTAGATGCAAACCATGTGGTATTATATTTACATAATAATTCATTCAGTTATCTTGATAAAGAAGGGTATAAAAGAGAGTGAAAGGCATTCCAAGATCTATATCCATAAGGGAAATTTCATCGTTGCAGTTGAAGAGACACTTGAGAAAAAGGTGTTAGTTGTATGTAGCTCATGTGGATGATTCAAAAAAATTTAAAGGCCTAATCTTGGATTACTTCCTATTATTGCAAGAGCTCAAGGATTTATTTGAAAAAATACTAGGATTGCCATTGAAAATAGACATTGACTTCTCTATTTATTTAATGCATAGATTTGTGCTAGTTTCCAAATTTTCATACATAATGAGTACATTTGTGTTGAATGAGTTACAAGTGCAACTAGAAGACTTGTTGAAGAAATGATACATAGACCCAAGTGTGTCTCCTTAGGGAGCACCAATACTTTTTGTGAATAAAAATTATGGAACTATGAGATTGTGCATTAACTTCACGGAGTTGAGCAAGGTCACTATGAGGAATAAATTTACTCTACCCAAAATAGATAACTCGTTTGATTAGATAAGAGAAGAAAATATATTCTCAAATATAGATTTGATATCAAGTTACCATCAGGTGAGGATAAAAGAGGAATACATTAGCAAGACAACTTTTAGAACTAGATATGGTCACTATGAGTTCGTAGTGGTGCATTTTTGTTTGAAAAACACACCGTCTAACTTTATGTGTTTGATGAATGGGATATTTAGGTAGTATTTGGATAATTTTATCATTGTATTCCTATATGGCATTCTTATTTATTCAAAATCAGAGGAGGAGCATGAAGAGCACTTGATATTAGTACTACAAGTGCTAAGAGAAAATCAACTTTATGCTAAGTTGAGTTAAAATTCATTTTATTAGAGGAAAATTAATTAATTGGGATACATTATTTCTAAAAAAGAAATATCAATAGATCCAAATAAAATTGAAGATATTATGGAAAGACACACACCTAGAAATGTATCAGAAGTAAGGTCATTTATGGTACTAGATGGATACTACAAAATATTTATAGAAAAGTTCTCAAAAGAGGCACATCCAATTACATACTTGCAGAAAAAAGAAGTCAAATTTGAATGGAAATCACAGTGTGGATAAAGTTTCCAAGAATTAAAGAGATTTCTTACTAGTACACTAGTTCTCAATATTGCAGATCCAAATGAAGATTTTATGGCATGCACAGATGCTTGCAAAGAAGGAACTGGTGGAGTTCTTATAAAAAAGGGGCATGTATGATGTGATCTGTTACAAATCCAATAAATTGAAGGATCATGAGAATAAATATGTCACGCATGATTTACAACGTGTTTTCAATGTACATGCATTCAATATGTGGAGACATTATCTCATGCAGGTAGAAAATTTGAATTAAGAACAAACCACAATGTGATGAAGTATTTGTTTGAGAAGTAGACCTTGAATGTCAAGAAAAAAATATGGATATAATTTATTTGTGAGTTTGATTTTGATATCAAACATATCAAGGTTAAAAGGAATAAGGTTGTTGATGCAACCAATAGGAGAGTACATGCAATGCATACTATAGAAATTAGTATGTGTAAATCAGATTTTGATGACAATTGTAAACAATAAGTGCCGACAATACGGTTAGTGATTTGGTGACTGGGAACGGACTTCCGAGAGTCTTTAGGGTTTGTCGAGTCTGGCTAGTTTTTCACAAATCTGGTGATTGGCCTTGGGTGGTCGCGGTTGGATCACAACTGGGGTTTTCCTGGTTGCAGATTGGCTGAGGCATGCTGCCACAGTCCACGAGATCTACAGATCCAAATGGTGATGTTATGATGGGCACGGGAAGGCCCAGCGATTCTAGCGTTGGCAGCAGTAAGAGATCGGTTCAAGGGGGTTGTCTTCCGAAAGATCTATTGATTCTTGCCATCTAGGTTAAATATGACAAGATCAAAGAAAGGGTTGAGCTCTGGAAGAACGCACTGATTGGAAAATTTGTGGGGATATGGACCCATGAGAAAGATCTGGTTCGGTGGATTAAGATCAACTAGAACCCTAAAGGCCATTACCACTTACATCTGGGTGCCAAGGGTTTTTTCACCATTATATTCTTTAACCTGGAAGATAGGGATAGGGTTATTAAGGGAGGCCCTTACTTCCTAAACTTTGTTGGGTTGTATCTCAAGCCATTGAAAGAGAGATTTAATCCCAAAATGGAGGACCTCAAAGTGGCGCCTATGTGGATTAGGATCTTATCTCTACCATGCGAATACTTAGATCTGGATATATTGCAGGACATAGGTAATACCTTGGGCGAGTTTGTGAAGGTGGTAGAGAAAACCAAGCTCCAGAGCTACACTGCTTGTGCCCGGATATGTGTCTACATGGATCTATTGAAAGAGTTCCTGAGGCTATCAGTTTGAATTGGGAGGATGAATATTGGGATCAACCTCTCAAATATGAGCAGCTTCCTTTCTGATTTTTCCTTTGTCACGAGTATGACCCTTCGAAAGGAACTATCCCAAGGTGCCAAGAGTTTCCTCTCCATTGGGTTCTTCTCAGGATGGCGTGAGAGATCGGGATGGCTTTACCTAAATGTGTAACAAGAAAAAGAAAAGGACGGTGACTATGCAGAAAAGGGAAAGGAGAAGATTGAAAATGGGATCGCGAGCAAAAAACCCTTCCAGGTCTTAGAGGAAGTGGGAGAAGAAAACAAGGTTGGTACAAATGAGCAGAACAACCCAGGAACAATTGGTGCAGAGACAATGAACGTAGAACCCCAAGCTACTCTGTCTATGGAGCAAGTGATAAGTATGGAGGAGGATGGCAATGAAGAGATGGATCTAAGGGAACTCGATCGGGACGAAATTGAAAAAGAAGTAGCTAAAAAAGGCGAAGGTTATGTTCTGCGGAGGCAATTGGAGTTATTCCAAGAAGATATCTTCAAATCCAAATCCATTCAACAACTCGAGATAGTAGCGGATCCGCATAAAGGAAGCAAGAGGAAATCCCCTGAGGAGGAATTGAGAAGAGGTAGAAAATCAAACAAGAAAAGAATAGTCGAGGTACGAGTAAAAATCATAGAATGTGGCCAGTACCCAATGATAAGGGTGGCCTTTTCTGAAGTCAAAAAAGTTACTCAATGAAGCTTTTGTCTTGGAACATCCGCAGGTGCAATCATCCAAGGAAAATAAAGACTCTGGCCAGAAGGATTAAACAGGAGAAACCTGATGTTATTTTTTTGCAAGAAACAAAATGGAATTATGAAACTATGGAAAAGGTTAGCCAAAGAATTTGGAAGGGCTATAAATTTATGGAGATAGATTCTTCAAGGATTCCATGAGGCCTCATTGTCTTATGGAAACCCCATTATGTTCTCCTTTAGGATTGCAGAGCTAATAAATTATCTATTTCAACTAATTTTTTGATCTTGGGGGTGGGGGTGAAGGGTGCTCTGGTCAATATCTATGGGCCAAGTTCTTTTCCCCGCAAACAAGTGTTTATTAATTTTTTTCAATGGCTGGCGGTTCAAGTTGTCTCAGGGTCTTGGATAGTTGGAGGGTACTTTAACCTAATCACTTCTCTAGTGGAAAAGAAAGGTGGTAGAAGGATCTTGGAGAGATTTCAAGAAGCGTTTTAGGAAGATTTTGACGAATATCCCGTTCATCGATATTGAAATTGGTAACAACTGGAATACGTGGAATAAAAAACATGGTAGAAATCACCTGGTAGCTTCTAGAATCGATAGATTCTTGACTACTACAAACATTTCCCGAGGCACGGGTGAGGTTAGTGCCAGTGTTTTTCCCTTTGCAAGATCATATCATTGGCGCATTTGCCTTAACTGGGATTGGTCAAACACGATTCTCTTTAAACCCTTTAGGTTTGAACGATTCTGGATGGAACACAAAGACTTCAAAGATTTAGTGCGAGAATGGTGGCAAGAATTGGTCCTCCCCATGGGTACTGGAATGTTCCAATTCCAAAATAAGCTCAAATATATTAAATCCAATATTTGTACATCGAATAAAGAGGATTTTGGCAACATTTTCCAAGACAAGAAAAAGTTGACTGAGGACTTAGAGAATACGTATAGTAAAGGCATGGTTGATGGCTGGGATGATGCTCTAAGGGAGAAGAAGCAAAACATGATGGAGCAACTTGAAGCTAGGGAAAGACAGGAGGAAATCTATTGGAAGCAGAAATCATGGAACCAGTGGCTCCAAGATGGGGAGAAAAACACTAAGTTCTTCCACAACACTGTGGTTCAAAATCGCCATAGATCTAAGATGTTCAAAATCAAAAGAAGAGATGGTATACAGGTTGAAACTAGAGGAGAGATTGAGGATGAATTAATCAACCACTTTGCCTCGGTTTTATGGGATAATAAGGCTGATTGGAGTATTAATATCTCGGAAATCACTCGCCTCATTCCTAGACTCGTTACCAGGGACCATAACGAGCTACTGGGAAAACCTATCTCTATGCAGGAAGTGGAGGAGGCCATGAATCAGATGCTCTTGGAAAATCTCCTGGCCCGGACGGGTTTAATACCAATTTTTCCACTTCTTTTGGGATATGATTAAAGATGAAGTCCTGACGATTGTGGAGGAATCACGTAGATGCAGTGGTGTTAAAAGATTTTAATGCCACCTTCCTCTCCTTAATTCCAAAGGAGGGAATTAATTCTCCTGATAAGTTTAGACCCATATCCCTTTCTAATGTGATTTACAAAATTATTTCCAAGGTGATTGCGAACAAGCTGAAACCTTTGCTCCCTATCCTTATTAGTATGGAACAGTCTGGTTTTGTCGAAGGTAGACAGATTGTGGATGGTATTATTTTGGTGCAAGATACCATTCATTCCCTGAAACTCACCAAAAAGTTGGGCATACTAATTAAATTAGATATAGATAAAGCCTATGATAAGCTAAGCTGGAAATACATGCGAGGCATTTTGGAAGCTTTTGGGTTTGATAGGAATTGGGTGAATTGGATCATGAATCTGGTTTTCACTCCTTTCTTATCTATCCTTCTTAATGGTTCTCCTTCTTTACTGATGCAGGAATCTAAGGGTATTCGCCAGGGTGACCCTCTGTAGCCATTCCTTTTCATTTTAATGGCTAAAGGTTTGAGCAGGATTTTGCAGCACTAGGCTGACGAGGGAAGGATTTGTGGTCTTCAACTTCATGTAGGGATTAACAAGCAAACACACCAACAATTTGTGGATGACACCATGCTAATGGGGCACCCTTCAGTCCAAGAATATTGAGTCCTTAAAAACTATTTAAATCTATTTTCCAAGGCTTCGGGCCTCGAAGCTAATCCAAATAAGTCTCATGTTTTCTTCTTTAATACTCCGGGAGTTACCCAATGTAATATCCCCAGGATTCTAGGTTTTTCCAAAGGATCTCTCCCCTCCAAATATTTATGGGTCCCTCTCTTTGAAGGAATTATTCAGAAGGTGTCTTGGAAAGATCTTCTCGATCGGATCCGTAGAAGGTTGGTCAGCTAGACTCTCATACCCTTAAATTTTCCCAGTCGTTTGATTCTTGTCAACTCCGTCCTCCAAAAAATGCCTGTCTACCTCTTATCGATGCTCTCCTCTCCTAAATCCATCCTAAAGGAAATAAGGGGTATTGAACGTTCTTTCCTCTGGGGGGGAGGGAGGAGAAGTCGAAGTTTTCCTTAGTTAGTTGGGACAAGATCTTCAAACCCAAGAATGATGGAGGCCTAGGATTCAAAGATCATGAGATTCTCAGTCAGGTCTATGGGTCTAAGATATGGTGGATATGGTGCAACTACAATTCTGAACCCTGGGCTCTCCTTTGGCATGTGAAGTACGCTCAGGATAGACCAACGGGGCAATTGATCCACTTCAATGAGGTTAGGATTGGGTCTCATATTTGGTTAAAATATTTTTCTGGGCGTCATCTGGTCCAAAACCATAGCTTTTGGGAAGTCTTTAATGGGGAAGATGCCAATTTCTGGGATGAATCTTGGAACCAACTCCCCAAGCTGGGAAACGAACCTAGGTGGCAGACTATTCAATCCTATGGAGTGGAGGAGGGTAGAATCAAAGTCAGTGACTACTGGATGGTAGCAATGGATGAGGGATACAAGCATTAGATATATCGTGGTTAGCTCGAGGGTTTAGAAAACGATGAGGATCTCCAAGCTTTCAAGGCTACCCTCCTAGAGCGCAGTATTCAGATCAAGGCTGGTCATGACAAGCTTCGTTGGGGTCACAATCAGAAAGTAATTTTTAGTATAAAAGAGGCTTATGATATCAGGATTTCCAATGAAGAACTGGATGATAGTGCTTGGAAGAAGGTTTGGGGAATGAATATCTAGCCGAAAATTGTTATTTTCTACTGGCTGGTGGTATGGAAGAGGATTCTAACAAGTGAAAATTTGAGGAAGCGTGGGATCTAGGGACCATCCAGATGTCCACTATACCTCCTCTCGGAGGAATCCATGGGGCATTTGTTAGACAACTGCCCCTTTTATTCCTTGATTTGGGACAGTGGGGCGACGATCTTTAGAAAGAGAAATCTGGATAGAGATCATCTGGACCAGTCGATTAAAGATTGGGATCCCAAGGCTTTCTCGAACCCCATCATTAGGACCTTATGGTTGTTGTTCCCTGGAACGATTATATGGCATTTTTGGAAGGAGAGGAACAAATGCATTTTTAGGGATAAAAAACATGAACCAGATGAATTTTGGGGGAAGTTGGTTTGTAATATGCGGGAGACGATTAGAAGCATTTCTTGGGAGAATAAAGAGAGAGTTTGTCGGAGGTGGAACTACGTATTTCTTCAGGGTGGAATATTGACAAATCTGATATGGAAGGTCTACACATAAGAGCCAAAGTCTACCACCCTTCTAGCCCGACTTTTTGGTCTTTAACTTTGCAGCAGGTTTTTAAAATTAATTTTGAGGGAGCCTCTCGTGGTAATCCAGGGTTGGTGAGTTTTGGAGGGGTCTACCGGAATTCATCTAGAACTATTCTAAAAGTTTTCTTTGAGTTCTTAGGTCTTCATTCCAACAACTCGACCGATTTGGAGGGTCTCATCCAAGGTATCCACTTGGTGATACGAGAGGGATGGTTTCCTGCTGTCCTGGAAGGGGATTCCAACATTATCATCCACTTGGCTAAGAGGTTGGCCAATGGCCGATCTCCGCATAAAATTTCCACCAGCTGTTGACTCTTGTAAAAATTGGAGCAACTACAATCACTTATCATCGATCATAATGCAATCATATTCAGCCACGTTAAACGAGAAGCCAATAAAGTGGTGGACCTTATGGAAAACCAAGGTGTAGCTGGAAGGGGAGCATTGAATGTTGGTACCCTGGAGGATTTTCAGCATGACACTTGGGTTACGCATTGCTGCCACTTAGCCAGCAACGATAATGATAACTGTATTATGATGTCAGTTGGATCAGCGTTAGCCCATGAACATGACAGACAGAGACAGGAACGGTTTAATGGTGTGTCATATCATCATAAACATTCTAGTACTAAATGACCCCTCCCCTCATTGTCTTTATCAGGATGAGTACGACTGGGTGCAAAATTAAGTTAAAAGAGATTGACAGGACGATTCCATATCGGACTCATGCTATAGCCATCTGGTTCATTTTAATGAATGCCTATAGGGATCACATCGCCATGATTATGAAGCAGTATGAGACCGATGATGAGAAAAGATTGACAGGTCTTTCCATTATTCTTTCGTGGGTTATATATTTTCATAACAGGGAATGTGGTTCTGCACCTACTTCTTTTTTCTTCTGCAAACTCATTCCTGTTTGCTTCACAATATTTCCTAGATCCATCGTGTCGTGATGGCTCTGAGATGATCGTGGGGTCTGGTTCTGGTAGGCAGAAAGGAAAAGCTTCGTTGTCTGTTAACAGGGGTAATTCTAAGGGCAAGGTCACCGGGTCCTAGCAACATGCCTAGGAGGTTGCTTTGTTTTATCGCGAACATATCCCCCCTCTAATACAAGATGAATTAGACCTCATTGATAAGGAATTATGGGACAAGGTTAGGACCATTCCACTTGAGGATCTGCGTCAAGAGGTCGAAGATTGGGTTGTTGACCCTAGGAAAATGGTGGGAAGGGCCTCTGCATACGAGCACATGGTCATGAATTACTGGGTCACGAAGAACCTTCTGGACCATGTCACTATGTCTTTCTACAACAAGGATCGCGGTGACAAGGAGCCGGTTCGCTCTTGGAAATCCCACAATGCGGATTCTTGACTTATGCATCTAAAGATTGATGAAATTGCAAAAAAAATGGGCCTCTCATTCACTTACTTAGGAATGGAGAGACCTGAGAAGGAGGCTCTTAGTACCCGTTATGATCAGAGAACTGTGCAGATGCAGTAGAAGGTCAAGACAGAGGCGTAAATTGACAAAGGAAAGAAGAACTGGGTCAGCAACGGTGGTGCGGTGGCAACATGATTTCGGGTCTGTTGTTGTTGATTCTTTACAGTCTCGTTATGGGTGTTTTATTTCGTATTTTCTTGGTTCAACTGTACTTGGGTTATGGGGGTTACAGGAGGCCTGTTTGTTTAAGGGCACTCTTTAGTTATGATAAATGGCTGTAGTATGATACTAGTGTTAGATCTGTTTGATAATTTTGTATATGGTTCCTATTCGGTAATATAGCCTTTTTACTTACAAAAAAAAAAATGTGTAAATCATATTTAAGAACCAAAATCTTAAAGTTGTTAACTTAGATGAACATTGCCTACTAGTAAAAAAAGGATTACAATAGGAAAGTGTACAACAAATATATGAAGGTTACATGTTGGAAGAGGATGGAATTATTATGAATAAAAATATAATTTATATTTATAATTTTGTTGAATTAAGGAAACTAATAATGAATCAAATGCATCATAGGTCCCATATGCTAGACATACTATATACTTAAAGAAAATTGCAGAAATAAGAAGTCAATACTGTTGGCTTTGAATGAAGAAATATAGTATTGATTGATGGGACTTTTAATTGCCTTCTAATTTCTTAGCAAGGAAAGTAATAAGTATATACATTAAATTGTTAACCCATAATTCTATGGGAACTTGCGAGTTACTATACAATATATATGTTAGTCATGACTCCCTTACATTAATTTGTATATTGTAATGTTTTTTTTAGGGTTTCACTCATAATAATGGTAATGGAAATGGATAGGTATTTTTGCAATAACTCTACCAATAAACCTTAATGTGCAAAAATTAAATCAATGAGTAATAATTGTAAAATTGTAGGAAATGAACATCTATGCTAAGATGGAAATAACACACTCAGCACATAAAAGAAATGCTATGCTAAGTTCACATTGCATCGCAGAAACTAAAATCACTCTATGTTGGAAATGAAACTAACACTTTACAGGAATTGAAATTCACACTATGCTGAAATGGAAATTCACACTTTATTCTAATATGAAAGATAACTTTTGCAGAAAATAAAGTTCTTGCCAAACTATAGATCAATGCTTTTACACAATGAAAAAGTTAGTCTAATTGGATACAATTTCAATCTAAGTATAAAATCTCTTAAAATGCAAGTTCATGAAGTGAGAAAGATGCAAATTATAAAGTAAAAAAATAATAACTAAAAAGAAATGATAACTATAAACAAAATCATAGGTGAACTCTACTAAAAATGTAACCAAAAAAAGATTAAGCGTAAACCATTATATGACTGATCAAAGATGTAATTAAATGAAATCACTCACATGGTAAGCCTACTGCATAAAAGTACAATAGTTTCCCCTTCCCACTGGAGTGGGACCTGCCTCTTTGTACATGATGTTGTAGGCATCCTATAGTAACAAATAAATTAGCTCAAACACACATGACAATAAATAGAGCCAACTCCACACATCCAATTAGGCACCAATGTTTATTATAGAGCTTAATGCAATTTCTTTCCACTCACCTGGCTATCTTTAGAAAGAGAAGAGTATTCTTATAAAGCAGACCCGGGGAACCTATAATTAAAATATTTTTTTGGACATGTTTGAGAACTAAGGGTTCTCAATCTATCCTCATAATTGTTAAATAACAAAATCACACAATTAGAAATCATGTCTGGAGTACAATTGGCTTGAATTTTTTTTCCAATAACCTTATTACAAAATATAAACTATTGTCAAAACTTGTATGCTATATTAAAATATGTGCTAGGTGTATACCAACAACTCATGTCAATAGATCCTCTTTTCTAGGGTTATGGGTCCTTTTCCATTATGTCTTTATGTGCTTCCATGTGGTGTTCCAAGAACACAACTTAGAATCCAACATACCTTGTTTACATCGGATCTGTAGCATCTTTATAACGTTTTGCAAGATTTGTATAGAGTATCCACATGACTGCTGTAGAGTATCCATAAGATAGAAGGTTTTGCAGTACCTGGAATAATGTGGCTACCTGTAACACAAAATCTACAACATTTCTATAGATAACCATGATTATATACATCCTTTCTTATTCATCAAATCATCAGCAAAATATGATAAATTGTAAACCAATATACCTTATGCCAAAATTTGCTATCTAGATGCAAAAAATGGTAGTGTTATCACACAAATTGTATTTTTCTCTAAAGGTATCCCATCCAGGACGGTAGAGGTGTAGACAACTAAAGAGGTGACCCAAGAGATGTCATGGTTCCCAATGCAGGATGGGTGTCACGTTAACCGAGGCACTCTTCACTTTAGATCAATCCTAAGAAAAACCAATGGGGACACCCTAGCTTAGCCAATGAAGGATAGCGAATGCAATCAAGGCTCCTAGGAAAATGTGATGATGAAAGATAAGGAGACCAAGATGAAACAAGATCTAGATCTAGGATGATAAGTGGAACCAAAGTGGTTAGGGATTGGTTGAAGAGACTTAGGAAGTGACAAGTGTTCAACCAAGTGTAAAATAGGGTCACTCATGGATTAAGGATAGTAGATCTAGATAGATCTAATGCCAAATAAAAGTACCCTAGTGGGGCCCACCCTTAAAAAGTGGAAAAATGGTCCAAATGGGGCCCATAAGGTCAAAATCGAGATGAGATGGTAGTAGGGGGGATACTATAGCATGGATCTATGGATTTGATCAGGAATAAACAAGTAGATCCAAGAAAAGGCTAATGTATCACCTAATGACCCAAGTGGGGCTCAGCCCTCGAAATGAGGAATGGGGCTCGCAAGGTGAAAATCATTAGGGTGGAGCACTAAGGGTAGGTTTTAGGGGTTGATCTATCCAATGAAGAAAAAATCTCACCTACCCACGTACTAGAACTAGCAAAGAAGCCACTCTCCAAGGAGTACAACTTCCCTTGGAGAGATCAAGTGCCTTGGGAAATGGATTCCAAACCCCACCAAACCGTAGATCGGGAATGTTGTTACTAATGTAGAGGTGGGTTTTAAATTATATCCCCAAAAGTATGTTAGATCCAAGTAGATCTGAAAAATAAAAATTTCAAGGGTTTTGAAGTTTAGGGTTTTGAGATTTAGAAATAACGGATAAGCCAAGGAGGAAAAAAACTAACCTTTAGAGCATGCCTGGATAATGAGATGAATTCCAATAGTGATGAGGATTAATTTTCCAAATATCAAATGGAATATTTTGAATCCCTCTTGCTAAAATTATTTGTCCAATCCCACACGTGTGCCCCTCTATACCCGTCAAACCAAGGAGACAAAGTATCAATTAGTCAAACAGAATGAGGGTAAATACAAGTTAGAAATATATAACAAAGAATGATTGGTACAAAGACAAACCACTTTCTGTTTGATCCACGAATTGAAGAAAGTTTGTAGGGAAAGCATCCCCACCAATACGCATTCCTCCAAGACGTCTTCTTTATCTGTAAATCAAAAAATATGGTAAAAGATGCAAGATAGCTACAAGATATCCCATTGTGCAATGGAGAAAGTGTTTACAATCATCACAACCAAACATCCACTTCAAGATTCAAGCATTGCTCCAAAAGATAGAATTTTATTCCAATAGCCAAGAGCCAAAAATCTCTAGATGCCTTTACAATAGGGGGTCTCCTCCTTGTTGGAATATTTTATATTCCTTGGAAGGTAATAATGTCTTTGTATTATGTCGGAGGACATCCACAATCTTATGTAAAAGAGTAATACATTATATCCCATATTCATTATGGTAAAATATAATCTAGATATTCAATATTATATACAGAGATGTTATGGAGAATTATATTATCCCACATGTAATATGTGAGAGTAATTCCTCATCATCTCTTAGTATATAATATATTCAAGGGAGTCACATCACTCATCATGATCTATACTTTAACAAGTATTGCTATATTGTATTGGGGTTATTGGCATTGCTCTCTTGTAAGCTTGAGGGAGATATTCTGGAGATAATAGAAGACTAACTTCTTGTGGATGTAGCCCAATTGGGTGAACCACATATATCTAGTGTACTCTTTTCTCTTGTTCTCGTTTTGTACTTATTGTTTATATATTATTGTTTTGCATAGATAGGTAAGCTACTTTAGCTAGATCCATATCTTTGACATGGTATCAGAGCTCGTTGCTATGATCTAGCACCTTCTATTGCTTTCAAAATAGTATTTATCATTTGGGCATTGTTTATTTCTTGTAGATTTGCTTTCTATCTGGTAGCCATTAGGCTTCTCTTCAGATCTGGGCATATTTCTGCAGTTTTTTATTTCTAAACCTAACCTTGTTGTGTATATTTTTTGCAGAAATTTTTAAGGGTTTCTTGATGTTATTTTTGTAGATCTATATGATTTTCCGATTCTCCTCAAGGAGATCTATCTTCTGGCTGTAAAAATGGCATTTTTCATCAAAGTTTGGTATATTTTGTGTAGGTTTCTGTCTTTGGCAGATTCGACACTGTTTTCAGCCTTAAACTGGACACTCGCGACTTTTCTTTGCATGAACCCATGGTTAACCGCGACTATTCATATTGCGAACCCATGAATACTCTGCAGACTAGCGGCATCCAAGTGCATAGACCCGCGTATGCTTCAACATACTCACAACTATTCCACTATCGAACCTGCGTTTGTTGCAGCTTATTCACGATCCTCCCTATTCTGAGCTCGCAAATGCTTTGGCAGATTCACACCCTTACAGTGTAGAGACCCATGAGTAGCCGTGACCCCATTACACCGAAACCCACGAGTAACCGTGACCTTTGCTATGCAGAACCCACGAGTATCAGTTTTTATTCGCTAGTTTGTTGTTGGCATACCCGTGAGTGACTTTTCTTGGCACTTTTCAAAAGGGATATAAGTAAAAGTTTCATTACTATTTTTTCTCTAATTGTGTTTCTGCAGATTCATATCAGTACGGTAAAGTATTTCAGTTTTCTGTTATTCACTTTCTTTCTCTTGTGATTTCTAGCATTTGGGTTTCTTGTCAATATTTCTATCATTGTGACTTCAGAAGTAGCTTATGTTCCTGAACTTGTTGGTCCTAACTATCTTGCATGGAAGAGAAAATTGATTGATGTTCTCAGAAGTAAGAATCTGTGGAGGATTGTTAATGGTGAACACACGAAACCTGTTGATGCTCAAGATTTGGATAGATGGGAAGATAAATGTGATCAAGCAAGAGGGTTCATTGGTTGAATGGTTGCCGATAGTCTTTAGGTAAGTATAGAGGCAGAAGATAGCCCCGTTGAGGTATGGAAAATTCTTGCTTTTTTATTTGATAAATCTGATGATGTTTCTGTTTATTACCTTGAAAAGAAGATTTATGAGATAGATCCTACTAACTTTGATAGAATAGAATTATATATTGCTGAAGTAAAAAATTTAAATGAAAAATCAAATAATTGTGGTAAAGATTACAAGAAAACATACACTACTCTTATAATTCTTGTAGAACAAAAATTTCCATCTTGTTTTGATATGTTCATTCAAACTAGGAATAGAGCTCTTGAATTGTCTTCAAATACCACGAAACCTACTTTTGATGATTTTTGTAAAGGGTTGATTAATGAGCAAGAAAGGTTAATTGTTTTAGGACAAGTCACACCTAATAAGTCTCTTATGGCACATAATAATAATCCAAATAAAAGTCTTAATAATGTTAAAGGTTCTAATTCACACACTTCAAATCCTACTAATAACTCTAGTAATGCTTCTAATGCACATCATGATAATAGTAAGATAAAGAAAGTGTATCCTACTTGTAAACATTGTAGTAAAACTAACCATCCTGAAAATAATTGCTTTAAATTGAAACGTTTAAAAGCTAAAGCTAAAAAGAATGGTTCTGATGAATCACAAGTAGCTTTTTGTGCTTATGTTGTTTCTTCTAGTAATTCTTCTTCTAGTGTGGAGTGGATAATGGATTCTTGTGCTTCTAAACATATGATTGATAATGCTTCTTTATTTACATCTTATGACAATAATAAAAACACATCTCAAAAAGTTTCTATAGGTGATGGTAAACAACTCTCTGTAATTGGTTCTGATACTATTACTGTTGCTAATGGTCAATTGGAAGATGTTTTTCATGTTGAAAATATGCCCATCAACTTACTTTCTATTTATTGTGCATGTCCAAAAGGATATAAATTTGAAGCTTGGCCTTGTGATAACCTGTAGTAGGATCTAATAGTTGTAACAAGCCTCACAATCAAACTCACTCAAGAAGTGCAGACAAGAAGAGAAGAATGTAGTCAAGAATCAAACATTACATAGAAAATGGAGAATAATTGTTGTATCATACATCAAATGTGAGTTGGAACCATGAAATAATGAATACAATACAATAAATCTCAAGAGAATTCGAATTAACCAAGGATTTCATTCGAATCATGCTCAAATTCTAGCTTGGACAACATTGGAGACATCATCCATTTAGTAGTATCAGTCATAAATGGTCAACAGTCAGTCAAATGAATCTAACTGAGTCTAACAGAACCCTCTAGGCATGAATCAAGGGATGGAGACTCCAAGGAGGAACATGAGGTTGTCAGAAGGTCAAGTAGAACTCCAGAACTAACTAACTAGGAGCTACGGGAATTTAGGATGAGCAATCAGTGGAAGAACTGTTCAATCAATGCTCTAACTGACTGTCAGACTCCTAGTAGGTGAGATAAGGCACTCTAACTGAATGATAACTCCTGGTAGGTGATAAAAGGTGCACATGTCATGCAGAAGAAACAAATAGGGGGCATTAGGTAAGCAGGAGGGCTACTGGGGGCTGAAGACGGGCTCTAGGGAGTTGAAATTAGGCTCTATGTGCTGGGAAGACCACCAAAATGATGACTGGATGCATGTAGGCATGCAAAACTGAAAAATGATGGAGAGAATATTCCAACGGGCCTGATAAATATGTTCTTAAAGATATCAATCAAAATTTCAAAGTAGTTTCCTCTGGTCCTGTTGATCATACTGTTGGTTTGTATAAATTTGTTGGTTTTAATTCAACTAAAAGACAACCTTTTTATTCCTATATTGCTCATGCTAATGAACTAAGTAAATTATGGCATGAAATATTAGGTCATTTGAATTATGGTAAAATGCAAATGTTAACTAAAATGGTACTTGGCTTGCCTAATATTTTGTGTACTAACGATGTTTGTGAAGGTTGTGTTCTTGGTAAACATCATAGAGAAATATTTGATAAATGTAAAGCTTGGTGTGCTAAAGAACCTTTGCAATTAATTCATAGTGACATTTGTGGTCCTCTTGAAGTTCCTTCCATATCACATGCAATCTATTTTCTTACCTTTATTGATGACTTTAGTAGAAAATCATGGGTTTATTTTTTGAAACATAAAAGTGACACTTTTTCTAAATTTCAAGTATTTAAATCCTTGGTTGAAAATGAATCTGGTAAAAATATTAAGAATTTAAGAACTGATAATGGGGGGGAATTCATTAAGAAAGAATTTGAAGTATTTTTATGTAAACATGGAATTCAACATCAAAAGACTGTTCCTTACACACCTCAACAAAATGGTGTTGCTGAAAGGAAAAACAGAACTTTAGTTGAAATGGCTAGATGTATGGTTTATTCTAAAGGATTACATAAGAAATTTTGGGCCGAAGCCATACGTTGTGCTAACTTTATTTTAAATACAGTTCCTACAAAATATGTTAAGCATGTTACCCATGAGGAAAAATGGAATGGTAGAAAACCGGATCTTAGTAACTTTATAGTGTTTGGTTGTGAATGTTGGGATCATATTCCTGATGACAAATGTAAGAAGTTAGAACCCAAGTCTCACAAGTGTATATTCATTGGTTATTCTAAGGATTCTAAGGCTTATAGGTTGTTTGATCCTTTTAATTGAAGTGTCATCATTAGAAGAGATGTTAAATTTATTGAAGTCTCTCCACCACCTAAGACTGTCGAACCTCATTTTACTATGAATATTCCCTTATCACATGTTACTCCTATCTCGATTGCTCCTTCCAATTATGTGACTTATCTTAGTTCACCTTCTTCCTCTTCTTCAAGTCATCCACCTAAAGGTCTCGAAGCTCTTGAAGTGACGTTTGTCCCTTCTAATCTTTCTGTTTGGGCCTAGAAAACTCTTGAATCTCCAGGAAGTGATATCATAATCCCTTTCGATACTTGTAGAAGTAGATATAACTTTTCTCTTATGACCAAAGTTTTGGCCACAGATGATCCTACCTCGTATGCTCAAGCTAATGGTAAACCTTATTGGGAACAAGCTATGACTGTTGAGTATGATTCTCTTATGAATAACAAGACTTGGTATCTTTTTCCTCTTCCTTCTGGAAAGAATTTAGTTGGTTGTAAATGGGTTTATAAAACTAAATTTATTGCAGAAGGATAAATTAAAAAGTATAAATCTAGATTAGTTGCAAAAGGTTTTAATCAACTTGAAGGTATAGATTATAATGAAACTTTTGCTCCTATTGCTAAAATGAATACAATAAGAACCATTTTATCTATTGCTTCATCTTATAAATGGGAAGTACACCAAATGGATGTTAAAAGTGCATTTTTAAATGGTGATCTTAATGAAGACATTTATATGCAATAGCCTCCTGGTTTTATTAATGTTGAATCATCACGTTTAGTATGTAAATTACACAAGTCTTTATATGGTCTTAAACAAGCACCTGGGGCTTGGTATGATAAAATTGATGCACATTTCTTGAATAATGGTTTTACGTGTTGTATATCTGATCCTAACATCTATGTTAAGCATGTTGATGATAATATCATTGTTAATGTTTTATATGTGGATGATCTTATTATCACTAGTAGCGAACCTGTTCTCATTCAAAGTATGAAAAGTGACCTTCACAAGCAGTTTGAAATGACTAATCTTAGTATATTGAACTATTTCTTGGGTCTTCAAATTTTCCATCTAGAAGATGGTATTTTTCTCTCTCAGTCGAAGTATGCTACGGATTTATTGGCTCGTTTCCACATGAGTGATTGTAAACCTAATCCTACACCTTTTCAGTCCGGCGTAAAGTTAACTGTTGAGTGTCCTACTCCTCTTGTTAATGCTACTCTTTATCATCGGCTTGTAGACAGTTTGATATATTTAACTCACAGCAGACCAGATCTCTCTTTCGTCGTGTGTATGGTTTCACGGTTCATGCAGCAACCTCATCAAAGTCATTGGAAAGAAGCAAAAATAATTCTGAGATATTTACAAGGGACATTGTACTATGGTGTTTTTTATTCGAGCAATACTACAGTTTCACTTTCTAGTTATACAGATTCTGATTGGGAAGGTGATAGTTCTGATCGACGGTCAACTATTGGTTATATATTTCAACTTGGTTTAGGTTCGATTTCTTGGTCCATCAAAAAGGTGAAGACTATTTCCTTATCTTCGTGTGAAGCAGAGCATAGAGCAGCCAAAGAAGCAACAAAAGAAGCAGTTTGGTTATGACATGTTCTCACTAAGCTTGGTCTAGCTATGAAATCATCCACTGTGTTGAAATGTGACAATCAAGGTGCAATTCAGCTTGCTTATAATCTGGTATATCACTCCAAGACAAAGCATCTCAATCTTGATGCTCATTACATTCAAGGTCTTGTTGCAGATTGTGTTCTTTCTCTCGAGTATTGTCCTACAGAGTAGCAGGAATCCGATATCTTCACCAAATCCTTAACAGAAGCGAAATATGTGCATCTTCGTTCCTTACTGGGGATGAGGGAATTTGTCATCAAGGGGGAGCAGTAATGAATTCTTCCTTCCTTTGATAGTGGGATTTTCTCCCATCCATTATTAAGGGGGATTGTTGGAATATTTTATATTCCTTGGAAGGTAATAATGTCTTTGTATTATGTCGTAAGATATCCACAATCTTATGTAAAAGAGTAATACATTATATCCCATATTCATTATGGTAAAATATGATCTTGATATTCATTATTATATAAAGAGATGTTAGTATGAGAATTATACTATCCCACATGTAATATGTGAGAGTAATTCCTCCTCATCTCTTAGTATATAATAGAGTCAACGGAGTCACATCACTCATCATGATTTATACTTTCATAAGTATTGCTATATTGTATTGAGGTTATTGGCATTTCTCTCTTGTAAGCTTGAGGGAGATATTCTGGAGATAATAGAAGACTACCTTCCCGTGGACGTAGCCCAATAATAATATATCAACAATAATATACCTATGTAAGCTAGTTTAGTTAGATCCATATCTATGACACTCCTTACATAGGAGAGGAAAGACCGAAACCCTAACCACTTTTGAAATGAGTGGTTGAGATCAAAATATACAACAATATAATCAATGGCTAACATGATCCAATACAATATAAGACATGGATCACTCACTAAAGGGATGACGTCATGCCTAAAAAAACCTTAGGAGGGGTGATGTCATAGCTAGGGGAGACTAATACAAGTGACTAGCGGCACATGGTGGGGCTAGGAGATATTATTCCCCTTCACTAGAATCACCCCATAGCACAATAATATAACATAAGACTCAATGACATGTCCAAGTACACAAATGATCAAATCTTGTCCCCCCAAAACTGAGAGAAATATACATCAAAAGACATCCTGCTGACTGTGAGGACCCCACTGACTTCTACAAACTGATCTGGAAGAAGTGAGATACACCATGGATGACCTCAGAGAATACCTCATGCCAAAAACTTTCCTCAATTTCCCAAATCGAATTCCTTAGTGACCTTTTTATTCCATTTTTTAATCCCTTGAAAATCCTGATGCTACCCATAACTAACCACCAGGTGCCTGCACTATCAAACTAAGTCTTCCATCATGTCCTAAAGGGTGGTGATATGGTAAAAAAAAGTGGATAGACCACCCATTTACCATGTAGCACCCTAGGAAATGACTAGCTTCCAAGGCTCTTGTTGGACAGGCCACATCAACATGGTCGATCTGGTCAACAGGTGGAAAACGATGCATAACATGCCCAATAGTGCCTGAAACTCATAGATAAGTGTCCCAATGGATCCAGAAGACCCAAATTCACTAGAGATGAGTACTCATACACATCATGATAACCTGTAGGATCATATGTAGGGTCCACCATACTCGAACTGTGTAAAAATATGATGATATGGAAATAATAATTAACATGACAAAATGCATCAATCATCATCTGAAGCCTATGTCCATCATACAAAGTCATCAAAAGGGTATATATAAGACAATATATCATCATCATACACAAAATTGGTCCATCTCATCAGGGATCCCAAGGTTGACCTTGGTCAAACTAATCAAAATATGACCCTGGCTAAGAAGCCAAGCTATTGCAAGTGCAAATAGTTAAGACATGCTCTCTAGATCATTTTCATAGCTAGAATCTAAAGTATTAAGCATTATTTCACTAGCAGTTAATAAATAGTAAATAGGTTAGTTAAATAATCCACTTCGAAGAAGAATCTCAAGGATATAATTGTTTGCAAACATGATCAAGTTGCTAGATAAGGGTGAAGGATAAAGACACAAGGCTAGGATAAAAGGGATGACTTGACTGAATTGACACTGTGATACTTTGGACGAGGGACAAGATGTTATACACTTAAGCATGTGATGTACAAGGGATACACAAGGAATGGAAGTGTCTCACAAACGAATAAGTTGTTCAGAGAAGTGCTTATTCAAACTTGGTAAAAATTGTCTACTACTAAAACCGCCATGAACTAGGTGCCCAGCTAATAGTAAATTGAGGTTCTATGGGACACTAAGAATTAGTTGTCCCTTTCTCCATATCACATCATCACCCACAGGCTCAATGAGAAAATTTTCACATAAGGTCAGCAATCTTTAGATTTAGCATACATTTAGCCACTACTTTTTAGGACCTTTCATTTCATTGCCAGCAATCTTTAGATTTAGCATACATTTATCCATTGCTTTTTTAGGCCTAATATGACCCCTCTAGTATTTCACATGTGTTGATAAGAACAACTATTTGCAGCTTACATCCGGGGTGCATTTATATATCATTTGAATTTCGTTTCAATTTCATAGCCCCTTTCATTGGGTTCTACAAGAAATAACAATAGTTTCCATATGTAGTACAATTTTGCTTCAAGTTTTAGCCAAAAAATTCAAGAAACTAGGGGGGACTTCCGCAATCTAAACCAAACATCGAGGCAACTGACTAGAATGATAAAGGCTTAGAATCCAACTCAACAAGGGAAAGTTTTGTTGCCAACTCAGAGCTGAGACACAATATAAACATGGATGCAAGTCCAACTCAGAGGCATAAGTGGGAAAGGATCCTCCATATCGAAAGTCAAGGTGTAAGTCAGGGTGAAAACCAATATAGGGGAAATGAAAAATGGATGGGTGGAGACAAGTTGAAATGGTTCCTAAGCTAGCAGGTCAGAGAGACACTAAATGATCATGTTCACATTCATAAGAAGGTAATGACCAACAAGTATAAACAAGAGTTTCTAAATGTTAGTAGTACAACCAATACATAAAATCCATAACTAATTTCATTTCAATTTTAATACAGTGCCAGATCATAATTACTTTATACCAAGTCAATGCTAATTAAAATGACCTAAACAACAAGGTAATAACATCAATGCACATAATGTATATACTGGGTCATCAATCAATATCTGTAATCTGAACCAACCACAACCACCAAGAACATTGTATCTAAAATACTAAAGAACTACAGTGCAACTGTATGGAATAAAAGGCCACATCGGTCATCAAATATGAGGTCTCAAGGCTCAGCCTTGGCATAAGGTCTAATAAATGTCTTATACAAAGATGTTATGATGTGAGAGTGTAAAAAATAATGATGCTCATCATAGCTGATCTCATTAAAAAAGTGTAAAAGAAAAGATCTGGAAAGTGCAGATATCTGCTCTGCTCATATGGTATCCCAGCTACTATGTGTGTGATAACGTCTGGCTCCAGCTAGGACAAGTGATCTAAGGGAGATAGTGCTTGAGAACCTCAGAATCTCTAGTCCCCAACACTAACTGCATTAGTATTCAATTTGACACTCGACTTTCTTTGATTTCAATTTTATTTGCACCTGTTCCTGTACTCATGGAAATAAAAATACCACGTGAAGCATGTATGGGATAAAGATATAAACCAAAACAAACGGCATAAATGAATTTCTACTTCTAAAGCAAAAGTAAAATGCATATAAAATGAAAGTACTAGCTCATATATTTTTTTTGACATTTTCATATTCTATTAGTGTGAATGCAGGAGATGAGAAAGGATTAGGAAGGTTCATGACTCAACTCACTCACACAACTCAACAATAGGAAAAATCACTTAGAAGAAAGCTCAAAAGCATCATCAAAAGGAAAATCAAAAGGACTCGCAATACTTAGAACTCAGAAAAAAGAAAAAGGCACACAAATCCTACTGCTCAAGTGAGCTTATTCGGAGACCTACCTACCCTACTCTAACCAGTCAACACAAATGCTAGGTAAAATCATAAATCCAGTGCAACCATTCATCAAACAGGTTAATGATTCTTCTTTGATTTTAGTTAATAGAACAAGTCAGGATTGGGTTAAAGATTAAAGAATTTGATAGCACAATCTTCCTGGTTTGTTCAAAAATTGAAAAAGGGCTTGAATGGTGCAACAAGAAATCATGCCAAGGAGAAAAATGACTAATGCAAATATCCTCCATCAAAGAATTGATTGGATCGTAGAAGTTATGCAAATGATTTCTTAAAATGGACGGAGGGAAAACATATGGCATGTGATTCAAATTCTTTTTACACAAACTACTTTCCTCACTCACTTCTTTCACATATTCAATTTGGTTCTCCTTGGGATTGATAATGCCAAACAAAAACCAAATGGGTAAAAATTAAATCTTAGAATACTAAAATTCAAAATCAAGCCAACTTGATGCTCAAAAATAGAGAAAAGATGAAACTAATCTTTAAACACCTTTTCTATCCACCAAGAATGATTGATAAATTGACAACAAGCATTATTGTTCCAAAGTGACTGAAAAGGGAAATCAAGTACTTTTTCTCTAATTACAGGAAAATGCTCATACTCCCTATTGAACATTTCAAAATCAAAATAATGACTAGACCACAACCCCACAGAAGATTGAAAAAACTGGGATGGGAGGGTGGATTGAAAATATGTATTTTATCCTAGATGGATAAAAACATTTAACCTTGTAATTTGACAAAAGGAGAATCCTTTCAACGAAAAACTCATTTTTCTAGGAATTATTTTAGGGGTTTGATCAAGTTCAATACTTTCTATCTGAGGACACGACTCACCGAAACTATCTAACTCCAAGAATTGGATCAAGTTAGATGAGCATGGAAAAGGAATACGCATGGATTCACCATAAGAAGTTGAGCAATGATTAGAGCATCCAATGCGATTTACTAATTCATCCTCATCTTGAGATTGCTCATCCATTGATTTATCATTAAATTCATGTGAGGACAAATGATCACTTTTATTGGATTGACCAGGGATAAAATTTACAAGTTTATTTATAATATCCTAATTATTTGCACAATGATCGTGTGAAATCACTACTAAAGGATCTTGGTCAATGTTCCCACTTTCTGCTTCTTCAATAAGGTGAAAAGGAATTGAATGATCACTAAAGATAGAATGACTAAAGAGTTTCTCTGAGGGAGGAACTTCCATAGACTTACTGATTAAATCTCAACTTCGTAAATTTTCTTAGGAGAAATACTGAGGCTGCCTAAAAAATTATTTGAAATTTCACCATTCATGCAATGATTAGGGATTTGCTTATTAAAAGGAATTTCGAAAGACTTACAAGTAGAAGACTTATCCTCAAAAGAAATTGGGAAGGAGGGGTCATCTCTGGATGATGACAAGTCAATTGATATTTGATTATTAATTGTTTCAATAATAGGATCGGAAAGGGGAAGTCTTGGATCTAGGATTTGATCATCGTATTCGTTTCCCCATCTTTCTAATAATTTATTTTCAAGCATGTCATATCCGGAAATGTTATTGGTCTTTAAATTAAAGAACCAGAGCTCAGCTCTTTCTTGGAAATATGAGGCCAATAGTTTCATAAATACATCCTAATGGGTTATAGATAATTCATCAATAACTTCCCTAAAGAGTTCAAGGTGCCTTTTAGCAAATACCTTATGAATTCCATCGAATTTAGACAACCTTTCACGTGCTTGATAAGGATTTGATGAGGATATCCAACAATTTTTGAGAATTCAAATACTTTCAATCGACCAAAATTCCTTGGTCGCTTAGGAGCATCCATGGATTAAAATTGACAGGAAATTCAGGATCTTAAATGCAAATTGATGCACCCCATGGTTTCTAGATATGATAGGATCAATCACCAATGGAATCGCTTTTGTGGAGTCGCCAGGTAAACTTATTAATCTTTTTTACTAAAAGATATGTCGTTTAAATAGCAGGAAGAGATGAGACAATGGATGGTTATGAAAGATTTGGGAAAACAAATGATAACCATCAAGTTACAAGACCGGATGCGATAAGATATGAATTATGCATGGATACTCACAAACACCTAAGGTAAGCCTCTACCTCCCCAACAACGGCGCAAAAAATGTTACCACACAACTTGTAGTTGTCTCTAAAGGTATCCCATCTAGGACAGTACAGGTGTAGACAACTAAAGAGGTGACCCAAGAGATGCCATGGTTCCCAATGCAAGATGGGTGTCACGTTAACTGAGGCACTCTTCACTTTAGATCAATCCTAAGCAAGATCAAGGGGGATACCCTATCTTATCCAGTGAAGGCTAGCGAATGCAATCAAGGCCTCCTAGGGAAAAGTGATGATGAAAAATAAGGAGACTAAGATGAAACAAGATCTAGATATAGGATGATAAGTGGACCCAAAGTGGTTAGGGCTTGGTTGAAGAGGCTTAGGAAGTGACAAGTGTTCAACCAAGTGTAAGATAGGGTCACTTATGGATTAAGGATAGTATATCTAGATAGATCTAATGCCAAATAAAAGTACCCAAGTGGGGCCCACCCTTCAAAAGTGGAAAACTGGTCCAAATGGGGCCCACAAGGTCAAAATAAGGATGAGTTTGCACTAGGGGGGGTACTATAGCATGGATCTATGGATTTGATAAGGAATAAGCAAGTAGATCCAAGAAAAATCTAATGCATCACCTAATGACCCAAGTGGGGCTCAACCCTCAAAATGAGGAATGGGGACCACAAGGTGAAAATCATTAGTGTGAAGCACTAGGGGTCGGTTTTACGGGATGATCTATCCAATGAAGCAAAAACATCACCTACCCACATACTAGAACTAGCAAAGAAGCCACTCTCCTAGGAGTGTGACTTCCCTTGGAGAGACCAAGTGCCTTGGTAAATGGGCCAAATGGATTCCAAACCCCACCAAATTGTAGACCAGGAATGTTGTGACTAAGGTAGAGGTGGGTTTTAAATTATATCCCCAAAATCATGCTAGATCCAAGTAGATTTGAAAAATAAAAATTTCAAGGGTTTTGAAGTTTAGGGTTTTGAGATCTAGAAATAATGGATAAGCCAAGGAGGAAAAACACTAACCTTTAGATAATATCTGGATAATGAGATGAATTCCAATTGTGATGAGGATTAATTTTCCAAAGATCAAATGGAATATTTTGAATCCCTCTTGCTAAAACTATTTTTCCAAGCCCACACGTGTGCCCCTCTATACCTTTCAAACCGAGGAGATAAAGCATCAATCAGTCAAACAGTATGAGGCTATATACAAGCTAGAAATAGATAAAAAAGAATGATTGGTACAAAGAAAAAACCACTCCATGTTTGATCCACGAATTGAATAAAGTTTTTAGGGAAAGCCTCCACACCAATGCGCATTCCTCCAAGACGTCTTCTTCACCTGTAAATAAAAAAATATGGCAAAAGATGCAAGATAGCTACAAGATATCCTCCAGTGCAATGGACAAAGAATTTACAATCATCACAACCAAACATCCACTTCAACATACAAGCATTGCTCCAAAAGACAAAATTTTATTCCAATAGCCAAGAGCCAAAAATCTCTAGATGCCTTTACAATAGGGAGGTCTATTCCTTAACTAGGAGAGGAAAGACCAAAACCCTAACCACTTTTGAAATGAGTGGTTGAGATCAAAAGATACAACAATATAATCAATGGCTAAGACGAGCTAATACAATATAAGACATGGATCACTCACTAAAGGGATATCGTCATGCCTAAAAACACCCTAGGAGGGGTGACATCATAGCTAGGGGAGACTAATACAAGTAAGTGGCACATAAAGTGACTAGGACAACTGATTAGGGGCACATGGTGGGGGTAGGAGGTATTATTCCCGTTCACTAGCATCACTCCATGGCACAATAATATAACATAATACTCAATGACATGTCCAAGTAAACAAATGATCAAATCTTGTCCCCCCAAAACTGAGAGAAATATACATCAAAAGACATCTTGTTGACTGTGTGGACCGCACTAACTACTGCAAACTGATCTGGTAGGAGTGGGATACACCATGGATTAACTCAGAGAATACCTCATGCCAAAACCTTGCTTCAATTTCCCAAATAAAATTCCTCAGTGACCTTTTTATTCCATTTTTTAATCCTCATGAAAACCATGATACTACCCATAACTGATCACCAAGTGCCTATGCTGCCAAAATAACTGTGCCATCATGTCCGGAAGGGGGGTAATATGGTAAAAAAAAGTGGTTGGACCACCCCCTTCCCCTATAGCGCCCTAGGAAACGAATAGCCTCCAAGGATCCTGCTGGACAGGCCACATCAACATGGCCAATCTTGTCAACAGGTGGAAAACGACGCATAACATGCCCGGGAGTGCCTGAAATTGATATCTAAGTGTCTCAACGGATCTGGAAGACCCAAATCCACTAGATATGAGTACTCATACACCTCATGATAACCTGTAGGATCATCTGTAGGGTCCACCATACCCGAATAGTGTAAAAATATGATGATCTAGAAATAATAATTCACATGACAAACTGCATCAATCATTATTTGAAGCCTGTGTCCATCATACGGAGTCATCAAAAGGGTATATATAATACCATATATCATCATCATACGCAAAATTGGTCCATCTCATCATGGATCCCAAGGTTGACCTTGGTCAAACTATGTCTGACCGGTCAAACAGATCAAAATATGACCCTGGTTAAGAAGCCAAGTTGCTACAAGTGCAAATAGTTAAGACATGCTCTCTAGATCATTTTCATAGCTAGACTCTAAAATACTAAGCATTATTTCACTAGAATTTAATAAATAGTAAATAGGTAAGTTAATAGTCCACTTCCAAGAAGAATCTCAAGAATATACTTGTTTACAAACATGATCAAGTTACTAGATAAGGGTGAAGGCTAAAGACACAAGGATAGGCTGAAAGGGATGACTTGATTGACTTGACAATGTGATACTTTGGACGAGGGACAAGATGCCATACACTTAAGCATGTGTTGGACAAGGGATACACAAGGAATGGCGGTGTGTCACAAATGGATAAGTTGTTCAGAGAAATGCTTATTCAACCTTGGAAAAAATTGTCTACTAATAGAACCATCGTGAACTAGGTGCTTGGATAACCATAACTTGAGGTTCTAGGGGACACTTACAATTAGATGTCCCTTGCTCCATCTCACATAATCATCCATAGGCTCAATGAGGAAAGTTTCACATTGGGTCAGCAGTCTTTATATTTAGCATACATTTAGCCACTGCTTTTTAGGACCTTTCATTTCATGGCCAACGATATTTAGATTTAGCATACATTTATCCATTGTTTTTATAGGCCTAATATGACACCTATGGGATTTCACATGTGTTGATAAGCACAACTAGTCGCAGCTTACATCCAGCGTGCATTTATATAGAATTTGAATTTCATTTCAATTTCATATCCCCTTTCATTGGGTTGTACAAGATATAACAATAGTTTCCATATGAAGTACAATTTTGCTCCAGGTTTTAGCCAACACAACTCAAGCAACTAGGGGGACTTATGCAATCTAAACCAACCATCGGGGCGACCGACTAGAATGATAAAGGAATAGAATCCAACTCACCAAGGGAAATTTTTGTTGCCAAATCAGAGTCGAGACACAATATAAACATGGATGCAATTCCAACACAGAGGCAAAAGCGGGAAAGGATCCTCCATATCACAAGTCAAGGTGTAAGTCAGGGTAAAAACCAATATAGGGGAAATGGCAAATGGATGGGTGGAGACAAGTGAAAATGGTGCCTAAGATAGCAAGTAAGGGAGACAATAAATGATCATGTTCACATTCATAATAAGGTAATGACCAACAAGTATAAACAAGAGTTTCCAAATGTCTATAGTACAACCAATACATATAATCCATAACCAATTTCATTTCAATTTTAATACACTACCAGATCATAATTTCTTTATACCAAGTGAATGCTAATAAAAATGACCTACACAACAAGGTAATAACATCAATGCACATCATGTATATACTGGGTCATCAATCAATATCTGTAATCTGAACCATCCACAACCACTAATAACACTGTATCTGAAATACTGAAGAACTGCACTACAACTGTATCGATAAAAGGCCACATCGATCATCAAATCTGAAGTCGCAAGGATCTGCCTTGGCATAAGGTCTATTAAATGTCTGATACAAATATGCTATGATGTGAGAATGAACAAAGTAATGTTTCTCATCATAGCTGATCTCACTAAAAAAGTGTAAAATCAAAGCTCTGGAAAGTGCAGATATTTTCTTTGCTCATATGGTATCCCAGCTACTATGTGTGTGATAACAGGTAGGTAGAGACTTAGGAAAGGAATAAAAATTTTATAAGTTATGACAAAAAATTTCTCAAAGGATGACATTATCAAATCTCATCATCTCCCCCAATCGAAGATATTCCATGTCCCCATGTAATCTATTTTAAGTCACCGGGGATTAAATGATCTGGAGGTGTAGACTCCAAGCAAACAGTGATCCAATTGTAGGCAATGTGGCATTTTCCCTTTTCTATATAATAAGTCATTCCCTGGATTCAATTTCACTATAAGTCATCTTATTTTCCGCCCCTTTAAGTGGGACTCTGCAAAAGTGGAAAATGAAATTTGTGCCAATCCAATCAGCACCATGCACCTTAAGACAATTAATGTACAACTGAAATCGATCTACGGTGACCTTAAATTTGTCATGGGTGAATGGTGTCATCCGTGCTTTCCACTGTAAGTAGTTGGAAATCCCTTCCAACCTATCTTCATACCGGATGCAAGCCATCTTCTGCTACTGCTCTTTTTCCAACAAGGCACTCTCTGCCTTCTTTGACCAAAAATACTCAGCTGTACTGAGCAAACACCTTTCTGCTCACTGTGTAAAAAAAATTAACACACAGCTGTCTCAATCAGCACTTTGCATGCAAATCTCTTGCACATCTCCTGCATAAAAAATCAGCACTTCTCTGCTGCCCAACAGTCTACTGTCTTCTCAGAGCCCCAGCTCTGATACCATGTTGAAATAAATGACAAAACCCAGAAATATAGTGCACCTAACAGCCAACTGAGAAAATGTCAAATCTGAGCTTAACTCAGCCCAAACACTTAGCAGAACCCTGATATCAGTCTTCAATATTCATAAAAATCAAGCACATATCACATGCATGTAGTTTTCATGTCTCTATAAGCTGATATACTGTAGCTAAGTAAACTTTGCAGCGGAAATAAATTAAACACAGCAGACTGTAATACACATTAAAGACACAGTATTTTGGTCAAATGTGACCCTGGAAAAACCCCCTACAACCCTTGGGGAAAACCAGTCAAGAGAGATCTTTTTATTATTATCTTTAAGAGAGAAAGTACAGCAGTAATCTATTCAAGAAATGAGACAAACTTATCTCAGACCCAGAAGACCACAACAGTGCCTCAAAATCTGTGCTGAAGCTGCCTCTGCAAATTCTGGAAAATCGTGCCTTCTCAGCCTTGTACGGACTGTCAACTTTCAGCCTGTACCTTTCTTGATTTTTGTGCCCAGAATCAGTCTTTCCTTCTCGGTTTTGGTGCTCAGCTCAAACAGAAATTAATGCCCTCGAAATCTGTGCTATCTCAGCATTGGAAATCGTGCTCAACAGCTACAGGACAGAGCTGTACGGTCTGCATTAATGGCTGCTCAGTTTTCCTCAAAATTCGTGCCACTGTTACTCCTCAAACAGTGTGCCTTGCTCCTCGAATTTTGTGTTGACAGCAAGAAGAAAAACCTCAGCTGTATTTCTCCTCGATTTTTGTGCCCGTCATACTCAGGAAAATGTGCCTCTACTACTGTACGGTACTGTCTTGAAACTCATGCCAGCTATCTCAGCCAGTATCTCTCTCAAACTCAACCTCTTGCTCTTCTCAAGCAAATCGACCTCTTCTCAAAAGACTCTCTTGAAAATGTGTGCCAACAATGAAGTCTCATGTACTTTTATTTACCCTATTAGGGTTTTTCTCATGAATTTTCACTTCAATGGACGAGATTAGATCTTGGCCAAGAGATCTATGGCCAGGATCTAATCTCTTGTTCACTTAAATCTCCTAAGTGAACTTTAGACCAAATTTTCTTTTCGAAAAAGTCACTTATCCCTAAATATTAAAAAGTACACTTTATGACTTAAAGTCACTTTAAAAACATATTAAAGTACAACTCACTTTAAAAACATAAAGTCACATCAAAAAGGTACTTTAATAAAAGAACACATTATTAAAGTCACTTTAGGAATATAACTGAGACTTCAAGTTATTAACCCTTGCACCTAGGCACCTGATGCAGGAGTGCCACCGAGCTATCAAATGCTAACACTCCCTCTTAGCGAGGGAGGTACTACTGTCATCAGCTCCACCTGGATCTCTCCCTCCAATAACTGATGCTCCCTCTGAATCTGAATGCCTCTCAGATACCTGCACTGGATCAACTGCTGAAGGTCTCCGTCTGACAACTCTGAATTGAGAGTTCTCCTCACTCTCGTGCTCATCCTGAAGAACCATCTCAAACCAACTCTGTTTCCTCACAGAGTTGGATGAATCCTCCATACTGACCGCCACTGCTGCTGCCACTGAGTCTGATCTCTCACCAGGCTCACCATCCACCGGGTGCCCCAAAACTCGGTAGATCCGGACATCACGGATGCCAAGCAGACTCGCTGCACCCAAGCCCCCACTCACCGGATATATGTAAACACGTCCACTCACATGAAGAACCGCATATCCGTCATCCTCCAAAGCTGAAACTGAAACCAAGTTCCTCTTCAGCTCTGGTACAAACAACACATTGCCAACCTCCAGATAACCACCAGACTCGAGTTGGAACAGGACTCTTCCAACTCCTTCTACTTCATGGGTGCCGGCATACCCATCCTCAGTCAGTATAACTCTGTCAATATCTGTCAACTCTCGGAACACTGCTCGTATCCCCGTCATATGGCGTGCTGCTCCGCCATCTATGTACCATGCTCTAGTATCCAAACTCTCTGCTACACTGCTATCTGAAAGAATTGAGACGAGTGAGAATTCCCTCTCGAATTCTGCAGCAAAATCTCCCACTTCAGCTGGAGAGACTTTCTCAGGCTCTTCTTTCTTCTTGTTCTTTTTCTTGTTTGGACACTGCCCAACATAGTGACCATAACTCTGGCAAGCAAAGCATTTTACTTTGCTCAAGTCTTTGGGTCCACTGCTCGAGCCACCCTTTTTCTTTCTACTCTTAGCTGAAAGGGCCACATTCTCTTCATCAACAACCTGCTCAGTCTTCCCTTCTCGGATCTCCTCCTGTGTAAAATCATCCCATAGTCTTTCCCAAGAGGGAAAGTTCTCTCTGCCAACTACACACTTCATGAACACATCCCACTCCTTAGTGAAGCCCTTCAGGGCTATCCGCACTAGCTCGGGATCAGGAATCAGCTCACCAACTGCACTCAGCTCATCTTTTATCTGTCTGAGTCTAGTGAGGTAAGAGGCTACATTCTCACCTCTCGCCATCTTAGTGCCATGAAGCTTATCTTTTAGGGCCATTTTACGATTTTCATTCTTGTTCTCATACAAACTTTTTAAGGTATCCCACATCCCCTTAGCAGTTAGTTTCTCTGCCAAATGTGGGATGAGGTGATCTTTAACACCATCCAGAAGCAGTCTCTGCGTTCTGGCCTCTTTCACCTCATGTATGTCAAGGGCTATAGGATCAGCTGCTGGAGGAGTCACTGTGGTGCTAACAAAAACCCATAACTTGTTTTCTTTTAGAACAGGTGTCATCCGTGCTTTCCACTGTAAGTAGTTGGAAATCCCTTCCAACCTATCTTCATACTGGATGCAAGCCATCTTCTGCTACTGCTCTTTTTCCAACAAGGCACTCTCTGCCTTCTTTGACCAAAAATACTCAGCTGTACTGAGCAAACACCTTTCTGCTCACTGTGTAAAAAAAATTAACACACAGCTGTCTCAATCAGCACTTTGCATGCAAATCTCTTGCACATCTCCTGCATAAAAAATCAGCACTTCTCTGCTGCCCAACAGTCTACTATCTTCTCAGAGCCCCAGCTCTGATACCATGTTGAAATAAATGACAAAACCCAGAAATATAGTGCACCTAACAGCCAACTGAGAAAATGTCAAATCTGAGCTTAACTCAGCCCAAACACTTAGCAGAACCCTGATATCAGTCTTCAATATTCATAAAAATCAAGCACATATCACATGCATGTAGTTTTCATGTCTCTATAAGCTGATATACTGTATCTAAGTAAACTTTGAAACGGAAATAAATTAAACACAGCAGACTGTAATACACATGAAAGACACAGTATTTTGGTCAAATGTGACCCTGGAAAAACCCCCTACAACCCTTGGGGAAAACCAGTCAAGAGAGATCTTTTTATTATTATCTTTAAGAGAGAAAGTACAGCAGTAATCTATTCAAGAAATGAGACAAACTTATCTCAGACCCAGAAGACCACAACAGTGCCTCAAAATCTGTGCTGAAGCTGCCTCTGCAAATTCTGGAAAATCGTGCCTTCTCAGCCTTGTACGGACTGTCAACTTTCAGCCTGTACCTTTCTTGATTTTTGTGCCCAGAATCAGTCTTTCCTTCTCGGTTTTGGTGCTCAGCTCAAACAGAAATTAATGCCCTCGAAATCTGTGCTATCTCAGCATTGGAAATCGTGCTCAACAGCTACAGGACAGAGCTGTACGGTCTGCATTAATGGCTGCTCAGTTTTCCTCAAAATTCGTGCCACTATTACTCCTCAAACAGTGTGCCTTGCTCCTCGAATTTTGTGTTGACAGCAAGAAGAAAAACCTCAGCTGTATTTCTCCTCGATTTATGTGCCAGTCATACTCAGGAAAATGTGCCTCTGCTACTGTATGGTACTATCTTGAAACTCGTGCCAGCTATCTCAGCCAGTCTCTCTCTCAAACTCGACCTCTTGCTCTTCTCAAGCAAATCGACCTCTTCTCAAAAGACTCTCTTGAAAATGTGTGCCAACAATGAAGTCTCATGTACTTTTATTTACCCTATTAGGGTTTTTCTCATGACTTTTCACTTCAATGGACGAGATTAGATCTTGGCCAAGAGATCTATGGCCAGGATCTAATCTCTTGTTCACTTAAATCTCCTAAGTGAACTTTAGACCAAATTTTCTTTTCGAAAAAGTGACTTATCCCTAAATATTAAAAAGTACACTTTATGACTTAAAGTCACTTTAAAAACATATTAAAGTACAACTCACTTTAAAAACATAAAGTCACATCAAAAAGGTACTTTAATAAAAGAACACATTATTAAAGTCACTTTAGGAATATAACTGAGACTTCAAGTTATTAACCCCTGCACCTAGGCACCTGATGCAGGAGTGCCACCGAGCTATCAAATGCTAACAAATGGGTCCTTTCTTTTTAGTTATAGGGCCATGGATCTAACTCTCTTTCTCAAAGTGAGGATAGCCTTTAATCTATTCAAAGATACCAAATATTTACAAGTGAATATGGTTGAATTATGTGCTTCCTTAAAGGAAGTCACAAATTCAGGGTCTTTGATTATTTTATCTCGTTCTATCAACAATTTAGTAGATGGTGGTGATCCTCTAACTAATAAATCATCATTCCACTCTATAAAATCCAAGTATGCAAGTGAATCGCCCCATTTGAGCTTGCTCTTCATGAAATACACAAAAACACGAAGCTAAACATCTCCCAGATAAGGATGTGGATCCCAATAATCATATTCAACCATTACCAGGTTGTGTAGGAAAAAATCACATAGTAGGTTTTGATACTCTTCATCACTTCTTAAAAAATCTTGCACGAATTGGTCAAAGGAACAAAATTTCATCAGTGTTTTTTTGCAGCAACAACTCTTATATGAAAGGAGTCTAGTTGTTCCTTGAGGTCTACATAATATAGCTGGGAGGGTAGGCGATATTTATTCATGATATGGGCCAAGTGACATAGATACCACTTATCATGTTTCAACTGTTGAACTTCATTATTTATCCTCAATATGGTTATTCTTGCCTCCTTATCTTCGGACTTTTTATTTCATCTTTTTGCTCTATATCCCTTTGTTGTTCATTCAAGGACTAAACCTTCTCTTCTAGCTCTTCGTCCCTAGATTTCCATTTCACCTCCTCCCTTTCAAAATTTTGAATCTAATTCAGATCTCCTAGCCTTCCCATGATTATTCATGTTTCTTCATCTTCAAAAAGTTCATGTTGTTCTTCAATTTTCTCATGCTCTTCCTCATCCACAGGTTTCCCCTTAAGTTTTTCCTTTTAAGGTTTTCTCACCTCTGTAAGGATTGGAAGGTATTCCTGCTTTTAATCCTCTATCATGTCATTGGTTTCTTCCATAAAGGTATTGTGACCTTCTTCTTGTGACCCAAGAAGAAACCAATCATTTTGCTTCCTAATGGCCTCAACTAAAGCATCCATATTCTTCTTCGAGTCAAAATTATGTAGTTTCTTCTTTATAGAGGTTATCTCTCTAGATAGTGTCACATACGATAGTTTTTCCCGAAAGTATTTCCTATATTTGGCAAGGGAAAGGGGTTGATTCTTACTGATTAAAACGGCTTTCCCTCCTTTTAAATTCTTTATTCACTATGGATTTGTCTCTGTTATTCCAACATATTCTTCTACCCATTGCTTTTAAGGCATAGTGGTGTACCAAGGTTGCGTTGGTTGCTGTATATGTGGATTAGTTCAATAAGGATTATAAGTTTGTAGGAGCTCTAGAGACATACCTAAATGATGATCATGTCAAGGCATTTTTGAGTAATGAAGAATACCTACTCACTTTCTATATTTATAGCCTGGTAGACTACTTTCAATCCTAGTAGAGAAGGGAATCTGGTAGTAACATGCTCTAATTCACAAATCTCACATATTTCAATCTTATCCAATGGGAATTCCTTCAAAGGGTGTTTATTTTTGCATTTGGGGTAGAATATGGATAGAGGTAATTCTGACTCCTATTGCTTCTTCTTGATTTTCCATGTGTCTAGATGTGAACTCAAAGAGCCAAGCATATCAGTTTTGAACTCTTCTAGTAGATTTCCAATTTTTGCTTCAGTGATGCCTCCTTTGGGTGTTTTGGTGATTCTGGCCATCATGTCCCTTGGCCCTTTTCCTGGTATGGAGGTTTTTCATGAATATATTTTTTAGAGATCATAGATTTCACTGTATTTGAGTTGGGATACATCTTCACTCACATTAAATTTAGAATTTCTATACACCTCTTTAATCCCTCATAGAAAAATAATTTGTAGAGTTTCATTGTCCAATGTGCTTTGTTTTGACTAATGCAAGTTATACTAGAACCATTCTATGTAGTCTTCTAAACTCTCATCCTTCATTGTGTCATCCTAAAGATGGTTTCCTTTCGATCTCTATCCTTGCACTAGTCCTGGTATTTCTTCAAGAATGTTCTCTTCATTTCTTCCCATGTAGAATTGTTGTCCCCACTAACTTACCCCGTGAGCCAACAAAGTGTTTTGTTTTTTAGCATGGCGGGGGACAATTTTAATTAGTGAGATGTAATCATAACTTCTATAAAGGACATTGAATTTGAAAAGGAATGTATAAGGGTATTCAGTTTCCATCCCATTAAAGTTTGGCAAGGTTGATGAAGGGATGTTTTTCATATATGCCATAATACCAGTTTCAAGATTCCTTATTGGTAATTCGAATGTGACAGATTCCTCTCTAGGAGGTCATGTTTCTTCATCTACAACCATGTTTCTCCAAAATTCCTTGAACCCTTGCAATTTTGTTGAGTCTATAGAGGAGGGGGATTTTGTTAGCTCTTGTATTGGATTTGATGGAGATTCAGTGTTAGGATTATCACTAGGTATTTCTTTTGTATCAACATAATTTGCAGTGGGAAATAAAATATCTACCTAGATTGATGAAGTAGTTTTATCTACAAGATCACTAGAGTGCATTGATTCTTCCACTAGTGTTGTTGGTTTCTTCCTCATGGAAATGTCAAATGATGGTGTCTTCTTTTGAAAATGGTTGTTCCTCAAACGTCCTCCTTTTAGTGATTTCCTGCATAGTTAGTATCTTAGGTGTTTTTGACATGGTTGGTAAATATTCCTTTAAAGTCTCTACATCTATTCATGAATAAAAAAAACATTCTAAATCTAGCATGTATTGAATTCAAAGAAATAAGGACTCATTATAGAATTTTCACAGTGAATGCATAGGTTTTTACCTCTCATCTTACCATCTCATTCCTTTGTATTCAAGGTGTTCTTTATGCAGATGAAAATTATAAAAAAATTGGAGGTCTTATGAAAAGAAAAGAAAAACAGTGCGGAAAATCTTAGGCAAAAAATGTCAACACTACAGGAATCCTTGTAAGCAAGGAAAATTTTAAGGATCCATACTAAGTTTTAAGTGTAAAAACCTTGGTGAATCTTACCAATTCCTAAAAAGGAAACTATAAATTGTTTAGCGATATTTTTCCAAAAATGTTATAATTTATAAGGGGTTTATATAGTTTCTATCATATTTTTGGTGATTTTTAGAGTGAAAAAACTTCACTATATAATATTGGTGAATTATTGATAAAAAAAATGCAAATTGGAATTTTTTTCCAGGGAAAAAAACATGTTAAATTAGCTTATGGGAAAAATTTCGCCCCTAAAATTTTCCTTGCTTGTAAGAAATGCAATGATTGCAAAAAATTAAAAAATATAAAAAATGAAATCTTAAACCACTAAACCTAAAATGATCTTATTTACTATGCAAGGTCCTAGAGTTGCTATGGTAACTCCTTGGAAACGACACCAAAATGACGGGCTTTTTAATTACCTTCTAATTTCTTAGTAAGAAAAGTAAGAAGTTTGTACATTAAATCATTAACTTACTAGGGTTCTTTGGGAACTTGCGAGTTACCGTACAATATATATATATATATATATATATATATATATATATATGTCAATCACAACTCCCTTGCATCAATTTGTATACTGTGAAGTTGTACTGTGGTAATGGAAATGGATAGATATTTTGGCAAGAACTCTACCACTAAAGATTAATGTGTGGAAATTAAATCAATCAGCAGTAATTGTAAAATTGCAGGAAATGAAAATCTAAGCTAAGTTGGAAATAACACTCAGGACAAGAAAGAAATGCTATGCTAATTTCACACTATATTGCAGAAATTGAAATCACTCTATGCTGGAAATGAAAACCACACCTTACATGAATTGAAATTCACACTATGTGGAAATAGAAATTCACAGTCTGTTATAATTTGAAAACTAACTTTTGCAGAGAATAATTTTCTTTCCAAACTATAGATCAATGCTTTTACTCATCGCAACAATTAATTTGATTGGATACAACTTTATTCCAAGGATAAAATCTCTTAAGATTGAAGTTCATGAAATGAGAAAGATGCAAATTACAGAGTAAAATAATAATAACTAAAAATAAATGATAAATGTATACAAAATCATAAGTGAACTCTACTGAAAATGTAGACAAAAGATATTAAGCATAAACCATTATATGACTTATCAAAGATGCAATTAAATTAAATCACTCACATTTTAAGATTTATGCATAAAACTACAACAACAACACCTGTTAACTGGAGTGGGACCTACCTCCTTGGACATGGTTTTGTAGGTAGCCTACAGTAACAAATAAATCAGCTCAAACACACATGACAGTAAATAGAACCAACTGTACACATCCAATTGGGCACACGATTCCATTATAGAGATTAATGCAATTTATTTCCACTTGCTTGGCTAGATTTACAAACAAAGGATACTTCTTATATAGAAACCCCTGGGAACCTATAATTAATATAACTTTTCGGACATGCTTGATAACCCATGGTTCTCAAGCTTTCCTCATAACTATTAGATAAAAAAATCACAAAATTAGAAATTATATCTAGAGTAGGATTGGCTTGAATTGTTTTACCAACAGCCTTATTACAAAATATAAACTATTGTCCAAAACTGTATCCTAAATTAGATATGTTCTATTTGTACACCAATGATTCATGTCAACGTATCCTATTTTCCAGGGCTCTAGATCATTATCCATTCTATCTTTTTGTGATTCCATACAGTGTTCCAAGCACACAACTTGGAATCCACCATACCCTGTAAGGTCGGATCTGTAGCATCTTGATAACAATCTGCAAGATTCCAATACAGTATATGCATGACTAGATTAGAGTATCCACTAAACAAAATGTTCTGTAGTACAGAATTGTGTATCTTATTGCAACACAAAATATGCAAAATTTCTATTGATAACCATGAGTATATACAACCTTTCTTATTCGTCAACTATTAACTAAAATATGATAAAATGTAGACCAATATATATTGTGACAAAAGTTTTTATCTGGATGCTAAAGATGGTAGGTAGAGACTTAATAAAGGAGTAAAATGGGTATAAGTTATGACAAAACTTTGCTTAAAGGATGACATTAACAGAGCCCATCACTGATTATATTTCCAAGTAAATGGAATGTCAAAGGGTAAAGGTGGACCACAAACATCCGGTAGGATTTATATATCCATTTCCAATATTAGAGTGGAAATGGGATGTGGTGACAAATGATTTTATCACTAAGTTTCCTAGGACAACAAAACAACATGATTCAATCATGGTAGTGATGGAGAAGATGACAAAATTTCCTCACTTTATTCCAGTGAAATCAACTCATAAAGAAGACAATATAGAAAAAATTTACATGAAAGAGATTTCCATGTTGCATGTGATACGTAAGGAAATTGAATCAAACAGGGATCCACAGTTTACTTCAAAGTTTTGGAAATGGCTATTCAAATGATTTGGAACAAATCTGAATTTAAGTACAACATATCATCCACAAATAGATGGATAGACTAAGAGGGTGAATCAAGTCATTGAATATATGTTGAGGATGTAGTGATGGACAAACCATCCAAGTGGGAGGATTATTTGTATTTGGTATAATTTGCATATAATACTAAATATTGTACTTTTCTAAAGATGAGTCCATTTGAAGCTTTGTATGGAAGAAAATGCAAAACTCCAAACAATTGGGACAGTCCAACAAACATATTCATATTCAGTATTTTTGGTTATTTTGGTTCTTTTGGATGAAATTATTTCACACGATGAAATTTTCTCAAATAGAAATGTAAGAAATCCATGCCTTACGCAATACCAATAGTTTCCATTATGACAACAACTCGAGGTTCAGAGGGTGACATGGAATGGGTATAGTACCATTTACAAAAGCTTCCTTCGAATGAAATAAGAAAATACCAAGAAATAGAGCAAATCAAGTTCACACCACCAACTATAAATGATAAATTTCTTGGACTTCAAAGACTAGAGTCTAAAGAACAACACTTGGAAAACATTGGTGTTATGTTCATGAAACTTTACCAGAGGTATGCTGAGAAATGCATTGGAAACAAACCCTATGCCTCTCCTATCTACAGCATAATGTTTTACTTCCTTCTTTCCAACAAAGAGCTAGAGAAACCATCCATTCCAAACAATCCAGTTAGCATAATGGTGGTTGATGCTTCTATGATCCTTAACACTACTATGTAAAATGATATATAGGATTCACTATATTTAGGTGTAGATCTAATCAACAACTTTTCTTATTCATCATCACCTGATGGATACATTGGAATGTAGATACAAAGACACTTTATTCGAATGGATCTTTGAAACTTATCAAGTGTTTCATAGACTGCAACAGGGGATTCATCTATCACCCTTATGGAGACAGTCTCTGCCAATATCTCTCTTCCAGATTCATCAGTCTCGATATGCAGCAAACCCCAGTTGCAACCATTACAACCATTTCTTCAGTAATACAAAGTTGGAAGTAGGTGCAAAGAATCAAGCAGTTGTTTTAGTGTTTTACGGATCTGATGAGCAAGCATGACTTTGATCTCTTTCGTTGTCTTGAATACAATGCATCTGCATGTCTCACTATAATAACAATTATCTACACTGATTGTTATAGATTATAATCAGAGGCATTGTAGTAGTATGGAGTAGACACCATGGGAATTTGAGATATACCTTAAGAAATACCTGATGGAAGAATGGGCTTGTGGGTTGAAAACATTACAATAGAAGAATGCCTATATTCTCTGCATGTCGTCAGTACAAGCCCATTTATGTTCTCTATTTTAGGACTTCTCATAATGACCATAATATCCCTGACACCAATTTCCATATCAAACCTTCCTCTGATCAAAATTTTAATAAAAACAACGAATTTGCCTACACAAATGATCCCTACATTAGTTAAACTAACAAAACTAATTATTGTTTTGTTAAACTCAACCTGCACTGAGGAAACACTATATAACCATCCCATAACCATCCCAAGCAGCAAAGTAACCTTATAATCAACAATTGGGTCATGTCTCGGCTTCTTTTCCATTCCTTTAACACAACCATTTTGAGATACAATCAACTGGGAAGCTTTCACTCTCAATAGAAACTCTTTAATCACTCCTCTTAATTCCCATTGTGTCTGCATCTTTTGTATCAAACTTGGCCTATGTATCTGCCATCTTTTTGTTAGGAACCCGTGTCAACCCTTCTCTTTACTTTGTTAGTATATTTTTGTTGGACGCATATGCTTTGTAAGTCATCCCGTGAGTATATTGTATTATCCCACATTCATGGGGAGTAATAGCTATTTATCTTAGACTTAGTATATAAGTACATGTTGAGTCCAATGAAGGAATCCGCGATTTATTTTCATTGAGCTTGCTCAAAGGAGGTTTCCCCCTCGAAGTGGCCTATGATCAATAAATCCCTTCTGTGTTCTGTTATTTCTGATATATCATGCATTTTCATCATTTAATTGCTGTAGGTTCCCCACATCTAGTATCAAAGCACTTTCTTAGGCTCGTTGGGTGGAATTCCTACCAAAAAATTTTTGCAGTGGCTTCCAAGCGCTGTGATTATTGCAATAGTTCTTTTTCTTTGAATTTGTATTGTTCCTTTCAATTGTAGGTTCGGATCTGGGAATAATACCTATTCGATTAACTATGGGAAGTACTTGGGAATAACCCTAAAAATTATTGTGAGGAGTACCACAAGAACCCCGAAGTAGCTCGCTCATTGAGAGGAATTTCCAGTGAAAAGGGAAATGACCCCTACCTAATTGACTTGTTCCCACCCGTGAGGTAAACCAAGAGTTGTCGTTTGTGGCAAAGCGGTTATTAGTTTTACTTGAGTCGTGTAGTGAGGGGTACTACCCAATACACAAGCCGTTAGACAACATTTGTAGCCAAGTGAATCCCTTTAACATTAGGAATCCAAGCAGACCTGGGGTCCATATCTATTTCTAGCTGATAAATAATAGATTACATCTGTCTAGAGTCATTGCAGATCAATTCGGTAAAAAAATGAATACAAATTTATGTTTTTTTCTCATATATTATTTGCTTTAGCTCTATTTACCTTGAAACTTCACTGGAACCCCTGCACTTCCATTCTACATATTTCCTTCTTAAGGACCCTATCCCAAATTCCACTTCCCGAAGCCAGAAATTCCACATCTGTCTATTATTAAGGTTTGCCATAACTTCTTTGATTTTCACCCAATCGCCTTCACATTTTGCCACAGTGTTCATTTCCTATTTCTGCTTCTTTGTCCCTCTTTGACAAATTTTCCCATTCTTTCACCCTGCTTCTGAAATCCCTATTTTTTTCTTCCCCGTCCATTAGAAAGTGTTCAAAACCTAGTCAAACTCATATTACGCATCACAGTTTTTCCCAAATCCAAATTTTCCTTTACTAAAGAAGTTTATGTTTCTGTTTTTCTACCCATTAAAAAAAAACAATCCTGGTTATGGTTGTCACCCGTGCAGGAGCAAAAAACATGGAGGAAGAACATGTATCCCTCAAAACCAAACTCCACGATCTGGATGAAAATATTCTCGGCCTCCATCTTTAGCATTCAACCATTAACAATAGACGGAAGCTAGAGTCTTTTGCAGACACTGGGTTCTCTTCTTCTAGAAATTTTTGTGTGCCAAAGCTTGATTTTCCTCGCTTCAATGGTGATGATCCGACTGGATGGATATACCGAGTAGAACAATATTTCAGTCTACATAATAGTTTTGATTTCAACAAAGTTCCACTTGCATTCTTTCATTTGGAACATGAATCCCTTCAATGGTACCATTGGTACATCAAGGCTCATGAACAACCAAAATGGACATATTTTTTCCAACTCCTTTGCAACAATTTGGTCTTAGTGCTTTTGATGACTTCACAGGAGCACTCACTAAACTTCGACAAATTGGCACTATGAGAGAGTATCACACAGAATTTGAGAAACTGCCCAATCACACTGAAGGATTGCATGATGAATTCTACAAGATTTTTTTTCTTTAGTTGTTTGAAGGATGAAAAACGATTTGAGGTTAAAATGTTCTATCCCAACACAATGATGGAAGCCCTAGGGTTGGATAAGTTGGTGGAGGACAAGATCACGACCCAACAGCGCTCCAAACCAACTTTTGTTCCATTCAGAAATATGGTTTCCCAACGACCTCCTGTCACGCTATCTCCTAGAGCAACTCCTATCAAACATTTGTCTGAAGCAGAGATGCAAAGACGTATATAAAAATGGATTTGTTATAATTGTGATGAGAAATTCACTCGGGGACATAGATGTGTTGAGCAAAAGCTCTATCTCTTGGATGTGGATTCTCCGCCTGCAACTGAAATTGGTGAAGAAGATCAAGATATAATAGATGATCAGGTCAACATTCCGCAAATGCATGTTGACCCTCCTTCTTAGGATGACCACCCATAGATATCTCGCCATGCTTTAGCAGGAGTGACCACCCCACAAACAATGCGGGTCAAGGGTTACTTCAAGAAAATCCCTCTTACAATACTCATTGATTCTGGTAGCACTCATAACTTCATTGACCCTCAGATCTCCAAATAGGATGATTGTTTTGTCCATCCTTGCTCCAACTTTAAAGTCATGATTTCCAATGGGAGCACCTTACCTTGCAAGGGGAAGTGTCGTAATGTGTGTATCTCTATTGGAGATTATAACATGCTCTCTGACATGTTTTCCTTGCCCTTAGGTGGATGTGATGTGGTTTTGGGCCCTCAATGGTTACGTACACTTGGCCCCATCTTATGGGATTTCGCTGAACTTTGGATGCATTTTTCAGTCAATGGGAAAAAACACACATTGAAGGGATTACAACTAGGTTCTCTCAGCATAATTAGTTCACATCACATGGAAAATATCCTTAAGAAGAATTCACATGGTGTCATCGCTCAGATCCATTCCATTTAGATGCACCCATCAGCGCTCTCCACTACTCCTTTGGATCTATAACAAATTTTTGATAGATATGCATGTGTCTTTGTTGAACTAGTGGGATTTCCACCTTCAATACCAAAGGACCATCGTATTGATCTCCTTCTTGGAATCGTTCCTCTTAACATCAGGCCCTATCGCTACCCATTTCACCAAAAAACAAAGATTGAGATGCTCATTCAGGACTTACTAAAGCAAGGTATTATTCTCCATAGTACCATATCTTTTTCTTCACCAATTCTTCTTGTCTGAAAAAAATATGAGTCATGGCGCTTCTGCATTGAATTCCGAGCACTTAATAACCTCACAATCAAGGATAAGTTTCCAACTCTTTTGTTGATGAGCTTCATGGTGCTCATTTTTTCTCCAAGTTAGATCTTCGTTCTAGGTATCATCAAATTCGGGTTCATGAGGATGATATCCCTAAAACAGCTTTCTGCACACATGATGGCCACTATGATTTTTTGGTGATGCCCTTTTGCCTCACTAATGCTCCTTCCACATTCCATGCATTTATGAATAAAATATTCCATCCCTACTTGCAGAAATTCATTTTGGTCTTCTTTGATGATATCCTCATCGATAATAAAACATGGGTTAAGCATCTCCAACATTTGGATCTTGTACTACAACTTTTATCTTATCATCATCTCCATGCCAAATGGTCTAAATGTGTTTTTGGACAGGAGGAAGTAGACTATCTCGGGCATATTATTTCAGCACAAGGGGTTCACGTGGCTCCTTCCAAAATAGATTCCATGAAAAAATGGTCGCATCCCTAGACACTCAAGAGCCTTCGTGGTTTTTTGGGATTGACTCTCTACTACTGCAAGTTTGTCAAGGATTACGGGAATATTGCAACTCCATTAATTGCTCTATTGAAAAAGGATTATTTTACATGGACACATGCTACTGAGTGTGCATTTGACAAATGAAAACAAGCTATGTGTACTACACCTATTCTAGCTATGCCCGATTTTTCCAAGCCCTTCACTATTGAGAGTGATGCTTGTGACAATGGAATTGGTGGTGCTATCCTTCAAGATAAAGATCCCATTGCGTTCATCAACAAATCCCTTTCTGGTAAGAATTTAGTCACCTCTACATATGAGAAGGAAATGATGGATATTTTGCATGCAGTATAGAAGTGGCGACCATACCTATTAGGGAATCATTTCTGCATCAAGACTGATCACTAGAGTCTGAAATATTTCTTGGCCCACAATGGGTCTCCTCCCTAGCACAACTGAAATGGGCTAGTGAACTCATGGGTTATGACTATGAGATCACTTACAAGAAGGGTAAGGACAATCTTGTGGCAGATTCTCTTTCTCGGACATTTGATGACCAAGTTTCTCTTTCAGATATTTCTATGCATGTTCCAAATTGGTTGGAATATGTTCAACAGGGATATGTCAATGACTCCTCATTATCTCAAATCATCCAATGGTTGTCCAAAAACCCTTCTGTTGTACCGCATTAATCCTGGGATGGTGCTTCCTTGAGATACAAGGGTCGTCTAGTGATTCCCCACAACACATTTCTTCAATAGGCTATCTTCTATGAACTCCATGATTCTCCATCGGCAGGGCACTCTGGGTTCCTCAAATCATATGAGCGGGCACAATGTAAATCATTTTGTCTTGATGTATATGTAACTTCGGAATGTATTTCACATATATGTATATTGTATTCCTATAGAGATGTTATTATTCCTATATATGGAAGTGTCGTCATTTATATTGTAAGTGTCGTAACTTATACTTGATGGGTTATTAGACCACCTTGTTGGGGTCGGCCCTGTATAAATCATGTGGGTCAAAGGGTTATTAGACCACCCTATTAGGGGTCGGCCATGTGGGTCAAAGGGTTATTAGACCACCCTAGTGGGGGTCGGCCCATTCAGCATTATGTTAAGTGGTTAAGTTGAGGCCGACCTAGTTGAGTAAAGGTCAAGTCAAGTTAGTGTATAAATGGAGAGTGTGTCTCTCTCATTTTACACATTCTATTCTCTCACTCACACTTTGGAGAGTGGCGCACTTGTGGAGGAGGAGGCTTTGCTGCTAGGAGAAGACTATCTCTTGTATTCTGGTTGTATCATTTCTCTATCTATCTCTGAGGAAGTTATTGGGGTTTTTCACCTTTATGGTTTTCCCTAAGTAAACTCTGTGTCTCTTGTGTGCTTGCATTATTGTGTCCATGATTGATATGCTGTAGATTTGTTATACATGTTGTTCTCTCAGTTAAGATCCTAGATCAGATTGAAGTAAATTCTGAAAATTTAACATTTTGGAAGGGAATGAAAAAGAAAATTCAACATATGGTGGATGAATGTGATACCTTCCATCATAGCAAGGGTGAAATGACACTCCTTATGGGATTTCTTGAACCCTTTCCCATCCCTACATGGATTTGGATAGATATTTCTATGCATTTCATTGAAGGGATCCCTAAATATGGAGGGAATATAGTGATTTTGATTATGGTTGATCACCTCTCCAAATATAGTCATTTTTGTGCCCTCATCCATCCCTATACCGCCTCCTCAGTCACACAAATTTTCCTGGACCAGATCTTCCATCTTCATGGAATCCCTTCTTCCATTGTCTCAGATTGCGATGCAACTTTCACCAGTCATTTTTGGACAGAACTATTTCACCACACTGGAACCAAACTGAATATGAGTTCAGGGTATCACCCACAAATAGATGGTCAGACTGAAATTATCAACAAATATTTGGAAACTTATCTTCATTGCTTCACCTCCGAACAACAACATCAGTGGGAAAAGTGGCTCCCTCTCGCTGAATGGTGGTACAATACCTCCTACCACACTGCATCTAAAATGACTCCATATGAAGAAGTTTATGGTCAGGCACCACCAATGCTTCTTCCATACATCCCCAGTAGTTCACCAGTTCAGGAAGTTGACACGGTTCTTTGAATCCATGATCATATTCTTCTCATTTTGCAAGACAATATTCACATGGAAAGAAATCGAATGAAACAACAAGTCGATCAACACCATTTTGAGTGCACTTTTCAAATGGGTGATATGGTTTTTCTTCATATACATCCTTACAAGCAATCCTCCCTGAAAATCAAAGGGCATCATAAGCTTTGTCTAAATTTTTATGGGACATATAAGGCTCTTCAGAAGATTGGGTCTGTTGCTTATAAATTGGAACTTCCTCCTTCTTCCCTGCATTCATCCAGTATTTCATGGCTCTTGTATAAAGAAAGTTATTGGCACCAACATCAGAGCACAAACTATTTTACCAGAACTAGATAAGGAAGGATCCATCATTTTGGAGTCGGAGGCCATCCTCAATAGGCACACTTGTCATCTTCGCTCTCGATCCATCACAGAGGTATTAATTCAGTGGCACGGAATGCAACCATAGGATGCTACATGGGAACAACTCCTTCATATTCAACAACAATTTCCACATCTAAAGCTTTGAGGACAAATCCTTTTCTAAGGGGGAGGGGATGTTAGGAACCGGTGTCAACCCTTCTCTTTAATTTGTTAGTGTATTGTTGTTGGACACATATGCTTTGTAAGTCATCCTGTGAGTATATTGTATTATGCCACATTCATGGGGAGTAATAGTTGTTTAGCTTAGACTTAGTATACAAGTACGTGTTGAGGCCAATGAAGGCATCCACGAGTTATTTGTAGTGATATTGCTCAAAGGAGTTTCCCCCCTCGAAGTGGATTGCGATCAATAAATATCTTTTGTGTTCTGCTATTTCTGATATATCGTGCATTTTCATCATTTAATTGTTGGAGGTTCCCCACACTTTTATCGCAAAGTTCACCTGGAATTCACGTATGAGAAGCCATAAGCTAATATCATTTTTGGACAACAACCATGTGTTCCAATGGTTTCTTTTTAAATATTGAGAAAATAATTAGTGTCACCTTGTCGTTGATCCCAAGCAATTGAGAGAAATCAAAGAGAGCAACAAGTACAAATATATTCATTTTACAAAAATATATTTTGATTGATTGAAGGAATGAATATATTGGTGGAAAGAGAATATGAATATATCATTTTGAATAACCTATGTGTGTTTTAATTCTTTGCATTCTCTTTATAAGCATTTTTATTTTTTCTATCTAGGCAATTGAGTGAAGAGTAAATATACTAACGAAAAAGAGAATATGAATATATAGTTTTTATTATACTATATCTTTGACTATTGATGGACATTCAAAGTTGGATATTATTTTTATTTTTAAGTACTATGAATAGGAGTATCCTTCATCAAATATTACTAGCATGGTTGGTTTTGATGGGTCTTGTTCTGCACGGTAACCGAAGTTTGAACCTTGCAAGGTAGTTGGGAGGAGACACTTAAGAATCCAACCGTGTTAATAGTTGGTGTGTACTAGGCTAGGTACGATCCTTGGGTGATTTTGATATATTAGATGCCCCCTCAGTTGTATTTTCTTAAACCACAAGCCATTCCCACAAGTCATGGACAAACTATAGGAGAATCCTAAGAAAACGGGAGAGGCCTTCAAATCTTTGTGATTGCTAGAGTTGTTCTTTAGGGCATCCTTAAATGACATACTTTGGAGGTTGTCGCATTTGTAAACCCACAACTCCACCATGCAATCATAGCACCATAGAAATGATGGAATCCTTTCTTATATTTTACACAAACAATAACTTGTGATCTTCAAGTTGTTTACCTCCTTATATTATATATTATTTTGCCACGAGAATCCCTTGTGCATGCAAATTTATGTTTTAAATCAAACTCACAATATATAAAACTCACCCACAAATAAATAGTTTTTCCAAAAAGTGACCTAACTATAATATAAAATTGTGCCTTCCTTTCTTCCAAAACATCAAAATCTTTGCTCATTGAAATTTCAACAAACACTTTACATGTCAAACACATGCCATGTATCTTGAATAATCCTTAACACTATTTGTATGTATACATTTTGTCAAACAGATTGTGTGCTTACTTACTACTTTGGCCAAACACTTGCCAAAAAAATTGAATAATAAGTGTATAGCCAATCAATTGAGGGCCATCTAAACAACATCTCGACCTCCAACCAAAATCCTGATTGACTCTGTTTCGAAACTATGGCCATCAACAAGAACATTAGAAATGTCGCTTCCACCTTGATTCTTGGGTTTCCCATAAACAATACCCTTGCGCAATGGCCTATTCCACCCGCCACCCCATACTCGTACTCAATAAACAATATATCCCTTCTTGGCCTTGTATCCAAGGAAACACACCTTATCAGGACTAGTTGAGCCAATGATCCAAACAAGCTAGGGAGATACATGTGCTCCCAACACTTGACCATCTACATAAAACTCATCACAATCAATTGTACCAAGAAAAATGGCCCCTCGTAGTTTTCAAACTTCGAACCATCATGGAATGAAATAGGTCCCTCAAAGAAGCTTTTGTGCTAAAAATCAACATTTTTTAGGTCTTGAAAATCCACATCAATTAATGCTTCGACAATTTCCACCTTGTCATCATTGCAATAAAATTTAGGATAACCCATTTCTCCTAATCCCTTGTTGTTCAATCGGTCTACAATTGGATAGAACTCTGGAATAACTAAAAAAAAGCTCCTCTATAGCATATCCATGACTAAATTAAATTGCATCTCTTTTTTTTTCATGTGGTTCACAGCACCGAATATCGGTTCTTGCTACGTCCACAAAAAACCTCCAAGAAATCTGTGAGGGAACATGAGGTGGCCGAGAATTTTTGGTACACTGAGGGTTCAACAACAAGACCATCTTATAGGCCCATTTAAAGGTTCAACATGTCACTTACAAGGAATTAAACCTGGGTGGGGAGGGTAACATTCATTCTCCCAACCACCCAAGCTACATCCACTAGACAACCAAAGTAAATTCCACCACTTGAACTAGACTCCTACCAACACACAACTAGTTAAATGCCAATCAAAATTGACAACAATCAGTTGAGTTGAGATAACCTTTCGCTTTCAACATATGAGATATCATTTCGAGATTATCTTCTTAGATTAATTTATTAATCTATAACACATGCCCATGAGTATTAGTTGCAAGTGACCTTTTTTATGATTTTTAAATAGTTTTTAATATATTTTTGTTTAAATTATTTATATTTTTTATATAAACAAAAATTAAGAATAAATTTTAAGTTTAAAAATATTAAATAACCATTTTAATGAGAATTTCAAAATAAACATCCATTTATAAAGTACTTCACAACTTAGTAAGAAAAAAAGAATAGTGTACACTAAAATTAACAAATTATAAAACATTTAAAATAATTATTAAACTTTTTTTAATGAACCTTCAACCTTCCTAGCAGAAGGCTTGACCCCAAAAACCCAAAAATGCTTCCCCATGTTTCATGGATGGTAAGGGTAGTAGACCATCGACCTTCCTAGTAAAAGGATTCACCTTGAAGGACTCAAGGCTCAAATTTGTGACTTTTCCCTGAACCAAAAGAGTGTGTGCATGTCTTAACAATTAAGCGAACCCTTGGAGCTTAATTATTAAACATTTTCTTAAATATAAGTATCATTTTTTTAATTGTTATAAAATATATAACAAAGTTCTACAAATATTATTGTTTATATTATATAAAATCAACTAAAAATATTTCTTTATCAGTTATTTTAAAAATCATCATTTAATTTCAATGATTGAAAATCATAATTTCATTTTGTTATTTTATTAATAAAACTTTGAATTATAAGTTATATATATTAAACATCCAAAATGTCATTGTAATTTGAGAATTTATACTATTCAATTTATCTTTATTAATAGTAAATGATATAAAACAAGAGTTGCATGCAATGTTGATGTATATGTAACTTCAGAATGTATTTCGTATATGTATATTGTACTCCTATAGAGATGGTATTATTCATCTATACAGAATTGTTTGTATTCCTATAAATATGTTTTTATTCCTCTATACGGAAGTGTCGTCATTTATATTGTAAGTGTCGTAACTTATACTTGATGGGTTATTAGACCACCTTGTTGGGGTCGGCCCTGTATAAATCATGTGGGTCGAAGGGTTATTAGACCACCCTATTGGGGGTTGGCCATGTGGGTCAAATGGTTATTAGACCACCCTATTGGGTGTCGTCCCAGTCAGCATTATGTTATGTGGTTAAGTTAAGGCCGACCTAGTAAAGGTTATTAGGAAAGTCAAGTCAAGTATAAATAGAGTGCGGGAGGCACTCTATTTCATCATTCTATTCTGACACACACTATTTGGAGAGTGGCACACTTGTGGAGGAGGAGAAGCTGCTGCTAGGAGATGTCTATCTCTTATGCTTGGGTTGTATCATTGCTCTATCTATCTCTAAAGAAGTTATTGGGGTTTTTCACCTTTATGGTTTTCCCCAAGTAAACTCTGTGTCTCCTGTGTGCTTGCATTATTGTGTCCATGATTGATATGCTGTAGATATGCTGTACATGTTGTTCTCTCAGTTAACATCCTACATTAGGTTGAAGTAAATTCTGAAAAAATTAACATGGTATCATAGCTAGCCTGAAAGAAGGCATGGTATGGCATGTATGAAACTTGTTGCAATTGCGAAGCTAGGGCTTGATATAGAAAAAACCAGTCATCGTAGCACTTTCTCTATAAATAAATATCGGTGAGATTTCGGGGTTTGAAAATCGTAAAGGGAGAATCTAATATACCCATGTACCTTTTGTCCAAAGGGAAACCTCTAATTCATTGTACTTTGTGATTTACGATCTGTACAATATAGGGTTTCTGCCTCTTCCAGATCTCAGTCATAAACAGGTGACCTTGGAAAAAAAGTCATAACTTGGGATAGGAAGCTCCAAATGAAATTTCATAAAACGTGACAGGTAGTGCATGGACTGTACTTTCTTAGGTTACTTTTTAAGAGGCCGAAACGGAACCAGGGACACGTGGCACGCCATACAAGTTCGCTCTCTAGTTTTATCCCAAAAATAGGTCACGTTACGAGACTTGGCATAAGTCTCTCTCAGGGAATCCATTTGAGGTCAGACCTATGGGGTTGGAAAGATGACAGGTCGAGATATCATAGGAAAATTTTTCAGACCCTGTGGATTGAAAAGTTCGGAGTTACACCAAAAAAAATTAGGTACATATTTCTATCAAAACAGAATTATTTTTTAGCACCTTCATTCATGGCTTCCGGAATTTAGGGTTTCAAAGAAAGTTGAAATTTTTGTAATGAGAGACTACGGCTGAATGCTACTCATCACAATCGAAATTTAGAGACTAAGATCATAATTTTTGGTTGGGAAGAAGGTTGGGCTTGATCAGACCCTAGTTCAGGACTTTCATCGGAAAAGTGGAAAATTAGGGCTTCTGCAAAAATGAAAATTTTTTAAATCTGTGACCACGGCTGGAAGCTCCTAAAAAAAATAGAAGCTTAGAGCTTTGGATCAAACCTTTTGATTGGGCAGAAGGGTGGGCTTTATCAAACCCTAGTTCGGGGTCATGTCTAGTGAATCTGGAATTTTCAAAGGCAAATTTGAGGGGTGAAACTTTGCAATTTTCAAATTATGAGTATACCAACTTGATCAGCTCATCAAGGCGAATATTTCTATCCTTTTAGAAGTTTGAAATTCAAATTTTGAATTTTTAGGGTTTCTCTCACAAACCCTAATCTAGCTCCATATCCAATTCCTGCAAATCAAGTGGATTGAGTTAATCCTAGAAGAGAATGGATTGGTCACCTGCATAAGTGAAGAAGTTCCTGTTTCAGAGGGAGATGAGGCTAAGGCCTTACATAAGAAGATTACAAACAATATTGACAGGTATGACTTATCCAGGTATGTTTCAAGATTTGTTCATGATTAAGTTTATGGTATATTTGTCTTCATATTATTACGGTTAGTACAATATTGATTAAATTTAGACTTGCCGTATCACCTTAATAAAATTATGAATGCATGATAGAAGATATTCATTGATTAGGGTGTTGACACTTATGATTGTACTAATGCATTATGGCGTTGTATGAGGTTTATGTTGTCCGCTAACATGAAAGGCACACCAAGAAAGACAAATCATGTTCTAGTTCAAGAACATATGATCATGGTGACATGAAGACAAAGATTCATCCATTGTCATGGATCACATAGAAGATCTATTTACGAGGTATGTATAACTTGGTTCTATAATGGTTAACTTACGAGATATGCAGGTTACTAGCACAAGTCATTGAAGAGAACAAGAAGACATCATGTGGGTATGTTAGACATAACTAGCTAACATACTAATCTAGGTATGTTTTTCCTATATCAAGTTAGAATCCTACCTTGTGATAGGATCTCTTATATAAGTATACATGGCATGATTGATAATGATTATTCATGGCTTTGAATAATCATGGGTGAATGCATATTATGTTTCTTACCTTAATTGATGATATGACTAACCATAAGAGTCCTTGAATACTAATGCTTATTATTTATGTTTGAAATGATCATGACTATACATGCTTAAGATTATTGTGTTTTGATAGTATTGGGAATATACTAATAAATGTATGATTATGTATGAGATCTCGAGGATATCACAATAATGATACTTGTAAGCATGCATAGTGATTGAGGATTGATATAAGTTCAAGGACAGGTAATCCAGGAAGAAAAGATCAAGAGGGAGCACACTCCAGTAGTTTTTGCAAGAATGCAGATATTCAGAGGGAGTTGACCACTTCTGACAATCCACATTAGAATGGAGTTGCAAAGATTCAGAGGGAGTCCACCCAACAACCAAACAAAGAGAAGTATTTGAATTATCATTTCTTACATATTTGATTGTTTAAATAATACTGTTCAATGATGTATATACTGATGTTTGTAGAATTATGTTGTGTATTTTTGGCATATTAGAATAATTGCATTAATGAACAGTATACTACTCATATGCATGTGATGGGTAAGTGGCCTATGGCACTGTACAACATTCTATTGCTACTTATCTATAATGAAACCTCTTTGTTGACATGTTGGGAGTAGTGCAAACTCTTAACAATGTTCTGGTAGAGATTGGAAGGCATCTATAAAGTTACAGGATATGGATGAATGTTGTATTGAAGCATTGGCTAAAATAATTGCATGGCTGTATGACATATTTCTTTATGTGTAAGAATTTATTCTGAAAACTATGAGAAGTTTCTAATGATGCAATTTAACTTGTTTTGTAGGAAATATCATATACGAGCACCTACAAAAGAAGGACTACAACATTTGTTTCAACAACAAAGTTATCTATTGAAGATATTGAATATATTGAAGTTCCCAGGATTCAGGAAGAATGCCATGATCGAGGAATACCAGTCGATCATGAAGAATGATGTTTAGGATGTAGTCCCAAGACCTGAAGGGAAGTTTGTTGTGACTTCCAAATGGATCTATAAGATCAAGCATGCCACAGATAGTAACATGGAGAAATATAAAGCAAGATTTGTAGCTCTTGGCTTCTCCCAGAAAGAAGGGATTGATTATGGGCTCAAGTATGATGCGAATCAAAAGTTTAACCTACAGGGTTATGTTGATTCAAATTGGGCAAGAAGTGTTGCTTCAGTATGGGATCAGGTGTGATCTCCTGGTTTAGCAGGAAGCACTCCTGTGTAGCACCAAGTAAAGCCAAAGTAGATGTTGCAGCTTGTTCAGCTAGTTGCGAGGAAGTATGGCTCCGGAATCTACTCTCTGAGTTATTTGATCTCCCACTGGAGACTACTGGTATCTTTTGTGACAACCAGAGTTGTGTGAAGCTATCTGAGAACCCGGTGTTCCACAGTAGGTCAAAGCACATAGAGATCAAATATCACTATATCAGGGATATGGTGCAGAGAGGAGCAGTGAAGCTCCTGTATGTTGCGATGGATGAGCAGGTTGCAGATGTGCCGACGAAGCCATTAGCTAGAGTGAAGTTCAAATACTTCAGAGAGAGGTTTGGTATTCTTCAGATTGATGACACTTCGAGGAAGAAGTGATGGAGATATTTTCTAAAGCCATTCCAAGCATGGTGGAAGGAGGATCCTTCACATGGCTATGGATGTAAGCGTTGGATGATGAGCATCAGGACGATGCTCCAGTTACTGCTCTATATATGCATCATGTTGGATGCTGGATATGATCAGTTGGATCATTTATGCATCATGTTTGATGTTGGATATGATTAGTTGGATCATTTATATGTATGTATGTGTGCATCATGTTGGATGCTTGTTATGATCAGTTGGATCATGTATATGTATATGCATCATGTTGGATGCTTGGACCATGTATCTGTGTATGTATCAGGTGGATCATGTATGATGATATGTATCAGGTAGATACTTGGTATGCATCAGGTGGATACATTATATGATCAGGATGATCATGGATGACGAGCTTCAGGATGTTGCTCCAGATGACATACATCGGGACGATGCAGTGATGATGATCAGGATGATCATATGTGATGACATGTATCAGGTGGATACATTACATAATCAGTTGGATTATGTCTGATGAGTTCCAAAGACGCAAATGCACATGAGCTTTTCGGACATGGTTGTAGATGTGTTCTCCCATGGTCGCGATGTAATTGATGGACTTTTCCAACATGGTGGCAGATGTGTTCTCCCATGGTCGTGATGTAATTGCTTGGGTCATTCAAGCATGGTTGTAGATGTGTTCTCCGGTTGCTGCAATATAAGTGTTGGGGCTATTCGAGCATGGTTGTAGATGTGTTCTCTCATGGCTGCAATATAAGTGTTGGGGCCATTAGAGCATGGTTGTAGATGTGTTCTCCAATAGCTGCGATATAAGTGCTGGGCCATTTGAGCATGGTTGTAGATGTGTTCTCCCATGGCTGCAATGTAAGTGTTGTGACATTCTCTCGTGGTTGTAGATGTGTTCTCCCATGGCGTAGATGTAAGTGTTGTGTGATGTGCATTTGGGTTGTGCTTCATGAACGATGATCATGAGTATCAGGATGATACTTTGTGGCCGTGGACAGGTTGTGCAGATAAGCATATAATCCATCCCTGGTAGGTTTGCAGATAGTCTTTCGAGGTTTTTTCTATGGCATGTAATGTGGCATTGGGATATCTGGCAAATGCTCTTTCGAGGTTTTGCTTTGGGAGGACATATAATCCATCCCTAGGGGATCCGACAGGTAGAGATGTGTGCTCGTAATAGCCTGGGATGCTCTTTCGAGGTTTTGTCCTATGGCATGTAATGTGCTCCTGGGAGATCTGACAGGTAGAGTCGAGTGCTCGTAATAGCCTGGGATGCTATAGCCAGGTTTTGCCATGACCACATGTAATATGCTCCTGGGAGATCCGATAAGTAGAGCCATGTGCTCGTAACAGCCTGGGATGCTACAGCCAGGTTTTGTGGTGACATCACATGTAATGTGCTCCTGGGAGATTCGACAGTTAGAGTTGTGTGCTCGTAACATCCTGGGATGCTACAGCTAGGTTTTTTGATGGGGTCACATGTAATGTGCTCCTGGGAGATTCGACAGGTAGAGCTGAGTGCTCGTAACAACCTGGGATGCTTTAGCCAAGTTTTGTGACGCATGTAATAAGTCCTGAGGATTCCACAGTATGGCCAGTGATGATGAAGACCTATAGATGGTGGGCCTACATCCAGTATGAAAAAGGACTGGCTCTGTAGAACTTCCTATGATGAGTAGATTGGAGATTGATTGAGATAGCAGCAACAGTGACGATGACGATGACGATGATTCGAGGACGATGATTCACTGATGATGATTTAGAGAAGAAGACTTGTGCTAGAAGACCTGTGTCAAGAAATACCTTCCTAGTTAAGAGGGAGTGTTGATGTATATAAAACTTCAGAATGTATTTCATATATGTATATTGTACTCCTATAGAGATGGTATTATTCATCTATATGGAAGTGTTTGTATTCCCTATAGATATGTTATTATTCCTTTATACGGAAGTGTCGTCATTTATATTGTAAGTGTCGTAACTTATACTTAATGGGTTATTAGACCACCTTGTTGGGGTTGGCCCTGTATAATTCATGTGGGTCGAAGGGTTATTAGACCACCCTATTGAGGGTCGACCATGTGGGTCAAATGTTTATTAGACCACCCTATTGGGTGTCGGCCCAGTCAGCATTATGTTAGGCGGTTAAGTTAGGGCCGACCTAGTAAAGGTTATTAGGCAAGTCAAGTCAAGTATAAATAGAGTGCGGGAGGCACTCTATTTCATCATTCTATTCTCACACACACTCTTTGGAGAGTGGCACACTTGTGCAGGAGGAGAAGTTGCTACTAGGAGATGTCTATCTCTTATGCTTGGGTTGTATCATTTCTCTATCTATCTCTGAGGACGTTATTGGGGTTTTTCACCTTTATGGTTTTCCCCAAGTAAACTCTGTGTCTCTTGTGTGCTTGCATTATTGTGTCCATGATTGATATGCTATAGATATGTTGTACATGACGTTCTCTCATTTAAGATACTAGATCAGATTGAAGTAAATTCTAAAAAATTAACATGCAACTTAGTCCCTACCATATAACATAGAAACAAAAATCAATATTAGATATAATAAAAATTAAATAAAATGATTCACAAATTCAATATAATTTAATTATAATGAATAAACTGCACATAGTTATTGTTCTAACACAAAAAAATCAATCAAAATGAATGAATTGACAAATAAACATGTAATATTGATCTATTTAAAAGTGTAGATATAAATATATATATATATATATATATATATATAATAAACAAATGAATGAATTCATAGAAAAAAATATAATAAACAAATAAATGAATTCATAGAAGTTTTCTATTGTAAATATTTAATGGATTATAATTGAATGTGAAGTGGATTAACAACGATATGTTCAATAGGAATTGGTAAATATGCTAGTATTAATATAGCTTAATGGACGAATGGCTTGAAATTCATTACTAGCACTATTCAAACATCTTCAGGGTGTATCATTTTGTATCATTTTGTATCATTTTGTATTGATATATACTTAAATTTAGACTTTAACTAACAAAAAACAGTTAGCTAATTAAGGCCACCATATTTGCATAGGTAATTGTGCCTTTCTTAAGGATGATATAAAGCTTCTATACCATGTGTTATGTATTTATTGTATTTGGAAGTCATAGAACTTTGCACCGTGATGAGCTCCCTCCATGTTGCTTTGGTATACCATTGAAGTTGAAAGAGTACATGGTCCACACATAAAGGGTTGAGAGAGATGTATACCAAAATTATTAGCATAATGCAAGGATTCTGTGGAGTTAAGTCACAATAAGGGTTTCCAATACCACCTAAAAAGAGTTGTTAGAGATATATATCAAAACAAGTAACAGATAGGTCATAAGTAAATATTTTTGAGACCAAAATTCAATATAATGATAATTGTTATCCAATCTTATTTAATCTATATTAATTATATATTATTCTATTTTTTCTAAATAATATTATATATACATTATATTCAATTTTCACAACATTTATGGCATGTCCCAAAAATTTTCATTGGGTCACAATGGCCTAAGCCCCTTGGCCATAATAGAGCAAATGAATTTCAGAGAACACCAAGGCCTACTACACCTAAATATATTGATTCCAAATCAAATATTAATACTCCAAAAGATGTGGAGTTAGTGAAGAAAGGTTTGTGCCATTCTTGTAAAGGACCTTGGAGAGAAAATCATATTTGTGTGAGTGAAAAGATCAATGAAATATCTAAAGCTTCAGGGAAGGCATGCAGTCCTACTTGAGGAGAGCTTTTGGGATTTCTTCAAAAAGAGATTCCAAATATATATTGATATTAAGGAAACCAAAGGGAAAAATGCATCAGCTTTCTTGAAGGAGCAAAAGGAGGAGACCCATGAGCCACCTAGTTCTGAAATAGATGAAGTAGAAGAAGCAGTACATGAAGAGGATCGAAAGTCACTCCCAAGTGACTCTGAAAAAGATGAAGAGACATCACATGAGCATGAAGAAGGTTATATTGAAAGTATTGAAGAACATTTCGAGACATGTTCTACCTTGGAAATGAAACAAAGAGCATCCATTGATGGATGCTTAAACTATGAAGGAGTACCTACTGATGGGTGCTCACACATCTATGTTGATGACATAGAGATCACTTTTAATGAAAGTGTTGCTGGAAGCCCAAGTTCCATTAAGCATGAGAATGAAGACCTTGTAGAAGTTGAAGAAGAACCAATATCAACTTCTCCATCACCACTTGAGCTTCATGAAGTTGGTCCAAGTAAGAAGGAAGAATATGAGGAGGTTCATTTGCAAGAGCCTCATTTTCTTGAAGGGTCTTTGAATATGAATGAAAAGAAGATCCAAAGAGCAATGTGCAAAATCAAAGGTAATTTCATATCTTTTCATTTTGATAGAAACAATTTGGTTGAGTTTAATGAATTATTACATGATGCATACTTGAAGAATAATGAGGATATTCATAAACTCAAAATTCAAAATGAGCAACTTCTTGAAAGGTTGCAATATACTTGGTCTTCCTCCTATGTTTCAAATTGTCATATGGTATATTGCATGGAGGATTCTCATGACATGGTAGATCATGAGAAACATAGAAATTTGCATGTGATTGATGTGTTTGAAGATGATCTTGATGAGATCCAAGCACTTGATGTGGCGGAAGAGGAACTTGAGTTTCCTCTTGGAAATGTTGACACAATTTTTGAAGAAGTGTATGATTCCACTACCTTGGAACCAACCGATGAGGAAATTTTTGCACTTTTCAGGAAGGTGCATGATCCTACCATTATGAATCATTCACATGAGGACACTTCTGCACTTTTTGATCATTTGGGTGAGTTGGTTCATTCTCCTACATCCTACACTTCCATATTTTGCAGCATTCATCCTAATGAAGTATGGGTGAAATGTTTATTTTTTAAGGTGCCACATGAGGAGCATGAAACTCCTATCTCTTCTTTATATGATGACATTATTAGAGCCATGTCTTATTTACATTTGCAGCAGCATCCCTTGTTATTAAAAATTGGCATCTCAAATGAGTGGGTAAAATGGTTCAGCTTCATCTCCAATGAAAGGAAAGCTATATTCTTGAGTATCGAGTATCCTAATTCCAGATGGCAGGTTTTGGTGTGAGGTTAAATGGACAAGCATATACATTGTACTTGAGTCTTGTAGGTTACGAAATCAATTATTATCATAGGAAAAGGTGTCTTGCATTTATATGTCTAAACTTGGATGGGAAATTCTTAAATCATAAGAAACCCATTTGGACAATATGTCATCCTTGACATTCTAGTGTCAATGAGGTGATGGATGATCACCTTCCTGATAAATAAATGTTATAGTTCAGCTAGCCGTAATTTGAACATACCAAATGGTTTGTTATGAAGAATTATAGGAGTCATTGGATTAGTGGTGGCATATCCTTTAAATATCTTGAAGACCAAATATTACAATAATGGAATAAAGGAATGCTGATAATATAATATGAGATACTTGTTAGAATCAAGTAGAAGGATATCTATGTTGTGCATATATAGCTGCAACAATTGACATGGGCTTTCATTGATACTTCTAAACTATTCATAGTGCCTATTTTTTTTACTGAAAAAAAAAATTGGTAATTTTATTATATGATAACAAAATTACATTCTGTAGATGCATATTTGCATTTCAAGAAAGTCCTCATTTGGGGTGCTTTATTAGATCATACCTTGACTATTCCTTTGTTAGATTTTGGGGTTACTTTGAAAGTGTTCACACCATGTCTGGGGGTGCTTCATGAATTTCAGTGTACATTGTTTATGATCAACCTTTGGATGGTCCGAGATGGATTTGCACGTGGGATATGACCCATGATGAATTTGCACATTGGAGATGGCTTATTTAGTGGTTTCCCAACCTTAATTAGGTGTTTGCTTGGTATTCTTCCCTAGGGTATTAGCGATCTCTTGACAACTCGAGTGATGTTCTACATGATGGCCACATGAACATGGTTACTTGCTTGGATAACACCCTACTAAGGAGGAGGATTGTTTTGCATTCCAGAGGAGGGCATTGAGCCTTAGACATTGCAAGCTAGCTTTGATACTTGTATGGAGTCTTGGAGATGACTTGAGGATACTTGGGTTGTGACAATGTTCATGTAGGTGAAGTGGACTAGTGGAGTACATGGCTTAGGAGGATTGATGGAGCCATTGGAGGCTTGGAAGAGGAGCGTGGACACATGTAGTGGAGCATCTTTGCATTTGGAGCCATGCTTGTGGACGACATCACTTTGGAGCTTGACATGTGTACCATTGGCGTATAGTGCTTAGGTTTCTTGTAAGGGAATTTTCCTAAATATTTATTATTGGATTTCCATATCTCTCATATATATAGATGAAGGGGAGAGTCCTTTCATTCATTCTCATCATACAATTTTCTTTATACTTGTCTTCTTGGAGTTATTTGCTAGGGTTCAGGAGGGAACCCTAGGATGAGTTATACAAGGGAAAGAGGATGTCTTGGTTGTAACTTCCTCTTGTGAGATGATTGGTTTTGATCTTGTGAGCTAGACATTAGAGAATGGCAAGAGAACAGTCCAATTCGTATTCTTGCGAAGCAACATCAAAAGGCATCTAACTTAATCTGAGGTGAGGTGTAAAGTTGTAATGATGTTAGTATACAAAAATTATATAATATATTTTTAGAAACAATAATAACAATAAAAACAAAAACAACAATAATAATAATAGATTGTAATGTCCCTTTTTTTAAATTTATTAAAATGGTGATTTTTTCAACTTTTTCCACTAGTTCGACCTTTGACTAGTCTTGGGTTCTTAACCTCCAAATGGCTCCAAATGCTCCCAAATTGTCACAGTAGGTGTATGAATGGTTTTAGTGCATAAATATGAGGTTCATGAATGATTTAAAGGTGTCAAATAGATTCTGCAACTCTTCTTTAATTTCTGTCCAAAGTAGGGAGTTTGACTAGCAATTTCTCTTTGACTAGTATTGGTCTCTTGGTCTCCAAATGACTCCAAATGATTGTATAATGGGTCTGAAGGTATTTGAAAGGTATTAATACATATAAAATATGTTTATGGATACTTAAAAACCATTAAAACACTTCTGAAGCATTCATTTAAAATCCGTACAAAGTAGGGAAGGTTACTAGTAATTTCGAGCTTCAAATACCCCAAGGGTAGTGGACAAAGATGGCTTCCAAAATGATGTTAAACCATTCCAAATATCTGAACAGAGGTATGGTACTAATAAGTGGCTTTAATTATATCCCCAATGTATCCTTAATTAGTTCTTATGGCCTTTTTCAACTCCTTAAAATCATATGTTTATATGCAAGATTTCACATAGGGGGAAACGTTAGTTATTTTCGCCATGACTTATGAAATTCGAATTTTAGGTGCCAAGGGATTATTCTATGTTAATGAAACTTCTTCATAAATTTAATAACACTCAATACATCAACAAAATCATAGAGAATAACTGATATAACTCGAAATAGTGTCTCTTCAAACTCCAACAACAAGATCTAGGGGAAATGGCATCATTTATGCATTGTTTGGTATTTTTACATAAATCCAATTAGTATTTCGACCTGAAAGTCTCATGAGAATTAAAAATAGATTATATTTATAATATTACAAATATATGGGGCGTCAAGAGCTATCCCAAATAGTTCATCACCTCAACAAGTGCGCCTCTCCTCAAGGAGAAAGAATATGCCAAGAAATAGAAGAATGGTTGTAGAAGCAAGCTGAAAGAAATGTGACCATGATATGCTATGTAGCTTCAACATGTAACAAAAGAGTCCATTAAAGCTCCAAATTAAAGTTCTGAATGACCTTTCCCATTACCAACTAGGATGATAATCTTTCACCCTCGAAATTGGTGCTAAGGAAAGTAGAGTAGCACTCCACTAGCTCTTCTCTCCCAAATGCAAAACGCAAATCCTAAAATGATAAAAATATACCATCCTTCTTTGTTATTATATTTTATAAAATTCTAAGGTCCTCCATGGGTCTAATTCCTCCCAATATCTTCATGCCAACTCAAGTTTGGAAGAGATTCCCAAGTATGCCACTTGTCCTTCCAATTCTAGCCCTCTCCTTCTCCAAATTCGAATTGGTGTCTCTTTGGCTGCCCTAACTCACTTGAGCGCCCTATTGGAGGATATTTTTAGCCCTGACATGTTATATACGTCATATTTTATCCTTCAAGTATAATTTGTGTCATAGGTGTCATAGCATCTTCCTCACTGTTGTCATAGAGTTAGGGAATCTAGTCCAAGTGTCTCACTAGCTCCAAAATGCCTCTTTCTCTTCCATGGGAGTTACTCTTCCACTCTAATTTGACCTTAATTGATTCATTCCAAGTATATTAACCTTCCAACTCATCCCAAGAACCTTGTGCTTCTTATGGATTTGAAATGACAAGAGGAGGATGCCATGTGGCATAGAAAATCTAGCTTGTGTGGGTCCCACATCCTCCACGTGTCTTCATGATCCATTTCCACTTTGATTTTCCCTTGTATATATTTATTTAGCTCATTTATTAAATAATTATTCCATTCTAATGTTCAAAAATCATTTATTATCCCCCTTATTTCAAATCTCAAAGCTTCCACCCCCCAACCTAGGGAACTAGTGATTTTCCTCCATGGCAGTTCATTTGGATGGGTATATTACAACTTTGAATTGGGAATTTATCTTAATGTGACCTACCTTGTCCATTTGGATCTAATTTCACATTATTACTAACTTGGAATTCATTCTTGGCATTTATTTGACCCTTAGCATCCATTTTGACAAACTATCATGAGTATGGCCAAGGGGCTTAGGCCATTGTGACCCAATGAAAAATATTGGGACATGACAAATCTTCCCTTCCCAATATTTCTTGTCCTCGAGAATTTTAAACACATGTATGTGGAATAAACTTCTTTCTTTACAAAATTTTTCTTTCCAAAACTTCTCTTCTGGAACCTTGAGTAGAGCCACCCATGCACTATAATTGTGTGTTTCCAAAAGCAAGGAGATGTGGATTTTCTTTTTCATTTTGATATCCCCTGTAACATAACCACTAAACAAAAAAATGTTAATTAAATCCATCGAAACCATGTTTTCCCAATTACTCTTTACCTCTTTCATATTTTGGAAACGCCTTATGATACCATTGTAATTCTTGAAGTTGCCACTGAGTTGCCCAACTTCCAGTCTTCAAGATCCCATGAATATTTTAGAGAGGAACCACCATGCTTGTTGATGCACTAATACGATTAAAATCACTTTATTAAGTGGGTAATCCATCTCTCATACTACTTGCTTCCCCAAAAAATGGAAACCAATGAGACTAAGAATTATCCCAGGGTCCCATTGCTTGTATTGCACTCCAACAATTAAGAGTGCTCTCCAACCCATACCATTAGGAAATAGAACTCGTGGATCCCATTTTCTTGTATGCATTCTTACAAACATCATGAGTACAAAATATATATCATCAAAGTACATAATAACATAATAAATATGTACATCAAGGAGGTGCCTCATCAAAGAATCATGAAAGTGCTTATACCTACAAGTAAGTATACCAACATTTTCCAAGTGCATACAAGCTTCAAATGACCAATCAAATCTGATCCAATGACATAGGTGAGGATTCCATGTCCTATAATGCTACTCCAAAAGGATGTAAGATGCATCAAAATAATTAGCCATGTGGTCTTTCATCCAAGGAGTGAATGAAGAACCTCAACTAAAATCTGAACCAAGTAGGGAACAAATAAAACAATGAGCCTTCAAGGGGCTCACATAAGTAGAATTTGTGCATCCATGAACATGTGTATCATCAAGAAATAACAAAGGATGCTACTGCCAATAATAATTTGCTCCAATCATATATCTCTTCACCCAAGTAGTGGATGAATTTCCTCCAATATCAATTGAACTAAGCAAGGAGCAAGGAAAATCATGATTCTTCAAGTGACTCAAGTGAACATCATAAGTGCATCCATGTGGATGTGTCTCGTCATAACTACATTAATTTCATACTCTTACACAGCAAAGGAAGGAGGAAAATACAAATGCTACTAGACTCCTTCCCTTATATTTCATTGTGTGTGGTTATGAGTGGAAGTATAGGCTTCTATCAGCCCTTCTCATTCTTACAATGTTTAATCACTGAAATTGAAAGTCAATCAAGAAATATGGTTTATAGGAAAATTTATTCAAGGACTTCAGGATGATATAATAATGGAAACAATTAAATAGCAACCGACATGATTGATATAACTGATAACATGCAGAATATTGAAAATGATGCCATACCAATAGCATCTTGAGGAGAGTATGTGTGCCAATGTGGGCAAGTGATTTACTGATATGATTGCTTGAGCTTCCTTCCGATTGATTAACATAACGTGCCACACTCTCGCCTTGTTCATAAGTCTCCACCAAAACTATTGGGTGTACAAGTGGATATAAGGGCTTGGGAAAAGACACATCTTTCCAACTGCAAAAATTGTAGAGAAAGCAACTCAACTGTGCAGCTTCTCTGGCAAGATCAACTTGAGACAACATAAAGATAGCAAACTGTTGTACACTTTCATCAAGTCGCATCCATCTTAGCGTAGGAATACAACTATAAACTTTTTCCAACCATATTATTATCAGAAAATCCCTCTGAATCACTTCACTAACTCCAGGATGCCTAAATTTCACTGCAACAGTCATACTCTTTACCTTCTTACCAACATATCGAAACTTCAGAGTAGCTTTATTTGTGCAATGCTGCCAAAAGCCATGAGCTCCTCTTTAAAGTCCTCAAATATTTCATCAATTCTACGACCAAAATATTTTTCAATAGTTTGTTGTGTATATGAAAATTTAAGTGTCGATGTCTTTGATTGCAGTTTCGTAAGTTCATTACATAAATATCTAGGGAAAAGATCAGGACGTGTATCCTCCCATTGACCCCACTTAATAAAGGTAGCCCTTGATTTCTCCAAAGATCTATGAACAAGCTGCAACCACATTTATCTATACCTTCCTCCAAACATAGATGCAAATGGATCCATGGCAATAACTAGTGTGAATAAACTAATTAAATAAACTGCCCTTAGCACCAAAATCAGTCCCTCTAGAAATGACAATAGAGATGAAGTGAAAAGGGTATGTCTATTGAGTACTTGACTGTTTAAATGGAAACTGGGTTGTAATTCTTGTGATTCAACCCACCTATTATGCACCCATGAAGCCTCCCCAATAATAACAACCAAGATTCAAGGGGTAAGATGTGATCTAACACAAGCCAAGCTCATAGCACAAGCAATCCTACTAATATTTGAAAATGTGGGACCACCATAGTGTCATATCAGATAGAATCTCCTCCATGTAGCTCAAGCATGGCAAGTCATGCAAGCACTTGCATACATCAACTAAAAGCATTTGGTATTATATGTACTACAAAGATTATGCTGAAGTTTGAAGAATCTTGAAAGCATTGGGATACAATGTGCCTTTCTTGCACTTTCCTGGGAAAACCCATACTTGTCATCTATCCTACTCCATTAGGACTTCTGGTACTGTGAATTATGAAATCTGAAATGGTGAGGGTTGTGTGTTTTTATTGTTTTTTCTTTCTTAGTAGACACAAATGATATTATATTCTTTTCTCAAGTCAACCACCCTAGTTCCTCTCAAGATGAGAATGTTTCTAAGTTAACTATGGAGTTTCTTTTGAGGTATCTTGAAGCAACCCTACAAAATACCTAAAGGTGTTGCATTAGGTTGATCATCACTTTCACCGTTCACGTACAGGTTATTACATCTTTCTTCAATAATATGTTGATTGTGTTCTATATCCAATATGGTATAGTCCACGCATACTGTCCTTTGGATTTGAATCAGTAAAGTAAGTTGCTATATAAAAATCAGATTATCCATCCCTAAACAGAACATAGAATGGATAAACAAATATATTTTATGTTCCTCTGAATGTCAAATCGTTTTCTGCTACTAGATTTTTCTTAATATGCACAATAAAACGTATTTGCTTAGTTGCAGGTGCATAAAACCTTTATGTTGTCTGGGAGTAAAGGAACTCAGTCTAAAAGACATTGTAACAAAAATGACCTAATATATCTGAAAAGTTTTTAATGAGTTCTACATTTGAATGATTTTTCTTGTTTTCATTCAGCAAAGTTAACTCACATGTTATTCAAGGTAAATTGTGTCTAGAAGGTCATGTAATCATTCATCCTCTGTATTAAGTATGATGGAAATCTTTTCTGAGATATTGAGGAATCTTTCCAGGGATATCTTCCCAGGTCACCACTTTTTTTTAGACTTCTGTTCATCTTCTGCTTATGATGCTTGACATTTCTGCCTAATGACTACTGACATTTCCCATCCCTTTATTTTTTCAGGTAAACAATATGAAATTCTTGTTCTTCTAGTGCTTATAGCTTACTATTTCTTCATATTCATCATTTTCACAAGATGGTTCGATGGTAATAGATTTTATTAATTTTCTAGGTAGCCCAAAAATTTCCTTTGACCATACTTTGCTCCTGGTTATCTGGATGAAGTCAATACATAGTGTTTCTTGATTTGGATCACTCCTTTTGATATTATTTTTTTCATGTTTTCATACAATAGGTTTGCAAAGCAGTATTAAGCATCAATAATTCCTTCAGATGATATTGTTCAATGTGTCGATTTCGTATGTTGATTAAAAATCCATATCTAGATATAATTGGTCTTGAATTTGATTATTTATAGTGAATTCCCTTTTAAGCTAATTTGTGCTTTTAAAAGATAAACAATAAACACCATGCAAACTTCTAGCAGGTGCCTGCTCCAAACTGACAAAAATGATGAATGTGCAAATTGAAACCATGAACATTTTAACTTGCTCAGACATGGTTCCAACTACTTCCAGAGAAGTATTTATTAGAATTTTGCATAATGGATCATGTTTACCCTTATGAACTACCTAATCTATCATTTGACCCAAGTACACATTATAGCCAAGAATGCTAAGCATCCTAACACTAGTCTCGAATGATTGTGTACTAGTCTAGGATGATTGGGCATTATTGAAGTATTTATCTGTGTAGTCCTCATTAGTGTAGAAGTATCAGCAAGGATGTTTTCCATCTATCATCTTAAATATCTAATATTCCATCAATTAATTATTATGTTGCTTGTGCAGGTAGGTCATTTTCCTATCTCGGAGTGGAATTGGGAGACTTTGTGGCATTCATAATGGAAAGCAACATCCTATTAGAGTCCGTCATTGGTGGAGCGGCAGTTTCAATGTCGTGGACATCCTACTTCGCCACACTTTGTAATCTCCGATCTAATGCTTTTCGCATTCATACAAACTTAGCTCAAAATGACAATGAATTAGACCCAATTGCAGTTGTTGTCCTCTTCAAAACAACTAGTATCGCCATAAGGAGCATCAAACTCACATCCAGAATAAATAAAAAATGTCAACATTTAAAAGTATCAAGCAAATTGCCCTGCCCCAATGGTTGAAATCAAGTTTTGAAATATGAACCTTGAGGCACCAAATAATTTCTACTGAAAGTCAGTAACAAGCCAGAGCCAGGGCCAAGCTGAAGGAATAAGGAAATAAATAAGGAGCAGCCATCTACTTGGAAACTTTCAGATTTGACTCGCAATACAGGCCTACCATAAAACCTGTTCATACTTGGCATGAGCCTATCAAACTTGGTTCAAATGTTTCAAACTCGCCCTTTCTGAATGGTCTAAAGTGGTCAAGATAGTCAAACAAGATAAGATTTGTCCACACTCTACAACTTTTTTCAATCTTTCATGCCGTGTAATATGCAGTGTGTACTTTGAGTTTGCAGTTCATGAAGGAACAAGTAAAAAATATAACTAATATAGTAAAAGACCAAAATCCATTTCAAAAATATAGCTAATACACTGAAAACTAAAGGAGAATTCAAAAATATAATTAATTTATTAAGAATACACAGCACATAGAGTACTCTTATGAAAATAAAAACTAGAAAGAAAAATAGATAAAGAAAAAATTGTATTATCTAATTGCACTTGAGTTTGTCTACTGCATGCCAGCTCAGTTGAGCACCCCATCATCCCTTCAGAATGAATATTGGACTTCTGCCATAGAGATGAGAGTATAAAAACAATGATTTTACATACAAGACAATCATTTCAAAGATACACAACTCCAATCCCCCTTACATGCGGTCCAAAAGACACTTAAACATAAATCTAAAATAGTCATGAAAATAGTCCAAACTTTAATCCCAAAAACTGGAAAGCAAGCCACCACTAGACAGACGATCCAAACTGTTGATGCTACAATTTACATCTATCAAAAGTTATTCTACAATTCAAAAAATATATTAATGATTACTAGTTGTGAATTATCTATAAATTACTGGGCATACTCAGGTAACACACAGAGAAAAAATTACAAATCATGCAATTTAATACCATTTCAGTAAAATGTAAACCCTGGAGCTTTTCCATCAAGCACAAAGTGGTGGAGCCTAGAATATGTGGTCTATCCAACTTAATTAATATAGGCATTACATTGCAGACTGCACCAAATGGTAACAATAGAAAGTAATTCAAAAGAACAACAACTAATCTATAGATTGAATGATAGCATATAAAAATCACAACCTAACTTTCAAAGCTAAAATGGGGCCTTTCAAATTAGAGTAATACAAAATAAGTTACAACTTACAGGTAGCAAGGGTATATCATTCAAGATAGAGTCTATAATCAAGTTTCCAATTTGTCAAAATAGTAGCAAATGACTTTCACATTGTCACAATCAAATTTCCTATAGGCAAACTCTGGTTTCCATCAACAAAACAACGCCAATTTCATTAAATTTGGACAAATTAGGCAATTTTTGGACTAAGAAAGTGTGAATTTAGGCTTTGAAAGTGTCAATATCAACCTTTCTAAAGTGCAAAAACAGGTTCTGAAAGTGGCAATATTGGATTTGAAAAGTGTGTTTTTCTATTCAAATTGTGCGTTTTTTTACTACTTATGAACATTAAAATTGCAGTTTTGCGTTATAAAACTATGAATTTCAATTCAAAATGTGTGAATTTCAAATCAGGAAATGCAAATTTTGATTTGAAAAGTTGAATTTCAAATCAAAAAATGCAAATTTTGATTTGAAAAGTGTGAATTTAAAATCACAAAATGTAATTTCGGATCTGAAAAGTGTGAATTTCAAATAAAAAAACTACAATTTTTTATTTGAAAATCGCAATTTTCATTTGTAAATGTTCAAAATTTTAAGGTGAAAAGTTCAATGTCTAAAATATTCAGTCATTGTTTGAATAACAAGTCAATCCGCTAAGTTATAACATATAAAAATGGTTTGTCCCGACTTCTGTTTTCCGACAAGAAGGATCGTTCGCCCCTTCTTTTCATAGTTAATTGTCAAAACATTTATCCAACAATTCAGCTATATCCAGAATGGAGAACAAAAGATGGATCGACTGACCCTTTTTGCAGTGTTGAACTATATGAAAATAATATTAGGAATAAGAAAGGTTGGTCGACCCTTCAATTTCGAGGGAATTGTTAAACTAGAACACCTTGGAACTTATAACATATAAAAATAGTTTTTCCCGACTTCTGTTTTTTGACAAGTAGGATTGGCTGCCCCTTCTTTTCGTAGTTAATTGTGAAAACATTTATCCAACAATTCAGGTATATCCATAACGGAGAACACAAGAAGGATCGACCGACCCTTCTTGCTGTGTCGAAATATTATGAAAAGAATATTCATAATAACAAGGGTCGACTGACCCTTCTTGCATTGTCGAACTATTCTGAAAATAATATGGGGAAGAAGAAGGGTCGACCGACCCTTCAATTACGAGCTAATTGTAAAAATAGAACACATTGGAAGTTATATCATATATCAATGGTTTGTCCCGACTTCCGCTTTACGACAAGAAGGATCTGCCGCCCCTTCTTTTCGTAGTTAATTGTAAAAGCCTTTATCCATCAATTCATCTATAGCCACCCTTCATCTAGGAGGGAATTGTAATAATAGAACACCTTGGAGAAAGAGCGGCCGCTCTTTCTATGAGAATATTTCTACTTGCCAACAAAGTCTTTAAAACAAAACTTCTATAAATTTTGCGACACGTGGAACACTTATATTGTGACACGTGGCATATTTGATTTTTAAAATTAGTTTAAAGATTGTTTAAAAGAATATTAAGGATATTAATGGTATTATTTCACATTTGGTGACTATTTTAAGTTCCTTTGTTTTCTGAACCAGCAACTTGGATGCCATATCAGTGGGGTCCAAATGAGAAGTATAGCTTGCAGTTTATGGAGAAATGAGAAGTAGTTGGTGATGAAGATGGTGTAAGGAATTTATGGTTGAGTTACTGAGTAGAAGGAGAGCCATAAATCCACACATGTGAGGGAAGGCAGCTAGAAGCGAGGGAGGTGGTATATTGCATGGGAAGCTTTGTGTCGATTTTCACACACGAGTGACAACACAGAGATCCTTAACTCGTGTGCGAAAATCAAAGACAGAATAATCATTATATTAGGTAAGTAGTTTTGATATCTAGCGGTTTTTCCCAATACCAACTGCAATTAGTGTTTCTCCGTATCTAAAAGTGGTGACAAGACAGAACCCTTAACTCACTCGTGTGCGAAAAGTAACTATTTAGATTTTATAGCGGTGGTATTGAAGGTCGTTGTTGTGGTCTTTTAAAACAAAAAATCCAGATAAAAAAATAGAAAATGTTTTAAGTTTTGGTTTTTGCCCAATTGATTTGTGGCCACTATCAAATAGGATATTGTTGGCCTTTTGTATATTATAAATATCATATTTACCAAACGTTTGGGGGCTGCATTTGTAAGGCTTAGATTTTAAGTATCATTTTATGTTTTCAAGAATACAAATAGTTAGAAACCAAAACCTTCGTTAGACTAGAGGTGGATATCACACTAAAAGGAAAATCCAGTCGTCGAATGTTATTTTTAGTACCAGACCATGCACCAAGTAGAAGATAGAAGGACTGTGCTTTCATAGTCATCAAAGTTATGTTCATTCAACTCCAGTTATTTTCTGCTTTTGTTATGTAGAATTTTGTCCTACGGATAAGCCAAAACTCTCTTAACTTTAAAGCAGACCTTAAACTAATTTTAAAGCAAGAAACAAGTCAAAACAAATGCTACCTTGAATCCCTAGATCTAACAAACATCTCAGGATTAAAATGCTAGAAAGTGTAGGAGAATTTTAACTAACCTTCTATCCAAACGCTTGTTCTTGTAGTCGCTCCAATCTCCAAGCCCTCGCGAATGAACCTGTCAAAATGGAACCAAGACACAAGAATACACTATTCTCTAGCAACCTGAAACATGAGTTAGAATCTAAATCTTATGAAAGATACAAATCATATCATTAAAACAAGATTAACACAAATGATTTGGGAAAACAAGACAAGTTATTCCATTACAACTTGAAGAATACTTACAAAAGGTGCTTGATGCCCAAGCCAATCCTCCAGCTCCAAGTGTCTTCTCCTCTAGCTATCTCCACAATGCTGCAAGATCATAAGTTTGGTACTCTCAAGAGTCCTCCCCTTTTCCAAATGGAATGCCTCTCTTTTATAGTGAATGGTGAGGTTAACCAACAAGAGAGATGGGTGGATCTAAGGAGAGATAAGTGGATCAGGGTTTCTAATTGAAGGAGATGAGTTGAGATCGAATTAGGGACCCCAATATTCCATTATCTTCGAAAATCCAAAATCCCACAAGCCAAGGGAAAAAAGCTATTAAAAGAGTACCGCGTTTTTCAAAGACTGCAGAACGCGGCACTGCCGCGTCTTGGGGAAATATCATAGCGCGGTAGTGTCTAGTACCGCGTTTTGACAAACTAGCAAGGCGCGGTAGTGTGTGTAGATAAAGTCTAAGGTGGGTCAAAACTTGCTAGCGTAGATTCACCTTCAAGGTTGACTCATCATCTGTCTCTTCTGGATGGTTTAAAACAGTAGGAAAAGTGTCGTCAACTTGTTTTGTGATGGAGACGACACTGTGAAATATAGAGATATAACAGATGCCCCCTAAAGTGTGAGGTCAGAAGGGACTGATGGCCCAAAGACTTTACGAATATAATGTGCAGAGATAGCATCGAGGAGAGCGACACTGAGCTGAAATAGAAACACAGTGTTAGATATACCACCGAGGCGGGCATTCCCATGCTCGGAAATAGATGACTCAAAGCAGGGCTGCCGACCAATACATTGCAGATCCATGAGTACTGAGATAATGTAAACTGTGGACAGATCATGGCTACTATGAACAATCGTAGATCCATGAGACAATAATGACACAGCCACGACCAATACAATAAGTGGATCTGTGTGACAATACAAATGACATCTCCATCGCAACCTGGATGCAATCAAAATGTAGAGGTGCGTCCAGGGTCTTCTACCTGATCACAAAAGATACGAATCTAACCATGTGATTACAAGGTGTTGAATTCGAACATGGTAGAAACCATTTGATTACCGGTCAATGATGTGGACCGTTAACAAATGCGAGGGAGATCACCAATGATGACGATGATTCCCAAGGTATCGATAGTACATCTCAACGAAATGCGAATGAATGAGTTGATGTCGAGCATCCGAGAGATCGCTTGATCAGAGGTCAATGATGTAAACCTCCTGTCAAACACGAGGAAACCTGCCATTGAGGCATGCAGGTACTAATGGTTGATCTCTAAGTCTAATTCCCGGATAGTGATTTGGTGTCGACAGGAATAGACTCGTCGAAGATGGGCCATGATGTTTCCCACATCATCGACACGAAATCGGCACGAACGATAAGATGATGAAACAATGGAGTATGTACTGACACAGCGGAGGCCTGACACAATGAATGACTCGAAACAATGCAACCCTTTGAACATATAACGGCATGTAACAGGACTTGGCAGCAGGGATTATTGATAAATAGAGGATAGACACCGGATGAGTGGACTCGTGGCCAGGGAGACGACTCATGATGATGACCATAACTCAGTGAAAGATAAATACCCAAATATAGACAAGAGACGGACACATGCCATGTTCAAAGGTAACGACTGACAAGCTGCCATAGCTAAACTTGACTTATTTCCCCATATTTCCCCGACATGATGGACGAGTACCTCTTTCTTGTTTTGCGAGCTTGAAGAGGATAACAGATGCTCGGTGTAGCTCATCTCATAGATGAGTCCAATCTCACATGTTTTACGAACCTGAGAAAGGAGGGGTTCGTCCCAAAGTGGGTCCTTCGATGTTGATATTTTAACGAGTCCAAGGAAGGAAAACTCGGTAGTTTTTATATTTAGAGAGCCTGAAAAACTTTAAAGGAAGCTTCAAAATGTACTTTTTCGTAAAATTTAGTCCCTCGATCCCAAAAAAGTGTAAAACAATTCCTGAGAGAACTCTCCCAGCCGAGATTGACTGATGTATACCTTTCTCGTAAATCGTCTAGACGGGCCGAAAAAGGGTTAACCTATCACCGAATAGACGACCTTTCAAATACTTTTACAAGTGTGAAAGAGTCAAGATCACTTGGAAATCTTTTCAATTTTAAGGAGGCTGAAAAGAGCTTAACTATGGACTCCTATGGTCTTTTTCGTAATTTTAAATTATTCTGGTCCGAAAAAAGAATAAAATACAACCAGGATAATACTTTCCTCATCGTTTAACGAGCATGAGTAAAGCTGACCGTACTCGACACCGTTTACTTCAGTTTGACAAGCACGACACGGGTGTAAAAGCGCTTGGAATCTCTTTCAAGTTTTAAATCCAGAGCACGAAAAAGATAAAGTGGGCTCGAAATGAAGGTCAAATTATGCATAGACACCAGTGTGAATGTATCGCATTTTTACCGAGGATCCTGTCAAATGAAGGCTCAAAAACTGGACATTAGCAATGTGAACAAGGGTTAATTTCAATTATTTAAAATAGTAATTAATTAATTAAAAAAAAAATGTGAAAAAAAATGCTATATAAGGAATGGTAAAAATAGAAATTACTATTCATTTGTGTTTTTTACCCAAAGGAGATATTTTCACCCATTTAGGAGCAAGATTTCAAGGATCCATATCGAGAGTTTTGGGACATCGTTTCGACCGCCGTCTGCGCCAGGTAAGAGTGATTGAGCCCCTCTTTCATTTTATGCAAGAAATTTTTGCTTTCACCAGGAAAAAATTGATTTTTTAGCGAGCCCTTTTTAGCAAGAATCGCCCTTCACACTACCGCGTGGGGGCCCTATCGAAAGGCGCGGTACTGTCTAACAGTACCGCGCTATATCCTCAAACTAAGGTGCGGTAGTGTGGACTGCCACGCGGTAGGATGTCCCTCAGGCGCGACACAGGCGAATTTTGAGTTTAAAAAATCAAATTTTCTCCAATTTTTTGCTGGCACTAAGTTGTTAAATAGTTACTAATTGTTTTGTTTGCCCTTTTGCAGGGATTTGCAACTTATTTGGAGCAAAATGGTAAGCTGGAAAGAGAGAGAGCATGAAGCGGATGATTTTGCAGCTGAAAATGACTTACCAACCGTGACCGCATTGCGAGAATGTGGTTTGCTAAAGTTTTTCAAAACCAAAGGGATTCGCCAGCAACCTAAGCTCCTTACTCATCTTATCCAATTGTGGGACCCTGACATTCGAGCTTTCCGAGTGGGAGAGCATGTGCTTGAAATCCAACTCGAGGATATTTATTTCCTCACGGGCCTCTCGAAAAGAGGGGCCCGGGTGAACTTTATCGAATACTCAGCTTCAGAATCAAGCACAGATAACTTGATTGCTCGATATTGCCAGGCGGGTTCTAGTAAGAAAAGTGGGAAAGTAGCCATAAAGGAGGTCATAAATCTTGTTGTAAAAACCGTGCTATTCACTATCACGTGTGCAGCGGGAAGCGTGAGTCCACATCAGGCATCCCGCACACAAGTGAATCTCGCAGCAGAGTGCATGGGAGGAACATTTTTCAACTGGTGTGATGCAGTGTTGTCCAATCTGAAAGAACAAGTGCATAAGTGTAGGACTGGGAAAAATACCCAGTTTGGCTATGGGAGCATCCTGGTCACTTTCTTTTTGGCGAGGGTGCCACTACTGCGTCCACAGATATCTATGCGCCCTCGTCCACCTACTGAGCCATGGATGGCTCGATGAAGTGACTATGCTGGACGCCTCGGGGGACCTCAGCGGCTAGCCTTTGGCGAGGACTTCTTCTCTTGGCTAGAGGAGCAGATAGTCATGATTGATGACTATCCCTATTCAGGGGTAGATTTCCGTGAGGATATCGACTTGGAATTGCCGGAGGATGATGACTGGGATGAATCTGGTATGACCTTCATGGATATGTATTTTTTCATTTTTTAAATATTTAATTTTTATTGCCTTTTAGAATGTGTAAAAGACGCCTAATAAATATTCGCATGCATGTTGCAGACCGTGGACCACAGAGGCCAGCTGGATACTCTCCACTACGTCGTGGTGGTGTCGATCGTCAAGCTGTTCCTGACGAAGAGGAAGATGAAGACGAGGCAGGAGGCGTCCGGGACATTGAGAGGAACCTGCAGGGATTGACTCATGGCATCCCTGCTATGCGGATGGATGACATCCCTTACCACCTCCAGCGGCATACTGTAGGTGTGCCTGGTCGTATCAGTCGACTTCTTCGCAGGGTGGTTCGAGCTGTGATGTGTTACCACCAGCAGCGGGAGGAGTCCGATGAGGGACATGATAGGTCTCCTAGGTCTCTATAGATGGTCCTTTGATATTTTTGCGGCATGTACACGATATATAGGCTTTGAGGGCCAATTTTTGTATATGGGTTTTGATCCCCAATTTTGTCTTTGACACAAACTTTATGTATTTTTGAAAAAACACTCTTATATACAGTGATTATGGACCTATTTATGATCTAAATATTTACAATGACTTGTGAATTTTATTTTTTATGATGTGTTTATGTATGGGCAAGATGCCAATCCAAAATGTAATTAGCCAATGAATCAGCAATACAATTGAATTCTCTCGGTATGTGATAATATGTGATAAAATCAAATGACCGTTCCAAGAGGCGTACTCTTTGAAATAAACGAAGTAATGTAGGATCGCGAACTGTGTAAACACGGTTTAGATGAGAAACCACGAGTTGGGAGTCTAAAAAGACTGATAAGGAGTCAATCCCGAGTGAAGCAACCTCGGTCAAGAGACCAATGACTGCATGGTACTCCGCGATATTGTTGGTTGCAGGTCCTAAACAATTGGCTCCTGAAGAAATCAACTCGCCAGTGGGAGAATAGATCACCCATGCTGCGGAAGCGAGATTCCGGGTATGTCGGCTTGCACCGTCGGCGAATCCAAAGTAGGCAGACATCTGCGCATAAAGTCACGAGTCAAAGTAAGAGTGGATACATGAGGTCCATATGCACACCAAAAAGAAATCAAAAGCAAACTAAGTACATTATGTACAACATGTAACCCACGTAGGGTAACCTCACGCGTAGAAACGTTTGAGGTATAGCCCGTTGCGGGGCCGTGCCAATGGCGTACCATCACAATCGATTAGTTCATAGGCTCCTTTTTCTAAGACACATTTTACAATGAAGGGGCCGTACCACATAGATTCAAGTTTGCCTTTTCCGAGCTTATCATGCATCTGATCATATGTGAGCACGAGGTCACCCTCATTGAAGATCCGAGGTTGAATGGATTTTTCGTATTGAGCTTTGACGCATTTTTTATGAGCTTCATTAGCCAAAGCGGCATCGCGGCGGGTTTCATCTAGCTTAGCTAGGTATAGAAACCGTTCTTCTTCGGAAGTAGTGTGTGGAAGTAGCTCTATGGCTATCTTGAGTGATGGAATTTCACATTCAATCGGGAGAATGGCTTCTAGGCCATACACCAGTTGAAATGGTGTAAACCCAGTAGCACTTTTCACTGAGGTTCGGTATGCCCACAGTGCTGAGAACAGAGCTGAGTGCCAATTGGATTTTTGGGTACCCACAATGCGTTGAATCATTCGTTTCAGGACTTTATTAATGGCTTCAACTTGGCCATTAGCTTGTGGGTAATACGGGGTTGAGTTTTCGTGGCAAAAACCCAGTTTGGCACTTAGTTCTTCGATCATATGGTTCCTGAAATGGGAACCATGATCGGTCACAATAGACTGTGGGACACCGAATCTAGCTATGATATGATTGAATATGAACTGCGCTGCTGTTTTGCCGTCTTCAGCATACGTAGGCATCGCTTCAGCCCATTTTGTAAAATAGTCGACAGCTACTATGACATAGCTATGCCCCCCGGCTGAAGTGGGCTTACAGTGCATAAAATCGATGCCCCACTTGGAAAAGGGGCTGACGGCAATGACAGGATGGAGTGGAGCAGGATGCGAGCATGCTTTGCTATGAAAGAATTGACATGGCGGACACTTCTTGACTGTTTCAATGCAGTCTTTGAAAATTGAGGGCCAGAAGTATCCTGCTCGCAGTATTTTCTGGGCCGTAGCCATCCCAGAGACGTGACCACCACATGCTCCAGCGTGGCATTCGTTGAGAACGCATTCTGCCTCATCTAAGGTCAAACAACGTCGAAGGATAGTGTCGACACCACGTCGATACAGAGTATCGTTCACTATAAGGTAGTATTTTGCGTGATGTCTGATACGTCGCCGTTCATCGCGGGTGAGATCGGGACGGAAGCGTTGGGTTTGGAGATATAAGAGAATATCCCCATACCACGGATCAGACGTGCTAATGAGGAACAATGATTCGTTGGGAAGAGAATCAATGGGCTCGGATTGCTCAATAGCATGGGGCAGGTTACAAATTAACTCAGCGAAGACCAGAGATTTCTTAGACTTGGCTTTGACAAATTCCAAGTCAAACTCTTGAAGGATGACAATCCAACAGGAGTACTTGCCCCCAAGCACTTGTCGTGTGAGGATATAGTACATTGGATTGAAATCGGTGATGACGGTGGTCCGGCGGAGTAAAATGTAGTGACGGAATCTCTGGACAGCAAATACTGTTGCCAGAGCCAGCTTTTCAACATGTGAGTAGCGAATTTCAGAGTTAAGAAGACTCTTGCTGAGATAGTACACCACATGTTCTATGCCATTGTGGTCTTCCTGGACTAACACCATACCAATGGTGGAAATCGAGGCTGCGAGATAAAGGATGTAGTCCTGTGTGTAATTGGGGGGTTGAATCACAGGATCTTTGGTTAGGGCTACCTTTAAATTGTCAAAGGAGCATTGGGCTTCGTCATCCCATATGAAGGGAACATTCTTCTTGAGAAGCCGCATGTAGCCTTTTTTTATCTCGGACAGATTGCAGATAAAACGGCGCAGAAAGTTTGCATGCCCTTGCAAACATTGAAGTTCTGGAATATTGGTAGGTGAAGGCAGAGCTAAGATAGTTGCTACCTTTGCGGGATCTAGACGTATCACATCTTTGGAGACTATGAATCCCAATAGTCTTCCAGATTCTACACAGAAGACGCACTTATGCGGGTTCAAGCGTATATTGTAGCGCCGGCACCTTTCGAAAATGGCACTCAAGTGGTCTGGATGTTCTTCCCGAGTTCGAGAATGAGTGGGAAGGTCATCAAGATATGGCTCCACGATATGTTTGATGTCATGGAATGCGTAGGACATCGCCCGTTGGAAAGTTGCCCCAGCATTTTTCAGGCCAAAAGGTAACTTTCGATATGCAAAGATCCCCCAAGGGCAGATAAAGGCCGTTTTGTGCTGGTCGGCTGGGAGGATATCGATCTGATTATAGCCAGAGAAGCCATCCATAAATGAAAAGATAACACTTTCGGCATAGTTATCGATGATCTGGTCGATAAACGGAGTTGGGTAGTTGTCCTTGGGACAAGCCTTGTTCAAATCACGGTAATCAACACAGACTCTAATCGTTCCCTATTTCTTGGCTACGGGAACGATGTTGGATACCCATTCTGTCAATGGGACAGGATAGATAAAACCAGCACACAAAAGTTTTTCAATTTCTGCTTTAATGGCGGCTGCCTTACGAGGATGAACGGGTCGAAGCTTTTGCCGAACAGGTCGGGCGCCAGGGAAAGTTGGAATTTCGTGGACCACAATTGAGGGGTCAATTCCAGGAATCTCTTCATAACTCCAAGCAAAAATATCGCAGAAAGTTTTAAAGTAGGCATTATAGAACTCCGTTTCGAGGGGAGTACATGTTTTGCCAATGTGTATGTTTTCCACGATACCAGGCTTCACTGAAATATCGATGGGAGTGGTTGCCATAAGATTGGCCAAGTTGCCTTCGGAAAATACCTCGTCGAGGGAAGTGGGGAACTTGGTTTGAACCATCCCAAGTGAAACGTTGGATTGGGTATCAGGCTCAAGTGACTGAATGATGGGGAATGAAGATCGATGATGAAAATCTCCCCATGGTGGCTCATCACTGCACATAACCTCCATGATTGATTTGTCAGTAGGAAAAATCAAGTTGAGAGGATCAAAAAATGGTGGGTGTGGATGAGTTTCAGTCGAGAGTTGTGCCACGGTGTGATCAGTAGAACAGTCGACCCAATCTGTGGCTGATTGGATCACGTCATATGCTGCAAGGTTTCTGTTAAAAGGCATGGAATTGCCATAGCCTTGGATCTGAGTAGGACTCGGAATCACCCATGAATCATTGGAAGGGGTGACATGCGATGAAATCATGTTGACTGGTTGAAGATGGGTTCCCAACTCTGGAAAAACTCCAATGAGGGAAGAATCCTTCATGAGACCAACACCTATGTCTTGGAACCGGTACCGAGGTTGATCCAATAACGGGACAGTATTGGTGGAGTTCGGATGGGAGTCTGGGATACAGTAATCCAGTTGATCAATAGTGACAATTTTCCCTTCATGAGGAAATTGTACAATCCGGAAGACTGTAGATGCTATGGCGGTCATGGCATAGAACCAGTTCCGACCAAGTAGGAGATTGTAATCCAGAGGTGCATCTACAACTTCGATGTGTACGGATACTGTTTTGCCCCCTAGTTCAACACCGATTGAGGGAATGAGTCTGTATGGTTGAAAACCATGTCCATCAAATGCCCTGAGAGTAGTGGGAGAAGTTGTGACCTCGGGTGAGCCTAAGGCTCTCCAGCAGTTCAAAGACATAATCGACGTGGAAGCACCCTCATCTAACACAGTGCGGTGGATGACATTTCCACGGATTTTTGTATGCACCTGGAAGGCTAACTGGTGAGAAAGCCTAGGTTTAGCGTGCTCCAAGTTAAACATGATGGAGTTTGAAGTATCTGGGTCCAGTGCCCCCAGTGCTGAAAGTAGGGTTCTGCGCTGTGTGGGGCAGTGTTGGAGAACCTCGAGAGTCGACATAGCGTAAGGTGCTTGAGCCAAATCCTCAACAATGTTGTAGTTTTGGGCAGCTCGCGCATTTGTATTAAATGTCGCCTTTCGTATAATGCCCTTGGGTGGGCGTAGCACTGTGTCCATGAGTGGTCTCTCGATATGGAGACGACCGTTAGGGGGGGGAATAGGAATCGGATCTTCAACAAGAGATTTGCCTTTGGTTATCTCCGATTGTTTGTTTGAACTTGGATGATTGTCATACGTCTTTGAACGAGTGGTGATATTAATCTCTTCATTACTTGTCATTAGGATTTCACGGTTTGTAGACGTCTCTCCACGGGAGGGATTGGTCGGGTTGCCCCCTTGTGGGGATTCTTGGGCAACCATTTGCTGTTACTGTTGGGGGAAAGGGTCAGTTAGCACTGCCGGACGAGAGGATCCTTTAACGAACTTGTTGACCTCGTCCTTGTAGGGACAGTCACGCGTATAATGATCATCTTGACAAATCAAGCAGGGAAACTTAGCTTTCCGATGTGGTTTCTGGTTATTCTGGGTAGGTTGTGGCTTGGGGTTCTCCTGCTGGTTCTTCATGGGTTTGCCATGATTGTTTTTCTTCTTTCCTCCGGATGGTTGTGACGTAGATTGAACTGCATTCACTTCAGAGGAGACAGCAGGAGAGGTGGAAGCTTTTGAAGCGGCCTGGGTAAAAGCGGGCGAAGCAGAAGCTTGTTGTCCCATCGAGTTGGTAGTAGGCTGAGCCTTGACTGAACCAACAATACCATCAATGGGTGGTTCAGTGGTAGGCTTTGTAGGATCAGTGTGAACGCGGGAGGCATGTGGAAGAAGTTCATGTAAAGTACTGGATTGAGTATATACCAAATCCATGTATTGTGCTTCCGAGATGGCTTGTTCTTCTGTAACCGGTCCGCGCATAGAAATATCTTTGGCTATGGGAGGCAAAAAGGATTTTGTAAACCAATCAGCAAGTAGCTGATCCGGAATAGGTGCCTTTATTAGCCTACGGCGTCTTCGCCACTCGTGGATGTGATCCGAAATATGTGTAGAAGTGGTTTGACGCAGTGAAGTTAGCAGTTCTGTTCCAGTCTCATACCGGATGGGGAGCTGGAAATGTGTCATAAAATGCATAGCCAAAGTGTTGAAATCACGAAAAGAGTGTTGTGGCAGCTCGATATACCATTTTGCTGCTGTTCCGGTGAGCGTGCGTTGGAAGAGCCGAAGTCGGATGGAATCATCCATCAAGGAGTTGGATGAACACCAAAGATGGAAGGTCATCACGTGATTCTTGGGGTCTTCCCCGGGCTTGGCATCGAACTTAGGAATGTCCGATGGTAGTTTGGCTGGGATAGGTGGCCAGTGAGGTTCATGCCATATAGGATCGTTAATAAGCCTCGAAAAATCAGGTAAGTCAAGTGTGGCCAAAAAGGGAAGTTGACGGTTGGTCTGCGGGAGTGAGTAATAACCATGTGGTGTAGGGAACCCTGGAGGGCCCTGCATAGCATGTTGCTGTGTGTTATACCCATATGTGTTTCCCACGGGATACTGCTGGAAGTTCTGCGGATAGTAAGCCATCTGGTTAACCGGTTGATTGTAAGCAGCCAGTTGGTAAGTGTTCTGCTGAGTGGGTATGGTACCCTGAGGTTGTTGATACCCAAGAATGGTTGTTGTTCCTTGTTGGGGAAAAGTTCCTTGGAATTGTTGTGTTCCAGGGGTGCTACCACTATACTGTGTAAGTGGAGGGTTTCCCATAGCAGGGTTGGGGGGTGGCTGTGACGGTGGTGTCCATGGAAGGCTCGTTCCTGCTTGAGGAGCGAGTGGAAATTGAAGTGATGGGTTCCATGGAGTTGTAGCAGCTGAAGGGTAAGGGAAGCCAGAATTCAAGTTGGGGGAAATCTGAGATTGCCCCCCAGCTTGGTTCCAGTTTCCAAAAAGTGAGTACCCTCCACTCTATGGGATTTGATGATCCCAAGAAGGAAGCATGCCTGACAGGGGAGGTTGAGAATGAGGTCCGGTTGGAATACCGGAATAAGGTTTCCCACTGCCAGGTGTGCTGTACATACCGTACTGAGTAGATGCTGCTGGTTGGGATAGTTGTTGGATAGAACCAATAGGTTGTCCGCCAGCAGATGGGTTGGATGACCCTATGAGAGGAGGCTGTTGAGTAGGAACGGGGTTCCCCACAAAAGGTTTCCCCCCAGCTGGTTGGGTTGATGGCCCACCAGGGAGGGTTTGTATGTTGGAGTTAGGGACCATTGCAGTCGGTTGTCGACCTCCTGAAATAGTATAAATGGTGGCTGAAGGTGACCCTCCGGTCGAAACGGAAGATCCAGAAGTATGACTAGGTGTTCTTCCGCCGCTAGCCAGATATGATAGCATGGAATGGCTAACAGCGCCAAAAGTACCGATTTGCAGAGGAGGTCGTCCATATTGGACAGGTGAGGACGGAGAAAAAACTGGGTTATCCCTCATAGAATGTGCACCAAACATAGGTGATGACAGCAAATGTGGGGAATTTAGCCCAGGGGTATCGGCGTCGTCCATAACGTGTTCAATGATTGGAGGACCAACGAGTACTGGGTCCGAGTTCATATCTTGAAAAAGATTTTGGGGATCCGGCGGGAACCTAGGTCTCGTAAAGTCCGAAGGTCCTGAGCCGTCTGCAAAGGAGTGATGAAATTCTATGCTAGACGGGACGTTGGGAACCCTATAGTCAGAAGGACGAGAAACGGGGGGGTATCTAGACGCTGTCGAAAGTATTTGCTCTGTGCTGCGTCTAAGTTGTGCCGATGCTAACAGAGAGTTCGCTAGGCTAACCATACTAGACTGGATGGAAGCCATGATTTCGTGTCCCGGTGGGAGGTTGGGTAGATGTAAAGTGCGAGGTACGTTGCTAGAAGAACTTGTCTCTTGAGGATGAACACTGGGTGACGTAGTAGTAACAGGCAGAAGTTCCACCTGGGAAGTGATGAAGCCATAATCAGGTTCAAAGGGTGTGTTAGGTAGACGAGTATCTTCAACGATTTCAACGTATCCGCCTGGGACTGAAATCAAGCCAGGTATGTCCTGGTCGGACCCTTCTGTGGTGCCAATAGATCCGTCTATATCATCGTGAAAAGTGTTTGATGGACGGGAAGTGTTGGCATCTGGTAGAAGGATGACCTCTGGTCTAGTATTCCGGGTTGTACTAGGTTCAGTTGCTGTAACTGTGTCCACTGTAACAGATAAATCTGGAATGACAGTGGGTGAGGTAACAGTGGAAGTCTCAGACATGCTAGTGGTTGCAGAAGCTGTAATAGATTCTGAGACTGTGCTGTGTGTGGCAGTTACGGGCGTAACTGAAGATGTTGTACGTATCGGCGGTGGAATGTTGCCTCGACCAGCACCGCGGCCAGGAGGAGCAGGAATGCGTGATGCAGGCGGACCAGAAGTCCGTGGCGGTGGTGGTGGTGGAGGGCTTAGGCCCTGTTGTCTTCGTGATCTTCGTGGTTGATCTGACATGATGGTAGGAAAATGAAAGTCGGGGGTAGTATCGTAAACAAAGAACTCAAAAATCTAATGCAACCGAGTGTGCAGAAGAGGAGCTAGAAAAAGCAAGGCTCACAAGCCAAAAAAGATAGCTCTAAAATCTGTACTGAGACCGGTGTCTCAATAAGCGAGCTGATCAACAAAAATGGCCAGAATGCCAACAAGCAGTCCCTACAAAGAAAAAATGACCCTCTATGAAGATGAGATGCCAAGCAAACTCCTAACTAAGAGATGGAGACCTCAACAAGCTGTATCCTTCGCAAGGTGATGAAATCCAAGTCGAACAATACAACATGAGAGACCGATATAAGAAGGATATCCCTCTACCGAAAGGGATCCTGGGTAAAAGAGCCCTAGTAGAATAGATACTAAGCCACCTCGTTCATGACACGTCGGAAAATTTTTTGGGCACTTCAGCCTTCCGAAGAAGACAGCGATCGATGTTTCCTTAGGGCTAAGTGGAGTGCGGTATTCCACAGAGTCCGTCCGGTTCTCAATCTCGCGGCCGTTTAACCCTTGAAAGTTGGAAACAGTCAGGAGGCCCCTCCACAAACTAGCTGTGACCGTGTCAATAAGTACTAGAGGATTTTAGTTCCCTAAAGACAATGACTATGTCTCAGATGAAAGCGACAAGGGGGAATTATTTTGATGCCTATCCCCGGTATCCTACCTAACTACCAAATTCTTTTGATTTCCTCAAGTGAGGTTAAAGTTGGTTTAATTAGGGTGATTAATTTTAGTGGCTGTCTTACTCAATCGGGTAGTGGACATGAAACTTGATGGTGTTATGACGACTCAAACCATGCAAATGAGAATGAATCACACATAATCCTTTGTCTTCGATGAAATCTAGCTAAGGTAAAGATAGAGGTTCTTCGATCAAATATGCATGAAATTTTTCACAAGCAAACATCAAAGCAAGAGATTTTTCCTTTTCGATTTATAAACAAATCCAAACTGAAGTAAACACTCTTTTCAATGCACTGATTTTACGATCTACAATGCTTCTACAATGAGAATTTCTGTGGTAAAATCAATGGTTCATTTCCCTATGCAAAATACCACTAGACTTTTTCAATTTAAACAACAAAATTGCTCTCAAGTAATGATCTTTTCAATTTACTGAAAATGATAATGATAATATGACTGTAAAGACTACAGTATTCAATAACAGAGGACAGTGGTGTTGAGTTGGTTGTGGTGAAAAAATCAAGTCAATGCAATCAAACTGGAAAAATGACCCATATGTCGAAAGTGCCACTAATTCAATCAACAATCAAGCTCACAAACTGGGTAATAAGCACACCATACAGACTGGAAATTAACCAGTATGCTAACAGGCAACAGTAAAGACTACCTAAGGCAGAGAGAAACTCAGGAAACCAAGCAAAAATAAATAAAAAATTTACACACTTGCAGACACTACCGCGGGTGATGGTCTGGCTGAAGCGCGGCACTGTGACAGTACTGCTCTGGTACTAAGGCAGAGAACGCGGTACTACCACGCTGGAGGCAGTTCAGAGGGCGCGGTACTATGGCAAGGGAAGGAAAAAGCGCAACTTGAGAAGAAAAAATAAAATTTTCAGGGTTGTTGCTAACCCAGGGGACTCAGTGATCAAACAGGGAGATAAATACTGCGAGGAGGGGTGAATAAAGGTCTAAAAGGACCAAGATTCAAACTGGTTTGAAGTGCAATAAAACAAATCACAATGAGCAGATGAGTGACAGTGAACTGAATCAATCAAGCAGTAATCAAAACCAGCGGAGTTGCCATTCTTGTTATGTAGAATTTTGTCCTACGGATAAGCCAAAACTCTCTTAACTTTAAAGCAGACCTTAAACTAACTTTAAAGCAAGAAACAAGTCAAAACAAATGCTACCTTGAATCCCTAGATCTAACAAACATCTCAGGATTAAAATGCTAGAAAGTGTAGGAGAAATTTAACTAACCTTCTATCCAAACGCTTGTTCTTGTAGTCGCTCCAATCTCCAAGCCCTCGCGAATGAACCTGTCAAAATGGAACCAAGACACAAGAATACACTATTCTCTAGCAACCTGAAACATGAGTTAGAATCTAAATCTTATGAAAGATACAAATCATATCATTAAAACAAGATTAACACAAATGATTTGGGAAAACAAGACAAGTTATTCCATTACAACTTGAAGAATACTTACAAAAGGTGCTTGATGCCCAAGACAATCCTCCAGCTCCAAGTGTCTTCTCCTCTAGCTATCTCCACAATGCTGCAAGATCATAAGTTTGGTACTCTCAAGAGTCCTCCCTTTTTTCAAATGGAATGCCTCTCTTTTATAGTGAATGGTGAGGTTAACCAACAAGAGAGATGGGTGGATCTAAGGAGAGATAAGTGGATCAGGGTTTCTAATCGAAGGAGATGAGTTGAGATCGAATCAGGGACCCCAATCTTCCATTATCTTCGAAAATCCAAAATCCCACAAGCCAAGGGAAAAAAGCTATTAAAAGAGTACCGCGTTTTGCAAAGACTGCATAACGCGGCACTGCCGCGTCTTGGGGAAAGATCATAGCGCGGTAGTGTCTAGTACCGCGTTTTGACAAACTAGCAAGGCGCGGTAGTGTGTGTAGATAAAGTCTAAGGTGGGTCAAAACTTGCCAGGGTAGATTCACCTTCAAGGTTGACTCATCATCTGTCTCTTCTGGATGGTTTAAAACAGTAGGAAAAGTGTCGTCAACTTGTTTTGTGATGGAGACGACACTGTGAAATATAGAGATATAATAGCTTTCTTGGGGATGAAGAATCAAATTGTTCGTGGGGGAGATGTTGGAGGATCTTAGGTCGGCCGTCCGACTAGGTCCTCCATTTGACCACTTCAGAGAACATGTCAAACTGTCGTGTCCATCAATGTTAAATTTTAATTAGCATTATAGTGTGTCTGAGAAGGCATGCACAAGTAGCTTGTTTTTGAAATTATACATGGAATGTGTTGAATATAATTGTACCACTGATGAAAAAGCTATTCATTAATGAAAGCCTGTGAATTTCCTTCCTTTCTCTGTTAATTATTATTTGCAGTAAATTATGTGTGTTTGTAAATTTCCTTCCTTATTTCCAGTAAATTATTTGCAGTAAGACTCTTCTCGCAATCCGCAATTATGGGTTGCGGGCTGCATATGTAAAAGACCAAGAAGGGTCGACCTAGCCTTCTTGCATTGTTGAACTATTAAGAAAATAATACTGGGAATACGAAGGGTTGTCCGGCCCTTCAATTACGAGGCAATTTTAAAAATAGAACACCTTGCAAGTTTTATCCCGACTTTCGTTTTCCGACAAGAAGGTTCGGTCGCCATTTGTTTTAGACTTTGAAAGTGTCAATATCAACCTTTCTAAAGTGCAAAAAACGATTCTGAAAGTGGCAATATTGGATTTGAAAAGTGTGTTTTTCTATTCGAATAGTGTGTTTTTTGACAATTTATGAACCTTGAAATTGCAGTTTTTTGATATAAAACTATGAATTTCAATTCAAAATGTGTGAATTTCAAATCAAAAAATGTAAATTTTGATTTGAAAATTGTGAATTTGTCCCGACTTTTGTTTTCCCACATGAAGGATCGTCCGCCCCTTCTTTTCGTAGTTAATTGTGAAAACATTTATCCAGCAAATCAGCTATATCCATAATAGAGAACACAAGAAGGATCAATCGACCCTTCAATTTAGAGGGCATTGTTAAAATAGAACACCTTGGAAGTTATAACATATAAAAATAGTTTGTCCCGACTTCTATTTTCCGACAAGAAGGATCAACCGCCCCTTCTTTTCGTAGTTAATTCTAAAAACCTTTATCCAATAATTTAGATATCTCCATAATGGAGAACACAAGAAGGATCGACCAACCCTTCTTGCAGTGTCAAAATATTATGAAAGGAATATTGGTAATAAGAAGGGTCGACTGACCCTTTTTGCAATGTCGAACTATTATGAAAATAATATCAGGAAAAAAAAAGGTCAACCGACCTTCAATTACGAGGGAATTGTAAAAATAGAACACCTTGGAAGTTATATCAGATAAAAATGGTTTTTCCCTACTTCCATTTTAATACAAGAAGGATCAGCTACCCCTTCTTTTTGTAGTGAATTGTCAAAACCTTTATCCATCAATTCAGCTATAGCCATAATGGAGAACACAAGAAGGATCGGCCGACACTTCCTGCAGTGTCGAACTATTATGAAAAGAATATTTGTGTTAGGAACCCATGTCAACCCTTCTATTTACTTTGTTAGTATATTGTTGTTGGACGCATATGCTTTGTCATTCGTCCCGTAGTATTTGTTGATCCATGGTTTGTATTATTGTTGTTGGACGCATATGCTTTGTAAGTCGTCCGGTAGTAATTGTTGATCCATATTTTGTATTGACCCATGATTTGTATTGACACATGGTATTGACCCATGGTATTGGCGCTTAGACTTAATATATAAGTTTGTGTTGAGACCAATGAAGGTACTGTGAAGTTATTTGTATTGAGCTTGCTCAAAGGAGGTTGCCCCCTCAAAATGGCCTGTGATCAATATAAAAGTGATTCTGAGTTCTGTTATTTCTGTTATCTCGTGTGTTTTCATTAATTAATTCTTACAGGTTCTCCACAATTGGTATTAGAGCACTTTCTTGGACACGTTGGGTGGAATTTCTGCCAATTTTTTTTTTTTCGCATCTGTTGCAAGTTCGGATCTGGGAATAATCCCTATCCGCTTAACTGTGGGAAGTACTTGAGTATAAACCCTAAAACTCATTGTGAGGAGTACCACAGGAACCCTAAAGTAGCTAGCCCATTGAGAGGACCTGCCAGCGGAAAGGGAAACGACCCCTACCTGATTGACTAGTTCCCACCCGTGAGGTAAACCAAGAGCTATCGTTTGTGGCAAAGTGGTTATCAGTTTTACCTAAGCCATGGAGTGAGGGGTACTTCCCCAATACGCAAGTTGTGAGACAGCATTGGTGGCCGAGTGAAACCCCTGAACTGTTAGGAAGCCACACATACTTGGGGTCCATATCTATTTTCAGCTGAACTGTTGTCGATCACTGTCGCACCGTTTCAGATCCATTCTAAAAGCCGTTCCAGATCCAGCCATTTCAGATCTCATTTCAGATCCAGATGATACCGCTTCAGATCCCTTTGTTCCCGATCACTTCCGCACCATTGCAGATCTATCTATTTTAGATCCCTTCCTTGTTGTTGCAGATCCATTCCTGGAAATAAAAAAACTGTTTTTTGGTCATATCTCCCTTGTTTTCACTCTGAAAAAAAAAATGTTTTTTGGCCATATCTCCCTTGTTCTCACTCTGTTTCCATTGAAACTTCCCTGACTCCCCGATAATCCCATTCTACATATTTCATTCCTGAGGACCCTATCCCAAATTCCACTTCTCAAAGCCTGAAATCTCACATTTGTCTATTTTTAGGGTTTGCCATAACTTCTTCGGATTTCACCCAATTTCCTTCAAATTTTACCACCGAGTTCCTTTCCTAATTCTGCTTCTTTGTCCCTCTATGCCAAATTTTCTCATTCTTTCACCCCACTTCTGAAATCCCCATTTTTTGCTTCCCTGCCCATCAGAAAGTGTCCAAAACCTACTCAAACCCCAATTACCCCTCTAAGTTTTTCCCAAATCCAAATTTCCCTTTACAAAATAAGCTTTTGTTTGTGTTTTTCTATCCATCCCCCCCTCCCCCAAAAAAAAAAAAAACTCCTGGTTATGGTTGTCACCCACGCAGGAGCAACAACCATGGAGGAAGCACTTGCAGCCATCCAAACCAAACTCCAAGATCTAGATGAAAAATTTCTCAGCCTCCATCTTCAGCATTCATCCATGAACAATAACCGACAGCACGAATCTTCAACAGCTAATGGATTCTCTTCTTCCAGCAATTTTCATGGTCCGAAGTTTGAATTTCCTTGCTTTAATGGTACTGATCCAACTGGATGGATCTATCATGCAGAACAATATTTCAGTCTGCATAATACTTTTGATGTCCAAAAAGTTCCACTTGCATCCTTTCATTTGGAACAGGAATCCCTTCAATGGTACCGTTGGTACATCAAGGCTCATGTCGAGCCAAAATGGACAGATTTTTTCCAACTCCTTTTGAAACGATTTGGTCCTAGTGCTTTTGATGACTTCACCGGAGCACTCACTAAACTTCGTCAAAGTGGCACTATGAGAGAGTATTAGACATAATTTGAGAAACTAGCCAATCACACAGAAGGATTGTCTGATGAATTCTACAGGAGTTGTTTTATCAGTGGTCTTAAGGATGAAATCCAGTCAGAGGTTAAAATGTTCTATCCCAACACAATGATGGAAGTCCTAGGGTTGTCTAAGTTGACAAAAGACAAGATTGCATCCCAACAACGCTCTAAACCCACTTTTGTTCCCTTCCGAAATATGGGTTCTCAACGACCTCCCATCCCGCCAGCTCCTCGACCAACTCCTATCAAGCATTTGTCTGAAATAGAGATGCAAGCACGTAGAGAAAAAGGGCTTTGTTATAATTGTGATGAGAAATTCACTTGGGGACATAGATGTGTTCAACAAAAGCTCTATCTCTTAGATATGGATTCTCTTCCTACCTCTACAATTGGTCAAGAAACTCCAGATACAATGGATGATCAGGTTGACATTCAAGAGCCGCCTATTGACCCCCCATCTCAGGATGAACAACCAGAGATATCTCTCCATGCTTTATCCGGCATCACCACTCCCCAAACAATGCGGGTCAGGGGTTACTTCAAGAAGCTTCCTCTTACAATACTCATTGATTCTGGTAGCACTCATAACTTCATTGACCCTTGGATCGCCAAACATGTTGATTGTTTTGTCCATCCTTGCTCAAACTTTGAAGTCATGGTTTCTAATGGGGGCACCTTATCTTGCAAGGGGAAGTGTCACAATGTGCATATCTCTCTGGAAGATTATAACCTGTGCTCTAACATGTTTGCCTTGTCCTTAGGCGGATGTGATGTGGTTTTGGGCGTTCAATGGTTACGCACACTTGGCCCCATCTTATGGTATTTTGCTGAACTCTGGATGCAGTTTTCAATCAATGGGAAACAACACAAATTTATGGGCTTACAAGAAGGGTCTCTCCGCATCATTAGTTCACATCGCCTGGAAAATATTCTTAAGAAGAATTCACATGGTGTCATTTCTCAACTCTATTCCATTCAGATGCACCCATCAACAGCTTCCCTTACTTCCTTGGATAGATATGCAGGTGTCCTTGTTGAACCAGTGGGATTGTCGCCTTCAAGAGACCTTTTCGGTACAAATTAGCCGCATCTACATCTCAACAGGAAATGATGGCTATTTTGCTTACAGTACAGGAGTGGCAGCCATACCTATTAGGGAATTATGTCTGCATTAAGACTGATCTCCAGAGTCTGGACAATTTCCTGGAACAATGGGTCTCCTCCCCATCACACCTGAAATGGGTTATCCAACTCATGGGTTATGCCTATGCGATCACTTACAAGAAGGGTAAGGACAATATGGTGACAGATGCTCCTTCTCGCACATTTGATGACCCGACTTCTCTTACATTTATTTCTCTACTTGTTCCAAATTGGTTGCAATCTGTTCAACAGGGATATCTCTTCTATGAACTCCATGCTTCTTCATCAGCAGGGCACTCTCAGTTCCTCAAAATGTATGACCGGGAACAATTTAACTTCTTTTGGTAGGGACTGAAATTGACAATTCAAGAGATGGTGGCTGACTGTGATACTTTCCAGGTCAACAAGGGTGAAACACCACTCCTTTCGGGACTGCTCGAACCCTTTCCCATCCCTACACAGATGTGGACAGCTATTTCTATGGATTTCCTAGAAGCGCTCCAGTGGTACAATACCACATCTAAAAGGACACCATATGAAGAAATTTATGGACAGGCACCGCCAGTTCTTCTTCCATACACGCTCAACAACTCCCCAGTTCAAGCAATTGACTCTGTTCTTCGAAACCACTATCAGATTCTTCTCATTCTGCAGGACAATATTCACATGGAAAGAATTCAACTGAAACAACAAGTCGATCAGCACCATTCTGGGCACACTTTTCACGCAGCTGATATGGTCCTTCTTCGTCTACAGCCTTCCAAGCAACCCTCCCTGAAACTCAAAAGGCGTCAGTGGGACGGAATGCAACCCGAGGATGCTACAAGGGAACCACTCCTTCAGATTCTACATCAATTTACACATCTAAAGCTTTGAGGACAAAGCTTTTTCTAAGGGAGAGGGGATGTTAGGAACCCATGTCAACCCTTCTATTTACTTTGTTAGTATATTGTTGTTGGATGCATATGCTTTGTAAGTCGTCCCGTAGTATTTGTTGATCCATAGTTTGTATTATTGTTGTTGGATGCATATGCTTTGTAAGCCGTCTTGTAGTAATTGTTGATCCATATTTTGTATTGACCCATGGTTTGTATTGACACATGGTATTAACCCATGGTATTGGCACCTAGACTTAGTATATAAGTTTGTGTTGAGACCAATGAAGGTACTGTGAAGTTATTTGTATTGAGCTTGCTCAAAGGAGATTTCCCCCTCGAAGTGGCCTGCGATCAATATAAAAGTGATTCTAAGTTCTATTATTTCTGCTATCTCGTGTGTTTTCATTAATTAATTCTTGCAGGTTCTCCACAATTTGGAAGAAGAAGGATCGACCGACCCTTCATTTAGGAGGGACTTGTAACAATAGTACACCTTGGAGAAAGAGCGGCCTCATCTATAAATTTTGTTGTTCAAATGTTGATATCTAGTATCCTAGGGTGACACGTGGCATATTTGATTTGAAACATTGAGTATAGCAAGGTTACTAATTTTTATTTGATTTGGCACATTGAGTATAGTGAGGTTACTAATTTTTATTTGATTTGGCACATTGAGTATTATTAGCGAGGTTACTAATGTTTAATTCTTTTGGCACACTGAGTATAGCAAAGTTACTAATTTATATTTGATTTGGCATATTGATTATAGTGAGGTTACCAATTTTTATTTGATTTGGCACATTGAGTATAGTGAGGTTACTAAATTTTTATTACGGATTTAAAACTTATAAATATTTATTTTTCCAAAATTAGTAATGAAGAAAGATGGGATGGATGGGGAACGGTAATTATCACAGTAGATTTGCTCGAGTAAGATATCATCTCTGTAGATTTTGCGGGAGTAAGATATCATCTTTGTAGATTTTGTCGAGTGATTGTACAATTATCCAGCAATTCACGAGACTATTTAGGCCTGGAAATTGACGACGTGTAGAACGTATTTGCTTCACTAGAACGTACAATTTGATAGGTCTGCTTGAAATTTACCTGTGTCTATAGGCATGCATAATTTAAACCCGTCAAATCAACGTCCACCAAAATTAATTCACTTATCCGTCGTAAACAAATAATTATTACAGTTAGTACAGTAGTAAAATTACTAGTTTCATTGGTACTTGTTGCAATTATTAAGAAGTTTAGTAATTAAGATTGGGAATATTTACATGGTTAAATGAACTGAAAATTTTCATCAGATTTATGCTTGTTTGATGCGCTTGTGACCTAAGTGCAATGTGCTTCTTAGTTGCATTTGTGACCTGAGTGTAGTGTGGCATTATGTACCAACTTTGATGTAAATAAAAAAAAAATAGTACTGGCTTGCTTGAGGTATGTCGAATTTTTCAAGTTAATCATATGGCTTAAGGGTTCTATATTGATGATTTTGAAAAGTAGTAAATTATTGCTTGGATCATTTCTTGTTACCATAGAAGCACTTTCTTTTAGCGTGCTGGCCTGCAAACCCTCCATATATTTTATTTATTTACCCATAAAAGTATGGGATCATTGCTTGAATTGAAATTACCATGACGAGGCCATGGACAGAGGCTCTCGAGGCTGATATACCCATTTTTATCATTGTTATCTTTTATATATATATATGGTGACCACCTGTGGGATCGACCTTTGTGTTTAACTGCTGCAATATTCTATGACTTTGCATGTTGCATTCAATAGGGATAGGATGAACTCTTTTTTTCATATAATTGTTTATTGGTTATTGTGCCTTCGTTGATTTTTTAAAGAAAGGCTTGTTTTCATGAGAGTGCTCCATACATTAATTTGTTAAGATTTAATATGCTAAGACAGAAAATAGCAGCATTACATTCCATTTCACAATAATAGCACATAAAAGATCACTGAAGAAACAACAAGCATAGCATAAACACAAGAGACACAGATTTATCCTGGGAAACCCTCATGGGGTAGAAAACCCAGTAAAGCTTCCTCAATATAGATGACCAGCAATATACAAAGATGTAACCCTGAGCATAAGCTCCTCCTTATCCATAGCAGAACTCTCCACCACAAGTGCACCACTCTCAAGTGAGTGAGTGTGTGTAAAATGAGGAATACACCTCCTCTATTTATACACTACTCCGACTTGTCTTTTACACAAAACATGTAGGCTCGTATTTAACCAATGGGTTAAATATCCCACTACAACTGACTGGGACGACCCCTCTAGGGTGGTCTAATAACCCTTTGACCCACATAACACATACAGGGCCGACCCCACTAGGGAAGTCTAATAACCCAAGTTACCACAATTTGACGGAGGAATAAACATCTCTGGATATACAATAAGGTCTTCATGTAGGAATGAAACATCTCCAGAATAATAACGTACAAATATAATATTCTTTGAAGTTACAATATCTCAACACTCCCCCTTAACGAGAAGGATATTATAACAGCATCTACACGAGCAAGGAGTCATCAACATCATACGTGATACATCTATAAATCATTGGAAGCTTTCTCAACATCATCAGTAACTCAAGCAATTACTGGAACATCTTCAATACTGGAACATCAACATCTTCAGTAGTGAGTCTTCATCTTCTGCAGCACTCGAACAGCTATAGCAACATCAATATTTGAATCCTCACAATCGTCAGCATCGTCATCACACGATCATCAGCATCGTCATCACACAATCTAGCATTGTCATCACACGATCAACATCATCGTCTAGATCAACATGATCAGCATCGTCACATCATCTCGATCTACAGCATCTGGATCATCTCGATCTACAGCATAAGTATCCTCAACCATACAAGTACATTAATCAATACATGTATCATCAAAAGTATGTATTCTCACCAATACATCTATCATCAAAACATGTATTCTTACTAATACATATATCATCAAAAGCATGTATTCTCACTAATACATCTATCATCAAAAGCATGTATTCTCACTAATACATCTATCAATACAAGTATCCACACCGATACAAGTATACACAACAGCAACATACCCTGCAACACACATGATCCAATTATGGGATGGTCAATCCCTCTCACTTTAGGACATAGGTCCAAGGATGATACAATCCTGATCCACTTATGCGATGATCAATCCCTCTCAATTTAAGACATCTCTCATGTCTATGGACGATGCAATCCAGATCAACTTACAGGATGATCAATCCTTATCCTTTTAAGACACCTCACCATGTCTAAGGATGATGCAATCCCGAATCAACTTACAGGATGATTAGTCCTTATCACTTTAAGACACCTCACCATGTCTAGGGACGATGCAATCCCAATCTACTTACAGGATGATTAGTCCTTATCACTTTAAGACACCTCACCATGTCTAGGGACGATGCAATCCCAATCTACTTACAGGATGATTAGTCCTTATCACTTTAAGACACCTCACCATGTCTAGGGACGATGCAATCCCAATCTACTTACAGGATGATTAGTCCTTATCACTTTAAGACACCGCACCATGTCTAGGGACGATGCAATCCCAATCTACTTACAGGATGATTAGTCCTTATCACTTTAAGACACCTCACCATGTCTAGGGACGATGCAATCCCAATCTACTTACAGGATGATTAGTCCTTATCACTTTAAGACACCTCACCATGTCTAGGGACAATGCAATCCCAATCTACTTACAGGATGATTAGTCCTTATCACTTTAAGACAAGTCTCATGTCTAGGGACGATGCAATCCCATCACGTACATTTTGAACCCAGTTCATGGACGATGCAGTCCTCACGTACATTTTGAACCCAGTTCATGGACGATGCAGTCCTCACGTACATTTTGAACCCAGTTCATGGACGATGCAGTCCTCATGTACATTTTGAACCCAGTTCATGGACGATGCAGCCCTCATGTACATTTTGAACCCAGTTCATGGACGATGCAGTCCTCACGTACATTTTGAACCCAGTTCATGGACGATGCAGTCCTCACGTACATTTTGAACCCAGTTCATGGACGATGCAATCCTCACATACATTTTGAACCTAGTTCATGGACGATGCAGTCCTCACATACATTTTGAACCAAGGTTCAGGGACGATGCAGTCCTATCTTCAATTCTCGGAGACATTGGTCTACGGATCAATTCTGGGACCAAAGTCCGGGGAAGATACAATCCCCTACCTGTTCATTCAAGACTTCATTCTCAAAGACATCATGTCTACGGCTCTCTTTAGGACTGAAGTCCAGGGATGATCCAATCCTCTCCTGTCCACCAAGGACTTCATTTTCGAATACATACATCTACGGCTCTCTTTAGAACAAGTGTTCAAGGATGATACAACCCCTCTTCTTTCTCGGAGACACTTGTCTATGGCTCACTTTAGAACTTGTGTTCAAGGATGATGCAATCCTCACATGTATTCTCATCAATTTACTATCGATCCTGGGAACCCATACAAAACCTGATTCACACTTCTTCTTTAATTACACCATTAAGAGAATGGTCTTATCTATCCACTTGGAGCAGACATCTCATCATGATTCTCTTCCTCTTTCTAAGAGAATCTTCTATCCACAAGCCTTCTATAGTGTGTTTGATTTGAAAATCTTTTTTTGTTGAACATCCATTGCTTGTTCAGTGTTCATCATTCATCATGATCTTTCCTACAAATCAAAATTAAGTACATGATTAGTAATACTTCATAATCATCAAATCATATTGACATGATAACCTATTATGCATACAGATATCATTTACATAGTTATGCAACTATTTTGACCAATACTTTGGCACAACACTTTCCCATATCTTGTATGCATACAGTGGCTATCTAGATGCCTTCCATCTCTACCAGAACATACTATCGAGAGTGTGCACAGCTCTCAGCATGTCAGCAAAGAGGTTTCATTCTAGACAAGCAACAATGGAATGTTTGTCCAACTTACCAATCATATGCATATTAGTAGTATACTGTTCAATCCTCTATGAATGTTTACACTCAGCATCATATATTCTAGGAATACAAATATATTGCATACAAGCAATATCATTTACTATTTCAAATAACAACTCAAATACTTATCTTTTATGTTTGTGTGGTTGCTTCCCGCTTGATCTTCTATATGTCTTTTGAACTTCTATTCATTCTGTACCACTGTGCATGCTCAAGTGTGCACTAGTGTCATCATCATGATCTCATACACAAACATACATTCATTAGTATATTCAAAACATTCTAATTCTAAATAATCTTGAATATGTATAGTCATGATCATTAGTATTCAGGGTTTCAAGGAAGTCTTCTTTTACTCATGCATATTCTTGTTTGATCATAGTACTCTTCAGGTTAATTAAATCATCAAGATAAGAGACATAATATGCATAAACCCTTGATTACTAACTTTATGAATAAGCATAACCAATCATACCAAGTATACTTCTATAAGGGATCCTAACACAAGGTAAGATTCTAACTTGACATAGGAAAACATACCTAGATTAGTATACCTGTTTAGTTATGTACAACATACCTCGTAAGTAGAACAAAGATTATGGATGAGTATTTGTCTTCATATGGTCATGGAACTTGATTTGTCTTTTGTGATGTACCTGTATCTTGTTAGCAGACAACATCAACGTCACACAACACCATAATGCATTAGTACAATCATATATCCCTAATCAATGAATGTCTTCGATCATTCACATGCATTCATACTGTTACTAGGGTGATAAGACAATTCTAACATTAATCAAGATTGTACTAATAAATAATATGAAGACAAACACATTATGAACTTAATCAAGAATCAGATTTCAAGACATACTTGAACCTCCTTAAGTCATACCTGTCGAGACTTCTTGCAGTCTTCTTGTGTCAGGCCTTAGCCTCAACTCCCCTTGAAACTTGATCTGGAGCTTGATTAGGGTTTGCTAGAGAAACCCTAAAAATTCAATCTTTGACTTTCACAATTCTGAATGGATGGAAGGATGTGTCTTGCTGAGCTGATCAAACTAGCATACTTCAATTTTGAAATCTCCAAAATTTGACCCCTCAAAATTGCCTTCGAAACTTCTGGATCTTCTGGACAGGAACCCGAACTAGGGTTTGATGAAGCCCACCCTTCTGTCCAATCAAAAGGTTCGATCCAAGGCTCTAAACTCTTATTTTTCTGAGGAGATTCCAGCCGTGGTTACAGACATCAAAAATTCCAACTTTTGTTGAAGCCCTAATTTTCCATTTTTCCGATCAAAATCCCGAACTGGGGTTTGATCAAGCCCGGTCTTCTACCCAACCAAAAAATTTGATCTTGGTCTCTAAATTTCGATTTTCCTGAGTAGCATTCAGCCGTGGATTCCGATTCCAAAAATTCTAACTTTCTCTGAAACCTTAAATTCCGGAAGCCATGAATGAAGGTGCTCCAAAAATAATTCTGTTTTGACAGAAATATGTACCTGATTGTTTCTATTGTAACTCTGAAATTTTCGCTCCACAGGGTCTGAAAACTTTTTTTTTGGTAGCCTAACCTGTCATCTTTCCATCCCGACAGGTCTGACCTCAATTGGGTTTTCTGAGAGAGAGTTATGCCATGTGTCGCAACGTGACCTGTTTATGTGGTAAAATAGGAGAGCGAACTTGTACGGTGTTCCACGTGTCACTAGTTCCACTTCGGCCTCTGAAAACGTTTCCTGAGATAGTGCAGTTTGTGCACTACCTGTCACATTTTATGAAATTTCATTTGGATCTTCCTATCCCAAGTTATGCCAAGTGTCGCAACGTGACCTGTTTATGGGATAAAACAGGAGAGCGAACTTGTACGGCATAACACGTGTCACTGATTCAATTTGGGCCTCTAAAAAAGTTTCCTGAGATAGTACAGTCTATGTACTACCTGTCACTTGTTACGAAATTTCATTTGGAGCTTCTTAGCCCAGGTTATGCCCCTTTTTCCTAGGTCACCTGATTTTGACTGAGATCTGGAAGAGGCTGAAACCCTAACTTGTACTGATCATAACTTACAAAGTAAAACGAATCTGAGGGTGCCCTTTGGACACAATATACCGAGAGATGTTATCTACGACCTGTAAAGTTTTCAGATCCTGAACCTTCTCCAAAATGGATTTATGGCGAAAGTTCCATGATGACTGGTTTTTGCTATATAAAACCCTAACCTTCAAATTGTCGTAAGTAAAGCAAGTGTCGTAAGTGCCATACATTGCCTTCCTTCAAGTTAGCTCTGATACCATGTTAAGATTTAATATGCTAAGATAGAAAATAGCAGCATTACATTCCATTTCACAATAATAGCACATACAGGATCACTGAAGAAACAACAAGCATAGCATAAACACAAGAGACACAGATTTATCCTGGGAAACCCTCATGGGGTAGAAAACCCAGTAAAGCTTCCTCAATATAGATGACCAGCAATATACAAAGATGTAAACCTGAGCATAAGCTCCTCCTTCTCCATAGCAGAACTCTCCTCCACAATTGCACCACTCTCAAGTGAGTGAGTGTGTGTAAAATGAGGAATACACCTCCTCTATTTATACACTACTCCGACTTGTCTTTTACACAAAACATGTAGGCTCGTATTTAACCAATGGGTTAAATACCCCACTACAACTGACTGGGCCGACCCCTCTAGGGTGGTCTAATAACCCTTTGACCCACATAACACATACAGGGCTGACCCCCACTAGGGAAGTCTAATAACCCAAGTTACCACAATCTGACGGAGGAATAAACATCTCCGGATATACAATAAGGTCTTCAAGTAGGAATGAAACATCTCCAGAATAATAAAGTACAAATATAATATTCTTTGAAGTTACAATATCTCAACATAATTTAAGTAATTTCATTACTTTTAGAATGAAGAGATCTCTTCCAACGCATGCTCAAATTGCTAGTTATTGCTTAAGTTATTGTATTTTCTTGTTTGCTGGGAAGATGGGATGATCCGGAAACCTAGGCTTCCTATTAATGCCATGCCTTGCTACTACATATTTATTATGATGTCAAGGAGCTTGGCGATCTCACCATGGTTCCATCCCAAGCCCCAAATTATTAGACTACTGTGTCATAATCGTGATATTAAAGATTCAACATATTTTCCTGGAATGATCATTTGCACATGAATTGTTTGACTATTGTTACATAAAACGTAAAATGACAGGCACTAAAAACATGTTACCATCATCAAATTTTTAATTGACAGGTACATAAAATTTGAAATTCACATTGACAAGGAACTGGAACGTAATTGTACAAGTAAACTTCACATAGACGAGCATTATGGATGACCATCGTCGGGAGGAAGAGGTGAAGAGGAAGAGGCTCAACAGAAAACAAATCCTTTTGGATAGTTGCGGAGTCTCTTCGGCTCATAGGATAGTTTGGATGCAATGTAGGATTTTCCAAATGGACCTATTGTTTGAAGTGCAGAAGGAAATCCAAGGTGTTGAGCGGGAGCTCTGGAAAAATCTTGGTAAAGATACCCTGCAGGAGGAAAGCTGGAAGATGGGAAATTGGGTCGAGGACCCCTGGAGCACTACTGGTCATTTAAACCAGTGCGAGTGAACTGTTTCCTGTTACTGGTTAGTGAAAAACTTAGTGGGGTATGCTCTTATGGACCATATGCAAAAAGAGGATACGGTGCAGAACAAGCTTCAAGACGAAACCAAGGAGATTAACTGGAAGATGGAATTCTTGTTGCAAGACATGGACCTCCATATTCCTAATGCTACCATGACTATGCTGGAAGAACATCTTGGTAAATATACTCTGTAGGAGGAAATCCGAGAGCTGGAAATCCAGGAGGCCATGGACTCGGGGAACACTGCTGGTCGTTTAATCCTGTACGAGTGAACTATTGCCCTTTACTCGGTAATGAAAAACTTGGTGGGGTATGCTCTTACGGACCATATGCAAAAAGCGGATCGGGTGCAGAACTCGCTTCAAGACGAAACCAGGGAGTTGCACCGGAAGATGGACTTCTTACTGCAATCCATGGGCATCTGTATTCCTGATGCTACCACGAATGCGCGGGAAGTAAATGCTCAAGGCCATTTCCGGGACTTGCCTTATATTTTATTGTAATGATGTTAATCTCTCTAGTGATCAGGGGTTGTTTCTCCCATGAAGTTGGTGTGTTTTTTTTGTTTATATCATAGTAGCAAAATACGTCCGTGTTAGCAGTTGCTGCACGAAAATTCAAACAAAGTTAAAAATACCATGAACATTCAAGAAAAGGCAAATTTTGGACTAAGAAACTGTGAATTTAGACTTTGAAAGTGTCAAGATCAACCTTTCTAAAGTGCAAAAATGGGTTCTGACAGTGGCAATATTGGCTTTGAAAAGTGTGTTTTTATATTCGAATAGTGCATTTTTTGACTACTTATGAACCTTAAACTTGCAGTTTTTTTGTTATAAAACTATGAATTTCAATTCAAAATGTATGAATTCAAAGTAGAAAATGCAAATTTCGATTTGAAAAGTGTGAATTTCAAATCAAAAAATGCAAATCGTGATTTGAAAGTGTAAATTTCAAATAAAAAAATGTCAATTTTGATTTGAAATGTGTGATTTTAAAATAAAAAAATGCAATTTCGGATTTGAAATGTGTGAATTTCAAATAAAAAAACTGCAATTTGTTATTTGAAAATTGCAATTTTCATTTGTAAATGTTCAAAATTTTCAGGTGAAAGTTCAATGTCTAAAACATTCAGTCATTGTTTCAATTATGAGGGAATTGTAAAAATAGAACACCTCGGAATTTATATCATATAAAAATGGTTTGTCCCGACTTCCGTTTTATGACAAGAAGGATCGGTTGCCCCTTCTTTTCGAAGTTAATTGTCAAAACCTTGATCCATCAATTCAACTATAGCCATAATGGATAATACAAGAAGGATCGACCAACCCTTGTTGCAGTGTCGAACTATTATGAAAAGAATACTAGGAATAAGAAGGGGCAGTAGATCCTTCATTTAGGAGCAAATTGTAACAATAGAAAACCTTGGAGAAAGAGCAGCTGCTCTTTCTCTGAGAATATTTCCACTTGCTAGCAAAGTCTTTAAAGCAAACATTATATAAATTTTGTTGTTAAAATTTTGATATCTGGTATCCTTGGGTGACACATGGAACGATCATATTGTGAAACGTGGAATAGTTGATATGGAACTTTGAGTAGACCCAAAAGTATATTGTTTCTATTTAAAAAAACAAAAAAACAAAAAGAAAGAATGTTTCTGTCTGGTTAGACAACATACTATTTACTCATCATTCGCATACTATGTAAGCAAATTATTCGCAGATTAAACATAAAGTAAACATTCACAATAACATATCCATTCCACTTAATCGCATGAACCATTATCATTCAATCCACAACATAATAGACATAATGCAACATTCACCACCGGTCCACACAGAGACAGAGACAAAGACAGAATTAGAACAATAATCGGACATCTTCATGCATTCATCAAACTCTGCGGTAAACCCGTCGCAAGAACAGTCAAAACATAATGTTGCGGATCCAAATTAGACCAAAAAGAGAATTTCTCCACTATCTCTCTCTCTTGTAATCTGCCCTTAGGATTACAATTCACTTCTATGCTATTCAATGGTCCATATTGACCGATTCTAACAATTGAATATTGATCGAGCAGCCCCCCATAAAAAAACCATGCTAACATCTAGAGTCTGCACCGAGACTGAACTTCCAAAGACATGGCAAAATACACAGAAAAAATAGTGAGCAACCAACAAAAAAATCCACAGAAAAAATAGCGAGCCACCAATGATCCAGACGCTGACCACCAAGACCGGCATGAACGAAACCGGGAAGACCAATCAACAAGAAGGATGCTCCCCTAGTGGGGAAACTTGTTCTTCATGGGGGAAGTCCCTCGAGGTATCCATGTAATCTTTTAGAGCAGACTTGAGCAAGCGAACATCGTCTGAATGAGTTTGTTGGCTGCCTTTTATAATTTGGAGGACTTCATGGAGGCTGTGAGCCAGCTAGTTCCTCACTTGAATTTCACGAGTAAACAAGATCATCACCTCCTAGTAGGGGTTGGATATTAATTTCCAACCCAATTGGGCTTCGTATTCCTGGAGAAGGGATAATTCACGGTGTGCTATTTGCATCTCTATCGGAGTAGGCGTCTTTGCTAGATACTGAGCCCCCCAATTGAAGGTCTGTGGGGCAGACTCTTCCATCCCCATGGTATGCTGTTGAGATGAGACTTCTCCCTGAGAGTGAGTTTCCCCCCTAGGTCGTGAAGACCCTACACCCCTACTGGATCCCCTGCGCCTACATGCCCTCATACGGGCAGCCATGATATACCAATTAAAAAAATTGAATCACTTGAAATCCACCCAGAAGTTTAGCCAAGATTTAAATTGCAGCTCTCTCAAATGGAGGTCTCCTACTCCATTGAAAATATTTATAGTAATTTCTATGGAAAGCAAGGTGAAGAGCCGACTTGACTCCCAAAGATTTTCACAAAAGCCCACACATACGAGAGGATTTCCATTAATGGCTTTGTAGAGATTGAATGACTCAAAATTCATGTAAAAGGCCATCTCATACAATTGAAAATCATTTTGTAGTACTTGCTTGACATTGCAGTACAACCATAATTACTGCCTTCAGCACGTAGCTAGTTATACCTAAGGAAGCAATGATAGAAACAAATTGTGTAAACCAACATCAGCATAATGATTGAGGGCGTAATTTATTGGAGGCATGACATTACAGGGCGTTTGGCTGACCCCTTCCCTGTGTCATCCTCCACTATCATCCCTTCAAATGAGCCTGCATCTATCCGAATAGTACTGTCATGTTGGTTGATAGAGGTGTAGACAGTGAAAGCTAAGCATTGAGCTGTAGAGTATTAAATGTGGCAGCTCCACTACCGGCCCTTCAAATGATCCTGCATATATATGAATAAAAGATGCCGCCAACATTTACCGAATGATAAGGACAATCTAAAACGTTGAGCAACTTTATCCTTTCAAAGTGTCAATATCAACCTTTCTAAAGCACAAAAATAGGTTCTGAAAGTGGCAATATTGTCTTTGAAAATAGTGTTTTTCAATTCAAATAGTCTGTTTTTTGACTACCTAAGATCCTTAAAATTGCAGTTTTTGGTTATAAAACTATGAATTTCAATTTATAAAGTGTGAATTTCAAATCAAAAAATGCAAATTTTGATTTGGAAATTGTGAATTTCAAATAAAAAAATGCAAAATTTGATTTGAAAATGGTGAATTTGAAATCAAAAAATGAAAATTTTCATTTGGAAAATGTGAATTTAAAATTAAAAAATGCAATTTCTGACAAGAAGGATTGGCCGCCCCTTCTTTTCGTAGTTAGTTGTAAAAACATTTATCCAGCAATTCAACTATATCCATAATGGATAAGACAAGAAGGATCGAGCAACCCTTCTTGCAGTGTCGAACTAATATGAAAATAATATTGGGAATAAGAAGGGTCGGTCGGCCCTTTTGGGATTGTCGAGCTATTATAAAAATAATATTGGGAATTAGATGGGGTGGTCGACCCTTCAATTACAAGGGACTTGTAAAAATAGAACACCTTGTAAGTTATAACATATAAAAATGGTTTTTGATGACTTTTGTCTTCGATCCTTGTTTTTCGATAGTAAGGATCGGCCACCCCTTCTTTTCGTAGTTAATTGGGAAAACCTTTATCCACCAATTCAACTATATTCATAATGGACAACACAAGAAGAATCGACCGAACCTTCTTGCAATGTCGAATTATTATGAAAACAATATTGGGAATACGAAGGGTTGTCCGAGCCTTCATATTTCAAGGGAATTCTAAAAATAGAACACTTGGAAGTTATAACATATAAAATTGTTTTTCCCGACTTATGTTTTCTGACAAGAAGGATCGGCCGCCCCTTCTTTTCGTAATTAATTGTGAAAATATTTATCCAGCAATTCAGCTATATGCATAATGGAGAACACAAGGAGGATCGACCAACCCTTCTTGCAGTGTCGAAATATTATCGAAATAATACTGGGAATAAAAGGGTTGACCGACCCTTCTTGCAGTGTTTAACTATTGTGAAAATAATATTGGCAATAAGAAGGGTTGGCCAACCCTTCAATTACGAGGGAATTGTAAAAATAGAACACCTTGAAATTTATATCATATAAAAATGGTTTGTCCCGACTTCTGTTTTACGACAAGAAGGATCAGTCGCCCCTTCTTTTCGTAGCCAATTGTGAAAACCTTTATCCAACAATTCAGCTATAGCCATAACAGTGAATGAAAGAAGGATCGACTGACTCTTCTTGCAGTGTCGAACTATTATGAAACGGATATTGCAAATATGAAGGGTTGGCCGACCCTTCACTTAGGAGGGCATTGTAACCATAGAAAACCTTGGAGAAAAAGCAGCCGCTCTTTCTCTGAGAATATTTCTACTTGCCAGCAAAGTCTTTAAAGCAAAAATTGTATAAATTTTGTTGTTAAAATATTGATATCTACTATCATAGGGTGACACGTGGAACGATCTTATTGAGACACGTGGCATATTTGATTTGGCACATTGAGTATAGCGAGGTTACTATTTTTTCTTTGATTTGGCACATTGAGTATAGAGAGGTTATTAATGCTGGTTTAACTACAACACAATCAGGAAATGAAAATTCACTGATAGTAGTTTTAAGGATTAGGCACATGCAATATTACCCTGTAGTTGGAAATTCTAATTGAAAAATTAACATGAATTTATTAATTTATGTTAATCATTTGCAGAAATAGATAAATGTTTTAATTAAATAAATTCACTTAAAACATAAAAGACACACAGATCATTAGTAAAGACAAATCCAAATTGTAGATCAATGTATGGATTATTGATTGCAAAAATTAAACAGTGTTCATAAATAATCTGAAGTGAAAATCAACATTCATGAACACTGTAAAGGAGATTAATTACTTATCTGCTCAAATTACTATCAACCAATTAAAATTAACTGATGGAAAATTAAGGGTTCAAGTGCGTTCAAGATTGACATGTAACCGATATGTCAATTGAAAATTTAACATCAATTATAATTTTCTGTATAAACCATTTACAGAAATAGCTAAAAGTTTTAATTGAATAAATTATTTTAAAACATTAAGGATACACGGATCATAAGCAGAGAAAAATCAAAATTGTGGATCAATGTAATTATAGATTGCAAAAGATTAAGCCGTATTGATAAACAATATTGATCAAATAAATTTGATTAATAGACAAAAGAGTATGCAAGACATAATTGTATTATTGAAAATTTGCAAGAAATTACAAGCCCTACATTAACCAGAGTATGCCCAGTCTCTTCTATTTATTTTCTCCTCCAAATTCTATCATGATCCCTAGCCTACGAGAGATCTACCCTTTAAATAATAATTACAATTTAGTTACAAAGGATAAATTCCCAAAAAAACAGGGATTTCAAAAATCGAACTAGGCTAATGGCCAAGAAAATCTTGCCACTTGGCTGAAATTTCTAACAATTCATCTATATTTGGATAATTGACCGACTCAAGCCCTAGCGAGGCATCACACGTAAAAGTTTCTAGCTCGTTTCTAGCCAAATTATCCCAAATACCAATAAAAATGTGGATCATTCCCTCAATGGAAACAGGTTGCCTGAATAACTGATCCACGTCATCAATCTTGATATGCTCGAGGTGTTGGATCTTCTCTTTAGCTTCCTCGCATCGACGTTCCACCTATTCTAGCATCAACTTTGGTGGACAAACTCTTTCAATGAGGTCCATGGTAGGGAACTGCAACTTCTCCATGATGCTATCGACAGCATACCATCTCCTTCTGCAAGCACCTTGTGCCTTCTGGATAGTATCTCCAACCTTATCATTTAGATCATGCCAAGCGCGCAACGCAGTTCTGATTTTCTTTAGTTGGAAACTAGTGAGAGTAGGAATATTCTCAGGTCTCTCCTCAATGGATCTCTACCATTATACAATATCTTCATTGGCCTTAAAGGCCTGTTGTCTCTGAGCTACCTGTTGATCAAGAGTAACAAACATCTTCCCAAAAAATAAGTGAGTCTCATGGATATCATTCAAGGTGTGAAACAATTCAGCTAGCAGCTTACAGTGTTCATCATTGACCTGAATGGCCAAATCCTTAAACTCCAGCTGGGAAAACCCAGAGAATGCAGAGGAGGATGCACTTGCAGTTGCATCCTCACATTTTTTTCTAGCACAACTATCCTTTGTGTATTGGCAGCATTTACAACTTCTGCATCATGTAATTTAACCTGGAGAGAGGTATTTTTCAACTGCAAATCTTCAAACATCTTTTCAAAAATATTCCTGAGATCAGTAACATAAGATTCATGTTCCTCATTGGTTTTGGCCAATTTCTCTTCAAGCTTCTTTAGCTCTTATTTCTTTAAAGCAATCTCCCTATTCAGTGTTGTCACTGAATCATAGTTTGCACCTACAAAAGCACCCATGGCTACAACAACATCCAATGCTTCTTGCTGTATGTCATCAAACTACTTGGTCCAAATGATTTGATTAGGAGTAGGTGCCTCCAATCCACCTTGATCCTTGCTTCTCTTATTACCTTTTTTACCACTAACTTGGAAGCTCTGCTATAGAAGTAATCCCCAAGAGGGACTACAATGTCTTCTTCAAAGTCAACTACTAATTCAGTAAATGATGAAGTCACATTTACTGTTGAAACCAATAAAGATGTCTAAGTAGTACAAGGAGCAGGTATAGACATAGTTATTTGGGAAGTAGTTGGGGTGGAAGGGATATTTTGAATAACTACTGGTACAGAATTTGGGGATGGAATTGAAGTGAAGGCTTCAAAATGTGGAACTTGGATATCATCAGTCGATAATGAAGAAGAAGGAACTAGAGTCTTCTCATCAGTAGCTGGTGGTGATAAAATGAATGGAGGTGATTGCAGAGGGACAGTCAAAGAGTGGATCTCTACAATAGTAGATGGAAAAATAGGAAGTGGAACTGAGATGGCTGGGAATGGAGCAGTGATGGTAGTTATAGTATGGAAAAGCTAGGATATGTTGAATGGAGGTGTTACCCCATATGACAAAGTTGAAACAATTTGAATAGATGGAAGTAGAAGTGATGAGGTTGTGGTGTCAACAGCAAGGGTAGTTTCAAGAAACTGATGGTCTAGGATAGAATCGTCCACTTCAAGCATTCAAAAAATCTATAATTCTTTGTGAAGTTCCAGTTACTTCCTCAATCATAGGAACAGAAGAATGTACCTCATCTTCAACATCACTATCACTAATAATGAAGGTAGGGATTTGAGATGTAGAAGTCTGATTTTTCTACCTTTTGGCTGGCTTGGTGACAGTCTGAGTAATTGCAACAGTCACTTGAATATCAACAGTAAGCTTAGTAGCTGCAAATACTTGAGTGTCTAGCATCGAAGCCATCTGAGCTAACTTCTGCTTTGATTGTTATGATGCTTGCATCAATACCTTTGATTGTTCAGCAGTCTTTACCTATCGAGCATCTTCCATGAGACCTTTGCCTTTATCCCCTTTACTGCAGGTCAGCATTAGTGGAGCAGGTGCTTTCTGACCTTCTTTATCCTCTCTATCCTTTCTTGCTTGCTCAATGAGGTTTAGTTCCATTGCTCTGTAGCTCAAAACCGTAGTCTTAAGTTCATGTTGATACTGCATGATATGGTTCTGTTCATCTTTACTCTTAGCCCTTGCCAATACTTCATCAAAGGTATTCACTCCCTGATAGATGGAGTCATCAAGAAGTTCTTCATGAACAAATCCACCCCTCACATGGTTGTGCTTGAAATGGGCATCTAGAACACCTTTAGTATCATGTCTTCTTTTGGTCACAGAACCCAATTTTAAAGCAGCAATTTTGTCACCCAACACTGTATCCCAAGTTGAATTTGGGATGGCCAATGGCCCAAGGTTCAAGGGGAACTTAGGCCACTCCTTCCTCTTAGGACCACTTATCTTTAAATACACACCATCGGTAATAGCTTGATAGGAAACCTCTTCAATGAACAATCTGTCAGGAACTATCTTGGGTAGTAGATGAACAATACTGCCTCCCCAAAATCTGACATATGATAAGGATTCACACACATACCAATCACCAATTGTGGTAATGAAGGTTCTAGCATCAACTGAGAAAGAAGGAGCCTGTTCTCTGAATATTTTGAAGTAAATACTTCCAAAGAAGTGGTCACAAATGTCATATATGAAAGGCATATAATTGTTCTCCCATAATGTTGAATGATAAATATGGACAGGAGGATCTGATGGAGTCCAATTCCATCCCATGTTGGGATATTGGAATTCTGCACAAAATATATCAACGACAAAAGATGAAAGAAGAAATGTGGCTTCTTCACAGCCGGTGCCTTCTGATATGCTTGAATGGTTGTTTTGAGTTCAAGAGACAAGATTGACGCCCAAGGGAATGACTCACTAGTCATTAGAACATGATGGGATACATGAACCCACTTAGCTTTAAATATAGAATAGTTTGGGAGACCATAGAGTCTGCATATCATGGAAGCCAATAGGGAATAAGGTTTTTTAAACCAGGAAACCAGGTACAAGTTATTAGCCCTACAGATGAAACTGTCAGGTTTATTCATCCATGACTTCAACATTTCGTTGAAATTGTACCTGGTCTTAGAAGATTCCATGAACTCAGCATTAAGGGGTTGCATAGACCGTTTAAGACCATAAGCTATGATGAAATCCTTAGCAAGGAAGGTAGCCAATTGCGACCCTGCACTGTCATTAAATGATCGGTCTTTAGGGTTAGCGTGGTCCACAATCAATTTAACTGCATCAGTATAAGGCAAGATAGTGGGTCTGGCAGCAATGGCATGAAGTTGGGAATCCGTAATTTTCTCATATGCCAGCTGGTCATTCTGAATGTCTGATAGGTCATCATTATCGAAAATTGAATAAATTCTGGACCAATCTAGCTGATAAGTTTTAGTGATTTTACCACTAGTGTCTGAGAAAATACCAAAATTAGGGTCTTTGTTCAATAAATCCTTCTGATTAGTTTTACAACATGTATTGCTCAACATGTTTGAAACTGGAGGTTTTCTGATAAACGAATGAACAAAAATTAAAAAAAACAATTCAAAATGTCGAAACAGTAGATAACTGAATAAGACGAATGAGAAAAACCAACCTGTTTCAGCTGAAAGTAACATGTAACAGATGCGCTAAAAACTTCACAGAAAATTCAAGCAGCAAGGTAATTTCCAAAAGTAAAACTGACAAGGAAAAATAGGGAAAATCACATATTTATTGCTTTTCGACGGGCCAAATCTAGACCGTAGGATGAAAATGAATCAACGACTGAGATTAAACCTTGCAGGATGTAGGGTCAAGTTGTGGGAGTTTTATTTTGGAACTATGTACATTGTACCCCCAATCCGCAATCTGCAATTGCGGGTTGAGGGTTGCGGGATGACAACTTAGAAAACCAACAATCAAAAAGGTTCCTGCAATCCGCAATCCGCAAATGCCAGTTGTGGGATGCGGGAGCGCAAACAACCTTTTTATAATTCAAATAATATTTCGCAATCAGCAATTGAGGGTTGCGGGTTGCGAGGCCACACAACACACCTTATTACCTGAACCACTTTTCCGCAATCCACCATTAAGGGTTGCGGAATGAAAAGTTCAAAACCTATTTACAAAGTCTTCCCGCAATAAGCAATAAGCGGGATTGCAGGATGAAAATGACTTGTTAGAAAAACTCAAAGCTTCCCGCAACTTCAGAAAAACAATCAAAAAACGGACAAACTAAACTTCATTTAAATCACCCAATGTAATCCCATCCACGGGATCAAGACAAATCGAAGGTTAAAACTTAAACATGCAGGAAGGAAAAGAAAGGTTGCGGGTTTTTATTTCATAAATGTTCTAAATTTTAAAACCTGTATCCAACAATTTAGCTATATCCATAATGGAGAACACAAGAAAGATCGACTGACTCTTCTTGCAGTGTCAAAATATTATGAAAAGAATATTGGTAATAAGGGTCGATGGACACTTCTTGCAGTGTCCAACTATTATGAAAATAATATGGGGAATAAGAAGGGTCGGGCGACCCTTCAATTACGAGGGAACTGTAAAAATAAAACACCTTGGAATTTATATCATATAAAAATGGTTTGTCCTAACTTCCATTTTATGACAAGAAGGATCAGTCACCCCTTCTATTTGTTGTTAATTGTCAAAACCTTTATCCAGGAATTCAGCTATAGCCATAATGGATAATACAATAAGGATCTACCTACCCTTCTTGGAGTGTTGAACTATTATGAAAAGAATATTTGGAATAAGAAGGGTCGGCCGACCCTTCATTTAGGAGGGAATTGTAACAGTAGAACACCTTGGAGAAAGAGTGGCCGCTCTTTCTCTGAGACTATTTCCACTTGCCAGCAAAGTCTTTAAAGCAAAACGTCTTTAAATTTTGTTGTTAAAATGTTGATATCTACTATCATAGGATGACATGTGGAACGATCTTATTGAGACACGTGGCATATTTGATTTGGCACATTGAGTATAGCGAGGTTACTATTTTTTCTTTGATTTGGCACATTGAGTATAGCGAGGTTACTAATGTTGGTTTAACCACAACACAATCAGGAAATGAAAATTCACTGATAGTAGTTTTAAGGATTAGGCACATGCAAGATTACCCTGTAGTTGGAAATGCTAATTGAAAAATTAACATCAATTTATTAATTTATGTTAATCATTTACAGAAATAGATAAATGTTTTAATTAAATAAATTCACTTAAAACATAAAACACACACATATCATGAGTAAAGACAAATCCAAACTATAGATCAAACTAACTAGAGGCAGGAGGCAGGATATGATTAAACATGACAGTGATTTGCAAAGAAAACTAATCAAAGGCAGGATAGCCACCCGCTCACAGTCAAAGAGATTTTGTTTGGTGATTAAAGAAGAAGATATGAACAACCCATCAATATAGAGCTTATGATAATGAATTCTATACAGACTTTACCAGAAAATGGTAGTGGATGCTTGAAATGAAAGCAACAGAGCATAATATTTATGACTTCTGTCCCGAGACAACACTTATCCAAGCATGAAAAAGCATAACAATATGAATTAAACAGTGAGAGAAACATTCACATAAGAGAAGAAGTAAACATATTGTAAGACAAATCACACAGGAATCTCTGATAGAAAACCTTGCTCGGAATAGCCAGATTTTATTAAAATATATCTGACTGCTTAATAAAATAGGGAATTCATGAGTCCAACAAAAGTTTCCAACCCTTTCTCCTTGCTTACATTGCTTACATAGATGCTCAGAGCCTTCCGGCTCGAGCTGCCTCAACAGGAAGTTGTTACAATGTAGGTGACACCTATTCAAACAGGTTCGCATCCCTTAGGAATTAGTTACAACAAAATGACAATGCTGGTAAAACTGGCTCAATTTTCTTTTACAAAATTACTGAGCATTTTTACTGAAAGACAACGGACTCTAACAAAATGCTTCAGCGAATATTTCCTCCATGCTGCTATCCCACGATCATCGAATCTTCAACGGTTCAATATCAGCTTTCTCTTCCCATATTTCTCAATGAGCTTCCATAGCTCGGCAGCTAGCAGCTCTGAGGTGGCCAAATACTTCATTAAGACTTAGATCTTAGTGTGGTCCCTATAAGAGTAGCTTCACAGATGTGCACTAGCCTCCTTGAACATCATGCTTAACTTAAAATCCTTTGCCATTTTCTCCAACACTGTCTTCCCTGATAGCAAATGATCCATACCTACAAAATCATTGAACTGCACTTTACATCCTGCCAATTTCTTCTGATATTCTTCTTTTGTGAGCATTGTTCCATCCTCCTCCCAAAAGCGAGATAACCCTTTCTTGAATAAAGGGTCAAACATGTCTTTGAAATACTTGATATGTTGTTCCATGACATCTATTTTAGCTTGAATAGCCTTTACCTGCTGGTGCTTGTGCATCACTTTTATGGCTCCAATGATGATGGAAACCCTATCTCTTACACCAGTTGTCGTGACCTACTCCTCAGATAAGTCATTCAGGAATTCGATGGCATTCTCAGTATACTCTACAGGTTTTTTGTTCAATTTCTCATTTGCTCCTGTCACACTACTCTTAGCTAATTTTATCACTACTTCCTTGTCTAAGACAAAATCGAGGAAGGGCCTCAATTTTCCTGCTTCTTCAATAATGCCATCCCAGATGAGTTTCCTGGCCTCTAGCAAGGAAGTCTACCCTGTAGCTTGTCTTTCCAACTCATCATATTTACCCTACAACTCCTGGTGCTTGGCTTCCCAAGCCTCCTTTTCTCTTTCTGCATTTTCCTTCAGGGTTTCCAGATTCACATTCTGCTTTTTTAATCTTGTTATTTCTACGTCTTCCAGACTAGCTTCAGCTATAGCCCCTACTAGGGAGAAATCACCAGCCTCTATGGATGGTGTGGCCATGGTTTCTACTTCTTGCTCTTTCTGCTGCAGTCTCTTCTCAAGCTCTTCCACTCTGGCCTTTGAGATTTTCTCACTTGCCACCATAGTGGATATATCTATCTGCCATTGCCTTTCCTTCACTTCAAGCTTCAATAGATTTTCCCTACATTATGTCAAGTCAGTATGCAACTTCTCCTTCTTTTCCTCTAGTTCTGTTAGCTCAGAGACTGCTACTAACTGGGTAGAGGGGATTTTCAGCCTCTTTTTTAGAGAATGGATGATATTGTCTTTTTCGTTGAGTAGGTTCTAAATGATGGCTCTTTTATCAGGCTGACCCACAATGGCCACTATGTCACCCTGCAATTTCTTGATCTTTTCCTTATGAGCTTTGTTTTCCATCTTTTCCTGCTTGAGCTGGCTGGAAACCTTACTCTTACTGACTTGTACCTTTGATAGCTCCAAAGCTGTATTCAACAGTTTAGTATAAATAACATCCCCGATTTCTTTGTGCAAGTTTATTACATCTGGGACAAGGATGTCCTCTAAATTCATCCTTAGCTTAGTGGCATTGCTCTTGGTGGACAAGGCCAAACTCAAGGTGTTCTGAGCGAGGCTCCTGCTAGTCACTAGAGACACTTCTTTGCTTGAAATTTGCCTTACTTTTGTATATAAATTCGACTCCTCTGAGGCTGCCCGTGAGTCCACCTTGTATTCATCTATCAACTCATCTCTAGTCTTGCTTAAGGTAGCAGGCACAGTGGTTGTTGGGTTAAACACATACTCTTTGATCTCAAATGTTGGTAGCTTATCCACTTGTTTCGTTTTTCCTTTACGAGTCCCCACTGGTACTAGCTGCTACTCAGGTTCATCAGTTTTCTGCCTCTTTGGGGCTCTCTCATCTTCCCCTTCTGTGTCCATAGGGTCACTATCAGCTTCCTTGCTGGACTTTATTAAGTTGATGGCCATAGGCATGGCTATTGGCACTGATAGGACTAGGCTAGAAGAGCCAGGCATTTTGGGTGTTTTCCCTTGTGTCAACAGGGAGGAGCTCTTAGGTGTGTCTATTTCCATCTAGCTCCTGCTAGGACATTCCAATAAATTTGCAGCTTTTGCCATGCTTGGAATTTTGAAATGCACAAAAGCCTTCCTGTTGCTTTCCTTCCTCCTATTGGAAATGATGTGGTGGGGATCATAGTTTAAGGGTACTTATGTTTTGAAACCCATCCCCTTTATCTTGCATTCGATGGATGTAAGAGCTCCTTTGTTTTTGATTAAGAATGGACCTACAGTCCATGGAAACATAATATCAGATCCCTTTCTATGATCTAGAAAGTGCTCATCTTCTGCCTTCAATTTTTGTCTGATGAATTCTAATGCAAACATTCTGGGGATCAGGAAAACTGGTAGCACATAAGGTGCATAAGCAAACCCATAGACCCTAATGATTGTGCCATGCTCTGAACGGAACCAATCTCTGACCCTCTTCTCAGGAGAAAGCTGTAGTAACTCCTTCATTTTTGGTAATACTCTAGGCAGCTTCTTTTGGAAAATGACCTGATAAACCTCAGACAAGAGCTCATCATGGAACTTGGTGTAATCAGTGTACATATCCTGAGTAAGTAGTACCTTAGGCATTTGCAATTTTTCCTCATTGAATGCCAAGAACATTTTTAGTGAGTAGGACTGAAATCTGAAAATCCTTGTTTCCTGGAAATTCTTTAGCTGGGAGTGTATACTTTCAACCAAAACTCATCAAACCTGAGCCATGCACATTGGGTAGTGTGGCTTGGGTCATTTGATTCCAGGGGGCAGGTGCCTAGGACAAAAAGCAAACTTATTAGAGGTTTTGTGACATACATATCAGAGTCTAGACCTAGGAATTAGCACGTCATGGCAATAACACCTCTAGATTCTTCCGTGAATAGTCTGGCTTCAGCTGGGAAATCCTGCTCTTGTATTTGGACAGTAGGATTCAGACAGGACCTATAAAAATTTTGTTTTACTTCAACAGGGGATTGTCTAAAAAACTAGAATAGGGCTTCCTCGGTATACCTTATAGCTTTATGGGAAAACTCTTTTGGGACTGACAAGGCTTTTCTAAGGGTTTGGGTATCGATTTTGCAAAGGATATTGGACTTGGAAGCATCCATGATTTCCCTATCGGTAGAAGAGTAGTTAGAGGCTCACCATTCAACAAATTCGGGAAAACCAAGGGTTTGGCCGACTATAAACAGATGGAAATAGGACTGGTGGACCTGGTGCACGTTTATACCTCACTTCCTGACCAGTTTCAGCTTGTTTTTTACAGTTTCCATGGGGTCATCGGTCATCATAGTGTCATAGACCTTTGCGTCTCTGTCTCTAAACAATGTTTCTATGGGTTCTCTATCACTCAATTCAGCCATTAAATAGTTTAATGTAGAGTAGATAACCTACCTATTTTTTTGAGGTTGGCTTGGGCCCCTGGTTGACCTGTCTGTTTCTTCACAGCTTGATCCTGTCGCTTTCAGATGCAAAATAGGAATCCAACTCTCTGTGCAGGCAATTTTTTTATATTATTTATCCTTTGTTATCACCCCTGCATCTCCTGCGGAGTGGAATCTTCCCTGGACGTCCATTTTCCTTATCCCTAGTGGCCTCGAATCCCGCCACATGTCGCCTTGAATCCTGGCCATCAAACGCTGTGACTTTTGTTAAATTTTGAGCATTAATTCACAATACTCTAGGATCTTTACTGAGAGAATAACATGTACAGTATATCAATGCATATCAATCATAACAAGCATGTCAATCATCACAAGAAACAAAAGCATGAGAGACAATAGACATAGAGTTTTCGTGGGGAAAACCCTAAGGTGAAAACCCCCACAACTTCCTCAGAGATAGATAGAGCAATAGCTCAACCAAAGTGCAAGAGATAGACTCCTCTTAGCAACTGATCCTCCTCCTCACATGTGCGCCACTTTCTAAGTGAAGGAAGTGTGAGTTCTAAAGTGATCCAAATAGAGATCTCTCGATCTCTATTTATACTTGTCCTAGTTGCCCAATAACCTTATGGGGCCGACTTGTCTATCTAGGTACAATAACTTCATATTACATTATATCGGGCCGACCCCTTAAAAGGTGGTCTAATAACCCATCGTCAAGTTAACATACTTGCGACACTTGTCAATACAAATGACGACACTTCTGTATAGAGGAATAATACATCTCTATAGGAGTACAATAAATATATAAATGAAATACATTTTGAAGTTACATATACATCAACACTTCCTCTTAACTAGGAAGGTATTTCTCGACATAGATCATCTAGCACAAGTCTTCTTCTCTGGATCATCATCATCGATGCATCATCCTCAAATCACCGTCAATGCTACTACTATCTCAATGAATCTCTGAATCTACTCGTCATAGGAAGTTCTACAAAGCTAGTCCTTTTTCATACTGGATGTAGGCCCACCACTTGTAGGTCTTCATCATCAGTGGCCATACTGTGGAACCTAGGACTGATTACGTGCATCAACAAAACCTAGAGCAAAATATAGGTTCTTTTACATGTTGACCTTCACAAAACCTACTCAGAGCATCCTAGGATGCTATGAGAAAACCGCTCTACCTATCTGGATCTCAATAGAGCATCCCAGGCTGTTACAAGCACACCACTCTACTTGTCCGGATTTTAAAGGCTCTTTTCTATGTGAACTTTCACAAAACCTACTCAGAGCATCCCAGGATGTTATGGGCACACTGATCTACCTGTCTAGATATTGATAGAGCATCCCAGGATGTTACGAGCACACCGCTTTACCTGTCTGGATTTTAAAGGATCTTTTCTATGCAAAATTGTAGAAAAACCTACTCAGAGCATCCCAGGATGTTATGAGCACACCACTCTACCTGTCTGGATCTCGATAGAGCAACCCAGGATGTTACGAGCACACCGCTCTACCTGTCCGGTTTTTAAAGGGTCTTTTCTATGCTACCTGCACAACCTTTCCACGGCCAAAGAGTATCAAACCGATACTCACCATACATCATCCTGATGTACATCATCACATGATCAACTTGATCATCATCATACCATCAACCTGATGCGTATCATCTGGAGCAACATCCTGAAGCTCGTCATTTGTGATCATCCTAATCATCATCATAGCATCAACCTGATGCATATCATCTGGAGAAACATCCTAAAGCTCATCATCTGTGATCATCCTGATCATCATCATAGCATCAACCTGATGCATATCATCTGGAGCAACATCTTGAAGCTCATCATCTGTGATCATCCTGATCAAACAGTATATCCATCTGATGCATACAAAGTATCTACCTGATACATATCATCATACATGATCTACCTGATCATACAAATGCATCCATCTAATATACATAATGCATCCACCTGATACATACATAAGTACATGATCTACCTGATCATACAAGTATCCACCTGATACATATACAAATACATGATCTACCTGATCATATTCAGCACCCAACATGATGCGTACATACATACATATGAATGATCCAACTGATCATATCTAGCATCCAACATGATGTGCACATACATACATATAAATGATCCAACTGACTTTAGTTAGCCTCCCATGCGCCCCCCACTGAGCCTCCTTCCCTTAATCAGTGCTACACACTTCAGTTACACTCAGTTAGACTCAGATTGACACCTGGATGACTGGTTCTTGTGCATTGATGTCCACCACCGATTGATGATGAGGACTCCTAGTTGGAGTCAAGCTACTCCATTCAGTGATTCGAATGACCTTCTTAGTCAATTCGAATTGCTCAGTCATTGTTACTGTATTCTATTGTAATCATTCACCCTTATTGGGATATTGAGCACTGCTGCATGTTTTGCACAGTTTTACACCATATTTTCTATGTTCATCTGTTGTGATTGATTTACTTGTTCATTAGATTTGCTGTGACTAATTTTACATGGTATCAGAGCCATTGCAGGGACAAGATCTCTTTTCTACAGGTGTTTCTACAAGAAGATTTGAGTGAATTGCTCAAAAAAAAAAATTGCAAAAAGTTTTGGCATGAAAGATCTCAAGGGCATTCGCTCTTGTGCATGCAAAGCTTGAAAATACATCCAATACCACTCCAGAAGCTTGAGTTTCCACATAATTCCTGGATCTGATACATTGGACCCATTCAACATTGTTTGATCTCCAATCCCAGGTGTGATGCAACTCTAAAAGGGTGGATTGTTTGACCTCATTGTTCTTGGTTTTATTGTGATTTGTAGGTTATTGTCTCCATCATTTGCATTCGCTACACTGTGCATGCAAGCTCCTCTACATCAGTGTGCACTCTCTCCTAGCAATGGAATACTCTTCTTCAAAGCCTATCCTCACCCCATTCAATTATTTTGATTGGAAAGATGATGTGGAGATCATATTATGTTCAAAAGGTTACTACCGAGTCACTCTTGGTCTTGAATTGGAGCCAAACAATCTGTCAGATAGAACCAAACACTACAACAAGATTGATGAAGCTTATGGTCTTCTTTGTCTCTCCATCTCCAAATATCTTCACTTCCATCTCAGTGGATTGAAGACTCCAAAATATATATGGAAGAAACTTGAAACACTATTTGGCAAGCAAGATGAGCTTAGGACCTTTCAATTAGAGAATGAATTGATTTCCCTTAGTCCTAAGAATTTCGAGACCATTAATGAATTCTTCACAAAATTCAAGAACTTGAACTTGCAGTTGAAGAACAGTGGAGTTATCAAAGAGGATAAACAATTGATCCTCTCCATTCTCAGCAAGCTTGGTAAATATTATTCGGTATTTGTCTCTACTTTCAATTCTGGTCGGCTAACTACCCCGAATTGGAAGATGCCTACCTTGAATTCCTTCATTGCGTCCATCACAAAAGAGCATGACAAGTTAATTCAAATGGGGTCCATAAGCTCCAAAGATTCAACCCTATATGTTCAAGGACCCAAGATCTCGAATGATAAAGGAAAGCAAAAGAAGGAGAATCCCAAATTCGAGCCTCACAAGCAAAGAGAGAAAGGAAAACAGACGGATGCACCATCCAGTTCAAAGTTCAAGCAAAAGGGAAAAGAAGGTAACCAAAAATCTAAATGTACTTATTGTAACCGTGGCTTTCATCCCGAAAGTTCATGTATGAAGAAGACTATAGATCAAATGGCCCTCCTTTTGGAAAAGAACAACATAACTCTTCCTGACGGTGCAACGAAGAAGGATAGGAATGATGATCATGAAAGAGGACAAGCACTCATGGCAACTGTTTCGAAGCCCACTACTCTCTTGATAGATTCGGGTGCATCAAATCATATGGATGCAAATATTGATTCTTTTTCTTCATTCGATCCAAATAGCTCCATCCCCATACATTTGGGAGATGACTCAAAAATTTCTTCAAAGGGAAAAGGTACGATTCATGTAGATCATGGAAGCTTTCAGAATGTTCTCTATGTGCCTTCCTTGGCTTCAAATCTTCTTTCTGTGTATCAAATGACACACACTGGTGAACCAAAGAAAGTTACATTCAGCCCTAATACAGTTGAAATTTCTGATATCAAAAGTGGAAGACTTGTTGCAGTCGAAAAGGAAAACCACACTGCAAAATGCTATGAGTTTTCACACTTTATTCCGCTTGCAAATCCCACTGCTCTTCACACACATGGTAATGAGGTTAGTAGGCTTTGGCATGAAATATTTGGACATCTTAATTATAAGTATTTGTTGCTGCTATCAAACAAATCCATGGTAGATGGTCTTCCACAACTCCGTTCCTCGGAGGGAATATGCACTGGTTGCATTATTGGGAAGCACCATGAGCACAGATTCGACCGCGGCAAAGCTAGCAGAGCTTCTACAGTTTTGGGGTTGATACATTCTGATATCATTGGTCAACTGCCCCATACATCATTAAATGGTTCAAGGTATGTTTTGACATTTATTGATGATTTTTTTCGCTTTACATGGGTATTCTTTCTCAAAAACAAGTCAGAAGTGCTTGGAAAATTCAAAGATTTTAAGGCTTCTGTTGAGACCGCCACTGAGAGCAAGATCAAAGCTCTTAGATCTGATAATGGTGGAGAATATATCAAGTCTGAGTTGCTGCAACTTTGTGCCCAAAGCAGAATTCAGATCCAACATACAGTTCCCTACACACCCCAGCAAAACGGTGTAGCGGAAAGGAAAAATCGGTCACTGAAGGAGATGGCTACATGCATGATTGAATCAAAAGGTTTGGCTACAAATATTTGGGCTGAAGCAATCAATGTTTCTGCATACATACAGAACCGTGTTCCACATTCATCTGTGAAAGGTATGACTCCTTTTGAAGCATTCTTTGGTCACAAACCGGATGTGTCAAATTTGAGAGTTTTTAGCTCTACTGCATGGGCTAGAATTCCTTCCAAGAAGAGACGAGCTTTGGATGCACAAAGTATTGAGTGCATACTGATAGGATATGGGAAAGAATCAAAAGCATATAAACTCATGGATATCAGATCTAAAAAGATATTCATAGAGCGCAGTGTGCAATTTGAAGAACCGCTTCAAGAATTGCAACTAGTCGAGGAAGAGACTATCGATTCACCGCCTTCACCAGAAGAAGATCCGTGCAGCAATAATGAAGGTATGAGTTCTGATATTTCTGATATTGTAGCAGCATATGATGATCATGACATATCAGGTTTGGAATCCAACCATTATGATCCTCCTCAATTACCAAAGTGGGCCCAAAACACTCTTCAATCTGCTAATTCAAACCTTGGAAATCCTGCTGATCCGAGACGAACAAGAGCAGACTTTCAAAGAGCGGGTATGGCTCTTTCTATTGCTGATCCATTAATTCCTGATATTTTTTATTTGATGGCTGGTTCAGATCCCACATCATACTATTCTTCCCACTGAGATCCGAGATGGCAAAGTGCCATGGATGAAGAGTATAGTTCTCTTCAAAAGAACAACACATGGGAGCTAGTTTCTCTTCCACCTGGAAGAAAATTAGTGAAGTGTAAATGGGTCTACCGCACAAAAGTTGCTGCTGATGGCTCTATCAGAAAATACAAAGCAAGTTTGGTGGCAAAAGGTTTCTCCCAAGTCCAAGGAGTGGACTTCACTGAGACCTTTACACCGGTTGCAAAGATGGATTCCATCCGCCTTGTTTTAGCTATTTCCGCATCCAAGCACTGGGAAGTGCACCACATGGATGTGAAGAGTGCATTTCTACATGGAGACCTTGCTGAAGAGGTATATATGCAGCAGCCAGAGGGATACACATCAGATCCATCATTAGTTTGTAGATTGAGGAAATCTTTGTATGGGTTAAAACAGGCCCCAGGAGCTTGGTACGCAAAGATGGACTCCTTCCTTCTTTCTCAGAATTTCCAAAGATGCAAATCTGATCTGAATGTGTATCTTCAGCGAGTTAAAGGTAATTTTTTGGTTATTGTACTTTATGTTGATGATCTTCTCATTACTAGTAGCACTCTTACTTCAATAAACAAGCTAAAAACTGCCTTAAATCTAGCTTTTGACATGAGCGATTTGGGCTTGCTGAGTCACTTTTTGGGCTTGGAGATAGCTCAAAATTTTGATGGGATCACTATATCTCAGCAAAAATATGCTTCTGACCTATTATTGAAGTTTAATATGGCTGAATGTAAGGCATCCCCATTCCCATTCCTCTCAGGAATCATTCTTGAGGAGGGAGATTCTACACCGCTTGCAGATTGCAGTATGTATCGACAGTTGATTGGTTCACTACTTTATTTGACACACTCAAGGCCTGATATTTCATATGCCGTGAGTGTCGTGTCAATATATATGCAGCAGCCACATGAGCTTCATTGGTGAGCAACCAAGCGTATCTTGCAGTATGTGCAAGGTACAAGACAGTTTGGCATACATTATGCTGCAGATTTTAAGCTTGATTTCATTGGTTTTACTCATTCAGATTGGGCAGGTGATAGAATTGATCGAAAGTCCACTTCCAGTTATGTTTTCATGATTGGTCATGGTGCTATTTTCTGGTCCAGCAAAAAGCAAGCAGCCATTTCACTTTCTTTAGCAGAGGCAGAGTATTGAGGGGCAGTCAATGCCTACATTCAGGCAGTTTGGTTGTAGGGTATTCTTTCCGAGTTTGGTTTTGGTGGTACTACGTCGACTGTCCTATTTTGTGACAATCAAAGTGCTATCAAGATCTCCACAAATCCAGTTCAGCGGTAGAGGACCAAACACATTGAGATTCATATGCATTACATTCAACAGTTGGTCCATGATCGCACCATCATTCTGCAATATTGCCCTACTGATGAGCAAATTGCAGACATCTTCACCAAGAGCTTCACTGAGAAGAAGTTCTCTTACCTCCATTCACTATTGGGGGTGAGTTCCATCATGGTGGAGACATATTGATTCATTATTATGCTTTAGCTTGAGGGGGGGGATTTCTTCCCACTGGGTTTTCCCTCTTTCCTCACTTAGTTTATTTTTAGCATTTTTGGATTATTGTATTGGGGTGACCTTTGGTCTTAGTTACCAGGGCCCCACATTATTTTTTGCACATCATATTCTAGCTTGAGGGGGGTGTTCGGATATCCACATCATCTTTTTCAGGATCTTGCATGCAATTAGAGTTTTCATGCACTTTGCATGCATCCCAGTCACCAGGTTGATGCCTCCAGCCACTTAGCCACCTTATTCTAGCACCTGGGAGCCACTTACTTCAGATTTTTAGCCCTCCTAGTCTGGAAGGCACCCACTTCTCACCTACTGCCAGAGAAGGGCACACTTCTTCACCTACCACTGCAGTTCCACTTTAGTTACACTCAGTTAGCTCTAATTCTCCCTGATTTGAGGCTAGTTTCACTCCCGACTGACTATTTCACTTCCGTTGGACCTCCAGATTGACTATATGACTTGTTCCAACTTCAGTTAGCCTCCCTTGCACCCCCCATTGAGCCTCCTTCCCTTAATCAATGCTACACACTTCAGTTACACTTGTTACACTCAATTAGACTCAGATTGACACCTGGATGACTGGTTCTTGTGCATTGATGACCACCACTGATTGATGATGAGGACTCCCAGTTGGAGTCAAGCTACTCCATTCAGTGATTCGAATGACCTTCTTAGTCAATTCGAATTGCTCAATCATTGTTACTGTATTCTATTGTAATCATTCACCCTTGTTGGGATATTGAGCACTGCTACATGTTTTGCACAGTTTTACACCATATTTTCTATGTTCATCTGTTGTGATTGATTTACTTGTTCATTAGATCTGCTGTGACTAATTTTACATACATACACATATAGAGCAGTAACTGGAGCATCATCTTGATGCTCATCATCCAGTGCTTACATCCACAGCCATGTGAAGGATCCTCCTTCCAACATGCTTGGAATGGCTTCAGCAAATGTGTCCATCACTTCTTCCTCGAAGTGTCATCTATCTGAAGAACACCAAGCCTCTCTCTGAAGTACTCGAACTTCACTCTGGCTAGTGGCTTCGTTAGCACATCTACAATCTGCTCATCCATTGAAATATACAGGAGCTTCACTGCTCCTCTCTGCACCATATCCCTGATATAGTGATATTTGATCTCAATGTGCTTCGACTTGCCGTGGAACACTGGGTTCTCAAACAGCTTCACACAACTCTGGTTGTCACAAAAGATACTAGTAGCCTCCAGCGGGAGATCAAATAACTCAGACATTAGCTTCTAGAGCCATACTGCCTCACAATTAGCCGAACATGTTACAACATACTCTGCTTCGGCTGTACTCAGTGCTACACAGGACTGCTTCTTGCTAAACCAAGAGATCACACCTGATCCCATACTGAAACAACACCCAAATGTGCTCTTCCTATCTGCAGCACTGCCTTCCCAATCTGAATCAACATAACCCTGCGGGTTAAACTTTTGATTTACATCATACTTGATCCCATAGTCAACTGTACCCTTCAAGTACCTCAGAATATGCTTTACAGCAACCAGGTGAACACTCCTCGGATCCATTAGGAACTAGCTCAATGTGTTCACTGCAAAGTAAATATCTGGTCTAGTGTTCATCAAGTACATCAAGGACCCAATCATCTGACGATACATAGTGACATCAACCGGATCAGATGAAGCATCACATAGAATCTTCAGGTTCGATGCCATAGGTGTGGCCATGGCCTTGCAGTCCATCATCCCGAACCTCTTCAGGATCTCTACTGCATTCTTTCCTTGTCCAAGGAAGATACCATCTGCACTTTGCCACACCTCCATGCCTATAAAATAGTGCATCATCCCCAAGTCCTTCATCTCAAACTTGACTGCAAGATTCCTCTTGGTATTGGCAATCAAACTGTCATTACCTGTTACAAACAGATCATCCACATACAAAAGTAGTATCATTGGATTGCCTTCCTCAACCTTGTAATAAAGGTTGGAATCTGCTTTACTCTTGGTAAAGCCCAAACAAGATAGGAAACCATCCATCCTACCATACCAAGTCCTGGGAGCTTGCTTCAAGCCATACAAGGCTTTCTTCAGTCTACACACATATGACTCCCTGTCATGTGTTTCAAAACTGAGTGGCTGTTCCACATACACTTCCTCTTCAACTACACCATTCAAGAAGACATTCTTGACATCCATCTGGTGTATCTTCCATTTCATCGCTGCATCCAGAGCAAGTACTCTTATTATGGAAGTGTACCTGACTACAGGAGCAAAAGTTTCTTCAAAATCTATTCCCTCTTTCTGAGAGAATCCACGAGCTACGAATCTTGCCTTTTATTTCTCTATGCTTCCATCTGCAGCATGCTTGATCTTGTAGATCCACTTGGGAGTCACAACAGACTTCCCTTTAGGTCTTAGGACAACATCCCAAACATCATTCTTCATTATTTATTGGTATTCTTTGACCATGGAATCCTTCCATTCTTTCTTTTCTACTGCTTCTTCATAACTGGAAGGTTCTTTGCTCATGATATCACAGAGTAAAGCAACATAGCTGGTATGTGATCTAGTTCTCTTCTTTGCTCTGTGTTCTTCTTCTAGAATGCCATATCTTTCTGCATCTTGAATGAGCTCTCTAGCACATGTAGGTTTTCTCTTGTGAGATTTATTCTCACGGGGTGGATTTACTGGTTGTTGCGGATCTTCAATTTCACAATCAACATCTAGAATTGCTTCAGTCATGGTAGTGTCTTGAAATCTAGTTTCCTTAGTTTCTTCATAAACTTCAACAGGTGTCTTCCTTGATTTGACGAATGCTGAGTTTTCATCAAATTTTACGTCCCTACTGACATCAATCTTCTTGAACCCTAGAAAATATATTATGTAAGCCTTCAAGCTTTCACTGTAACCCATAAAGATACCCTTCTTTCCTGAAGGATCTAGCTTGGTACTCTTTTCTTTTGGGGCATGAGTGTATACTAGACAACCAAATATTCTGAGATGGTTGAATTCAGGTTTCTTACCAGAGAAGACCTCTTCTAGTGTCTTGTTGTCCAATATCTTGTGGGGTGTTATGTTCTGCACATATACAGTTGTCCTAGCTGCTTCTGCCCATAGATGCGTAGGTAGATCCTGGTCATGCAGCATTGCCCTTACTACTTCCATGAATGTTCTGTTCTTTCTTTCTGCAACTCCATTCTCTTGTGGATTGTAAGGAGCAGTCAACTCCCTCTTAGTCCCTGAATCACTGCATAGCTTCTTGAAGTCACCTGAGGTGAATTCTCCACCATTGTCGGATCTGAATGTTTTGATCTTCTTATTAGTTTGGTTCTCCATCAAGGTTTTGAATTCCTTGAACTTATCCAACACTTCATCTTTGTTCTTCAAGAGGTAAACCCAATTCTTCCTGGAGAAGTCATCAATGAAAGAGATATAGTAAGCATACCCACTCAGAGAACTGGATGACATCGGACCACATACATCGGAGTGGATAATTTCCAAGATACCTTTTTCCTTGCTTTCACTGCTTGGAAATTCCTTCTTTATGTTCTTTCATTTTGCATATCCTTTACAAACACCTTCATGCTTGGTCTTTATTTTAGGAAGACCTTCTACAATTTTAGTTGCAATTGGTAATGCTCTGTAGTGCATATGTGAAAGTCTTCTATGCCAAAGTTCATTTGTCTTGTTGACCGAATCGTGACCTGACAGTCGACAGGGGTCCATCGACTGTCGACCCATACCGCAGTCTCCCTGGGCACCAGCCCAGGCATGTTTGAGCCCACCCAGCAACACCCACAGAGCAGATGAGGGCTCACCTGAGGTGTCCAAGAAGAGCAGACAGAACCATGTTTCCACCAAGGGAGGAGGCAAGTTGCGACACTATGATACTAACAGCAATTCCAAACATTCACCATGAAGTTCTAGCGCATCGCAACATTTAACATTACTAGAAACAGAGATCACATATTACTTTAATCGCAGCATTTTCACATAGATAGATAACACATTATTGCATCCTTCAGATTATAGCAACAGAAAACAGATAACTGCATTAAGAATACAAAATAATCATTACGCATATATTGCACCAAATCATCATCATCATTATATTACTGTGGCAAACCAAATACATAAATCTCTATGCAACATCCGCATTATCTCTGTCTATCTTCGCATATAGCACTTATCTCCATCTATGACTTTCTACCCCTTAACACTTACAATTCTCCTCTATTTATAGGCTTCCGCCGATTACAATACTTGTCCACTTTCCTAACCGACACTATGGACAATCTACTAACTGACTTGGTCTAATGACCCAAAAACCCGCATACCACGGTACAATGAATTGATATTACAAAATGTATGACCAAAAACCCACCAACTGCGGTATACTTGACTCACTATTACAAAATACATGGTCCAAGTGACCCAAAACCCACCAAGCGCGGTATCCTTTGGCCCACGATACTCCTTTCGTGCCTTCATCCAACGTGTCGCGGTGTCAGCAGTACTGCGATCTTTCCTCATCAAACCGCCTGCCAACAGGCCCCCAACACAATCTTGTGGCTCGCCCTCGAGCCATGTCAACTGCTTCTGTTCTTGTTGTCTGGATCATGAGTTGTTGTCTCCTTCGTTCGGCTGTACAGATCCTCGGATACCAATTTTGTAAGCCCTCCATGAGAGTAGGAAACCCCCGAGTTACTGTCAGGTATATCGCAAACTCATCCTTCAGTCGCATAGAAGAGTGCAGAGTGAAAAGAAAAGAGGACGAATAGTACCAAGGGGTGAGAACAGCAGATGACTCTGGCACATTTGTTTTGCGCCAACATCCATCTTCTACTGAGGTCAGGGAGCTGCCAACCCAACCAGCGTTCTGATAAAAAATGGCACAACCCTTCAAGAAACTACTGCATATTGAAGCATGCGGGACTGGCTAAGGGTCCATTTCACTGTCGACACATCCCACATTCGCCCTGGCACCGGCCCGAGCATGCATAGCGTAAGTGCATCTGCGGTGTCAAGATGATTAGGGACACTCGTTGTGCGGGTCCGCAGAGCCCCTGGGGTGCTACCATGGGAAACAAAGCAAAGCATTTCCATAGCCTCCTTGGAATTCCTTGCAACTCAACTCACATAGGGATCAAAAAGCATAACCACTCTTGGTCGGACAACTTCTGGATGGAGAACTACCAACTTCCTCAATTACTTATAACCGGACCCTCCTCTGTCATGACGGGGGGAATGATTCCCCGGTACCTCTCATCTGTGTATCTGAGCTGGCCAACTACCACAATGGAGGGGTCGACCATGCTGCCAACACATCTCCTGTGTGCTACCACGTGAACAACCCTGGTGACCATCCCGGTCCAGCGTGTCACATGCAAAACATGCCGTCGTCATGTGTTAATCCAGCCATAGCGGTCAGGGGAAATCATATGCAGAGAGGGTGGCCTATAATCCCTCCACTTCACTGTACTCTCCCAAAGTCATCGTGCAGAACTCGTCAGCAAGCCTAAGTGAAACACCATCATGATGCTCTGACCGGCGGCACAGCCTCTCCCACTGGTGCATACTTTCCTCGGTTGGTGCGTTATCTGCCACCAAGCAACCTGCAATGATCATCATTCATTCATCTTTTTTTTTTGAACCTAATGCGAATCAGACATCGCACTGCTCTAAACCCGCGCAATAGGGCTTCAATCGGTGACCATTTACCAACTTGGGGAGCATTGCCCCATCCAATCGCTGCAACTAAACCGCTCCTCCTGAAGTGATACTACTAATGCAGTAGGGACCCAGCCAATGCATCTGTAACTTGCCTAGATGTTTCATAAACTTATTGTCATACAATAGCACCAACTCGCCTTGCTGAAACTGCTTGTGTTTTATGTGGCGATCATGCCATGCCTTTTGGCGATCATTCTCTACTACTTGATGAAAGCCAGCGATAAATCGATCTTCTTCGAGCTCCACTAATTGTGCTAGATGCTCGTCTAATGCTGCAACATCATCCATGTCGGTAGTTGCCACAATTTATAAACTTGGAACAATGTACTCCATACGCATAATTGCTTCCTTCCCATATACCATCTTAAAAGGTGTCTGACCAGTCAACCTTTTACATCTGGTGCGGTAATCCCACGGCACCGTTGGAACTTTCAAATCCCAATCGTCATGGTTTGCATTGCACACCTTTTTCAACTCATGCTCCAATACCTTATTAAACGCTTCTACTGTCTTATTTTCCTGTGGGTGATATGGTGTACTCTTCTTGTGCTGAATCTGCAATTCCTCCGTCAATGCACTGATGGTGCGGTTGAGAAAATGGCTGCCTTGATCACTCAGCAAAATCTTAGGGCATCCAAACCGAGTGATAATGTGGTCAAACAAGAACCAAGCAGTCGTTGCTGCGGAACAATCAACTACAGGTGCCGCCTCCGCCCACCAAGTCAAATACTCTATCGCCATGATAATATATTGGGCACCTGCACGTTTCCCTGGTGGATTGATCGGCCCTACAAAATCCACAGCCCATTTCTCAAATACTTGTAATGTTAATTGAAGTAGTAGCGGCATCTCATCGCTTATGGATGGTTTGTCGATTCGTTGACAAACATCACAAGACCGGGCGTAGTCTGTCGCATCATTATGTTGTGGGCCACCAAATCCCTGCACGCAACACCTTCTGAGTAGTCTCCTGACTGCCGTAATGTCCTCCTACAACTCCATCATGTGCCTCAGCTAATATCTACGCCTGCTCATGCGGTAAGACACATCAGCGCAAAATTTCATCGGCACCCAATTTATACAACTCTCCCATGATCAGTTGAAAGTCTGCAGCCTTGATGACTAATTGCTTCTTTTGAGTAGTAGTAAAGCCATCAGGTGCAGTGCCGGTCACCAAAAATTGAAGGATGTCATCAAAATAGTGATCAATAGTGGCCACATGGAATAGCTGGGCATCTGGCAACCCATCTTCAATATTAGTCAGTTCCTCCCTGGTGTCAATCCGCAACAGATGATCTGGTCCAACATTCAATCGACCCGGCTTCACAACGACTTCGAAATCAAACTCCTAAAATAAAAGTAGCCATCGGCAGATCTTTCCCCCCAACACAGGCTTATTGACCAAGTATTTTAATGCAGAATGATCAGTAAACATTTTAAAGTGGCCACCCAACATATAATGTCTGAATTTCTGCAGCGCATAAACCATGGCCACGCCTTCACGTTCTATGGTAGTGTAATTATGTTCTGCCGACGACAATTTTTGACTAGCAAAAGTAATAGGATGATCAATGTCACCTTCACCTGGTTGAGCCAATACAACACCTAGTGCAACTGATGAAGCGTCAACGTGGACATGGAATTCCTTACTCCAGTATGGAAAAACCAAGATTGGAGTCGACACCATCTTCGCTTTGAGTGTTTCGAAACTTTCCTGACATTCTGGATTCCAATGGAATGTCGCATCCTTTTTCAACAACTTCTCCATAGGTGCAGTGATCGCAACATACCCCCTGATGAACTTGCGATAATATCCTGTGTGACCCAAGGTTGCGCGCAACTGCTTAACCGTAGTCAGTGGTTGCAACCCCAAAATAAGCGCAATCTTGGATGGATCGACCAACAATCCCTACTTACACACAATATTCCCTAGCAATATCCCAAATGGAACACAAAAAATACATTTCTTCAAGTTCAGTGATATCTGGTGTTGTTGGCATCGCTCAAGCATTAACCGCAGATTGGCCAAATGATCGCGAATCAACCCAGAAACAGTCCAATCATCCATATATACCTGCAGAAACTTTTGAATAAAATCTTTGAACGCGGCAACAACGACCCGAGAAAATATCGCAAGTGCATTCTTGAACCCGAACGGCATGACCGTGTACTAAAAATAGCCCCACTCAGTAACAAAGGTTGTCTTATGGCAATCCTCCTTGGCAATGTGAATCTTATGGTAGCCAAAGAATCCGTTAGTGAAAGAGTACATCTCCTGACCACCCACTCCTTCAAGTACTTCATTAGTAAATGGGGTCGAAAAGGGATCATGCAAGCAAGCATCATTCAACTTCCGCAAGTCGACACAAATATGCACTTCGCCTGTTTTCTTGTCCTATACCACCATAGGACTGATCCATTTTGACTCTTCCACAGGTTTGATGATACCAACATCTAGCATCCAATCTAGTTCTTCCTTAACTTTTTCTTTATGTTGCGGGTTGAGTCGATAAGGCCGCTGTTGGACTAGCTTAGCGTTTGGTTTCAACGGAATCCTCATCTCTCCTAAATCGCCTAGGATTCCCTTCATTTCCGAAAACTTCATGGGAAACACATCTTGGAATTCATGCAGTAACGTTACTCATCATCTCATCATCCCAATAATCCCCTACATTAGCAAACTTGGGAGTAGCTTCAATGCCGATATTTGTTTTGCGAAGTTGCAACGACTGATTGAATGGGTTACTAGGCGCAATAGGTGGTACTACATCATGACTTCCTTCGGATTCGGGAATGTTAATATTTTGGGGGTCATCATCATCCTCTGACCCTCCACTGACGTTGAAACACTCCATGAGAGACTGCATCTGACTGTGGGTGTGCGGGTCAACAGGGCATTTCACCGAAACAACCTGAAATATCAAATCACGGATGAGTTGCAGGGCGTTATGGACATCAGGGTTGGCATCCACAAATGTGAAGGTATGAGTGAAACAGTTCATTAACTCCCCCCATGTGGTAATATCTCGGCGTAACTCGGCTGCAGTATACCATGAACGCGGTATCTCTTTCAAAGTATGGACAAAAGCATGAACCCACTCGTCTCTGGGTCGCGCGATCCACAACCATTGACACTCCATCACATGATCACCAGGATCGGTTCGGCCATCATACTTGCCATTGTGATAAACCTCCCTATTGCCAAATCGAACCATCATCAACCTTCGACATTGTGACCAATCTTTAATAAATTTCTTATGCATGGCCCACCAGCGTGCTAGAGCAGCCTTCAGTGCTTCCTCCAAGGCCAGTAGTTGTTGTGGTTCTGGAACACGGTCTTCGAATTCTGCTACAAAGGTGTCTAAGCTAGGAAACCCCCCATAGATAGGCAATGTGATCATTTCTGTTGCGATACAACATAAATATTGCGTAACTAAACCACACTTCCAGACTAATACTTTATGCATGCGATTCTGCCAATGTTCCAATGCATCATCAGAGTCAAAAGACACGGAGCTCTCACTGCACCACTCCAACTCACCGTGAACAGTGGGATGAATGTAATCCTCTGAAATATTAAATGCGTGATCCCAGTTAGTGTGATCATCATCTTTGAAAGGCTCAACATATCGGCATCCTTCAGCCGAATCCAACGGAGCAATAACTCAAAAATCGTGGTTCTCAAAAGTCATCATGCGCTTCTTGAAGTTAATTACAGCTCCACTATCATTAGCCCATCCTATCCCCAACAGCACAGGATAGGAGCTTCCTCCATCAACTACCTCAATGACATCAAAATCGGCATAAGTCTTCATTCCCTCAATATCAATTGTGAGCTGCGGAACTCACCCAATAGGTGTAACCTTCGCATGATTAGCCAACCGGAGCTGCACAAGAGGCTAGCTCAATGGGAGACTCCCCATTTTCTGCCACGCTTGCTTGGTTAAGATGTTAACATCCGAAGTAAGATCAAGAATCACAGAATCAACATCATAACCCCCGATTTGAATATTCATTCGCATTTCCTTGCCAGTCTTCCTTCGCTGTAAGGAGTTTACTGCTGACCCCTGCTGTCCTTTCGGAAGTCACTGCAGCCATCCCTCAATCTCAACCAGAGCAACTAGATCTCGTGCCAAGGACAGACAACTTTCAAGGAACTTCTGCAGTATTCCTAGTGGTGGTTGATCTGCATCTGACGTAGCATCAAAGATAGGCGGCATATCACAAACAACAGCGTTACCGCAATCTTTCTCCAAAGTGCAACGTGCCTCCATAAATGTCTCCCGCTCCACATCAATATCAAAATTTACCATCTTTTGACCAGACAAGCAAATGAGTGGTTGCGAACCATCATCCCCAATAGTTTTACCTCCACAAGTGACAACAGCCACGGAAGCATCTTGCAGTCGCGGTTCTGCAGAAGTAGTCGCAATATTAGCACCCTGTGCCTGATTCTACGACAGATTCCCTAGTTGATTTACATTTGGATTAGCATTCGGCGGTGGTCACAGGGGCTAGTTCTGAACAGGTTGTTACACCGGGTTCTACACTGGTTGCTATATTGGGTTCTGTAGCTGTGGAGTGTTTCCAGCCTGCCACCTGGCAATCAACTGCAGACAATTCTCAACTGTATGATCATTACCGAAACAAAACGTACATTGATTCTGCAGTAGTGGGAAGTCACACTGATAATGCCCCCATACCGCATAGTGGTAACACTGAATAGGTCCACGACCACCTCGGCCTCCTCCTCCACGACAGAATCCACCACTGCGTCCGCCCCTGTAGCCTCCCCGATAGCTGCCATGCTGCTGATACTGAGGTTGGTTAAACTGCTTCTACATGGGTGCTAGCGGCATCCCTTGCCCTTGTGGTGCATACTGTGGTTGTTGCACATATTGAGGCTGCGGGGGGTTCACTGGTGTATATTGCAGTACGAGCTGCTGGGGTTGCTGCTACTGCGGTACAAACTGCATCAGTGCTTGAGGCATCGGTTGAGCTACCTGCGGCTGTAGCGGTGCAGCACGCTGATCATCTTTGACATAGAATGCATCACACATTCTCTCCTGTAGCAACCCATATGCACGACAATCCTTGTCATCATGTCCTACTGACTTACAGAAGGTGCAATACAAATTTCGTGGAGTTGTGACCATTTTCTGCATATACGGGAAGCTATCATGACTATGCCCAAACACCGAACAAACACGACAGCATGGCATACTGCCACCATTCAACGGGTTTGGTGCACTTGACACCAAATAATTATGGAAATCCGAACAACCATCTTTTGTATACCCTTCTCTTCGGTAGCTCGTACACTAAACTTCATAACGCGGTTCTTTGTTCTTCTTTAAATCCTTCAACTGTATAGTCAGGTTAGTGAGTTGTGTCTGTATCTGCGACATCCCAGTTGCATTATCACCAATCGGGGATGCCTCCAACTGCATTGCGATCTCCAGAGCTTCACTAGGCGTCGAAATTTTTTGTTGCGTCAGCAGCAACCGAATATGGGGTAGTAGTGCCGCAATGACCCATTCTTTTTGTTGGACAACACTCATATCAAAACTAACCTTGGCCATCAGTGTCTTGAATCGGTGGTCAAAATCTCATACTGTCTTGTTAGGATACTGCTTAATTTCCTTTAATTCAATAATATACTGGGCCTCCGACTTAGGCCATCTAAATTCAGCAATCAGCCCATCCCGAATCTCATTTAATGATTTATCTAGGGCCCCTGTAGGGACTAAGACAAATTTCATAAACCAATCTAATGCACGACCCCGCAAGGTCGTGGCCAACTGTCCTTTCTTAACATCGTCATCAGTGATCTATTTCACAGTCCAGGCCGCTTCACACAAAAACCAATATTGCTTTGGGTTGTCTATCACACTGCCATGGAAAAACGGTAGCTTAGCATCATCGCCCGCCATCTTGGGTTTCCTTCCTCTTGTCACTGTACTACTACTTCCAATTAAATTTTGCGTTGTCGACGTACTTGGTGATATCGAAGTAGTTTTTCTTGCCGATTGAGAGCTAGTGAGCAGAGGTGTGGGCACATTGTTGTTGAGGTTCGATCCTGCCTCTATCCTACGCATAGCCTGGTTATCCCTAATAGGACTGTGAGGTAACTTTGTCCCATGTGGCCTTCCTCTACCTCTTTTCATGTCAGAACCTTGCTCCTCCCCTCGTAAGGCCACTTTCTTCCTTGGCCTCACTCACAGTCTCCTCATGGTCTGCACCCATTTACCCCTTTACCATTTCATGCACCGTTCCCCAATAGTCGCGGTACCCACAGCCTTCGTCCACCAGGCTGTCTACTGATCAAGATGCATCTTTAATATGCCTTTCTCACAGATTAGCATCTTAATCGACAGTTGGAGCGATAACAGAAACCTTCCCCTCGGTCCATCGAAGAAGTATCTTTCAGCTTCACTATAGGATTTCTTCGTATAGACCGCAAATTCAGTAATTTATCCTTCCAAGATTCTATCAAGCCAAACCTCGACATCCCATGATGCCTTATTATCGACTTTCTGCAATTCCTGAATCAGTTCCGGGGTCCAGGTCATCGGCTTACCACCCTGGAATCTCCTCTTCTGAAAGGTCAGTTTTGACAACCACTCATACAAAATGATTGGGAATTCACAGAAAAACCATTCATGCGGGCCGTCGTGAATAAATCTTCCCACCCATTGATCTACTGTGAGTTGCGTGTTCCAACTTTCTTCTTCAACGAACTCCTTCAACCTCTGATTGAACCATTTTTCTATCTCTGGCTTCGTCGGGTGCCACAACATGGCCTCTTCCTACTCTGCACACGGTCCCGGCAACAAAACCATTTGTTGACTAAATCGCGACCTCATAGTCAACAGGGGTCCACCGACTGTCGACCCATACCGCAATCTCCCTGGGCATTGACCCGGGAAGGTTTGAGCCCACCCAACAACACCCACAGAGCGGATGAGGTCTCACCCAAGGCGTCCAGGAAGAGCAGACGGAACCATGTTTCCGCCGAGGGAGGAGGCAATTTGCGGCACTATGATACTAACAGCAATTCCAAACATTCACCATGAAGTTCTAGCGCATCGCATCATTTAACATTACCAGAAACAGAGATCGCATATTGCTTTAATCGCAGCATTTTCACATAGACAGATAACACATTATTGCAGCATTCACATTATAGCAACAGAAAACGGATAATTGCAATAAGAATAGAAAATAATCATTATGCATAGATTTCACCAAATCATCATCATCGATATATTACTGTGGCAAACATAATACATAAATCTCTATGCAAAATCCGCATTATCTCTATCAATCTCTGCATATAGCACTTATCTCCATCTATGACTTTCTACCCCTTAACACTTACAATTCTCCTCTATTTATAGGCTTCCACCGATTACAATACTTGTCCACTTTCCTAACCGACACTATGGACAATCTACTAACTGACTTGGTCTAATGACCCAAAAACCTGCATACCACGGTACAATGACTCGATATTACAAAATGTATGACCACAAACCTGCCAATTGCGGTATACTTGACTCGCTATTACAAAATACATGGTCCAAGTGACCCAAAACCTGCCAAGCGCGGTATCCTTTGGCCCACGATACTCCTTTCAGGCCTTCATCCAACGTGTCACGGTGTCAACAGTACCGTGATCTTTCCTCATCAAACCGCTTGCCAACATGGCTCCATGGATTCATTTACCATGGCATGTTCAGGTTGTCCCTTCAATTTGTACAATCCTCCCTCTTGCTCTCCAATCACCACTGCATCATCAATAGTTTTACCCTTTGGCCACATTAGGACTTGGCCATCTACAAATGCAACCCTCATGCCTTTTGCATCCAATGCAAAGATGGAGAGTAAGTTCTTCTTGATTCCAGGTACAAATAACACATCTTTCATCTTCAAGGATTTTCCAGATTCTAGGTTGTAGGAGGCTTCCCCACTTCCTTTGATAGGGTATTGATAATCATCCCCAAGTTTCACTTTATGGGGTGATTCATGTTCAGACAGATTTACAAAATATTCTTTAAACCCAATCATGTGTTTAGAAGCCCCACTATCAATTAACTAATCATTACAACCATGAGAAATAGTACCTGTGAGAGAAGAGATTAGAACATACTCTTCTTCGCTTGATGAGTCATCATCATCACTTTCTTCTCTAGCTTTCTTCCTGGGAGGTTCATCATCCTCAACAACATGAGCATGATATCTTCTTTTGTTATTCTTCTTCTTCTTCTTGAATTTGTTGTGTTTCTTCTTCTTGGGGCAATTTGAAGCAAAGTGTCCCATTTCATTACATTCGTAACATAGAACATGAGATAGATCTTTCTTCTTGTGATGAGGATGAGAATGTTTCTTGTTATGAGATTTCTCCCTCTTAAACTTGCTTCCCTTGGTGTGAGCTATGAGAGCTTGATATTCATTCCCCATCTTTTCTTCTCATTCCACAAGCCTTGCTTCTTCTTGTGAGCATTCTTCTCGCAGTCTGCTGAAGGATACCAACTTCTTTCTTGCACATATTCCTTGGATAAAAGAATCCCATGGCCTACGTAGGCCATTCGAGTGGTCATGACAAATTCACCATTCTCCACCATTTCATCCATTGCTTCTAGTTGTTCCTTGATCTAAGAGACCCTAGAAAAATAATATTGAATGGATTCTCCATTCTGAAGCTTTACCCCTTTCAATTGGTTCCACAGAGTCATCTTCTAATTTATGTTCTTCACTTCAAATAGCTTGGATAGGGAATCAAACATCTCTTTGGGTGTCTTCAGAGATGACACATGGGGGATGAGATGGTCCTTGATAGAATCAGCAATGATTCTCTTTGCCTTGACCAAGTTCTTCTTGTGGAGGGTTTTAGCCTCTTCTCCCTCTGGGATAAGGACCTCTTCCTTTATGTAAGTATCCAATTCATTTTCTTCCAGGATTAACCCAATCCTATACTTCCAGGCTCGGAATTTATCAACCCCTTCAAGCTTGTCCTCAAGCTTGGTGTGGTGAGACATCTTAAATAGTACTTCAAATGGAAATAGAAAAGATTTAGGTCTTACCAGTTGATTTGCTGAAAACTGGATCTGGTCCCGGATTAGGGTTTTTCAGAGAAACCCTAAAAATTCAAAATGTGAATTTCAACTTTCTAAAAGGATAGAAAGATGTGCCTTGATGAGCTGATCAGCCTGGTGTATTCAAAATTTGAGATCTGCAAAGCTTCATCCTTCAAAAATGCCTTTTAGTCTTCTCGAGTTCACTGGGAGTACCCTGAATTAGGGTTTGAGTTTCCCAGAGATTTACCCACCCAAAAATCTCGATCCAAAGCTCTAAACTTCGATTTTTCCAAGGAGCTTCCAGCTATGTCTTTAGATTTCAGAAATGCCTATTTTTGTGGAAACCCTAATTTTTAGGGCCAAAACTGAAAATGCTCAGAATTGAATTCTGATTGGACAGATAGATTCGCCTTGGTGAGTAGAGTCAATCTACTATACTACTTTTCCAAAATCTGTGGAGAAAACCCCAATAAACAAGAAAACCCTAGTTTATGTCATTGCATAGTGTCTTCTTCTCAAGTTAGCTCTGATACCATGTTAAATTTTGAGCATTAATTCACAATACTCTAGGATCTTTACTGAGAGAATAACATGTACAGTATATCAATGCATATCAATCATAACAAGCATGTCAATCATCACAGGAAGCAAAAGCATGAGAGACAATAGACACAGAGTTTCCATGGGGAAAACCCTAAGGTGAAAAACCCCACAACTTCCTCAGAGATAGATAGAGAAATAGCTCAACCAAAGTACAAGAGATAGACTCCTCTTAGCAGCTGATCCTCCTCCTCACATGTGCGCCACTTTACGAGTGAAGGAAGTGTGAGTTCTAAAGTGATCCAAATAGAGATCTCCTGATCTCTATTTATACTTGTCCTGTTTGCCCAATAACCTTATGGGGCCGACTTGTCTAGCTAGGTACAATAAATTCATATTACATTATATCGGGCCAACCCCTTACAAGGTGGTCTAATAACCCATCGGCAAGTTAACATACTTGCAACACTTGTCAATACAAATGACAACAATTCCGTATAGAGGAATAATACATCTCTATAGGAGTACAATAAATATATAAATGAAATACATTCCGAAGTTACATATACATCAACAACTTTTACCAACTTCATGGATTTGGCTTGCGTTGATGTTTCATGCAAGTTAGATCCGTGAACAAAACCTCGGCCATAGATCTCAACCTCCTCAGATCTGCATCGTCCAAACCCGCGAGATTCTACCAAAAGTTCATGGATCCAAAAGTTTGTTTGCTCCGCGCATGTCGTATCAGAGAAGTAGTTCCCGACCATCGATCAGCTCCATTGGTCGTTGATCTGCTACTTAATATGCTTATGGGATAAACCTCCTGCCTCTATCTAGAACACCTCACCCTTTTTGCGCAAAGCGTGCTCATGACTGTAGATCTTCACCACCGCCGATCTAGATGGCTTATTTGTGTAGATATGTAACTGTAGGCAGACCTTAGCAATTTAATTCTCCTTGCAAAGTTTTGGGCTTGGGATTTGATCAGTTCACCCTTGAGGCCATCAATACCTACCCAGTTGATTCTATTTTGCTCAGACCACCGATGCTTTGTCTGTTCTTTTTAGAAATTGACCCTCCCAGTTTCATCCAGGACAACACTAGTGCTAACACCGACAAGCTAAACGGGCAATCTAAACTTCATTTTAATCACCTGGTGTAATCTCATCCACAGGATCAAGACAAATCGACGGTTAAAACATAAACATGCCGGAAGGAAAAGAAGGGTTGTGGTGGTTTATTTCATAAATATATATATTCTTTCCGCAATCCTCAATCCGCAATTGCGGGTTGCGGGTTAAGGAAAGAAAATATATCAAAACCAAAAACCAAGATTCCGCAATCGGCTAAGCTATAACATGTAAAAATCGTTTGTCCTGACTTCTGTTTTCCGAATAGCCAGTCAATCAGCTAAGTTATAACAGATAAAAATTGTTTGTCCCGACTTCTGTTTTTCGACAAGAAGGATCGGTCGTCCCTTCGTTTCATAGTGAATTCTGAAAACATTTATCCAGCAAGTCAACAATATCCATAATGGAATACACAAGAAGGATCAACCAACCCTTTTTACAGTGGCGAATTATTATGAAAATAATATTTGGAATAAGAAGGGTCGAGCGACCCTTCTTGTCGTGTCGAACTATTATGAAATTAATATTGGGAATACGAAGGGTCGGCCGACCTTTCAATTACGAGGCAATTTTAAAAATAGAACACCTTGGAAATTTTAACCTATAAAAAAATATTTCTCCTGACTTCCATTTCTTGACAAGAAGGATCGGCCGCCCCTTCTTTTCATAGTTAATTGTGAAAATATTTTATACAACAATTCGGATATATCAATAATAGAGAACACAAGAACGATCGACCGACCCTTCTTGCAGTATCAAACTATTATGAAAAGAATATTTGGAATAAGAAGGGTTGGTCAACCCTTCATTTACAAGGGAATCGTAACAATAGAACACCTTTGGAAAAGAGCGGCCGCTCTTTCTCTGAGAATACTTCCACTGTCCAGCATAGTCTTTGAAGCAAAATGTCGATAAATTTTGTTGTTTAAATGTTGATTTCTAATATCCTGGAGTAACACATGGAACGATCATATTGTGACAGGTGGCATATTTGATTTGGCACATTTAGTATTAGAAATATAGTTGGCTCGCATAGAATATTGCTTCGTATAGAATATTTTTTGCTATGAGCACCGTTGAATTTGGCAGTTTGAGTATAGCAGATCATATTTTAGTATTTAGGTAGTTACTCTGAGGATAATTACTTGATTTTAAGTGCAGCAGATAAACCACTTATAAAGGCCAATTATTCTTATTATTAAGCACAATTACAACACTTATCACAAATCCAATTTTGTAACAAATAACCATCCATTATCAATCCCAATGGCTATAAGTTGTATCTTTCCTTTTATAAAACTTTAATGGAAATGAGAAAATACAACTTTTTGTTAACCAAGTGGAAATTTAGAAACACAACAATTTTGTTGCTTAAAACTGCCACACAGACAAATTTAGAAACCAATTTTGTCTACTATCAACCCTTAGAACATCCACCACTCTAAACACTATTCCCCATATTTTCTCGCACTGCCTTGACTGCTGTAAGGCCCTTCTTGTTTATTCTAATATTTTCTAATGCAAGGCCCTTCTTGGTGACCATGCCCATATGATACTATTTACAGAGCATCATATGGGCATCAAAAATAAGTTTTGGAATAAAACGTGACAGTTTAACATGATGGTTCCAATATGACAGTACTAGTATCTGATGCTTGATAAATATCACCAATCAACTTACCCAAAGTGCTCTTTTTTATCTGATGGCATTTATACCATGCATTTTGACAGACGTCTACTGTGTCTAATCTCATTGTAAACAAGCTTCTTTTTCCGCCATCTCATTCTTTGGCCACAAGAGCATTTGATCCCATAGAATTTATAACATTCAACTATCAAATTTCTTAGCACATTCAACTATTGATCGAAGTGGAATTTTTTATATACAAAAATTTGAGCAACAATGTTCGGTGCCAATGTTTGAAAGGTGTGCACCCTGATTTATTGCAGGCCTGTAAGGTATCAAACTTGAATTTCATTCATAAATTTTAGAAGAAGCTGGTATATCCACTGCTCACCCTTGGAAAACATGCCATACAAGAAAACACCACTTCATAAACTAGAATACCAAAGGAGAAGTCACCCAAAAATGTTCCCCCAACAAAATCACTCCCACTCACAATTGTTACAAAACCTATGGAAATGCAATCCTTTCTTTTTGAACACTTATGTAACAACATAACTTTTCTCATAATAAAATAAGATTTATTCTCAATTGTTGTGATATGTGCTACACTCGTCGAAATTAGTAGAAGCTGGTATATCATTCACCTCATTCTTAGTTGTTATGATATGCGCTACCTCATTTACGGAATTGTATGGCCTTGTTCCATTACCTTTAACATCTGTATATTCACAATGCAAAGTACCTGGAAGGACCATATGTAAAGGACATTCTTCAAAAACATTCCAAAAGTATAACATCCAAAGGAACATTATCGAGGTCAAGCAAAGTGTTTGCAGGCCATCTTATAAGGGAGCCTTCAAATACACCACAATCCTCGCAATTGTAGAAGACTTTATGAACTAAAATACCAAACTCACCAGCATCTAGTACTAGTACATTCAGATTGATTGTTGTTGAAAGTGCTTGGAACAGAAAGCAATGTTTCTGTATTAAAATCAATGATTCTTTTAATCGGCCATACAACAAAAGATCCATTGCACACCCCTGGACAACATGCCATACAAGAAAACACCACTTCATCGACCATAATACCAAAGGAGAAGTCACCCAAAAATGTTCCCCCAACAAAATCAGTCTCACTCACATTTGTTACAAAACCTATGGAAATGCAATCCTTTCTTTCTGAACACTTATGTAACAACTTAACTTGTCTCATAATAAAAGAAGATTTATTCTCAGTTGGTGTGATATGTGCTACACTCGTCGAAGTAGAAGATGGTATATCATTCACCTCATTCTCAGTTGTTATGATATATGCTACACTCATCGAAGAAGAAGCTGGTATATCATTCACCTCGTTCTCGCAAATAGCAGACCCAATCTGGTTAACGATCTCAGATACAGGCCATTGAATATAACCACCAACAGCCTTTGACAATGTATCTGCACCTTCTGATCGATAGGGCAATGGAAGAATTGCATTCAAAGAATTGGTAACATTTACAATGATACATCCTTCATTAATGTTGATATTATGCAAAACTTTTCTTTCTGGAAACGAGATTCCTTCGGCAACTTTCAATCCATTCAAAAGTAGGTCCACACATTTTTTAGTACTAGAATCCATTTCATAAAAACAATATCTAAAATATAAAATAACAGCACACATTGTTCAAAACCAAAATCCATTTCAGAAGCATTTTATGAAATATAAAATAACAGGAGCACATTAACAATCATATTTATTTTAAACAAAGATATAACATAGATTATAATATATAAAAAAATGGCTATCCAAACTTCCAATTTTTCAAATGGTAGGATCGGCCACCCCTTCTTGTAGAAGAAGCAAACACAAGAAGGCTCGAATGACCCTTCTTGTAGTCTAGAAATATTATGAAAAAAAATTTGGGTAGAAGAAGCATCTCCCGCCCATTCATTTATGACAGAATATTAAAAATGTTCAACCTACGAATGCTAGGCCGTCAATACATGTATTTCAAAAATTGTGAACAAGGGAAGAATACTGAGCACAACAAGGGTCAGCCGACACTTCATTTACGAAATAAATTTAACTATATTTAACCTACGAAGGCTATGTGGACAATTATCGACTTCCAACTTCCGATGTAAATAGTAGGAACTCGGACATCATCTAAGTTCTAACATATAAAAATGTTTGTATCGGCTTCCATTTTTTGAAGAGAAGGATCGACTGCCCCTTCGTTTAGGAGATAATTGTGAACAACTATATCCAGCAATTCACCTATAATATCAAGAATGGAGAAAGAAAGAAGGATCGACCGACCCTTCTTCATTCTAGAACTATTATGAATACAATACTGGGCAGAAGAATGGTCGGCCGCATGTTCATTTATGAGGGAATTGTAAAATTATTCAACCCACGAAGGCTAGTACATCAATTCATCAATATCTAAAATGGTGAACACCGGAATAATACTGAGCACAGCTAAGTTATAACATATAAAATTGTTTGCCCCGACTTCTGTTTTTCGAGAAGAAGGATCAGATGCCCCTTTGTTTAGTAGATAACTATCAAAACCTTTATCTATAAATTGAACACTATCCAGAATGGTGAAGACGAAGAAGGATCGACTGACCCTTCTTGCAGTCTCAAGCTATAACGAAAATAATATTGGGAAGAAGAAGGATCATCCGCCCTTTCGTTTACGACGGAATTGTAAAAATAGAACTTGAAGAAAGAGCGGTCGATATTTATCTTTGGATATTTCCACTCTCCAACAAAATGTGCGAAGCAATGTTCCTATGAAATATGTGTTTAGAGTGCCGATATCTACTTTAGCCACTCCGAAAAACTTATCCCTGGAGGAAGGAGCAGACGATCTTTCTCCTCAGCATCTACTTCCAACACCCTAAAATGGAACAACCTTACGATAGAGAAACCTCGCTTTTATTGACAAAATTTTGACTTGACAGCAAACTCTTTGTAGCAAAACGTCTGTAAAATTTTTCGTTCAAATGTTGAAATCTAGTCTCCAGGGTGACACGTGGAACTTTCAGATTGTGCCACGTGGCTTTGATTATTCCAAAATTGATCTGTGCTACACTCGGCGAAGTAGAATTATCTATACCATTCACCGCAGTCTAGGCCCAAAAGTATGAAAGAATGTTTCTGTTTGGTTAATCATAGTTAGAATATTTCCAACTAATGGCATCACTATCTGCATTATCGTGACTGTTTCCAACACATTATCCTGCCTAAATTTTAAGAACATTTTTATCAGCTTTCTCTCTGAAACTAAATGCCTTGGTATCATATGCAAGACTCACATGTGTTCTCATTTCATCCAACAATTTGAGTCATACACTGCGTCCAACTACGCAATACATGGGACTTTTCTAGCCAAGATACTGTATTGGCAAACAATTACACCTTAATATTGTTTAAAGCTATCTTATTGCTTAATTTTATTCAATTAAATTAAATACTTAAATTATATATATTTATATTAAAAGAAATGTAATCAATATTATATAAATTAAGACATAAATTATCAATAATTTCAAATATTTCAAATAAAGTATTAACGTTTACATAGATTAGTACACTATAGTGAATATTAACTGCAAAATGATATTAAAAAGAAAAAACATGTTTCAATTTTATGAGATGATTTGTCGTTATCTTTTTCCAACAAACCTAGCCAAATGCTAGAGGATTTGCAGAAAACAATATGGAATATATGAAAATAATACGCTACATCACCATACAGAAAACGTATGCAAGTTGGCAGGAATAGACATTAATGAGTAACAACTGATTTTGCAAATATAACGTTGTGAATTCATATTAATGGACTGTAAGAAGATAACTACCCGGAATTGAAGGAAATAAATCCTGGAAATCTGGAGAATCTAAAACGTTCAGCGACTTTAAATTACTGTGAACTTCAAACTGTCATTGCATTGATTTTTGACAACCATGGAAGATATGGATTTTTAGCCCGGAGTCTGAATAAGCATGCTCTGTTACAGATTTAGATTTATGGTTTGAATAATATAAATACCTGCCAATTGAAAAACTAGCAGTCGATTCTTCAAACCAATCTTACTGCTCTACCCGCCCAACACTCTTCTCAGTTCCACCTCAGCAAAAGCAAACCTCGGTCCTCAGAGAAAACAGAGCTCCAAACTGGAAAACACAGAGAGTTTGAACTTTAAGTTTCAATGTAGGCAATGGGCGGGAAGAACAGTGTGGCGGGATAAGTTTCAATGTAGGCATTGGGCGGGAAGAACAGTGTGGCGGGATAAGTTTCAATGTAGGCAGTGGGAGGGAAGAGCAGTGTGGTAAAATATCAATGCAGAAAAGTTCATGACATTTATTATCACAGTGTGGAGGGATATCATTTGTATGTCGTGACACATAAACACAATCCATCATAAATGTGCGCCTCGTAAACGTGATGAGATTATTCACATGAGTGATACAATCCACCATTTACCATTGGCGATGTAGAAAACATTTTAAATGGCGGAAAAGATCAACTCCATTCCAATGTACAAACCATTTTAAATGTTCGAAAAGATCACCTCCATGCGAACGTACAAACCATTTTAAATGGCAGAAAAGATCACCTCTGTGCGAACGTACAAACCATTTTAAATGGTGGAAAAGATCACCTGCTTGCCAACGTACAAACCATTTTAAATGAAGGAAAAGATCACCTCCATGCCAACGTACAAACCATTTTAAATGAATGAAAAGATCACCTCCATGCCAATGTCCAAACCAATTTTAAATGAAGGAAAAGATCAATCGGGCGGTGAAAGATCAAGGGTCCCACTTTCGTTCCGCATCCCCAACATGCACACTAGGATGAGGGGATGGGTGGTTGTGGAATCTGAAACCGCTCTCCATGTGGTAGCACCATGATTTCGGAAGTTGGAAGGACAGTAAGGAAAACCACCATCCTCCATTTGTAAAACCACCTTCTCCCATTCTTCACGGTCGCTGGCACGTGTGGATATGATGTGGCTGGTCCACATCACACCTTCTTCCCACACAACTCCTCCACGTCAAGGCTTCTGCCAATGTGTCTCCTCCACACCAGACTTCCTGCCCACATGGCTTCTCCACGTCAACCTGCACATGCACAGTGGAAAACACCTTTCAATTACACAATCAGAACATGCAAGAATGAAATAAAAAAGCATAAGATTACTTATCTTTATCCAACGCAGATCCAAGCAACTAGCTTTGTAAGAACACTTTTCCACTTACTAGCATCAATATAAATGTGTGGCTCTTTATCAGTTGCAGAAAACTATAGATAAAATGAGTTAAACGAAGAAATTCATTTAACACATAATAACACATGAATCGTATATTAATAGAAATCCAACCTACAGATCGATGTATTCATTAAATTGGCATCATAAAACATAGTTCAAACAAATTTGACAAATTAGTATCCAAAAAAGATGGCCAAGAGAAACCGACTGAATTTCATTGATTATGCAAAAAATTACAATGAATCAATACATAAACATTAGAATAAATTTACCTAAATTATACATAATCCAAACTGAATCGACATCCCCATAACTTGTCCTGATCTTCTTCTTCATGTGTCCTCGTGGTGCCATATGTGAAAATCCTCACAGCAGATCTGAGAGATGATGTATACCTCACAAGAGTAATTATGATTAAGCAGGAAAATAGAAGAAGAGTGAACAATATAGTATAATGAGCAACAAAACAATATGGTACAGTAGAACTCAGATAGAAGCAATAATACTTCACACACACTAGATTATTAATCACAAATGGACATATAAATAATACAATGCATGAAGAATTTGAATGCCTAAGGTGGCAATTCGAATTAGCCTTCATGTAGTGATCAAAGGATCATTGGAGTGTCATCGGAGCACAACTAGTATCATCAAAGCACAACTGGAAGTCTTCATCATCATCAGTGGAGTCATCAATGCTCAAGTAACTATCAACCATCAGTCAAACTAACTCTGGTAGGTGTAACTCAGTGTAACTGACTGTAACTGACTATAACTGACTGTAACTGAGTGTAACTAAGTGTAACTGAGTGTAACTAACTGTAACTGAGTGTAAACTGAAGACAACTGGACTGATAGGTGAAGAAGGGTGAGTTGCTCCCTAAAATCAAGGAAGAAGGGTGCATTAAGCAACTGGAGGGCTAAAACTGAATAGTGAGAAGCTTTTGGGGGCTGGCTAACTGAGGGATAGGTGCTGGATTGATGACTGGGATGCATGCAAACCCTAGAATGCATGCAAACCCTAAAAGTGCATGCATGACTGAAAATGTAAATCATCAAAATACTAGTGGGACTAGGATGGAGTATAGGAATATCCTAACACCCCCCCTTAATCCATCCTGGGCCCTGGTAACTAAGACCAAAGGTCACCCAATACAATCAATAATAACAATCAATAAACCAAGGAAGTGGGAAAATTTCATGGGAAACATACCCCCTCCTCAAAAACAAACTGTAAGGCACACACAAAAATAAATGCTCCAAAATCAAGCAGGTGTGATGCTTGGTCATATGTCTGGAGGTATCTTCTTCTTGGGAAGAGGTGGATCATGTTCAAAAAACATGTGTTTGTACTTTCTCTTCAGTTCGAATGTGATGAGAACAAATCCAACAGTATGAGAATGATCCTTGAACCTGTGATTCGAATCAGCTGAGGTAGGATCAAATCTTTGAAAGTGCATATAGTCTTTTGTCTTCTCCTTTGAACCACCATGGGTGAGATTATGCCAAAAAGAACTATTACATGTTTGCTTGAAATCAAAATCAGATTTAAGACTTAAAAAACAGTTTCTTGAGATCTCCTTTGAACCAGTAGGGGTGAAATCAAAACTATCATATGCATGAGAAATTTTCCCAAGCAGTAATTGCTTAGAACCCAAATTATATACAAGACTTGAATCATGGTTTCTTGAGATCTCCTTTGAACCATGAGAGGTGAGATCAAAACCAGTATATGCATGAGAAATATTCACAAGCGAATGGCAATGGCCATATTCTTCAATGACCTTCTGAAAGCATGGAATTATGATCATATAGTAGTATAAAAGAGGAGATAGCTAGAGAGGAGCGAATGCATTACCTTCAATAGCTGTTTTGACCTCCGAAATAATCATGTGATCATAATGCAAAACAACAGACTTTGGTGCAAGAGAGGATTTACGACCTTCTGCAATATCTAGAGTGTGAGTTGGCACAGAAAGAGAAGAAGGTTTGAGAATGAGTGGAGAATCTACAAGTTCTTTGTCAACAAATTCAATATGAGATGATACTGGTTCATGATCTAAGAGACTATCAAGAGGAGCGAATGGATCACTTTGCTTGCTTTTGAAGGGGTTTGGACCAAATCCTTCATTCTTTATGCCAAATATTTCATCCAGATGGGCCCATAGCTCTTTTGGATTTTCAACATCATCAATGATTTGGTAAAGCATGTATTCAAGCAAAGCAGACATCATTCTTCTAAAGGCCATGTCACCTTTATTCAACCAATCAATATTCTCTTCAGAGGATTCGAACTCTCTTTCAAAATAACAATCAAAGAGATCATGGCTCTTCAAATATGCTATCATTTTTGGTTTCCATTCATCATAGTTGAATGGAGAAAGAAGAGGGATTCCTTCTAAATATGAATACATTGAAGCTGTAGAGGACCTCCAAAAACAATATAGAATAACTGCAACTGCTACTGCTGCAAAAATGCAGAAACTACTGCAACTGCTGCACTCGAAATCTTGGTAATAACCTGCAAAAAACTCTCAAGAATGGAGATAAACAATACTCTTAACATGCTCTAATACCATGTGAAAATCCTCACAGCAGATCTAAGAGATGATGTATACCTCACAAGAGTAATTATGATTAAGCAGGAAAATAGAAGAAGAGTGAACAATACAGTATAATGAGCAACAGAATAATATGGTACAGTAGAAATCAGATAGAAGCAATAATACTTCACACACACTAGATTATTAATCACAAATGGACATATAAATAATACAATGCATGAGGAATTCGAATGCCTAAGGTGGGAATTCGAATTAGCCTTCATGGAGTGATCAAAGGATCATTGGAGTGTCATCGGAGCACAACTAGTATCATCAGAGCACAACTGGAAGTCTTCATCATCATCAATGGAGTCATCAATGCTCAAGTAACTGTCAACCATCAGTCAAACTAACTCTAGTAGGTGTAACTGAGTGTAAGTTAGTGTAACTAAGTGTAACTGACTGTAATTGAGTGTAACTGAGTGTAACTAAGTGTAAACTGAAGACAACTGGACTGGTAGGTGAAGAAGGGCAAGTTGCTCCCTAAAATCAAGGAAGAAGGGTGCATTAAGAAACTGGAGGGATAAAACTGAATAGTGAGAAGATCCTGGGGGCTAGCTAACTGAGGGCTAGGTGCTAGACTGATGACTGGGATGCATGCAAACCCTAGAATGCATGCAAACCCTAAAAGTGCATGCATGACTAAAAATGTAAATGATCAAAATACTGGTGGGACTAGGATGGAGTATAGGAATATCCTAACATGATAGCATAATCCTAGGATGGAGGTGATCTGAGTTGAGGATTTTCAAGTTTTGTGCATTGATGGAGTAAGAGAAGATTGATTGGTTAAATAATGTTAGGATATTCCTATACTCCATCCTAGTCCCACCAGTATTTTGATCATTTACATTTTTAGTCATGCATGCACCTTTAGGGTTTGCATGCATTCTAGGGTTTGCATGCATCTCAATTATCAATCCAACAACTAGCCCTCAGTTAGCCATCCCCCAGGAGCTTCTCACTATTCATTTTTATCCCTCCAGTTGCTTAATGCACCCTTCTTCCTTGATTTTAGGGATCAACTTGCCCTTCTTCACCTACCAGTCCAGCTGTCTTCAGTTTACACTCAATTACACTCAGTTACACTTATTTACAGTCAGTTACAGTCAATTACACTTAGTTACACTCAGTTACACCTACCAGAGTTAGTTTAACTGATGGTTGACAGTTACTTGAGCATTGATGACTCCACTGATGATGATGAAGACTTCCAGTTGTGCTCTCATGATCATGAGGACACTTAGTTGTGCTCTGATGACACTCTAGTGATCCTTTGATCACTCCATGATGGCTAATTCGAATTGCCACCTTAGGCATTTGAATTCCTCAAGATTTGTACTATTTATTTGTCCATATTGTGATTAATTAACTAGTGTGTGTGAAGTATTATTGCTTCTATCTGAGTTCTACTGTACCATATTATTCTGTTGCTCATTATACTATATTGTTCACTCTTCTTCTATTTTCCTACTTAATCATAATTACTCTTGTGAGTTATACAATCTCTTAGATCTGCTGTCAGGATTTTCCTATATAGTATAATGTATTCGATTTTTTTGATGGAGTAAGAGAAGATTGATTGTACAAACCATTTTAAATGAAAGAAAATATCACCTCCATGCCAACGTACAAACCATTTTAAACGAATGAAAATATCACCTCCATGCCAACGTACAAACCAATTTTAAATGAAGGAAAAGATCAATCGGGCAATGAAAGATCAAGGGTCCCACTTTCGTTCCACATCCCCAACATGCACACTAGGACGATGGGATGGGTGGTTGTGGAATCTGAAACCGCTCTCCACGTGGCAGCACCACATGATTTCGCAAGTTGGAAGGGCGGTAAGGAAAACAACCGCCCTCCATTTGCAAAACCACCTTCGCTCATCCTTCACGGTCGCTGGCACGTGTGGATATGATGTGGCCAGTCCACATCACACCTTTTGCCCATGCAAGTCCTCCACGTCAGGGCTTCTGCCAATGTGTCTCCTCCGCACCAAACTTCCTGTCCACGTGGCTTCTCCACGTCAATCTGCACATGCACAGTGGAAAACACCTTTCAATTACACAATCACAACATAATTAAAAACCTTTCAATTACACAATCACAACATGCAAGAATGAAATAAAAAAGCATGAGATTACTTATCTTTATCCAACGTAGATCCAAGCAACTGGATTTGTAAGAGCACTTTTCCACTTACTAGCATCAATATAAATGTGTGGCTCTTTATCAGCTGCAGAAAACTATAGATAAAATGAGTTAAATGAATAAATTCATTTAACACATAATAACACATGAATCGTATATTAATAGAAATCCAACCTACAGATCGATGTATTCATTAAATTGGCAACATAAAACATAGTTCAAAGAAATTTGACAAATTAAATTCCAAAAAAGATGGCCAAGAGAAACCGACTGAATTTCATTAATTATGCAAAAAATTACAATGAATCAATACATAAACATTAGAATAAATTTACCTAAATTATACATAATCCAAACTAAATCAACATCCCCATAACTTGTCCTGATATTCTTCTTCATGTGTCCTCGTGGTGCCATAATCCTCCCAAGAGATAGGAAGTCCCTTCTTGAATAATGGATCTAACATTTCTTTGAAGTGTTTTACTTAATGTGCTAAAATGTCTATCCTTGCCTGAATCGTGTTCATCTGGTGATACTTATTCACCACCTTCTTTGCCCAAATAATACCAAACACTCTATCCTAAGTTTATGCTAGTTGTTTTCACCTCATCCTCTATCAACCCATTCAGAAATTCTATGGCCTTTTCTGCACAGTCCATGGGCTTCTTTTTGAACTTTTCCTTGATTGATGTTAGGCTTTGCCTAGCTAACTTTAGTACACCCTCTTTGTCTAGAATGAAATCGAGATATGGCCTTAATTTCTCTACCTCCACAATAATGTCAGCCCAAATGACTTGGTTTGCTTCCTACTGGGAGGTCTCACCTGTAACCTCCTAGAGAGGTCGGCCCAAGTAGGGTAAATTTAAAGGCAAGTGGAAGACAAGTATAAATAAGTGGAGGAGGTAGGGTTAAAAGAAGGGATAGATTATGAAGAAACTTTTGCACCCATAGCCAGATACACTTCCATCATAACGGTACCTGCTCTGGTTGCAGTGATAAAGTGGAAGAATTACACCAAATGGATGTCAAGACAACTTTCTTGAATGGTGTATTTGACGATGAAGACTTGTGCTAAAGAACTGTGTCGAGAAATACATTCCTAGTTAAGAGGGAGTGTTGATGTATTTGTAACTTCGGAATGTATTTCACTTGTATATTTTATATTGTATTCATATGGCATTGTACTTTCAACGGATATGTTTCATTCCTCTGATCGGAAAGGTCATCATTGTATGTGATATGGTTATCAAACTCCCTAGTGGGGTTGGCCCTGAGTATATTAGGATGTTAGAAAAAAATTACATCAATGAACAAGATACTACTTATATGCAAGTAATGGGTAAGTTGTCGATGGTACTGTACAACATTTCATTGCTACTTGTCTATAATGAAACCTCTTTGCTGACATGATGGAGTAGACTTGCACACTCTTAAAAATGTTCAGGTAGAGATGGAAGGCATCTAGAAAGTTACGGGATATGGATAAATGTTCTATTGAAGCATGATTGCCTAAGATAATTGCATGACTGTATGACATATGTCTTTATGTGTAAGAATTTGTTCTGAATACTATGAGATGTTTCTAATCATGCAACTGAACTTGTCCCATAGGAAAGACCTTGTACCATCACCTACAAGAGAGACTTATTTTGAAGAATGTTGGCAGGCGGTTTAGTAATGAAGAATCGCAGCATCTCCGATGCTTCGACACGTCAAGCAAAGTCGCGGAAGGAAGACGGCTCTACTATTTTATGTAATTTATAATTTTTGAGTTAGTTATACCGCAATAGGTGGGTTTTTGGGTCCTCAAACCATATGAGATGTAATTTCGAGTTAAGTATACCGCAATAGGCAAGTTTTTGTGAGTCATTTAGACTATGTAAGTAGACTTTGAGTCATTTGTCCAAGAGTCAGTTAAGAAGTTGTTAGTTAGTGGACAAACATTGTAAAGGCGGAAACCTATATAGATACATAAGATTGTAGGAAGGGAAGAAAAGGAGGAGTAAGTAAAAATCAGAAAGAGAAGGAAAGAGCCTTTGGTCTAGTCGATGCATGATTACTGAAATTTGCGTTCTGCAGAGACATTGTATTGGGTTTTTGCGGTAATAATATGATGTGATGAGACTATTCCTGTGCAATCCGGATATGTTTTTCTGTCTTTTGATGATAATGCAATGTTTGTTTGATGTGATGGTTGCTTTACTGTTATGCTTTGCGTAATGATGAATGTTTCCCTTAAATGATGCTAGAAGTGCAATAATGTTGAATTGAATGTCTAGATTTATAATTGAATGTTGCCATAAGATTAATTAGCCAATGCCGCAACATCCTCCTTCATTCGACGGAAACATGGTTCCGTCTGCTCTCCCTTGATCGCTTCAGGTGAGACCTCATTTGCTCTGTAGGTGTTGCTGGGCAGGGTGAAACCTGTCTGGGCCGATGCTCAGGGAGATCGTGGTGGGATGGTATCGATAGAGGGGGGAACCCCTGTCGACTGGGTCTCAGTCAACAAAGAACAAGTGACGATGATTCAGCAAGAATATTGATGAAGTCAAGAATAAGACTTTGAAGAACCAAAAGTACTCAGGAATCGATATGCAACAATGAATGAAATAAAACCAAATTTAAAGATAATGAAGCTCGTGAAAAGGAAGATCATACACCAGATGGATGTCCACACAGGATTCTTGAATGGTGTAGTGGAAGAGGAAGTATATGTGGAGCAACCACTCGGATTTGAGACACACGACAGGGAGACTCATGTGTGCAAACTGAAGAAATCCTTGTACACTCTGAAGATTATGGGGTGACATTACGGTACACAAATTTTTGCAGAGATAGTGTAATCAGTCCTGAGATGTACCTACTTGATGGCTTGCTCGCAAAGATGATGAATACCTACATGGATGAAGACCTATGATGATGCTCCAATGATCCAATTTTGATGATCCAACTCCAGTATTGAAGACTTGTGCCTATATGTATTGATGCATGTGTCAAGAGAATACATTCCTAGTTAAGAGGGAGTCTTAATGTACTAGTATCTGTCACTTTAGAAGATATTATTCACTTTTATATTGTATGTATTACATTTGTACTTTATTGTATCCCCGATGGAGATGTTCATATTCCTCCATTCGAAGGTATCGTCATTTGTATTTGCAAGTGTCACAATTTTTATTGTAAGTGTCGTAACTTATATTTAATGGGTTATTAGACCTCCTTACAGTGGTCGGCCCAGTATATGTTAAGTGGAAGGGTTCTTAGACTCCCCTAGGGGGTCGACCCAGTTAGGATTGTTAAGTCAGTAAATTTTTCTGCATTTTTAGTTTTTTCTCTCCAAGTTTTGGTTTGTTTTTTGAGTTTACCTTAGTTAATTGTTGGTGTTCAGTTTTGATTTTCTGCCTTCTTAAGAATCTTATGAATGCTTGAATAAAGTTTGAGCCCAGTCTTCACATTTCATTTGATTTTGGTCATTTTTATATTGAAAGTGGGTCAAGATGAGTTATATATTCAAAAGGAGAATCAATTATGACTTTAGAGAGTAGCTAAACTAGTGGCCTAAACCAAAAAGCTGCCAAAATCTCCGATAAATTTGGCAAAAGTTATAAAATCTGCTAAATTTTGGTTTAAAGATATTCTTGTAGCGCTACACCAAAGTTTAACACAGAGTGCGCTACAGGAATATCGTGGCATGAGTTTTTCGTAAAATCTCGATCTGATTTCAATCATCATGAAGAGTGTGAGTATCTAATCACATTTTGTGAAGTGTTTAACACGTGTATGCAGCATTTTTAGCATGATGTTCGTTGGTTGATAATCACGAAGAGAAGACAAGGGCATCATTACAGGTTATGCGGGTTCAGTTGCACAGAGCCAATTCCGGTTTCAGCTGTCAAGTTTGCCTCGACACACGCATCATCACTGAGGAGTTAGTGTTTGAAGAGGAGACTTCACTGGGGAACGTTGAATTACGTTATTATGGAAGAAGACAGCTGTGATTCCGGCGCCAGCAGAAATTAGGGCTTTGAATTCGTTTCACCTGCAGCCAAGAAAACGTTAGGAGGACACCTGTGCTCGAAGAGGAACGTTATTGACACCTCAATTTGAAGACATTACGCCACGATGCAGGAGTAATTGACAGGTATTACGTATAACCCTCATAACTGAAGAATTTGGGGTTTTTGCTGCTGTGTGTTCTTCTGAAAAAATTGGTCGCTGAGAAAGGTGTAATAGAATGAAAGGATGAAGAATTCATCACTGAAATGGTTAGCTGAAGCATGATAGGAGGAATTAGCATGACTGTTCCTTTTATGAACTAATCAGAATAGGGCGTTGAAAAACTCACAGAATTGCCTGTAGAATTCAGTTTGTTTAAACAGAGGGAAGTCTGCTAGTTTGATACCGGTGTTATACAGGGAGGTTTGTAGATTTGTGCATGGGTTAAATTGTTATAACCTGCAGTACTATTTGCCCAGAAAGCAGCTTATAAGACACTTCTGAAACCTAAAACTAGACTGTTCCAGTTCCTTGAAAAGAAAGAGATGGGAAAAAACAGTAAAAGTGGTAAGATTAATAGGGCTGAACCCACAGACTTGACATGGATCCAAAAACTTCCAGATTGTGCAGAGATGTTCCAACAGGCAGGATGGTTGAAATTCTTCAAGAAGATAGATGGCTTTAATGCCCAAGTATCATGCAATTTTGCCAAAGGACTTAAGAATGAGATGATCATAATGGATCCTTTAAGATTCAAATTGACTGTAGATTTAATTTCAGAAGCCACTGAAATTGATAATGAAGGCGAGCTCTGGTTTAAGAAATCTCCTTTTGAGTTTGACCCTCAAAGATACTTATTGCCCAATGTTGTTCCTGACTGGAACAAAGGTATCATCATTCATAATTTCAAGAGGGAATGGATTGAACCTTTAAGAATTCTTCAGAGCTATATAACTTGTGAAGGGAGGTACTCATTAGTGTTCAAATACCATCTCAGGTTCTTGCAGCACATGGCAGGGGTGTCAAAAATGAATTTGCCATTCTTTTTCTTCAAAAGCTTGCAGAAAATGTCTAGCAAAATTAAACAGCATGATGATCATACTTCTCAATCATTGTTTCATCATGGTCTCATCAAGTTGATCATCTCTACAGTGTTGCAGAAGGAGGAAAAAACTTGGGACTTCTTTTTGTTTTGGTCAGGGATTCATTCTAAAGGAGAAGACCAGCAACCCAAAAGGCAAACTGATAAGGGAAGAGTAATGGTACAAAAGTTGGGGTATTCAGCTAAACCTGCAAACAAACATGGCATTAAAGTTAAAAAGGAAATAAAGCAGGTAGCAGATGAAAGACAGACTGACAGTCAGCCTCAGGAAATTCCACAGCACAGTGAAGTCAAATTTTCATTATTCGATGACAAAAAGGAAAAGGAAATTCTTGAAAATAAGTCATCATCTATATCAGTGGTTCAAGAAGAGAGGAAAATTGATGTCAAAGCTATTCCTGTAGCAAAAGAGGAAGTCCAGAATCAGCCCAAAAGCCCCATTACAGTCCTCTCAGATGATGAGGGCTATATGTTAGAGGAAGAGCAGTCCATTCCAGAGATCAAGGTTAAAGCTGAGATTAAAGAAAATCAAGTTATAGAGGATAAAACTACCAAGCCTAAAAAGAAGATCAAAAAGCTAGAAGTGGTAGAGTTAGCATCTGTCCAATATCAAGGGAAGACACTAAACATGATGGGAGAGCCAGCTTCTTTATGGAGACCTAAAACTAGGTCTAAAAACAAATTAAGATTAAATATGAAAAAGTTGTTGAATCCGAAGTTGAAGACCGATAAGGTAAACATCTCTGATGAAGAATCCATGGAGGAGCAGTCAAAGGAAAATGCATTGTATTCAGTTAAAAAAGAGGATTTTAGGTCTGTACAGGTAACAGGTGAAGAGAGCTCTCAATCCATTGTTGAAAACAGTTCTAAAAAATTGTTAATAGAAGAGATTAAATCAGCACAGGAAATAGGTGTTTCAAACCTTATCATTGAAGATATTACTGTAAAGCCATTGACAGAGGAATTAATGTTTAAGAAGTTTAACATGTTTTGGAAACCAAGTGAAGATCAGGATGCTGCAATAGAAAAGCTGGTAAATTCTGACAAGGATAATTTGAAGAAGACTGTGAAACAGTACAAGCATCAAATGAACTACATGCAAGAAGTAAATGATGGTCTAATGCTTGCAAATAGAAGATTGAGAGAAGATCTTCAAGATACTCATGATTTTTTTCAGGAGTTGGTGATTGATGCAAAGGAGGCACTCAGGAGGAAAAGGGTGGCTGACAGGAATTGCTCAGAATTAGAAAGGACAGTTCAGACCTTGCAGCATGAAAATGAACACCTACACAGAAGGATAGCTGAGCTGGAGCAAAAGCACAAAAAAGTGAAGAAAAGATCCTCAAGTCCAGATGGCATAGCTTTGCTAGTGGAGGCATCGAAAGAGATCTAGGGCAGTTAGGTTCATTTAAAGCTTTTTGTTAAAGATTTGCTATTTTTAGCAAAATTGTAATTTGTAAAAAATGTAAATGTTATTTTGCCTAATCTAGTCATTCGATGGAGGATTAGTAGGAGATACCCTAACTGTTTTTTGAGGGATGAAAAACTATTTAATGAGGGAAAAAGACATTGTAAGGGTTCGAATTTTTGGAGAGCTAGAGGAGGTCTGCAAACTGTGCTTTCATCCAGACTTGTTCACTGCTAAGTATTGCAAACTCTCATATTGCATTTTTGATGAAACTATGAATATATGACTCCTTATTCCACTTCTGATATGTGTTGGATTCATTTTAAACTTATACAGTTTCTTGATTGACAATTTCATTTCTGGTTTTATGTATAATTTCAAGTAAGTGCTTGTCTTTTATTGAATGAACTTCATTGCAATCTTTTGGTGAATTTCTGAGATATATATACATCTTCATGGATATATGTATGTGAATTAGTTTTTACTTATTGTTGAATGTATTCCCTTATGCTCTTGAAGTTTTCTTACCAAAATCTACAAAACAAAACCCTAAAAACCTAGTTTGGATTGATTTTATTCTTGAGATTGTGTTGGCTTGTTACCCTAGCCTTAGTAACAATTTCTGACCCAAACATCTTTGGCGCCGCTGCCAGGGACGAAGCTGAAGCATATCTTCCCTAGGATATTCATCATTTTTCCTGGTTTAAGAGGTGGACTTGAACCAGCATTTTTGAAGGCTATTTTCACCAAAAAAGTCACACTGGCTTCTAAAGGGATTGGGACCAGGAATAAGCCTGTTTCTCCAATAAATCTGGGTGTGACAGACCCTGAGCAGATTCTGAAAACAGCAAACAAACTCAGAAAATCCAAATCTTTTCCAACTTGTTGTGATTCTCATCAGTTAGGCGAATCACTAGACTCAGCTGACATTTCACCGTGTATAAAACCTATTCTCTCTGAGAGCAGTTTTCAGGTTTTCACTAATCCTAAAAGTTTCTTAAAGGCTAAAACCTCTTCTCCTGATAAAATACCAATATTTCAGCTGAAACTAGGAAAGAGTATCTTTCAAAAAGGACCCAGTCAAATTCCTTCCTTTTCAAACCCTAATTTGAAACTTCAGTCTAAACTTCAGTCCACAATGGCAGCTCAAAATCCACCTATGGATATGATGGACAGAATGGTAGCAGCTAGGTATGCACCATTAGTTTTACCTCAGCCTCTACATCCTTTGCCCGGAGGTGATTATCAGAAATATATGCCTAGATTTAATGGTCAAGGGGAAAATACTGCTGAGGAACATTGGGAGGCTTTTATGAGTTATGCTGACAATCAGAATATTGAAATTAAAGATGTGTGGATGAGGGTTTTTGTTCAGAGTCTAGATGGGGATGTAAGAAAATGGTTTAGGGAGTTGCCTGCTAACTCCATTACTATTATTGAAGAACTCCATCAACTTTTCATGAGACAGTGGGGAGACACTAAAGATCACACATACTATATAACCGAGTTTGGAGCTCTCAGAAGAAAGAAAGATGAGACTGTTGCAGATTTTTCCAAGAGGTTTAATAAAATGTACAGTAGAATTCCAGCAGAAATTAAACCCACTGAAACATCAGCTAAGTTGACATACGCCAATGCTTTTGATCATGAATTTTCTCTATTACTCAGAGAGAGGAGATCTATCACTCTGCTGAACATGCAAGATGCAGCCCTAGAGGTAGAGTCTAATTTGTTAGCTTCAAATAGACTTAAAAATGAAACATCTCAACAGTTGTATGAGAGAAAGGGAAAGAAAGAAGCTGTCACAGCAGGTTCTGCTTCTCAATCTGCTGAGGCCAAGATAGATGAGATGGCCAAAATGGTTAAGATCCTTACTGCAAAGTTGAACAAACTAGAGCTTGAAAATAATTCTGCTAAACCTGCTCCAGAAGCTCAGAGGAATCCAAATAACCAAAATCAGTTTAGAAGACAGTTTGCACCTAGATTCATGCCAAGGGAGCGAAGAAATAATGACATCCAGCAAGAAAGGAGAGAAAATGAAGATCAAAAAGTGCCCCCACCTTTTCAAAATAATTTGGTTGATGAGGAAGAAATTGATCAGCAGCTGCTTTTTGAAGAAACTGAAACTGATCAGGACATGAATCACATTGGAGATAAAATGTTTACAGGCTTTGTTACTGAAGAGGATTTTCTAAATTCTGAATATTATGATGCTGATTTATATGAAGTTGAAGATGATTTGGAATGTGAAAAAACTGTTGTAAATGCTGTTACCAATCAGAATGGAGTCAAGAAGGTTATTAATCTCAGAACTGGACCAAAACAAGTAGTTCAAGCTCCTAAGAAGAAAGCTGCTGTTCCTGCTCCAGTTATTCTTGATAAACCAACTGTTGATCCTGTAGCAGAAAAGAAGCAACCTGCAGAAAAACCCAAGAAAAATACAGAAATTGAAGAGGTAAACAAGTCAGGTCAACATTTTAGTTTGGAAAATGAATTAGGAAAACTCAAAATACATGTGCCATTTTCTGAGATTATAAAAAATCCATCATACAAAAATACAGTCTTGAAGGTAATGAATATGCAAAATAATCAGCCAGTTTCGGATACAGTGAATCTTCAGGAAGAAAACCCTAGAATTTTTATTGGATCAGCTTTAGCTGAGAAGACTGAAAATGAAGCTGGTGCTTCTCCTCCATTTTATATAACTCTGACTGTGCATGAGCAGATGATTCATAACTGTCTGCTAGATTCAGGAGCATCCCATAATTTGATGCCAAAATCTGTGATGGAAGCCCTGGGCCTTAATGTCACTAAGCCTTACCATGATCTATATGCCTTTGACTCCCGAGCTGTAAAATGTCTAGGAGTGATAAAAGATATGGTTGTCAATCTTACTCAGTTACCCATGAAAAGTGTAATAATGGATGTTGTGGTAGCTGACATCACACCAAAATTTGGCTTACTTCTGTCTAGGTCATGGGCTAAGAAAGTTGGAGGAACATTACAGATGGATCTCTCTTATGCAACTATTCCTGTTTTCGGTGGGGAAAACAGGAGACTTTATAGAGAGTTACAGTTGGCTTACATAGTCACAGATGAGAAAAACCCTACAAATCACCCAATGTATTCTGTGGATAAAGACCTTGGTTCATGCATACTACAGTTTAGTGAAGAAGAGAATTCTGCTGGTGTGTTACAAGTACAAAAAGATCAGCCTGTAAAACATAGTCAAGAAGAGCAGGATGTATTATGGCAGTTGTATTTTGATGGGTCTTCATGCAAAGAAGGTGCTGGAGCTGGAGTTTTATTGATTTCTCCTGGGGGTGAAATGGTGAAACTCATGTATAAGTTAGAATTTGCTACCACCAACAATACTGCTGAGTATGAGGCCCTGCTATTGGGATTGAAGGCTGCAAAAGATTTAGGAATTCAACAGATTTCTGCATTTGGCGACTCCGAACTAATTGTTCAACAAGTGAAGAACAAATATCAAGTAAAGCAGGGTTTGTTGAAAGTATATCGAAATGAGGTATGGGATATGCTTGAAAATTATTTTATTGCATTTAATATCACTCATATTCCCAGAAATCATAATGAAACTGCAGATTCTTTAGCCCTGGCTGCCACACATTTCAGAATTCCAAAAACCACTCAATTAAGGTATCCAATAGAAGTGAGATATAGGCCATGTGTCCCAGATAACGTGAAACATTGGAGGGTTTTTGAAGATGACCTTGAAATAAAAAAATTCTTGAGCTGGTAGATGAATTTTCAAACAATCAAATTGATCAAGAAATTGATGAAAAGGATGAACAGTTAGATGAATTTACTGCAGAAGAGATTGCTGGACATAAGATTATTGAATTGAAGAGTAATTTCATTCCGAAAGGCCTAGTACCTTTGGAGAGAATATTTACTAAAGATGATACACCTTCCAGACCAGTAATCCAGTCTTCAGAAGAAAATGTAGAAGATTACAATATTGGCTCAGCAGAACAGCCCAGAATGGTAAAATTGTCTAAAAACCTAACAGCTGAGCAAAAGAGTAGATACATTAAGTTGTTGAGAAAATATGTAGATACATTTGCTTGGTCTTACAAGGAGCTGAAAACCTATGACACTGCAGTTATTCAGCATAAAGTTCCTTTGAAACCTAATGTTAAACCTTTCAGGCAGAAATTAAGAAGAATTAATCCAGCACTGTTCCCTGTTATTGAAAAAGAATTGAAGAAGTTGTTAGATGCAAAAATAATAGTGCCTCTGAGATATTCTTCTTGGGTGGCAAATTTGGTTCCTGTTAGAAAGAAGAATGGAGAGATTCGATTATGTGTTGACTTCAGAAATTTGAATCGATCATCCTTGAAAGACAATTATCCTCTCCCCAAGATTGAACAGGTTTTACAGCAGGTGGTTGGAGCTCAAAGGATTTCAATGCTAGATGGTTTCTCGGGGTATAATCAGATTGCTATGCACCCTGATGATAAAGAAAAAACAGCTTTTACAACCCCCTGGGGGACATTTATGTCTGACAAGATGCCTTTTGGCTTAATGAATGCTGGAGCAACCTTTCAGAGAGCCATGGATATTGCATTTGTGGGTGAAAAAGATAAGTTTGTGGTGATTTATCTGGATGATATTACAGTTTTCTCCAAATCTGATGATGAACATTTGAAACATTTGGAGCAAACCTTCATAAAGTGCAGAAAATTTGGCTTATCCTTGAACCCTAAAAAATCACATTTTGTTGTACAGGAAGGTAAGTTACTGGGTCATTTGGTATCAGCTGATGGTATCAGGATTGACCCTGAGAGAGTCAAAGCAATACTGAAAATTAGTTTGCCCAGGAGTAAAAAGGATGTGCAATCATTTATTGGCAAAATCAATTTTCTGCGATGGTTTATTCCTAATTTTGCTGAAACCATTAAGCAAATTACAGGCATGTTAAAAAAGGATCAAGAAATCAAGTGGACTATGGAAGCAAAGACAGCTTTTGAAAAGATCAAAGTGGCTCTAACTGAAGCACCTGTTCTGGTGAGTCCAAATTTTGACAAAGAATTTCTTACATTTTCTTTTGCCTCAGAAGACACTATTGCTGCTGTATTACTTCAGAAGAATGAAGAGGGATTGGAACAACCAATTGCCTTTTTTAGCAAAACACTTAGAGATTCCGAGCTAAAATATAGTATCTTGGAGAAACAAGCCTATGCCCTGGTAAAGGCTTTAAAATTTTTCAGAATTTATATTTTACACTCCAAAGTTGTTTCATTTGTTCCAAATGCTACAGTGAAGGATGTTTTGACACAGCCTGATAGTGAAGGAAAGAGGGGAAGGTGGATTGCCAAAATTATGGAATATGAAGTGGAAATCAGACCTACCAAGCTGGTCAAAGGACAAGGATTGGCCAAACTGTTGGCTGACTCAAATTGTCAGGCATTAGGGTTACATGCTATGACAGAAGAATCAGCACCTGAAGAAAATCAAGTAATCCTGGATAAAGAAAAAATCATGGATTCTTATTCATCTTCAGATTGGTATGCTGACATTGTTCATTTTCTGCTATTTTTGCAATGTCCAGAACATTTAGACAAGAAAGCTGCCAGGTCCTTGAAATTGAAAACTACTAAATACTGTCTAATAGAAGGTCAATTGTTTTGGAAAGATCCAGCAGGAATCTTATTAAGGTGTTTAGATCAAGCTGAAATAAAGGAAGTAATTTCAGAATCTCATGAAGGAGCCTGTGGAGGGCATAAATATTGGAAAACAACAGCTTATAAAATTTTAAGAGCTGGTTACTATTGGCCTTCACTTTTCACAGATGTTTATCAAACTGTAAGAACTTGCATTCCTTGTCAAAAGTTTGCCGGAAAACAGAAGTTGATGTCTTTACCCTTGAAGCCTATTGTAGTCAATGCCCCTTTTCAGCAGTGGGGCCTGGATTTTATTGGAGAAATAAACCCAGCATCTTCAGGCCAGCATCATTGGATTTTGACTGCCACAGATTTCTTTACAAAGTGGGTGGAGGCTATCCCCACAAGAAATGCCACAGATAAGGTAATTATGGATTTCATAGAAAATAATATTCTGAGCAGGTTTGGTTGTCCACAAAGATTGATTACTGATAATGCCAAAGCATTCAAATCCAAGGCAATGGTGGCCTTTTGTGAGAAAAATGGTATTATGCTAAAACATTCAACTCCCTATTATCCTCAGGGAAATGGTCAGGCTGAATCATCTAACAAAAATATCATTCAGTGCATCAAAAAATTGCTTAAACAAAATAAAAAATCCTGGGATTCAATGTTGAAATATGCATTATGGGCAGATAGGATTACTGTAAAACAAGCCATTGGTACTTCACCCTTTCAGCTGGATTATGGAACAGAAGCAGTATTTCCAGTACAATTGGGAATCCCAGTAATGAAGTTCCTCCAAAATTCTCAAGAGGAACCAGATGATTTCCAAAGGAGAATTTTTGAAATGATTGAGTTACAGCAGAACAGAGAGAAGGTAGACAAAGAAGCCCAGTTGTATAGAGCTAAAATGAAAACCAGATTTGACAGAAATATCAAAGATCATATTTTTTCAGAAGGTGAGATGGTTTTAAGATGGGATGCAAGAAAGGAACAGAAGGGAAAACATGGAAAATTTGATAATTTATGGTTTGGCCCTTTTCTGATAGCTAAGGTTTTGGAAAATAATACTTTCATATTGCAGTCTTTGGAAGGAGAGGAATTGCTCAGCCCTGTTAATGGGCGATTCCTCAAGCATTTCTACAGTTAAATGAAGATCATGGTCATTTTTCATTGTATATACCGGTGTGAGTGAGATTGAATAAAGACTCCATAGCCCAATGGAAGACTGAAGGCACTAGTCTACAGGTTCTTGAAGCCTCACAGGGAGGACTTCATCCCGCAGCTGGAGCCAGATGTTAAGTCAGTAAATTTTTCTGCATTTTTAGTTTTTTCTCTCCAAGTTTTGGTTTGTTTTTTGAGTTTACCTTAGTTAATTGTTGGTGTTCAGTTTTGATTTTCTGCCTTCTTAAGAATCTTATGAATGCTTGAATAAAGTTTGAGCCCAGTCTTCACATTTCATTTGATTTTGGTCATTTTTATATTGAAAGTGGGTCAAGATGAGTTATATATTCAAAAGGAGAATCAATTATGACTTTAGAGAGTAGCTAAACTAGTGGCCTAAACCAAAAAGCTGCCAAAATCTCCGATAAATTTGGCAAAAGTTATAAAATCTGCTAAATTTTGGTTTAAAGATATTCTTGTAGCGCTACACCAAAGTTTAACACAGAGTGCGCTACAGGAATATCGTGGCATGAGTTTTTCATAAAATCTCGATCTGATTTCAATCATCATGAAGAGTGTGAGTATCTAATCACATTTTGTGAAGTGTTTAACACGTGTATGCAGCATTTTTAGCATGATGTTCGTTGGTTGATAATCACGAAGAGAAGACAAGGGCATCATTACAGGTTATGCGGGTTCAGTTGCACAGAGCCAATTCCGGTTTCAGCTGTCAAGTTTGCCTCGACACACGCATCATCACTGAGGAGTTAGTGTTTGAAGAGGAGACTTCACTGGGGAACGTTGGATTACGTTATTATGGAAGAAGACAGCTGTGATTCCGGCGCCAGCAGAAATTAGGGCTTTGAATTCGTTTCACCTGCAGCCAAGAAAACGTTAGGAGGACACCTGTGCTCGAAGAGGAACGTTATTGACACCTCAATTTGAAGACATTACGCCACGATGCAGGAGTAATTGACAGGTATTACGTATAACCCTCATAACTGAAGAATTTGGGGTTTTTGCTGCTGCGTGTTCTTCTGAAAAAATTGGTCGCTGAGAAAGGTGTAATAGAATGAAAGGATGAAGAATTCATCACTGAAATGGTTAGCTGAAGCATGATAGGAGGAATTAGCATGACTGTTCCTTTTATGACCTAATCAGAATAGGGCGTTGAAAAACTCACAGAATTGCCTGTAGAATTCAGTTTGTTTAAACAGAGGGAAGTCTGCTAGTTTGATACCGGTGTTACACAGGGAGGTTTGTAGATTTGTGCATGGGTTAAATTGTTATAACCTGCAGTACTATTTGCCCAGAAAGCAGCTTATAAGACACTTCTGAAACCTAAAACTAGACTGTTCCAGTTCCTTGAAAAGAAAGAGATGGGAAAAAACAGTAAAAGTGGTAAGATTAATAGGGATGAACCCACAGACTTGACATGGATCCAAAAACTTCCAGATTGTGCAGAGATGTTCCAACAGGCAGGATGGTTGAAATTCTTCAAGAAGATAGATGGCTTTAATGCCCAAGTATCATGCAATTTTGCCAAAGGACTTAAGAATGAGATGATCATAATGGATCCTTTAAGATTCAAATTGACTGTAGATTTAATTTCAGAAGCCACTAAAATTGATAATGAAGGCGAGCTCTGGTTTAAGAAATCTCCTTTTGAGTTTGACCCTCAAAGATACTTATTGCCCAATGTTGTTCATGACTGGAACAAAGGTATCATCATTCATAATTTCAAGAGGGAATGGATTGAACCTTTAAGAATTCTTCAGAGCTATATAACTTGTGAAGGGAGGTACTCATTAGTGTTCAAATACCATCTCAGGTTCTTGCAGCACATGGCAGGGGTGTCAAAAATGAATTTGCCATTCTTTTTCTTCAAAAGCTTGCAGAAAATGTCTAGCAAAATTAAACAGCATGATGATCATACTTCTCAATCATTGTTTCATCATGGTCTCATCAAGTTGATCATCTCTACAGTGTTGCAGAAGGAGGAAAAAACTTGGGACTTCTTTTTGTTTTGGTCAGGGATTCATTCTAAAGGAGAAGACCAGCAACCCAAAAGGCAAACTGATAAGGGAAGAGTAATGGTACAAAAGTTGGGGTATTCAGCTAAACCTGCAAACAAACATGGCATTAAAGTTAAAAAGGAAATAAAGCAGGTAGCAGATGAAAGACAGACTGACAGTCAGCCTCAGGAAATTCCACAGCACAGTGAAGTCAAATTTTCATTATTCGATGACAAAAAGGAAAAGGAAATTCTTGAAAATAAGTCATCATCTATATCAGTGGTTCAAGAAGAGAGGAAAATTGATGTCAAAGCTATTCCTGTAGCAAAAGAGGAAGTCCAGAATCAGCCCAAAAGCCCCATTACAGTCCTCTCATATGATGAGGGCTATATGTTAGAGGAAGAGCAGTCCATTCCAGAGATCAAGGTTAAAGCTGAGATTAAAGAAAATCAAGTTATAGAGGATAAAACTACCAAGCCTAAAAAGAAGATCAAAAAGCTAGAAGTGGTAGAGTTAGCATCTGTCCAATATCAAGGGAAGACACTAAAAATGATGGGAGAGCCAGCTTCTTTATGGAGACCTAAAACTAGGTCTAAAAACAAATTAAGATTAAATATGAAAAAGTTGTTGAATCCGAAGTTGAAGACCGATAAGGTAAACATCTCTGATGAAGAATCCATGGAGGAGCAGTCAAAGGAAAATGCATTGTATTCAGTTAAAAAAGAGGATTTTAGGTCTGTACAGGTAACAGGTGAAGAGAGCTCTCAATCCATTGTTGAAAACAGTTCTAAAAAATTGTTAACAGAAGAGATTAAATCAGCACAGGAAATAGGTGTTTCAAACCTTATCATTGAAGATATTACTGTAAAGCCATTGACATAGGAATTAATGTTTAAGAAGTTTAACATGTTTTGGAAACCAAGTGAAGATCAGGATGCTGCAATAGAAAAGCTGGTAAATTCTGACAAGGATAATTTGAAGAAGACTGTGAAACAGTACAAGCATCAAATGAACTACATGCAAGAAGTAAATGATGGTCTAATGCTTGCAAATAGAAGATTGAGAGAAGATCTTCAAGATACTCATGACAATTTTCAGGAGTTGGTGATTGATGCAAAGGAGGCACTCAGGAAGGAAAGGGTGGCTGACAGGAATTGCTCAGAATTAGAAAGGACAGTTCAGACCTTGCAGCATGAAAATGAACACCTACACAGAAGGATAGCTGAGCTGGAGCAAAAGCACAAAAAAGTGAAGAAAAGATCCTCAAGTCCAGATGGCATAGCTTTGCTAGTGGAGGCATCGAAAGAGATCTAGGGCAGTTAGGTTCATTTAAAGCTTTTTGTTAAAGATTTGCTATTTTTAGCAAAATTGTAATTTGTAAAAAATGTAAATGTTATTTTGCCTAATCTAGTCATTCGATGGAGGATTAGTAGGAGATACCCTAACTGTTTTTTGGGGGATGAAAAACTATTTAATGAGGGAAAAAGACATTGTAAGGGTTCGAATTTTTGGAGAGCTAGAGGAGGTCTGCAAACTGTGCTTTCATCCAGACTTGTTCACTGCTAAGTATTGCAAACTCTCATATTGCATTTTTGATGAAACTATGAATATATGACTCCTTATTCCACTTCTGATATGTGTTGGCTTCATTTTAAACTTATACAGTTTCTTGATTGACAATTTCATTTCTGGTTTTATGTATAATTTCCAGTAAGTGCTTGTCTTTTATTGAATGAACTTCATTGCAATCTTTTGGTGAATTTCTGAGATATATATACATCTTCATGGATATATGTATGTGAATTAGTTTTTGCTTATTGTTGAATGTATTCCCTTATGCTCTTGAAGTTTTCTTACCAAAATCTACAAAACAAAACCCTAAAAACCTAGTTTGGATTGATTTTATTCTTGAGATTGTGTTGGCTTGTTACCCTAGCCTTAGTAACAATTTCTGACACAAACAAGGATAAAAGGCAGGTCAAGTTATTAATTGTAAGTATAAATAGAGTGGTTGCACCACCATATATTCTCATTCACTCACACATCCAACTCGCATAGTTGAGAGAGAGGAGTGTGCACAAGTGGAGGAGCCTGGAGGAAGAATTGGTAGAGACATCTATCTTTTGGGGTTTCATCTTTGTGATGTTTGTATTGGTGTTTATTCTATCTCTGAGGAAGTTGCAGGTTTTTTCACCTTTATGGTTTTCCTCGGTGGAATGCTTTGTGTCTCTTGTCTCTTGTGTTTGACATGCTGTACATGTTGTTCTCTCAGTTAAGATCATAGATCATATTGAATTAAATGATGAAAAGCTAACAGAACGAGGCTACAACCCCTTGGTTTTCATAATTTCCAACCTATAGATAGGACTCCAGACCTCAGTAAATTCCAACTCAATATTTTTACTAGCACCAACTGGATGGAATCCCCAACTCCCTAATATCACAAGAACCAAACCAAAGGAGACTTCAATCTCCTATCCTTTCCCAATCCTGCCACCCTGATATGAATAAGAAGGACAATACTCCACTGCCATTGTATCATGGTTTCCATCAACCTATATGTTTATCTATGATTGTCCTTGTACTTGTGTGTCATTATCCATGTATCATTGTATTGATGTCACTATCACAATCCATGTTCGCCCCCTACCCTTGGGGGTTTTGAACCTCAATTTGACTAGTAAAATTCCCCAATTTATCCTAAAGTTAAATGGATGTTGTAGAAGTATTCTGATATTAGTCTATAATCACTGATGAGGTTCCTTTTTATTTCTTAATACCCTCCATATACCTTCAGACCCAATTCAAAATCCTTTAAAGAGTCTTTTGGAGCCATCTACCCTTGGGGGCTTCAACATAGATTTTCCTAGTGAATCTTCCTTTCATTCTCTAATTGTAAATGCAAGTGGTTGAAGTCTATTGGAAGTTTCCATGCCTATAATAGCTACATAAATGGGTCATATTACACCTCAATCCACTCTAGACATAGTTTGAAGGCATTTGGGATCGTTTGGGACATTTTGAGGCTTCACTAGTCCAATTTTTGAAAATTGACCGAATTGGGAAAAGTTCCAAGTTGGGGACATTACACAAGAATTTAATGTAAAGAATGCCTTAAAGGCCAGTTGAAAAACACAAGAAAGTAAGGCTTTCAAATTTCCAAAGGGCTTCAAAGGAGTGGGGTTTATTAATGAAGTGATTCAAGATAATAGTTTTGGTATTCATGAACATATTTTTTAGATTCACTCCCTCTTTTGTGTTTATCGATCTCTGTATTCATTGGAAATTGCATAGATTGTATTCCATTTGCATCCAACCTTGGTTTTTCTATTAGATGTTTGATTACTTGTCAATTCAATCTCAACAGTTATGAATATTTTTCAAATGTTTTTTTCAAATTGTTAGGTATTTTTTATGTTTCTAAAATTTCCTCTATATGGGTTCTTGGGTTATCTCTATTAGACATTGCTTATTAAAAGTCGTAGACAGGAACAATGCAAATTTTCTCGCTTTTTATGTCCTAATACCTTTCAAATACCTTGAGACCCAAATCAGAAGCATTTGGAGCCATTTGGAAGCATTCGAGTTATTAATAGTCAAACATGAACAATATAGTTATGGAGCTAAATTATATGAAATGGGTTGTTTAAAAAAACAACAAAACCTTAGATGGTATTGCTACGACATGTGATCTCTCCTTCTTTTCCTAATTTAATGTTTCATCTCAATGCCATCAATGCCATATTGGAAGATTGATCTTGTTGTTTAGACTTCTCTTATCTCTTATGGCCGTCTCTCCCTCTTATTCATCGACTTATTCCCATGTTACACTAGATCTTCAACAAACCCATCTACAAACAATGTCTAGAATTGGTATTATTCATCAAACAAGTGATTTCTTCATATTGTTAGCATTTTTGTCTTTATGTTTTTTAAATTTATTCTATATGGATTCTTGGGTTATTAATGTTTTTAGAGAGCAACACACTATTCTAAGGTCTCTCAATCCAAGGGCGGAGGTGGAAAAGGTGCTAAAAAATTGGATGACTCACACCAAAAGTTGCAAATGTGTAGCAACGTGGCAGACATACCCAAAAGCAAATCGACGGTGGAAATGGGTTCCCGCGCTAGAAATTGCATGGTGGTTAAACTTGGGAAAGGTAGAGCGGAAATTAAACCACTTACCACGTGGCAAGCATTGGTGGAGTCCGCTGTGAAAAGCGGTTAAATTTAAACAGCTCATCGCAAGTTCGGAAACCACCTAAGCATATGTTCTATAAAAGGTTTGTTCGAAGTTTTAAAAAATGTGTTTGTCGCTTATTACCCGGAGGAAAAGAACAGTCCACGAGAAACACATCATTATCTTCGTCAACTGGAACAACACCCAAGAAGCTCACCTCACAGTTCACAGGTAGATCGAAACCCTCAGTGTTTAGATTTTGTGTCCCAAATGGTGAAAACCCAAGACCTTCTTCAGTTCAATGAAAGTTCAGATGAAAATGAGAAGCTTGTATTTGACCCTGTTTTGTCTGTGTGTAGTATTTCATAGTCTGTGTAGAAATTAATGGAGTTTTAAGTCGCAGGGAAAGGATGTATTTAATGTTTTTGGTTCTTTTCTGTACTATTTTTGTGTCGAACAAACCCTACACTTCCCAGAATTTTTTTGTTAGTGTGCGGGAATTATTCGCAGGGCGAAAGGGTAATCGTTAATGAAAAAAGACCAAAATTCTATGCCCATTAAATGCGTAGACTGTCCGTGAGGTTCTAAGTTTACCTAAAAAATTTCCCAAAATCCCTGAGTCGTTTAACGAAGAAAATTTGGTAAAGTTTATAGAAACAGCAGTCCTGCAGAAAAAGACAAGTTTTTATTACCAGTCTTGAAAGATGGTCAGTCGCATGAAAACCTATCGTTCCCATTGAGTATTGATGTCTTTTAGTTTTGTCCTTATTGAGTCAAGTTTTAGGTCTAGATAGTGATAAGTCGAATCACGGAAGTTATGTTAGGTTTCCTTCTCCAAGTAATTTCACCAAAGTCACAATCGAGTCTGGTGTGTTGTTTTAATTTTTATGAATTCCTAGATAAAGCGATTCATGTCCAGTTGGTGAATTTCAACCAGTTGAAGCATTTAAGGTATCAGTCATATCTCCTTAAGCTGTTCGTGTGTTCTTTTTAATGCTGAAATGCCCCGAGTGTTAGAAGAAATGAAAGAAACTTTGCAGACTACACCAGAAGGCCAAACAAGTGATTGGTTCTTGTATAGAGAACATACTATAATTAGGGTGTATGGTTTTACTAGAGCACCATATCTGTTTCCAGCCTTTTTAATAGCGAGGGTTTTTTCCCTAGAATTTGTTTTTTTACTGGAGCACCATATCTGTTTCCAGCCTTGGACTTTATTAGACAAAGGTTTCATTCAGAAGAACATTTATGTGCTTTCAAACAAGCATCAGATGTGAAATTCCCCCTTAAAGTTGGTCCATTCATCATTAAGAATAAGGCATCCCTCTCTATAGTAGAAAAATTACTGAAGATTATGGATTTCCAAGAGGCTGAAAGGATTAATTATGATCCTCATCAAATTATATCGCAAATGAGACATCTAAATGGAAACAAGGCTTTTGATCATCAAACAGTAGAAGGATTGAAATAAATGGAAAATTTATTCAAATTTGAAGAAGATAATAGGGGTTGTATCGGAGAGATTTCTTTTAAATTTCTTTTTTTAGCGACGATTTCAAAGATCGTTTTGTATAAATTTTGATTTTACAGAGTAATAGGGGTTGGATCCGAGAGCAAAAAATACAGTGACGTAATATTTTTTGAAGACTTTAATGAAGAACATAAGTAAAAGTATATCCGAAACAAAGATTCATATGTTTTTAGTTTCTTCAGTCTTTTAATTTCTCTTTTGTGGATGTATTTCGTGTTACACCATCTTATCGCTTTGCCTCATAGTTGACTATAATACCTGGGTTATAATTCATTTTATATGCTCTGATCCACACATTTAAATATTGTCAATGTTCTTTCTTCCAAATTAATGCAGAATTCATCCTAGAATGGAGATTGGCTAAGTTATAACATATAAACAATATTTATCCCGACTTCCGACCTCTGACAGGAAGGGTCGGCCGCCCCTTCGTTTATTATAAAATTGTGAACAACTATATCCAACCATTTACCTCTATCCAGAATGGTGAACACTAGAAGGATCGACCAACCCTTCTTGTAGTCTAGAATTCTTTTAAACAAAATACTTGGTAGAAGAAAGGTCGGCTGACACTTTATTTACGAGTGAATTATAAAAATACTCAACCCACCTAGGATGGGACAAAAATTCCATACTTCCGACTTCTGCAATGAAATTGTTATCTCCCCAAATAATTTTGTCAAGTTGATCAATTTTAGATGATGGGAGGTCATTTGAAAATTCATTTCGAAATTTTTTAAGGCTCATTTTTTATATATTTATGCATGTAATAAAGTTTGAAAAAAAAATAGATTGGGTTTTCATTTAAAAATTTTCAAAAGATAGGTTTCGGTAGCTAAGCGCATATTTAAAACGGTCCCTAAGCTACCGAAAGCCCTGCTTTCGGCAGCTTAAATGAAATTTTTGAGGCTCTCCTAGCTACTGAAAGTGAAAGGACATGCAGCGTGAGTCAGGGGCATTTTTCGGTGGCTTGGGACAATATGTCATATTTATTCATTAACCACCAAAACATAGCTTTCGGTAGCTAACAGAGATCAAGCTCAGACCCTTTAGCTACCGAAAGCCTAAAAATCACAGGAAATTGCCATTTTTTGCACAAATCTAAGTTTTATCACTCTAAAGGACATGAGGATGGTTTCTAATTGAAGGTTTTAATTAATAAGATCTGTTTCAATGTGCTGCTCCAACTTTGAAGGTGCCAACAAGATGGAAATAATGAAAAAATGTGGCATTTTTTACTATCCCGAGTCATCATTTTCGTATGACGATTTTGAGCGTCTGGAGAATCTGTTTTCAAAACGCTTGGAGTTTTTTGTTCCTAACATGTCAGAGAACAATAACCTCTCTCATTTTTCCTACAGGTGTCACAGATTGGGAGAATCGAACGCATCTCTGTGCCCCATTTTTCAACAGTCTGGCCAATTAAAAATGATTTTCCTGGTTTGTTGAAAAATGGTTTTGGATTTTCCATCTAGAGTAAATTCGACCCAGCTTCTTAGGATATGGGGAGAGGTTGTAAAGGCTATAAAGCCCAGAACTCATGTAGAACAATGGTTGGATTTTGGAGAGACTTTTCATACTTGTACTCTCAAGCTTCTCATTTTCAGATCAGTGATACAAGCTTCTTTTGCCATTATTTGTTCATGTAAAATTAGTCACAACATATCTAATGAACAAGTAAATCAATCACAATAGATGAAACTCAGAAAAACAGTGTAAAACTGTGCAAAACATGCATCAGTGCTCAATATCCCAATGATGGTGAATAATTACAATACAATACAGTAACAATGACTGAGCAATTCGAATTGACTAAGGAGGTCATTCGAATCACTAAATGGAGTAGCTTGACTACAACTAGGAGTCCTCATCATCAATTAGTGGTGGTCATCAATGCACAAGAACAAGTCATCCAGGTGTCAATCTGAGTCTAACTGAGTGTAACATGTGTAACTGAAGTGTGTAGCACTGATATAGGGAAGTGGGCTCAGTGGATGTTTGGTCCTCTGCTGCTGAACTGGATCTATGGATATCTTAATAGCACTTTGATTGTCACAAAATAGGACAATCGAAGTAGTGCCACCAAAACCAAACTCGGAAAGAATACCCTGCAACCAAACTGCCTAAATGCAGGCATTGACTGCCCCTCGATACTCAGCCTCTGCTGAAGAAAGTGCAATGGCTGCCTGTTTTTTGCTGGACCAGCAGATAGCACTATGACCAATCATGAAAACATAACCGGAAGTGGACTTCCGATCAATGCTATCACCTTCCCAATCTGAATCAGTAAAACCAATGAAATCAAGCTCAGAATCTGCAGCATAATGTATGCCAAAATGTTTCGTACCTTGCACATACTGCAAGATCCGCTTGGCTGCTCGCCAATGAAGCTCATGGGGCTGCTGCATATACCTTGACATGGCACTCACGGCATATGAAATATATCAGGCCTTGAGTGTGTCAAACAAAGTAGTGAACCAATCAACTGTCGATACATACTGCAATCTGCAAGCGATGTAGAATCTCCCACCTCAAGACTGATTCCTGAGAGGAATGGGAATGGGGCTGCCTTACATTCAGCCATATTAAACTTCCATAACAGGTCGAAAGCATATTTTTGCTGAGATATAGTGATCCCATCAAAACTTTGAGCTATCTCCAAGCCCAAAAAGTGACTAAGCAAGCCCAAATCGCTCATGTCAAAAGCTAGATTTAAGGCAGTTTTTAGCTTGTTTATTGAAGTAAGAGTGCTACCAGTAATGAGAAGATCATCAACATAAAGTAAAATAACCAACAAATTACCTTTAACTCACTGAAGATACACATTCAGATCAGATTTTCATCTTTGGAAATTCTGAGAAAGAAGGAAGGAGTCCATCTTTGCATACCAAGCTCTTGGGGCCTGTTTTAACCCATACAAAGATTTCTTCAATCTGCAAACTAATGATGGATCTGATGTGTATCCCTCTGGCTGCTGCATATATACCTCTTCAGCAAGGTCTCCATGTAGAAATGAACTCTTCACATCCATGTGGTGCACTTCCCAGTGCTTGGATGCGGAAATAGCCAAAACAAGGCGGATGGAATCCATATTTGCAACCGGTGCAAAGGTCTCAGTGTAGTCAACTCCTTGGACTTGGGAGAAACCTTTTGCCACCAAAATTGCTTTGTATTTGCTGATAGATCCATTAGTAGAAACTTTCGTGCGGTAGACCCATTTACACTTCACTAATTTTCTTCCAGGTGGAAGAGAAACTAGCTCCCATGTATTGTTCTTTTGAAGAGAACTGTACTCTTCATCCATGGCACTTTGCCATCTCGGATCTCGGTGGGAAGAATAGTATGATGTGGGATTTGAACCAGTCATCAAATAACAAATTTTAGGAAGTAATGGATCAGAAATAGAAAGAGCCATACCTGCTCTTTGAAAGTCCGCTCTTGTTCGTCTCGGATCAGCAGGATTTCCAAGGTTCGAACCAGCAGATTGAAGAGTGTTTTGGGCCCACTTTGGTAACTGAGGAGGATCATAATGGTCAAATTCTAAACCTGATATGTCATGATCATCATGTGATACTAAAATATCAGAAATATCAGAACTCATACCTTCATTATCGTTGCACGGATCTTCTTCTAGTGAAGGCAGTGAAACGGCAGTTTCTTCCTCGACTAGTTGCAATTCTTGAAGCGGTTCTTCAAATTGCACACTGCGCTCTATGAATATCTTTTTAGATCTGATATCCATGAGTTTATATGCTTTTGATTCTTCCCCATGTCCTAGCAGTATGCAATCAATATTTTGTGGATCCAAAGCTCGTCTCTTCTTGGAAGGAATTCTAGCCCATGCAGTAGAGCCAAAAACTCTCAAATTTGGAACATCCGGTTTGTGACCAAAGAATGCTTCAAAAGGAGTCATACTTTTCACGGATGAATGTGGAACACGGTTTTGTATGTATGCATCAATATTGATTGCTTCAGCCCAAATATTTGCAGCCAAACCTTTTGATTCAATCATGCATGTAGCCATCTCTTTCAGTGACCGATTTTTCCTTTCCGCTACACTGTTCTGCTGGGGTGTGTAGGGAACTGTATGTTGGATCTGAATTCCACTTTGGGCACAAAGTTGCAGCAACTCAGCCTTGATATATTCTCCACCATTATCATATCTAAGAGTTTGATCTTGCTCTCAGTGGCGGTCTCAACAGAAACCTTAAAATCCTTGAATTTTCCAAGCACTTCTGACTTGTTTTTGAGAAAAAATACCCATGTAAAGCAGGAAAAATCATCAATAAATGTCAAAACATACCTTGAACCATTTAATGACGTATGGGGCAGTGGACCACTGATATTAGAATGTATCAGCCCCAAAAATTTAGAATCTCTTCTAGCTTTGCCGCGGTCGAATCTGTGCTCGGGGTGCTTTCCAATAATGCAACCAATGCATATTCCCTTCGAGGAACGGAGTTGTGGAAGACCATCTACCATGGAATTGTTTGATAACAGAAGCAAATACTTATAATTAAGATTTTCAAATATTTCATGCCAAAGCCTACTAACCTCATTACCATGTGTGCGAAGAGCAGTGGGATTTGCAAGCGGAATAAAGTGTGAAAACTCATAGCATTTTGCAGTGTGGTTCGCCTTTCCGACTACAACAAGTCTTCCACTTTTGATATCAGAAATTTCAACTGTATTAGGGCTGAATGTAACTTGCTTCAGTTCACCAGTGTGTGTCATTTGATACACAGAAAGAAGATTTGAAGCCAAGGAAGGCACATAGAGAGCATTCTGAAAGCTTCCATGATCTACATGAATCGTACATTTTCCCTTTGAAGAAATTTTTGAGTCATCTCCCAAATGGATGGGGATGGAGCTGTTTGGATCGAATGAAGAAAAAGAATAAATATTTGCATCCATATGATTCGATGCACCCGAATCTATCAAGAGAGTAGTGGGCTTCGAAATAGTTTCCATGATTGCTTGTCCTCTTTCATGATCATCATTCCTACCCTTCTTCCTTGCACTGTCAAGAAGAGTTATGTTGTTCTTTTCCAAAAGGAGGGCCATTTGATCTATAGTCTTCTTCATACATGAAATTTCGGGATGAAAGCCACGGTTTCAATAAGTACATTTATATTTTTGGTCACCTTCTTTTCCCTTTTGCTTGAACTTTGAACTGGATGGTGCATCCGTCTGTTTGCCTTTCTCTCTTTGCTTGTGAGGTTCGAATTTGGGCTTCTCCTTCTTTTGCTTTCATTTACCATTCGAGCTCTTGGATCCTTGAACATATAGGGATGAATCTTTGGAGCTTATGGACCCCATTTGAATAAACTTATCATGCTCTTTTGTGACGCACTCAATGAAGGCATTCAAGGTAGGCATATTCAAATTCGAGGTAGTTAGCCGACCGAAATTGAAAGTAGAGACAAATACCGAATAATCTTTACCAAGCTTGCTGACAATGGAGAGGATCAATTGCTTATCCTCTTTGATAACTCCACTATTCTTCAACTGCATGTTCAAGTTCTTGAATTTTGTGAAGAATTCATTAATGGTCTCAAAATTCTCAGGACTAAGGGCAATCAATTCATTCTCTAATTGAAAAGCCCTAAGCTCGTCCTGCTTGCCAAATAGTGTTTCAAGTTCCTCCCATATAGCTTTTGGAGTCTTAAATCCACTGAGATGGAAGTGAAGATCTTTGGAGATGGAGAGGCAAAGAAGACCATAAGCTTCATCAAGCTTGTTGTAGTGTTTGGTTCTATCTGACAAGGTGTTTGGCTCCAATTCAAAACCAAGAGTGACTCAGTAGTAACCTTTTGAATGTAATATGATATCCATATCATCTTTCCAATCAAAATAATTGAATGGGGTGAGGATAGGCTTTGAAGAAGAGTATTCCATTGCTAGGAGCGAGTGCACACTGATGTAGAAAAGCTTGCAAGGGAAAAGTAGCGAATGCAATTGATGGAGACAATAACCTGCAAATCACAATAAAACCAAGAACAATGAGGTCGAACAATCCACCCTTTTAGAGTTGCATCACACCTCGGATTGGAACTCAAGCAATGTTGAATGGATCCAATGTATCAGATCCAGGATTTATGTGGAAACTCAAGCTTCTAGAGTGGTATTGGAAGTATTTTCAAGATTTGCATGCATAGGAGCAAATGCCCTTGAGATCTTTCATGCCAAAACTTTTGTAATTTTTGAGCAAATTCACTCAAATCCTCTTGTAGAAACACCTGTAGAAAAGAGATCTTGTCCTTGCAATGGCTCTGATACCATGTAAAATTAGTCACAACAGATCTAATGAACAAGTAAATCAATCACATCAGATGAAACTCAGAAAAATGGTGTAAAACTGTGCAAAACATGAATCAGTGCTCAATATCCCAATGAGGGTGAATAATTACAATACAATACAGTAACAAAGATTGAGCAATTCGAATTGACTAAGGAGTTCATTCGAATCATTGAATGGAGTAGCTTGACTCCAACTAGGAGTCCTCATCATCAATCAGTGGTGGTCATCAATGCACAAGAACCAGTCATCCAGGTGTCAATCTGAGTCTAACTGAGTGTAACATGTGTAACTGAAGTGTGTATCACTGATATAGGGAAGGGGCTCAGTGGAGGGCGCATGGGAGGCTAACTGAAGTCAGAACAAGTCATCTAGTTAATCTGGAGGTCCAACAGAGTGAAACAGTCAGTCGAGAGTGAAACTAGCCTCAAATCAGGGAGAATCAGAGCTAACTGAGTGTAACTGAAGTGGAACTGCAATGGTAGGTGAAGAAGTGCGCCCTTCTCTGGCAGTAGGTGAGAAGTGGGAACCTTTCTGACTAGGAGGGCTAATGAACTGATGTAAGAAGCTCCCGGGTGCTAGAATAAGGTGGCTAAGGTGCTGGAGGCATCAACCTGGTGACTGGGATGCATGCAAAGTGCATGCAAACCCTAATTGCATGCAAGATCCTGAAAAAGATGATGTGGATATCCAAACAGTTCAGACTTTCATCTTCTTGTCTAGTCTATACTTGCACCTGAATGTCAAATTCATGTTTATTCTGTTTGTTTGATGTTTGATAACTGTCAACTTGTCAATACATCCATGAACTAGAATCTACAAGTACTTTGATTGGTTTATCTGGCCATTCATATATACTTGGTGCGTATGTTTCTGCTAGTAAATTAAGAGTTCTTCGTACATTCATTTATCTACAGCTCTCTGAACAATGATAGTTGAAAGCCTTGTAAATCTGTTGTGTTTATTGCATGTCTTGAGTGAGTGAGGTTTGATTTAGTCATCTGACTTTATCCATTTGAGTGAAGCTTTAAGATATTAGTTAAGTTACCAGGCATCTCTGAGATACAACCTAGGAGAGTTTCCTGGAGTGATAACAAAATGGCGCCATTGCCGAGGAAAGATTATTGAAGCAGCAGCTTCCCTGGGAGACGACACAGTTCCAGCTTTGATGATAGACAAAGCCTAGGAATTATTTTGGTTGTAATCATCTATCTGGCGACTCCATGAAGGATGGATTCAGTGGCGACTCCACAATATTCAGATGTCGAAAGCATTTGCTGCTCTTTTGGCTTGGAGGTTTGCACCTCTTGACTTCTCTTCAGTTCCTGGTTTCCCACATCCAGTACCTGATATTTCCGAATGGGGAGATTTTCTACCTGTCTTCAAAGAGGAGAAAGAAGACAATCCTATAGAATACCTCCTCAAGTTTCACGAATGCATGGATCTATTAGATCTACAGCATGAAGACGTTCGTATGAAGATGTTCATGCACTAATTATATGGCGATGCACGTTAGTGGTATTTTGCTTTACCTCCCTCTAGCATTTCATCATTGAAGGATTTTCACAAAGCATTCAATGAGCACTGTAAAAGGCACTTTTCAGATGAGTTCTTATTTAATGATTGCTGTGAAAGACATGAATTGCATTCTAAAGTTGAAAATCTAAATGGAGAGGAAGCTTTACCTCATCTCTCAAGTGATCTTCACTGTGATTTGCTTCCTCATAAACATGAATCAGAAAGGAGTAATGAAGGAACTGAGGGATTTCTTATTACCTCTATTTCTGATTTTTATGAATCTGAAGAATTAGTTTCTTTCACTACACATGGAGGTGGTCAGCTCTCTGTTAGTCAAATATTCATTGAAATCAGTAAGGCTAGCCCACAATTTTCAATTTTCAAATCACAGGGATGTGGTGAAGGGGAGCAGAAAAGTTTATATCAGCAGTCGAGCATTCATATTTCTCTAACAGATCTCGAGCAGCCTATATTCAACACTAAGACCATTGAAGGAAGCCAGCCACATTTCAATTCTCAGTTGGGACAACAAGAAGACTATCCAGGAAGACATCTATCTACAAACAGTGAGGTCAGTAAAAGAAGTCTGAAACAACATTTCGATTTTCAGTTGGAACAACAGCAAGGAGGGGTATTTCATTGTGACTTTGATGACCCTATTGCTGACTATTTGGATTCTATAAGCAGCATAAATGTCCAAATACTTTTGTCAGATGAAAGTTGGCTCTGTCATCTTTTCAAGTTACATTTTTGCATGCTATGGTCCCTTATATTGTTTGGGTCAAGATCAAGTATGATATTAGCAAGTCCATTACGTTCTTGGATGCATTGGAAATTTAGTTTTACCTGATCAATCTACCTCTACTGGTTAGTGTAGGAGTAGGAAGAAGACTAAGCTCTTCGTATGAGCAGCTAGATCATCTTCAGTTGTTTTCAGTTTTTTTTTGTTTTTCTCAATAAGCAGGCTATAGGAAAGCACATGCAAGTTGCAAGTTTTCAGAGAATCAGTTACACGGGCCAAATGACTCCATATCCCAATGGATATAAGACACTATTGGCAAGGGTAGTTTGGTTTCAAATGATGAGCATGGTTGCAGGATTTGGATTAGGTTTACAGAGGCTAGATGACGCCATAGCCCAATGGATACAAGGCGTTGCTAGCAGGTTTACAGTTTAACATTTGTGGACAAATTGCAGAGATTTGGTGGCAGTCTAAATGACTCCATGCCCAATGGAACACTAGAATAGGTTCTGTATTTTGTCTATCCATAAAAGGCATCAAATCTGCGGTTCTTGAAACCTCACAGGGAGGCTTTCATCCCCGAGTGGGAGCCAAATGTTATCCCCCCAAATAATTTTGTCGAGTTGATCAATTTTAGATGATGGGAGGGCATTTGAAAATTCATTTAAAAAAATTTTAAGGCTCATTTTTTATATCTTTATGCATGTAATAAAGTTTGAAAAAAAATTAGTTTGGGTTTTCATTTAAAAATTTTCAAAAGATAGGCTTCGGTAGCTAAGCGCTTATTTAAAACGGTCCCTAAGCTACCGGAAGCCCTGCTTTTGGCAGCTTAAATGAAATTTTAGAGGCTCTCCTAGCTACCGAAAGTGAAAGGACATGCAGCATGATTTAGGGGAATTTTTCGGTGGCTTGGGAGAATATTTCATATTTATTCATTAACCACTGAAACAGATCTTTCGGTAGCTAACAGAGATCAAGCTCAAACCTACTAGCTACCGAAAGCCTAAAAATCACATGAAATTGCCATTTTTTGCATAGATCTAAGTTTTATCATTCTCAAGGGAATGAGGATAGTTTCTAGGTGAAGGTTTTAATTAATAAGATCTGTTTCAATGTGCTTCTCCAACTTTGAAGGTGCCAGCAAGATGGAAATAATGAAGAAATGTGGCGTTTTTTACTGTCCTGAGTCATCATTTTCAAATGATGATTCTGAGCGTCTAGAGAATCATTTTTCAAAATGATCAGATTTTTTTGTTCCTAACATGTCATAGAATAATAACCTCTCCCCGTTTTCCTACAGGTGTTGCATATTGAGAGAATCGAATCTGTCACTGATCCCCAATTTTCGGATCCCAGAACCTGCCTATTTGACACATGTTTCTGAAATGCAGATCTCGGGAAAACAAAAATGAGTTTCAAATATTTGAGAGAGGTTTTTTCTCAAAATAGATCAATGCACAATAACCTCTTTCAGTTTATACAAAGGTGTCACATAGAGGGAGAACTAAACCCATCTTTGAGCCTCTTTTTCAGCAACTTCAGCAAAAGTGGCGTTTTTACTGTGCAGAGTCATCATTTTCAAATGATGATTATGAGCGACTGGAGAATCATTCTGCAAAACGATCAGATTTTTTTCTTCCTAACAAGTCATATAACAATAACCTCTCTCAGTTTTCCTACAGGTGTCATAGATTGGGAGAATCGAACGCATCTCTGAGCCCCATTTTTCAGCAGTCTGGCCAATTAAAAATGATTTTCCTGGTTTGTTGAAAAACGGTTTTGGATTTTCCATCTGGACTAAATTCGACCCAGCTTATTAGGATATGGGGAGAGGTTGTAAAATCTATAAATCCCAGAACTCATGTAGAACAATAGTTGTATTTTGGAGAGACTTTTCATACTTGTACTCTCAAGGTTCTCATTTTCAGATCAATGATACAAGCTTATTTTTCCATTATTTGTTCAGACTTTCATCTTCTTCTCTAGTCTATACTTGCACCTAAATGTCAAATTCATGTTTATTCTATTTTTTTGATGTTTGATAACTGTCAACTTGTCAATACATCCATGAACTAGAATCTGCAAGTACTTTGCTTGGTTTATCTAGCCATTCATATATACTTGGTGCGTATGTTTCTGCTAGTAAATTAAGAGTTCTTCATACATTCATTTATCTACAGATCGCTGAACAATGATAGTTGAAAGCCTTGTAAATCTGTTGTGTTTATTGCATGTCTTGAGTGAGTGAGGTTTGATTTAGTCATCTGACTTGATCCATTTGAGTGAAGCTTTAAGATATTAGTTAAATTACCAGCCATCTCTGAGATAAAACCTAGGAGAGTTTCTTGGAGTGATAACAGAAATTATAGTTGGGATCAGTATATTGGATAAGTTATAACATACCAACAATATTTGTCCCAACATGCTACAAGAAGAATCGGTCAGCCCTTCGTTTAGTAGAGAACTGTAGACACCTATAGGTTACAATTCACCTGTATCCAAAATGGTGAACACAAGAAGGATCGACCGACCCTTCTTGTAGCCTAGAACTATTTTGAATAGAATACTCGGCACAAGAATGGTCGGTCGACCCTTCTTGCACCCTGCATGAGTATTTCATCGCCTTTACCGAAGACACAAATATGTTGCGGATTGCGGATACCTAGATTTCTTAAAACGTTTCATCAATACCACTATTCCGCAACCCGAAATGCAGATTGTGGGATGGGACAACAATTCCCGACTCCCTACTTCCACTGTAAATAGTGGGGAACGGAGATTGGCTACAAGAAGGATCGGTCGCCCCTTTGTTTAGTATAAAATTGTGAACACCTATATCTAGGAGTTCACCTGTATCCAAAATGTTGAAGACAAGAAAGATTGGCCGACCCTTCTTGCAATCTAGAACTATTATGAAAAGAATACTTGGTAGAAGAAGGGATGGCCACCCCTTCATTGCATGGCAATTTTCAACAAAGGCAAGGTAGCCACTTAGTGACTGTCAAAATGATTTGTTATGGTGAGAAAGAAGAGATAAGAAACAATCCAATCAATACTCTTTAATAATTTGTATTTGTTATCTTTGTATTATTTGTAGAGCTTGTTGTCCAATAATTGTCCAAGCTTAATTAAGGTTGCCATCTATTCAATGCAGCTAAATTCCATTCTTAATACCATAAATATTTTCAAATTATCGGGTGGCCTGCAAATAATTTTGTCCAATTTTAAGGCTTAGCTCATTTGATCTCATGGAGGAAGAACATACCTATGGAAGTGGGAAATTTTCTTGCATGCATGGGAGCAAGACAGGTATTGAAGACTATTGGGTAGCCATTGAAGATCTATTTGCAGCCACTCAAGATAATTTTGCAGCCCTTAAATTTCTGATATCAGTATGGGGTCGAATTGCTTCAGAATATTTTAAGAGTTCAAGAAGAATCCTTCTCATTATCCCCTCTCTTCTTCCCCATTCTTCAGTATTGCAAGGTGTTGGTGGAATGGTTTCTCCATTGAAATATTTCCAATGATCAATGTGATGAAGGATCTGATGTGTGATGCCCATATTCAGAAATGAAGTTAAACTTACAGCCATTCATTCAACTTCTATCATGTCCAAGAGATTCTAGTTCGAGATTCCCCAAGGGTGCCATGTTTTGTACTAAGAAATGTGAAGAACTGAGGGATTGAATCTTCTTTCCTTCTGTCATTGGAGAGGATGGTTTGATGTTTTTTTTCCAGCCATCAAAGATCTATAATAAACATCTAAACTCAGTCCTAAAATATTTTCAACTTCTCATATGAATATGCCCCAGAGGCTAGTGATGTAATAATGGCTTTTAGTCTTGTTTTTATAGCTTATTTTGTAGTTTCACCATTCAAGCACTGTACTTTTGAATGGTATATGTATGCAGCTGATCAGATGATTTATAATCTCTGATATAACTCTGCTAATCCATTATAGAAATATTGTCATCCAGATATATGTTTCAATGAAGGATTGGATAAACCTAGGGGGGTTTTGAAGGTTTTTATGGTATATAAGTTATCTGGAAATGTAATGAGGTGATGTAAAGTTTGCTTCTCTATATTTTCAATCAAATATGTTGTAATAGTTCCATTAAATCTTACGGTGGTCAAATACAAGTTTAACTCCCCCTATGCTCATCAGGCACTCTCGGAGGACTAGTTTTAGCAGAAATTGCATTAAAAGAATTATGCTGGTCAGAAACCAGTTCTGTCAATTGGTGCTACTCATGTAAAGACCCTTGAACACATTCCAACCTGAAGGTACTGAATTTGGGATGGTTTTACCATGTTTTGGAATTCAACCATTAAAACTAGCTTGACATTCCAAGTCACAGCAATTTTCCCCAAACTCTTCATCCAGTGTTTAGTTGCTGATTTTTTATGCCCATAGACCTCCATGAACACAAATATCGGTTTTTTAATCCTTCCCAACTCCCTGATCTAGTTTTTATATGTGGATGTACCCAGGAAGCATTGCGGTAAGCTTTAGCAATAGCTAATGTCCGAAACATAAATGGTCTCCGTGCTTTGTACAAAGGATCCTAATATAATTCCTACCATCCTCATTCAGAGTTTCAGTCCTACTCTCCCATACAAATTCCAGAACCTAATATCATTCCTACCATCCTCATTTAGAGTTTCAATCCCCGTCACTTACATCCTGCTCAGTTTGAGAAATGGCCTTAAAAATTACTAGAAAAATCTTGTTAAAAATTTGAGTGGAAGTTAATATCTTGGTCAGATCTTGGCTAGGATATTACAGTGGTATCAGATCACTTTCCTTGGCTTAGCCTAAGGAAAGTAATTCTCATTGGAAAAGTATCTCAGCACTATCTTCAAGATTGTAGATGTGGAATTAGTTCCAGTTATGGAATATTTAGACTTTGAGTTGTATGAGGAAGAAGCTTATTTTTATGAGGAGTATGATGAAGATTATGATGAGTAGTATGAAGAATATTGCAGACAGTATGAGGAAGAGAATTCCCAAGAAGTACCTTCCATAAGCATCTCCCATGAGATCATGATTGACAGAACAGACTATGGTTATTCTGATAGCCATATTCAGGAAAAAGTTGCATGTTCTACAGTCAAATGTCAACCTTCTATGGAAGAGATAATAAAAGATATCAAAGTTGCATTGGATGCATGTGACTTCACAAGAATTTTTGGATCCTCTTCAAGAAGAGCCTCCAAGAATATTTATCCTAAGACAACCAAGGAGAAGCAAGACCCAAAGACCAATCATGAGATTGTTGACAGAAATATTCAGGTATCATTCATATTGTTCAAACATTTCAAAATCCAAGTTTCTTGGTACCATCTTTTCTCATGACCTTAATAAACAGGTCAATATGTTTGAGTTCACCCATAAAATCATGGCAAAAATTTACAGAATTATTTTTAATGCTGAAATTCCCCAAGTGTTAGAAGAAATGAAAGAAACTTTGCAGCCTACACCAGAAGGCCAAACATGTGATTAGTTCTTGTATAGAGAACATACTATAATTAGGGTGTATGTTTTTACTGGAGCACCATATCTATTTCCAGCCTTTTTAACAGCGAGGGTTTTTTCCATGGAATTGTTTAGACAAAGGTAACATTCAGAAGAACATTTCTGTGCTTTCAAAAGAGCATCTGATGTGAAATTCCCCCTTAAAGTTGGTCCATTCATCATTAAGAATAAGGAAGCCCTCTTTGTAGTAGAAAAATTACTGAAGATTATGGATTTCCAAGAGGCTGAAAGGATGAATTATGATCCTCATTAAATTATATCGCAAAGGATACATCTAAATGGAAACAAGGGTTTTGATCATCAAACAGTAGAAGGATTGAAATAAATGGCAAATTTATTCAAATTTGAACAAGATAATAGGGGTTGGATCAGAGAGATTTCTTTGAAATTTCTTTTTTTAGCGATAATTTCAAAGATCGTTTTGTATAAATTTTGATTTTACAGAGTAATAGGGGTTGGATCCTAGAGCAAAAAATACAGTGACATAATTTTTTTGAAGACTTTAATAATACAGAGGTTCATATGTTTTTACTTTCTTCAGTCTTTTAATTTCTCTTTTGTGGATGTATTTCATGTTACACCATCTTATCGCTTTGCCTCATAGTTTACTGTAATACTTGGGGTTATAATTCATTTGATATGCTCTGATCCACACATTTAAATATTGTCAATGTTCTTTCTTCCAAATTAATGCAGAATTCATCCTAGAACTGAGATTGGCTAAGTTATAACATATAAATAATATTTATCCCGACTTCCGACCTCTGACACGAAGGATCGGTTGCCCCTTCGTTTATTATAAAATTGTGAACAACTATATCCAACCATTCACCTGTATCCAAAATGGTGAACACTAGAAGGATCAACCGACCCTTCTTGCAGTCTAGAACTATTTTGAACAGAATACTCAACAGAAGAAAGGTTGGCCGACACTTCATTTACGAGTGAATTGTAAAAATATTCAACCCGCCTAGGCTGGGACAACAATTCCAGACTTCCGACTTCCGCAATGAAATTATAGTTGGGATCGATATATTGGCTAAGTTATAACATATCAACAATATTTTTCCCAACACACGACAAGAAGAATCGGCCGCCCCTTCGTTTAGTAGAGAATTGTAGACGCCTATAGGTTACAATTCACCTGTATCCGGAATGGTGAACACAAGAAGGATCAACTGATCCTTCTTGCAGCCTAGAACTATTTTGAACAGAATACTTGGCACAAGAAAGGTTGGCCGACCCTTCTTGCACCCCACATGAGGATTTCATTGCCTTTACCGAAGATGCAAATATGTTGTGGATTGCAGATACCTATATTTCTTACAACATTCCATCAATATCGCTATCCCGCAACCCGGAATGCAGATTGCGGGATGGGACAACAATTCTCGACTCCCTACATCCGCTATAAATAGTGGGGAATGGAGATTGGATACAAGAAGGATTGGGCGCCCATTTTTTTAGATGGGACAACAATTCTCGACTCCCTACATCCGCTATAAATAGTGGGGAATGGAGATTGGATACAAGAAGGATTGGGCGCCCATTTTTTTAGTATAAAATTGGAAACACCTATATCCAGGAGTTCACCTGTAATATCTCGAATGTTGAAGACAAGAAAGATTGGCCGACACTTCTTGCAGTCTAGAACTATTATGAAAAGAATACTTGGTAGAAGAAGGGATGGTCGCCCCTTCATTGCATGGCAATTTTTAACAAAGGCAAGGTAGCCATTTAGTTACTGTCAAAATGATTTGGTCGGGTGGGAAAGAATAGATAATAAACAATCCAATCGATACTGTTTAATAATTTGTATTTGTTATCTTTGTATGATTTGTAGAGCTTGTTGTCCAATAATTTTCCAAGCTTAATTAAGGTTTCCATCTATTCAATGTTGTTAACACCCAAAAAGTGCTCACTACCTCATCTACCCCATTACATGACTCATTTGTCCATATTTCCTACCATATTTGCCTCCAATACCTTAAAATCCCATTAAAAAGCCTCCAAAAGGCCACAAAACCATTTAAAAAGCCTCCAAAAGGCCAAAAAAACCCCTTTTTCCCCCAAAATAATCCAAAATTCCTCCAAAATAGCAAAAACCCTCTAAAAAGGGGATAAAAATACCAAAAAAGAGGAAAAGGAGGGAAAAAGGAGGCAAAAAACCTATACAGTTGACCTAAACCATATGGTTCCCAAAACCATGGGCCAGCACTCCACCACTAAAAACCTATAAATAGGTGATGGAGGCCCCTCATTTCATATCCACAGTCAAACACACCCTTACTCTGCCAAAATCACTCTTGAACCCTAGCTCACCCTTGAGCTACTTTCACACTTGAGTGCCCCTTTGGCCCATTTCCAACCCTTTGGAGAAAGAGAAAGGAGAAAAGGTGGAAGCTTGGAAGCAACCCTCCTGGACTGCTACAAGAGCTTCACCAACCTCTACACCTGAGGTAATCTTTAATACAAAAAGAGAAATCTTTTACCATATTTTCATGTTTTGTTATTTTTGTTAATGCTCATGCTAGGTTAAATTTCATATTGTTTTAGTGCTTTAATTTACTGTTTATTGAACTACTACTAAGGAGTCCCTTCTCCTTAGTAGGTGCTCATTTGCACAAGCTGGGGTGAAAACCCTAGCTACAATTTTGGCGACTCCACTGGGGATCTAGAGGCACCACGGCCGCCAGGGTAGGCGTGGGGACCAGATGGTATGTATTGATGTGCTTGTTATGTTATGGATATCAAGATTTTGTGTATGATAGGTTTTTGATATACTGTTACTGACTGATGTGTGATCTACAGATGTTGGCCCGAGACCACCACTAGGACATGTAGCGTGCAGGGGACATGTGGCGGTACGAGCCCTGTCAGGCCAAGGGGAGGTGCGTCGATGGGATGCTGAGGAGACTCTGGAGTCTGTACGGATGCTTCTGGATCGGTTGCTGGTTGGAGTGATGGATGATGGGTGGCGGGACCTGGATCCGGAGGTGATTTAAGACTGTCTGAGGGAACCACGGGAGTTCCAATCGATCACGATCCGGGTGAGAGTGAGGGTGTCAATTCATGTATATGAAGGATGGTGAACACTGGAAGAAGACTGAGATAAGGGTCGGCCGACCTTTCGGCATCACCTTGTAAACAGGTTGAAGTCTAACCTGAAGCGAATATGGGGGTTGCATAATCAAGATTCTCTTAACCATGGTGATGCACATATGTCATTACCTTCTTCGCATAACATTCTATTTAACATCAACTAGAACACGAGATGACTTCGCACTTGACAGCTATCGCAGTATACAGAACTCAAATAAAAAACATGTGATAAACTCATACACATAAACAAGAAGGATCGGTCGCCCCTTCTATGATAATCACCCGTTCTATGATCGATCCTTATCCCAATTGACTCTATAAAATGTGCATTCTATCTCTCATGGACTATTTATAATTATAGACATTGTATGCATTCTTATATTGACTGTTTTGCAGAAAAAGCATGGCTAATTTGTTGAGCCTCAGTAACTACCAGGAAATCCCTTGCTTTGAATTGATAAAAGAGCATTACCTTTCTCCATTCACAAATAGATGGTATGTTGAGATGGAAGAACCAGATAATTTGTACCCATATTTATATCTATTCTACTTGGATTTCAAGGGAAATCCGATTAGAGCTGGTATATTGACGTATGTGGAACCCGTTGATTCTGATAAAAAATTGTGAGTTCAAGCTTAAGCGATGATTGCTGAAAAGTATGGCGTTATACAGTGTGATCTTCTGGTTTTTTATTATTGACCAGATCTAATGAAAAATACTCTCGATCCAGATCCAATTTCCTATGCGAAGAAAGGGTGGGTTTTGTCATCATATGTTGTTTCTAATCGTTCCGGAATTGATACTACGACATCCTCGAAGAAAGGAATTTTGTCGGTATGGAGGAAAAGAATGTTGGTTGGGAAAAATTCCTCTGTATAACATTATCTGAATATTTATGAGGGGCCGATAAAGGTATGCCATGAAAATATTCTAACGTACAACAAAAGATATTTTCTCCAAAATCTTGTAAAAGATGTGGGGAAATCTACCTTGAAACAACTCAAAGGAAGTCCTTCTAGAGCGATGCTGCGGAAAGTGAGTAAGAGCTTCGAAACTTCAAAGAAGTTCAACAACATCAGATCCAATACTTTTTGTTCGATGAGAAAGTTTTTTCCATTGACATAACAAGATGTGTTGTTGCGCCTCCACACTTACAATATCGAAAGGTTGATGATGAGGTCATGCAAAATATGGCGGTATCACTTGTCTATACATTTACAACAACATTGAGAGATGTTATTCGATTGCCTTTCAATAAGGAGACCAAATTGCCCTTTCTTCCTGAAAATGAAAAAGAAATTGATCTGCCATCAGTAAGTTTCTATATATTGGATGGGCAGCATACTATTTCTGTGCAGAAAATGATCATTGCAGATGATCAATATAAACAGCTCCATAAAAGGTATCGGCATCGAATAGCTCGTCTTCTACATAGAGACGTTCCTCAAGACATCATCGACAAATTATGCAAACAGTAAAATTTGTCAAACAAGGAATTTGCAAACAATACATCCATTTCTTCAGTTGAAAAAGCAAGGCAAAGATGGTTTTTGTGTGGTTGTCCATCCCACCTGGGAAAGGGAAATGCTTCCAGTGATGCTTGGATGGCATAGAATTTTTCTTCTTATCAATCAAATTCTTTAGATTGCTTCCTGTGTAATGAAATTAGGAAATTAACTGGAATATTCAATTTTATATGTTTGCAGTCTTTCCAAAATCAATGTATGGATATCTTTCTTGTTAACTGGGAGAGCCTTAAAGACAAGCTAACTCTTGTTTTGACATTGGAATGACTGTGGAGCAAATGGCAGTCTATATTCGAGCTTTACAAAGGTGGCACCTTGGATTGCTCGCCGAAGAGCATCGCTAACGATGATTTTTCTCTCAATAAAATAAAGAGTTATGGCTCTAATTTTTTCAGACCATTGCATGATATTGATGAAGATGAATTGACCACTGTGGTGGACAATATAATAAACAGATCTGTGTGGATGAGCACATCAATCGATAAAAAGTTTTTCGCAGAAACTTTAGGTGAATATTGCAAACGAATAAAGGACAAGAGGTCAACCAAGCATTCTATCGTTGAATATTTCAAAGTTAATGATGTTCAAACTGATCGATCACACAATGTCACTAACCATAACATCATTGAAATATATAAAATTGCACCAAACCATCTCAAGCAACTATGGACTATTTTATGCTCCGGAAAGCAACCAAAATCTCTGAGTAAAAAGAGAAAGAAGGAATCTGAAGTGGTACCAAAATACCAATTGATCCTCAGAAAATATTGAATTTATATATCAATAAAGAGAGGATGTCCATTCAAGACGTTGAAAATAGTTCACAGTTTGTTTGTAAAAGTTGTTACCCTGATTCTTTGGTCACCACACTCAAAACAATTCCATTTTTTGGTGTGACAGTCAGCTGTGAATTTGTTGCTGTGGATATGTGTAATTGTGCTATTCCATGGACAAAAGAAGACATGTTGGTGTTTTTGTACTACTTAGAAACAAATCAAGATGAATGTACTTGTATTTTTGTAGCTGATATGGAGAACTCTTGTATGATTTCTAAAGTTTTGACAAGTTAGAGCAAGAAATCAAAAAAACATGTTATGGCGATGAATCCTACAATGGGAGTATATAGAGAATTCTCCGGGGACCTATTTATAGGATTCTCTATTATACAATGTTGGCGCCTTGGAAATGATGAGGATATTTTATATACCTCTGAAATTGCCATGGATTGGAAAGATGAGGGCCTACCAATGCTTGATTTACCTCCGCCCAATGTTAACACTGATAGTGCGAGGAGCCATGTGTTTCCAAAAGAAAGGACACGAGAATTATGGGATCACATTGTTTCCATACAAGTCTCTTCTGAAGGCACATTTCTTTCATTGTACTCAAGAGGTAAGCTTCTTCGTTCGTTGACAAGGTCTCCAGAAAGAATAGTTATTTCTATTGTGGAGACGATACAACAAGAGTTGTTCATGAACAGTTTCTATCATGAATTGGGTATAAAATAAGGTATTTCTATTAACATTTTCAAATGTCTTTGATTTTATTTTACTTTTCTCGGTCGGTTATGTTCAATAACTTCTTTAAATTCCTATTCTACTACAGCTTCAAATAAAGAGCATGATACCCAGGTATCCTCCAATCGAATTACAATATATGATGACAAAGTTGAAGGTGATAGAAAATCTACAAAGAACTACAAAACGGGACAAGGTAAAAAATTATTTTTCACAGATCATGGTTAAATTAAGTAAATTATGAAAGGGGATAGAGACCTGCAAAAAATTATATAAAATGTATACCTGCACATTTCCAAGTCAATATGTGGATCATCCACAACCAGAGCAAGCATCGACAATGTCCCTCGAGATTAGCCAGCAAGTCACATTGGACAATAAGGGACCAGGAGGGAGCTTGGATAATAATGACCAAGGAGAAAGCTTGAACAATGCATCACAAGAAGAGGTCTTGGCTAGTATTGAACCTAGAGAGGGCGCCTTGGTGTCAAAATGCGGTGTCTCCAACAATGTTACTCACCAGTCAAATGTTGGCCTACCATTGACAGGTAAAAGACAATATTTTATACTTAAATTGATAAAACAAATTTATTCCAAAGTATATATAATGACAAACAATATTTATGTGCAGCCCCCCCATACAAAAAAAAATTTGATATTAGAAATGGAAGGTTTTCTATTTCGCAAGAAAGTCACAAAAAATGAGTCCAAAAGAGATAAAAAAGGGGAAAGAGTAAAAAAGCAGGAAGAGACTTCTCTAATAAGTGGTGAATTTAAACATAAAAAAACTTCATATGAGTCACAAGCAAATGCCATTCGATTTTTGGATTTAGTTCATTCCAAATTCAATATTGGGATTTGGTCATCTAAATGTGGTGTCAATGAGGGGAAGCAACTGCTTACAAAAATTTTGCTGGCATGCAGTAAAGATAAATCATATGAGAAAAAAAAATGATTTATTTGGTTTCGAGAGAGATGTACCTCCGATCAAGAAGGAAAGCCACAAAAAAATATGGATAGTTTGTGGAAGGAGTTCCCAATGTAAACTTCGGAAATTAATATATCAATGATTGTTTTGGAGGGTGATGGTGAGAAAGCTGTTCCATTTCAAAACTGTATTTCGTGTAAGCCCTTTAGTGGATCATCCCTTCAGACAGATATTGAATTGGTACATGGACTTTGGCAGCGTTTGAGTAAAATTCAAGAAATCCAATCAACTGATATCAGAAACTATCAAATGTAACCTGTCATAAATTTCTAGATGTAATCTATCATTGCCTATTTTAAAACATTCAATGTGTTTTCTGTTTTTTCTGGAGACGCTGCTATTATCGTCTGAATGTAACATATTATTAGTTCAGTGTGATGCTTTTATTAAATCAATTGAATCTGTTTTGATCATTAACTTTATGAACAAAGTGTTAATGTTGTTGTTATATATATAGTCACTGTTCTTGTATGCAGTGAGGATATCACCACAAAATAAACTATTGGTCCTGGGAGTAGAGGAATTTCTCTTTGGAGTTCGAATGTTATCCAACATTGAAGATTCTTCCAAACAACATCATTTTGTCCATAAATGTTATCGTTATTATACACGCATGTTCAGCCACAAAATTATCAATGTTGCTAGAGAGCATTTTGACGTTGCTTTGTGGTTTTCCTGGCTCGACAACATGGAAATTAAAAATTTCCTGGTTGTATTTGAATGGTTGAAAAATGATGAATTTGTTTTTATTTGGGGTCGAGATCAATGCGAACCTCGTGCTATTTATAATCACTCAATGTCTACATACTATAATGTTGGGGAAGTACCGAACATATTATACAAAAATTCCTTCAAGGATGTACTTATCCAATATGGAGATATATATAAACAAACGAACATGTTGTTTATAGATGAAGGGAAATATCAATCAGCAGATAATAGAAAGGAAAACTGCTTGAAAATGCCAACTAGTTGGAAATTTGACAGTTCACAAGAGAGAGATATAACTATAAAAACAATGTTGTGTGCTTTGTTGAATTATCTCGGGCCTCGTTCAAAAATGGAGCGTTGGTTAAACACATTGAATTTGAGCTGACCATCATATTGTACAAAACAAATTCATTTAGTGATTTGTATATTTTTTACAGTTAGTAATCCTACATTTAATTGATGTAAGTTTTATTGCACAGTTCTCATCTTATTTATGGACATCGTACCATGTATCTGGTAATGTGTTTAAAATATTCTTGAACATGAAAGCAATATACTTAGAAACATTGAACCATAATATTTTATTGCCTGGTTTGTGTGTGTGTGTTTTTTGTTTGCAGATAGTACTAGAAGATTTGTTTCTAATAAACCATTGATCATTTTTTATTTCAATGGCGTTTTGTTACACGCAATACATAGAAAACAGAAACCCGGATTGCAACGATCACTGGACATCGAAACATCAACAAAGTATTATTTTATATTCCCAGGCTTAGAAGAATTTTTGAAAAAATGCTTTAGTATTTTTGAGGTTGGGGTATGGACATCTGCTCAACGAAAAAACATTGACGATTTTTTTCCTAGATTATTACAAAGAATAGGATTGAAAAGGGAACAATTTAGATTAATTTTAACACAAGAAAATTGTTCTTCCATAACCAGAGAGGGTTTTCAAGATGATGGAAATCCTTATGTATATCGCAATCCTTTGAGTATAGTTTGGGAGACTTTGATCCATGGTTGGGATCGGACAAATACTATGATTGTCGATGACTCCGGAGAAAAACATGTTTCTAATGATGAAGAAAACTGTCTTATAACAAAAACTTATAATTCTGACGATGTCAATGACACATTTTTATTACATCGATTATGGCCTTGCTTGCTGCACCTGGATGGCCTAAGTGATGTGAGGCCAATTGTGAATAAAATAAAAATGGAAGTATTTTGTTAAATAATACACTTGAATGTTTGTTTGTACTAGTATGTCCAATTTCACTGTGATTATAATTCTTGTAAAGTGTCGAGTTTGGTTTCTGAAAATGTAACTCTGTTTAAATTGTATTGTTAAATCATAAAACATATATTAATCTGTGTGGTTGATTTATCATTCATATGATTTATATGCAGGTCATGCACCAGTAAATTTCTTTACTTGGTTCATATTGTTTCACATTCTGCAATTACATAACAGTCATTAATATCATCAAATTAAGTTAATTTGCTAAGTTAAGTTATTAAGCATCTAATTAACAACTTCATAACTAGGCTTATGCCTATCATTCTAAGAACATACAGGAGGCATCCATCCATCAAAATGAGGTTGTGACAGCATAAGCATACATGTATTACATAAATGGAGTTTAGCCATTCATCATTCACATACAAAATTAATAAAGCAGATATCTTATGCAATTGAAAGAAACCTCATTCATGAATATAACCTTCTAACAGGCTTAACATAACATATTCATGGCTTACATTTATTTACACATAATTTCATTCCACAGATTGAACATATCAATCATAATTTAATACATGAACATTATAATCCATTTTTTTTCAAAAGAAAAAATCATACTATTGTTATTCAAAACTGAATCAAATAGTACATGATGTTCCATGAGGTTACTTGACTCACTAGAGAGCCGAAGTAATAAAACCAGATATTGTCAAAAAGACTTCCTGGAAAATTACAAGAATTTCTCAAAAACAGTTTGAGAATTTCATCCTTCTACCAGAAAAATAAAAAACTATCAGCTATTTAGAAACTTACCCCTTCTAGGTCAAAAAGCAGTCCAAAACTTGGCTTAGTCAAATAACTTTACTGATCCCTTATCAAAACATAAGTGAACAATAATTTCCTCCCGAAACAAATAACCAACGTCTTTTTTCATTGCATCTTTTGAAATCCTATCTGCATCCATGTTGTGCTGCCTATATATATGCTCAAAGGAGATGGTTTTGAAAAACTGGATTTCTGAGCGGATCATTTAACACCAATGCTCCAGTTCGAGGATTTTTAGCATTATTTTTACCCTCTACCAATTTTTTAAAAAATTGCAAATAGGATCCTAACTGCGATTTTCACCTTCGGCCAAATTTGAAGTCATAGTCATTGATCCAACAAACGGTTAACAAGCTTTTATATTAAAAAGAGGGAACATATTACATAGCATAGGGGAGGCTAGTCCCAAAAAACAAGAGTTGTCGAAACAATCTCTTCATATTTCAGTCTGTGATCTTCAAAAAAGGCCTAATGCCTGCTATTACTGAAAATTTTAATGAACTGACCCAAATAGAGCTTCTAAAACGCTGAGATGAGAACACAAAGAAGGAGTCAGTTGCCACGATGGAGATGAGCGTTCTTATCCTTTCCTCCTGTTGTTGTACCTATATTTTCATCGTCAATGTTTAGGATGACGGATGGGCTATTTCTGCCACTGGTTCTGATACAATCAACTTTAGCTTCCACTATCCTAAGCCAGCTACGGAATGAGTCTAACTTGCCAGCCAACTTCTCGAAGTAGTCTTTAATCTTTCCATTTCTATTCCAGACTTTAGCGTTAGAAATTTGAATGAAGGTTGCGAGGTGGGATATGGATGTCTTCATCGTGGAGAAGTCACCCCGTAACCAACGGACCTAGGCTTCCAAGTCTAGAACTTGCGTGAGAACTTTTGGGGAAGGGTTGTCCTGTCCATGAGGAGAATCAATGTTAACCAGACCACCATTATTGATCAACGCATGCTGCCAATTTCCCGGGATAGTACCACAAAACTGCTGCGTAGGACCACTCTGATTGCATCCAGCTTCATAGGGGGTCAAGATAAACCCAGAATCAGGAGTCAAGAGGACCTTCCAATTCCTGCTTCCATAATCAAAACCGAAGCCAGAATGCTGCACCAAGCCCCTGATTCCCTGACCCTAACCAAAGTCAAGAGGAACCCATCTTTTACCGCTTTCAGAGTCGTCGGCATGCTTTTTCAAGCCACCATGAGAGAGCTCATTACCGGTAGTGTTGTGCCCATGAAAAAGATCAGAGAGGTATCGCTTCAAGCCAACCCCCCCGGACTGCCCTTGGGCAGACTTCGTATGTTTGCGACTTTGCAAAGAAGACAGACACAAATTTCTCTCCTCCATATTCAGACAAAATGACCGACTTCGGAGAAAATCGTAGGGATAACCTTCACAGAGAGGGACATGCAAGATACAAAATGCGCCACCTTCATGCATGAAATAGCCGATGCAAGCCTTGGGACTAGTTTGCATTAATATCCCGTATGTAAGATAGATCAAATCAATGATAAGTTGTTTAGATTTGACATCAAATCATGATACGTGATATAATTAAAATTGTACTTCATCTTAATCCAAATTTTGTTGGCGCATGCTATATGTTATTTCATTACAGATGTAATAATTGCATTTCTCAGACCGAAAGGTTCTAATCAATTGCCTAGCAATTCATTACAATTAATCATTATGGCATCTTTAATGCTCTTCTTAAACACAAAGACCAATATGGGCAATTTGTTAGTCGTCATATTCCATAGAAAAAGTGTTGCTATTCAATTTCTAGAGGGTAATCTTTCTATGTGCCAAATCAAATATGCCATGTGTCACAATATCATCATTCCACATGTCACCCTAGGATACTAGATATCAACATTATAACAACGAAATTTGTAGACATTTTTCTTTAAAGAATTTGCTGGCAAGTGGAAATATTCTCATAGAAAGAGCGGCCGCTCTTTCTCCAAGGTGTTCTATTGTTACAATTCCCTCCTAAATGAAGGGTTGGAAGACCCTTCTTATTCCCAAAATTATTTTCATAAGAGTTCGACACTGCAAGAAGGGTCAGTCGATCCTTCTTGTATTACCCATTATGGCTATAGCTGAATTGATGGATAAAGGTTTTGACAATTAACTATGGAAAGAAGGGGCAGCAGATCCTTCTTGCCGAAAAATGGAAGTCGGGAAAAACCATTTTTATATGATATAGCTTCCAAGGTGTTCTATTTTTACAATTCCCTTGTAATTGAAGGGTTGGCTGACCCTTCCTATTCCTTGTATTATTTTCAGATTAGTTTGACACTGGAAGAAGGTTTTGTCGACCCTTCTGATTACCAATATTCTTTTCATAATATTTCGACACTACAAGTAGGGTCGGTCAATCCTTCTTGTGTTCTCCATTACGGATATAGATGAATTGTTCTATTTGACGTCCTTGAATTTACATTTCCCCTAAGAAATTTTAATGCTTGTTATACTATACCCTATACCCTATACTTCTTAGTAATTAATCTTGGCCATTATGTTGTGCCGCTCTTGCATTGCTAGCAGGTCCCTTCACCGGATAGCTAGCTGCAACTCTGGTACCTCGGCCCTCTATGCATTCAAAGCATCCCCATTCTCTCTGCTCCGTGTCTACTGGGGAGCTCCATGTCTACTGGGGAGCTTCCCCATTCTCTTTTCTCTGTCTGTAACTGGGGAGCTGCCCCATTCTCGAGGAATAATTACTCCCAACTCATTTATGAGGGAATTGTGCAAATATTCAACCTACGAAGTATAGGCTGTCAATTCATGTATATCCTGAATGGTGAAGACTGCAAAAATACTAAGCACAAGAAAGGTCGGTCGACACTTCATTAAAGCTAGAAAAAATGGCGAAAACGACCCCTAGAAAAAACTCATAGTAAAATCCACACAGCAGGTAATTTTCAAAGATGAAATATAATAAAAAGAAACAGAAACAAAATTAACATATTTATTAATTCCGTCGGGTTAAATCTGGGCCGTAATATTAAGACAAGCCAACGGCTGAGATCTAATCTGGGGAATGCGGAAGACGAGTTGCGGGGGTTTAATTGTTTGGAAATATATGCAACGTTCCCATAATCCACAATTGCGGGTTGTGGGACTACTACTTGAAATAAAAACAAACCAAAGTTTTCGCAATCAAGAATGGTCAAGAATGGAAAAATATAAATCACAAGAAGGGTCGACCGACCCTTCTGGCAGTCTGAAACTAGTATGAAAATAATATTGGGCAGAAGATGGGCCGACCGCCCCTTCATTTATGAGGGAATTGTGGAAATATTCAACCTACAAAGTATAGGCTGTCAATTCATGTATATCCTGAATGGTGAAGATTGCAAAAATAATAAGCACAAGAAGGGTCGGTCAACCCTTCAATTAAAAGAGAAATGAAATACAATTAATCTACAAAGGTTAGGACAACATTTCCCCATTACCGACTAGTCTTCCACAGTATGTGGTGGCGATTGGGACATTACCTATGATATAACATATAAACAATATTTGTCCCGACTTCCGACTGCTGATAAGAAGGATCGTTCGCCCCTTGTTTTAGTAGATAATTGTGAACACCAATATCCGATACCCACCTGTATCCAGAATGGTGAACACATGAAGGATGAAACCACCCATCTTGCAGTCTAGAACTATTATGAAAATAATAGTAGGTAGAAGAAGGGTCAGCCGCCCCTTCATTCATTTATTTCGAGCCTCGTTCAAAAGAAAAAGTATGGTTTTGGAACCTGGATTTTGGCACTTTGGAAACGGATTTTGTAGTTTCGGAACCGGTTTGGTCACTTTCAGAACCGGATTTTGCACATTTGGAACTGGTTTTGGCTCTTTAGGAAGCATTTTTGTCACTTTTTGAACCTTGATTTGGCACTTTTGGAATCGGTTTTGGCAATTTTGGAATCGGTTTTGTCACTTTTGGATCTGATTTTGGCACTTTTGGAACCTAGATTTGGCAGTTTTGGAACCGGATTTTGCTTGATTTTGGAGTTTAGAAAGGCGGGTTTTGACCCGTCTTCAAAGTGACTTGAATATTTTAGACATTGATTTTCTCACCTTAAAATTTAGAACATTTACAAATGAAAATTGCAATTTTCAACTAAAAAATTGCATTATTTATTTTGAAATTCACACTTTTCAAATCAGAAATTGCATTTGTTTATTTTAAATTCACACTTTTTGAATTGAAGTTCATATTTTTATAACAACAAACCGCAATCTAAGGTTCATAAGTAATAAAAAAACACACTATTCCCATAGAAAAACACCCTTTTCAAAGCCAATATTGCCACTTTCAGAAGGTCCTTTTCAATTGCATTTTTTGATTTTAAATTCAAGTTCAGAATAATTTAAAGTCGTTGAACATTTTAGATTCTCCTTATCCTTAATCAGATCATCTCCTTTGAAGGAGTAATAAAAGACTAAACTTTTATTGGAGCTTCGAGTTGTAGACTTAGAAGCACTAGACTCATTCCAGACATGAAGGAATGTACTAAAACAACATTCGATGACTCTGCTGCAAGTGTCTTTGAAAGAATGAAACCAAATAATTCACTGAATACATCATACCTCCTACACAAGGTGGTACTATAAGGTAAGTACCTTCAAAAAGTGTTGAAAATACCATAGTCATCCAAGGATTCCAACTTCCATGCCATTAACTTTTCCTAGTTACTCTTGGATGCAGGTGCCTCGAGAAACTTTAGAAAGCCCCCTACCCTGATGATTTTCCCACCTTCAGCTGCAAAGGGAATATTCTTGCAAAGACTGGTAAGCTCTCCGGGCCAGATGTAGTTATTTGTTGATGAATAGTGCAAAAAATGTGCGATGGTGATAACAAGTTTACTATTTGTTAAGTCTAATACTACATCATCGAGCTCTCATACTACATCATCACCAAGTTCAGTATCAGTTAATTCTGATACTACTATCTTAAGTTGGTGAGGTGAACTTTGGTGAGTTGAAATTCACCAAGGAAGAAATAGAAACGATTGATAACATTCTGTTTTTTCATTCTGCGGAGCTGGAAAGTCTCGAGATTTCTGACTGTCTCATGGGACTAACAATAAAATGCAGTGGAAATGGGTGAGGTGCGCATCTTTAAAACGAGTGAAACAAATTACGTGCAGTTAGAAGAAGCTGATAGCATGATCTGGAGGCACAGAGATTCGAAGATAGCCTAGACACGGTGGTATTGCATCTCTCTCGAATACCTGCATAGAAAACAAATAACTGTTTATCACGCTGTCGTAAAAAGAAACCATTTCCAACAAATGCAAAAATAATCGTTTTATTGCAGCCAACGCGTGAGCACACATATCATCATGCACAATAAAAACAGAGAAACTATTCCTAAATTTCCAAGTGCACCATAACAATTGGTCTGGGCATCCCTCTTGGACGGGTTAGCTCCTAACACAGTTGGTCTGGGCATCCCGCTTGGACAGGTTATCTCCTAACACTGTAGTTAGTGGAAGCAAAGGCATTCGGAATATGGATATCAATATTCTTCAATGATTTCAAGCTACCTATTATCTCCCCAAATTTCTTTGCAGGAAAATGGTGCATTAGATCCATTGTATGAGAACTTTTCTTCATCTACCATCTACCTATAATATGAGAATGTTTCTTAATCTCCCTATGTACCCTCCTAGTTGTAGGAACATAATGACAAATCCATGCATACCCAGGGAATATAAGGTGAAAAAACTAAAAAATTCCATTTCAGTTTGTTGTGAGTGGCCACTGTGTTGATGGATTAGTCTATATATAGTGAGTGGCCACTGTGTTGATGGATTGAATGGGATGGGAGTCTGGGACGGATGGGGAATGGTAATTATCATAGTATGGCAGGATCATGGTGATCAAAGATATCATCTGTAGCGACTACAGATTTTGCTAGATTAATCGTACACGTATCACTCCAATCGATTCCTTGAAAATCCAACGGCCAACATGCATGTTGCCAGCACATTAAATGGCCTACAGTAGGCTTAATAATATTCGTCGTAAATGATGGATTGTATCACCTGCCAAAATGAGAAAAAGGTTGTTCTGTTTTGCATATTAAGAACAAAAATTTGGCTATGACAATTCAAAATCACACATTTTCAATTGAAATTCATAGCTTTATAACAAAAACACTACAATTTTAAGGTATTTCTTAAGTAGTAAAAAAACACACTACTCGCATAGAAAACCCCACATTTCAAAGCCTATATTGCCACTTTTAGAACCCATTTTTGCACTTTAGAAAGGTTGATATTCACACTAACAAAGTTTAAATTCACGCTTTCAAAGTCTAAATCCCTTTGAGGGGCATTAAAATATTCAAATTTTATGTGTTCTTTCTTTCCAAACAGTTCTGAGGATTTTATGTGTTCTCTTTTCAAACATACATATTATAGAATTAAATAAATTACAAAGAAATCACAAAATTACAATTAATAGAATATAAAATAATATTGCACAAGCTTAGTTAGAACATATAAAAAATGTTTGTCCCGATGGCACTAATGGTGAATGACGGCAGTTATCTTGGTGTTTGTGACAAGTCATAATTTCAACTAATTTAAAGCATGATGTGATTATTTTCTTCACACATGTGATACAAGCCATCATTCACTATTAGCACTTTCAGGATAACCGCCATTTCAGAATTTCATCGTATAAACCATCGTCATGTCAGCATACATTCCTTTCTCAAGGCATCAATTAGGGTGGTACATGTACAATTACTCCAACAAAATCTACAGTTGGTACAGATGATATCTATGACCACCATCCCTCCATACTGTCATAATTATCCTTCCCCATCCGTAACATCCAAGTCAATTCACCAATTATTCACTATATAATAACTAAAGTATACCCGGTATCACAGCAAAATGAAATCTTCAGGAAGTCATGGCACTCTTCTTTATCGCCTCTGTTTCATTTTCTTTGTTGTATTATCATAAATACTTGAGTCTTATGGTCGCTCTCTTCCTAATATATGGGCATTTTGGAAATAGTTCCCTCACAAATCCTCACCACACCATGATATATGGGCATTTCGAGCACTGCCGAATCCCCAAGACCAGGATTTGTCGCTAATGTGACTCATAGCTTCTAGTTGAAGCAAAGATAAAGTAATAATAGCTTCTAATTGAAGCAAAGATAAAGTATACTAGCTTCTAGTTGAAGCAAAAATAAAGTCTGTGTAAATTCTCTGTAGTAGAGTCAGTGTTTGTGAGATCAATCTCGTAGTCCTGAAATGTATTAAGAGCCCAAGCTCCGTAAAAGGTGAAAGATCGAAGTAAATTTCATCTCTGTGTAATGCGGAAAAATTACACTGTTTTAACCCGGAATAAATTCTACTGATTTTTATTTATTAGTAAGAAATTTTTTAATATAAATCCTATAGTAGAAGAGTCTATGTTTGTGAGCTCAAGCTCGTACTAGTCGTGAAATGTATTAAGATCCCAAGCTCTGTAAAAGTTGAAAGATCGAAGTAAATTCAATTGCCAGGAATATTAACTTCTATTGATTTTTATGTCTTAATAATAAATCTATAATAGAACATTTCAATTGCTAGGTATTTATATTTCTATCTAAATTTGTAACAAAACATTTCAATTGCCGGGTATTTATATTATTCAAACCATAAATCTAGTTTTTCAATTGCCAGGTATATATATTTTCCAATATCTAATAAGCTAGGCGCATGAAACCATTTGGGTTTGATGGCCGATTAGAACATGAAACATAGGCACAAAATATTCAAAACACCATCTTTGCCTTCGATACCTTTGTTTTTGGAGGATTTAGGTGTCAATATTTCCAATCCATGGGTCTCAACAATTGCAAGTATCTAGATGATTCAACGTGTCGAATGACCAAGATAATAGGGTGTATCGGCAGCTAGAGAGGCAGTGATACTGTGAGACCACAAATGCTACTATAATTATTCACTTCCTCTTGCAGTTCACCCAAGCATATTTAAAACAGTGTTTAATAGAGAATAAAACGTAGCATGGATTCAGTGGTGCTCAGAGGAGAAATTATTCTATACGAGTCAATACTATAATTAAACTATATTTCTAATACTCAATTTTCCAAATCAAGTATGCCACGTGTCACAATATGATCATTCCACGTGTCACCCTGGGATACTAGATACCAACATCTAAACAACAAAATTTATAGACGTTTTGCTTCAGAGGCTTGGTTGGCAAGTGAAATATTCTCAGAGAAAGAGCGGCCGCTCTTTCTCCATGGTCTTCTATTATTACAATTCCCTTGTAAATGAAGGGTTGGCCGACCCTTCTTATTCCTAATATTATTTTCATAATAATTTGACACCGCAAGAAGGGTCAGTCGATCCTTCTTGTGTTCTCTATTATGGATATAGATGAATTGTGGGATAAATGTTTTCACAATTTACTACAAAAAGAAGGGGCGGCCGATCCTTCTTGTCGGAAAATAGAAGTCGGAAGAAACAATTTTTATATGTTAAAACATCCCAAGGTGTTCCATTTTGAAAATTACCTTGTAATTGAAAGGTTGGACAACAGTTCGTATTACCAATATTAGTTTCATAATAGTTCGACACTGCAAGAAGGGTTGGTTGACCCTTCGTGCGTTCTCCATTATGGATATATCTGAATTGTTGGATAAATGTTTTCACAATCAACTATGAAAAGAAGGGGCGTCCGATCCTTCTTGTCGGAAAACAAAAGTCAGGACAAACCATTTTTATATGTTATAACTTAGCCAATTGACTGGCTATTCAAACAATGAGTGAATAGTTTAGACATTGGACTTTTCACCTTTGTAGGTAACTTCATTTCTGAAGCAAGGGATTTTTTAGGTACCTAAAATTCATGACCATTAGAGGTATGTATAGGTTCTAATTGTGAGGTTGTAGATCCTAGTGACTGTTTGTTCACTATAGAAATTGAATAATTATTACACTGAACAATACATGTATCAACATTGAATAAAGTTCCCACACAATCACCCTTAGCAAACACCATAGATTACTAGACCATTTTACACCCTTTGTTAGATAAAAGGAACCTAACACGAACATGAATAAGTTTTCTCAATAATACTAGGTTAGTACACGCAAACTATGTTAAGAGGAGAATCGCAAATCCATTATTCAAACTGTTACAGCAATCCACATTGTGGGTTAAGGAAATGTAGAACGCAAACATTTACAATAATCTTCCCGCAATCCGCAAATGCGGGTTGTGGGAATGAAATCCGAATATCCAGTAATTCACCTATATCAAGACTGGTGAACACAAGAAGGATCAGATGACCATTCTTGCATTCTAGAACTAGTATGAAGATAATATTGGGCAGAAGAAGGGTCGACCACCCCTTCATTTATGAGGGAATTATCAAATATTCAACCTATGAAGTATAGGTTGTCAATTTATCTTTATCCTGAATAGTCAAGACTACAAAAATACTAACGTCACAAGAAGGGTCTATCGATCCTTCATTTAAAAGAGAAATGAAAAAATATTAAATCTACGAAGGTTGGCACGACAATTCCCCACAACCGACTTCCACAGTATATGGTAGGGATCGGGACATTGCCCAAGTTATAAGATCTAAAGAATATTTCTCAAGACTTCCGACTACCGACGAGAATGATCGACCTCCCCTTCTTTTAGTAGATAATTGTGAACACCAATATCCGACAATTCACCTGTATCCAGAATGGTGAACACATGAAGGATTGTACCACCCTTCTTGCAGTCTACAACCATTATGAAAATAATAGTGGGCAGAAGAAGGGTCGGCTGACCCTTCATTCATTTATCTCGAGCCTCATTCAAAATGGGGTGTCGGTTAATAAAATTCAACATCAAATGACCGTCATATTATGTAGACACCGATTCATTTGAAAATTTGTATATTTTTTACTACTTCAAATGACCGTCATAATTATTATATCGGAACATCGCAAAAACCAATTTCAAAAGTGGCAATATCAAAAGAAAAAGTATGGTTTTGGAACCTGAATTTGGCAATTTTTGAAATGTATTTGGCAGTAAAATCCACACAGCAGGTAATTTTCGAAGATGAAAAATAATAAAAGGAAACAGAAACAAAATTAAGATATTTATTAATTCCATTGGCTTAATTTTGGGCCATAAGATTAAGACAAGTCGACGGTTGAGATCTAATCTGGGGAATGGGGAAGACGAGTTGTGGGGGTTTAATTGTTTTGAAATATATACAATGTTCCTACAATCCGCAATTGCGAGTTGCGGGACTACTACTCGAAATAAAAACAAACCAAAGTTTCTACAATCCGCAATCCGAATTGCGTGTTGCGGAAACGCATGTCGCAAATCCATTACTCAAACAATTCTCACAATCCGTAATCATGTATAACTATATAGCCACTTCAGCAAGCTATAGCATGATATGATGGTGCGTGCATTTTTCTAAAACCATGAATTATGGTGGGAATTCTCTCTGATCAGTTTTGACTACCTTTTCCATACTTTGTCAATTTCCAAAGTTTCACAAACTTGCCATACTTTTTCAGAATTATGTCACATTGCAACACTGACTTAATGATAACACCATAACACCATCATGTGTCTTTCGATGCCATGTCATCATACATGCCATGTCATCATACATGTCATTTCATCATCACACATTCCATGTCATCACTTCCTATGTCGTCAGTTCTCTCTTTGAGGCTCACACGTGTGAGATTTTCGCCTTCCAAAATAGAGATCAATTCATGTATAAACATAAGGGTCAAGAATGGATAAATATAAATCACAAGAAGGGTTGACCGACCCTTCTGGAAGTCTAGAACTAGTATGAAAATAATATTGGGCAGAAGAAGGGTCGGTCGCCCCTTCATTTATGAGGGAATTGTGCAAATATTCAACCAACGAAGTATAGGCTGCCAATTCATGTATATCTTGAATGTCAAAGACTGCAAAAATACTAAGCACAAGAAGGGTCAGTCGACCTTTCATTTAAAAGAGAAATGAATAACAATTAATCTATGAAGGTTGGGACAATATTTCCCCACTACCAACTTCCTCATTATGTGGCAGGGATCGGGACATTGCATATATTATAACATGTAAACATTATTTATCCTGAATGCCGACAAGAAGGATGGGGTGTTGGTTAATGACATTCAGCTTCAAATGACCATCATATTATACAGACACAAATATCAAAAGAAAAATTATGGTTTTGGAAACTAGATTTTGGCACTTTTGGAAACAGATTTGGCAGTTTCGGAGCTAGTTTGGTCACTTTCCGAACCGGATTTTGCACTTTTGGAACCGGCTGTTGGCTATTTAGGAACCGGTTTTGTCACTTTTGGAACCTTGATTTGGCACTTTTGAAATTGGTTTTGGCAATTTTGGAATCGATTTTGGCACTTTCAGAACTGGTTTTGGCACTTTTGGAACCTGGATTTGGTAGTTTTGGAACTGGATTTTGCTTGATTTTGGAGTTTAGAAAGGTGGTTTTAGCCCCATCTTCAAAGTGACTTGGACTGGAATAAGTCCAAGTTTAATGAAATTGGCGTTAAACTCCTGAAACGTAGCAATATTTTGGCATTCCCTGCATCTCTTCACTTAGAATTTGTACAGGAAATTGTATAGCATGTCAAAGAAATGCCGCAATCAAATACGCAACAAACTGGAAACACAACATAATCATGGTGGAAGCACAAATGATTAATTTCATCAAAACCAAGAGTATGTGAATCCTAAATCTTAGAAAACAAAAATTTCAAATTCCAAAATGAAGCAAAAGATAAAACTAACCTACTTTGCAAATTTTCTCTTATGAATATCAACGTAACTGCCATGCCATGAAAGAAAAACATTTAGTATCTCACACCATGGAAAATAGAAAACATGCCTGTAAGAAAACACTTCTGAGACCATACCACTGTCAAACAAATAATTAAAGAGAAATAGCCAATTCAGCATCCCAATAAAGGTAGAAAATAAACCGAACATATGGTTGGTCTTCCCAATGGCTCTCCGCACGTAACCATGCTGCTGACTACCATTAAACATAAGACCAGGCACAACTAAGTCAAACACACACATTCTTGATACGTCAGAAAATGAAGAACAACTGGAAACATTCTGCAAAGTCTAGAACTAACCCAATACTCTTAATCTATAATGGCTTCTTGGGCAACAAATTTTCCAAATTCCCTTTTATGTTGGTTCTTACAGTCCTGATCAGTGGGTTGTAATCTATCAAATGAGAGGTCAGACAAGCCTACAACATCAGCCTGGGTGGTGTCAAATTCTGAATGCCCGGTACACTAAATTGTTACATTGGATTATAGCATATTTCCTTGTTCATTTTCTTGAAATATTCTTCCCGAGGAACCATGAAGGGTAATAAAAAATAAGTTCAGCTCAATGTGCTAGGTGTGTGGCCAGTTTTGAACTTTTGAGCATTAGCTTTTAGTTACATCTTTGAGAGGTTGCACTAACAAGAGTGTGAATTCATAACCACATGAACTAGGGCTTTAATATCAATGACAACCTAATGAAACATAGAAACATTAATTAATGGAAAAAAATATAGGTCTGCATATACCATCTAACTTAAAATCTAATCATAGAAGTATCAACTTCCTCAAGGAGACAAAAATACAGTCTTCCTACTGGATCATATGGGAATTGTACACATACATCTCTATATGTCACTGTTATAATGATTCAACAAGTTTTAAGATTGTTTCCTCTCTTCCTGAAACAGGAAAGTATTGGAAAATAGAAATGAAATAAGAAGTGGGGCTATATAATTTCAGCCCCCAACCCCTTCCCTCCAACGATCAACAAAATTTATGCACATAAAATTGATTACTAATGTACTAATGTAGCATTAACACAGTAACTAGAATAGAAACTGACACAGATCTCCTGCTCATGTTTCTGGAAACAAAAATCATGACCATTAACTATATTGGAATGGGGAAATGAAATACTCACACAAGCCCAATATATATATATATATATATATATATATATATATATATATATATATATATATATATATATATATGATAGGCTATCATCTAGTGGCAACATGGGGCAGTTACTGTGTAGAAGACCCAGGTTCAAATCCTTGCATGCTTGCCCTCACCCTGCATGGTGAATGGCTAGATGTGGCCTTATTACAACTCTTGTCATCGACCTACATGTTGATGATGATGATTGTAATTGTAACCCATCCACTGCCAATTTAAGAACCTTCAGGTTGACATAACATGACTCTGTCTCAACGGATTATATATATATAAGAACCTTCAGGATGACATAACATGACTTTGTCTCAACAGATTATATATGTATATATGAACCTTCAGGATGACATAACATGACTCTGTCTCAACAGATTATTTATATATATATATAAGAGTAGCCCTATCCTTAGAACAAATCCCAAGAACATGAGTACATTCACTCACATGTTCCAAATTATAAGCAAAGATCAATTCAAATTCTGGAAAAAAAATATTCCACGCTACCCCAACAGAAAAATGTCAATTCTCAACGAGTACAAGAGCTTAGGACCTTCAAATTTTAAAGAGTATGGTCTTGTTCACATTAATACACTTGTAGCTTGCAAACCCTATAAGTTTTCTTATGTGAACCAACCTATAGTTTAAACCAATTTTCTATTGTTAAAAGTATTTTGTTTCAATCCAAACTCAACCAAGCATTATAAAACAAACACGTCGTCAACCCATAACAGAGGGAAAAGCAACAGCCAAAAACCTAAAACATATATGAATGCTATAAAACAATAATGAGTATCCTTAAATATTAAAAACAAACAACAAAACCAGCAATACTTGATTCAGTCATGTATAATTACAAAGTTCTAGATTAATATTTTTCAAACTTTGCATCAACAATAAGAAGTACAATTTATAGCAAAACCAACAATCTAAACTATGCTACCACTCATTCTGAAGTATACTTTCCAGCAGACCGGGCTTGCACTCCATAAGAGCATGGACCAAAATGCTAAAAGAATGATTATAGCCAGTTCCCAGAACTTGTACCTACCTTTTCCCAACATCTTAAAATGCTTGTTACCATTTTGCTTGGATGTTTCTCGAAATCAATTTGACTGTGGACGACAGGTATAACATGGAACTTTGGAAGTCTAAATTTGTTTATACAGTATCGAGAGAGGGCCTTTGGGAAACGATTTTTGTCAAATTTGTGTCAGTTAAATATTTGGGTAAAGATCTAATGTATTGAATTTTTGTTTTTAATTTTAATTTCTGTTAATGCGTGCAATGATAAAAATTGTCAAATGTGAAGCTTTTGTCCAAAAAACTTTTAAATAAAATATAATAAAAAGAATTCAAAAATAATATTATATTTGATAACTTTGTAAACATGATAGTTAATAATATATTGTTGTCAAAACAATTGCAAATAGTGAAACATATAATCTCTGCCTAAGGAAGGGACTAATAAATGGTTAATGTAAATATGGATAAAGAAAGTAGAAAGAATATTAAAATCTCCTTTCACGCTAGATAATATTTTAGGATGTTTTGTATTTTCTTGTTGTGCAGAGCACAAGATACATGATATATATTTACCTAGTATTTAAGGTAAAACAAATTAAGTAACTATCCCTTTAAGCATTGTATAGTAAAGTTGCACAATCATATGGATGGCCTTCCCACATGACCAACAATAAAGTTTCACATTTCATGGATGGTTAATTCCATTCCTAAAAGACACAGGAATGTGTTTTTTTTTAAAGATGAGACCATAAATGTAATTATATACATGTCGCACCTTGGCAAAAGAGAAACCATCAGTTAAATAAAAATAAATTAATATAACATGGCAAATGAAAGTATAGAGAATATGAATATATATTCCTTTTGGTAAGGTACGTTTTTTTATGAATTATTTGCGTTTTCAGATATCAATATTCTAAGACATAAGTCACATTTATCAAAGGAGGATCGAGATTATATATATATTATTTTAATTATAAAAAAATAAAAATATATTATTTTTATAAAAATATATTATTTTTATAAAAACATAGAATATATCTTTTTCTTTGTTATTTAGAATTCTTTGAATGGGAGTGTAGATTTTTCTTGAGAATATTTATTTATTTATGGTATAAAATAAAGAATATATTTTCAATTTTAAAAACTTGAAAATGTTAGATATAATATGAAAATAATTTAAATATCAATTTAGGAAAATAATTGTCATTTCATTAAGATGAGAATAGAAAGTTTATTATGTTAATTGTATTTTTTTCAATTTATAAGAAATAAAAACATATATTTTTTCATTTATGATGTATTATAAAGTTTTATAATTAATTTTTTTTTTATAATTTAATATGACATATATGTAATGTAACATAAAGTTAGTGTGGAATAGATCATATATAATAGTTTTAAAATATGTATATGTATGTGTGTGTGCGTGCACGCACACATGTACGTGCGTGTGTATAAATAACAAGATAGAGCATCATTCTCTTAGATGGGGTGCAAGGTACAAGAGATGGGGTGATTGACTGCCATGTTGTAGCTAGGACATGGGAGTGATGGAGAGCAAAAATGATAGTGTACGTGTAAGGGTTCCATGCGCTAATCTTATGGAAAAGGCCATGCACTTATCTCGTGGTAAAGGTCCAAGAGAAGACTAGCGCTACAATGCCCTATCCTGATGGGATCATTGTGTGTTGGGAGGTCACACCAATTTGTAGGTTTCATTATGGAAGTGAAGTGGAATGAATTATGGTGGCTCATTGGTTCCCTGCAGACTCAGGAGATATAGTCGAGATTAATTGAATGCAATGGATATTCATGGGAGATCCTAGTTATATTATAGGCTTGTTTTCCACTCTTACAATTCCCAAGAGCAGAAGAGCCAATTTGCTATGTTTGTTATATTGTTATTGCTTTGTGTTTCCAAAATTCATTTACTAGCTTGAGTTCTGGGCACTGTAACCTTTGTTTTGTGGTGGTTAGGAGTTGGGATTCTATTATGTATCTTTGTCTCTTACACAAAGTTTCAACTACTATGGTCGATCATGCTCAAGGTAGATTGGGTAAGGGAGGAAAAAGGAGGAAAAGGAAGGGTCTTTAGACCAAAGAGATGAGGGAATATGAGGAGGTCAAGGAGTTGTATTGGCAACACACCTGCAAAAATTGATAAGGGCATCCAGAGGCTCGAGATTTGAATTAAAACTGTGTAAGATATTGGCGCCCTGAGGAAATTCAATAAGAAATGAAAACATGGGTGCATGACGTGGGATTATCTTAGTCTAGGGAAATAAAATATTATAGAATCGTAGCCCTCTTTTGACAAATGAAGGAAATCCTTAGTCAAACCTTGAAGACTACCCAAGCAGAGGACAATGAAGTTTTGTTGCAACTCGATGACGCACAAGAAGAAAGAAGGAAATTAGATATAAAGTTGAACATGATTCTCAAGGAAACTACAAGCCTTGAGTTTGTTTCTACAACAAGCAACTCTAAGCTTGGTATTGAGGTGCCTCCCATCTACATCTCAATTGATGACACTATCATCTAATCTAGACATAGAATCTCATTTTATTTTATTAAATTCCATTTTTTTCAACTATACCCAAGTAGGATTTATTATCACAAATTTTACCATTTTATGGTTACTACTGTGCATGTTAGCTTTAAGACTAAAAGGATAAAAATTGCTAATGTTCTTTGTGGTTGGTCTGTTTTCCCTAGTCATACACTAGCCAACTTCTACTATGTATAGTTCATTTATACAACATCATTAAATTAATTTAGATCCATCTTAAGAATGGATCTATCAAGTATTGAGAGATTGAGTTTGTGGAAGTGCATTGTTTTTTCACATTTTTGGGGCTCTAAAATTAGTTTTCACTTGCAAAGAGATGATTTAAATCTATGGCTCTTGATAAATGCAAGTTTAAAATGAATCTAAACAAATTTAGTATTGTGTTATAAAATTTTATAACAAAGTTCTACATATAATATTATTTATTTACACACAGAACCAACAATAAAATTCTTTGATATCATTTTTGTTTATTGATAGAAGTTCTAATGTTTTTTTTTATCACCTTAACTTGTAGAAAATATTTAAATCGTAATTTTGTGTTTATTAAACATTCAAATTGTCATTAACTTAAAAACACTCAAATTATTTATATTATTATTAAATAATTTTAAAATAATTATGAAAAAATAACTTGAAAACACCCCAATTGTTTATATTAATATTAAATTATTTTAAAATAATTATAAAAAAATAAAACGAATATAAATAAAGAAAATATGAAAATCTCTTTCCACGTGAATATATTTTATAATGCCTTAGACTCGATCGAAAGCATGATTATTGTTGTGTATAAGCATAAGATCCATAATATATTTACCTCTTTTATGAATTATCAAAGCCAAGAGAATCAAGTAACCACCCTTTTAAACACCAAGAGAATAAGTAACCACCCTTTTAAGAACCTCTTTCTTTTAGGCTCATCCTTTGTTTAAGCACGAATATTATGACTAAACTATAAGAATTAAGCATGTTAAATGACATTTCATATATAATCTCACATGTGATATGACTATAGTAATATAGTTGGCATCTACTTATGGGAAGGAAAACGGCTAACTTTTTGTTTTGTTTTAACCCTCTTGTTTATAGATTGTGGGAATAATATATTTTCCAAGCAATTAAATTAATTATTGTATATGAGCTTGGCCTTAATGATGGTTGTAAGTACTATTTCTATTCACCTTAATGCATGTTATGATTTCCATTTCCATACATCCTCATGTATGTTACACGTTTCATTTATGTGCAGCATAATACATGCCATAACTTCTATCGTTGAGTACTCAAATTCATGTTACAAGTTTTGTTCAACCCATACACTTCAAACGAGTTTACCAATGTCACTAAAGACCAATGTAATATTCAACCAAATTATCCTCTTGTTTCTTAACTTATGGTATCGCAAAACCTCTTTCTACCACAAGGGTTAGTAACCACACAACTAACAACACCTCCTCCTATTCAACCATCTACACCCAATCCTTCTAAATACCCTTTTGTCCAAAATATCAACATGATTTCTACGATGTTAACCTTCTAACTCATAGGCATCAATATGGCATGCCACTTTAATTAACACCTTCTGAAAATGAAAGTATAGTGGCCCATTGCAAATTTCACGATCAAATGTTTACCCTACACCTAAAAGTATTGTTGTGTCATAGTTATCATATCCTCTTACAAGAGCCACTAATAATTATAATGTAATGGATGATTTGGCACAATCTCCAATTACCATGTCTACCCTTGAGGTGCTTCAACACCACCCTTCACAATAGAATCCTTGATCACATCTTTGGGTGTGGTTGACTTGTCTAATGCTAGGATGATCATTTTGTACTTAAATTATGTAGAGACTCATCTCCCTTCCTCAATTGTGTTTTAGGGGCCAGTCACTATTAAAAACATTATTGTCCATTGTTGGATTATTGATGAAGGTGCTTCCACATGTATCATGTCCACCCATGTTTGCAAAAATTTGGGCTCTCGTGAGTTGATTCCATCACTCTTGAACCTTTGTGCTTATGATGGTCATCCTTCCCAACTACAAGGACTTTTATAAAATCTTCCTATTGAACTTGCTAGTAGATTGTCTTGATAGATATTGAGGTTGTAGATGTCCAACTTGACTATAAATTGTTTCCTCGATAGTTTTTTGTCACATGATGTTTCACCATCAAGGAAATATTGTGAGTATCAAACATCTTATGTATCGTAGTCCTAAGTCAATATCTAATCCTAACATCATCTTTCCAAATTTAGAAGGAAACCTATATATGCCTTATTTTTCTAAAGTTAGTCTAGGTGTCTTCAAATGGCCTTCTTTATTTGGTACCTATTATGGACCATCACTAAATGTTCTCCCATGAAACATTTCATATTTGTACTACTACATCTAGAGAATCATATTCTCAACCAAATACTGAGCTCACTACTCCTCGGGTGGTAGGAAACTTGTGGGTTGGTTTTCCTATCGCACAAATTCCATTTCTATTTCCTCCTCCCTATATAGTTGGAAGCCCTATCATTGTGACAGTGAATCTTCTAGGAATTAATCTAGGTATTCCTATATGATATACCAACCCTCCTAGTCCACTAGTTTCTTCACCACCATGTTGAGTCCTCAACGCACCCCAAGTCTCCGTTCAAACATGGGGTGCCCCAATTTTTTTACTCAAACTCTTTTACCATCATTTCTAATCTTCTTGGATTTGCTTAAATACTTTCCTTTGAATATTGTCAAGTTAAATCTCTAAAAAACATCACTTTACTTTTTAAAAACTATTTGGAAGGTGTTTCCCCATGTTTTTTTCACAAGTCTATTGCCTATTTGTAAGCAATTTGTAGAGTATACTTCAATGTAATGTTAGAGGAAAATACTAAAAGATACACTGCAATGTGAGACTGAAATGCCAGTTCCTTATTTTGAAATTCATATTTCTCCATGAAGTCTTGCTTCTAGTCCATTGATGTCTAGTCCAAATTCAAGCCATTTATTAATCAAATCTGCAAATCCCAATGAATATATTTTCAATGATTCAAATGACTAGGTAATAAATTACAATATAATGCCAAAAGGTTTCTTAAATTCTAAATGTATGATCTCTTTCAAGCCAAGTATGACTTAAAACCAAGTAGCAAGAAACATTGTCTTATTGTATCGAGCTACAAATTTCGCCCAAGTATTTTTGGAAAGATACTTTGTAAATTCACCAAAAACTATTGAAATAGTAGGTAAGGACCTCGAAACCACATGTTAACAAGATATGTTTTTAATTTAAGAAATTTGTTTTTGTGAAATAGAATTTCATGGAAGAAAAATAATATTTTTTCTTAATGTTTTGATTGTGAATGGTGTTGATTCAAGTCTCTTTCCCACAATTCATGTGGTTTAAAATGTAAATGATGTAATATTATTATAAAATCATGGTGAGGAGCTCAAGGCCAAGGCCCCGCCATCGATTTAGTGATGCGTATGGTTTATGTGCTAGCTAGGCACGTTGGAATTGCAAATATTATGTAAATATGCATTTTAATAAAATACCCACAACTAGTTATGCAATGCAACAAGAGATGCGGCATGATTTTACAAGGAATTGGAAGGGAAAACATTCAAACCCTTGAACCAATCAAGTCAAGCCAATTGTCAATGAGAGAACCCATCAAACCCTCAACTACCCATTTTGACTTTTGTACCCAATCATTCATTCTCCCAAGAGTTGGTTGAGGTAGTTAATACCTTAGGGAATGGGAAGTATGGCTATCCAAATTCGAGTATGGGAAAGCCACCCTTGATGGAAAAACGTTTTTTGCTTCTTGGGCAAGAAAACAGCCATGAATTGCTCCCCAAGCCATAACCCATAGTGCAGTTTTGCTCTCCCATGAGTTTGGAGCGACCTGGGCGTTTTTCTCTAGGAATTTCCTCTGTTTTCCATCATCTTTCAAGCTGGGAAGGGTGTTTTTGCTTTGGTTACCAGTGGGGGAGAGAATGGAACGATTTGGGGGTTTCCTGAAGGACGTTTTGGCCATTGGAATGCCCATAATCTGTGGGATAAATCGTTTTCCTCCATGTGGTCGAATTGCCCTTTCTCACAGTCTGTTTTTGGTGTGCCCATGATTTGGGAAAGACCATGGCCATCATGTTTGTAAATCCCATTGCTGAAAAATGTGTATCCATGCCCAATTCTTGAGTTTGTTGTGTGTAAGAGAATGTTGGGGTTGAGATGGGTATCCATTGCTTTGGCTGTGTATGAGCTGGAATGTCCCCTTTCCTTGTAAGAATCCTTCCCAGCTCGGGGGTGGCAGTTGTGTTGAGAGAATTGATTAACACAACTGGCCTATGGTTGGGTGGAACATTGTAGCGACTTAGCTAGTTGTTTGGGACAATTGCACAATGAAGATAAGTAATCTCTATGTGTATTTACTTCTGCAATGTTTAATTTAATGATTATTTTGATATGCTGGATGAGCATGAATTATGTGTGAATGTTATTTTGATTCCACTGTGCATACTTGTTTGTTTTGCATCTGCACACTCTTGTTTTTAATTGCTGTGAATTTAATGAGAGAGATTCATTGTGTAAAATCCCCAGATTGGCATCATATTCCCTTCCAAGAATTGGGTCCAAGAGAGGGAATGTGACACTTTGGATTGGAATAATGTAGAGATTATGATTCCATAGGAAACCCCAAAATCAAATAAAAAGAGTGAAGAAAATTAGGTTCCAGAAACACCAAAGAGTGAGATGGAGGAAACCTCAGAGACAATTATACCTATTATTGAATTGGTTAAACCTAGTATCAAACACCTTATACCCATATTCAAGGATACGTAAACCAGCATTGTATCTTATATTTTTCCTTGATGAGAAGACATTTCTAGGAGAATTAAGGAACAAGGTTATGCTGATGTAATTCCCCCAAGTGGTCCATCTAATTAAAATGTAGATGACAATATTTCACAAATATAAGAAGATCCCATCTCCATATTATGGCATCCAAAACCCATGTCATCTCTTTGTTTAGAGGTGATTGAATGGATAATAAAACAAACATACACCAATGGCAGGATTGTCATAAACAATCAAGGAAAATTTATTTCTTTTTTTTAGAATTCATAGCTTGAAAAGTACTATAGCATATATGAACCCAAAGTATAACATGGTGGATAGATTAGTTTCACAAGAATTGTGATGTTAAGAAAATATTGACAGGATGGTGGGTTGAAGAAAAGAAATCCACAAAAAAAGTTGGTGTTTATGCAATTACCAATTTGAGAGACCAATACAACATTTATGTAGATTGTGTGGTGAACCAAAGTGTGTTCACTTTAAATATGCATATGTTCCATTGGTTCATACTATGGCGTCAAAATGTTCTTTATTTAATTGGGAAACAATCTTAAATGGTTCTATACATGGAGCTCTGGAAAATGATAAGCATCATAATTATAAGATTTTCCTACATTTTACATGGCCTTGTACTCATTGGATATTATATGTGTTAGTAATCCTTACTAGGGATGAGTTGTTTCTAGAATATTTTTGGGATTCCAATACAATTGTATTGTCATAGTCTATGGGAGAAAATTGCAAGAATCATTATGCGCAATTATGTGACGTCTTCATTGTACCCTTATATAAGTTATTGTTTCACAAGCCTACCCCAAGATTATGAGAAGAGGCAATGTTTTTGTTGAGCAATATGGATAACTAGTACTTGTAGGAGTATCATACTTATATGAGAATCTATGGAGTAGTTACTCTTCACTTATTACTTAATCATGTGGAAAATAGGTTATCTTCAAAGAGATAACATATCAAACCATCTTACATGGTTTCAATGCCTCTTTGGAAAATGATAAATGAAAAGGTTCTATTCCCTACAAGACTCGGGCATTGTACACTATGGTCTAAATAGTTCCAAAGATGTAAATACATGAAGTTAATTTTATCCTTGAATACAGTTTCCCTCGAGGAGAATTTAGGAGGCACAATCCTAAAGTTTTAGTCTTGAAGCATAGTCAACAATTAAACACAACAAGGTCTTATGATCATAAAAATGGTAACATGTATACAAAATAATAAGGCCCAAAATGACAATCCTCATCCTATAAAAAAAATAATGAAACAAAACAAAATAAAAAGAAATATGAGTATAATAAATATAAAGAGAACCAAGTGAGAAAGCCAAACACGAGGTTGAAATTGCAAAAAAAAAACTATTGAAGCTAAAAAAGAAAAAGAAAAGGAAAAAGAGGAGAGACTAAAGTTAGTTAAACTTGAAAGAATCAAGAAAAAAGTAGAAGCTTAGGAAAAAATAAGTTTATAGGTAGATTTGAAGAAAAAGGAGAAAGAATATAGAGAAGAACTAGAGAGAAAGCAAAAGGAAGAAAAATAACCAAATATTAAAGAAGTAGTATAAGCTAAGGGAAAAGAGGAAGATGAAATGAAAAAGTTAGGAAAAATAACAAAAGAAAATGGAATGGAATGATAACCAAAGGCAAGAAAATAAGGATATACCTAAACTTCATGAGCACTCTAACATTGAACAAACTGAAGAGCCAAACTTTAATGATTGTATTGAATAAACCATGAAGACTTGGTCATTCCTAAGTAGACAATAGGTGTTAGTTAAATGAATAAAAGGAAAGGGGTAATTATTGAGGAGGTGGTGACTCTGAGTAAGTCAGAAAATGTGTTATCATGGGGAGACACACCTATAACTAATCTAGTGGATGACATGGATGATTTGGAATTGATAGCCTATAATAAAAAGAAGAAATCAATTGTTAAGCAAGCATAAAGGAAAAGGAAATTAGAATTGGATAATATTGTAACCTATAATATATATGCTTGAGGCTGAGGTTCTAGATGCCAAGAATACTAGATTATCAAAATTGATATCAATGAGTTTAGGAGTAACTCATGCCACTTTAGATAAGGCTCAAACTAAAGAGAAGGATATCCAGAAGTATGAGAAAATAATAGCATCATTGGAAATCCAAATAAAATATTATAAGTCAGCTTAGAGTTTGATGACAACCTTTATTGAATATGCATTGAAAAGGAGGTAGCGAACGCAAAGGTCGAAAGAGATTTCCACAAAAAACATTTCCAATCGCAAAAGTTAAGTTTAAAGTTATCAATTTTAGACAAAGAAAATCTATATTGGAAAGTCACACTAGAAAGAGCACAATATCATATTAGGTTTGTAAGGAAAATTATCCCAACATTTTATTATTGACTCAAGAAGAAATGCCTGAGATTGGAAAAAATCTTATCTATTTGCAAGAAGCATATTAGGAAGTTGAAATATATGTGGAATATGAATGGACAACATGATTGAAAATTTGGGACTACATTGAAAATTTATAGAAAATATGTAACTTCACTCTTTTGGACCACCAAAGGATTTCCTTATAACTCCTTAATTAATAGAATCTTATGAGAAATTGCTTTAGGAAAACAAGGTTGATATTCAAAATATAGCATATGTAAATAAAAGTCACCTATAAAAGTTTTTGACAAAAGAGGTTAAGGATATTCTTCATATCCAACTTTATTTTCCCAAAATAGATAAATATATAATATATTTCCTAACAGGATATCGATTTTGCTGGCCTTGCTCAATCAACATACTTTCCCCATATCAAATTATGTAAAGGTCTATTTGAAGAACAATAAAATTTTGACAAAGACTTCACTAAGGACCAATCACCTATTCTATTAAGTAGCTAGGTTTCTAACTAGCATTTGCCCCTGGAGGGGCAAAAGGAACGCCGAATGGAAAAATCTAACTCTTTCATAGAACTATTGGGTATAAAACAATATAATATTGACTTTAATTTTTTGTCAAAAGTCACCATCTACAGTCGATACAGTTTTATGAAGGTATAAACATGTTGAGATAAGGGTGGCATAGGTGTAACATACCCTTTTTGCTGAAAAACATTTTATGTTGGAAACATTATATTAACTTTTATTGTAAATTTTTATATTCGACAAGTGTCCAAGGATGACTACAATTTGCACAATATTTTATTATTAAATAAATTAAATAGGAAACAAACACCTAAGAGGACTATTGAAAGAGTTTTTACTGACCCACTAGGTGGAATGGAATCTGGGGTAGAAGGAAATGGATAAATGGCAGCTTCATGAGGCAAGTAACTAGCTGTTGGTATGGGACAACTCCCTTGAATTGTGGTCTTAGTGCCCTGAAAGATGGGACTGGAGCTTGAGGCTCATTATTGAAAACTAACCACTAAAGACCTAGGCAATCTTTAAAAGAGCCATCGAATTTTGGACTGAGGTTCATCACTTTTCCTGACGAGGAAATTTACCTTGGGGTTTTGCTTTTTGCACCCAAGAGATTCGATGAGGGGATATGCTATTTTTTTATCATGGTGTAAGTCTGCATATTATACTGCTGAGTGCAAAGACCTAAATGCTGAGGAGCAAGTCTGAATAGTTTGCTGCCTGTACAATTTCTGAGTGCCTTGCTTCTACACAGATTCCATCTACCTGGTGGCTCAGTAAACAGGATCGGGGATCCAAAGGGGGCAAGTAGTTTGGCTGCTTCTTCTGGAGAAGGTTGGGAGGAACATGCCTCCTTGGGTGTTTGTCCACCCTATCTACAGTTACAGGTTTTACATGTCATCTTTAATCCTAAATAGTTAAATTATTTTTGCAATCACTGATTTAGTATTTCATTAGCTTGAAACTGTTAGTCTACATTATGCAGAAGTTAAATGTGATTTTCTGAACTATTTAGGAATTTATAAACTGTTGAATAGATTTATGAATTGATAAAATGCCTCCACTGTATTTTTCCCCATATTGATTTCTGTATTGTACTCTAGTATAGGGAGGAAGAATTAAAATCAGATGAATGATAGGAAGATTTCCAAATGAATGAATAGACTAACATTGTTTTATTTCTTAATATTCCTTATTAGCTACATCCTGTAATATAAATTAAATGTTTAGATTCAGGAATTATAAATAGCATTTCATAATACAAGCATTATAATATTTTCTGTTACAGAGTAATATAAGTAAACATTCCATCTTTGCACAAAACCTAGAAACAGTATAGTATTATACTTTCATTCTACTACTTCTATTAACCTTCATAAAATTATAACAGCTACAAAATAAACTTAACAACATTTACAATATTTTATTTTATTTCTACTTCTGACAGAATTAGAATAATCTAGGGTTTTATGTTTTCCATGTTTCTCTAAACCTTGCAAAGAATTCTATTTAATTCCTGTAATATATTTTCATTTTTCTATCCTTACTGTACTTAGTCTTTCAAAAAAGCTTTAAAACAAACATAGAAATATATATAATTTCCAATACTATAGTTCTCTATTTTTCTACGCGACATCATATTTAATCAAGTTTAATCTTTCTATGTATTCCAACCTTTGCAATAAATTTATCTTTCATATTAGTATCTACCATCGAATCCCTTTGTATAACTTCAAGAATTTTCATAGTATCAAAATAGTTACAAATAATCGAAACCCAAAACCCTAGTTATTGTCTTATCCTTTATAGGAAACACATAATGTGTTGCAAAAGAAATTACAAGATCGATTTCCATCATAGACAAAGTTATCAGACACCTACAGGTTTCAATTTAAAAACCATAATAGGTTGTCAAATAGCCAGCTTACGGCCAGACACTTAAATCGTAAAATACCAACTCTATGGCCGAACCCTTAGAATCAAAATATTAACTCAGTTATTACCAGGTTTCTTATAGATTAAGTACACATGTTCAACATCATATAAAACATTCATAAACATTAATTGCAACAAACCATATAAATACACGAAGCTAGATTTTCATTTCCAATGTCACTTCCTGAACCGAATAGGTTAGGGTTTTTCATAGTAGTAAAACAAAACATTGAGTTTGGCTCTCAGCCATCACCAAAAGCGACGAACAGTGACAACCATTAACACATAACATAGTTTCTAGACACTGTATAAAACTAAGGGCTGAACCCTTCATCATTATCCAGGAGTTGAGGGTTAAAAACCCTGATAACAGGTATTACATTTGAAACAGACAGTCAACTGTAGAATACATTATAAATATATTATAATATTAGGTTGAGGATTCCATCCTCCTTACGATATCTTGACAAAATGTAAACTTTGCAGTAGCAACCACATCTCCAGAAAAACCGAAGGCTTCGGCCATTTCAACACAACAAACAGTTGCCAGGAGAACCCACAAGGGAACCACTGAGACTTGCCACTTATACGCAGTAGTTCCCACTCAACCGGAGTTTAGAACCTTGAAGATAACAGAAGCTGCCACGAAAACGAAGAAGGTTAAACCTTATTTCAAAGCTAAACAAAGTACTGACGAATGCAACCATACAAAATTCACAAGAAAGACATTGCCCTGAAGAATTAAAACCGAAGGATAAAAAGGATAGCTTCTGCAACTAGTTGAATCCTGAGCCATTCACATTTCTTTGGAGTGAATACAGTTCACATAATCACAGAAGTGACTCGGCTCCTTAACCCTAAAAACTTTCAACCTTTTTTCAAATCGTGGTATCAAACTGGAGGAAGGAGTTCCTCATGAACTAATTTCGAACACGAATACTACTACAACCAACATAAGTTCCCATAGAATTTCAAATACCAATCAATGTAGTAAACTTTCACATAGATCTCGGCTCTTAAGATACCAAATTGTAACAGTATCCACACACAGATCACGGGTTCGAAACAAGAGAAGAGCTCTCAAAACCTGTTGCAAACCCTATGTTTTCGCAGGTCAGACATCCTCTCCCCATAACCACTCTCCAACAACAATGAATGCCAAAGGAAACCACAACAACGTGACTTAGTGGAGATTAGGGTTATTTTCCCAATTTCCAAGAGCATCTCCAGATCAACGGTGTAGATCTCTCATCACAATCCCAAGCAACTATTACATTTAAGACACTTTATTACACTTTCCATCATACATTCTAGATCAGAAATACACTAGGATGAGGGTCAATACAACTCAACAATATCGGTGTTGACCTCACAATCTTTCACATGACATTAGACATGCAATTGCCACCAAGACCTCCCACGAATGTGGTAGAGAGGAGTAATGAATGCCAAGGTTGGTTTACGAATGCCTGCCAGCATACATATCCACTATGTCATTAATACCTTGTCTTATCATACGCAAACATATTGGCTTTGGTTGTAACCCTGTCATACATATATTTCAATGTAAGTATTAGTATATCATTTGATATTATCGAATCAGCTAGGGATCGTTCCTATGTCTTAAAGGGTTTCATGATGGTGATATTTTTGCATAGTAATGTGTATATAGGACCATTTGCATAAATCCTTTCATATAGTTTAGGTTCTATAAGAAATCTATACCAAATTTGCATATAGTTTATGTGCTATGAGAATTACATAGGAATTGTTTACTTATATACACTATAGGAATTTAATTATAAATTATATATAGTTTATAGTTTAGGAAAAGCAAGAAAAATAGTATCTAGATCATATATTATAAGAAAACACATAGCAATTTTGTATGTAGATCGCATGACATTGGAAAAACAAAATTATCATGCTTTAGCCTAGGATTCTTAAAGGTACATTATCCTTCTACAACTAATTGCATCGCATATTATATTAAACAATGCTTTGAAGTTCTAATTCACCTTTTGAATGTAAAATTTAGACGAGTCATTTTAAAGTACCTTGGAAACTTTATACAAACCTTTGATGAATATCTGAAAGTGCATATTTAAATTATAATTGTATTACTTGACCTGATGTGTCACCCTTACCTGTAATTTGCGAAAGGGAAAGTCCAAATGCTTTAGCATAAATGCTAAGTAAGCCTCGGGGTACCCTTAGGACCCCTTCTATCATCAAAAGAAGAACAACAGTTAGCACTCATAAAAATTATATCGAATGAACATTGACATAAGTAATAATAAAAATATAGCTGCGATGAGAAGAAAATCCAATGGTATCTCAATGTATACTTTAATTTCATTTCATAACAAGACGACAAACAGTACACTCATGATAGTTACAAATATTTATTACAGCATGACAGAATAGAAGCATTTATTATAATTCTGCACAATTAATATATGCATTAAAAGCTACATTGAAAAATTTTAATTTTTTGTGAAATTTTGGGATGTTACATGTGGTATCAGAGTGCGAGTTCAAACTCTGGGCCTGAAATAGGCTCACACATGCAAAACAGAAAAACTTAGTTACTTACGTTATTTAAATTTTGTTTCTGCACAAAACAGTTTGACGTTTAAATTGCAGGTATGGATATATTGGAGGAATATGTAGAGGACAGGTCTCCTCGTAATGATCATAATAATAATAATAATGAAGGAATATATGTTGAATTAAATAATCAATCTTCTGAACTACTACGTACTGTAAAAGATTTAAAATCTGAAATAAGGACTGTTAAAGAAGAGAATGAACGAATTATGAAGGCACATGATGCGCTAAATCAGATTTTGATGGAGAAATACCATAACGAGGAAAGAGGAAGGAAATCATAAGTAAATTCTGATTTTGGTACAATGTCTCACAAACATAAGAATAAGAAAGCTAAGAATGGTAAAAATAATAATTTCTCTTCATGTGAATTTGATCAGAGTAATTATAATTCTGTTCATGATAACAGTGACAGTGATTGATGTTCTAAGAAGAGGAAGCATAAGCATCATGAACAAATTACAAGAGAGTTTAAAAAGAGTAGGCCACCAACCTTTAATGGCGAAACCGAAAAGGGTGAGACAGCTGAAGCATGGCTATCTAGCATGAAGAAATACTTTCATATTTACGATTACTCTTCTCAGTTAAAAGCTAAGATGGCTATTTACAATATGACCGAAAAGGAAGATATTTGGAGGCAGGATCTTAAAAGAATTAAGAACATAAAAGAATGAAACATAACCTGGAGTATGTTTTAAAATTTATTTAAGAAAAAGTTTCTGTCATAACAGTACTATGAAGATAAATCTAAGGAATTTTATGATTTAAAACTGGGTACTATGAGTATGAAGGAGTTGTGCAGCAAGTTCCTTAGTTTACTGAGGTATGTACCTTACATGGTCGAAGAGAAGCCTAAGGTACAAAGGTTTCTAAGTTGTCTACCTTTCAACATAAAAGACAGGATCGAGTATGATAACCCTTCCACCTTGGAAGAGGCTATGAGGAAAGCTAATTTTTGTTTTGATCAAAACAGAAAAAGAGAAGGAATATTTGGCTGGAGAAGTAACAAGCCTAATCATTTTGAGCATAAAAAGAAAATCTTTAATCATAATTCTGGAAATTTTAAGAAAAGCTTTAATAACAGAAATTTTCCAAGTAATAATAATTACAAAAATAATGCACCACAGAACTTTACTGCTACAAGGAATGTGCCTAATAATGATAAAAACAATAATAATAACAACAACATGTATGTTGATCATAAATCACCTCTAAAGTGTTATGATTGCGGTGGACCCCATACTAGAGCTCAATTCCCACGCAACAGAAAGACAGTCAACAACATTCACACTATACAAGCAGAGCCTACAGTTGGAGATGTAGCAAGAGAGATGCCCGGGATAAATGCAGCACTGGAGAATCATCAAGTAGATCATCAAACATCTATGGTTGAAATCGAAGGTATGATACACAACAAATCTGTTTCCATTCTAATATATCTAGGTGCAAGTTTGAGTTATATTTCACCTGAATTAGTGAAAAGTTGCAAGTTAAAGATAGAGAAATTTGATAATTCGTGGTTAGTTCATCTAGCAACATGCATTAAAAGAAAGGTTCCAGACTTTGTCAAAAATTGTGATGTATTTATGAGTCAGCTGAAAACACAAGTTAATCTAAATATTTTACCCTTAGGGTCATATGACTTGTTGATTGGTATGGACTGGCTTGAACAACATAGAGTAGTGCTTAATTGTTATGAGAAATATTTTACTTGTTTGAATAATGAAGGCAAAATTGAAACAGTAAAAGGAATTCATAGGAATATTTCTGTAAGACAAATTTATGCTTTACAAGTTAAGAGAGCTGCAAGAAAGGGCTGTAAGATGTTTGTTGTTAATGTTATTAATGATGAAAGTTCATCTAAAGAAGATAAGTTAAAACTGGAGGATATACCCATCCTTAGGAACTTTTCTTATGTATTCCCGGAAGAGATTCCAGGACTACCTCCGAAAAGGGAACTTGATTTCACCATTGAGTTAGTACCCGGGTGCGGTACCAAACTCAAAGGCTCCCTACATAATGAATATTCTGGAATTAAATGAACTAAAATCTCTACTGAAGGAATTAATAGATAAAAACTACATAAGGCCAAGTGTGTCTCCTTGGGGAGCGCCAATTATTTGTGTTGAAAAGAAGGACGGAACCATGCCACTATGCATAGATTACCATCAACTTAATAAAATGACAATTAAAAACCGATATCCCTTGCCTCGCATTGACGATTTATTTGATCAAGTACGTGGAGCAGAGATATTCACTAAAACTGATTTAAGGTGTGGATATCACCAAGTTAGGATAAAAGACGAAGACATATTCAAAACTGCTTTCAGAACGCGATATGGGCACTACGAGTTCGTAGCTGTGCCTTTTGGGCTAACTAATGCACCGGCAGTGTTCATGTGTTTAATGAACAACGTTCTGCATAAGTATTTGGATAAGTTTGTAGTTGTGTTCATTGATGATATTCTAATTTATTGAAAAATTAAAGAAGAGCATGACGAACATTTAAGAATAATTCTGCAAGTGTTAAGAGAACATCAGCTTTATGCTAAGTTCAGCAAGTGTGACTTTTATAAAAATCAAATACAGTACCTAGGTCACATAATCTCTAAAGACGGAATTTTTGTCGACCCCGATAAGATAAAAGCAATTAACAAGTGGTATGTTCCTAAAGATGTAACTGATGACATTCGGTCATTTATAGGGATAACAGGTTACTACATAAAGTTTATTGAAGGGTTCTCACGAATTGCAAATCCCATCACTTCTTTGCAAAAGAAGGGTAAGAAATTTGTATGGGATCAAAAATGCCAAGAAAGTTTTAATAAGTTAAAAGAATTATTAACAACAGCACCCATTTTAAAATTGTTGATCCTAACAAAGACTTCGTTGTATGCACTGATGCGTGCAATGATGGACTTGGTGGGGTCTTAACTCAAGAAGGTCATGCTATTGCTTTTGAGTCTAGAAAGTTAAAAATCCACAAAAAGAATTATGCAACTTACGATCTTGAGTTGGAAATCATGATACATGCACTGAAAATGTGGCACCATCACTTGATTGGAAGAAATTTTATACTAATGATGAATAATAAAGTTTTAAAATATTTGTTAGATCAAACAAATCTAAATGCAAGGCAAGCTAGATGGCTAGATTTCCTTAGCGAGTATGATTTTGAAATTCAACACATAAAAGGGAAAGAAAACAAAGTTGTTGATGCCTTGAGCAGAAATGCCAAATTAAGTTTTGTGGCAGCAATTAGCATGTTTAAGACAAATCTAGAAAATCAAATTGAAGAAGGAATTAAGCAAGATGAAAATTATCAAAAATTGCATGATAAGGTTGCTGCAAATTTATTTGAAATTTAATAACATATTACAGCATTAACGAAAAAGTCTTAATGACACATAAAAACAGAATTTATATACCTAATGTGTCAACAGTTAAATTGTTTATTTTGGATGAAGTTCATAAGAGTCCTTATTTGGGACATCCAGGTTATCAGAAAATGATAACTATGTTAAGGAAGGATTATTTTTGGCCCAACATGAAGAATGAAGCGGCTAAATACATAACTAGATGTTTTGAATGTTAGACCACTAAGGCTGAACATCAACATCCAGCTGGCCTATTGCAGCGATTGTCAATTCCGGAATGAAAGTGGGAGATTATAAGTATTGATTTTATTACAGGTTTACCAAAGAATCGGAAACATAATGACTCAATAATGGTTGTTGTGGATAAACTTAGTAAATCTACTCATTTTATTCCTGTTAAGACTACATTCAAAGCTGATAACATTGCAGATGTGTTCATGAGACAAATCTTTCGCTTACACAGAATTCCAAAGGTAATTATTTCTGATCGAGACTCTAATTTTACTGGAAATTTCTAGACAACATTGTTTAAGGGTTTAAATACTAAATTAAATTTCAATACTGCTTTCCATCCACAAACTGATGGACGGACTGAAAGGGTTAATCAGATTTTAGAAGACATGTTACGAATGTATGTTAAAAATCATCCAACTAAGTGGGAGGATTACTTGCATTTAGCTGAATTTGCATACAATAATCATTATCAAGCATCTGCTGGACTTAGTCCATTTGAGATTTTATATGGAAGAAAATGCTGTACTCCTATTTCTTGGGATAACCATGTTGATAGATTAATGTTAGGACCAGATTTGTTAAAAGAAATGGAGCTAAGCGTGAAACAAGTTCAAGTCAACTTAAGAGTTGCACAAGATCGGCAAAAAAGTTATGCAGATCTGAAATGCACTAAAAGAGAATTTCAGGTTGGAGATCATGTTTTTGTAAAGGTAAAACCCAAGAAAAGTTCTTTGAATCTTGGGAGTTGTGTTAAACTAGCACCAAGGTATTGTGGACCATTTGAAGTCCTATCAAGGATTGGACCTGTTGCATATCAGTTGGCTTTGCCATCTAACTTAAGAATCCATAATGTCTTTCACATTTCTATTTTAAAGAACTATGTGCTTGATGCTACTCATCTGCTGAATTGGAATGACATACAGGTGGAACCCGAATGATATTTTCAGTTGGAACCAGACTGTATTCTCAACAAGGGGGAAATTATGCTCCAGAATCGTACCATAGGGCAGGTAAAGGTGCAATGGAAGCACCTTATCCCTGATGAAGCTACCTAGGAACTGGAAAGTAACATGCAAGCAGCATATCCAGTTCTGTTCCAGGGAGGCTCTCATGAAGAATAAGCAACATCAAGGACGATGTTGAGCTTAAGTGGGGGTATTTGTAACATACCCTTTTTGCTGAAAAACATTTTATGTTGGAAACATTATATTAACTTTTATTGTAAAGTTTTATATTGGACAAGTGTCCAAGGATGACTATAATTTGCACAATATTTTATTGTTAAATAAATTAAATAGGAGACAAACACCTAAGGGGACTGTTGAAAGAGTGTTTACTGACCCACTAGGTGGAATGGAATCTGGGGTAGAAGGAAATGGACAAATGACAGCTTCGTGAGGCAAGTAACTAGTTGTTGGTATGGGACAACTCCTTTGAATTGTGGTCTTAGTGCCTTGAAAGATGGGACTGGAGCTTGAGGCTCATTATTGAAAACTAACCACTAAAGACCTAGGCAATCTTTAAAAGAGCCATCGAATTTTGGACTGAGGTTCATCACTTTTCCTAACGAGGAAATTTACCTTGGGGTTTTGCTGCTTGCACCCAAGAGATTCAATGAGGGGATATGCTAGTTTTTTATCATGGTGTAAGTCTGCATATTATACTGTTGAGTGCAGAGACCTAAAAGCTGAGGAGCAAGTCTTAATAGTTTGTTGCATGTACAATTTATGAGTTCCTTATTTCTACACAGAGTCCATCTACCTAGTGGTTCAGTAAACAGGCTCAGGGGCCCAAAGGGGGCAAGTAGTTTGGCTACTTCTTCTAGAGAAGGTTGGGAGGAACAGGCCTCCTTGGGTGTTTGTCCACCCTATCTACAGTTACAGGTTTTACTTGTTATCTTTTATCCTAAACAGTTAAATTATTTCTGCAATCATTGATTTAGTATTTCATTAGCTTGAAACTAAGGATTTTAGGTTTCTGTGGTTTGTAGTGTTGGAATGGGTATTCGGATGATCCACGGTCTGCATTTTCGTTGTCGACGTTTCGAATCCCAAGCTGGATTCATCATCAGAACATAATATGGTGTAGAAAGGTTGCTAACCCACGTATAAGTAATTAGGGATGCCCAATCATATCCCCTTCTCCCACAACCTAAATAGAGATGGGGGACTTGAAATAAGCGACAAATGGCTACCTCTGATCAACAAGGAAGGTAATGGATAAAACCAGGTATGTTTCTGTCACAATCACAATCGTTGGTCAGTATCACTAACCTAGCCTCCGACTCATCTATTTTATTTGTGGATTTTCTTATTACTTTTAATTATTCATTATGTTTGTATAAGGACTATCATTAATTATTCATTATGTTTGTATAAGGACTATCATTAATTTTTAATGAAACCTTGAGACCTTTATTTATAAATAATAATTATTAATGAGACCTTGGAGACCTTGTTATAAATAATAATTATTATTGAGACCTATTTATAATGAGACCTTTATATAAATAATTAATACTTATTGATAATCCTATTATAAAGATTTAATACTTATTGATAATCCTATTGTAAATCATTAGTAAAGGTCTTATTAATAATTATCTTTGGTTCTTTGTTAATTATCTTTAGTTCATAATGATTATTAATAATTATTTTGCCTAACTTTGATTATCTTTTTAAATAAGTTGATCTTTTAATTAAATAAGGATCATTTATTAATTACACTTGCGATGAATAGTCCTATTTTTCTAGAATTTAATTAATTAGGGTTTCATGCTTGAACTTTTTACATTTGTGAATGAATAATTTTTGCAATGAATTTATTGAAATAATTTGTTAGCATCCATTTTGGAAGATCGTTTTTGAAGAATTGGAAGATGAAAAGATGAAGAATTGGAAGATGAAAATATGAAGGGAGAAGGGGATATGATCGGGAATCCCTAGCTACTTATACATGGGTTAGTAACCTTTCTACACCATATTCTGTCCTAATGATGAATCCAGCTTAGGATTCGAAACGTCGACAACAAAAATGCAAACCGTGGATCATCCGAATAGCTTGAAATTGTTAGTATACATTATGCAGAAGTTAAATGTGATTTTCTGAACTGTCTAGGAATTTATAAACTATTGAATAGATTTATGAATTGATAAAATGCCTCCACTGTATTTTCCCCCATACTATTTTTTGTATAGTACTCTAGTACAGGGAGGAAGAATTAGAATCAGATGAATGATAGGAATATTTCCAAATGAATGAATAGACTAACATTGTTTTATTTCTTAATATTCCTTATCAGCTACATTCTGTAATATAAATTAAATGTTTAGACTCAGGAATTATAAATAGCATTTCATAATACAAGCATTATAATATTTTCTGTTACATAGTAATATAAGTAAACATTTCATCTCTGCACCAAACCTAGAAACAGTATAGTATTATACTTTCATTCTATTACTTCTATTAACCTTCATAAAATTATAACAGCTACAAAATAAACTTAACAGCATTCACAACATTTTATTTTATTTCTACTTCTGACAAAATTAGAATAATGTAGGGTTTTATGTTTTCCATGTTTCTCTAAACCTTGCAAAGACTTCTATTTAATTCCTGTAATATATTTTCATTTTTCTATCCTTACTGTACTTAGTCTTTCAAAAAAGCTTTAAAACAAACATAGAAAGATTTATAATTTCCAATACTATAGTTCTCTATTTTTCTACGCAGCATCAGATTTAATCAAGTTTAATCTTTCTATGTATTCCAACCTTTGCAATAAATTTAGCTTTCATATTAGTATCTACCATCGAATCCCTTTGTATAAATTCAAGAATTTTCATAGTATCAAAATAGTTACAAATAATCAAAACCCAAAACCCTAGTTATTATCTTATCCTTTAGAGGAAACACATAATGTGTTGCAAAAGAAATTACAAGACCGATTTCCACCATAAACAAAGTTTGCAGACACCTACAGGTTTCGATTTAAAAACCATAAGAGGTTTTCAAATAGCCAGCTTACGGCTAGACACTTAAATCGTAAAATACCAACTCTATGGCCAAACCCTTACAATCAAAATATTAACTCAGTTATTACCAGGTTTCTTATAGATTAAGTACACATGTTCAACATCATAGAAAACATTCATAAACATTAATTGCAACAAACCATATAAATACACGAAGCTAGATTTTCATTTCCAATGTCACTTCCTGAACCGAATAGGTTAGGGTTTCATAGTAGTAAAACAAAACATTGAGTTTGGCTCTCGGCCATCACCAAAAGCGACGAACAGTGATAACCATTAACACATAACATAGTTTCCAGACACGGTGTACAACTAAGGACCGAACCCTTCATCATTATCCAGGAGTCAAGGGTTAAAAACCCTGATAACAGGTAGTACATTTCAAACAGATAGACAACTGTAGAATACATTATAAATACATTATAATAGTAGTTTGAGGATTCCATCCTCCTTACGATATCTGAACAGAATGTAAACTTCACAACAGCAACCAAATCTCCAAAAGAAACCGAAGGCTTCGACCATTTCAACACACAAACAGTTGCCAGGAGAACCCACAAGGGAACCACTAAGACTTACCACTTATACACAATAGTTCCCACTCAACCGGAGTTTAGAACCTTGAAGATAACAGAACCTACCACGAAAACGAAGAGGGTTAAACCTTATTTCAAAGCTAAACAAAGTACTGATGAATACAACCATACAAAATTCATAAGAAAGACATGACCTTGAAGAACTAAAATCGAAGGATAAAAAGGATTGCTTCTGCAACTTGTTGAATCATGAGCCATTCGCATTTCTTTGGAGTGAATACAGTTCACATAATCACAGAAGTGACTTGGCTCCTTAACCCTGAAGACTTTCAACCTTTCTACAAATCGTGGTATCAAACCGGAGGAAGGAGTTCCTCATGAACTAATTTCGAAGATGAATACTACTACAACCAGCATAAGTTTCCATAGACTTTCAAATACCAAGCAATGCAGTAAACTTTCATATAGAGATCGGCTCTTAAGCTACCAAATTGTAACAGTATCCACACACAGGTCACGGGTTCAAAACAAGAGAAGAGCTCTCAAAACCTGTTACAAACCCTATGTTTTCGCAGGCTGACCAGCCTCTCCCCAGAACCACTCTCCAACAACAATGAATGCCAAAGGAAACCGCAACAACGTGACTTAGTGGAGATTAGGGTTATTTTCCCAATTTCTGAGAGCACCTCCAGATCAACGGTGTAGATCTCTCATCACAATCCCAAGCAACTGTTACATTTAAGACACTTTATTACACTTTCCATCATACATTCCAGATTAGAAATACACTAGGATGAGGGTTGGTACAACTCAACAATATCGGTGTTGACCTCACAATCTTTCACATGACATTAGACACGTAGTTTCCACCAAGACCTCCCACGAATGTTTTAGAGAGGAGTAATGAATGACAAGGTTGGTTTACGAACGCCTTCTAGCACACATATCCACGATGCCATTAATACCCTGTCTTATCATACACTGACATATTGGGTTTGGTCGTAACCCTGTCATACATATATTTCAATGTAAGTATTAGTATATAGTTTGATATTATCGAATCAGCTAGGCATCATTCCTATGTCTTAAAGGGTTTCACAATGGTGATATTTTTGCATATTAATGTGTATATAGGACCATTTGCATAAAGCCTTGCATATAGTTTATGTGCTATAAGAAATCTATACCAAATTTTCATATAGTTTATGTGCTATGAGAATTACATAGGAATTGTTTACTTATATACACTATAGGAATTTAATTGTAAATTATATATAGTTTATAGTTTAGGAAAAGCAAGAAAAATAGTATCGAGATCATCTATTATAAGAAAACACATAGCAATTTTGTATGTAGATCACATGACGTTGGAAAAACAAATTATCATGCTTTTAGCCTAGGATTCTTAAAGGTACATTATCCATCTACAATTAATTGCATCGCATATTATATTAAACAATGCTTTGAAGTTCTAATTCACCTTTTGAATGTAAACTTTAGATGATTCATTTTAAAGTACCTTGGAAACTTTATACAAAACCTTTGACGAATATCTGAAAGTGCATGTTTAAATTATAATTGTATTACTTGACCTGATGTGTCACCCTTACCTGTAATCTGCGAAAGGGAAAGTCCAAACGCTTTAGCATAAATGCTAAGTAAGCCTCAGGGTACCCTTAGGACCCCTTCCATCGTCAAAAGAAGAACAATAATTAGCACTTATAAACATTATATCGAATGAACATTGACATAAGTAATAATAAAAATATAGCTGCGATGAGAAGAAAATCCAATGGTATCTCAATGTAGACTTTAATTTCATTTCATAACAAGACGACAAATAGTACACTGATGATAGTTACAAATATGTATTACATCATGACAGAATAGAAGCATTTATTATAATTCCGCATAGTTAATATATGCATTAAAAGCTACATTGAAAAATTTTAATTTTTTGTGAAATTTTGGGATGTTACAATAGGTGATGTCCCTCCTGAATAGGCACAAAATCAGATTGATGGTGGTCCGATCTAACACTTCCCTGCTGCACTGTACATGAACAGAATTAGAAGAGAGTTGTTTACGCATTTTTTTTTGCACATGGACTAGATTAAATATTTGTTGATTTATGGTCAAAATAGAGCAAAGAATTTATCCTAAACACCCAGAATTAGCCCAGAATTGGAATGGAAAGCTGTAGGATGTGCCCAGAAATGTGTTTAGGATGTTGAAATATGTCTAGGTTGGGTTTTTTTATTGTCATATGGGTCTGTTCATTCTTTGATTTTAAAAAAATGTACTTAGAACTCTGATTTAAATTCAAATTGTTGTTTACTGTTAATTTATTACTTCTGGCAAACATTTAGATCTCATGTTTTTGCTACATCTCAAAATGTTCAACAAACACATGAAGAATTTATTTAATTTTTAGCTTTTGGTAGTCGTACGTTTTTGATATTTTCCTCCGACCCGTTTCACAGCTTTCCATTTATTTTTCGCCGAAACTGGTCGCAATATTATGTTTATCTTTCGCCGATCAAATCGCAGTGTTTATCTAATTTTATGTTTATCTTTCGCAGTGTTTTGTTCATTTAATGTCAACCATCCAACAACATCGCCTGTCCCTTTCACCGCATTGAATTCTTGTCACACCAATTGGTCGTCGCGGCTCATGCTTGTGGGCTGACCGTATCGCAGTGGTTAGGGTAAAGTTGCTGAAGCCACGCTAGCCGATGGGGCGTTAAAGGACAAGTTGTTTCTTCTTCTACACTCGCGCACACACCAAAACGAATTTTTTCATAGAGAAGTTTGAAGAAAATAGTATTTTTTGGATAAGGTATTTTTAGCTTTTGCTAGTTGCAGGTTTTTGATCTTTTCCTTTGACCCGTTTCATAGCTTTCTGTTTATTTTTCGCCGAAACTGGGCACAAGATTATGTTTATCTTTCGCGATCTTCGGCGTATTTTTGCCGGATTTTGTTCTTTCTTGTCGAGCATGGTCACAGGCTTTAATTCACCCATCACCAACCATTTTTCATTTTCTATGATAATATCGTCGACCATCCAGTAGCGAGCAAACCTTTCTCGCTAAGCGTTCCACCATCTGGTCGCCCCCCTGTTGAACAACATCGCCTGTCCCTTTCGCTACATTGAAGTCTTGTCACTCCAATTGGTTGTCGTGGCTCATGCTTTTGGTTTGACCATGTCGTAGTGGTTAGGCTAAAGTCGACGAAGCCACCAGCGGGTTTTGTTTTGGGAAGCATGTCGACGTGATAGACACGCCACCCAGGCTTTTATTTTGGAATATAGGTATATATCATGGTTGCTAAGTGTTAGGAATTTTCTTTTCACTTGTTAGTATGATTATTTGTTTGACAAATTGGGTTTCTAGATTACTTGATTCATTTTACAATTATTCACTTGATTGCATTTTTATTTTTTTTTGTTAAGGGCTTTTTATGTAAATCACTAAATTTGCTTCTTGGAATGGAATGGCTTGGAGCTGTATTAGGTTTCGATGGAGACATCAATCAAGTGAGAAACCTATCCTAAATAAATTTGTGCCTAAAATGGATATGGGATGCATATGTAGATGAATACATTTATTTCCTTTTGAATATGTATCAAACAGTAATTATAAATATTGACCATACAGTAATAGGTGATTCAATTCACCTAAATTTTCCAATATTCAAATTTGTATGCAGAATTCTTAATAGTATTTGCACAGTAAATAATCTTTAAGAGAAGCATAAAAAGTACTCTAAAATTAATGTACTATTAACTAATCTAAATTAACTATACTGTTAACTGTACTATGAGCTAAACTATTAACACACAGGGTCTACAATTTTAATTGTAGACCTGTGTATAGGTGTTAGGCATGCCTCAGATGGAAATGAAAGGAAGGGAAGGTGAAGTTGAGCCAAGAAGAATGAGAGTGGCCAAGGGAGCCACTCTCATTCTTCTTGACAACCCAATGGATTGTGAAGACGTTGGCCACAGCCTGTGGCCAAGGGGATGCTAGCAAAATTCGTGGTTGGCATTCTTGAAGGATTCAAAGGGGTCGTTTCTATCAATAAGCAGCCTGTGGCCAAGGGGATGTTGGATAATTACTTGGTTGGCATTCTTGAAGGATTCAAAGGGGCCGTTTCTGTTAATAATTAGAGCAAAACTTCTTCTGGAAAGCAAGATAAGCCTTCTTTTAAGGGCGTGCCTGTTTTTATCACATCTACACATTTTTTCATTTGGATTTCCTTTTTGTTGTTCGTAGATTGCATACTGTAAATATTTGCGTGGGTTTTCCCTTCCATTTGCAGTTGCAATCATGGCATAGTAACAACAAACAACAAAACGAAAAACTATCGATAGTGGCCACGTTCATGTCATTAAATGAAGAAAAGATTACGTGCAGAATGAAGGGTTGAATGTGGTATAAGAAAGTAGATGGATAGGGGGACTGGAGGGCAAGTCAAGATTAGACACATTTATTTTCCACTAGACTTGCTATAAGCAGCCTTAGTTATAGCTTGAAGCCTCTAATTTCTCAAACTGGCTACATGCAAGGTTGTAATTTGCAATTGCCACCACGCACAACTAGTTTGACCAGAATGTAAGTTTGGATAATTATCACCCCGCGCTGTCTACTCATGAGGATTCCTCTCATGAATCTGAAGTAGTTGGGATCAATTTTTTTCAAGAGCTGGGGCTTTTCAAGATTGGGAAAAACTGATCATGGTGGAATTATGATACTACTTCAAATTCAAATTTCTATTGGATTTTAGTGAAATTTTGTGATAGTAAAGAGGGTTCCAAAGCTTCTGATTCATGGTGAAATTGTAAAATTTCTATTCGATTATTTTCATAATAATAATTATTATTTTACAATAGAAATATTATTATAATTTTTTTTTAAGTGAATGAAATGAGGGTTTTTGAAGGACGGAGATTGTAAGGGAAGATGTAGATGGTAGCTTTGTTGGAGAAACTGCGTGTAGAATGGCACGAATAGAAGCAGCAATGGGAGTATGCGTGTAGAAGGATGCTAAGAGGAACGGGGGTTGGAGGAATGGAGCGTTGGAGTGAAGTTGTGGGGGAAGTGGGAATCGCAAGAGATTGATGCGAGAGAGGAGAAGCGATGGGCGTGGAGGAGGGGTGTTGGAGCTGCGTAGATTGGAGTGGATGGTGCTGGAGAAAGGGCACAATGATTGAGAAGGAGGTGAGCCAGAGATGGAAGGCAGAGCAGGGTGGATGGTGAGTATTTACAGGTAATGTTGGTTCAGGAAATTTATGTCTCCATTAATAAACTCTCTTGTCGACACTAAAAAATGAGAATCAGGAACTTGTAGAGTCGTAAAGCTTAAATCATTGATCATTAGGATTTATTTTCATTTACTGCAGAGAGAATTTTTGTTTTTTGAGCAGAACAGACCATCGCCAGAATTTATGAGGATGTGGATGCAGGAATCTTGTGTGAACGCAGTAGCGGGGAGTATTAAAGCAATGTGTTGTGAATCACCCTCCCCTATCCCAGTCGAATTCATGTTTTTATTCAACCATAAAATTTAAAATTTATTAAGCATCCCTTAATCAATCTTTGATTAACTTTGCAAAAAAAATAAAATTAAAATTAAAATTTTGAATTTAAAATTTTAATATAATCCTACATTACAACCCTATATGATGTGTGAAATAATAAAATAATTTAAATCTTAATAATTTAAATTTTATTTTTTATTATTTTACATAAGTAAATTGATAATTCATCCTACATTAAAAGTGTTTATCTATATATAAGACTTTTCCTTTAATACTTGATAGCAGTTCATATATATATATATATATATATATATATTCTAAAAATTCTAAAATTTTAATAAAAAAATTATCCAATTTAAATTAAATATATAAATTTATTCTAATTTATCCCATCCTCTCTAACCATCACTCCCACCGCCAAGCTGCCCAGTGCGCCTTCTCGTTGTCTATCCCTCTTCCACTGCCAGTCGTCCCATGATGCTCCTCCACATGACAACCCTCCTCTAACTCCACCCTTCCGCACCTCCCAATCCTCCAATCAACCCTGGCACCTCACCACCCTCCTCACACGCGACCTCCATGACCTTCTCTCCACGCCCATCCCTTCACCTCCTGGCGCAGCCTATGGTTCAAGGGAACCCACGTGAGGGTCTCCTGCCTGCTCCTCCACGCGTCACCACGCATGCAGCCAAGTGGAAGTCCTCCCTGAGCCTCGGGATAAAGGCTAGATCCCATGATGGAGAGAGACAGAATGGCAACGGAGAGTACACTGAGTTTGATGGGCAATGGGGGAGGAACACGGAACTGGTATACGAGCGGGGGAAGCCTAATTTATGCATCATCCCATGATGGAGCAAAGTATGATTTATCTTTAATGTTGAGCGAAGGGAGGTTTCGTAATAGTAGGGAAATGGTTCTAAATCGAAGTGGAAGTGCACCCCCGACTTTTGAGGGATCATTGGCAACCTTGGGTGGCATTTTTTCTTAGGAAAATTCGATTGTGGATTCAAGTTGGGAGGTTCCAGGTGATTCCATTGAAATATTTGACTCTGAGGAGCAACGTCGAACTCATCCAGAATATTTGGCTTACCATTATTCTCATAACTTAAACCCAAGGCTTCCGCGGGAGAGCCATCGTTTAGCACAACATCCAGGTGGCCTAAGTGACAAGCGAAAATTGAGATCCTTAGATGACAGTAACAGTAGGTCATTGTTCTCTTGACTTGTTCTTCCTTCCAATGGCCTGTCGGAGCTTCCGTTTAGTATAACTGATCTGGCATGCCAAGAATTTACAGAATCACGTCATGGTAATGAATCATTTTCAGACTATTTGCAGGTAATGTTGGTTCAGGAAATTTATGTTTCCGTTAATAAATTCTCTTGTCGACACTAAAAAACAAGAATCAGGAACTCGTAGAGTCGTAAAGCTCATTTACTGCAGAGATAATTTCTGTTTTTTTAGCAGAACAGATTGTCTCCATTGATCAACACAGTAGAGGGGAGTATTAAAGCATTGTGTTGTGAATCACTCTCCCTGTGCCCAATTCACTTCATAGAGAGAGTTGCAATTGTCTATGGAGATTCCACCTCTCTCATTTACAATTCAACTCATTTCACGTGGTCAGCTCACACCTATCAATGCTCTCGCAGCCTCGCCTCTGCTCGCAATATTTCACCAAGGGATGTTGTAAGTATTGGAATTTTTCATATTGTTAAGTTTTTAGAATTTCCTTCAATCTAATATAGGATCTTAACTGAGAGAACAACATGTACAGCATATCAATCATGGACACAATAATGCAAGCACACAAGAGACACGGAGTTTACTTGGGGAAAACCATAAAGGTGAAAAACCCCAATAACTTCCTCAGAGATAGATAGAGCAATGAGACAACCCAAGCATAAGAGATAGACATATCCTAGCAACAGCTTCTCCTCCTCCACAAGTGCACCACTCTCCCGAGAGTGTGAGAGAGAATAGAATGATGAAATAGAGTGCCTCTCGCACTCTATTTATACTTGACTTGACTTTCCTAATAACCTTTACTAGGTCGGCCTTAACTTAACCACATAACATAATGCTAACTGGGCCGACACCCAATAGCGTGGTCTAATAACCCTCTGACCCACATGGCTGACCCCCAATAGGGTGGTCTAATAACCCTTCAACCCACATGACTTATACAGGGCCGACCCCAACAAGGTGGTCTAATAACCCATCAAGTATAAGTTATGACACTTACAATATAAATGATGACACTTCCGTATAGAGGAATAATAACATCTCTATAGGAATACAAACACTTCCGTATAGAGGAATAATACAATCTCTATAGGAGTACAATATACATATATGAAATGCATTCTGAAGTTACATATACATCAACACTCCCTCTTAACTAGGAAGGTATTTCTCGACACAGGTCTTCTAGCACAAGTATTCTTCTCTGGATCATCGTTACTAGATAATCGTCATTGAGTCATCATCATCGTCACTGCTGTTGCTATCTCAATCAATCTCTGAATCTACTCATCATAGGAAGTTCTACAGAGCCAGTCCTTTTTCATACTAGATGTAGGCCCACCACCTGCAGGTCTTCATCATCACTGGCCATACTGTGGAATCCTCAAGACTTATTACATGCATCACAAAACCTTAAAAGAGTCTCTTGACTAGCAAGAACCCTAAAGAGCATCTAAGGCCTTTTTCATCTTGTCCATATCTCCAGGACTTATTACATGTGACTATCACTAAACCTTAAAAGAGTGTCCCAGGAACATTTATGTGCATAGCACAACCGGAAATAACTCTAAAGAGCATCCCAGGAACATTTATGTGCCTAAGCACGACCGACAAGATCTCTAGGACTGATTACATGTGACCTCTGCTACAAACCCTCGAAAGAGCATCCCAGGACTTATTACGGGCACACAGCCCAACCTATCGAATCTCCCAGGTCTTACATGTAGCAGCCCACCACAAACCCTCAAAAGAGCATCCCAGGACTTATTACGTGCACACATCCCAACCTATCGGATCTCCCAAGTCTTACATGTGGCCCACTATCACAAACCCTCGAAAGAGCATCCCAGAACTTATTACGGGCACATAGCCCAACCTATCGGATCTCCCAGGTCTTACATGTGATACATAGTGCCAGTCCTTTTTCATACTGGATGTGACCTAGAACAAATCTAGGATTTCCTTTACACAACCTGTCCATGGCCACAGAGTATCAACCTGATACTCACCATACATCATCCTGATGTATACATGATCATCCTGATCATCATCACTTGCATCGTCCTAATGCAAGTCATCTGAAGCACCATCCTGAAGCTCGTCATCCATGATCATCCTAATCATACAATGCATCTACCTGATGCATACCAAGTATCTACCTGATACATATCACCATACATGATCCATCTGATCATACAATGTATCCACCTGATACATACATAGATACATGATCCACACAATGTATCCACCTAATATATATCAACATACATGATCTACCTGATCATACACAATATCCACCAATTACATACATAGATACATGATCCACACAATGGATCCACCTGATATATATCAACATACATGATCTACCTGATCATACATAGTATCCACCTGATACATATACAGATACATGGTCCAAGCATCCAACATGATGTATATACAAATACATATAAATGATCCAATTGATCATATCCAGCATCCAACATGATGCGTACATACATATACATATAAATGATCCAACTGATCATATCCAGCATCATCCTGATGCATATACATAGGAGTAACTGGAGTATCATCCTGATGCTCATGATCCAGCGCTTACATCCACAGCCATGTGAAGGATCCCCCTTCGACCATGCTAGGAATGGCTACAACAAATGTCTCCATCACTTCTTCCTTGTAGTGTTGTCGATCTGAAGAACACCAAGCCTCTCTCTAAAGTACTCGAACTTAACTCTGGCTAGTGGCTTCGTCAATACATCTACAATCTCCTCATTTGTCACAACATACAGGAGCTTCACTGCTCCTCTCTGCACCATATCCCTGATATAGTGATATTTGATCTCTATGTGTTTCGACCTGTCATGGAAAACCAGGTTCTTAGATAGCTTCACACAACTCTAGTTGTCACAAAATATACCAGTAGCCTCCAGCGGTAGATCAAATAAGTCAGACAGTAGCTTCCAAAGCCATACTACCTCATAACTAGCCGAACAAGCTGCAACATACTCTGCTTCGGCTGTACTCAGTGCTACACAGGACTACTTCCTACTAAACCAAAAGATCACACCTGATCCCATACTGAAGCAGCACCCAGAAGTGCTCTTTCTATCTGCAGCACTGCCTGCCCAATCTGAATCAACATAACCCTATAGGTTAAACTTTTGATTCGCATCATACTTGAGCCCATAATCAACTGTACCCTTCAGGTACCTCAGAATATGCTTTACCAGCAACCAGGTGAACACTCCTCGGATCCGTTAGGAACTGGCTCAATGTGTTCACCGCAAAGCTAATATCTGGTCTCATGTCATTAGGTGCATCACGAACCCAATCATCTGACGATACATAGTGATATCAACCGGCTTAGATGAAGCATCACACAGAAGCTTCAGGTTGATGCCATAGTGTGGCCATGGCCTTGCAATCCATCATCCCGAACCTCTTCAGGATCTCTACTGCATACTTCCCTTATCCAAGGAAGATTCCATCTGCACTCTGCCACACTTCCATACCTAGAAAATAGTGCATCATCCACAAGTTCTTTATCTCGAACTCGACAGCAAGCTTCCGCTGCGTGTCAGCAATCAATCTATCTTCACCTGTAATAAACAAGTCATCCATATACAAAAGTAGTATCACTGGATTTCCTTCCTCAACCTTGTAGTATAGGTTGGAATCCGCTTTACTCTTGGTAAAGCCCAAAGTGGATAGAAAGTTGTCTATCCTACATACCAAGTTCTTCACATATATGACTTCCTGTCATGTGTCTCAGAACCAAGTGGTTGCTCCACATACACTTCTTCTTCAACTAACACCATTCAAGAAAGTTGTCTTGAAATCCATCTGGGTGTATCTTCCATTCATCACTGCAACCAGAGCCAGTATGGATCTAATGGAAGTGTATCTGGCTACAGGAGCAAAAGTCTCTATGCTAACCACCTGCAGCATGCTTGATCTTGTAGATCCTCTTGGAAGTCACTACAAACTCCCCTTCAGGTCTTGGACTGCATCCCAAACATCTTCATGATCGACTGGTACTCCTCGATCATGGCATTCTTCCCAGATCCTGGGAACTTCAATATCTTCAATATTTTCAATAGATAACTTTGTTGTTGAACAAATGTTGTAGTCCTTCTTTTGTAGGTGATGGTATACGATCTTTCCTACACAACAAGTTAAATTGCATGATTATAAAACATCTCATAGTTTTCAGAACAAATTCTATCACATAAAGAAATATGTCATGCAGTCATGCAATTATCTTAGCCAATGCTTCAATACTAACATTATCCATATCCCATAACTTTCTAGATGCCTTCCAATCTCTACCAGAACATTATTAAGAGTGTGCACAACTCCCAATATGTCAGCAAAGAGGTTTCATTCTAGATAAGTAGTAATGAATGTTGTACAGTGCCATAGGCCACTTACCCATCATATGCAAATTAGTAGTATAATTGTTTCATTAATGCAACTATTCTAATATGCATAATTACACAACCTAATTCTAGGAACATGAGTATATACATATTGAACAGTATTATTTAAACAATAAATATATGCAAGGAATGATAATTCAAATACTTATCTTTGTTTGTTTGTTGGGTTGAATCCCTCTCAGTCTCTGCTTCTTTTCTACAAATCCATTCTGATGTGGATTGTGAGAAGTGGTCAACTCCCTCTGAATATTTGCATCCTTGCAGAAACTATTGAAGTGTGCTCCTTCTTGATCTTTGCTTCCTTGCAGGAACAACTGGAGTGTGCTCCCTCTTTATTTTTTCTTCCTTGCAGGAACAACTGGAGTGTGCTCCCTCTTGATCTTTGCTTCCTTGCAGGAACAACTAGAGTGTGCTCCCTCTTGATCTTTGCTTCATGGATTACCTATCCTTGAACTGGATTGGTATGTTAGCTAGTTATGTCTAACATACCCACATGATGTCTTCTTGTTCTCTTCAATGACTTGTGCTAGTAACTTGCATATCTCATAGGTTAACCATTATAGAACCAAGTTATACATACCTCGCAAATAGATCTTCTAAGTGATTCATGACAATGGATGAATCTTTGTCCTCATGTCATCATGATCATATGTTCTTGAACTAGAACATGATTTGTCTTTCTTGGTGTACCTTTCATGTTAGCGGACAACATAAACCTCATACAACACCATAATGCATTAGTACAATCATAAGTGTCAAAACCTTAATCAATAAATATCTTCTATCATGTATTCATAATTTTATTAAGGTGATACGACAAGTCTAGTAATTAATCAAGATTGTACTAACCGTAATGATATGAAGACAAACATATCATGAACTTAGCCATAAACAGAATTCGAAACATACCTGTAATTCATACCTGTCGAGATTGCTTGTAATCTTCTTATGTAAGGCCTTAGCCTCATCTCCCTCTGAAACAGGAACTTCTTCACTTATGCAGGTGACCAATCCATTCTCTTCTAGGATTAACCCAATCCACTTGATTTGCAGGAACTAGATCTGGAGCTGGATTAGGGTTTGTCAAAGAAACCCTAAAAATTCAAACTTTGAATTTCAAACTTCCGAAAGGATAGAAATATGTGCCTTGATGAGTTGATCAAGCTAGTATACTCATAATTTGAAAACTGTAAAGTTTCACCCCTCAAATTTGCCTTTGACACTTCCAGATTCACTAGACATGACCCCGAATTAGGGTTTGATAAAGCCCACCCTTCTTCCCAATCAAAAGGTTCGATCCAAAGCTCTAAGCTTCTATTTTTTTTAGGAGCTTCCAGTCGTGGTCACAAATTTCAAAAATTTCCATTTTTGCAGAAGCCCTAATTTTTCACTTTTTCGATCAAAGTCCTGAACTAGGGTCTGATCAAGCCCGGCCTTCTTCCCAACCAAAAACTATGATCTTGGTCTCTAAATTTTGATTTTGATGAGTGGCATTCGGCCATAGTCTCCTATTACAAAAATTCCAACTTTCTTCGAAACCTTAAATTCCGGAAGCCATGAATGAAGGTGCTCAAAAATAATTCTATTTTGACATAAATATGTACCTAATTGTTTCTGGTGTAACTCCTAACTTTTCAATCCATAGGTTCTAAAAACTTTTCTTATGATAGCCCGACCTGTCATCTTTCCAACCCCATAGGTCTGACCTCAACTGGATTCTCTGAGAGAAAGTTATGCCACGTGTCGCAAGGTGGCCTGTTTATGGGATAAAACAGGAGAGAGAACTTGTACGGCATGCCACGTGTCCTTGGATTAGTTTCAGCCTCTAAAAACGTTACCTGTGAAATTACAGTCTGTGCACTACCTGTCACTTTTTATGAAATTTCATTTGGAGCTTCCTATCCCAAGTTATGACCTTTCTTCCAAGGTCACTTGATTATGACTGAGATCTGTAAGAGGAAGAAACCCTATATTGTATAGATCATAAATCACAAAGTACAACAAATTCGAGGTTTTCCTTTGGACACAACGTACATGGGGATCTTAGCTTCGCCCTGTAAAATTTTCAGACCCTAAAACCTCGCCAAAATTTTTTTATAGAGAAAGTGCTACGATGACTGGTTTTTGCTATATCAAGCCCTAGCTTCACAATTGCAACAAGTGTCATACATGCCATACCATGCCTTCTTTCAGGCTAGCTCTGATACCATGTTAAGTTTTCAGAATTGACTTCAATCTAATCTAGGATCTTAACTGAGAGAACAACATGTACAGCATATCAATCATGGACACAATAATGCAAGCACACAAGAGACACAAAGTTTACTTGGGGAAAACCATAAAGGTGAAAAACCCCAATAACTTCCTCAGAGATAGATAGAGCAATGATACAACCCAAGCATAAGAGATAGACATCTCCTAGTAGCAGCTTCTCCTCCTCCACAAGTGCGCCACTCTCCCGAGAGTGTGAGAGAGAATAGAATGATGAAATAGAGTGCCTCCCGCACTCTATTTATACTTGACTTTACTTGCCTAATAACCTTTACTAGGTCGGCCTTAACTTAACCACATAACATAATGCTGACTAGGCCGAAACCCAATAGGGTGGTCTAATAACCCTCTGACCCACACGGCCAACCCCCAATAGGGTGGTCTAATAACCCTTCGACCCACATGACTTATACAGGGCCGACCCCAATAAGGTGATCTAATAACCCATCAAGTATAAGTTACGACACTTACAATATAAATGACGACACTTCTGTATAGAAGAATAATAACATCTCTATAGGAATACAAACACTTCCATATAGAGGAATAATACCATCTCTATAGGAGTACAATATACATATATGAAATACATTCTAAAGTTACATATACATCAACACATATCAGAATCATCATTTTCATGCAGGGAATTTTATGATTCTTTCAAGAAACGTATAGAATCTTGATTTTTATAGCTGTGGTTGCATGCAGGTCTCTGTTGTGGCTCCCAACATTCCTCCGATATACGAAATGCATTTCGTAGTTCCAATGGCACGGGCGATTCTCAATACCGTCAACATGTGTCTCGATGCTCGAACTATGGAGGCTCAATTCAATCACTATCAAACCAAGATTGTGTTTGCAGATTACCAATTCTGGACTCTCATTACTGAAGCTTTACACGCAACCAAGCATGAGCCCACCCTGGTACTCATCAAGGAGCTCGTCAATGGCAGAGAATTAGTGCCATCAAGTACAACAATAGCCACAACATACGAAGGGCTATTGCAAGAGGGAGATATGGAGTTCCAGACACGGTGGCCTGTGGACGAATGGCAGAGTATTGTTGTAAACTGGAGCGTGAACTGGAGCGGAGTGATGGCAAGGGGAAGTGGTGCACATGGCTAGAACTGGAGCGACACGTGGCAAGATTCCATTTGCTCTATGAGTGAGGAATCTCGCCGGTGTGGATGGTTAACCATATCCTTGGTGAAATGCCTACGACATAAATATGACATTATTTATTGTAACTAGCTAACATGATGTATAGATAATAAAAAGAGATATAGAATAGGGTCAGTTTATCTCATAATTTTACCAGAACTATTTATGGATATTCTCAATAATTGTTAATATTGAGAAGCCAACTTTGTTAAAGGAGGTTATTATGAGGAAAGTGATTTTTTGTTTAATGTGAATCATAAACTATTTTGGGTTTTACAATAGTGAGGAATGCATTGTAAGAAGTATTTAATAAGTTTCAACTTATTCTACAAATGCTAGTGTTATCTCTTTTAGTTCATTTTATCATAAATACATCAAATTCATGAAAGGGAAAACCATACTATGTGTCTAATACAAGATTATTCTTTAGTATATTTTATTGTATCTATTAGTTTATGTTCTATAATTTTTTCATATGTTTCTTAATTTTAAGAAACAAATTTATGGTTGATTTCACATTTTTATTCAAATAGTTTAGTTAACATTTTGCAATTTTTTCAAGAAACATTAAAAGAAATTGATCCTTGTCAAATTCCTTATTACTCATATGCTTCATGCCAACTATTTTGGCATCTTCTTTCCTCTTGCTGTGGATTCTCTCTAAACCTTTGACATGAATATCGGTAGTCATCTCTTTTTCCTTCTCCATGAACTTTTCCTTGCTCACTATGAGTTGCAACTAAGCCATTTGTTGTAGCAAGTCTCCTCCATGCTACTCAATACCTCATAAATATTTCCCGAGCCTGACCTTTTGGCATTCTTTTGATTATGTCCACTAGAACATTTTGAGCACTCCTTGCTCTTTTAGGCTTATGCATCTATTCACGCTCACCTCTAGAGAACTTCACTTATCCTCCTCCTTTCCAACCTCAACTAGAACGTGTTAAGGTTCTTTGCTACAATCTTCTTTCATTCAAGAACATCACTTGTTCTCTGTTACAAATCTCTACCTGTAATCATTTCCATCATATGTTCTTCCACTGCTGCTACTTGTAATCAACGATTTCTTTCCTAGATTAATTTGAAAATATAAAGACCAATTTACCTATCTAGTTTTACTCAACATATACTGCCTTATCTTTCCAATCTCTTTGCTGGATATAAATCTGTTTTTTGTACAACCACCTATCTTGCTTCTCAATTATGCATCCTAAAGAGTGTTACTATAGTCTAATACCACTTGACGCAGGGGTCACCTTAATACCCTACTATGAGCTCTTTGCAATCTCTTCACTTCAATAACAAGAACATTAGCTAGAGCTCATTCATTTATGTGTAGTGAATCAATCATTCACTAAAATCTGAATTCCAATTCTTAGTTCTTCAATAAACCTATTCCCATTTCATTTCAAAATTGATTTCTAAGATTTCTATACTACCTAGAAATCTACTATAATACTTTGAGTTTGAATGAGTGATACATTAAAACCAGCAGTATCGAAAACTCACCACTCTATAGGAAAGGAATAAATGTTACCGAAATTCATAGGAATGAATTGCTGCTACTGGGATACATTTATTCCATAGTAATCTATATGAAACTGGACCCTCACATTTCATAGTTTTCAACTCTAATTTTCAACCTAGGAACACTTCAATCCAGGTCTCAATTGTACCAATGATCAGAAATCACATTAAAACATGTTTTTTCATAAGAAATAGAAGAATAGGGTTTTAACCTTTCCCTATCATTCTTCACATGACACATTATCCATTGATGACTAGATGCATTATCAATTTGATGACTGGATGGATGTTTCTTGTAATAGATGGAGAGATAATTTTCCACTGACTTCAAGTTACTCCAATATATTTCAATCATACAATTATTCTTTTCATAGTTTGGCCACAATTCTCATAGCTGGGAACATCTTTTCCACACCAACAATTTCCAAACTTCATGGACAGATATTTTCTATTGACCCCTACTCATATTTGACAACAAATTATCAAAATACTTCAAATTGAAAACAGAGTATACCTTTCACTCATCCATGGAGAGAATTGTCTTTGAATCTAAGAGCTATTATTCCCTTCATCGATATCCCACATCATGATCTGGTCTTAAAACACATATTCAACAATTTAAATGATTGTGCTCCACATACACACTCATGAAACTTTGAATATCAACTATTTGCATGGAATTTCCACATCTTGGAATCAACCATTGTTTTCTAATCTTTTTTACTATTCATGCACAATCCTCTCAATCCACAACCAACTCATCACTACAAGAAATAATATGCATAATTTCTTGATCAATCATTCACTCATTTAGTCAATCATTAACATATTAATACAAAGAAGCATACATATTCATTATACAAACTTTATCACCATATCTCATTAACCATAAGCTCTCTAAATTCATTCTCTTGGCCTGATTTTACATTTCTTGGCCACTCTTGGCCTTGGCCTCTGATTTCAATACATCCATAAGTTTACATTTTATACAAATAGAAATAAAACAACCGAATCTTCTCAGATCCTAAATTCACTCACAATTATGCAACTAATTCCTACATCTACTCAACAGTTTACTAAAAATGGGAATTTGTTTGATTACATGTCAATAAACTAATCTAATCTTATCATGTAATTAAACCTTCTAGATACTTAGTGACTAACACATGAGGATTTGTAACCTCTTACAAAGTTTCTAACCTCTTTGAGGTCGGCTATACAAAGTAATTTGTCTTCGGGTGTAATTCTCATGCATAAAAAATGCATCATCATTTCTTTCTATCCATGATCTAATAAGTTATCAAACACTTGTGGGTGAAAATACATGCCCTTTGGGGAAGGTTGTTGGTGATGACCATTGAATATATAAAGAATATATGGTGTTTTATACAAACGAGATAGACATACCTATTTTTTTGAAAACATGTCAGAATAGATTCCAATAAGAGGGGACAAAGGGGTCAACTCTTGATACTAATACTACAATGGTGAAGGCATATTTGATCCTCATATGAGTAAATAAATCTTAGAAATTATTTTACTAGTGCTGAAGAAGTGGAACTGCTGATGACCACAAACATCCCACTAGGGTGGGGGACCTAAGTAACAGTAAAGTTGTTGGAATAACTTCACTATACTAGAAGTGTTGCTACCATGAATCATAAATGTGAACATTGCTACCATCGGAATGTATGACTCCCTCTGATGTGATAGACTTGTTGGTGTTAAGCATAGGGTAGACAAATAAGTTAGGGAGCACTAATGACTCTCCCTACTTAATTCGAGGTGAATCCAGCTTATATGGATGAGAAGGGATCTCGAGATACAACTATAACTACTGCAACTCTCATAATTGAGTGATCTAATGTCGATGAGAGATGAAGCAAGTGATAACACAAGGAACTTATCTCAAGAAACAAGATCATTTTGTCACCGATTGAGACACTGAATGACCTAATACAAGATTGGTTGATAAGCGTGGGGCTCATGACTTCCCTTGATTGATGTAAATAGGGGTGAGTGAGCGATGGCAACATTCTTCAAGTGACAATATTGGGTGTAACAGAGGGAAACATACTATAGATGAATGGATTTATCAGAGACACATACTAATGTCATAAGGTGAATGACAAAACTTACAATGATGAGGTTAGGTGGACTCAAGTACATCGATTAAGGGAGACCAAAGGGTGCTACCAAAAGAATAATCCCATGGGGTTCCCACAGTTCTGTGTGCATTGGGGAACGATTTGCATATAAATAATTATGGATATGGTTCCCTCGGTTTTGAGTGGATCGGGGAGCCAAAGAATTTATATGGGCAAGATTCCCACGGATTTGGGTGAGGAAGGGAATCGGTTTTATGATGATGGGATGGTTTTGTGCAAACAAGAACATGGGTTCCCTATGAATCAATTCCATGTAGAATGTTCCTACAAGAATAATTGAGTGGATTGGTGTCTTCCAAGGGTGGGGCCCCATTGAGGTCTTCTCGAGGGTTGATGATACGAAAAAGAATGTAGATGGTAATTGTTTATGAGGGAATGAGAGGTTATTTGTGAATCACAACCGTAGCATGTGCCGAGGAATAAGATGGATTTGATAAGAAGAATGTAAGGCGATGAGATGTGGTTTTAGGTTTGACAATCTTGGTGAATGACCATATTCCTCGGACTTCAAAGGGTTTGACATCATGGGTGCCAAAGTATGAATGGGTTATAATAGTGTGCACACCCATGGGGGAATATGCTCTTCTTGGTGATGAAATTGATGGCATGTCATGATCGAGAATCAGGACCCTATGGTTATCAATGGGAGTACTGGATAAATGTAATGTAAATAGAGAGAATATATTTCCTATATGTTAGGTCGAGATGATATATCTACGATTGATGTCCATGCACCATTATTTCGAAATGAGAGGTTGTTTCTAAGTGATAATCCTACACACATGATGCACATACACAAGCGTAATATGGATTATGATAAGAGTATTGACAATACAAATACATTGATAAGAAATATATCGCATTTGGGGCAATAGCTGTAAAAATTGGTGCCAAATTAAGTTTCCCGGGACATGGAATATGTGGTGCCATATTGAAGAGCTCGTGATGTTGATTGCGGTGGTGGGAACGATTTGTCAAATAGAGCTATGGTTGGTGCATACTGGTAATTTGAAAACTAAGTCATCTAACTATAAATAAGGGTGGGACCACTTTTCAAAATCATTTGTACTGGTTGACATGTCGATTCCCTAGAGATATTTTTGTTGTTTCAGGGAAATTTGACCATCAGATTTCAATATGTGATTTCCAAGTCGTGATCTCATCCTCTTCATTTATATTAGATTAATTTTTTGCTTAGAAAGCTAATTGATACATACGATTGGCCATTTGAGATTTTGTCTGGTTTTTCCGGTTTGAAAGGGTCTCTTGCACTACCCTATGCGGGTCTCCCTTTGATAGTCACACATCATGTGGGATATTGTGGTTTTGGTTGTGTGTTGTTATTGTGCAGCTTTTTAATGAAAAATCACACATACTCATGGCTAAATTGTTCATCTCCTACACATCTATGTAGCACAACTATATGGGGGACAGTCATAATAAGCATGACTACTCAATTATTTCTCCTGTGTAGGTATATCATGTTGATGTATAATGGTATGGTTGTGTGGATTGCACTACTTTGTATAGGAAAAGTCACACTATTTTGAGTCATATTTTTGCTTATGAGATGTTGAAACTGATTCTGATTTTGGGTTGTGTGTGTTTGTAGGTGCCTCCAGAGTGTGACTATGGCATTTATAGAGTGGCAAGAGTGCCACCATGATGAATTGATGCAACATGTGGTCGAGACTCTAGATGCAAAGCAGACCCTATGTGATGTAGGTCTACTCAATTTATTCCTGTGCTCGTATATGAGGTCTCGCGTTGCCCTCCTATTGACCATCCTTAGCATGTGAGATGCTTAGTGGGGATGTTTCTGGGTGGGAGATGAGGATCTAACCATAGAGGGTCAAGATATTTACTTCCTGACTAGGCTTCCCATTCATGGAGTTAGGGATTCAGTTCATCCTACATTGTTTGGGTACCAGATGATCAACCATCTTATCATCCAATAGCGGCGATGGGAACCTGGTAGCTCGGGTTTCCAGAAAGATCGCGATTGGATACATTGTGGGGCTATCGGTTAGAATAGTGGAAGCTAATGTGGTTTAGGTGCTTGGGGTGAAAAGCATCAACATGATTACCTATGGTCAGGTCCTACTAGTGGTGCGATTTATGGGGGGTCATCAGGTGGCATGGGTGTGCATGCTACTTCAACACCTTCTTGAGATGATGGGAAATATGGTCAAGCAGGACAATATGCAATTTACTTATTGGAGCATAGTTCTTGGATCGGTCACCCCCCACTACTTCCATTAGTGGTAGTGCCCTGAGAGGGTCGAGGGAGCCACATATGGCATTCTAGGGGTGAATGATGCCTAGGGATGGCAGTGGCGAGGTAGGATCAATATTCATGGATCACTACTTACAAGTGTGGAGGTAGAGGATTAGGGAGATGGAGAGATATCCCTAGAGTCAGATGGACTTCTGTGGGGATCCCTAGCTCCCTATGCCAGTGGGTGGATGGGATGGCTGAGGTATGTGCAACATTGTTTATACATGCTTTGTACATTTTGTTTTATGCACATGTTTTATGTATATATGTATATCAGGTACTAATCTCATATTATGTTTTGATGCATATGTTGGGCTAGTGAGGTGGGCTGGGGTGTCATCTGCTGCAGACGTGCCACCTCCTGCAAGGCCTTGTCATCATAGGAAACGTGATGAGGTAGTTGTTGGAGAAAGGAGAGAATTTGGTCTTGCAGGTGGTGCTTCCCATGCTAGGGGGATACTCTAGGGGACTAGACTGTTGTGGTTTTATTTGAGCTAGAGAGGTGGTTTTCTATCCTTGTCATGGGCATGGATGAGTGTCCATTATGTGCTCTTGGTGACAACCAATTATCCCAGGTGGTAGGGCTTCCAATAGAGTGTGGGTATGGGTGGATCTAGGTGGTATGCAGGGTGGAAGTGGTTGGTCACATCACCCAGGATTTCAAGAAGGATAGGTTCTTCCACTAGTAGGTCCATCCCTAGTTCTAGGTCTAGGTCTACTGGAAACACCAACATAGGTGGTGCGCCCTTTGGCGATCTTGGGTCCTCATGTTCCATTACCAGGGGAGGATCCCTAAGTAAGGGGTACTCATGTATTATATTTTTGTATAGGGTGAGGAGCCCCATTTTGTATATTCCATTGGCATAACCTATGGTAGGCAGCTTTTGATGTACCCTCATAAGGTGTATTGTTTTGTATATATGATCCATGAGGCCCATGATGTATAGAACACATTTGGAAATATCTATCTATCTATCTATCTATCTAACTATATATATATATATATATATCAATTTGAGACATGTTAGTCTCATTTATGTGATTGATGTACACATGTGTGATGTATGTTTATGATTATGCTCATACATGTTTTTATGTTGACGTGCACCTTTATGTACTAACACATAGCTTGTATGGTAAAAACACATAGGCTTTACTTGCTTGCATGATAAAATTAACTATCGATGTAACAGGTGCTAATCGAGGACCTCATTAGCAATGTGATTAGCAAATGAATTGGATTTCCTAGGGACATGGGTGAACATGATGGTTTCAAACTATTGTCCCAAGAGGTGCACTCATAAAAAATTGCGAAAGAGGAATGGATTGAGAAAATGAAATACATCATTTAGCTATGAAATAATGTGTTGGGAATCTAAGTGGACATGAAGGTATTGTATTTTGATGTGAATGGCATCATCCAATAACCCATTGACTGTTTCATACTCTACTTGGTTATTAGTGACTGCCCCCAAGCAAACTCCACCTGTGTGGTATAGATTCTAAGTTGGGGCATAAATGGCCCAAGTATACAACATCAGATTCTTTGATTGATGGATCGTGCCATAAGTGAAGCCAATGAAGAAATATAAGGAGGAGATCATATGCATCACAAAATAATGTTTCGTCACATTTTCAATCTTTGAGATTAAAAACATGAAAAAAGAAAAATAAGATGCTACATTGTATTAAAATGAATAGGACAACATAAGGGGTGAACGGTGGCATCACCTACTTGATTTAGAGGCTACTAGTGTCGGCAATATATGAAACTTATCTTGACGATAGAATGTTTGCACATCCATGCGACATCCCAAGTCAGTCGACTTACGGGAGAGAGGTTTGTTGAATGAAACTCATTGGTGAGGTTGCATGGACTACAACTCCCAAGGATACCCAACACATGTCAGAGTTCCCCTGATGTCCAAGGATTGTTTGATGCACCATGGTTAGATTCCATGATAGAGGATGATTTTGGTTGTGGACCATGGTCTTCCTTTGATGACGACAATGTGTCATCACTGGTAGATAAAATTAATAATGATGACACATTGATCATGTCAACGAGATTAGAAATATCCAACAGGGAGATAGATTCCTCTATGGGATATGTTGGTGGTTTTTCCCTGAGGGGAGGAGGATTGTCTTCAAGATGCATTTTATTTAAGTAGACTGTTCGTTTCATGTGCAATATGGGGCACTGAAACGAGTAATGGGTTAATAGCCCGCATAATCTACATGGGCGAGTGGGACATGCACAACTAAGTACATGAGATGGGATTAGTGGTCTAGTGGCATGCTTAGGTATGATTTTGCAAGAAGTACTTGGGATCATATGGGTATGAAGCCCATAGGATGAACACTTGTGAGGTCGCGCAAAAGCATGGGCACCTCATGTGTTGGTACCTCAAGCAATGGTATCTCTTGCATCATCACTGTTATGGTGACAATGTTGATGGAATTCATTTCCTGATGACCAGGTGAGGATCTTTTAACCACAGGGTGTGTGAGGTGAATGGTTGGCAATGTCTCTCGGAACTGTAGGAGTTCAAGACAATGAAGTGTATAATCCACAAACTAAGAACATATTGTGCATGCATGATTGGTGTGCAATGTCTTGGTCTTGGTCTTAGTGTTGGGTGTACTAAAGATGGTTGGCGTGCCCCTTGTTGAAGTGTTGGTGGTGTGGGTTGCACTAATAGGGGTGTTGAGTGAATTCTTGAGCTCTGAAAAAGGTGGGGTATAGGTTAGTGGCATGTCCTTACTTCTTGCACAGAGCACATGCTTGGTTAACTTTGGGTGCAGAAGTAGTACTTTGTACCATTAGGCCTTTCAACTTAGGTTTCTGCATGCCTCCATCATTGGGTTTAATAATAATCGATGGTGGTTGGGTCACAAGTGGTATTGACCCAGTAGGCGATCCTGATGGTGTGCCTATGGGGGATACCAAGATGAAATCATAGTGGGCTATTGGATTTTGATTCATTTTGGGATAAGGTGGTGTCAAGTACCACACAGGTATTCCCAAAGTGAGCCCTTGTAGTGTGAGTTGAGACATTACTGGCATTCCTTGGACTCCCATGGGGAGGAGCAAGAAAGGAAATTGAAATATTGGTGGCACCGATGAAGTTATGATCTGTTCAGTGCCACAACTAGTAGGATGTGTCAATGTTGGTGCAAAGGGGGCTTGTGACTTGTCTTTGAAGGTGAAGATAGTACCAATGAGAACGTTAGTAGATGTAGGTATATTGGGTGGAGGACCCAAGTATGCCCCCAATAAGTTAGAATATTTATAAGTTCCCATACCAATATCAACATATGGGGGGGGAAGTAGTTGATCCTATGGTGGGTAGGATGCTATCTCGGTTTGTGTGGGTATGTGGTTCATGGTAGTTTAGTTGTTCATGGGTGACAATCTTCCCATTGTGGGGGAACATCATCACATGAAAAACCAAGGAGGCTATTACTTTCATGGTGTACATGCAACTACAACCCAACAAAAGTTTGTATTCAAGCTGTGCACCAACCACTTTAATATCCAAAAGTACCAATTTTCCCCCTTGATCGATCGGTACATTCTGGTACAAACCCAAAAGTTTCGATGGCCTCCCATCATAAGCACGTAGAGTGATAGATGAGGGGACCAGGTCTGATGAGCCTAGACGTTTCCAAACATGAGTGGACATCACAAAAGTGGATGTTCCTTCATTGACAATGCATTGATGGATGATGATGTTCTTGATTGTGATGGGAATATGGAAATCCACTGATGAGGATAGTCGTAGTTCTAGTATGTTGAGGCTAAAGTTCATAAGATGAAAATCAAAAGGGTCAATTGTGCCTAATGCATTGAGTAATTCCTTCTTTTGAGAAGGGAAAGACTAGAGAATATCTAATGTCAACATGGAAGCAGGGGACTAAGCCAAATCATTTACAATATTGTACTAATGGGAAACTTTCATGTGAGGGTTTGGGTGGTTCATCTAAGTGGTGCATTTTGGATCTAAGGGATTTGATCACTTTTGGATGAGGTATCTGCAAAGTCCCACTATAATTAGTGGGTATATCCTCATCTTTTGGGGAATCGGGCATGCCATACCCTTTGCCATGATTCTAGAGGTTGACTTATGTCATGTTCATGTAGATGTTTTGAAAGATTCTATCACCTAATGGGCGAGGATCTTTCTACTGGGTGACCACCCCATGATTGGAAAAGGGTTGTTGGGGTTGTGGTGCATTAGGTTCTTAAGGAAGATTGGTTGTGGCCTTCTTCTTTGCTTCAAGCATTGTTTACACTCAAGTATCAATGGGAAATTATGTGTGTAGTGTCCATACTCTCTGTACATGGAGTAAGGATAGTTTGTCCTAAGGTTGGCATTCTTTCCTTGTTTAGGGGGATTGTTCGTACCCTCATTCTGGGTTCCCATGTTCTAGTTTTGTTGGGGAGGGGGGTTTCCCCCTGTCCCTATTATTGGTTTTGCTTATTATTTCCTTTCTCCCTCTGATTGTGAGGATTCAAGGGATTAGCCACGTTTAACTACTCAAATGGTTGAGCTTTTTGCGCGAGAGAAGGTTGTACTAGATTCACCCCCATTTGAGGCATGGGGGAAGGACCTATAGGATAAGGAAATGGGAAATGTAGGTTGTATCCAAGTGCATGAACATATGGCTTTGGTGTTCTGTATGATGTGGATATACGATTAGGCGGTGCCATTTGAGGTGGTGGGACTATTGGTGCTTGAATAGAATTTTGGTATGTAGGAATATAGGGTACATATAAGATAACTTCTCAAATGGAGGAGTTGGCGTAGTTGTGGGTTCCATTGATACAAATGGTGTTGGAAGGTACTGTTGTGACATAGTTTATGGCATATAATTTGATGGTTGGGGAGCATTTCTCTACTGATAAATAGTCCCAATTGAAGCTCGTCAATCGAGTGCGATGTATTGGAAGGTGTTGGGTTCAAAAAATGAGCATCTGAGGGGAATTTGAGAGATGGTATAGAGATACCCATATTGTGTGTAAATCAAATTGAAACGTTGGGCCTTGAGAATGGCATCCTCTTCCATTTTGGGCAATGAGGTTGCCACATCCTTTGCAATCATGGGTTGCAATGAGGTTTCCACCCCAAAGTCTTTTAGTCTAAATAGTATTCAAGAAATCACTTATTTACTTCCTATCTTGAGCTAAGTTATGTAATTAGTAGAGGAAATACAACTGTGTGTGAGTTATTAATTTTATGGTTCATTAAGTAGTCATTGAAATTACAATGACTATCAAAACATAGGTGAAAACCAAAAAAATGCAATAGTTGGGCGGGTTTTGGACCCATAGATGAGTTATATAGCCACAAGGGTGAACAATCCTCCCATAGTTAAGAGAAATCCTTGAGGTTGCAGTAGTGACCTAGTATTGTGTTTGTAAGTTAGTATCCCAAACTCCAAATGGAAAAACAAACTCTAAACAACAAATAAAACAAAACTAACAAAAAATAAATGGGACAAGTGCTAAGCAAAACAAAATAGAACAAGAGTATGCCAAAAAAAATGTTGATTTCCCAATAGTCCAGCTAAATACAATAGTCTCACCTAGGAGGTGAGGGATTCAAACATAATCCAACAATATCCCTTAGGGAGGTCCTTTTTGTCCACAAAATTGCAAGATAACTAGCATATAACAAGGGAGAAACACTTGCTTCTTAGAGGAAGAAAGCAAGGGAGCTTTTGCATGCTAACTTGAGGTAGGAAATTGATTGAAAGGTGAGCTCTCATTGCACTCCAACATCATAAATTTGCTATCAATGATTTTATCCTATAGAATGCATGCCCATGGATTCCTTTTATAGGCCAAATGGATGCCAAGAAACATCTAGATCTAAATGTGAACACTCTTGCCTTTGAATTGTTTCTCCAAATACACAAGGTGGGTATTGAATGCTCCCAAGCATGTGAGGAGTCTCATTTGAATTTTGGAGCCAAGAGAGTCATTTTAATCTTTGAATGCACCGAGGAATCAAGTGGTCCCACCATTTTGAAATTCGCATGGCTTTCAAAGGAAAAGTTGCACAGGTGCTCGCGGGTCACTGAATAGACACTCATGCTAGTTAGTGCGGGGCTCAGTGCAAATAAATGTGTGATTTTCCATATTGATTGCCTTTGACATTTTAGGACTTAGTTTATCTTTTGGATTCTATGAGGATGTCTTTGGTAAGATGCATGTTGTATGTTGATGATTCATTTCTGTAAGATTAGCCAAAATGTCGCATGTGTGCGAGATTAAGTGTTAACACTCCCTTTTTTCTTTGAAAACCCTGCAAAATAAAATGGAAATAAAATATTTGTTGGCCCTGAAAAGTACTCTAATACCAATTGTAGTATACCTTAGACATGAAATTATGAATACACACATAATAGATTGGAAATTCTCAACACTTTTATTAATATGAAAACCCTTAGGGTAGGGAAACACCTTATAGTCAATCCTATTATAGAATGATCCACTCATGTTCACTTGCCTCTTGCCTCCTATGAGCTAAGATCCAAATACAATTTATTCCACACGTGACTCATAATGAGGACTCCATCTTATTTATAGATCACAATACAACTCTAACCATATCAACCTCCTAACTACCTAATGGACCTCCTCTAATGATTCCCCACTACATATTCACTAATAACTACCATAACATACCTTATTGAATAACAAACATAGTGGATCTAGTCCACTTTACATTAAATGTCAGCCACTATTAATCTAATGTGCACTTTGGCCTCCCATTACACCCTTAGGGAGGGGCATTACAATTTCATACCTTGTATTAAGACCAATGATAGAACAATGTGTGTGGAGACATTCTTCAAGGATGTTGTGTGTTTGCATGGACTACCTAAGGTAATCACATCAGATAGAGATACCATATTTTTAAGCCACTTCTAGAGAATGTTGTAAAAAAGGTTGTGATGAGATTGCAATATGGTTAACAATTATTCACAAACACATGGAAAAACATAGGTGGTGGGTAGATCTCTTCGAAACTTCTTGAGGTGTTTAGTTGGAGATAGATTGAAGTAGTGGGATCAAATTCTAGCATAGGTTGAATTTGCATATAACGGATTAATGAGTAGATTACACGATTTTCCATATTTTAGATAGTTTACAGGTTGAGTCTAAGAGGAGTTACATATTTGATTGATTTACCACTATATATGAAAATGAGTAATGATGCAAAGGAATTTGCAAAGTAGATGAAGCATATTTATGCATAAGTAAAGGAGATATTAATAAAGGAATGCTGACAAACATTGAATATTTAAGTTTTTTCAGGTAAGAGATAAAGTAATAGTACATTTGTGAAAATAATAATAACTATGAGGTGTGAATAACAAAATTATTGTGTACAACATGGGACCTTGAAAATTAAATTAGAGGTTTGGAAATAATCCATATGAGGGGAATGTCCTAAGAATTTAGAATTTTGATATTTCACAATTTTTAATGTTATCAATTTGTATGATTTTAAGTGAAGTAAGAAAAATCATGATGCAAAGGATGGTGAAGAAGAAGAATATGAATCAAGAATTGATTAGCAAATTTAGATGTTAAAGACAAAGCCCAAGGAAATTACAAAAGTATTGAAGGAGAAAGTCACAGAGATGAGGAATTCCAAGTATAAGCAATACTTAGTCCAATGGAAGGATAGGCCCTATGAAGATGAAACATGGATTTTGGAAGCATAGTTCCAAAAATCAAATAGAGGAATAAGAAGTGTTTAGCTTGCATAAGGATGTGATTTGTTTTTTTAGGAAGGGGAAATTGATGCAAGGTCAATCATGGAAATAGATCAAGCATGTTTTTAAAGGATTTTCATATATCAGTGAGGTTGATAACTTTTCATATTTATGTAAGGAGAAGACATATTCAAATTCATTAGATCCATTCGATTGATTACAAACCTACAAATGATAATGAATATCGATATTTTTTATAGGAATTCTTAAGATTCATACATGGAATCCCAACAATCGTAGATAAGGAGAGATGCATGCTCAAGTTTGGTAGCATAAAAGCTGAACAATGTTGGTTGTGGAGCCTAATTATCTTCATAATTTAGAGGTCTTGTTTCAATTTCGTTTGGATCCCATTTCCTGACGGGGTGGTGTGGGGGGGCTTTCTCGCCCACTAATGTCGCTAGGGGGTTCAAGGGGGGAAGAGATAACTTTTTTGAGTACCTTGAAAGATTTTTTTTCGGGAAAATGCCTTTTCAAATATTGTAATTTTGTAATCAATAGGGACCATTCATCATTAGGTCACAAATTTGACGGTAGAAGTTATTTTGGTGCTTGATTTCCCTAGAAGAAACCCTCTTTTATGAGGGCATTGTATTACGACTGTGTAGCATGAGAGAGATTGTGAGAGAGTGAAGAGGAGGTTGCGGAGGATGTGTTTTAGGTTTTATTCCTTCATTTTGTTAGACATAATAATGGAAGGATTGGTTGTTTCTCTATGCATGTATCCCATATCGGGTGAACCATGGATATTAGGGTCTCTCTTGTATTGTGTTATTTTTTTTTCATTTTTAATTTTTATTGGTCCATGATCTTATTCCTAAAAAAAATGACCTCGAAAGCAGTCAAATCACTGAAATATCAACATAAACAATTACATATTGTGGTTAGCCTGGGGAATACTAAGCAAGAAACATAATTTTTTTAGAACCATTAGATAATGTTGGACTGATGAAGGAGATCATACCAGATTCATTTGGTGGAGTAAGGGGATGAACCCTAGAGGGAATATAAGATTCATCAAATGATGCGTGGATTGGAATGTATGTGAATCTAAGATGGTTTGACAATTGAGGAACAACATTAACTCGGTCAATGGAAAAGGTGAAAGCTACGAAAAAAGAGCAGTGATAGTAGTTATAGAGGTGTGTGAATAAAGCATAGAATAAGACTGAGGAAAAGGAGTTTGAAGGTTCAATATCTAAGGAAATACTATAAAAGAAACAACACTCAAATGCACATCTATCTATGTACTTGTAAATGTTCTTAATAAAATTAGTAAATCAATTCAAAGGAATTCATATTAAATTGGCTATAAATGTTTCTATTTTGGTGTGCATTGTGTAACTACTTGCACTAACTTTGATTTATATGTTGTTAAACCTAAGATGACAAAATCCTGTATAAATGTTTATATTTTGGTGTGAATTGTGTAACTACTTTCACTAACTTTGATTTATATGTTGTTAAACCTAAGATGACAAAGTCCTGTATAGGGGAATCTAATTCCTTTGTTAAATCCCATTAGGTCTGGGTTGCATCATGATGCTTAATGTTTTACACCAAACACATCCCCATTATTATTAGTCCCTACCCATAGGCAGTGTAGGGACTATAGAAATCGATTTTGCCTATGTCTATTAAATCGACACGGATTAGATAGCATTTTAACCTAAGTTTTATGAGTGTGATTCCCTTCCATCCAATCAACAATTTGGGAGCCTTATTTGGCCTTTAGTCGAGGCACGGGATACTTTTTGTCTTCACGATATGGGTTCTTGTATTATGCATGTTTTAAATTGTTGCCACCTGTTGTTTGTGTTGTCGTGGTTTCCTAGTTTAGTCTTGCCTTAAATTATTTGCAGCTATTAGTTCCACTTCCCATAAGGTTTGCAGTTTTTCTAGTTCACCTTGCAACAATTCCCATCACTGGAACTGGTATCAACCCGACTTGAAGCTTGGGAGCTATCATCATCTACAATCGACATCAAACCTGGGCTGACCATGTGAGTATAACACGTTGCTAAAGATATTTTTGAGATTATATTATGATGATCAATGTTTCTAATTCTTGTTTGGGTGTTTTGAGGGGCAATGGATTTTCTAGGTTGGTCCATTTATTGGGGCTGGCTTGGCTGCAATTTATCATGTGATAGCCATTCGGGCTATTCCCTTCGAATCTCGTTCTTAGAAGCAACGGATCGAAGTGGTGGAGCCCGAGGTTTGGTAGCACCTCTGTATTGCCGTCAAATGAATGTATGGTCTTCATGGTAGATGATAGTCATGTTGTGTGTGTGATTTAGGCCAGGAGCCATTGAAACATTCTACATGTAATGCTCTCATAAGCTTCAATGGAGTCTATTCTTCATGTATTTGTGTAAAATAATGGCATCTTTGGCTCTTCTTCACAACATATGAGCTATTATTTTGGGATCTTTCTATTCACTTCTTGCATTCATCCTTCTGAAGATTGCAGAGGCATATTTCCTGTGGAGAAGAAGCCAAGAGGTTAAGGAAAATGTTGATGATGTTCCTCAGGCCAAATGCCCTTCAGATGTTTGCAAGGCAACTATTTTTCCTCTGTTGAAACTCTATACTTTCTCCTTAACTTGTGACTTGTTCGCTATTATAAATGATCTGGGCGACCAAGCATGGATTTTGCATCATTTTATGGCCCTTCAGAAGGGATTATTATAGATTCCTCTAGATCTCCCAGGTGTGCAATATAACAGATCCCAATATATTATTTTCATTAAATCCTAAATTGAATTCAATTTAAGGAGAATTTTCTGTCATTATACACTGCAGCCATATGTTTTCATTCAAATCAACTCACATATCCATTGTATTATGGAATTACCTGCTTCAATGTTACTATGTTCATGCAAGGTTGAGAAATTGATTATATAAGACCAATGAATCATACCTAGCTATACAATATTTTGCCATGACTTCAATTACTTGTGTGATCTCGTCCAGGCAATCATAATTCGATTAATAATGGCAATGAGCTTGGCATTCACTACACTAGTGATAGTTACTCTCTTGGTATTCAATATTCATTCTGCTGGGGAAATCTTAGTAGAGCCATCTGTGTAATACTCTCCATAGCCAAGTATGATTCTCCACTATATGTAATGGTATGTCTAGATTGCAGCTCCAAGTACTACAGCTTATGTTGCAGCCAACCCAAAGGAGGAGCTACTACCTCCAACTACTAGTAGTTATTGTGCCTTTGCTTCTAGATTTCCACCTATATATATGCATATGGATTCCCCATTGGGATGTTCCCTTCAAGGTTGAACTTGATATCCATATGGTAGTGATGCTGGAAGCTTAAATGAACTCATTATCCATTGTTGAAGGTTTTTTTTATTTAAATTTGTCCAGGCCAAATTGAATCACAGTTGAAGATGTGTTATATGATACAGGAGTTTGGTTTTGATCCAAAGCCAAACGAAACAATGCACCTGGACATGATACTTCCAATGGAAACCATATCTATTAGCAGTGTGTGACCTTGAGGTGAAAGAATTGATTTCCTCAACCCTGAACATAACTTGTTAATCTTTGTTGATCCCTTTGGGATCTCTATTGACGGGTTGGGAGCTCATACATCATAGACAACTTAACCAAGAGAATAAACAATTGTCTTAGCAAGTGCATGCATAATATGCTATATGTGTTGGAGGTGTTCTTCCATTTGCACTGCCTCAATGAACTACATTGACAACTAGAGAACTACAGAGTGACTAGTTGTCTTCTTGGTTAGTGCTTGTGCATTTTCTAGAACAAGATGATCCCCATTTCGAGAACAATTAAGTGCACTATGGTGAAGGTTACCTCAGTAGAAGAATTGAAAACATGCTATTTTGTTCTCGCAACAAATACAAAGATCTTTTACACTTAATCTTCGTGGATATATCCAGAACTTCAAGCAAAAGGAAACCAATTTTTTCTTTGGAAAACCTGAGAATTGGAGATTCTCCTCTATAATACAAGGTTTTTTGTGTCAATATTAACTTTTAATCTATAATTTATTATAATTAATTTAAATTAGTTTTTAATATTTCAAAATGTATTTCAATCCAATCATATTAACCACATAGACATTGACTTAATGTATAACATCTTTCCCAACTCTTATTCCATTGATGATGTATGAATTCTCACCTTAATTTATATATTAATATATGGTAACTTATTTCATCCAACGATCAATAACTAGTGTTGCTTAATTTCAATGTTGAGGACTTAGCAACCTTTAACAATCACATTGATCTTATGACCTCTCTCTTTCTATTGTTTAATGTCAATGGTGACTTGGTAAACTGTCAAACCTACAAGATCATTTGTTAACATTAATGACCTTGAGAATGTCACTTGGCAGTGAGTTATAAAATTGTTATTCATTTAAGGCAGGGACTTGAAGCTCTGCTTCTTTCTCACTTGTTTAATTATAGACCCATACAATAATTAATTTTCATTTACAATTGATTTTATTAAGAAAAGAACACTTACCTTAGAGGTCTCCTCCCAAATCAAAAAATATAATTGTATATTGGAATTTATACATTACCATTACCACTTTCCTATGATAATAATTTTGTATGAAATTAAAATTTAAGGAGGAAATTTATTTCAAGTTCTAAGTGGAGACCACTAATACAATATATATGTAGAACTTTGTAATGTTTTTTTAGTAAGATTCTATACATTATATTACTTACAAAGAAAACCTATACATGTCAAGTTTACTTCCAAAAATACCTTAAAGTCATTTGGCTTGCCTACCCCGTGGGGAAATTAGGCCAACCTTTCATCCAAGTTCAGAATTTAGCCAAAACATTCATCTCAAAACTTGTTGTCTTTAAAACTAAACTGACAAGACCAAAAGGCCTAAGAATCCAATAAGACCACCTAGCAAACTGACAAGACACAGACTCAAACCAATTAAACCTTGACCAAGACCCAAACTCAAAACAATTAAAATTTGACCAAGACCCCCTGAAACATCATCAAATATCGTAAAAGTCAGCTCCTTAGTCTCTTGCAGCTAATTGTCTGGTTGGGGTGTCAGATCCCTTAGCTTGAAGATTTTCCCGGTGGTAACCTGAGCCAACACATTAGTCTTTGAAATGAGCTCTCGGATAGCATCCACAATCCTGTTCAAGATTCCATTTATTTTCAAGACTTGATCTCTCTTCCACTAAACCATTGCCTCTGCATGCTTGCTTGTGTTCAAGAAACCACAGTGAGACTCCATCAATGCATTTCCCACTAGAGCCTTCATCTTCCAATACAACAAGACTGTTTTGGTGTAGCGCATTTCTTGAGTGCAGGTCGAGCTCACAGCCTCCCCCCAAGATGCCCATTGCTCTTGCTCTTGCAGAGCTTCCAACATCACCTTCCCAGCTTCAATGTCTCTCTTCACTTGATCTAAGAATAGCTTGGTTTCCTCCGCCACAACTTGGTTTCACTTCGACCACCTCTCTTTGGACGCGAGGCATATGGATGCCTCTAGCCTTCTAACCCAATGCCTTTCCACTCCTTCAAAGCTTGGCCATCAAATTAACAACGCTCTTCCCTAAACAACCACAGTCCCCAACCTACCACACTCTCATTAGCTACTCAACCTTACTCACCACCTGCCAAGGATTCTAGAGATAGCTCAACCCTCAACCAGCTTCCGTGTCACACCAAGCTCTCCACAGTTTGTAGATAATCTCCATTACAACATAATTATCCGTTATGGTGCGTGTGTAGTTATCATTTCGCAAAGTCCTCTTCTCTCCCAAACTTGATCCAACCTTTGTCATCATCACTATCATACACTTCCCCACTGAATCCGTTATCATGAAAATGAAGCTCCGCAAGCTTATCCTAATTTTGCCATCCTTTCCTATACTCCCAATGAGCTAACCCAAATCCAAGTTTAATTTGCCTCGCCATACTATAACACATGCTACCTTGATCACATATGTCAAGTTCAATGCACATGGCGAAGGGGCAGGAGTCCCACCTGGCCTCTATCTATTACCACCACTCCATCCACCCAAATCCAGAAGTAGAATTGTGTAATGTTATTAAGAAAAACAAATATTAAAAAAAACTTAAAAAACAATATTGAAAAAAAATATTATTATTATCAATTTAGAAAACTTGAAATTTAAAATCCTTATATTTAATATTATTTTTAACTACTTAAAACCATTAGTACTATGTGAAGAGATTTAAGATAATGAAAATTCTAAAATTATCTATAATTTTTAGATTTATATAATATAATTATTATAAAATAAATTTAAATAAATATTAAATTATTTTATTTAAATATGTATTTATAAATAAAATTGTATAAATTGATTGATTTTATTAAAAAATATATTACATTAAATATAAAAATATTTAATATATAATTTTCTTACCTTCTTTCAGCTTTAACCAAGAGAATTTTAAAAATTAAGTTCTTTCCACTTTTACGATACTTCTTCTTCTTCTTCTTTTAAGATACTCTCCACAACATTTTAAAGAAAAAATTAAAAAAAAAAAATATTCTCTACACGGAGCACAGAATTATGTTTTGGACACTTTACTCTTTATGTACAGGAGAATCAAATGCTTTTTGAGAAAAGAGATTTAAAACACACTCTATCTGCACAACAGAGAATCATGTCTTTGGGAAGCTTCATTGGTCCTCTTGGAGTCTCACGATTGGATGTTTGCAACTATGAATGTTTGAGGCACAATATAGTTTCTGCCAAACACAATATAGTTTCTGCCGAGAAATAAGAGTTTTTTCAATTTTAGTTTTGGAAAACTTCTCTTTGAATTTTATTTTGAAATGGCTGTATTGAAGGAACTGCAGAGGATCCTATACATAATAGGATTACTGATTATACATTTGGTTTGCTGGCTGGGATGCCTATCCAGTGCTGCGTTAGCACAGCTTGAGGTAGATGAAATAGTGACAGGTTCAGCTAGTTTTCCTGTGCTAGGAGTCACGTGCTTAGGTAATCTTGTAGTTTTTATTACAAGTTTGATTAGAGGAAGGCTTGATATTGAGATGGCTGCCAGGGATGTTGTTGCCACCATAAGAGGTCCGCAACTGAAGGACATAAATGGGTTTGGAATCGCTACATGTAGGGAATTTCGACATGCTTCTGTTATAATGCTGTCAAACCACAAGCCCGATTCTTCCACTAGGCAATTCATGAAATATATCTCCAGTGCTCATGGTGTGGACTCCATACTGCTCCAATTCCATCCTTTCCATAGTGCAGAGATCTGTAATTGTAGTGCAGCATGCAGATGCATGGTATTCGAGACAGTGGACGAGATCACAATGATGCTTGCTTGTCGGATGCCTGGAACTGTAAAACGACTGTCTGATTCTCTGTGCCTACTCCCATCTCTCAACTGCCTGAGAAATGGCTGCCATGGCTGCAACCAGGGCCTGTTGCATGTGGAGACCGGTGATTTTGGAAGGGAGACATTGACTGAGGGTGATTCCATAACTGTGACTGGCGAATCCCCTGCTGCAGTCTGTAAAAGCCTTGATATGTTTCAGAGATCCATCCAAGAAAAGCGTGCTTGCATCTGCATTCCAGTGCATGCAGCAGGCGATGATGAATGGACAAAGCTACTTATCAGATGTTTCAGGTCTAAAGATGTGGAAGATAGACGAGTCCAAATGATGGCTTTTGAGGCTCTAGAAAACTACTTGGCTCATAGCAGAGGAGACTCAGTTGGAAAAATAGAGTACATCTCTGCATCTCTAATAGTGCCAAGGTTAACAGAAGTATTAATCAACTTGGTACTAACTGCCTGGCTCAGAGTGGATGGTTTCTCTAGCTCTCTGGTAGCTAGAAGGGCAATAAGAGACTATCTTGTTGACACTAAAGGATCTGGGTTTGCTGCCAATACATTTCTGACCAAAGCTCTGGTCAATTCTAATGCTGATAACACCCATGTTTGCCAAGTGTTGTACTTTAGAGGTGCTCTTCTAAGCCTGAGAACCATGTCGTTTATAGTAGGTGGTGTCAATTTGATTTGCTCTATTAGTTGGGCCGTGCTGATTGCAGTTGAAGGAGGCCCTGGCAAATGGTATGATATACAATCCATGCCACCCTCTAAAGGTCGAGTTGGTGTCATATTGACAGCCATTGGTATTGCTTTAGGCATGGACTGTTTACATGTGTATTTGAATAGAAGAGAAGGAGTTAGTTGGAGAATTAGCTGGAGAAAGATTCCTATACTGTGGGCAGTCATAGTTTTGGAGGTATTGTGCATTGTTTCAGGCAGTGCAGTAGCAGGAGCCTTGGGTGTCAAGGTTTTTGGGAGATGGGTGTATAGTGCTATGCATGGCCTGGTTTGGATAAAGTGGGCAATTGGCACTTATCTACTCGGTGAGTATTCACAAGATTATGCTTTGGATGACTCTTCCCTAGAATATGACTCCAGACAACCATGGTGGACTGACCGCGGTGGTATTCTGGTGTACTCTTCTGCATTCTTTCTCAATGCTATCTTGGCTGGAGTTCGGGGTAAGTGGGTGTATTTTTCATCGAATTAGAAATACGATGAAGCCTGAGATATTGTTTTCAAAGAAGCTGATGGCTAATACAGATTATATGTTTATTATGTATCCTGGGGAAGACTAGTATACTCAATTAATCATACTTCTGGTTTTACTTAGTTTTATTGAGCATTTTTTATGGCCGTTGTCTTTTATGGATTCTGCATTTTTGTTTTGAACTTCACCTAAAATCATCTTAAGTATACATACATGTTGCATTTTTGTTTTGAACTTCACCTAAAATCATCTTAAGTATACATACATGTTGTATTGATTATATTACATTAAGGTAATATGGACAATATAATATAATACATACAAAGATGGTAAGTAACATATCATGTCTTCCTTATAGCTGATTAAGGCTTTAATAAGATCAGAAGCTGAAATGTTTTTAACATCTTTTATAAATAAAATTATCTTAATTGAAACTTGAGAACATACCTCAACTTGAAGACATCTTTGGGAAAGAAGAGAAAAAGCAACTAGAACCATCAAATACAAACATACAACGCAATTTTCAGAACTTCAATCTGTATGCAATGCCAATTTCCAGAAGTTGAAGAGACAAAGCAACTGGAACCATAAAAAACAAACTTACAACTCAATTTCCAGAACTGCAATCTGTATGCAATGCCAAAGCTCAACAAAAGGTGAAAGGTGAAACTGATGTGAGTCACCAGGAAGGGTTGCCCTCCAACGAATTGTTCCCTGAAACACATATGCAAACATTATTTTAATAATATTCCAACATTGTAAAGCAAGTTCGCAGTCCCCAAAAACTGTTCTTAATAGTCTCTGGTTTGGAACCGCTTTTTGCCAACCGAGCTTGGGATGGCAGCTTCTGACATAAAACCAACCACGGAAAGACTGAGTTTATAAGATACCCTGAAAGACCATACCTTAGTCTGGTAATCCACCATTTAAACTCTGGATCTGAGGACTGCTGAGCATTAAGTGTAGGAGGGAGAAATGTTTTTATTTTATTTTTAAAGTTGATATATCTTTTGTCTCTTGTATTCAAAATTAGGTTATCATATGGCCATCTCCAATCTCTACATATAGGGCCATGTATATAGTTATATAATTTAAGTCTATCTTTTGTAGGAATAAGGCTTTGGATCTCTCTATCATTGTTTCTATCCAAAGGAAAACAAAGAATTTCTATGGGTGGGGATTCTCCAGTCTAGCCATGATCTGTTTTCTGCATTCCAGAAATTGTTCCAGCGAGATGAACCTTTCTTGCTTAGTCTTCTTCCCTGAGGCATGGGAGTTCAGCATCACAATTATTTTCAATCTTCTAGAGCCAGAATGATCTGAAGGGAAAATACCGATCTCTTTGAAATTCAGTGAGGGTAGGCAAGTTATATGTTTCCATGCATTCCATATGCCTTTGATAATGACAGAACCCTAAGAAATCCCATGGATAATTAGAAACTTCCAATGATCATTACCATGAATGCATAGTGGCAATATTAATAAGGCCCAATCCTCCCTCAGATTTAGGAAGGAAGCAGATATACCAGGTACTAGAAGGAAGCCTCTTTCACCACCATAATTATCCCAAAGAATGATCTGAGAAGTGTTCAAGTTTATCAAAGTGAGGCTTGGAAGCCGACAATAAACATAATATACATGACTAACCTGCAAGATTCTGGGAATGATAGTCAGTTTTCTAGCAATAGGGAGATCTTTATACTGACAATATTAAAGTTCGATTTGAAGCTTATTCAGGTACCAACCCCACATAGCACTTGGAGAAAGTCCAATGCAAAAAGGGATACTCAGATATCTAACAATCTCTCCACCATGAATATGTTTCCTTTCAGGAGGGATCCTATCCATGGGGGCATCAAGGCTAATAATCCAAATTTTGTGTTTGCCAACCACTGCATCAGAAGCAACACAGAAAGTGTATAAGCAAGCAAGAGTACAGTGAACAGATCTTTGATCTAGGCAAACCAACAAAAGGAAGTCATCAAGAAAGTGATTGTTTATTACCTTCGGACCTCCTGGAATGTTGATGCCACAGATGAATCCTTGGGCATTCTCTGCTTCAAGGAGGTAGCTAGTGGGGTTAGCAGCAATAACATATAGATATGAGCTGGCTAGCAACCTTGTCTGAATCTTTCCCAAGAATGTTGATGTGGTTTCAAGGATCCATATTAAAATCTGTCATCCTTGAATCCATTCAGCTGAGAAACAACAAGGACAACACCTCCACTACGTTGAGGATGATGATTACAAGTCCAATGTGGGCCGCTCCAACAGTCCCCTAATCTGGAAGATTTGTCTTTCTGTTTGATTCTTGTTATCGTATTTCTCATAAGCATCTTGGAGCTTGGGATAGTCATCCCTCTCACATTGCTCATCGAGAGGGGTTATTAGCACCAAGTTTAGCGATCACATTATCCGTAACATAGTGACCTAAAGTGATAGCACACTGTTTGACAAACTGTTTGGTCGCGTCCTTGTAAGATTTAGGCTGGGGACAAATATCCTTAGCTCTGCTTTTCTTTTCCGTCCTAGTTGGTCAAAGTTTAAAGTCATTTTTTTTGTTTTGTTTAATCTGCCAACCTTAATGCACATCCATGTTGGTCCCTGGATCAGAGGCAGTTGAAGTACCTATTTTGAATTGATCATGTCAAGCCTCCTTAAAAGGCTGATTTACAGGTGGAGTGCGAGGAGCAAAATTGTCATGCGGATTAGAGTTCTGGTTCCTAGAGATAGGAAGGGCAGAGTTTAGTTAAGAAGCTTAAGTATAGATATATGGAGAAGGTTCTGATTTGGGTTTGCGACTAGGACAATCACAAATCAAATGATCTTTATCTTGGCTCCCAAGTACATTTGTTGGAAGATAAGGCTTGCCAAAAACAAAGGCCATGTTTAGATCCATATATTTCATCACTCTTGGAACAACATCGAAAGCAATGACTCTAATGATAGAAACTTTAAACAAGGATGGATTATCCCTCTCAAAAGTTATTCTCGCCATTTAGGAGTGCTCATGGGCTCAGTGTTTTATGAATGGGAGTTCCCCTTAGTCTAAAAGAAAAGCTTTTAATCCTCAACTTACCTCAAATTGGAAAATAGAATTCTTATGGAGTGGGTGAAAGCGCAACATTGCTATAAACTCTTCATTGATGGATCCTCCAAGCGAAACTCAAGGGTGGTAGGTGTAGGGGGGTGGTGTATTGTATGACCCTGTTCGAAGTCTAGAGGTTAAGTACTCTTGGGGAGTAAGAATTGCCTCAAACAATCAAGTAGAAGCATATGCCTCACTCCAAGGAACAATTGTCCGTCAAACTCACCAGGGTAAAAAATTCATGATCTTTGGAGAATCATTCTTTGTAGTGAACCAAGTTAGAAAAATAAGTGTTAACTTAGGAATGAGTTTAATTAGAATAATACAAAGATTCATCTGGAAAGAAGGGCATGCAATCATGCTTCTCTTTAATATGTGCAATAGATGTATCGAGTTCTCGCATGCCTCTGATCTCCTCGTTTCCTAGTTTGAAGTCCTTTGGGTATGCCCTCTTAAAGAACATTTACTCCACTAGATATGCGGAGGTGGGATATATCTCCACCAGAACATGAATCAATTCAACTTCAATTTTAGGGTTGCAGGTGATGAAGGTGGTCGATGTTTGAGAGCGTCATTCTAGGGAATTTCCATGGAGATTAAAGGTATGGTAATTCTTTTTAGTTGGATGTTACATTTGAATATCAGTTCTCTTCAAAATTGTGCCATGTTCAATCATATCAGGTGGCCTTTTGTAATGTCCCCCATTTTGACCCTTGTAATATTTTGGGCTATAATGTAAATAATGTATGCATATTATGTATGATTCATAGCGTGGAGCTCAAGGCCAAGGCCTTGCTAGTGAACGCTCGATCTAGAAGAGGCAAGCATTTGATATTATGCTACCCATGTGCTAGTGAACCATGGGAATTGTAAATATGAATTTTAATATAAATGCCCACAACTAGTTATGCAATGCAACAAGAGATGGGGGCATGATGTTAAAAGGAATTGGGAGGGAAAACATTCAAACCCTTCGATCCAATCAAGTCAAGCCAAGTGTCAATGAGAGAACCCATCAAACCCTCAACTACCCATGCTAACTTTTGTACCCAATCATTTACTCTCCCAAGAGTTGGTTGAGGTAGTTAATGCCTTGGGGAATGGAGAGGTATGGCTGTCCAAATTCGAGTATGGGCAAGCCACCCTTCCTAGATTTTTGTGTTTTGCTTCTTGGGCAAGAAAGGAGCCACGAAATTGCCCCCAAGCCATTATTCAACCATCAATCTTGCTCCCTCAGGAGTTTAGAGCTACCTGGGCGTTTTTCTCCATGGTTTTGCTGTGTTTTCCTTCATTATCCTAGCTGGGAAGGGCTTTTTTGTTTTGGCTAACAGTGGGGAAGAAGGGGGAAACAATTTGAGGTTTTATTGAGGCTGTTTGGCCCACTGAATGCTCATACATCTGTGGGAGAAATCAGTTTTCTTCCCTGGGATTGATTCCCTCTTCCCATAATCCATTTTTTGGTGTACCCACGTTTTTGGGAAAACCCCTGTCCATCTAGTTCCTAAGTCCCATTGCTGAAAGTGTGTTCCAGAATCAGTCTCTGAGTTTGGTGTGCAAGAGAATGTTGGGGTTGAGATGGGTATCCATTGCTTTGGGTTGTGTTGTGCTTGAGGGTTCCCTTTTCCTTGTAGATATCATGCCCAGCTCGGGGGTGGTCTCTGAGTGCTGAAAGAATACAGGCTGGGCAGAGACCTATGGTTGGGAGGAATGTTGCAGCAACATAGCTAGTTGTGTGGGTCAATTGCACAGCAAAGATAAGTATTTTCTATCTATGTGTTTTACCTCTGCAGTGTTTAAATTAATGACTGCTATTGATATATTGAAGGCATATGAAAATATATGTGTGGATGAGTTTATTTCCGTTGTGCATGTTTGTTTGATTTACATCTGCACACATTTGTTTTGAACTGTATGCATCTAATGAATGGGATGAGTTTTATGAAAATCCCCATAGATTGGTAGCATGTTCCCCTCTTCGAATTGGGTCCGCAGGTGGGTACATTACACCTTTCCTCTGTTTTGATAGAGGCAAAATTTTGATTATTGTTGAGTCAACTTATTGGACCTGTTTGTCTATCATTTGTTGGGTTTACTCTTGGTTTGTTGTTTGTATAAGTTGTGGTGTTTCATTGGTTATATATGGACTATCAGTTAATTGGATCGGCCTAGTGAAATCTTGGTACTATTATGGGGATATTAGTTTCATAAGAGAATTCACAAAATTGAAGCTACAACTAGAAGCATCGATGTTTTGGTACTTCTGGAAATGATAATATCTCTAACATCAAGAAAATGTTAAGCAAGATGAATAAACAAATGAATGGCATGAGAGAATCCATTGGCTATTTGACTAGCCACTTAAAAAACCTAGAGAAAAAAATGGCAGAATTGGAGACTAGAATGCAGGAGCAAAGCATGAGGATGGATAAAATGGCAAGTGAAATAGACATGCACTATAATATGATTCTCATTTTTTCTTGGTGAACCCAATCAACAACAGGCCAACCTATGTCCTCAAAGGGCTTAGTTATGGAGAATGCGGGTGACTATGGTACAATACAGTAGACATCCATTGCGACAATTGAATAGTCACAACACTAGAGGGATGGCATGCAAGAACAAGATGATGTCCTGATGGAGGAAGCCCATAGTGGGCATCAATTTGTCTAAGTATTCTTCTCTATGGTTTTTACTTGCATTCTCTTTCTTGGCACTTTTGCACACCAATATAGTTATAGATTTGATAGGCAAGTCTCTCGTTTTGGTTCTTTAAGAAACCCTTGGAAGGAACATTGTTTCGAGGTTCATCTCGACCAAGATTTTTTATTAAAAAAAATGATCTTGTCTATACCCTTTGGCTGATTTGGTTTTCCATAGCCTCTTTTATTATATAAAATACCCTCTCTTGTTAAAAAAGAAAAGAAAAAAAGATACCTGGGCAACTTCTTCCATACTAGCTCTTTGTACACCCTAGCAAGTTAGGGCCAATAGAATCCCATGTAGCTTTCAAAAATTCATATGGGAAACCATCTAGCCTAGGAGACTTATCATTGACCATTTCCATAATGCATTTTGTTAACTCAAAACAAATTTAACTCCTAGTTACGTATTCTTCCTACTATGGTAAATTGTTTCAAGGGACAAGAGTAATGCATGTTTGCATGGCCACCCTCCATGTTTCTGCCATACCTCAAGTTTGAAAGACAATATGATATTGGCCAACAAATCCCTACTCAATCCCATCCTATATTGTTATCCTTCCCATTGACATCTTCAAGGCTCTAATACTTTTAGAATCTTCCTTATAACAAGAATTGCTTAATGGGGCAATTCCCTAGTTTTAAGACAATGAGGTTAAAAATGAGTTTGGACACCCTACGCTTGTCGAATCTCATCCACCTTCTAGAAATTCCTAAGCTTAGCCACACATGATTAAAGAGCATTTTCATATGGAGTGAATTGAATCTGTTGAGAGACTTCTTTCAATTCCTCCTTGGTTGCTTTGTGGTGCGAGAGACATACAGTTGCTAGCTACTAGCCAAATACTCACATGAATGTCTTAATTGAGCCTATGAAATCATTCCACCATTCAATCCATCCATCCTCTCCTCATGGTCTAGGAAACATGTCCAAATCTATATAACAACTTGGACAAATGTTGGGTGTTGCAAATGGGAGACATTACGCATGCATTTGTAGTTTGACAACCTCATCTTAACCACTCCCTGAGATATCATAAAAAAAATTGGTTGATGGTTAGAAAGAGTAATTTCCCCAATGCTTGCACTAACTTGCCTCTATCATAATGGAAAACAATGTCATGCTTTGATAAAATAACGTTATTAAGGCATTCCATAACTCTCTCAAATATATCCCTAAGGTTACATCAAGTGAACCACAACTGATATGAGTCTCCTTTTTGGTACTTGTTGGGGTCGTTAATACCATGTAATATCCCTCTTTTTACCCCTATGCTTGTAACCAAAAGTGTAATTGTGTACCTGCTAATGGCAAGGAGCTCAAGGAAGAGGCTCCATAGGTAAAAATCCGTAAGTATGATTGTGAATTACTAAGTTGTCTTGTGAATTTTGTAGACTTAGGAGACTGAAGACTTGATGCAACTAAATGATAGGGGCATGGGAATCCACTAGGGGAAGATGACTGGGTAGTTGTGAGTTGATGACGGTGTCATCTTGGTGCCATGAGCACTTAATGAAAATGAACTATGATGTTCACTAGACGACACTTAAGTTTATAAGTGTCATATAAACGGATAGTCCTAGGCGGGGACGCCAAAGAAACTACTAGTCGCCGCAAGGCACTAACAAACACTTATGACTTAATTATTAGCATGAGGCTAATTATTACTAAGTTCTAATAAGTAAAAGTAAGAATTTAGTCTAGATATCATTGATATCTTGGTCCCGAAAAAAGGATACCGAGAAAATATTGAAAGTTAATGAGTTAAGTTGAGATTAATTATCTCAAGATAATTGGTTAAGAAAATTAAATTAAAGATCTTGTGTTAAGTAGTTAAGTTGAATTAGTTATTTCAAGATAATTGGTTGAGAAAGTTAAGTTAAATATCTTGATTTAATTAGTTAGGTTAAATTATGTTAAAGTTAAGAGAAGTTAATTAATAAAAAATTAGCTAAGTTAAGAAAATTAGTTAAAGATTGGCTAAGTTAAGTCAATCAGTTAAAGTTAACTAAAGCTAATGAGTTAAGTTAAAGATAAGATAAAGCAAGGACTCATCTTGGAAGAAAAAAAAACAAAAAGTAATTAACATTAAAAGCTATTTTGGATATTAAGAATGCGCTGGATGTGTTTGTAAATTTTTAATAACAAGTAATTATTTTAAAAGTTAAGGTTGGTTGTAATGCAGCCCAATGTTTGGATTTAAATTTATATGCCTGAACCGTGTACTTGGATGGCTATGACGCAGCCTAGTTTTAGATCAAATTTGGTATTCCTTGAAGCCGGGGCGCAAGCCCAACTTAATTGAAATTAATTTAATGTTTGAATGTTTATTAATTAACCTCTGAATATGAGCTTTAAAACCAAGCGTGCGGGCCAGTCTTATTGGCAGTAATTTAATGACTGTATGCATGTTAATTAAACTAAAAACGTGAGCTATGAAGCCATGGTACAAGCCTATCTCATGGACAGATAAATTAATATTATATTAAGTCACAACGTGAGCTGTGAAACTAGGTACTTATTGGAAAATTAAGTTAGTGTTGTTTGCGTGTTGAGGCAGAATGTAGCTTTGGTTGTTGGGTGGTAGCTTTTCTTTTTGGGTATATAAACATTTTATATATTTTCCTTTGGGAGATCTCCTCCTTCCCTTGCTTAAAGTTTGATCGTATAGTATAAATTATGGCATTCAAGAGAATAGCTAAATTATAGAAAGGTGTTACCTTCTTCTCAAAGTAAACCTTTGCATCTGCATGTTATAAATATATGTGCTAGTTGGTGAAAGGGCCCTTTCGAGTTGCTTAGTGCTTCTATTCAATCAATGAGATAAGATTAAACTTTTGTGGTCATGCACATGACAGATTAGTGAAAAGAAAATTAGGGAAGTGTGTAGCCCAACACTGTGGTCTTAAGGCATTTAGACAAATTATACATTATTCATGAGTAAGTAAATATGCGGTTGTACCTTTTAGACGAATTATACATTATTTATGAGTAAGTAAATATGCGGTTGTACCTTTTAGATGAATTATACATCATTCATGAGTAAGTAAATATGCGGTTGTATCCTCTTGAGGATACAAGAGAGAAGATGGATCTTGATAAAACGATTTCTCTAGCCCGAGTGGATTCCTGCCCATCTCGGGGGTGGCCTCTCGACGGAAAGAGGATACAAGAGAGAAGATGGATCTTGATAAAACGATTTCTCTAGCCCGAGTGGATTCCTGCCCAGCTCGGGGGTGGCCTCTCGACGGAAAGAGGATACAAGAGAGAAGATGGATCTTGATAAAACGATTTCTCTAGCCCGAGTGGATTCCTGCCCAGCTCAGGGGTGGCCTCTCAACGGAAAGACTATATGCCAGACAAAGTGCTAGTTGGTTGGGTGAAACATTGCAGCCAAGTCTTCAATCTCCTTTAATCGCCAAGTCAATTAGATAAGTATATTTCCTTGATGTAACTTTGTTGTTTGAAAGATGTTAATATATAATCTTCCTTGATGAAAATGTGTATATGTTTATATGGTATGGGTTTAGCTTTACAAGGGCATGTGATGTCCATATTTGGTGTAAGAGAATAAAGGAATAGCTTATATTTATTGTGAAGATTCTTTATTCATGTTTTTGGTAAAGACTTTCATTTATTAGATAGATTATTTTTGTATTGATCTATCCCTTACCTATGCAAAGAAATCAAATTATGATTTTTAAGTAGTTAAGTATATTACTAATGACTTTATTGGGATTATTCAAGGTTATGTTATGTGTTATTTGCATTAAAAGATTGTAGTTAGTTTTATGTTTTTTTTTTAGAATTAATTAGCTTTTATGTTTAACAAAGCATTGATCAAGATATAGGTATATAGTTGATAATAGCAATAGATGGATGAGTAAAATGGTAGTAAGGTTCCCCTTTGTATCTCTACACCTTACTATAGGTAAAGTTGTGTAAAGTTCATAAGAGAAGATTGTTAGGATTTCATGGTTTAAATACTAATTCTTAGTAAGTATGGTGTGTTGTATAATAATCCCGTGAGTTTCAAAAGTTAATCATGTCATTAGTTGGTAACTAAGAACAATGAAGAAAAGAATGTGGAAAGAGGACCTAGTGACATGCAATGGGTATACTCTTGATATCTATCTTTCACATAAAGGTTTGGGTAAATTATAGCATGTATATTATTAGGCTAATTCATAAGTTGCTTTAAGAATATCTTGTATTGTAAGAAAGTATCTCCATGATATTAAGAAAGTATTCCCACAATGTTAAATGGTTATAATGATCCCGATGTATAGTTAGGTCGGTCTATATAATTTCCTTATGTTATTAATACAATTGAGGTTTAAATTATGTCGTATGAGTATTCCAGAGAAGACTACATTCCCATTTAAAGAGAATCTTAATTAGAATAATGGCATAAGTCTTGGAACATAGACAATGTTATGTTGTTAATAATGGAGAGAATATTACATAGTATTGAATGAATGTCCCAATACATTAAGCATTCAGATATGTAACTACATTGATAAAGTTAGAATTTCTAAATCATTACATAATGGATGTTTATTTATATGTTTCTCATGAACCAGAATAATAAAAGGGGAATGTACTATTTATAATGTAGCTCTAACATATCTAGTGGTGGGAATGATGTTTAATAAGGGAAAAAAAATTATACCCCATATCCCGAAGGTCTATTAAGGATATTGGGTATGTTACATACCAAGTCTTAAATTAAGGCCATTTTAGGTAGTGCATTCTCAATGGGGTATACCAATAGCGTTAACCCCATTCTTTCCATATTGAGACTCCACATTATCAAATTCACCGCACAACAATAAGTCTACCTCTAGGATGTAATAAGCTAACTAGTCCCAAAAAATTGATCTCCTCTCTACTTCCTTAGGTGCATATAAGCTGGCAAGGCTAAGGACCTTAGCATCAAGATTAAGAAGCACCATACATTATTATGCTCGATGGGTTAAATATGTGTTCTATTACGGAAGAAAATAACTTAGGCGAGATAAGAGAGGGGGTCCTCCCTCTCCCTTTCTCATGAAAGATATGAAACATAGATGTACTAGTCAAAATGCAATTCAAAGTAGTGCTCAATGTAAAACTAGACACATTCACTTCTTCTAAACACAAGATGTTCAAATTTGAAACCAGCGAGTGAAATCTATTAAACATGCTTTCCCTAACTACGTTTACAAGAATCCTCACATTCCATGATATGAACTTCATTGAGAACTCTCCACAAAGATGTCCATCTCCTCACCATACTTACCACTTAATGTATGGTAAGATTTTAGAGTCATAAAATGATTTTCTCCAATGCATAACATTACCCACACATATAGAATATTTTTGTTAGGTCTTCTTATCTTATAATCAATATCATTACATTACCCACACATATAGAATATTTTTGTTAGGTCTTCTTATCTTATAATCAATATCATTAGTAGCCTGCCTATCTAGCCTTAGAGGAGGAGATTCATCCCTTCATTTACCCACCCCCCATTTGAAGTAAGCAAATTTAGAGGATTTAGTGGGTTTCCTACCTACAAATGTACCTTTAGGTTTAGATGGAGACAACCCTAAAATGGTCATGCTCTTAGGTGAAGACTTGGAAGCTGTATTTCCTTTGTTGGCCTTGTTTACACTTGAATCCATTATCTACCATTAGTAGAGGTTGAATTCTTTTGAGAAGGACAAATCAGGGTAGCAGTCGAAGGGGTATTAGAAGATCCAACCTTGGCCAATAAGGAGAAATATATAATCCTATGCTCAAGACTTGTCAGTGAACACATGTTTTGAAAGGTCAATATAATTACATACCTAACGACTTAATAAATTATATTACATGTGCTTTTGATGAAAACCTACTCATGAAGGTACTGGGATAGCTTACTTAACATGTATGTAAACACACTTTTGAGGGTGAGGGTTAAGAAATGTCAAGACTTGCAACAAATAAATTTGCCAAGGGGAGATGGAATATGCTTGAGGAAACTACAATATTGCATAAGAAGGATTGTAGTTTCATTAATTGAGAAACCCTTACCATTCAAATAATTCCACAAGGGTAATCTAACAGATCTAGGGGTCACAACTGACCACCTTATTCGCATGATTCTCCTCTTTGAAAAGGAACTCAAACACACCCTTTATCAATCTTGTTTTATCCATGTAAGTCCAATTGTATGGCTCCTGAGCCTCTTTAACCTAGGTCGTAATGACAAAATCAAGGGGAACTATACCTATAAAATAACCTAAGAGAGTTCAATACCTTGGACCTTCACAAAAGTCAGCAAATTTATTAATAGGCATTTCAAGATAGACTTAATCAATGAGAATATTAGTATATTGTGATGGACCTTTCGTAAAACTTGTGAGGAATCTTCAATGGCCCCATTCTCCATATTAGTGTTGGCTTCAAATTAAAATCATTACAATGTTTCCAAAGTGTTATTGGGTGGTGGGGCCCACAACCCAAATCGCAATAGTAAAAATTATCAGATCCAAACATGGCATCATTTAGGTGGCTAGTTAATACAACCAAGAAATCTAAACTTGTAGGACTACATATGTGGTCCTCTTAAGACTAAGCCTACTAGAGCTTGTTTATTGGGAAAATCATAACATAATAGTACCATTACTACTGCTACTACTACTAATATTGTCTTTGATTATTTCACGGGGGTTCACTCAATAAACCTATGGCATAACATGTGCATTCATAGGGTATTTAAAGACACCATTTTTTGTTTCTATCATCCAAAATTTAAATCTTAATACTCCCTTCCAAATAAAATACCCCCTATTTTTCCCCAATATTGCAAATACCATTTTTTTGGCAACATTTTTTTATATCCTTTGTTATTTCTACCCCTAGTATGTTGGTCCCAATATTTTACATATGTAAATATTGCAAGTATCGTTCTCTTGGCAACATTTTTTTTAATATCATTTGTTATTTCTACCCCTAGTATGTTGGTCCCAATATTTTACATATGTATTTGACATCTCCCTTATAAAATGTTGTGTATCATATGTTTCTTAAGTTTTTAGTCAGAAGCATTAAACACGTTCCTTAGGAACTAGAAGACCATTTAATCCTTAGATCCCTTATAATGAAATCTATCATCATCTTCATTGCTTACAATTTAGAAAATTTCACAATTCATTAAGAATTTCCATTATCTACAAGTACTAGAGGTATATCACCTTGCTCGATCATGAGATGCTTCACTTTCATAAAAATACTAACTAAAACATATATCCTTTCATTACTAAATCCCCTCCTACTTGCTTCTCAAAAACGTTACTTAGTTGTAACTCCCCCAAAGTATATACACCCCGAATTCAATTAAAAATCACCTTTACCTCTTTAATAGAATCTAAAATACTAACAAAAACATATATCATTTCATTGTTAACTCTCCTCCTACTTGCTTTCCAAAAACGTTGCTTAGTTGTAACTCCCCCAAAGTATATACACCCCTAATTCAATTAAAAATCACCTTTACCTTTTTAATAGAATCTAATATATTAAATTACAATTTAATCATTTTTAAATTCCTAATATAAACCTATGTATCATGATATTGATATTGGTACCCATAAATCTTATATATTATTTCAACCTTAGTTCGTACAAATTGAACCATTTTTTCATTGAATCTAATATTTTTTTTTAAAGTTAAATGAAAAATTAATCATAATTATAAAGTTGGATAATCCAAAAACAAAAACAAAAAATAGAACCATTTAGAGAGAAAAATATAAGAAAGAAGGAACCAAACCCCCAAAACACTATAATTGGAAATAGAAGACATAAGTGTTAATAAATATTGTTAAAGTATTAAAAAAAAGTAAGATGCTCATGTTGGGAAGCATGGGTTGTTGGAATATAGGACTGTTTTCATTAAAACCTCGAACTGAAGTACCTGAATCGATGCCTTGTCACTAGCAGCAAAATTTAACACATGACCGTCATTAAGGTGATGTTATCAAACTATTGGGATTGTCATTTGAAGTGTGCTCTTCATACCATAGAAGAGTACACTTATATTTACCTAAAATATGGTGATATCACCTATATTTACTTAAAATATGTTTTTTATTGTAATATTTGTCAAAATTTACAATTTTTAGTAGTAAATTGTATGTTTCATATTTAATTTTCTTTTACTTATTAATATATATGATTTTTTCAATCCAAAATAATCGCCTAGAATATTATATTTAAGTATATTATTAGAATCCTTAAAAATACCTTGATTCTTAATGCTCATATAAGACAAGGAGCTAACAACATGTCGACACACGGCTTAGAGTTGCCTCAAATAGGTAGCATAACACAACCTTTAGCTTGATTGTTCTATAGATAAGAGTTGGACCTATCCCTTAGAGTTGTACTAGGGAAACTAGAAAGAGATTCCTGAGAATCAAGTCATTATCAGGTTGGTTTTCTACCACATATTTTAGTACACTTAAATGCGATGAGAGAGCTCTGGCACTGTTTGTAGGATGGTTACGACTTTAAAAGGAATGTCGAGAAGGGACATAAATTACTTTTAAAAGTAAATGCCAAATAGGAACATAACCTAAATGACCTAAATTCCAGCAAAAATGGGAGCTCAATGAGCAGCCACCATGATGCCCAATAAACATGTAAATGTGATGCCCAATAAACATGGATTTATGTTTAAATTTCCAATAAACTTAATCCACAACAAAAATGTGAATGCAACATACATTTCTATTTAACTCCTGCACAAGTTTAATGTGAATGGATTCTTAGCCAAAAATGTGAATGCAACATAAATTTCTGTTTAACTCCTCCACAAGATGAATGTGAATGGTTGCTTAGCCTAAAAAGCATGTATATATGTTTAAGCTACGTATATATGTGTTTAAGATCTCAACAAGCTCAAAGACAAAAATCAACATTCTTCTACATGGATTTTACTATAAGATAATGAGAATAATATATGTAATGCACACCAGTGCGTATGCACTAGCATATACAAAACTATGAGTTAAATAAAATTTGAACATTGGTACACATGCACCAGGATATATAAGATACAAGACTATGAGTCAAATAAAATTTGAACTTCATAAGCGTTCATCATGCATTACAAATAAAATCAAAGTTATTAAGAGCTCTAATAACATTATTGCTTATTTGAAAAAAAAAAATCATAGATGAATCAACTCCTCGAAGCAAACTCAACCTACATCTCGTTCACAACGGGTTATGGCAGTACAAGCTTTTGTGGTACTCTTGGTCACAAATAAGTACTATATTGTGTTGGGGATCCATTTAAGTGTGTGCACTATCACGATTACAAGCATGTTACGAAGGACGCTCTTTTGTCTTCAAGCAACATATTTATCAAAAGGATGGCAATAAGAGTCAATCTCTATACTGTAGGTTAGTGGAGAAGGTGACCATGGAGGTTTTGGGATATTGTTGGCATGGCTAGAAAATTAAAGAAGGATCCACTACCCTAGTAAAGCGTAGGCACATTGTTAGATAATATATAGTGTGAAGCAAATGATCAAGAGAAAGAGGTGAGCTAAGCAGTGACAATTGTAATAATAATAAGATTGCCCAGTTATAGGCACATTGTTTGCACTTAAAGAAACATAACTGATATATGGCATTGGCTGCATTTCATTAGACATAGTTCTCCTCCTTATCCTAACCCCCCCTTCCTTGTTAAGATCAAGAAAAGTATAAATTGAATCCATTGTGTTCTCAACTTTAATGAGATCGCATTCTTCAACATTGGGATCGCATTGCAACCCATATGAGGCCTGCCCAAAAGAAAAAATAAGCAGAACATAGAGTGGAAGTAGTGCAGTTAGAAACCTCCAAGAGAAGTGGTTTTCAGTTTATATGATTTCCATCTCAGAATCTTTATGCCATAAACAAATTCCAGAATGGTTTTCATTACATCCACCAACACATGTGCTAATACTCTACTCTAATTCACAATGCAAGAGGCTTGGAGAGGATGCCACTGCATCACACATGCATGAAGACAACTCATTGCATATGACACCATATTAGATGACATGAACATACTTTACCTTACCTTATTCTTCTAGATGGCATTGTTTGATTGCATGCCTCGATATGAGGCCAAATAAGGCATCTGAATGATTGATTGGTCCATAGACAAAATCATATTGAGAACTTAAGTTAAACATTTAGTAAATACATTGGTTTTTGTGAAAACTATACATATTACGGTAAACTAGTTTCTATAGTCCATATTGCCTTGGAAGGAACTAATAATAAATACTTTATTTGAAATCATAATAAATATTGTAGGCATTTTAGTATGCAACATAAGTTTTTAGATTTCATAAAAGTTAGAGAGTTCAAAACACATTACAAGATAAAGCATTCTTTGACAACAATACCATCAATTTGTTAATATTATAAATTTAATTGTATTTTTAACTCTTGATAGTTCAAAAAATTTCAATTTAAAGGAATGAAATAAATTTATAAAATGATTATCGAAAGGAAATATAACAAATATTAAGTCTCCTTTAACAAGGTTTGAAGAGAATGTGAGAGTAATTAGAGGTCATAGAGGATGAGTTGTTGAAAAATATGTACGAGGAGGTTGTAGATGTTGCAACTGATGTTGTAGAAGAAGAGACAATTCTAGAATAACAAAAGAAATTCGTGGTGAAGGTTGTAGAGGGATAAAGTGTATGATGCATTGAAAATTGCAACATGATAGGGAGATAAATTCTTGTAGTGAGAGGATGAACCAAAAGAGATAATGTTGGAGGACAGATGCCTATAAATTGGCCAATAGAGGGGAATGGTCCTAGACAAACTGATCTAGAAGAGTGATGAATATGAAAAGGAGGATGTGCAATAGTGCCAAATGAAGATGGAGATGCCTAAGTTTTATGGAAGTTAAAACCTAGAAGAATTGATGAAATGGATTGAAAAAATGCATAATATTTTGAGTGTAGTGAGATTAAATACCGTTGGAGAGTGAAAATTCATATGATTGGAAGCTTGAGGAACCATGCAAATGATTAGTGCCAACAATTGAAGAGGGACATAAAATGGAGAGTAAAAGAACAAATCCAAAATTGGTAGAAGATGGTTACCAAGTTGAGAGGTAAGTTTGTAACTTATGAGTATACTTTGAAGATGCATCAAAGGTTAGAGAAGTGAAATCAAAATGATAAATGTGTAGAGAATTATTTTGAAGAATTTTGTAGTGTGGCCATGAGAGTCGGTTTTGTATGAGATAGTGAGGAAAGATCATTTAGTTTGTGTATAGATTGAATTATTCCACTAGAAGGAAGTTAGTTGTGGATGGGATAAAAGAGGCTTATCATTTAACCTCAATAGTGAAGAAGGTGCAAGGAAAGAGAAAGAATGAGAACAAACAATGAGAGGGGAAAGAAAAATAAATTCTTTTGGATGTGATTGTGGAGAGTGTTGATTGTGAAAGTGGGGTGCATGTTGTTAAGGAAAATGATGAGGAAAGTGTGATCAAGTGCACGTTGTGGATAGCATGCCAAAGGAGAGTGTAGACTAAATATTTCTAGTAGAATATTGAATGGAGAAAATTTAGGTAAAAAAAATTGTGTGGAAAACTTAAGAAGCAACAACATATTTACAAGGGATAGATGTTGCATCAATGAGTGATGTTGTACTAGTGAGTGGTGTTGCAACAAAAGATAGTATTGAAAAAGAGAGTGCTATTGTAATGGTAGAGTAGTAAGGATATTGTATTAGCATAGATATAATGGTGAAAGAGATGCAAATGGGAATTTTTGGTTCCCGTTGTGGAAAAAATTGCACAAGTGCACTCTTCCACTTGGTAAGGGGCTAAGACTTGTAGGTTGTTGCAAGGCCTCAGTCCTTGGAGCCCCTTTTGATGTGGTTTGGTATCCCTCCAAGTGATCCTGCAAGAGATTGTTAGTGTAGTTCACTTCCAAACATGAAAATATTGAAAAAAATAAAATAAAAAAGATGGGGGGAGGATGCAAACTCCAACAACAACCAAAGATATGATAAACCACTCTTGTATTGCCCAATGGAATAGTTGTACAACACCTATGAGGTGAAGGATTCAAGGGAAACCAACAATATCCCTTACGGAAGCCTTTCTTGCCCAAACTAAATGCTAAGTAAATGGTAGAACAATGGAGAGAAACACTTTCCCCTTGATGGGAGGTGGCAAGCAAGCTTGGGAATGCTCACAATGGTAGGAAATGGTGGGCTATGAGGAACCTCCAATTCAAATCCAACAACATAAACTTGCTCTAATTTATCTCTATAAAATGAATGCCAGTGGCTTCCTTTTATAGGCCAAGAGGTGGCCATCAAACAACTAGATCCAAATGTGAACTCTCACCCTTCATGAACTAGTTTCAATGTACACAAGGGGGGCTGATTAATGCCCCCAAGTGTGTGAGGAGATGAATTCTGATCATTGGGGAGGATTGATTCTTCAATGTGCCATTAGGATTGAGAGGTCCCATCGTTTTGATAGTAGCACGGATGCCAAAGGAAAATCTGCGTGGGTGTAGCGCGGGCATTGTTCAGGTAACCTCCTCTATAGCACAGGTCAACTGTGTAATACCTGCGCTACCCTTTGCTTTGATTGTTTCTTGGCACTTATGGAATCATGCTGTGTTTTGGATATGTTGAGGATTCCTGTGGTGAGATGCATGCTTTATGTTGATGATGCCTTACTGGATGAATCGCCAAAATGTTGCATGTGTGCAACTTTAAAGCATTAACAAATGCCCCCTGATGTATGAGGTTCGAAGGGCACTGTAGAGCCGATAATGCATCATTTTTTCTACTATTTATCTCATGTTCTGTAGGATGAAGCATATGTGGACAAAATAAGGTTCTCCCATGGGGGAATATTGTTGGTGACGACCGTTGGAGCTATAATAAAGAATAGTTTTTAAACAAACAAGGAAAGCATACCCATGGTCGTGAAATTATATCAAAGTGATTAGAATGAGAGAGGACAAAGGTGTTGACTCTACTCTACTATTGGGACGTGGATGAAGGAAGCTTAAATCCATGTTAGAGTAAATTCCCCCAGAGCTGCTGCGAAATATTGAAGAAGTGGAACTGTTGGTGATCATGATGAACCCACTGTGGTGGGGGACTAAACTTGGTATGTAAATCTGCTTGGGGGCTTCACCATACCAAATAGAATCCTATCATGATTTCCAAATGTGAACACTACTAACTTCAAAATTACGTTTCCCCTTGATGTGATGATGTGTTCACGTCAAGCATAGGGGAAACCACTTAGTTAGGGAGCACTAATGACTCTCCCTACTAAATTCAAGGTGATCCCTTATAGCTATTGAAAGGGATCCCAAGGTACAACTGTTACTACTGTAACTCTCGGAATATAATTTTTTAGCGTCGACGAGAGTTGAAGTACATGATAAGATGAGGGTCCTATCCCGAGAATCGAGATCATATTGTAATCAACTGGTTGATGGAAAGACCTGACACAAGACTGGTTGATAAGAGCGGGGATTATAACTTCCTTTTATTGATGTAAACATGGGGAGTTGGGATGATAGATTTTCTTTCTGGACGACACATATTGAAACTGAAGGAAACAAGCTGTAAGTGAAAGGGCTTTGATGGAGATGAAAAAAATGGTAATGGTAACCGGAAAACTCCAATGGATACTGCTAAACATATGGAGACTCCAATACATCGATCAAAGGAGACCATGGGTTGCTACCAAAATAATATGGTGTTCCCTCAATGTGAGGTGATGAGGGAGCTTGTTTGTTCATAAAGAATATCGATGGGGTCCCCACAGTTTTTGGTGTATCGAGGAACCTATTTGATGATGGGCAAAGTCCCCACAATTTTGAGTGGATCAGGGGACACTTTCCAATGATGAAGTGAGGGCTGATTTGCAGACGCAAAGATGTGTTCTCCATGAAGCGATGCTATGCATTGTATACCTGCGGGATAACTAAATAGAACTAGTTGTGTATGAGGGTGGGGGAACCATAGGTGTCCTTGTAGGGGTGATGATATGAGGGGGATTGTGAATGGTAAAGTGCGCATGGAGGTATGAAGGGGATTTGTGAATCATTCTTGTAACATGTGCCGAGGTATCTGACGATTGTCTACTTGGTGGAGTAAAGGCCCAAATGCAAAAAAGATACTCGAAGAGAGGTCTTTTCAATTTGGATCAGATGCCTCGGACTTGTGGGGGGTCAACATCATGGGTTCCAATTGATGATGGGGATGGAAATGGTGTGCACACCCATGGGGGAACATGCTATTCACGAAAATTATGTTGAGGGAACATCAAGGCCATGAATGAGGACCCTATGGTTATCAATGAGAATACTAGGACATGCATTATAAACATAGGGTAAATAGAGTCTATATGCCATTTTCAAAATGATACCTGCAGTCGGGTGCATGTCCCTTGTTGTTAGAGATTTGTATTCTTATTCGTATAATGAAAAAAAAAACAAGAGGCTCCATACTGGCCTAATCACAGTCCTGCACATCCGACGCACATACCTAAGTGCAGTAAAAGTCATAACCAAGGTATTGACAATGCATAAATCATATGACCAAAATAGTGCATACCTATGGGGTACTTGGATAGAAAAATAGTTTCCCAGTGACATTGGTTGAAATCCAGATTGGTTGTTTCCATGTTGAAGAGCTCGAAGTGTTGGTCGTCGTGGTGTGAACGGTTTTGGAAACGGAGTTGTGCTTTATTCATGGCATCAGTTAGAAGTTTGGGTCAAATGAATATAAAATAGGGGTGGGCCCCACTTTTTGAAATCATTCGTACTTTGTGCCACCGACATCCTAGAGTGCATTTCGAGCGTTTATGGGAGATCTGGTGTACCGTTCGTCGAGCCGTGAGTTCTAGGTATGCCTGACCCATGTACTCTTTAATTTTATCTGAGTAGACTTAAGGTTGGGGGTCCGCTAGGTGGCCAAGTGTCCTTTTTATGTTTTTAGGACTACTGCGTAGGATTTTGAGAAAATCCCACGTGGAAGCACTAGATTTTTGGAACAAATCGTATTGTCTTAGCGCAAGTTTTTTCAAAAATCGCGCACGGTGTATCACACTCACTAGCGCGGAAATAATGTATTGTACTGCGCATAGTGCAGGATAAATATGCCTTGGTCACGCATTGGTCTTAGCGCGACTATTTCTTGAATAGTCGTGCGGCCTACGCATCCGAGCTGTACATTTTCCGCTCGCTCGTTTTGTCCGGCCAAATAGTGTTTCAGTCGCGCTATGTGTGAAAATGATGTATGATGTCGCGCTATGCATGGACCTTCTTAGAGAAGGTAGCGCTGAGGTTTTTACAAGGCTAATGGGTGATCATTTCCTATTGCAGGTGGTTGCTTGTTGGTGATGGAGCATATCCAAGATGTTGAGTGGAGAGAGAGAGAGTATGATATCCTCTGCGATCTTGTGTTAGCCGACTGAGCGACAACTGAGGCCTTACGCATTGCTGGTCTCTTGAAGTTCTGCAAGAGCCATCTGATCCAGTCAGCCGATTACCTCTTGTGGTGGATTTTGGACATGTGGGTCCCTGACCGAGGGGTGTTTCATATAGGAGGCGAGGAACTGAGCATCACGAATCAGGATATTTATTTCTTGATAGGGTTGACTCCCCATGGGGTGAGGGAGCCTCTCCCTTCATAGATGGTGGGGGAGACGATCCATACGTTAGTGGATTGGTATTGCATTGGTGACCATGGTTCTGTGAGAATCTTGGTGGAGTGTTGGTGAGCCACCTGAAGGCACTACCGGTGGAGGCTGTTGTGAGAACCATTTTTCGTGTATTAGGGGCCGCGTCCCCCAACCATATCACAGGGGGACAACTCCATTTGGTAGAGAGTGTGATGGTTGGTCAGCCCATGGCGTGGGGTTCGCTAATCCTACATTCAATGATGCATAAGATGAAATATTTGCATCAGGGTAGGGGGCGATGCACCTTATTCTATGGCAGTGTGTTGTGCTCCTTTTTCTTTGAATGCTACCCGTTGTTGCGGCCATAGGTGGTGGTGCCAGAGAGGGGGCCATAGGAGTTTCCGATGGCGTTTTGGGGGCGTATTATGCCTCGTGCTAGTGGCAGGACCGTGGAGTCCTATGTTACGCCATATGTGCTAGATGTATGGGAGGGCTGCATAGGCCGACCAAATAGATATCCTTGGAGAGGGATGGACTTTCGAGGAGATTTGTATATGCCCATTCCTGATGGTGGTTTCGACACGACTGGTATGTTTTTATGGTTTTGTACTTTTCACATATATATTTGTACATACTTTGTTTTTTGCACTTTTATGGTATATATGTTTATTAGGTACTAATGATGGTTTTATCCTTTGGGATGCAGATGATGGTCTTGTGAGGCCACCTCGGAGACTGAGACCGAGGGGGGATTAGCCAGCTTCCGGGGTGTTAAGATTTAATATGCTAAGACAGAAAATATCAGTATTACATTCCATTTCACAACAATAGCATATACATGATCACTGAAAGAACAACAAGCACAACATAAACACAAGAGACATAGATTTATCCTGGGCAACCTTGATGGGGTAGAAAACCCAGCAAAGCTTCCTCAATATAGATGACCAGAAAATACAAAGATGTAATCCCCAAACATGAGCTCCTTCTCCTCCATAGCAGATCTCTCTCTCTCTCCTATGCGCAATTCACAAGTGAGTGAATGAGAGTGTGAGTGTGTTAAATGAGGAACACACCTCCTCTATTTATACACTACTCCGACTTAACTTACTAACTAGGTTGGCCCCAACTTTAACCACTTAACATAAAGTTGACTGGGTCGACCCCCACTAGGGTGGTCTAATAACCCTTTAACCCACATGACTCATACAGGGCCGACCCCCACTAGGAAATTCTAATAACCTAAGTTACCACATTCTCCACGGAGGAATACAACATCTCCGGATATACAATAAGGTCTTCACGGAGGAATGAAATATCTCCGGAATAATAAAGTACAAATATAATATTCTTAAAAGTTACAATATCTCAACACTCCCCCTTAACGATAAGGATATTATAACAACATCTGTAGGAGCAAGGAGTCATCAACTACATGATACATGATACATCTATAAATCATTGGAAGCTTTCTTCATACATCATCAGTAACTCAAACAGTTACTGGAACATCAACATCTTCAGCATTGAGTCTTCATCTTCTGTAGCACTCGAACAGCTACAGTAACATCATCATCTGTATCTCTCGATCAACATCATCAACATCTGGATCCTCTCGATCAACAGCATCAACATCTGGATCTCTTGATCAACATCATCATCTGGATCTCTCGATCAACAACATCATCATCTGGATCTCCGATCAACAACATCATCTGGATCTCTTGATCAACAACATCATCATCTGGATCTTCGATCAACAACATCATCTGGATCTTCGATCAACAGCATCATAGCATCATACTCTGCAACACACATGATCCAATTTTGGGATGATCAATCCCTCTCAGTTTAGGACATAAGTCCAAGGATGATATTATCCTATCACGTACATTTTGAACCAACTGTTCAAGGATGATGCAATCCCATCATGTACATTTTGAATCAAAGGTTCAAGGATGATGCAATCCTATCACGTACTTTTTGAACCCATTGTTCAGGGATGACACAATCCCATCACGTAAATTTTGAACCAATCGTTCAGGGATGATGCAATCCCATCACGCACATTTTGAACCAAAGGTTCAGGGATGATGCAATCCTATCATGTACATTTTGAACCAACCATTCATGGATGATGCAATCCCATCACGTACATTTTTAACCAAAGGTTCAAGGATGATGAAATCCTATCACGTACATTTTGAACCAAATGTTCAGGGATGATGCAGTCCTCTCACGTAGATTTTGAACCAAATGTTCAAGGACGATGCAATCCTATCACGCACATTTTGAACCAAACGTTCAGGGACGGCGCATTCCTCTCACGTACATTTTGAACCAACTGTTCAGGGACAATGCAGTCCTCTCACGTACATTTTGAACTAAACGTTCAGGGACGATGCAGTGCTATCACGTACATTTTGAACTAAACGTTCAGGGACGATGTAGTCCCTCTCGTCCACTAGGGACCACTTCTTGCAGACATATGTCTACGGATCAATTTAGGGACCAAAGTCTGAGGATGATACAATCCCCTCTTGTCAACTTAGACCAAGTCGAAGGACCATGCATCGACCTCATCGTCGTAATTGGTAACCTCATCATTGACCTCATCGTCGAAACAGGTAACCTCATCATCGATACAAGTATCCTCATCATCGATACAAGTATCCACATCATTGATACAATATCCTCATCATTGATACAAGTATCCATATCATCAATATAAGTATCCTCATCATCAACCTTACCGTCGATATAGGCAACCTCATCATCGATACAGGTATACACATCAATACCGGTGTCTGTTGATGTATATGTAACTTCAGAATGTATTTCATATATATTTATTGTACCCTTATTAGAGATGTGTTATTCCTCTATAAGGAAGTGTCGTCATGTGGATTGACAAGTGTCTCAAGTGTGTGTACTTGCCGATGGGTTATTAGACCACCATGTGTGGGGTCGGCCCTGAAATATATTTTATATTATGGATGTATCTAGATAGACAAGTCGGTCCCATAAGGTCACTGGGCAAACAGGTTAGTATAAATAGAGATCGGGAGATCTCTATTTTGATTATTCAGAAAGTCACACTTCTCTCACTCAGAAAGTGGCGCACTAGTGAGGAGGAGCATCATCTGCTACTAGGAGACTATCTCAAGTGTATTTTGGTTGTACTTTGGTTGAGCCATTGCTCTCTCTATCTCTAAGGAAGTTGTGGGGTTTTTCACCTTAGGGTTTTCCCCACGGAAACTCTGTGTCTCTTATCTCTCATGCTTTTGATTCTTGTGATGCTTATTGTGATTGTTATGCAATGATATACTGTATATGTTATTCTCTCAGTGAAGATCCTAGAGTATTGTGAATTAATGCTCAAAATCTAACATGGTATCAAAGCTAACTTGAGAAGAAGACATTTTGCAGTGACAAAAACTTGAGTTTCTTGTTTATTGGGTTTCTCTCCACAGATTTTGGAAAAGCAGTATAGTAGATTGACTCTACTCATCAAGGAGAATCTATCTGTCCAATCAGAATTCAATTCTGAGCATTTTCAGATTTGGCCCTAAAAATTAGGGTTTTCACAAAAATAGGAATTTCTGAAATCTGAAGACATAGCTGGAAGCTCCTTGCAAAAATAGAAGTTTAGAGCTTTGGATCGAGATTTTTGGCTGGGTATATCTCCGAGAAACTCAAACCCTAATTCAGGGCTCTCCCTAGTGAACCCGGGAGGACAAAAAGGCAAATCTGAAGGGTAAAGCTTTGCTGATCTCAAATTCTGAATACACCAGGCTGATCAGCTCATCAAGGCGCATCTTTCTATCCTTTCAAAAAGTTGAAATTCACATTTTGAATTTTTAGGGTTTTTTCGACAAACCCTAATCCAGGACCAGATCCAGTTTTTAGCATTTCAAGTGGTAAGACCTAAATATTTTCTATTTCAATTTGAAGTACTCTTTAAGATGTCTCACCACACCAAGCTTGAGGATAAGCTTGAAGGAGCTGATAACTTCCGAGCTTGGAAGTATAGGATTGGGTTAATCCTGGAAGAGAATGAGTTGGACTCATATGTAGAAGAAGACATCCCTATCCCAAAGGATGAAGAGGCTAAGGTTTTGCATAAGAAGAACTTGGTCAAGACAAAGAGAATCATTGCTGATTCTATCAAAGACCATCTCATACCCCATGTGTCTTCTTTAAAGACACCCAAGGAGATGTTTGACTCTTTGACCAAGCTATTTGAAGGAAAGAACATAACTCGGAAGATGACCCAGCGGAACCAACTGAAAGGAGTAAAGTTTCAGAATGGAGAAACCATTCAATCTTATTTTTCAAGGGTCTCCCAGATCAAGGAACAACTAGAAGCAGTGGATGAAATGGTGGAGAATGGTGAAGTGGTGATGACCACTATAAATGGCCTACCCAGGTCATGGGATTCCTTTATTCAAGGAATTTGTGCAAGGAAGAAGTTGATCTCCTTCAACAGATTGCGGGAAGAATTCTCTCAAGAAGAAGCTAGGCTTGTGGCCCGAGAAGAAAAGATGGGAAATGAAGATCAAGCTCTCACAACACATGCCAGGAAAGGCAAGTCCAAGAAGGAATCATCTCATAACAGGAAATTCTCACACCACCATTATCATAAAGATAAGAAAGATCTCAGATGATTCAATTGCAATGAGAAGGGACACTTTGCTTCAGATTGTCCCAAGAAGAAGAAATACAACAACAAATTCAACAAGAAGAAGAAGAATAACAAAAGAAGATATCATGCTCATGCTGCCGAAGATGATGAACCCCCAAAGAAGAAGGCTAGGGCAGAAAGTGATAGTGATGATGACTCATCAAGTGAAGAAGAGTATGTTCTAATTTCCACTCTCATAGGTACTATCTCCCATGGTTGTAATGATTGGTTGATTGACAATGGGGCTTCCAAACACGTGACTGGGTTTAAAGAATCTTTTGTAAATCTGTCTGAACATGAATCACCCCATAAAGTGAAACTTGGGGATGATTATCAAAACCCAATCAAAGGAAGTGGTGAAGCCTCCTACAACCTAGATTCTGGAAAATGTTTGAAGATGAAAGAAGTCCTTTATGTACCTGGGCTCAAGAAGAACTTACTCTCCATCTCTGCACTGGATGCAAAAGGTATGAGGGTTGCATTTGTGGATGGCCAAGTCCTAATGTGGCCAAAGGGAAAGAACATAGATGATGCAGTAGTGATTGGAGAGCAAGAGGGAGGTTTGTATAAATTGAAGGGACAACCTGAACATGCCATGGTACATGAATCCATGGAGCCAAGTGAAATTTGGCATAGAAGACTTGCTCATATGCACTATAGGGAACTTCCAATTGCAAGCAATGCTGTAGAGGGTCTTCCTAAATTCAAGACCAAACATGAAGGTGTTTGCAAAGGATGTGCAAAAGGTAAGAACATTAAGAAGGCTTTCCCAAGCAGTGAAAGCAAGGCAAAAGACATCCTAGAAATCATCCACTCAGATGTATGTGGTCCTATGTCATCCAGTTCTCTGAGTGGGTATGTTTACTATGTCTCATTTGTTGATGACTTCTCTAGGAAGACTTGGGTATACTTCTTGAAGAACAAAGATGAGGTGTTTGATAAGTTCAAGGAATTCAAAACCTTGATGGAGAATCAAATTGACAAGAAGATCAAAACATTCAGATCCGACAATGGTGGAGAATTCACCTCAGGTGACTTCAAGAAGCTTTGCAGTGATTTATGGATTAAGAGGGAGTTGACTACTCCTTATAATCCTCAATAGAATGGAGTTGCAGAAAGGAAGAACAGAACAATCATAGAAGCAGCAAGGGCAATGTTGCATGACCAGGATTTACCTATGCATCTATGGGCAGAAGCAGCTAGAATAGCTATATATGTGTAGAACAGAACACCCCACAAGATATTGGACAAAAAAACTCTAGAAGAGGTCTTTTCTGGTAAGAAACCTGAAGCCAACCATCTCAGAATATTTGGTTGTCCAGTATACACTCATGTCCCAAAGGAAAAGATGACCAAACTAGATCCTTCACGAAAGAAGGGTATCTTTGTGGGTTACAATGAAAGCTCGAAGGCTTACAGAATATACTTTCCAAGGTTCAAGAAGATTGATGTCAGCAGGGATGTAACATTTGATGAAAACTCAACATTCATCAAATCAAGGAAGGCACCTATCGAAGTTTATGAAGAACCTAAGGAAACTATATTTCAAGACACTACCATGACTGAAGCAATTCCAGAAGTTGTTCGTGAGTTTGAAGATCCGCAAGAACCTGTAGATCCACCCCGTGAGGATAACTCTCACAAGAGGAAACCTGCATGGGCTAGAGAGCTCATTCAAGATGCAGAAATATTTGGCATTCCATAAGAAGAACATAGAGCAAATAAGAGAACTAAATCACATACCAGCTATGTTTCTTTACTCTGTGACATTATGAACAAAGAACCTTCCAGTTGTGAAGAAGCAGCGGAAAAGAAAGAATGGAAGGATGCCATGGTCAAAGAATACCAATCAATAATGAAGAATGATGTTTGGGATGTTGTCCCAAGACCTAAAGAGAAGTTTGTTGTGACATCCAAATGGATCTACAAAATCAAGCATGTGGCAGATGGCAGTGTAGAAAAATACAAAGCAAGATTCGTAGCTCGTGGCTTCTCTCAGAGAGAGGGAATAGATTATGAAGAAACTTTTGCACCTGTAGCCAGGTATACTTCCATCAGAACAATACTTGCCCTGGCTGCAGCAATGAAATGGAAAATACACCAGATGGATGTCAAGACTGCCTTCTTGAATGGTGTAGTTGAAGAGGAAGTATATATGGAGCAGCCACTCGGTTTCGAAATACATGATAGGGAGTCATATGTGTGTAGATTGAAGAAAGCCTTGTATGGCTTGAAGCAAGCTCCCAGAACTTGGTATGGTAGGATGGACAGTTTCCTATCTAGTTTGGGATTTACCAAGAGTAAAATGGATTCCAACCTTTACTACAAGGTTGAGGAAGGGAATCCTGTGATTCTACTCCTGTATGTGGATGAGTTATTTGTAATAGGAGATGACAGATTGATTGCAGATACTAAGAGGAAGCTTGCTGCTGAGTTTGATATGAAAGATTTAGGAATGATGCATTATTTCCTAGGTATGGAGGTGTGGCAGAATGTAGGTGGGATCTTATTATAGCTTGAAATGACACCTCTTCGTCCGTGATGACACTTGTTTCCCTTGGTCGCATGACGACACTTCTTGAGATCAAGTTCAGTCACACAACAGGACATTTGTGGATGGAGGAGTCATTTGGGACACTAAAAATGGTTGAAATTACCTCATTCTTGACCCATTTGATGTATATGACCCTTAGGAACATTTTTCCAGACCAAACCATCTCCTGAAAATGAGCAGAAAAGCCTGTCTTTGGCCATTTTTTAACATGAGTGCTGGTACACAGGCATGATAGTAGCATGTGTACCCTACTCTAGTGTACAATAGTAGCGCTCAAACCTTCTGAGCGCTACTCCACTGTGAAATAGTAGCGCTCAACTCCATATGTACGCTACTTTGTCTACTGTAGAGTAGAGTACACCCCTGTTTTGGTCAAAATCTTGAAATTCGAGTAAGATAAGTTGGTTGGGAAACCTCTTGAGCGGTTATAACTTCTTTTCCTCTTCCTCACTGACTATATAAGGAGGGTAGAAGGGCCATGTGAGGGGACTAAGCCCAATTACAAAGTTATGCTGGAGGAATGGAGACCCTCATCCCCCTCTCTTGTGTTTCAGTTTTGGTAAACCCTAGCACAGTTGATTAGAGGCTGGAATCCTTGGAGAACAGAAGCAGGAGACCTTGAATCTAGGTTTCGTGAAGTGCCAAGCTTGAAGGAAGGTATAACTTTATGTACTTGCTTTCATTCATCAATAAAGATCAGACGTTCTTTCGTTTCCAAATATGACCTATTCTCGTATGTCTCTGATTTGATTACTGTTTAATTATAGTTTGATGTCTTGTTATGTCATGGATATCAGTCTTATATATGTAGTCAAATGTGTTTGAGAAAGGTATCAAGTTGTTTTGCAGGTTTGGGCATTGCGACACTGGATAAGTATTGAAGAGCAAGGGAGGCAAAGCTAGGATCAACCTTCTGAATGAGGTGCCTACATCTCTAAACCCTAATCTCTTCATTTATTTGTTGTACTTGCAGAATGCTTGTAAGTCTATCTTTATCACCGTAAGTTGGTAGTTTCTCCCCTGAACTATAGGTGCATTTTCCCCACAACATAATGGCGACTCCGCTAGGGAAAGCCTAACTGCTTAGGGGTATCCAAGGTCATTTATTTAGTTTTGTTTGATGGTCTTTGTTCATTTTTTTGATTAGGATCAGTTAGTAGGCTTTGTTTGACCCTGCTGGGCTTTTATAGACCCTTCCCGTCCCTTGCAAACCCTTGTGGACCCAGGTGTGGGGGGTTTTAACCCCATTTTTTTCAACTTTTTCCACCTGTACGCTACTGTTTGTAAAACACAGTAGCACCCATACACTACTTTTCCTCTGCACAGTGGCACCGACCCTGCTATGGGTGCTAGTATGCCTCATACACAGTAGCACTCAAAATCTGGGTTTGAAATTTTTGAGTTTTTGGGTTGTGGACCCAAATCTGGGGGTTGTGGCTGCATTTTTTGGGGTCCCTGATGACCCTAGGTCTGAGTTAAACCACTGTAAGTGGTCTCCCATCCTTGTATTGATCCTACATTCATGATTTGAACCTCTTTTGATCAATTTGGGCTTGTTTGGAAAGTTTTGGGGCTTGCTGACCCAAGTTGGGAGGTTGTGGACCCGTTTGGTGTTTTGTACCCTAATTTGAGTCTAACTAAACCTGCTTGCCCCATTTCCACTGGATTTGAAACCTCTTGAGTCTTCTTGACCCTGTTTGTATCTATTTGAGTGAAATTTTTCTTTTAGATTGGTTTTTTATGCTCCCTTATGCTTTTAAGTTTTATTTTGTAGTGAAAGCTCAAGTGTTTTGGCTGTTGTTCAATACCTTGTTTGCATTGTTATGTGTAGATCTGAATTTACCAAACCATACTTCTTCGTAGTTCATTTGCTTCGTTTGGGTCTAAAAGTAGTTTTTGTACTCTTTTCTCAATGTTTGGCATGCTTACATCAATAAGAATTTGAAAGTCATATTTGGTAGCTTTTACTGTTTCAATAAAGAGAACCTAAAAGTTCTTTGCTTTTGTTTTGATAGTAGGGTAGTTTCAGTTTTGTTTCTTACCTTTGAAAAGCATAAAGAATTTTGATTTATTTTCTGAATAGAGTACCTTGCAAGTGGCTTAAAAGATTTTAGAGTGCTTTGCATAAAAAAGAACAAGTTTTCTTTTGCATACCTATTTGCTTGAGTAGCTGCATTCTTAGGTTTTGAGTTTAATTTTGTACATTTAGACTTTATTTTACCTTTTTTGCATTCGAAATATTTAAAATTGCATTTGCATATGCATTCTAGATCATAATTTTAAGACTTGCATTGGAAAGAAAAGATTTGTTTGGTGGTAAATATTTCATTTTCAGTACTCTATCTCTACTATAACCACTCTCACACACCCACTACCTTTTTGAGTAAGCAAGTAACCTTTAAAATGAACCCTAATAAAATGTACTAGTAACATTTTCTTTTCTAGGTTACACTACACCAACTAGTCTTGGTTAGGATCTTGGGTTTAAAACACCTTAAACCACCCAAGATCACACATTATGCAAAAATTGTAGTTTGACTATCACAGGTAAACCCACTTCATTCAAAGCTTGCCTGGGATCTATGCAGTAGGTCTTGTGAGATCAGATTGTTGGGAATAATCCTCCTACTTTCGGTTTCGAGCATATACCAGGATTGGATCGCGTTTGGGGACTCTTTTGAGTTTCGGGCTCAGTTACCCTGCCCACGCCTTCTAATTCGACCAACGACTGTTCTCCCAGGAGTTTTCGGTGTGGTGATATCCTTAGTATCTGACCATAGGTTCATACACAGGTGATAGCGGAGGGTATATCTGCTGTACCTAGGACAGACGTGGGAGGAAATCCCTTGCAGGTCTTTGGGAGGGTGGTTGGGTGATTCCAGCGCTTGCACCCTTAGTCATTGTATTGTGGACCCCGGGTAACTGTTCTTCATCCTTCGTTGATCTGTTCTAGGCTCTCATCATCCCAGACTCTTCTCTGGAAGGCATCTGTTTGCCTGGTTTGATTTACTGAGGACCTTTTTTAGTGGTGTGCTCTTTGTGCTACTTGTTTTAGTTTGCCTTAGAGAACTTCTTGTTCATTCGAGCAGGAAACTATGTCTAGCGTTCCGGCGAGTGCCAATCAAGGTACCCCTGTTCCAGGGGATCCTTGTGCTATTCCATTCATTGGAAACATTGGTGCTCCCTTAATGGCTACTCTGAATCTTCTTGGATTCACTATTGGGCTGCCGGTTTGGTTGTTTTCCATTCCGAATTCCTTGCATGCTCCTGACGCTTCTTTTGTGAGCACCTCAAATCAAGAGCATCAAAACCCTGTGCCTCCTTTGCCAATAAAATCTTCTCCTCCTCCTTCTACCTCATGTGGCAAAAGTAGAAATACTAGTAGCCAGCAGTCTAAAAGGAATAGACGGAGAAAGAATAGGAAGAAGATGCCAAAACAAGGGGGTAGCAACCCAGCCTCTGCAAGTCATGCTGGGGGCAAGCACCCTGCCTCTGCAAGTCATGCAGGGGGCACCTACCCATCCTCTGGAGGTCATGATGGGAGAAAACTTTTAGTCACTGAAAATCATACTGAAATTTTGTCTTCAACCACTGTCAGTCATGTTGAGGACACGTCATTGATAACTACTAGTCATATTAATGACAAGTCACCAGTTCCTGTGAGTCATACTGGAGACACCAGATCAGCCACTGCAAGTCATGCTGAGGGAGTTGACATTGTCGACAAACCAAACAAACAGAAGCTTAAGTTCCCTTGTAAGTTTTGCGAGGGAGATCACCTTACTTACTTGTGCCCTGTACTTTCAGAAGTGCAAAAAGTGTGGTCCTTAGTTCAAAAGTCTTCTGCTTCTAAGCAACCAGCCACTGTCAGTCATACTGGGGGCAAGCTGTCAGCCAATGCTAGTCATGCTGAGAGTACTGACGTTGTAAAGGATTCTAAACCTATAGGACGAAAACCAAATTTCCCGCTTGTAAAATTTGTAAGGGAGATCACCTTACTCACCGATGCCCTGCCATTCCAGAGGTACAAAGAGTGTGGTCCATGTCTGAAGGAATCTCTGTTCCTAAGTTGTCTATTGATTCCCTACAGTCAGATCAACCTTTGGTTGATCAAGTGGTTGAACCAATGCAATCTTTGGTCAACCCCACTCTTCCTTTGGAGAGTGAAGTGATCGAATCGATGCAATCTTCAACCGATCCCATCAGTCCTTCAGAGATTGATGCACCTACTGCTGAAGTCTTCTGCATTACCATTTTGGATGTTCCTGAAAAAGGGGGCACTTCATCTATGCCATGTGAACCCCTACCAAGCCCTAGGACCATTTCCTTTGATTGGAATAGTCTAGCCGAGCCTCGTCTTCCTTCTTCGACACCTTTCTAGATAAAGATTGATATCGGGAACCATACGGTTGATCGATGCATTGTCGATGAAGGTGCTTCTGTTAGTATCTTATCCGCTTATGCTTGGAGAGATTTGGGTTTTCCTAATGTTATTCCAGCTGCTAATTGGCCGTTGACCTTTGATAGAAGACCTAGTGAACCGATCGGATTCCTTCGTCAGGCACCTGTTACTTTGGGTGGAAAAACAGTCTTAGTTGATTTTATGGTTTTAAAGGACCCTATGGACTTTGATATGATCCTCGGGCGTGATTATGTTTATGCTATGCATGCTGTGGTGTCTACGCTCTTTCGTGTGATGCATTTCCCTCATAATGAAAACATTGTTACCATCGACCATCTTGCATTTGTTGATCCTCCTTATTACCCAATTGTAGACTAGTCTGATCCCTCGTCATTAGGCACTACTATGTCACATGGGACTTATGTGGCATATTGTTCCTTGCGTTCAAATGCTACTGAGAAGAAGTCTCTGAGTTCATGCTTACCTTCTTAGGACTTAGTCCTGACTTTTGACCAAGTGACACCTCCATCTCAATGTTTAGATATGTATTCTATCTGGGATGATATGATTCCTTCCGATGAAGTTTTCCTAGAGTCTATAGTATAGTCTGCCATTCACTTGGATGTTGATCCAGTCACAGTCATGTCCTGCCCTGGTTTGACCTTAAAGTCTGATCTTCCAGCTGTTGAGTCTTTGGACTCTCCTATAGATCCACAAATCGGTGTTCCTGCTGAGTTTAATTATGCTTCTAGAATTTTCAACTCCCGTGATGATGAATTTGTTTCTGCAGTTTCCATCATGTCCTTCAACTTTGATCTTCCTCCTGAAGTTGATCTTGTTGATTGTAAGTCCTCGGGCTTGGGTACCATAGAGTCTTCATTTGAAAACTCTACCTTGTTTATGCCTATTGTTGATGATAGTGAAGTTGAAAGTATTTCTACCACAGTGACTTGTATCAGGTCTTTCTTCACATATGTTTTAGATATGATCTTGGTACTGATGTTTCTTGGAGACAGGATTCTTAGTTGGATGTATACTTGCTTACTAGTTCTTTTCGACACCTTGTGTGACCATGTCAGGTATATTCGGAACCTTGCGTATAGGTTTAGGCTTCCCCACTGTTATGTTGCATTTGAACCTTTTGCCATCCGAATTCGCCATAGGGTCAAACCTATTGGATATTGGTGTGTTAGCCATCTCTTTATGCATTGTGCACCAGTCCGACAGCAGAGCCTACCTAACATGGGTCACCCTAGTCAGCACCCTTATGCCATTCTGGTGCCCATGCTGAGTTTTTCTCATAGGCTCGGGGGCCTTTTTAGATTTACCATGACTTTGAGAAGAAGCCTAATATCTTTCTTCCTCATATATTTCTGGCCATCCTTGATAAGGCTCCCATCTTTGTGTTCAAATTACATATGCATCTGTTATGATCCCACTTGCACTAATGAGCCTGAAGCCGGCTTCCACGCTTTTAGCTCGTTATATAAGCCTCCATCTCTGATCTCATTTCCGCTAAGCCCTGTATCATTTTTCCTTTGCAATTTGACACCTTTTACCTGGAGGAGACACACCCTGAGTGTCCTTATCTTGCTCATGTTCCCTGCATTAGGCATAGCTTTGTTCCATGCGCTTGGAGCTAGTTTTGCATGTCCCTGACACTCGTCTCCTCCCATTTTGAGCATTCTTCTTTTACTTCGATCTCGTTAAAAACAGTAAGTAGGTTACGAGCATTTCTTCCACCTTTCCTTCGAGCTCATTAAAAACAGTAAGGAGGCTATGAGCATTTCTTTCATCTTCACTTCGAGCTCATTAAAAACAGTAAGGAAGTTGTGAGCATTTTCTGTATCTCCTTTGAGTTCGTTAAAAACAGTAAGGAGGTCATGAGTTTACTTTTCCGGACTCGTTAAACCTTTACGGAAAAGATCCCTATGGAGTTCTTTTAAGCCCTTTTTAGACTCCTTAAATAGGAAAATTTTTCCGAGCATAGTTGTCTTTTCGGGCTCATTAAAATAACTGAACCGACATCCACTTAGGTATAGAATTACCCCTTTTCTGGGCCTTGGTGGATAATTTATGGAAAATGCGCTAGAAGAGTTCTTCTTTCATCATTTTACACTTTTTCGGGGAAGGAGACTAACTTTACGAAAAAGGACCTTTGGAGTCATCTTTAGGGTTTTCAGACTCTCGAAATGTGAAAACACCAAGCGAGCATTCAATTTCTCGGGCTCGATGTGAAATCCACGAGATGGTTGATAGAGGACTGTTTAAGTTTTTCAACTCTATAAACAAGAAAACACCGCCGAGCACAGACCAATCTGAGCTCGATATAAAATCCACGAATAGGTGTATGGAGTTTTCTTCTAGGTTTTTCAGACTCCTTAAATATGAAAATACCATCGAGCATGCTTTAGTTCTTTGTCAAGCTCATTAAAAAAATGAAAAAGGAAAGGGAAGGGAAGAATGTTAAAATATCTTTCAATATGATGGTAGCAAGTCAACTATCTCCTTGAACAAAGCACCTGTTTTGAGTCTATCAAACAAGTTTGGTTCTAGTGATGGCCTTAGGATAAACTTGATCTCATACTTCTTACTCCTCCGTTTGGTTAGTCTTACAATCATATGGAGTATCTGTTAATGTCTCCTACATTGCAGACTTGCATCGTGGTCCCTTTGTGTTCAAAGCTTCCTAAGTCACTCTTGTGTCGTGCTCACTGTTCAAGGATATAACCTGTGTCAACCATTCTGCAATTTCCTTGACCTCATGTGTCAGCCATTCCTTGGTGTCAGTATGTTTCATCATATGTTCAGTCCTACTCCAAATCAGCTCATACCTGTTGAGTGTCCCTCATGTTGGATGATGGAGGATGCATTAAGGCCTCCCTTCCAATGGACTTCTTCCCATCGAATTCAACTCATTGTACTCTGGGAATGAAGTTTAGAGTTTCGGTTAGCACCTTGGGGATTGCAGTCATTAGTGGCAGTTTCCCTCGCTATTGGATAGATGGGAATACATCAATGTCTCCTATCTGATGGATTCTTCAAGTGTTCGACGACAAGACCACTTATTCGCATTTGCTTGAATGTACTAGGTACCTTGGGTTCCATTTTCATTACTGGTGGACACCCTCGCGTTTGTTAACAGTATACATCAATGACCGGTAATCAAACGATACCTCCCATGTTCGACATCAACTCATTTATTCGCATGGATAGGTTTGTACCTTGGGTTGTTTTTGGATGAAGACCTTGGGATACTCGATAGCATCACCTCATTTATGTTATCGCCCAAGTTGCGCAAGACTGAGCCACACTCTTTTTGGGCTCTTGATGAGACATAGATCCAGCTTGTTCTCTATGGCTATGTTCTCCAGTTTTGACATAGATCCACCTTGTATTTACGTGGCTATGTTTACACTTATGTTTCTCATGGATCCACGCTTACATTCTAGTGGCCATGATATATGCATCAGTATTTGGATCATTATTGTATCCTCTTGGAGGTCATGTTCCACCATTTTAACATGGACAGTTACCCCAAGGATGAGTTTGTCTGACATTGCCTTTGCTTTCAGGTACTTCATTTGAGCCTATGATTCTTGGTTTCTCCGTTCCTCCATGATTCAACTCTTTGTTATTTATAATATATTTCGGCCATCATTTCCCGCACTCCCTCTGACCTCATACATTAGGGGGCATCTGTTATAGCTTGAAATGACACCTCTTCGTCCGTGACGCCACTTGTTTCCCTTGGTCGCATGACGACACTTCTTGAGATAAAGTTCAGTCACACAACAGGACATTTTTGGATGGAGGAGTCATTTGGGACACTAAAAATGGTTGAAATTACCTCATTTTGGACCCATTTGATGTATATGACCCTTAGTAACATTTTTCCAGACCAAACCATCTCCTGAAAATGAGCAGAAAAGCCTGTTTTTGGCCATTTTTTAACATGAGCGCTGGTACACAGGCATGATAGTAGCGTGTGTACCCTACTCTAGTGTACAATAGTAGCACTCAAACCTTCTGAGTGCTACTCCACTGTGAAATAGTAGCGCTCAACTCCATATGTACGCTACTTTGTCTACTGTAGAGTAGAGTACACCCCTGTTTTGGTCAAAATCTTGAAATTCGAGTAAGATAAGTTGGTTGGGAAACCTCTTGAGTGGTTATAACTTCTTTTCCTCTTCCTCACTGACTATATAAGGAGGGTAGAAGGGCCATGTTAGGGGACTAAGCCCAATTACAAAGTTATGCTGGAGGAATGGAGACCCTCATCCCCCTCTCTTGTGCTTCAGTTTTGGTAAACCCTAGCACAGTTGATTAGAGGCTGGAATCCTTGGAGAACAGAAGTAGGAGACCTTGAATCTAGCTTTCGTGAAGTGCCAAGCTTGAAGGAAGGTATAACTTTATGTACTTGCTTTCATTCATCAATAAATATTAGACGTTCTTTCCTTTCCAAATATGACCTATTCTCGTATATCTCTGATTTGATTATTGTTTAATTATAGTTTGATGTCTTGTTATGTCATGGATATCAGTCTTATATATGTAGTCAAATGTGTTTGAGAAAGGTATCAAGTTGTTTTGCAGGTCTGGGCATTGCGACACTGGATAAGTATTGAAGAGCGAGGGAGGCAAAGCTAGGATCAACCTTCTAAATGAGGTGCTTACATCTCTAAACCCTAATCTCTTCATTTATTTGTTGTACTTGCAGAATGCTTGTAAGTCTATCTTTATCACCGTAAGTTGGTAGTTTATCCCCTGAACTATAGGTGCATTTTCCCCACAACAGATCTTCCTTGGTCAAGGGAAGTACACAGTAGATATCCTGAAGAGATTCGGGATGATGGATTGCAAGGACATGGCCACACCTATGGCATTGAATCTGAACCTTCTATGTGATGCTTCATCTGAGCCGGTTGATGTCTCTTTGTATCATCAGATGATTGGGTCCTTGGTGTACTTGATGAACACGAGACCAGATATTTGCTTTGCGGTGAACACATTAAGCCAGTTCCTGACATATCCGAGGAGTGTTCACCTGGTTGCTGTAAAGCATGTTCTGAGGTACCTGAAGGGTACAGTGGATTATGGGCTCAAGTATGAAGCAAATCAAAAGTTTAACCTGCAGGGTTATGTTGATTCAGATTGGGCTGGCAGTGCTGGAGATAGCAAGAGCACATCTGGGTGCTGCTTCAGTATGGGATCAGGTGTGATCTCTTGGTTTAGCAGGAAGCAATCCTACGTAGCACTGAGTACAGCCGAGGCAGAGTATGTTGCATCCTGTTCAGCTAGTTGTTAGGCAGTATGGCTACGGAAGCTACTGTCTGAGTTATTTGATCTTCCGGTGGATGCTACTGGTATCTTTTGTGATAACCAGAGTTGTGTGAAGCTGTCCGAGAACCCAGTGTTTCATGACAGGTCGAAACACATAGAGATCAAATATCACTATATCAGGGATATGGTGTAGAGAGGAGCTGTGAAGCTCCTGTACATTGCGATGGATGAGCAGATTGCAGATGTGCTGACGAAGCCACTAGACAGGGTGAAGTTCGAGTACTTCAGGGAGAGGCTTGGTGTTCTTCAGATTGATGACACTTCGAGGAAGAAGTGATGGACACATTTGCTGAAGCCATTCCAAGCATGTTGGAAGGAGGATCCTTCACATGGCTGTGGATGTAAGCGCTGGATGATGAGCATTAGGATGATGTTCTGGTTTCTGCTTTGTATGATCAGTTGGATCATTTATATATGTATGCATGCATCATGTTGGATGTTGGATATGATCAGTTGGATCATTTATATGTATATGTATGTATGCATCATGTTGGATGTTGGATATGATCAGTTGGATCATTTATATGTATGTACGCATCATGTTGATGCTAGATATGATCGGTTGGATCATGTGTATGTATTTTGTATATGCATCATGTTGGATGCTTGGACCATGTATCTGTATATGTATCAGGTGGATACATTGTATGATCAGGTAAATCATGTATGTTGATATGTATCATGTATTTATATTTGTATCAGGTGGATACACTGTGTGATTAGGTGGATCATGTATGATGATATGTATCAGGTAGATACTTGGTATGCATCAGGTAGATGCATTGTATGATCAGGATGATCATGGATGACGAGCTTTAGGATGTTGCTCCAGAGCTTTAGGATGTTGCTCCAGATGACATGCAGCAGGATGTTGCAGTGATGATGATCAGGATGATCATGTGTACATCAGGATGATGTATGGTGAGTATCAGGTTGATACTCTGTGGCAGTGGAACAGGTTGTGCAGATAAGCATGTAATTTGTGCCCTGGGATATTTGCAGATAGTCTTTCGAGGTTTTGCCTATGGCATGTAATTTGTACCCTAGGATATCTGGAAAATGCTCTTTCTAGGTTTTTCTTGGGAGGACATATAATTTGTGCCCTAGAAGATCTGCAAATAGTCTTTCGAGGTTTTTCCCATGGCATGTAATTTGTGCCCTGGGATATCTGGCAGATGCTCTTTCGAGGTTTTGTCCTATGGCATGTAATTTGTGCCCTGGGAGATCCAATAGGTTGAGCCGTGTGCTCGTAATCAGTCCTGGGATGCTCTTTCGAGGTTTTTCCATGACCACATGTAATTTGTGCCTTGGGAGATCCAATAGGTTGAGTCTTGTGCTCGTAATTAGTCTTGGGATGCTCTTTTGAGGTTTTGTGGTGACCACATGTAATTTGTGCCCTGGGAGATCCGATAGGTTGAGCCTTGTGCTCGTAATCAGTCCTGGGATTCTCTTTCGAGGTTTTGTGGTGGGGTCACATGTAATAAGTCCTGGAGATCTGGACAGGATGAAAAAGGACTCAGATGCTCTTTAGGGTTCTTGCTAGTCAAGAGACTCTTCTAAGGTTTTGTGACGCACGTAATAAGTCCTGAGATTTCCACAGTATGGCCAGTGATGATGAAGACCTGCAGGTGGTGGGCCTACATCTAGTATGAAAAAGGACTGGCTCTGTAGAACTTCTTATGACGAGTAGAGTCAGATATTGGTTGAGATAGCAGCAGCAGTGACAATGATGATGATGATGCATCGATGACGAGGATCCCGAGAAGAAGACTTGTCTAGCAGATATGTGTTGAGAAATAACTTCCTAGTTAAGAGGGAGTGTTGATATATATGTAACTTTGGAATCTATTTCATCTATGTATTTCATACATATTTATTGTACCCTTATCAGAGATGTGTTATTCCTCTATAAGGAAGTGTCGTCATGTGGATTGACAAGTGTCACAAGTGTGTGTACTTGCCGATGGGTTATTAGACCACCATGTGTGGGGTCGGCCCTGAAATATATTTTATATTATGGATGTATCTAGATAGACAAGTCAGACCCATAAGGTCACTAGGCAAACAAGTTAGTATAAATAGAGACCGGGAGATCTTTATTTTGATTATTCAGAAAGTCACACTTCTCTCACTCAGAAAGTGGCGCACTAGTGAGGAGGAGGATCATTTGCTACTAGGAGACTATCTCAAGTGTATTTTGGTTGTACTTTGGTTGAGCCATTGCTCTCTCTATCTCTGAGGAAGTTGTGGGGTTTTTCACCTTAGGGTTTTCCCCACGGAAACTCTGTGTCTCTTGTATCTCATGCTTTTGATTCTTGTGATGCTTGTCATGCTTATTGTGATTGTTATGCATTGATATACTATATATGTTATTCTCTCAGTGAAGATCCTAGAGGATTGTGAATTAATGCTCAAAATTTAACAGTATCCACATATCATCATCGACCATATCACTCCCCCTTTCGAGGAGGGTCCTTCTGAACTACACCAAGCTTGTCTCAGAAATACTCAAACTTTACTCGAAACAGAGGTTTGGTCAATATATCAACAACTTGTACATCAATGCTCACATAATCGAGCTTTATATCTCCTTTCTACACCATATCTTGTATATAAAAATATCGGATCTCTATGTGCTTTGAATTATCATGGAAAACTAGATTCTCTATCATCTTGATACAACTCTTGGTTGTCACACAGGATCACAGTGGGTTCCATCTCTAAGTCAAACAATCCTGATAACAACTTCCGAAGCCATATCACTTCACAACTAGTAGAGCAAGCAACTATATATTCCGCTTCAACTGTGTTGAGAGCCACACTAGACTGCTTCCTGCTAAACCATGAGATCATGGCAGATCCCAAACAATAACATCCACCCGATGTACTCTTTATGTCTGATACACTTCTTTCCCAATCAACATCTGTATAACCATACAATATGAAGTCATGATCTCCAAGATAATATAGACCAAAGTCTATCGTACCCTTTAGGTACCTCATCACATGCTTTGCAACCATCAGGTGAACATGTCTGGGCTCAACCAGATACTGACTCAAGGTGTTCACAGCAAAGCATATACCTGGCCTGGAATTCATCAGATACAGCAATGACCCAATAATCTGTCTGTACATAGTCACATCCACTAACTTTGATGAGTCATCATCTAACAACTTCAGGTTGGAATCCATGGGAGTGGCCATGGATTTTTCATTCCAACATATTAAATACTTTCCCTGGTTGAGAAAGATTCATTCTGGGCCTTCCTATACTTCTAGTCCTAGGAAGTAATGCATTAATCCGAGATCTTTCATCTCAAATTCTGGAGCTAGCTTCTTCTTGCTTTCCATGATTTGTTTCTCATTCCCTGTCAGAAAGAGATCATCCACATACAATAATGGTATGACATGTTCGTCATCCATAACCTTTAAGGTAAAGGTTAGGATCAACTTTACTTTTGGTAAAGCTCACTACTACATATGGCTCAAAAGTCCCACGAAAGTTTGCCACGAAACAGTTAAAATTGATGTTTTCGTGGAAAAACAATTTAAATTTTTGGAAAAAATTGAAAATTTCCCTGACGATCATCATTTTAGCCATGGATGGACTTTTCGTCTCTATAGCCACGAACGTTTGTCTCTATAGCCACAAAAAGTCCATCTGTCGCTATAGCCACAAAAAGTCCATCTGTCGCTATAGCCACAAAAAGTTGGATATCATATATGTCAATATGGGGAAGGTCTGAATCACCCCTCTAATAAATGGAAGGTCAATTAATTTCTTTAAGTAAACAAGAGGGATGCATTAAAGTCTCCCCGGCTTCTTCCATTTCTGTTCATTTTGATGCTCAAAATCCTTGGAATAAACCTAAAGGAACTAAACTCACAAAAACAATTCCCGGAATTGAAATAGCTAAGAGAGTCAAGCTGGTAAACCATTCCCAATGTGTACATGATACCCCCTTTTTAGGGGGGTCTATAATTAGGGAAGAAGGCCTAAACCATGTGTTTTACTCTAGATATTCTTGTGGATTGCTAAAAAGTGAAAAATGAAAGGTGGTCAACTTGAGTAGTGCTTCTCCTCAATAGAAAAGAACAAAGGGATTGGAATTTTACTGTTGTTTTAGTTTCTCTGAGAAAGAGGAATTAAATATCATTGTAGCTTTTTTTTTCTTTCCTTTGGGGATGAAGATGTGGTTTTCTTTGGGCATACCCTCATGTTATATTATGTTTTCCCATTTGTAAATAATCAATATAAATATAAGAAGCATTTAAAAAAATAAAAAGAGAAAATAACTATTATGGAACTTCAAGTTGAAATATATCGGAAAACAAAACCATATTTGAAAATCCCTCTAGTAAGATGAAGATTCATTGTTAAACAATGGGAGGCAATTCTATAAAGAAAGGAAAAATAATAATCAATGCATGGAGACATTAATGGCTTAATTTTAATGTAGGGTGACCCCTAAAAATAATTTTATTTGCATGATCTCCCAATCTATCGGGCTTTCTAGATTACGACCCCAATAAGAGATTTCAAAGTCCTAGGACACAATTAAACTCTCTAAACAAGAGGGTGGTCTAGGTGCAAATTATTTTCATATAACAGGTCAAGTTTTTGGATTTGAGCTTGCTTGAAAGCTCATGATAGGTGCAAATGGGTGGTGGAAGTATTTTTTACTCAATTTATGTTGAAGAATGATACACCATAGAAGGATAATCAAAACTTAGTCTCATATGCATGATGGTTCACAACCCTATAAAGCACTAACCTAGGTATTCTATGTATTAAATAATTCCATTTTGGGAAACTTGAAGGGAGTATTATCAATATCATGGGATGATAGATTTTCATAGCAAAAATTTTAAATAAGGGAGGAAGCCTGTCATCTTCTACCACAATTTAACACCCACAACATCCCATTAATTGTTGAGTTTGTTGTTTGGAACATGGAAGACTCGTTGATAGATTGAGACAAGGAAGTGGGAGATTGCCTAATTATAAAATCGAACTATTCCACTCTGATAAGGAGTTTTTTTTGGATAAAAATGAATTATTTAGATATTTCACATATGTGGTGAATGCAATGAGAGGGAACGTTGGATTCAAAGACTTAACTTTATCTTGAGAATAGTGTCCATAATCAATCAATTCAAACCTGTGACCTTTCACAGCCCGACGATTCGAACCTGTGACCTTTTGCAGCCTGACGATTCGAACCTGTGACCTTTTGCAGCCATGGATGGAGTGCGTAACCCTTCCACGACAGTGTCAATTCCCAAGGTAAGAAGAGGATCGCATTCAAATTTTGGTTTGTTGGACAAATTCATTAGGATTGTAATGGTACAAAGATCGCATTTACATTGGAAACCCTTTTGTTGCAACCAATTAATTTTCAAGAAAACTGTTATTTATTTATTTTTCAATCGAAAGCTATATTCTGGACACTTATTTGCTTCGTTCAGCGTAAAAAGTTGCAATCATAGACCCATTTTTCTCTTCGCCGTTATCTTCCCAGTAGGAGGGCTCACAAAAAACCCTGCAAAATTTACCTGTAAAACCCTTATCATGAAAGGGGAAGCGAAGAAGAGAAAGAGAAAATACATATACATTGTCTTTGTTTTTTAGTGTAGGAAACACCATTGATTACAGGGGTTTTGATGTCCACAACTGCGTTGAAATGAAGATACGACATTTAGGTGTCGAAAGAAGTCAAAGCTTGCACACCATATCTTTATTTCCCCAAATTATACGATCCCAAAATATTCATATGCAGCCTACACAAACTAAAAATCACAGGTAAGAGTTTGCTTGCAAAGTGTTTGTCAAAATATGTGAGAGAAAATTTCAATTTCTGTTATATAGATCCCAAAATTAAATTACTCTTGTGCTTTTCCTTCTATTGTTTGGCTTTTCCTTCCTCCATTTAATGGATTTTGTTCTTTCATTATAGTTAAAAAAATGTTGAGGTTTCGGTGGGTTAACAAATGCTAAGTTAAGAGCAGTGTTGGGTAGGTAGTTTCTCACTTCAGAGTGTCACATGGTAGTTGCTACAAGTTTTCATGTGTATGAAATTCCATGTGGTCTAGTCCTAAAACCCTGACTCATGTCAACATCATGGTCAAAGTTAAATGGTGGGTTGGATTTGCTCTTTTTGGTTGATACTTTGCATATGAAATAGTCTTAGGAAAGATAGAAGAGTGCTTAATTGACTGCTTTTCCCAATATAGCGATGTTGCTTAGTTGGATTAGCTGAGAAAAATCCTAATCTAGGTACTTTCTATTGCCTTTTCATGCAAATAAAGCTGCTGATTGGAACACCAAGTCAAAAGCTAGTTTGACTTTCTAAGGAAGACTAGTTCATTGTCCTTTTGCATGATGGACAAACATTCTAGTTAAATTTACCATTGTTGTTAAAACACTGCATGAGAATTGATTAGTTGGCATGGCTAGGTATGGTTTTCAAACTGTTGTTACATAGCAAGCAGGGATAACCAAGAGATTGAGGAATGGAAAAGCTTGCTACAATGTAATTGCTTAGGTGAGATATGGTTTCACCTTATGGCAGAGAGGAAGTTCACATGCTAGCAGACAGCAAACCAAAAGATTCAAAAACAACATGTGACCATTACAGAGTTGGGAAATAATTGATGGAGGTTGTTTATGGTTTAGATTGGGGTGTATTAAGCACAGGAAAAATGCACTCTAAACCAAGCTGCACATGAGGATAGTGCCTTGGTTGCATATTAGTCCTAGTCTAAAGAAGGGCACTAAAAATTGACACTGACCTGCTTTTTAGGATGTTGAATTAGCTATAAAAAGCATGGATTAAACCATATAACATCAATCATCTAGTAGTTATAACTTATAACAATACCATCAAATGATCAACCATAACAGCTTTTATAGGAGCTTGGCAAAGAAGGGAGGTACCATAACATTGTCATAAAATGATCAACCTAGTATATGAGCTTTTAGTATAGGAGAGGTAGGGAGCACCTCAGGAGCATGCTTTGAAATGTGAACGGATAATAGTTTATTCCTTGTGATACTCTTTTATAATCCTGCATATTTGCTTCTTAGATTACTTTTATGCATTCTTGACCAATGCAAACTTTTCAGATTCTATATTTTATCTATTTTATTTGTTGGATGGTTGGACATATAGTATTGACCCCTCATTAATATATTGGTTTCAGCACAAGGGTGGGGGTTTATTTTTTTGAACTTTCATTACTCTAGTGTGAAGGTAAATGATGGTGCATATTTGATGGGTCCTTTAAAAGAGGTAATTGAGGATATTGTTAGAGAAAACATGGTACATATTGCAAATTTGCAACAAATAGTGCTTCTAAGAATGTACTTGCAGGGAGGATGATTGAGGATAAGTACCCATATATTTTTTGTTCCTTGTGTTGGTCATTGTGTCAATGACTTAGAGAGATAGTGGTTGTCCTTGAGTGGTAGTGATGGAAGGGGTCCAGGACCGGTGATGGTACAAAAGTCAAGGACCTTATCATAGGTTGCTCATCTAATGAATTTTCTGTAAGGGTGGTGGAGACAATGCTTATCTTTAATACTATCATGGATTCCCTTTTCATATTTAAAAAATGAGACTACTAATTGGGGGATGCTTATAAGGGTATTGATCAGATGAGGCAGAGGATTCTAGAAATGACATAGATACATGGATGAATTTTTTTGTGTTATTATGGACTCCTGGAGAGGCATAAGATGCTTCACACCCCTTTTCATTTCGTGGCATTTCAAATCAATCTAAAATGGTTTGACAAAAAAGGAAATGCAGATGCATAGGTCATGCAAAACTTATCAACAAGTGTTATGACCTAGATGATTGCATAACAATATGGATAGATATGGGGACACAATCTGAGTTTAGAGTGTCAATTCTTAGATAAGGATTGACCAATATGGAGAATTGACTCTCTTTATTTGTCAATTGGGTATCCCTTTACTTTCAAAAGTAAATTCAAAATGTTTTTGAAACTTCTAACTTGGATTTTTAAAATATTTATAGTTCCATGTTATTCAGAATTAAGTTAGCAAAAATAAGGTTGAAGTCCATTTCACTTTACACACAAGTCACTAGTTGATTAACATGCGAGTGAAATTAGATTGAATATTCATACTTTGTCAAGCTTAATTGAAATACCATGAATACGATTTGGTGTTTTTTCATTGAAATCTATGCCTCCTTTCTTGCAATTTCCATAGTACTGAGTTGGAACCACTAGTATTGAGTATGTGTGTGCATGGCGGCTCACAAGTGGATGGTGAGTATTACATTCCCATGTACGTTTTTCAGTATAATGTAGATGCTAGATAGAATGGTATGACCTCACCCAAGGTGGTAAAGGTCAAGTGACGAGGCAGAAGATGACATGCATTAGAATGAATTTCATACCAGCCTACTATGGCTTGTCCAATGTCTCTTCTATGCTATATCTATCATTTGATATTTTATCATTATATACTTCTAAATTTAAAATTTTATAAAATCTTGCATAATACTGTATGCACATTGTTATCTTTCCATTGTCGAATATAACAAGATCTATCATGAAGTGAATATGAGTTGCTTTACTTTTATTTTCTAGGATTTGAGCTGAATTATTATGTGACTTCATGTTTTATGATGCATGATGATTTGAATTATGACTTTAAAGTTTAATTCCATCTATATTGTACAAAATTGATGCATTGTATCTTTTGGTCATTGGAATGGATTTCTGATATTAATAATATGTCAATGGAGAGGGGTGGAATGTGTTTTACCATAAAATTTTCAATCCCATGTTTCTCATTATGTTTCCTTTTTCTACTTCTTGTTTATGGTAACATAGTTCCATGCATATTTCTCTCCATTTTAAAATATCTTTACAGATATGTGAACTATTTGATAACTGTGAATGGTAATACTAGTAATGTTACTGTGAATGTTTTAGATCTTGTGAAAGATGTTTGTCAACACTCTTTAGAAGTCTTATGTTTAGTGACCTGGATCTGTAGTTATTTTCTCTAAAATATTGGTTGATACTATTCAGGTGTTTGGCATTTTCCCTTTTGATTTAATTGATTTTAAAGGGCATATTTTGTGGTTGATAGTTCATGGTTGAAAGCTACAGTAATAGGCTAATAGATTCTTTGTATGACAAGATTACAAAGCAAGACAAATAGATTAGAATTTCCACAAGGAGCTTCACCATTCAATAATAGTGCATGGTAGTACCTGTCTTCCTCCAATTGGATGGCAGTAACTTCGTTGGCATAGCTCTGTTTAGCAGCTATAAACTTCACAAATCTTGGCACAGGAGATAAATATAATGCCATACTCCACTATCTTACATGATAAGTCACTTTTATATGTCTAATTAACGAAAATTTCAAGGTTGTATGCCAAAGGAATTATGACGAAAATTGTCATTCAAAGCCATTAGTAGATTCAAATCACACTTTTTGTCCATCTTAAAAAGAAGCTCGGCATCTTATACAGCCGAACTATCATAACTATCTCAGCAGGTTTCCATCAACCTAACTCAGAAAGAGCCATGTGGATAGCAAGTTATAAAGGAGTAACTGTTGTAAGAATCATTCAAACTGCTGTAAGAATAATTCATGGTGAATGGCTGGTAGGATAAGTCACTGGAAACTAATGGTCACTTTTGTTGAGAGATTTCGGAAGGCTGATAATTATAATTATGTAGGATAATAAAGTCACTATTAATAGACCACAGGAGCAACAAATGGTAGAATTATTTCTAGGGAAGTCGACGTCATGCTTGTAGTGACAAACAACTGTCATAAAATTTTTTCTAAACAGTAGTTAACCACAACAGCTACCATCCAATCAGGAACTTTTAGGTGGAAAGAAAGGTGACACATTTTGTGGTGAAAGAAAGCAAGGAGAAAACATGCCAAAAGCAGTAAGCAGGTCGACCTTAAGGAGATAATCTGATAAAGGTATAAATTTTGCATAGTGCAGGAAGTTGTAACTAGATATAGTCTTAAAATAAAACTAGAACTATGAGAAAATTACTCATTGTCAACTGTGTACAAAAGCAAGCCACTAATCAAAATGAGACTATAATAAACCTACAACCAAAAAATGCATATAAAACCAACCAAATACTTAATTCAAGCCAGAGAGAGTGAAGCTATTTCAAGACTGAGAGATGTAATAATGATGGGCATTGGGTTCCTAAGAAAAAATAATACATAGCTCAGAAAGCATTAAAAAAATCCTCCATACCAAGCAAGTTAGCAAAGCTAACATCATAGGGGCTGGGGCATCAAATTTTGTTGTTCAAAATTTGTCATGACAACATACATATATAGGATGGAGGGGAAATGGAATCAAGCCTAAGTGAATTGGAGCCTTGCAACTCGATGCATGTTTGAGTCTCAACAATCTACCTTTTAAAATTGAACCAAAACACCAAAGGAAGTTTGTTAATGGCTCGATTTGAGAAAATTCTAAATGTGAGTAATTAAGTGCTTGAAAAGATCTGTACCTGTCTATGGAAACTTTTTCCAAGTGCTTCCTATTTCCTGCAGTTTCCTACACAAACCATTTGAAAGTTTTCGAAACTTTTGGACCCTTTCCATACTCAATTCTGAAAAATTCATTCCCATTTTCAATACTTGGGTACACAACTTACAACACAAATATTTTGTGTTTGTTTGTTTGTTTGTAGCCCCTTTTTTCTTCAATTTTTTGTGGCCCTCTGATTTAAGTACTTTTTTTTTGTGAGATACTTCTTATATTTAGAAGGCCATAGTTACAATCATACCCACGGAGGGTTTTGAACCCGGGTCTCCACATTAATACAAGCTTTATCACCTTGCTGCTTGCAAATATACGACATGCAATGGACTAGAGTTTTGTTTTCCCCATGCAATGGACTAGAATTTTCTGGAGCAAAAACAATTGTAGAATTGCCCACATTTGGTGTTTTTTTGCTTGGCAATGGTTACTTGGAGAAGTAATTATTTGTGATAGCAGATATTCTTCTTTCCATATATTTTGTCAATAATTCCTTGTACTTTGAGTGGCTTGACAAAAATTTGGTTTGAATTTTGAGTACGATATCGTGGGGCTATATGCTAGCAATAGGAAAAGTTCAGTCTGCTTTTGATCAATCCACATGCTCACCAAGGTTGGAGGGTTCAATGAGGGTTTAGATCTAGACTGGTAATGCTTGTGGTCACACTTGGTATTTTGACAAACACTTTTCCCACTTTACTAGATTTTCCTGCAGGTGCTTAAAGCCAAATTTGATATGTTCTTTGCTTGATTTGGAGAGTTGTTAATGGTCATAAGGATCTCACATAAGGTTGGCGGAAGATTAAGAGGGTTTGCAAGCCTCATGTCTCGGTCCTTGTCTCCAAAGCATTAGAAGGCCATGCATTAACATAGCATGAAAATTATGTGATTTGTCATATGTGGTGGTAGAAATAAATAATGAGTGAATGGGGAACCTTTAAGAATCTCATAAGTCATAGTTATTTCTAACAAAAATACCCTTTAACCTCCTAATTAACCACTTTACTCTTAACCAACATCCCAATGATTCCAGTGAGGCATCATTTTCCTAGTTCTAAATTTGTATGCCTAATCTACAAAGGGTGCAAGTTGCATAACTCCTAGATGGATAAAATCGACTGTCATGCATTTATGATCAAATTCTATTTCAATATGATATCATTCTTATTGTATTGTGGCAGGGGGTCGGTACTATGAGCACACCTAGAGCTTCTGGACAGGTAAAGTTGACTCTCATAGTAACAATAAAGTTTTTTTATATTAATCAATTTTATTAGTTCAATTTTTAGTTATCGATATTAATATGTATTGCTTATTGTATTGTGGCAGGGTAACCGTGGGAAGGCACCAATGTCATCCAATCAGTTAAATGATAGCGTAATAGTACCTAAACATGATTATAGTACTTTTTTTTGTTATTATATGCATTATATATTTTTTACGTGATTTTTTTATTGATGTTTGTAGAGCACACCGCATCAAGGTGATGATGTGGTCAATGAAGTAGAGATACGTTATTCAACCGACCCAATGGTTACTGTGAAAATGGCTTTGAACAAGTGCAATGACGACCTTCTTGAACTGATTTTAATCGATCCAATGACTGAAGAAATACAAGCTCAAATTGCTGAATTGAGGAGAAAGATAAAAAAATACGGGGTAAGGGGCATCTTTGAAAGTTTTTACTAACTACATATATTCATTTATGTTATTTTAGTTTTCCTTTTTTGATATGTTCTAATCAATTGAAGTTGTATTCCTTAGAGTTTTTTGGAGCCAACACTCGTGTGTCAAGAACAGATTGTAGAGGGCGGTATAGTTAGTAGCGATGCTTCAACACTTCGTAAATCTACCGTACCAACGAGGCTATTTTCCACTCCTACACAACAGGGCACTTTAGATGCCACACCCTCAATGGATGTTGGAGGTGAAGATGGCCCTTCAAACACCGCTACTCCACATGATGATAGAGAGGACAGTGGCATCGATTGTGATAGTTGCTATCCTGGCTCAATGCGTGTGGTTAGCAAGGGATCATTGCCTGTTAGCTTCTTGGTGGACAATGAGTGTATTCCAATCAAGATACCGAAGATTGCAGGTATTATTTAATTTACTATTTGTTTTTTATTCATGTAATTCAAAGCCACATAACTCAACCTAGTTTTAATTAATGATCATATGTTTTTTGCAGGAAATAATTTCTTTTATAAGAACCTGCATGAAAAGGTGTTAGAGATTTTTTGGCCCACCATTCGTACACGGTGGAATGCCCAAAATGACAAATTGAAATATGATTTGATGAACCACATGGTCAGCTTGTTTGGTGAGACCTTCAACAAAAAAGGTGTCACTGTAGCAGCTGGGATAAATTTGAAATATGTCAGGGCAGATTATAGGGAGAATCTGCAAACTAACCAAAAGTATGAGCGTCCTCCAATGGTTCCAGACAAGGAGTGGAAGGTGCTCATTGAGGATGCAAAGGAGAAGGCATTGAGAAAACAAGGAAAGACTAAGCCAATCGGTTCAAGAAGGTATGGCACATATCATATTTTTTTAAAACTTTTAAATATATTTAAGTTGCAATATCTAACGTATTTGCAACCTTTCATAGGCTCCCCGACACATCTAAAGCAACTAAGGCAAGAATGGAAAAACATGGGCAGCACAAACTGGGCCAACGTGAATATCAGAAGCTAAGGGCACGAATTGTAAGAATCATTTGATCATTATCTACAGCCAACAATTAATTGATTTTTCTAACTGTAGCGAACAATTAATTGATTTATCACAAGCACTTTACATGGTGTTATGCATTGCAAGGAAATGCTTTTCTTGAGGCAGCCACTGATAAAGACTTGAAGTTCGGCTTCAAGTACGGTTTTCACATGTGCTGGAACATCGAAAAAGCTTGGGGAAAACCCCAGTTTCCCCATTGATTCACGTTGAGGTAAATAAAATCAATAAGGACATCATTATAATGAACTTGCGTAATCTATCCATGAATGATTACATCGAAAAATGAATGTCTTTTTTTGTTTTCAGGGTGAGACCTACAAAAGCAGCGAGGGTAGCGGTACTGAACCGGTACCATGCGATGGTGGTGAGCTGCCTAGCCATTTAGGTATGTATGTTATAAAAAAAATGTATTCAATATGATTTTAAATACATAATTGATGACGTTTATTAATTAATATTTTTCTATGAATGGCAGAGGATGTACCTTCTCATGCTCAGTCAGGAGAGGAACAAATGGCAGAGCCAATGAACACTCCAATTGATTTGGCTAGTCAATGAGTAGGTAAAGATCATTGTAATGAAATTGAAAATAATGAAAAACGTATATCAATAATAACTTCGCACTTATATCTATATAACTGTCTTGGTTTTTGCAGATGATGCCCCTGTCCATCCACCTCCACCCCCTCCTAATCAATGTACCCGAAGTATGGTGCGGGAGTGCTTATCCATACAATCAATGGAAAAAGAGGGCAAAACAACTACAACGGGGCAAGACACCGAAGATGAAGTCCCCCTCTTACAATTTATGAGAAGAAAAAAAAACATAAAAAAATGTAGTTGTAAACATTTAAGATTGGTATTTGACTGAGTGAAGCCATGAACTCTTTTCAGCTTTGTAACAAGTTTATTCATCTAGTCGTTTCATGGTGATATTTTGGAATTGAGGTTTCATATATGTATGTTATTGCTCATATTATATGTCTGAATATGTGTGACCTCTTTAGATGACTATGGTTATCCTCAAGGGACTAGCCACCCCTTCCTGAGTTAACCCGAGGAATATGAGATGACCATATCGTTTATAGATGGTTTATTGCTATTAATTCTTTTGTTTTCGGAACTTTGATGATTTATGTATCTCTATGTTTGATAATACTGTGCTTATTAGAACAATTAATATAACTATGTTTGTGCTTTTTGAAATTTATATGCGAAATGTTTTTTCACTTTGTTGCATAGCTTATTATTGAATATGTGTGACATCTTCTGAGGAATATGGTTATCGTCAAGGGGTTGGCCACCCCTTTATGAGTTAACCTGAGGAGGATGAGATGACCACATGACCTTCCTTATCCTAGGATGATGATTATGAGCTTCTTCTCATTGCATGAGACACATGAGACGTATGAACACATACAATTGAGAAGGCCCCTAAACCTACCTTTGACAATGACTTGATGTGCTTGAGACTAGTATGACATCGTGTTGCCTTATTATGATACATTGACTTGCATGCTTACTTGTATGTGATGTTTAGCCTTGCATGTTTACTTGACTTGCATGTTTATTTGACTTGCATGTTTAGCCTTGCATGTTTACTTGTATGTGATGTTTAGCCTTGCATGTTTACTTAGCCTTGCATGTTTAGCCTTGCATGTTTACTTGACTTGCATGTTTACTTGTATGTGATGTTTAGCCTTGCATGGTTCCTGACTGTTGGTTCATGATGGTTACCTAACTTGCATGTTTACGTTGACTTGCATGTTTACTTGTATGGTATGATCTTTTTTAGGGTTTTTTCCAGTTCAACATTCTCTCCTTTAACCCGTATGTTGGTCTAGTTGAGTCTCATGCAACTAACCTAAAGCTATGAGGTTGAAGTCTGAGGATAAGGGAGGTCTGCCCCAACATCTGAATAAATTTTCTTTCTCCTTAGTCATTTCAGCATTGCAAATGATAATGTGACATGTCCACAATAATGAATTTGTTTGTTTTCTCAGTGTCAATGGGCATGCTGTAGTTTCCATATTCAAATGCAACTCAAAATAGCAGTGCAATTATTGAACTTTTATAATTCCTTATATTGCTAATATGTTTATTTGTATAATTCCTTCTATACCCTAATATATGCTTCAGTTGTTTTAAACTATACAAAAATATCAAGAAGAACTAAGTAAATTTATGACCTTGTTTCGTAGACCTGAGGTAGCCTTTTACTGTATTTCAGATGCTTTGTTGTCACTGGCTACTCAAAGCAAGAATTGGATTACATTGCATTCACGTTGCCTATACTTATTTCAAAATTAAGTTTGTTGTATTCCATCAATTAACGTTTAAAGAATGAACTAAATACTGAGTTATGAAGTGTTTGAGCCACGAGCATTTATAGATGATTGACAATCTTAGAATGTGGTTGAGTCGTATATGATAACCATTAGTCAATATGAAATAATTTTAGGTCTGAAATAAATAATGCACATTACAAACTTCAAGAATAGTTGTAGCCATGGAGGCCAGGCAGATATATTAAGCTCTTTTTGTTTCTGATCATCAGGCTTTTAGTCCTTTATATTAGGATTTTTAGGATTCTTGTATTCATTTCAGTTTGTTTTCATTGATTCTTTGTATTGTTGGCTTGGTTCATTTGAGAAAAGTGACAAAATAAGTGCTTAGCAGCAGGCCTGTGAAAAAATACTTCAATACTTTGTTGTGGGAAGGGTTTTTTGTTAAAAATTGAGTGCAATTTAGAGAGATTATAAAGATGTTGGTCCTATTTGAAACCCCTGTGGGGTTCGCACTATTCAAAGTACTTGATGAAGGGAAGCTCGATAAAGTGGAGGTATGACCTTATTTGAATGTTACATTCTCTAGTTCATGGTAATCTACAATGTTCTAAAAGACGTAATGGATGAATGGAAACAATGACAGAAAAAATAGTTGTTGCGGAGTTGTTTATATGCTTATATACCTTTGATTGAGTTAAATGAGGGCATTTCTGTTGATATTGTTCTTTCCAATTTCTGAAGCCTTCCAACTCTCTCTTATCTTTGCTATTTTCAGGGCTACAATCTAATAATTATGTTTTCTGTTGATTTAGGACTTGTGGAAGGATTTTCAGACATCATATTATGCCATGAAGGTTAGTTATCTTTACCATGTCGTGGGTACATTTTTTTTTATTTTCTTATGTTTACTCTTGCTACCAGTTGATCTCATTATTCAATGGGCTAGCTTCTTGTTCATCTCCCACCATATAATGTACATTTAGTAAAACCTTCCAACATATAAAAATCTCCCAGGTTCCAGAATATACAAAATAAACAAGTTGATAGCTTTTACATTGTCTGCGTGTGTGTTTGAACTTTGTACTGAAAAGTGGGGGAGGGTTAATACTTGATTTTCTTCTACCATTTCTAAATGAATGAGTTTTTTTCTAGTATTTTAAACTATTTCCACTTTGTTGTACCTACTATTCTGAGACAAAGGACTTTATTAATCTAAGTTGGTTGTGAATATGACCTATGTTCACAGGATAACAAATGAACATTTGTGGTTCCAGGTGGTGCTAGATTCGGATGAAACAAAATTTGGTGGTTTTGGAATAATAGACCATAGTGCCAGGTTTTACACTACTGTAAGTGACATATATGCCTGTTTCTAGTGTTAGAATGCTAACATTGGCTTGTGTGCTATTATTTGACATAATGATAAAGTGCCTGAATTATTCATAGGGGCTTTAATGACTAAATACTTGTAGATTACATGACTTTTCACATTTACATGAGTCTTAATAACTTTGTGAAATTGCATGATTATAAAAGAATACAATAAAGCTAAAACAGGCACACCAGGTGTCCATGGTTGTTTTAAAGAGCATAAGATATAGAAGAGAATGAGTGAAATTGATGGTGGAAGTTGGGTTTATTAATGTGTGTCTGCACATGTGCCTATGCCTAGGGTAGTGTTCAAGGTAGGGAGAAGATGTTTGGCATTTTACACTATTTATTATGTAGCACGTGAAGGAGATTGTACCTCGAACTGTCTATGTAGTTTACTATGTTTTATATGAAAAAATGACTCAAGCAACCAAGCTAAAATGGGGGCTGTGATGGGAGGATAAATATTTGCTTAAGTATGGAGTTGAAGAAAGTGTTGATGGAAGGAGATATGAAAATAATAATATGTGCCTCATGTAGGGTCAATTAGATTCAGGCTTGTGCTAGGAGGAAGTTGGGGTGCCAAAGAAGGTGGATTGGGAATCTCTCTCAGAGCAGGACATACTTGTTGTTTCAGCATATTAAGTATAGCCAACAAGGTGGCTGACTTGGAGTTTCAGCATATTAAGTACAGCCAACATTTTTCCAGACAGCTACAATTTTGTCTCCCAAATCCACACAAGAAGGTAACCACACAATTAATTCCATACTCCCACCAAACTATCCAACCATCCTCGCCTCGCCTCTTGTCCTAGGAATAAGATTCCAAAATATTTTCATAGAATTCAAACAACAAAGGTGTTGAACATTTAAGGCATCAAGCAAGAAGCAAGTCTTGTGAATCCTCATTATTTTTTCCTTTAAGAGATTGAGAAGATGATAGGCTAATCATGATGGTCAAAGAGAATCATCTCTCCCAAAACCTAAATAGAACGTCCTCTGTTGCACTGAAAGAAGGTGATATTTAGAGCAACTATCTTTGAAGAACAAGTTACACTCATGTCGGTACATAGCTTGTCAAAGTTCTTCAGTTCAACAAGTTCCCCATGCTTGCATTTGTGACAGTTCTTGGGACAGATATGGGCAGGGGAGGACTCCAAAAAGGAAAATAGTTAAGAGTTTAAAGATTTGCTATCTTGGTAATATTCTATTTTTAGAAATTTCATGTTTCTTGACATCTTATCACATTTTTGGATACTCTTTATGAATATATGCATAGGATTTCAAGTTTGGCAGCATTTGGTGAAAGTCAAAACTTCCATTTCGAGATGAAGCTAAAATTAGGTTTATGCACTTGCAAAAATAATTATATTTATAGATACCCTTTAATGAGGACAATGTGTTGGCCTATTTTGGTGATGATCCAAAATTGTGAAAAATTGGGTAAAAAACTAGGGTTTCTTTGTTTCAGGGCTTGGTCATATTTGGGTTCCCTTTGTGGTGAATAGCATGGGGGTCAAATTCATGTCACTCCAAAAGACCCAAAAATTATATCAAAACTAGGGATTTTGCATGTTTTATAAGAAGTTTCCCAAGATTTCCTTTGTGATTTTTCATGACATTACTTTGACCTACAGATTTGTCCTTCTTGATGATCAATTTCAGGATATTTTGACCAAAAAAGTAGTGGGCCATAGTTGAGTGATTGCTTGGAGAGCAAGTTGTTGTGCAATTCATTGACATGTGTCACCTATTTTCAGACTGTGCACCCTATTTTCAGGTTGACTTGACTTTAGTAACTTGATTTGAGAGGGATTGTGTGTGGTAACATTGGAACTTTCCCTAGATTTATCCAGACGCCTTTGGATCTTTTCGACGAAGGATTGGCCATTTGATTTTTTACTGCAAATTTGAGGGCTATTTTTTGCAGATCAGTGATCTTCCAGGGCAACACACCCTCTTTCCAGACCTATCTGTCCACTCTGTCCTAGAATTTGCATGAATTGGTGACAGGAAACGGTTATTTGTAACCGGATTCAATGGGATCCAAACTGAAGATGGGTTTCTACAGTAGTCAAGTGTTGGCCTCCTGACGGTTGAACCAAATTGATAGTTCTCTGTAGGATGAAATTGGACCAACCTATGTGGCTCTGCATGAGCAAGGTATTGATGCATAGTTTGACTTCTAGAGGTCACTTCCATTTGTCCATTATGCAGATGAGCACAAGCAAAATTTGGGGTAGCATAGTCATTCCCAGTATTACTATATTGAGTTGAACTGACAGCCATAGATGAATGGGAAACTTCTATGTGCCCTTCATACCCTTCACGAACATAAGGAGGATGAGTAGTGTTTGGACATCCACTGTTTTTTTGTCTGTTTTCTTCTTCAAGTGGCTGTTGTATATTGCAGTTTTATTTCTTATTCAAACCAAGGTTCTATGGTGTCTTCTAGCTGTCCAATTTCTCAAGTCTGCGCCGCTTCCCAGCTGGTTCAGACTCTAGCATGAAGTTGGGCCCCTCTAGCTCCATAAACGTTGACCATGTTCAAAACATGGCAGACCTTGCCATGCATAGACTTCAAGTTCCTCATCAAACAGGCTAAAATGAAACTTTTGGCTAAGCTATTCAAGTTCATCCTTCATAGCCTTGTGGCATTTTTTCCAGACAGCTGCAATTTTGTCTCCCAAATCCACACAAGAAGCTAACCACACAATTAATTCCATCCTCCCACCAAACTATCCAGCCATCCTTGCCTCGCCTCTTGTCCTAGGAATAAGATTCCAAAATATTTTCATAGAATTCAAACAACAAAGGTGTTGAACATTTAAGGCACTAAGCAAGAAGAAAGTCTTGTGAATCCTCATTATTTTGTCCTTTAAGAGATTGAGAAGATGATAGGCTAATCATGATGGTCAAAGAGAATCATCTCTCCCAAAACCTAAATAGTTCGTCCTCTGTTGCACTGAAAGAAGGTGATATTTAGAGCAAGTATCTTTGAAGAGCAAGTTACACTCATCTCGGTACATAGCTTGTCAAATTTCTTCAGTTCAACAGGTTCCCCATGCTTGCATTTGTGACAGTTCTTGGGACAGATATGGGCAGGTAAGGACTCCAAAAAGGAAAACAGTTAAGAGTTTAAAGATTTGCTATCTTGGTAATATTCTATTTTTAGAAATTTCATGTTTCTTGACATCCTATCACATTTTTGGATACTCTTTATGAAGATATGCATAGGATTTCAAGTTTGGCAGCATTTGGTGAAAGTCAAAACTTGCATTTTGAGATGAAGCTAAAATTAGGTTTATGCACTTGCAAAAATAATTATATTTATAGATGCCCTTTAATGAGGACAATGTGTTGGCCTATTTTGGTGATGATCCAAAATTGTGAAAAATTGGGTAAAGAAATAGGGTTTCTTTGTTTCAGGGCTTGGTCATATTTGGGTTCCCTTTGTGGTGAATAGCATGGGGGTCAAATTCATGTCACTCCAAAAGACCCAAAAATTATATCAAAACTAGGGATTTTGCATGTTCTATAAGAAGTTTCCCAAGATTTCCTTTGTGATTTTTCATGACATTACTTTGACCTACAGATTCGTCCTTCTTGATGATCAGTTTCAAGATATTTTGACCAAAAGAGTAGTGGGCCATAGTTGAGTGATTGCTTGGAGAGCAAGTTGTTGTGCAATTCATTGACATGTGTCACCTATTTTCAGACTGTGCACCCTATTTTCAGGTTGACTTGACTTTAGTAACTTGATTTGAGAGGGGTTGTGTGCGGTAACATTGGCACTTTCCTTAGAGTTATCCAGACGCCTTTGGATCTTTTTGACGAAGGATTGGCCATTTGATTTTTTACTACAAATTTGAGGGCTATTTTTTGCAGATCAGTGATCTTCCGGGAAGCACACCCTCTTTCCAGACCTATCTGTCCATTATGTCCTAGAATTTGCATGAATTGGTGACAGGAAACGGTTATTTTTAATTGGATTCAATGGCATCCAAACTAAAGATGGGTTTTTTACAGTAGTCAAGTGTTGGCCTCCTGACAGTTGAAACAAATTGATAGTTCTCTGCAGGATGAAATTGGCCCAACCTCTGTGGCTCTGCATGAGTAAGGTACTGATGCATAGTTTGACTTCTAGAGGTCACTTCCATTTGTCCATTATGTAGATGAGCACGAGCAAAATTTGGGGTAGCATAGTCATTCCCAGTATTACTATATTGAGTTGAACTGACAGCCATAGATGAATAGGAAACTTCTATGTGCCCTTCATACCCTTCACAAACATAAGGCGGATGAGTAGTGTTTGGACATCCACTATTTTTTTTGTCTATTTTCTTCTTCAAGTGGTCGTTGTATATTGTAGTTTTCTTTCTTATTCAAACCAAGGTTCTGTGGTGTCTTTTGGATTTCCAATTTCTCAAGTCTATGCCACTTCCCAGGTGGTTTAGAATCTAGCATGAAGTTGGGCCCCTCTAGCTCCATAAAATTTGACCATGTTCAAAACATGGTAGACCTTGCCATGCACAGACTTGAAGTTCCTCATCAAACAGGCTAAAATGAAACTTTTGGCTAAGCTATTCAAGTTCATCCTTCATAGCCTTGTGGCATTTTTTCCAGATAACTGGAATTTTGTCTCCCAAATCCACACAAGAAGGCAACCACACAATTAATTCCATCCTCCCACCAAACTATCCATCCATCCTCGCCTCGCCTCTTGTGCTAGGAATAAGATTCCAAAATATTTTCATAGAATTCAAACAATAAAGGTGTTGAATATTTAAGGCATTAAGCAAGAAGCAAGTCTTGTGAATCATCATTATTTTGTCCTTTAAGAGATTGAGAAGATGATAGGCTGATCATGATGGTCAAAGAGAATCATCTCTCCCAAAACCTAAATAGGTCGTCCTCTGTTGCACTGAAAGAAGGCGATATTATGCTCCAAGACCATGGCCTTATCCAGTCTTTCAAGAACTCTTTCATTGCCTCTTTGGAATTTTGACCAAGTGAACCACAGCTTAGATGACTCATTTATCCTGAATTTGTTAGGGCCATAAAGGTGGAACCTAGCCTTCAGGCCATTCTAAGCTACCTATTTCCTTTGGGGCATTCTGATAGGTGGCATACCTTCTTTATCATCTTGAGTTGCAATCATATTGAAGTTCCCATAGACCAACCAAAGAGATTTTGGCAACTCATTAAACACCCAATTCCAAAAGGTAGCCCTTTCCTCATCAACATTTGGCACAGAAATGTTAAAAAGGTCAAGCAATCAATCATCTACATTTAGCATGATCCAAACAAGTCTCCACAATGGATTTGTGTGCCCCACCCCACAACAACAAAAGCAAAGTTGGTAGAGACCAAAGTAACAGTTATTAAAAGCTTTTTAGGCAAATCAAGTAACAGTTCAAAATCTTGTTGTTCTTGCCAGCCATACATTTCTTTTAGCATTGTTAAAATACACTAGTTATGTGATTTATGTTAGAACCACGCTGTTGAGCCTGAGTATTTTTTTTTTTTTTCATCCATTATGGGTATGTCACAATTCAAGGTAATTTACATCCGGTTCACCAGCAAATTCTCATTCTGTTTTTTGCAATAAGAAGAATGTTTCGCATTCGATATGTGCAATAAGTATGATCCCTATTAATCATCCGTGAGCCAAAAAGGGACTCATGTTTTGGTGTTCTTTCCTATGTTTCTCAATGATCAATTACTAATAACAGCTCTTAACCAACAATTGATTCATTCTGCAGGTATGTCTTGTCTGTGCAGCCAAAGTTGAGAGAGACATCGTTGGGCATATTACTCTTCAGCATGGTCATTTGTTCAAGATATCCTCTCTTCCATCGTCCAAAAGTTTTATTTTTCTTTCCCAAAGTGGTTGAGTAGTAGTTCTGATGTCCAATTTGGAAACATTACATTGGAGGATAATATTTCTCCTTTTTGTTATTGCGATCCAAATTTCTAAATAAGTAATAAAGTTGTGTTAGATCTTTCACACAATTTTTATGTGCATTTGTGAACTTTTATGTGTATTTGTGCATTTTATGTGCATGGTAGAGGCAATTTGATATGTTCGTTGTTGCTTGGTAGAATTGTGGTCAATTCCAAGAGTTTCATTTAAGTGAGTTCTTCCGTTTGCCCCTTAATTATAATGCACATGCAGCGGAGGAGACGATTTCGTAAAGGAGGCTTGCCATCTAATTCTACACTGTCTTTTCTAGGGAAATATCCGCGGGAGGTATAGCTGCATTCTCTTCTTGGGGGAGCTTTCTCTTGCTCAGGTGGTACTTCCTCCAATGCAACCACGGGGGAGTCGGTTGGTAGGAAATATCCTATCACATCCATTCATATTGGGGAATAAACTATGATATGGAAATGAGAAAATATATTGACCTATATTAAGGGGACAAGGGGGATTAATTATGTTATATGGAAATACAAATATTTGGGGTATATTTTATTACATTTCATGTAGAAGCGATGGAGGGGAGGCATGGGGAAAATCAATGGAAAAGGGAACGAGGTATTGAGTTTGATGGACAATGGATACTCAAGTAGGATGTAGGATGGTTGATGCCAATGCTATATTGAAGGGTTCTCATGTTTCTCATGTGCTTCCTTGGTTAATGGACCTTCAAATTATTAATGGAATTGAGGTAATGAAGGATTAGGATTTCTATCTTTTATGTGATTGTTATCACTTGGAGGTGTAGTTTAGGTGCATATTTCGTGTCTAGAAATCATGTGTTTGTTTATTCCTTTCAATGTAGCTTTCCTCCTTGAGTCCATTTGAAGAAAAAAATTCTCTAGAAATTTCCTTTCTAGCAATGTGTTTTTCTTTCCTTCCAATGTAGCAATGCCATCTTGATTTTATACTTTTTGGCCTCAGGTGCAATGAATGGTTGGAATGGTGAATTTTGGGATAAACCAACCTAATTTTTTCCACCTATTTTTTCCGTGTAATTTTATTTGACCATTCATCTTTTGTAGTCGTATTTTAGCTTTCAAGATAGATATTGTGCTAGTGTAACCATCCATCTTATGATTTTAAATCGAATTTCAATACATATTTGGATTTCACATGATGAAATGATTGTTACAAGTACATGGGTTGACACAAATTCATGTGTCATTCATGATGTCAACCTCATGTCAACGAGATTTAAAAATCAAGGCTAAAGGTGTTTGAACGTTCTCAATCAAGTAAATTGACATTGTGGAAGATGGAGAACTTGCTTTCCTCTATACTAGTGGTCATTTAGAGCTAATGTCGATATCATTTGATCAAATACTTTATCTTTACATGTTTTCAAAATTCAGGGCAATGCTCTCTTTAAACTTTTAGTAGTTTTTTAGTAGTGGAAATGGAGAAGGTGACTCTTTTGAGTTCAATTTCTATCATATACAACATCATAGCTATAAGATAAACTAGTACTCTTGACTTAAAAATGATTTTGACTTATCATATCTTCCATTTTTCTTTATAAAAATATATGTGAATGTTTATAATTCATTGAAACTTTATGGATTTATGTGAGTTAATTTTTTTTCATCCTTGAACTTCTTCCAGCAAAGACTTGAATCTTTTTGTAAAGATCTTGGAGCAACTTCTGCAATTGTATTTGGATTTTTGAAATTATGATAATATTGGAAATATTACTGTTAACTATGCTCATTGTTTTATTTTTTTGGGGTTACTCTTTTTGTTGCTTAGCGAAGTTATTTAGATATGAGGTATGATTCTTGGAATAGCAAGCACTGTGATATTAGAATTTTGTGGCATTGAGATAACCAGGGTGATAGTATTTTGTTCTTTTATGCAGAATGTTATTAATGCAATTTCCAAAATGTTAGTGTTGCCACTTGTTATGAATATGTATGCAATATTTCACACTTTCTCCATAATTGAGGTTAAGTTTTCTAGTGTTAAAACTGAGGTAGTCTTGTAACATTATAAGGTCTTTTGTTTTTCTATATGAGGCCAATTTCCAAAGTGTGTTTATTTTCTAGGTAGAAATTACATTGCAGCCTATGACACTGTTCATTATGCTTGAATATGCATTTGGTTCCTCATCAACTCCAAAGTTAAGAGATGTAGCTAATTGAGAGTTCCGAAGTTGAACAATTGTATTGTATGCATTCTAGTAAAAGATATAACTCTTCATTTTTTAGGTTGGGGTTTAGGTGGGTATTGAGATTCAATCAAACCTTGCTCCACGAAAACAAAGAACAGTGAGATCAATATTTCTTGTCTCACTGGAACCAAGAAAAGTTAGATCAATATTTCTCTAATTATTTCTTTCAACTTTTTGTATACTTCTTTAACATTTTCACATTGTCAGTTAGGAAAAGTTGTTGGATTGAGTTATATTTTGTAGATTCATAATTGTAATTTCAATTCTTATATGAAAGGAATTTGTCTTATATTGTATTGGAACTGACATGAACATAGGTGAAAATATAAATCCTTATTTACATACCCTATGTGTTATTGTTACCATGAAATCGTATCATATAAGTTTCACCATTTGTATATCTTTATAACTATTGCATGCTTGAAATGTAACAATGGAGATTTTTCCCTCTTCTGTCAAGGTAAAAAAAAGCTAGATATAACCCAAGAAAAGGTAACTAAATGTTGTTAATTCCCTTGATTGCAAGAATAAATGTAGAGGAAGTGGAGGCAATTCATTGCATCTTGTGAATGACCCAAATCCAAGCTATGCACATGATCAAATGGTTTTATTGGAAAGTAAAAAGAACTTTTCTATATTTATTTGGGTTCAAACATTTATGATGTTTGCTTTGATAGGAAGGTATGGAATTCCATCAACGAAAGGGTTTCAATTTTGTATTTTTATGTAGTTTAATTTATTAATCTTATATAAAACATGAGATCTCTATGTCTATACTTGTATTTACATGATATAGAATTGGTAGACTAGCATGATGTGGTGTGAAACATCTGCAATTCTCATATTTTCTAAGCATTGCATTGACTATTAGACTATTAGTCTTTACATTCTTTGTTAGACTGATCTCTTGATTGGGTTTTCTTTTACACATTTTTCCTTCCCCATTAATATTTCATTGTGTCTTCCACTATCCAACGTTATAAATTGATCAGTTGCCCCTGCAATATTAGTGGGATCATTATTAGCATTATACTATTATTTTATTTAGAATCGTGTTTGTTTATACTAAGATGCGTTAGGGCTCCTGTTTGTTACAACTTTATAATATGGTATAAAGGGGGTATTAAAAATGGGTTGGTAAAATTTGATACCTACAATATCTGGTGTAACTAGGGGTTTTCTTAATTGGAAAGATATATTGGGAGGGGGTTCAACAATATAATTTTAGGAGGAATTTTCCAATATTAAGTGAAATAAGGGATATTATTTAATATCCTACAAACGATCATGCTATGTAATAAGTTCACTGAGTGAACCCCCCATGAATGCAGCTTCAGATCCTCTATTAGCTTCTTTAGTTTATATGTTGCCAAAACCTAAGACCGAGGAACATCTACAACCAAGTTTATCTACAGAAACATGTTCAACTAAGGATTCTCCTCATTTGGATAACATAACAAGGTATGTTCAAAAAGTAGATTCTTTTATTTTAGTTGTTTCATAATTGATGTGATCATCTGTGATGAAATGACAGGGTAAGTGTGAATTTTATAAACCCATCTCTTGATTTTAGGATTAAGTCTAATGTTTTGTATCATCCAGTGTTCATCTAGATTAATTAATATGAAATTTGAATAATGTCTGTGGGTTGGTTATGAATCCACCTATATAGTGCAATGATATCTAAAGGTGTGGGTTAAGATGCTAAATGACAACCAGTATACTCTCTTGAGTGATACCTTGTATCTTATAATTGAAACTATTAGTGGCCCAATGATTGTAAGGGGCAAAGGATGTAAATACTTATCTCCTCATTTAACTAGCTTTGATTCGGTACTTGGAAGGTTTGTGAGGGAGGTGCCTCGGTAAACTCTACACATGATTTTTTGACACTCTTTATGCCTTCTATTGTAATTTGTTATTAGTCAGTGCCTTATCCGATGCATTGTGTATGCTTGTTATGCAATACTGATTATCTTTTATTACATAGTGCTCCTAGTAATGTTCCCTACATCTTATTGATACAATAATGTCAGTAGAACATTTAGACCAATCTGTGAACTTGTGAAGTGATTATCTTGTTGTGATTTAAGATCATGCAGATATTGGCCTATTTTCAGCGAAGTTTATGGACACTCTGACCAAAATTTCTACTTTACGATTATATCGTTGATGTAGCAATTAATTTTGAATATAATGCCCATGGAAGATGAAGTGGAATATTTTTGTCAGTCTGACCTCCATAAATCGCTCGTGGTCAACTTGAGTAGGTCACTGTTGAGTTTAGCTAATTGGAATTATCCTTATAATTATCAGAAACATCTTCTCCAATCTTGAAATAGTACCTGAGGCACTTCCCATTCTCAAAGCCATTAATTTCAAAAGACGAAGGCAGAGTGGGTAGGATCAGTGTTTTAAAAACCGGCGGCTTGGACTTTTAACCAATTGGTTTGAATGAGTTGTTGGGCAAGGGTTGTTGATGTTTGTAGCATCAGACATGTTTTACTTAAAATTTTAACATTACCATTAATTGTTTCAGGATGTTTGAGAGTGGTTCCAACCTCATCGGACTTCATATGCAAAAAGAAGAATTTTAGATCCCATTCAAAATTCAGCAGCCTTAACAGTTTCAGGATTTCATGATTGCAACCTTTTCCACTAGATTCTATCATGTATGAGGGTAAGGGATTGGAATTTAATCAAGCACATCAACCTCTCTATGTGCCTTGATGTTGGTGGTGTTGATGCTTGATTGTTGAATTTGATTGAACTCCTCCTGTCATGACCTTAATAAAAATGTACCTTTCAGTTAATCCTTGGTGATTTTGACAGAAGAATTGTTGGAATTTTACTTTTTAGTATGTCAAAAAGTGTATGGAAGAGTTCCATTAATACCAGTAGCATCATAGGAGACTTGAGTGCACATTGTTTCTCTTGATAGCACTAGTGGATTGGGACTTTTCCAAATAGGTGCTAAATCAAGCTGTAACATTTACTTTCAAACAAGGCAGAAGAATGGTCAGCCTGAGACTCCACATGCCCTAGGGATTGGAACTAGTCTTCGTCACCCTCCCATCACCTATACTACAAAGAAGACCTCAAGTTTTGCTAAATTTAACTCTTCAAACCACCATGTGCCTCCAATACCATAGCCTAGCATCCTATCCTAGGGAACCCCCCCTTGAGTTGGTGAAGAGCCAACCTAAAGTGCAAAGAGGTGGTTATCAAGGTGACAGTGGGTAACACCTCTAAGTTATAGTTGGGCTAGCCTTGTTGTTTTGGGATTTAACCACACATGCTAGTTCAATCTGTAACACACACAGAGAAGGCATGTGACAGGTGTGCAGGTTTGTACTGCAGCTAGGTAAACCTCTTCCGGCAGAGTTCCGTACAGTAGTATAACGATTCTATACATCCCCCTTCAGCAATTCCGTACAACAATAATGAGGGTGCAGGAGCATTTATGGAGGAAAGAGAGGTAGAGGGTGCATGCATTCCAAAGGCATGCATTTTCCCTCCTCAGTTTAGTTCCAGTTTGGATGCCTTTTAAATTTAGTGGTTCAGTTTGAAAACAATTCCTCAAGGCTCATATTATTATTTTTGATTGTTAGACTCAAGATCTAGGGGTAGTTATGACTTATGTGTTTACAATCACACCACCCGTAAATGGCATATATCAACTCAAGTACTCAATCATGTGCATTTAATCCTTGATATGTGTGGGAAATTCTTTGATATTTTTCACCTTGTCAAATAATCAACAAGAACTCAAAACATTTGAAGATTGATTAACAGTAAATCAAAAAATCTAACAATAAATTCCCGTTTTGATAATTTGATGACAAGTTTGAGTAGAGAATTCTGTGGTCAATAAAAGCAACTTCAAGAATCTGTCTTCCTAATCAATGTCAAATGTATGGCACTCTATCTGTGGTGAGAGGAACTTTCTCCAGTTGTGGATAATTTGAAAAGTATCTGTAAGATGACAACCTCTATTACATAAAGAATGTCATATATACTATATTATTGTCAAGAGGACATAAGCCTTTTCAAATTATGCTTCTAGCTTGGCACAACTCAAGAGTGGAAGACATGTGATGTATCTACGTAGTCCTAAGTCAATATATTAATTAACAGATAATAACAACCATTGTACTATTATAAAGGATGCGACTGAGTCATAGGTATTAAGTTTTAACTAATAGGTTCTATTACAATATTTATACATCCTTCATTTTATTGTAATGATTATCTCTTTATATAGTTATGCATTTCTTAATATGGCATATATATTCTCTGTATTAAATAAATGATCACTTTGTGCCTAGAGATCTTCTAATTGAGGAATCACCATTGTTCAATCAAAACATGGTCCATTCTATTGTTTGATCATTGTATATGGAGTTGACCATTACCATATAGTGGGAGTAGTCTAATTATTCATCTAGGTTCTGCGAAGACTGAGTCTTCAAGTCTCATAATATTTTATGGGTACATGTTCAAGTCATGAAAACAAAGAATCTATTTCACATCTTTTATCTTTACATAGTGCATTGGTCTTTGGGATAACTATCGAGAAATATAATTTGGAAAAGGACTTGCCTACAAGTACTAAGTGAGGCCAACTTGGTGAGCTGATTTGACTTTGCTCAACATTCACCTCATTTTGGTCAAACTTAGCATGTTATTGCCAAATTTTGTTGAATGTTTCAATATTCAAGTGCTGCCCAGATTTGATGAGTTTATGTGTCGTGATTTTTTAATCAGTTGGGATTTGCTGCATCGCCAAGCTATTGCCAGGTCCAAGTTGTGTGACTATGATAATTATCATATAGTATTTATGCTTTGTGTTGTAGTGACCTTGAGGTTTGCTACACCTTTCTTACCTTACAGCACGAGTGTTCTGTAGATATTTAAAATGATGGGGTGGGGATAACAGATAATTGACTTCTATTGTTAGCAATGTCAGTTTTTCATATATGTTTAAAGAATATCATTTGAGGCTTTGTAAATATTGTAATTGATTGCAAGCTACTTTGAAGTTTGATTCTACAGATGGTATTGATGTGCATCTTCTATTTTGTTGAAATTTCCTGTCTTGGTGTGGTGGATTGTTTTGTCAGAATTGTAGCTGGGGAAGATTTTATATTGTAGATTAGAACACCTGTAATCTGTAGTAACAAAATTTATTGTATGCTTTGCACTCATGGAATCCATGAGTTGCGGCTTTGAGGTTATAGTGTGTCATGTGTAAAGTGCCTGCCGTATTGGCACTGGAAGAACAAATGACCACATTCTTTAGCCCATCTTGAAGTGCAAAGTCGTAATAGACTATTATATAGATTAGTGTTAATGAAAATCTTAACACAATATCTATATCATTGGGGTTTTATATAAGCTATTACGATCCTTTCCAAACAAGACTAAGATTTTCTTTTGTAAGAAAGAATTATTTTACATTTTACATTCAGTAGACCCAAAAGAGACTAATGACAATTCCAAAAGCAAAGTGGTTGCCAAGCTCAGATTTGAGTTGGGAATTGGTATGAAGGAAGAAATGTTTTCCTTGTACAAATGTTCATCATTTTTTCTGTAAGCACATGTCACGGAGCATGATAAATGGTTTGTGTTAGGATCAAGATATTGACAAATTTTAATACATGATAGGCAGATCTATGCTCATATATTCACTTCCTATGACTAGCAATTGAAGATTAGGAAACACCTATCAATACTACGGATCTGCTTAAACAAAGCACTGTAAGGAAATCTAAAGAGTGTAGATGCCTCATATCACGAGATTAGATCAAATCGATGGAGAGATAAGGTTAGGTCTACACACAACAATCTGGAAATTCAGGGCCAAGGCTGTTGGGAGCGGGAAGCAAATTTTTAAAATGCTTCCAAGAGCAGATATTTTTGAGAGCATATAGATATGAAAGAAAACATGCATAATGCCAAATTAGCTGTAGAAAAACAAGAAAACATAGATCTAACCATTTAGTACACATATAACATCAATCATCTAGTATCTATACCTTATAACATTGCCATCAAATGATCAATCATCAACAATATCAACCTTCAAGTTTCAGCATTAACATTTTCCATCAACAAACTCTAACAGATAACATCAACCATGAAATGAAATAAAGCATAATATTCATTACCAAAGAGTTGTAAGATGCAATCAATACAGATTAGAGGAAACCAAACTCAGCATTCAAAAACAAGGTGCCATGCAAGAGTTAGAATCATGTATAAATCACACGGTCAAAGAGCACATCCAAACATAACCTAATATTGTTGAGCGAGTTAAATTGGCAATTGCCAAGGATGGAAACAAATAAGTCAATTTTGCTAGTAATAGGACTTTCATGTTTAACCTCTCTTTAATGTTATGTAGAGATTAGGAAATGCGTGAAAGGTGGATAAATCCCCATTTTTTTATCATTACATCTAATAGTTTTATCATTACATCCAGCTTTCATGGATCTGCCACTAAGTCACCTATATGTTAGGAACGCGATCTATATCAATGTGATCAGTTTGGAAGGCGATTTGAGGAGCAGCAGCTGGACAATGTCATCTATGTCCAAAGTTGAGAGTATGGGTTGGGAGAGTCTTGTTGATCCAGATTTTTCGGTAGCTGCTAATGTTGCAGTTATAATGTATACAAGTGGCAATACTGGTTTTCCCAAGGTCAGTACAGATTCTTTGGTTGGATTTTATACTAGAAGGTGATACTAATAAGATGGAGAATGAAAAGCACTATCTTAAAATGTCCTTTGTAGGCCCACATTAGACATCAATAATCAATTTCAAGATATTTACTACAATACTGGCCCTCCTAACTTTTTAGCACATCAAAACTATAGAAATGTGGGAAATCTTCTTTTCAATCTTTTTTCAGCATAGAAATAGAATCCTAAAGCAAACCAAGAAATAGAAATGTAATATGGTTTTCAAGTCTCTTTACATTAGAATGTGTATACTATTGCCAAGTGCATACAGTTAGTCTAGTTTTGGGCCTTGGGCCTTGCAAACAGGGCACATACTTTACTATTAAATTTGCAAAAAAATACTTTCATGATTCCACATATTTCTCGAAAGTTGTCAGTCCTTTGGGTTTTCTGCTCCTAGTTTCTTCATATTGATCTTTATATGAAACAATTCAAAATCCAATCAATATTATCGAATTGATGCCCTCATATGCAATCACCTCCAAATTTATTTATTATTATTTCTTTTAAAATAGACATGTCCATCGCTATAGAGACGACGAGCGCTAGCAAGTTTCGATGAACTTGCTATACTAGCGACATAAATTTTTGTCGATAGTATAGCAAGTTCGTCGAAACTTGCCGAGGCTTGTTGTTTCTATAGCGACATACATATTTTTTTTAAATATGTGAATCTGTCTCTATAGCCACGAACTTTCGGTGTTATAGCCACGAACGTTCGTTGCTAGAGAGACGGAGATCGCTTTGCTTATTTTTTTTAAATATGAACATTCGTCGCTATAGCCACGCACTTTCGGTGCTATAGCCACGAACTTTCGGTGCTAGAGAGACGGAGATCAGTTCACTTATTTCTTTTAAATATGAACATTCGTCGCTATAGCTACGCACTTTCAGTGCTATAGCCACGAACTTTCGGTGCTATAGACACGCACTTTCATTGCTAGAGAGATGGAGATCGGTTCACTTATTTATTTTAAATATGAACATCCATCGCTATAGCCACAAAATTTTGGTGCTATAGCCATGACCTTTCGTTGCTAGAGAGACGGAGATCAGTTCACTTATTTCTTTTAAATATGACCATTCGTCGCTCTAGCCACGAACTGTCGGTGCTATGGCCACAAACGTTCATGGCTAGAGAGACATAGATCATTTCATTTACTTCTTTTTTTAAAATATAAACATCCGTCGCTATAGCCACGAACATTGGAAAGTGTTGCTACAGTGACGAAATTAGTGCCATGAAAACAAGGAGTCCTGTTTGTTGCTATAGAAACGGAAAAGTGTTGCAATAGAAATTATTTTCCATGGGAAAAATGTCCACATGTACTAGTGGCCCAAGCTTGTCAAGAAGCTATCAATTCTCCCTCATTCACACTCTGGATTGAGTGATCTTCTGCATATCTATCCATGCCATCTCTCGTCAGATGGGTCTACTAATATGAGCCTCAAGATCATTTGAACTCTGTGGTGAGTTCCTTCTTACATCCATCTAAGAAAAGAATGTCATCTGTATATAGACACCATCTTCAACCTTGTAGCAAAGGTTGAAATCCGCATCACCCATGGTGATCATTAAGCTCATCAAATGACTATCAATCCTGGGTACTCGTACAGAGGTTTCTTCAATTTAATCATGGGAGTTTTCTCGATTCGTACTTCTTCTTCAATTACACCGTTAAGAGAATGGTCTTATCTAGCCACTTGGAGAAAACATCTCATCATGATCCTCTTCCTCTTTCGAAGAGAATCTTCTAGCCACGAGCATTCTATAGTATGTTTGATTTGTAAGTCTTCTTGTTAAACATCCATCACTTGTTCGGTGTTCATCATTCTTCATGATCTTTCCTACAAATCAAAGTTAATTACATGATTAGTAATACTTCATAAGCATCAAATCATGTTGACATGATAACCTATTATGCATGCAGATATGATTCACATAGTTATGGAACTATCTTGACCAATACTTTGGCACAACACTTTTCCATATCCTGTATGCATACAGTGGCTATCTAGATGCCTTCCATCTCTACTAGAACATACTATCAAGAGCGTGCACAGCTCTCAGCATGTCAGCAAAGAGGTTTCATTCTAGACAAGCAACAATGGAATGTTTTTCCAACTTACCTATCATATGCATATTAGCAGTATACTGTTCAATGCTATACTATGCATGATATATTCTAGGAATACAAATATGCTGTTAGGAACCCGTGTCAACCCTTCTCTTTACTATGTTAGTATATTGTTGTTGGATGCATATGCTTTGTAAGTCATCCCATAGTATTTGTTGATTCATAGTTTATATTCGCCCATAGTATTGACCCATAGTATTGGACGCATATGCTTTGTAAGTCGTCCCATAGTATTATATGTCCCATGGTTTTGACCCATAGTATTGGGCATAGACTTAGTATATAAGTGTGTGTTGAAGTCATTGAAGGCACCATGAAGTTAATTGTATTGAGCTTGCTCAAAGGAGGTTGCCCCCTCGAAGTGGCCCGTGATCAATATAAAAGTGATTCTGAGTTCTATTATTTCTGATATCTCGTGTATTTGCATTAATTAATTATTGCAGGTTCTTCACATCTGGTATCAGAGCACTTTCTTGGGCTCGTTGGGTGGAATTTCTGCCAAAATTTTTTTTCGCATCTGTTGCAGGTCCGGATTTGGGAATAATCCCTATCCGCGTAACTGTGGGAAGTACTTGGGCATAAGCCCTAAAACTCATTGTGAGGAGTACCATAGGAACCCCGATGTAGCTGTCCCATTGAGAGGACCTGTCAGCGAAAAGGGCAACGACCCCTACCTGATTGACTAGTTCCCACCCATGAGGTAAACCAAGAGCTGTCGTTTGTGGCAAAGCGGTTATCAGTTTTACCTGAGCCGTAGAGTGAGGGGTACTGCCCCAATACGCAAGTCGTCAGACAGCATTGGTGTCCGAGTAAAACCCCTGAACTGTTAGGAAGCCGCACATACCTGGGGTCCATATCTATTTTCAGTTGAACTGTTGTCGCTCACTGCTGCACTGTTTCAGATCCAGCTGTTCAGATCCATTCTGAAAGCCGTTCCAGATCCAACCGTTTTCAATCCATTCGGCATCGTTTCAGATCCATCTATTTCCGCTCACTTCTAGGCCGTTGCAGATTTATCTGTTCCAAATCCCTTCCGAGCCGTAGCCGCTCCAGTCTGGAAATAAAAAATAAAAAAAATTCATTTTTTCTCCATATCTCCCTTATTTTCACTCTGTTTCCCTTGAAATTTTCGGGGAACCCCTATCATCCCATTCTGCATATTTCATTCCTGAGGACCCTATCCCAAATTACCCTTCCCAAAGCCCGAAATCCCACATTTGTCTATTTTTAGGGTTTTCCATAACTTCCTCAGATTTCACCCAATCACCTTCAAATTTTACCACAGAGTTCCTTTCCGAATTCTGCTTCTTTGTCTCCCTCTGCCAAATTTTTCCATCCTTTCACCCTGCTTCTGAAATCCTCGTTTTTGCTTCCTTGTCTCTTCGACAGTGTCCAAAACCTAGTCAAACCCCAATTACCCTTCATATTTTTTTCCCAAATCCAGATTTTCCTTTACTGAAGCAGTTTCTGTTTTTGTTTTTCTACCTAGTCAACCAAAAAAAAATAAAAAACTCCTGGTTATGGTTGTCACCCGCGCAGGAGCAAACACCATGGAGGAAGCACTTGCAGCCATCCAAACCAAACTCCAAGATCTGGATGAAAAAATTCTCAGCCTCCATCTTCAACATTCAGCCATGAACAATAACCGACAGCCAGAATCTTTTGCAGCCACCGGGATCTCTTCTTCCAGCAATTTTCGTGGGCCGAAGCTTGATTTTCCTCGCTTCAATGGTACTGATCCGACTGGATGGATATACCGAGCAGAACAATATTTCACTCTGCATAATACTTTTGATGTCCAGAAAGTTCCACTTGCATCCTTTCATTTGGAACAAGAAGCCCTTCAATGGTACGATTCGTACATCAAAGCTCAACCCAAACCAAACTGGACATATTTTTGCCAACTCCTTTTGCCACAATTTGGTCCTAGTGCTTTTGATGACTTCACAGGAGCACTCACTAAACTTCACCAAATTGACACAGTGAGAGAGTATCAGATAGAATTTGAGAAACTAGCCAATCATACAGAAGGATTGTCTGATGAATTCTACAGGAGTTGTTTTATCAGTGGTCTCAAGGATGAAATCCGCTCAAAGGTCAAAATGTTCTGTCCCAACACAATGATGGAAGTCCTCGGGTTGGCTAAGTTGGCAGAGGACAAGATTGCAGCTCAACAACGCTCCAAACCCACCTTTGTTCCCTTCAGAAATATGGGTTCCCAACGACCTCCCATCATGCCTGCTCCTCAACCAACTCCTATCAAGCATTTGTCTGAAACAAAGATGCAGGCACGCCGAGAAAAAGGGCTTTGTTATAATTGTGATGAGAAATTCACTTGGGGACATAGATGTGTTCAACAAAAGCTCTATCTCTTGGATGTGGATTCTCCGCCTGCCTCAGAACTTGATGAAGAAGCTCCAGATACAGTAGATGATCAGGTCGACGTTCAACACCTGCCTATTGACACCCCATCTCAGGACGACCCCCCCGAGATCTCTCTCCATGCTGTAACCGACATCACCACTCCACAAACAATGCGAGTCAAGGGATACTTCAAGAAGCTCCCTCTTACCATACTCATTGATTCTGGTAGCACTCATAACTTCATTGACCCTCGGATTGCCAAACAGGCTGATTGTTTTGTCCATCCTTCCTCCAACTTTGAAGTCATGGTTTCCAATGGGGCCACCTTACCTTGCAAGGGGAAGTGTCACAATGTGCGTATCTCTATGGAAGATTATAACCTGCACTCTGATATGTTTTCCTTGTCCTTAGGCGGATGTGATGTGGTTTTGGGTGTTCAATGGTTACGCACACTTGGCCCCATCTTATGGGATTTTGCAAAACTTTGGATGCATTTTTTAGTCAATGGGGCACAACACAAATTAATGGGCTTACAACCAGGGTCTCTCTGCATCATCAGTTCACATCGTCTGTAAAAAATCCTTAAGAAAAATTCACATGGTGTCATCGCTCAGCTCCATTCCATTCAGATGCACCCATCAATGGTCTCCACTACTTCCTTGGATAGATATGCAGGTGTCTTTGTTGAACCAATGAGCTTGCCGCCTTCAAGAGACCTTTCCAGTAAGAATTTAGTCGCATCTACCTCTTAGCAGGAACTGATGGCTATTTTGCATGCAGTACAGAAGTGGCAGCCATACCTATTAGGGAATTATTTCTGCATCAAGACTGATCTCCCGAGTCTGGAAAATTTTCTGGAACAATGGGTCTCCTACCCAACACACCTGAAATGGGTTATCCCTATGCGATCACTTACAAGAAGGGTAAGGACAATATAGTGGCAGATGCTCCTTCTCGCACAATTGATGACCTAGTTTCTCTTACAGCTCTTTCTCTGCTTGTTCCAAATTGGTTGCAATATGTTCAACAGGGCTATCTCTTCTATGAACTCCATGCTTCTTCATCAGCAAGGCACTCTGGGTTCCTCAAAATGTATGACTTGGAAAAATGTAACTTCTTTTGGCAGGGACTAAAAATGACAATTCAACAGATGGTGGCTGATTGTGATACTTTCCAGGTCAACAAGGGTGAAACGACACTCCTTTCGGGATTGCTCAAACCCTTGCCCATCCCTACACAGCTTTGGCCAACTATTTCTATGGATTTCCTAGAAGCGCTCTGGTGGTACAATACCACATCTCAAAGGACACCATATGAAGCAATCTATAGACATACATCGCCAGTTCTTCTTCCATACACCCTTAGCATCTCCCCAGTTCAGGAAATTGACTCAGTTCTTCACAACCGCAATCAGATTCTTCTCATTCTGCAGGACAATCTTCACATGGCCAGAATTGGCCTAAAACAACAATCCAATCAGCACCGTTCTGAGCGCATTTTCCACGTAGCTGATAGGGTTCTTCTTCGTCTACAACCTTCCAAGCAATCCTCCCTGACACTCCAAAGGCGTCAGTGGCCCGCAATGCAACCGGGGAACCACTCCTTCAGATTTTGCAGCAATTTCTCCAACCAAAGCTTTGAGGACAAAGCTTTTTCTAAGGGAGAGGGGATGTTAGGAACCCGTGTCAACCCTTCTCTTTACTATGTTAGTATATTGTTGTTGGACGCATATGCTTTGTAAGTCGTCCCATAGTATTTGTTGATTCATAGTTTATATTAGCCCATAGTATTGACCCATAGTATTGGATGCATATGCTTTGTAAGTCGTCCCATAGTATTATATTTCCCATGGTTTTGACCCATAGTATTGGGCATAGACTTAGTATATAAGTGTGTGTTGAGGTCATTGAAGGCACCGTGAAGTTAATTGTATTGAGCTTGCTCAAAGGAGGTTTCCCCCTCGAAGTGGCCCATGATCAATATAAAAGTGATTCTGAGTTCTATTATTTATGATATCTCGTGTATTTGCATTAATTAATTATTGCAGGTTCTTCACATATGCATACAACTATTGCGAGCAATATCATTAACTATTCAGAGATTCAAATAACAAATCAAATACTTATCTTTTATGTTTGTGTGGTTTCCTCCCACTTGATCTTTATGATAGCATTATGATTATAAGTCTTTGAACTTCTATCCATCATGGACCACTATGCATGCTTAAGTGTGCACTAGTGTCATCCTCATGATCTCATACATAATCATACATTCATTAGTATAGTCTCAATACTATCAAAACATTATGATTCTAAATAATATTAAGTATGTATGGTCATTATCATTTCATACATAGGTATACTTACCTAAGATCCTATCAAAGTAGGATTCTAACTTGATATAGGAAAACATACCTGGATTATCAAGCTTGGTTATGTCTTAACATACCCAAACAATATCTTCTTTGTTCTCTTCAATGATTTGTGCTAGAACCTGCATATCTCATAAGTTAAGCATAGTAGAACAAAGTCATACATACCTCGTAAGTAGATATTATATGTGATCAAAGACTATGGATGAGTCTTTGTCTCCATGTCATCATGGTCATAGAACTCGATTTGTCTTTCTTGATGTACCTTTCATGTTAGCAGACAACATTATCCTCATACAACACCACAAGTGCATTAGTAAAATCATAAGTGTCATAAACCTAATCAATGAATGTCTTCTATAACTCACATTCATTCATTATCAAACAATCATAATTGTACTATCCTTAATAACATGAAGACAAACATATTATGAACTTAATCAAGAATCAGATTTCAAAACATACCTATGTCTTCTCAAGTCATACCTGTCAAGTAGTCTTCTCTATAAGGGTAAAACCCTAACCATCCAAGGTAGATCACTTGTAAACATCCTATGTATGTTAATGGTGCTAGGATGATAGGATATCAGTTCCATTTAAACCTTCTTCAGTGCTGCGCTATGAGTCTCCCAACTTTGCTAGGGTTTCTTCTTACTTGGAAACCCTAATTTTCAATCTCCTTCCTCCCACAACATTTTGATGGAGGATTAATATCTATGATGAATGGATTCCAAATCCATTATCAAAGCTTCCAATGTTGTGTCAGGTGTCTCCAACATTGTATCAGGTCCTTCCAGACCTAAACACTGAAAACCCTAAGTGAGAGCTTCTTCCTCCTCATCTTAGATTTCCTCCGTTTATCCATTTCAAATGTGCCATATTGTTTCTGGTGCATCTCTGAAATTTTGGATCTACAGGATCTGAAACTTTGGCCTATGGTATCCTGACTAGTCATCTTTATGACCCCATAGGTCTGAGCTTTAATGGATTCTCTGAGAAAGAGTTATGCCAAGTATCGCAATATGACCTATTTATGGGATGAAACAACATATCGAACTTGTATGGAGTTCCACGCGTCATTGTTTTAACTTCAGCCTCTGAAAAGAGGACCTGTGAAACTACAGTCTGTTCCCTACCTGTCACTTTTTATGAAATTTCATTTGGAGCTTCCTAGCCCGAGATATGACCTTTTTTCCTAGGTCACTTGTTTAGGATTGCATTCTGGAAGAGGCAAAAAGCCTAACTTGTACTAATCATATCTCACAAAGTACAATGAATATGAGGTTTTCCTTAGAACATAAGGTACAGGGGGATGTTATATACGACCTGTAGAAGTTTCAGATCCTAAACCTTAGCCAAAATGGATTTATATCGAACGTTCCACGATGACTTATTTTTTCTATATAAAACCCTAACTTTCAAATTGTCGCAAGTGAAGCAAGTGTCGTAAGTGCCATACATTGCCTTCCTTCTGGATAGCTCTAATCCCATGTTAAGATTTAATATGCTAAGACAGAAAATATCAGTATTAAATTCCATTTCACAACAATAGCATATACATGATCACTGAAAGAACAACAAGCACAACATAAACACGAGACAGATTTATCCTGGGAAACCTTGATGGGGTAGAAAAGCCAGCAAAGCTTCCTCAATATAGATGGCCAGCAAATACAAATATGTAATCCCCCAACATGAGCTCCTTCTCCTCCAAAGCATATCTCTCTCTCTATCCTATGTGCAATTCACAAGTGAGTGAATGAGAGTGTGAGTGTGTTAAATGAGGAACACACCTCCTCTATTTATACACTACTCCGAATTAACTTACTAACTAGGTTGGCCCCAACTTTAGCCACTTAACATAAAGTTGACTGGGACGACCCTCACTAGGGTGGTCTAATAACCCTTTAACCCACATGACTCATACAGGGCTAACCCCCACTAAGGAAGTCTAATAACCCAAGTTACCACATTCTCCACGGAGGAATAAAACATCTCCGGATATACAATAAGGTCTTCACAGAGGAATGAAACATCTCCGGAATAATAAAGTACAAATATAATATTCTTAGAAGTTACAATATCTCAACATGGGGTGGGGCCAACCATTGGAGGAGTAGGTGCAGACGTGTTAGGATATTTCAATACTCCATCCTTGTCCTACCTAGCATTATTTATTTTTCCTAGTTGTTGATGATGTCATTTCTCCCCTAGTGGTGTGCAGATTCCATCCAGGATCCATTTACCACCTTGTGATCCATGCATGCATCATTTTAGGACCACTTCAGTCAATTCCCTCTTTTATAAGAACCTACTGAGTGTTCTAGTGTATTCCACCTGAGTTAGCTGACTCTTGTGGGGAGTTAGAGCTAAGATGCCACTGATTGTGGCCTCATGCGCCCTTTTCTGATTGACATGCATGAAAAACTCACTATTGCGCCCTCCTTAGTTAGTTAATTGATTATGTCTTCAGTTCGTTGAGTTTAGGTTCATTTCAGTTGAGTTTGAGTCTTTTGGAGCACCTCAGTGGTTATAATCCATATGCTAGACCAACCGAGGTTCGAATTATCCTATGTGATTCGAATTCTCTCCATTGTATCATCATTGTTCATTATACTAATTATTGGATCATGTCACATTATTCTGCTCCTATCTGATTTCTATTGCATTATTATTCTTTTGCTCTTTTTTACTGTAGTTTTCACTCTTATTCAAATTTTCTGCTAATTCTTTCTTTTTGAGGTATCCTCATCTCTTTAGATCTGCTTTGACTTATAATTTCACATGGTATCAAATCCATAGAGTGAATAGGTTGAGCTGCTGATTTCAGTAGTGCACCAAAATCCTCTGGATTTCCACAACAAATCTTGGTGCCATTGCATTGAATTCATTGGAGAAATCCAATGAGGTCTAGCCAAGTGTGAAGGATCCGGATAAAAGTGCCTACTATCCTAAAGGAGTGCTTAGTAGTAGTATACCTCCTTATTGAGAATTTTTTGCAGGTTATTCAAAGTTTTTTTAGTGCAGCAATAGTTGCAGTAGTTACAGCAGTTTTCTGCAATTGCAGCAGTTACAATAGTTTTCTACAGTTGCAACATTTTTTCTGCAGTAGCAGCAGTTTCACCTTGTATTTGATCCAACAGTTGTAATGGAAAATTTGAAATATCCTATATCTCCCAAGATCCTGACACCCTTCAATTATCTTGATTGGAGGGTTGATATGCAGATGGTATTGTGAAACAAATCACTATACAAGGTGACAATGGGGAAGGATCCCGAACCAACATCGGCTGTGGAGAAAACCAAGTATCTGAATAGATTGGATGAAGCATTTGGTTTCATGTGTATTCATATTTCCATAGATCTAATCTTCCACATCGAAATATTGAAGACTCCAAGAGAGTTATGGTTGAATTTAAAGACCCTCTTCGGCAAACAAGATGAGCTAAGAGGCTATATTTTGGAAAATGAGTTGGTTTCTCTTCTACCGAGCAGTTTTGAGACCATTTAGCAGTTCTTTTCAAAATTCAAATCTTTGGTTATGTAATGCAAGCAGTGTGGCACTAAGAAGAAGGATGAACAACTGGTGCTATCCATTCTGAGCAAGCTAGGTCCTGAGTTCTCTATCTTTGTCTCTACCTAAGTGTGAATGGGAAGGGGAAGCACAAGGGCAAGGATAAGAGGCCATCTGAACCCAAGTTGAATACCAAGTCAAGTCCATCAGAAGGAGCCTCCATCTCTAAGAAGGAAAAACATAAGGGATTTGAGAAATCCAAGCATTCCTATTGCAAGAAAGGAAACCACCAAGAGAGATCTTGCATGCAGAAGAAGATAGATCAGTTGATCAAGCTTCTTGAACAACACAACATTTCCCTCCCAAAAGGTGCAAGAGAGATTGATTTTGGAAGTGAGTCTGATGGTCATTAGAGATGCCATGGACTGAAGGATGGATTTTCAAAATCACAAGCCCTCCTCTTAGATTCAGGAGCCTCCAACCACATGGTTTCCTCCAGAGAATCATTTTCTTCTTTAGATCTCAAACATGGTCCGATTATTCACATGGGAGACAACTCTTAGATCTCTGTTGAAGGGAAGCAAACAGTACATATGGAGCATGGTAAGTTAAAAAATGTTCTATTTGTGCCTTCTTTGTCAGCAAATTTGTTGTTTGTATATCAAATGACTCACACAGGTTCACCAAAGAAAGTGGTCTTTGGTCCTGACACAATTGAGATTGCAGAGATCTCTATTGGGAAGATTATAGTGAAAGGGTTTGCAAACCAGGCCTCCAAAGCATATGAATTTTCACATTTTTTTCCATACTCTTTTCCTGCCCCACCGGAATTCAATGAAGATCAGAGTGATACCTCTTCTAATGAAGATGAGGATCAAGATCCTGATGTTGAGAATAAAGTTAAAGGAGATTCAGATTCAGATCCAGATCCAACACATGCTCCCAATCCATGTCCAAGGCCAATATGGTCTCACAAAGTCCTTGTAGCTACTGGGAACATAGTTGGGGATCCATCTGACCATAGAACCACCAGATCTCAATATCATGCAAAACTTGCACTATGTCATGCAAATCCACTTCTCTCATAGAGGTGCTACATGATGGTGGGTTTTGATCCATAATCTCTTGAGGAGACTTTCCATGGAGGATATACAACCAAGTACAAATCTCGGTTGTCTGACAAAAGGTACTCAAAGGTTCATGATTTGGACCACAATGAGCCATTCGCTCCAGTAGCAAGAAGGGTTCCCGAAAGAATATTTTGGAAAATACAACTTCTACATAGTGGGAGGTACATTAGAGGAGCAGATCCAAATCCAGATCTAGATCTAGCACCTTCATTTCTATCCTACAGAGGAGAAACTTGCCAATATTTTTTCAAAGGCTTTCACTGAGGAATCTTTTTTCCTTCTTTGCTTAGTAAAAAGGTTATTTGTGTTCCCTATTGTTGTTCTTTTTTAGAGGGGGTATTTTTACCATGAGGGTTTTCCCCATTTCCTTGGTTCATGGATAGTTATTTTTTATCATTTATTTGATTGTATGGGTGACCTTTGGTCTTAGTAGCCAGGGCCCAAGATGCAAAAGTATGGATTAATGGGGGGTGTTAGGATATTTCAATATTCCATCCTTGTCCTACTTAGCATTATTTATTTTTCCTACTTGTTGATGATGTCATTTTCCCCTTAGTGGTGTGAAAATGCCATCCAGGATCCATCTACCACCTTTTGAGCCTTACATGCATCATTTTAGGACCACATTAGTCAGTTCCCTATTTTATAGGAACCCACTAAGTGTTCTAGTGCAGTCCACCTAAGTTAGCTGACTCTTGTGGGGGGTTAGAGCTCCGGATGCCATTGATTGTGGCCTCATGCACCCTTTTCTAACTGGCATGCATGACAAACTCACTATTGCGCCCTCCTTAGTCAGTTAACTGATTATGTCTTCAGTTAGATGAGTTTAGTTTCAGTTCAGTTCAGTTCAGTTTGAATCTTCTGGAGCACTCAAGTGGTGATAATCCATATGCTAGACCAACTGAGGTTCGAATTATCCTGTGTGATTCGAATTATCTCCATTGTATCATCATCATTCATTATACTGTTTATTGGATCAAGTGACATTATTATGCTCCTATCTGAGTTATGTTGCATTATTATTCTTCTGCTCTATTTTACTGCATTTTTCACTCTTATTCAAATTTTCTGCTCATTCTTTCTTTGTGAGCTATCCTCAGCTCTTTAGATCTGTTGTGACTTAGAATTTCACAGGTTGAGGGTGGCACTACCAGGGTAGGAGGAGCCAATGCTAGAGGATCTGTTGTAGGAGGGACAACTACTGGAGACCGGCTATTCATTGTGATAGCCGATTTAGAGTGGAGGTTTGGTGGGATTTCAACTGGGGTTGATGAGCGGGATTGGGATGACCTTGAGGATGATGAGGTTGACATGACGATTCACCTACCAGCTGAGTGTGGGACAGATTGGTGGCGTATATTGCAGAGGGTCACAGTTGCATTCCATGTAGCACAGGAGGTGCAGGGAGGAGTGGTCCCTCCTCTATGACAACGACCATGGTAGGAGCCAGAGCTTGTGCGAGGGTAGGTTGTGCGTCCACTGGCTATTTTGGGACCCCAAGATCCACCAGCTGGCGGATCAACTTGATTATTTGTGTATAGGGCTGATGAGCCCCATTTTTGTATGTATACATTTTTTATGAGCCTATGGGAGGCAGGTTTTTGATGTATCCCCCATAAGCCTATGATGTATATACCCCATGAGGGCTATTTTTTGTACATGACAAACATTTTTGATGATATATATATATACATGTGTGTGTGTGTGTGGATACCATTTTTACGGCACATGATGTATGTGTCTTTGTATGTATGTGATGTATGTGTATTTTGATTTATGTTGCCTATGTGTTGATGTAATTCATATGTAGTGGTTGATACTAGCATATTTGTTTTGGGCATGTGTGATTGACTGTAGGACTTGTGATGATGAGATACATGTATGTGTATTCATAGGTGAAACACATGGACATATTTATGTATGTTATATATGCAAGGTTATTCAGCCTGGTGATATACTGGGTGCCATCTCAATACCTCATTGGAGACAGAGTCAACGAATGCATTGGCGTTTCTCGGTATATGTGTGAAATTTATGGTTTCAAACTGTTGAATGAGAAGGCACACACACATAAAATTTCGGAAGAGGAGCGAGTTGTGGACATGGAATACATTATTCAGCTGTGATATGGCAAGTTGTGAGTTGAGGTGCACTTGTAGATGGTGAATTCCTATATGTAGGGAATCGCTTAATATACTTATTATGGTATCGAACTATGCTTGGTTGTTTTTTAGTGCCCCCAAGCACACTTTGTCGGTGTGGTGGAGTGTATGGGAGGGGGAATATATAACCTAGGCATCAGATGCTAGATGTTTGGATCATCGAATGGAACGTCCACATATCCTATGTAGATGTCCATCTAGGAGTCCATTTGCATTTGAAGAAGAGAGGTAGTTTACTTTCTAATTCGAGACAGTGTAAAACAAAAGTAAAGTTCTTAACACAAAATAACAAAATCAACGGCTGGTGTTGGATGTCTTATTTGTGCTAAAGGGGTACAAACCCACTTTTGTTTTGATAGTTTTTTGGGAATGCTTGTAGGTGGTGTGCGTCTCCGTCGGAGGATGAGGAATCACTACAAGTGAGGATACTGGCTAAAGGAGATTCAACTTTGATGGTATCTGGTAAGGTTGGTATTACTTCCTCGATTGGTGACCTTTGCAGGGTTATACGGAGGGGTTGTAATTAACCTTGCATTCTCATTAGTTCGAGACAAGTTTGTCGTTCGGTACACAAAATGAGGCATTGAAAAGAGTAATGGGTGGTCTCTCCATGAGATTGACAAGGTATTGGTATGCGTGGAGGGAAGCGTTCTTGATCTTCTTGAGTGTCGTTTTGCTCCATTATGCATGCGATGGTGTTGGGAGGGTTCATATGGGATAAGTTACCACATGAAGAGCATTCATTGTGTGATTGCGTCGTCGTAAGTTTAGATGGGTCTTACGGTGTTACAAGCTCTACCACATTTTCAGTAGTTGGAGCAAATTCTGCGGGAGGGGTGACTGACAGTGTCATTGATGTGGTGATCAAATTAATGGATGCTTCTTCCTATTTTAAGAAGGGGGGTTCCTAAATTGTTACTTGAGTGAGACATATTGTTGCCAATGCTTCTCGATATCGAGAGAGATCGGGGAAATTGTGCGTATAGTGCCCATGTTGAGCACATATGGAACATGTGTGGTTTACATGCGATGTTTTGGAATTAGATGTGGGCGAGGGAGGTGTGCCCCCTTTCATTGTTGGAGGAGCATGGGTGATGCTCATGGGAGTGTTGAGAAAATTCCTTAGCTCCAGTAGAGTAGGACATAGTTTGGTTGCATGGCCTTACTCCTCGCAAAGAGAACACAGCAGTGTGACTCTTTGAGTGGGAGTATTGAACATGACTGAGGCTTTCAACTCTTGCTGGTTGATGCCCCCTACTTTAGGCTTAGCGCTTTTGATTGGACTAGGCAATAGGGGACCTTTCAACTTTGGTTGTTTGGTTCCCCCATTGGTGGTCTTAGTGACGACATATTTTGGTGTAGTTGTGGATGTCATAGGTTGGGCTGTCGTAATTGAATGTGTTATGGGCCTTGCAACTGTACTAGCCGAAACAAGGACAAAATCATAATGGGTGACTGGTTTGGAAGCCATCTCTAGGAAGGGTGGTGTAAGGTACCACACGAGGATTTCCAAATTTATCCCAGGTAGAGTTAATTGAGCCATAACTGGCGTCGCTTGTACACCCATGGGAGGATACAAGAATGGGATTTGAAAAATAGGTGGTACCGATCGACTCAACGTTTGTTTAATGCCATGACTCAGTGGTGGTGTTGATGATGATGTTGAGGTGGAGGCAATGCCATTTTCAGTGGTGAAAATTGTGCACATTAGGCCATCGGTCAATGTAGGGATCTTAGGTGGTGGTCCCGAATACACTCCTAACAAATTGGATTCCTTGTACATACTAGGGGCAATGTCAATATATGGTTGAACATTTCCTAGTATAGTCGGTAGGACATTGCTGTAATATCCCTTTTTCAAATTTTATTAAAATGCCCAATTTTCCACTTTTTTTCCCAATTTCGACCTTTGACTAGTTTTACTGTTTTGACCTCCAAATCAACCCAAATGCTCCCAAATATTCTGTAGGAGTGTATGAATGGTATTTATACTTGAATATAAGGTTCAGGGATGTTTTATGGCCCTCCAAATACTGCTGCAAACTTGATTTGTATTCTGATCAATATATGTAATTTTGACTAGTAATTTGTGCATCAAATCCCCCTCGGGTAACACTGCAAATGGCCTTCCAAATGCCTCCAAACTCCCACAAATTTATGAACAGAGGTATATAATGTGTTAAGTATGTTATTAAGGTCTCATATGCACCATTAATTTATTTTTAATACTGTTCTAACTCTCTCACATTCAACAGCAAAAACCCCCAATTCGACCCTTGGGGAAATGGCACTATTTCACCTCCCAATACAACTAAACTGAGTAAAAATGCTTCCAATGCTCAAGTACAGTACATGAAACTTGTAGAAGACATCCATGGCAGTATATTTATCACAAATATATCAGATAATCATCCATCCATTCGAAATAATCAACATTATAGTGTCATACATCAATGCATTGGGGAAATGGACATTGTTTGCTCATTAATCAATAGTTTTGCATACAACCAGTGGGTATTTCGACCTGAGACTTTCTGAATATGAATAACAGAGCATATAAAGCTATTACAATCATAAATATGTAATGAGAATCTCTCTCAAGAAGCACAAGTGCTCACCAAAAACGCCCTCCCTCAAGGAGCACGAATATGCCTTCAAAATTGGAAACGGTGGAGAGAAAGTGCTGCACTAAACCAAACCATGAAACTTCCTGTAGTTTCTACCTGAAAATACAAACTCCATTAAAGCACCATGAAAGACCTGAGTGGCCTCTCCAAACACCAACTTGGATGGGAATCTTTCACCCTCGAAATTGGCTAAGGCAAGAAACTAGTCATCCACTAGCTCTCTCTTCACAAATGCAATTTTTCTCAAATCATCAAAAGCCATTCTCATACTTGATTTCTACATTTTATAACCAACATTAGCCTTCAAGGGGTCTAAATCCTCTCAATAGATTCAATAATTTTCCATTTAGAAAATATTCCTCATTTGCCATTTGTCTCCTAGTTCCAACCTTCCATCTTCTCCCAAATTCGAATTTGAGTCTCTTTAGATTCCTCCAACTCCATGAGCGCCTTCTTGAGCCTATTTTTGGGGATGACATGTCATAATGGTCAGGTGTAAGAAGTCAGGTCTGAATTTTGTCATAAAATGTCATAGATGCTTCATTATTGTTGTCATAAAACTAGGGAATCTAGCCCATGTGTCCACTAGTCTCCAATTTGACTCTTCCTCTCCCATGGAGGTTACTATTCCTTCCCATTTCGACCTAATATGCTCAATGCCATGTGTTATGAATTACCAACTCACCCAAGAGTGTTCACCTTCCCATGAATTCGAATTGGCAAGAGAGAGCTGCCATGTGTCATTGAAAAATCAAGCTAGTGTGGGTACCACCACCTCCATATGTCTCCAAAACCACTTGCCACCTAGAATTTCTCTTGAATTTATTTATTCATCATATTTATTAAATGCTTGAACCCTTCTAATGTCTAAATATCATTTATTAGTTTCCTTATTACCATCCCACATGTGCCCATCCAACCTAGGAAACTAGTAGGATTGATGGCATTGTCTTACTATGCATTTATTTGAATGGGGACATTACAATTGCCATGGTTACCTGTGGTGTTTGGGTTGTAATAGTTAATTTGGTCGAGAGTAACTACCTTTCCATTTAAGGGAAACATCATGATACAAAAGAATGAGGAGGCAACCGCATTCATGGCATACATGTAACTACCCCCCAATAAGATGTTGTAGTCGAGTTCTACGTCGACTACTTCGATATTGATCAGAACCATCTTTCCGCCCAGCTTGATGGAGACATTTTGGTACAATCCTCTTGTTTAGGATGGTCTCCCATCATATGTGTGAAGGGCGATAGGTGAGGGGACTAGCTCAGGGGATACTAATCGTTTCCAGATTTTTGCGAACATGACACAAGTGAATGCGCCTTCGTCGATGATACATTAGTGAATCATGATATTTTTATAGTTACTTGAACTTGAAATACAACTAACGATGGTAGTCACGGATCTCCTTTGTCAATATCAAAGGTCATGAGGTGTGATTCGGATGGATCAATCGTGCCGAGAGCGTTGAGTAATTCCTTTCATTGTGTAGGGAAGGACTGGAACACTTCTAACGTAGACATGGTCATCGGGGATTGAGCCAAGTCGTCCACAATACTGTAATTGTGGGAAGCTTTCATGTCAGGTTTATTAGGGGTACGTCAAATTGGACCTTTTGGAATCCATGGGATTTGTTCGGTGTTCGGTCAAGGAATCTGTAGAGGGCCCCTCTAGGGGATAGAAATGTCTTCCACTTGGGGGGTGGAAGGCCCATCATAACTTTGGCTCTTGTTTGGAGGTTGATGTCTAATGTATACATATTTTGGAAAGAGAAATAACCAGGTGGATGAGGATCTTTTTCTTGTGTAACTACCCCTTGATGGGAAAAGGGTTGTTATAAAACTGATGTTTGTGGCTAGGGAGGATTCATTCCTGAGAAGGGTTCTTCACCATATTCTTTTTAGCTTCCACTAACTGTTGGAAATCAGAGATAAGAGGACAATGATGCGTGTAATGACCATAATCGTCACAGATGGAGCAACAATAATTGTTTCTCAGGGGGATATTCTTCCCTTATTCGGGGGGATTGTTAGTCCCTGTTGGGCCCCTGAATTGTCTCTTTATTTCACTATTATGGCATCACTTTTAAACCTAAATCATTACATTCACTCTCAAAAGCTTATCTTTTATTTTCAATCTATTAATTAAAAGCAATCAAATTGAATGGCATGATTTATTACTTTTAATATCATTTTATTGGTGATAAATTGATTCTCACACTTGGTGGTGCATTCCCACACTTTGGATTAGGATCAAATGACCATCATTTCAGTACTTCATCCGTCCCTTCACCCAACTCTAAGTTCCACACTGGGTTTGATAGCATGTCTCTTAATAGTTTGCTAATTTTACTTACCTTTGTATTCCAGCGCTCTCTTGTTGACTTTGTAATACATGCAATACATGCACATGAAAATTAAAATTATGCTTTGATAGTAAGTTTTAAACACTATTCTAAATTTAAACAAATGAAAAAGATTAAATATTAAAAAGGATTATTATTTTATTTAAAATTATATATACTAATGCTATTTAGAATTTGTTTAGATTTAAAAAGAAAGACTTATAAATAAAGTGTTATGATAAAGTGTTTAAAGAATGGTGAAAGGACATTCACTTAATATGCCACTTAAAAACTTTAGAACCATAAATTATAAAGGAAAGCCAGATTGGTTTACATGCCACCTAGTAAGACAAAAGAAATGATTAATGGAATTCAAAAACGTGACATCCATTAAAAAGGCCATTATATGTAATTATTTTCACAAAGCCATATTCATTAAAAAGCCACCCTATGTAAGTATTTCAAAAACCATATCCATTCAACGTTTATGAATCAAATGGATGATTCGTTTGGATTATTTTATACATTACAAACTAACAGACTTTTTGTTTTGCAGGTTCATGTGATGGAGGAACAGAACACACAAAGAAACAAAGGGATTGAGATACTTCAAACCCAGAACATAATTAAATTACCAGTTAACAACTCGGCACCCAAACATCAATTTGACAAACAACCAAGCACCAATTCAGCTAGGAATCCAAATTTATGAATTAAATTGCAGTTACAGGTCATTCAGACCTTCATTCGCATTCGGATGGTCATTCAGACTGTAATTCGCACCTCCTAAATCATTGGTTCGGGTACTTAGAGGCATTCATGGCAAAAACGAAAACGTGGGTTTTGTTCGTGGTGGTCCTCTCATGCTTCTCCACCTTCAAGATTCCACCCAGGTCATTTATTCATCTACAGGAATCTCGAGGCCCAATTATCTAAATGTAGGAATTCATTTTTGGGCGAATGAATGCAAAACGAATCTCTTCAGTTTTCTCTTTAATCGATTCAGTTCCAGGCATTAATTTCTGATGTATAAACTCTTATAAATATAGGCTTCTGCCTTGAAAAAAACCCAATGTAATTTGCTCTGCGTTTTTATAATGGAAGTTCTGCTATGTTCCATCCCAAATTCGTTTTCATGCTCTAGTGACCGAGTAGTTCGTGAATCTAGAGCCACTGTCAACTGAGAGGGCCCCTCAGTGACAAGTGTGCATTTCTGTGTGTGTATTGTCAGATAAGTAGTATATTTCTCCATTTCGTTTTGTCAATTTTAGTCTTATATAGATGCTCATATGCTTATTCTTTCAATCGTATTAATTCATGAGTGGTAGATAATTCCTTTCGAACACAGAGCTCTATCCATCCATCTTTCTTTTAACGTTTTTGTTTTGTTGCATTTACGTTTTCCCCTTCTTTAATTCATGAATTGTAGTCACATTCCCATTGTTGTAGTTAATCACTTAAATCGCATTACGTCACAACCATTTGCATTTGATTCCAATAGATTTCCATAATTGCATTTGTTGTAGTCAAAACTTGGAGTTGCGTTTTTCCTTTTCACCTCCCATTGCATTTGTTTTCATTGCTGTAGGGTTTCATTTCATTTTCAGAATTCCGTCATTAAACAGAAATAGAGTTTAGTCTTAGACACTTAGTAATTAAAACGTTTTCACTTTATTTCATTTTCCCTTGGATAGAAAATATAATTGTGTTATGCTTTTACAGTCATTGTGTTTTTTGCTTTCATTCCTAGTGCTGTAGGGTTTACCTGCTTTAAGAATTGAATTTGTAGATAGAGAATAGGGTTTGAATTTCATCGTTTATACATTTTGTTAAAAGTAATTTCTGTTTTAGTTAGCTATTGCATTTTGTTTATAGATCAGCCTTTACTTTTCAGAAATAGTAGAAATCCTTTCGATTTTCCAAGTAGAAATTAAATAGTTTGCTTATGGGTAGTTTACTGCCTTTGAAGAATTAGTTGTTGATTTATGCTTAGCCTCTAGAGTATCATTTCATCTTGCTTCATTTGAATTTATAGTTAAAACATTGAATTGCATTTAATAGGTTAGTTAGTTAAAACGCTTTCTTGAAGAATTTTAATTTCTTGTTTTGATGTACATAGTCCGCAATTAAGTTTTGTCTTGTAGTTTAAACTCTGATTTCGCACAGTAGATAGTTTTTTTCAATTCATAGAATATGATAGATAGATTGCTTATGGTTTGAATGATTGTTTAAAAATAGTTTTTCTTCTGTAGCTTAAACTTAACAATAGTATTCCTTAAAAAATTTGTAATCTGCAAATTTCATTTATCTTACTGTAGTTTTAAATGCAAGTTTAAATTAGAATAGTTTTAATTATAGTAGTAATTCACCTTAAGGTTGGATTGAATAGTGAACTCTATGCTAATATCAAACTTCTTAAAACTCATGCTAAGGCAATTCATCAATTCGATAAGAGCATTAAAATATTAAATGAAAAGTCAATTTCTCAGTTCACTTTCTGTCACATGTTTTGTTTTCTGTGTCACTGCATAGTTTTCTGTTTACTTGAATTAGTTTTTGAGTCATATTAGAATGAATGGTTTCCATTAGTTTATTTCATTTGCAATGATATGCTTTAGAATTATGATTGTATTGAAGTCAGTATTTCATTTTTGCAATTATGCTAGAGTTAGAAATTTGAATGCTTTGTAGATTTTAGCATTAGGATCTTAAATCCGAATTGAATTAATGATCACTAGATTAAGAATCTTAGTATTAAACATTTCGAATATTTTTTATATTAGATTAGATCATATTAGAATAAACTTTAATCCTGCACATACTGTGTCGACACCTCTAAGCTTACGAGCCCCGGGTTGACAATTAAGTGTTGAATTAGATAGTGCATATTTTACTCGACAGTCCCTGCATTTGGATCACCCATATCTTGGTTTTGCTAGAGAGGGGGATTTCCCCCTTGTCCTGGTTTTTGATTTTGTTTGTTCTTGCCTTTCTTCTTCCCCTGATTCTATGGATTATAGGGGTTTACGACATTCAATTGCTCAAATTGTTGAGCTTATTGAATGTAAGAAGGTTAAACTAAGTTAACCGCCTTGTGGGGGGCAGGTTGCTGACCAGTTTGGAATGGGAAAGGATAATATGGCTTATACCGCAGTGGTGTGATAAATGTTGTTTGTGCTTGTCACACTCCCCATTGTAATAACGCGAACTAAGATATATATATACAACTTAATATTTAATCATTTCCATATTATTCTTGACGTATAACATATGCCACTTAACCAAAACATTAAAGCATACATTTCATGGCGCAATACATTTGAAAAATAATTTAATTTCCATGATAAACAAACCTAAACAAATAAATTATAGGTTAAGTATGAGCAATACATTGTAAAACAAATACAATTTCTGTTGCAAACAACCTACGTGTTATTTATTCCATACAATTATTCAAAACCACCTGAAAGTAGATTATACTTTAGAAGTTAAATCTAGTTATCAAATTCCATAGGACTCTTTTATTTTAGTTTTATAGAAGGATTATCAATTAAAATAAAACTCATAACCTCAATGACTTAATTACAATCATCAACATAATTAACAAATGTTTATCGTACCATATCATCGATGGTTCATACTATGAACTAATAAACATTTAAACAAAACATATGTCCTTCAACATACCCTATATATATAACTAAAAGATTCACAACATATGTTACACCTAAAATCTTACCATCATGAGACTCAGTGTAAACATCCCTAAAGTTTCATTGGCTAAGTCATTAACCTGGAAGAGATGCAAACCCATTTATACTAGGTTTTGAGAGGTCGTCGCAGGTTGTCCTCATGCAACCTGTGACGTTACAAGTTGGCCTCTTACAGACTACTACAATGTTAGTTGATGGACTAAAATTGCTTCTTGGAGCCCATTCTCGAATCTAGATGACATGGATCCCCATCCCGAACCTTTGGGAGAGCTGGAATTTGGTTCCTAACCTCTTGCAAAGATCCCCTATCTCTCTCCTACCATATCTCAACCTACCCTATCCACTTAGTCCTATATAAGTGAAGCTCACTCCCATACCAAGGAGAGGAAGTCTATAGTGTCTACATGCTGGTGAAATTACCTTAGGAGAGATCTCTATTCATCTATTGGGAGACTCACACTTCCTTGGGAGTCTTTGGCATTGGCTTGATCGAAGGAGGATTGCTACGTTAAGTCATTGGTTGTAATCTCTTCATCCTATGTATTTCCCTTTCAATACAGTAATATAAGTGATTTCCACCAAAATCTCATTGTGTTAATGATATCTTGTATAGTTTTCCTACTTAACTACTTACTTAGATCTATTATTGTGTAGATTTGTTTTACTTGTTTTGTTGTCTTATGATCTTGATAGGTTTTGCAGCTCAGATCTGAAGATCATCAAGCTTGGAGCAGCATTCAAGGAGAAAAGGATCGAAGATCTATAAGGAAAACGTATCTAGTTCCTTGATCTCTAATTATATCTAGGAGAGTGATTTATATTCTGTCCTATTTGTTTAGACTCGCGTTGAGCTAGGGAGATCAGGCCTTGAGTCCGCTCTTGATAAATTGTCCATCAAAAAAATATGGCTACCATATTAGGGAATACATTATTTGTAGTTTCAATTTGAATGTCATTTTCAGTTGATTGCTTTAGCAAGCAATCCATAATCTTATTTTCCTTCTAAGCCTTGTTTCACCATCAGATCTTCACTTTGAAGATTCTGTAGTCCTCGTATGAGTTTGTACTCACCATTTTTAAACCATTTCATTGCTCATTGTTTGGAGATTGGTTCATTCTTGAACTTGGACCTCGCCTGTTGCACCTAGGTAGTGGAGCCAGAGTGACACTGTTAATATTTAATATGCTAAGACAGAAAATAGCAGCATTACATTCCATTTCACAATAATAGCATATACAGGATCACTGAAGAAACAACAAGCATAGCATAAACACAAGAGACAGAGATTTATCCTGGGAAACCCTCATGGGGTAGAAAACCCAGCAAAGCTTCCTCAATATAGATGACCAGCAATATACAAAGATGAAACCCTGAGACATGATCTCCTCCTCCACAATAGCAGACATCTCCTCCACAAGTGCGCTATCCTCAAGTGAGTGAGTGTGTCAAATGAGGAACACACCTCCTCTATTTATACACTACATTGACATGTATTTTACACAAGTACATGTAGGCTCGTATTTAACCAATGGGTTAAATACCCCACTACAACTGACTGGGACGACCCCTCTAGGGTGGTCTAATAACCCTTTGACCCACATAACACATACAGGGCCGACCCCCACTAGGGAAGTCTAATAACCCGAGTTACCACATTCCGACGGAGGAATAAACATCTCCGGATATACAATAAGATCTTCACGGAGGAATGAAACATCTCCGGAATAATAAAGTACAAATATAATATTCTTTGAAGTTACAATATCTCAATAGACACTATGTCATTTCTTGGTCTATGTTCTCTATCTTTTGGCATATCGTCACAACCCATCCATTAGTGCACTGCGACATTGTCGCATTTCCCGCATTAGTGACCTGCGACAATCGCTTTGTGTACAAACACAAACCGCGCCGATTTGTCAAAACTGACATAAGGGAATCCCCTCTCCATATTTTTATTTGAGTTTTGGTTTGGTGTGTAAACCCCCTCTGTGCTGCAAGATCCAATCAAAGACCCCATTTTTTGATTTGTGTGATGAAGTGTTTGGTTTCATTTGGATTTGTTTTGGGTTCCGTCTTGTCCAAGTCTGAGATTTGGTAGTGGTGGACATTTTCTTCTCCCCCACCTGCATCCACTCACCCTTGCATTCCCTCCTCTCCTTGTCGGATCTGGTCATTGTATTAGATCGGTTTCCAGGCCTCATTTGCATACATTTTTGAGCTTTGCTTGCTTTAGTATTACTTGCTACTGGTTGATTTTGAGTGTTTCTGTGTATTTTCAGTCCATATGAGTGCTTGTCATTTTCTTGGGATTTTCTGAGTCATTGGAGTGCTGCAAGTGATCTTTTCATTTCAGTATTTGTGTTTAAAAGTATCGTTGTCATCAAATTGTTATTTTGATACATCCATTAAAAAATCAAAAGTACTTCATTTCCATCATTTTTCAAGTTCATTTGAAGAATTGTACATGCATTGGAAAGTCTCATTTGTAGATATTTTGGATAAGTTGAAAGAAATTTAAATTATTTGTGTTTTTCACGAATTATGAGTTGCTCATTTTCTTGAAAAATTCGAGTAGATATCAAGTTTTGCAAAAGTAGTTCCATGCTTGGAAAGTTACATGCATATTTTGGTTCTTATGCTTTCAGGCCTTTGTAGTGAAAGTGAAAAGCTTGCATACTCTACTTAGAAAGTCTCTTTTTTCATCACTTAGCATCATTTTTGTTTTCAAAAGACAAAAGAAAAAGAAAAACATGATTTTATTTGGCTTAGTAGTGTTGTGTTATTTTTCGTGTTTCAATCAAAAAGAAAAGAATAATTCATAATCATTTTTGGTAGATTTGGGATTGTGTTGCTTTGGTAAAATCATTGGAAAGAAATTTCTCCCTCCCATACATAGAGTTCATCAAAATAAAAGTACATTTTTCGCATGTAGTTAGGGCTTGCATTATTTTTACATTTATGTACTCACTTCATGCATTCACTTAACTGTCCAGATAAAATTAACGATAGAACTAGGGTAAAATTTTTAGTAACTTGTGTGTAAGTTAGAGACGTGTTCCGGCGTCGTTAAGCGTGGCAGCTGTCGTTATTTTCCAACATTGTATCCCGGGGGTATTGTAGTCTTCCATGTACTTATCGTTTATCGAAGCTCTTTCACGTACCAACCAAGTATATCGAATCTCTTTCACGTACCCACCAAGTACTTCAAGTACTTGGCGTATATCGAAAGGCGTTTCACGTACTTGGCGTATATAGAAAGGTGTTTCACATACTCGGTAGTATATAGGAAGGTCTCGTGCCGTACGGTTATGCATTAGAAAACACAACTACGGATTTGATCTCCCATGTACCTTTCGTATATCGGGAGACACCATTAGGATTCCTGAGACCAACTGAGTTAACCTTTTGGCCATCTTGGTAGAACAATACACCGAGAACAGCACTCGAGGAGATTACTACACGCGTACCGTCCAGGTAATCGGGTATTCAGGCAAGGGTATGGTCCCAATACTCTTGTCGCATTTTATTATTGGATTTTGTGGTATATAGCGATTTGTGAAGCCCTGACAATCCTGTGAGGTTCCATACCTTTGAATCCACTCATATCACGTAAGTTTTCTTGTGGCCTTAGTTTGTGTAGGGTTTTGTCTGGTCTTCTTTTCTTTTGTTTAGCTTGCCTTAGGAGAAACTTTTGCTTCAGTCACTCTGGATGAATTTCCTTGGAGAAGGTCCCGTAGGATTTAGAACTTGCCGCTCGAATATCCCCTTAACCAGGAGGTAATTTTGAAGGTAAGAATGAACCCAAAAGCCACGGTCGTGTCACCTAAAGTGGAAAACCCTACATTGAATGTTGGAGCACATATGTTTCCTCCAGATTCACCTCCCTCTCATCCCCTGCAGGGTGAAGAAGCACCAACTTCTACTTCACAAGACCTACCCCGTTCTATCGGGAGAGCCTGGATCATTGGAATGGATAAATTCACCCCAGGACGGCCCTTCGGCAGCTGTTTGTCCAACAGCAGCTTATTGCACATCATCTCTAGGCCACCTAGTGGCTCATTTTGTCGTTGCATCACCACCTAGTTGGGCTACTCCCGACGACCGCATGGCACCTTATCATGAACAATTGGCTAAATTATGTGCTATGGCCACAGAGTTCACAAACCGGAGTCTTGTGCACGATGGGCCACAGACCCGATGTTACCTCCTTATCAACCACTCCCAAGTTGTTATTTATCTTATGATTCACCGGAATCATCCACGCAACACATGACCACATATAAGGCTGGTCCACCATCAACTCCTGCACATCCATCTCCTAGACAAGAGACCAGTGCTATACCTCAGACGACCCAACCTGTTGAAGGACAACAGTCCAACACACTTGTGACTACCACGGTTACATCACCTGCTCCTACCCCACCCCAAACTTCGCGGGGAGGATACTTTTTACCCCCTACCTTCTTTACAGGTAATGATAATCCTACGGCGGATAATCAACAACCAGTGTTTGGTCAACCTTTACTTAGTGGTCAGCAAGTTGTTGCTGGGGGGAAACCCCCATCTCTTAACCATAATACTGCAGCAGGAGTTCCCATCGGTCCTTCCGTTGGAAATTTTGTACCTCCCGGACCTTCCACTACAGGATTATCCCATGTCGGGGGACCATCCAATGTAATTCAACCACCATCAAGTCAAGTGTATCCAGGTCATCTTAACCATCTGTCGAGACAACTTAATCCCGGAAACGCACTCTATGGGGTACCCTACCCCGGAAATTCTTACACTCTATGGGGACAACAAAATGTTTTACAACATGGACCCTCACTTACAGTCCCTCAAGTCCATCCACCCCCATTTGGTCCACCCCCACCTCCCATTGGAGGCGACGGCCGCCATAAAAATTTGGAGGAGGCGGACCTCTACCTTCTAGCGGAGGACCACCTCATTCTGGCCATCATGGCCCACCCCCTCCTGATGGCGGAGGTGGAGGACCATCCCATCCCGGTGGTGGTGCTGGAGGACCATCCAATCCCGGTGGTGGTGGTGGTGGACCATCCCATCCTGGTGGTGGTGGTGGAGGACCATCCCATCCCGGTGGTGGTGGTGGTGAACTATCCCATCCTAGTGGTGGTGGTGGAGGACCACCCTACTACAGTGGTGGTGGTGGTGGAGGATCACCCTATTATGGTGGAGGTGGCGGAGGAGGCCCTTACTCTTTCGACGGTGGCGGTGGCCCACCACCCCCTCTTGACTGAGGTGGTGGAGGCCCACCCTACTCCAGCGGTGGTAGAGGACCACCACCTCCTCCCAGGGGAGGCAGTGGCGGCCCATCCTACCCTGGCAGTGGTGGCGGACCCCCACCACTTGGAGGCGGCCCACCCCCTCCCGGTGGGGGAGGCAGGCACCCACCTTATGGTAACAGGCCACCTTATTATGGTAATGGACCACCTTACTATGGCGGCGGACCTACATTTGGTAGCGACCCGTACCCCTATGGCCAGTTTCCTCCTGAAACACCCTATGGTCAATCGATACAATGTCCCACTAGTCCTTACATGCCTTATCAGTATTATCAGTACTCGCAGCCTAATCCATAGCTTCCCTTTTTGGCTACTTTAGACCTGCCTGACCTATCTCGCCTGACCAATGACCCCATCTACCATGAAACTAATTGGCCACCCATTCCAATGAAAATTCCACCAAATATCCCTAATTTGATGGCAAGCCGGGTGAAGATCCTAGAAACCATGTGATGACATACCACTTGTGGTGTTCATCCAACTCCTTGATGGACGACTCGATCCGTCTTAGGTTATTTCAATGGACCCTCACTGGTTCGGCTGCCAAGTGGTATATTGAACTACCACACCATTCTTTTCCCGATTTTGGTTCTCTTGCTATGAATTTTTTGACTCATTTCCAGCTTCCTATACGGTATGAAACTAGTACAGAACTTCTAAGCTCGCTCTGTCAAAACACCGCTACTCACATCTCAGATTATATACATGAGTGGCGGAGGAGATGACATTTGATTAAGGTTCCTATTCCAGACCAACTCCTAGTGGAATGGTTCACGAAGTCTCTCATACATACCATAGCTCAAGATGTTTTCATGGGAGGGGCTGTCACTGAGGAACAAGCCATCGCCCGTGCCCATTTACTAGACTTATTCTATGCTCAATCTGACACGTTGTTTGATATTCTTCCTGACGCACCCTGTAACACCTACGAGCCTACGAAACCACCCAAGAGACCCCAAGCTGATGGAATCATTGGATCCCTTAACAACCAGCCTCCTTCTCAAACTGTTTGATCGTCGAACCCCCAAGTTTCTTCCCCATCACCAACACAGGTTGGTCACGGCACCACCAAATCATCCACTCCTACTCTCACCGAAGAAGTGAATTCATTTCAATCAGCTTCATCTCAGAAGTCTGGTTGTAAGAAGAAGAACAAAGGGAAACCTAAGAAATATTCCACCCAGGAGGAACATAAGAGCACCCCTGATGACACCAAACAGAAAAGGAAGTTGAAGGATCCTTGTCTACTGTGTGGTGATGACCATTTTTCTAAAGAATGCCCCCATAGAGACGAAGTTCAAAATTTTCTTAAGGGAAAACCCATACCCTCAGTTCTCAACGATCCCTTCCCTACTCAAAATCAGCAGTTGATTGCTCAAACCTCTCCTTCACAAGGAGAGGCATCCTCTACCGCGCATGTTCTCATGATGCGTAGTGAGATGGTCAGTTTGAACACTCGATCGCGTTTGTATGACTTAGTCCCTTCGAAGGACCCTACTGGAAGTAATACTGAAAAAGTTTCCACTTCTCTACCTGAAGTGACTCTATCGGCGGCTTCTCTCACCATTGAGAATCCCTCTTTCGAGTCAGTATTGCATCCACCCAAGAGCACGATTCGGAAAGATTTTTTCAATCCCAAAGCTCGGGCAGCTCAGAATTACAATATCGTAGAGGACCTGGCACAAGCTCCTTGTGCCATGTCGACGCTGGAAGTCTTGCATAATTGTCCCAATCAATGCAAGACTCTCCTCGCTGCCATCGGTGCAGTCGATCCGGATTCTTTGAATACCATCATGTTTAGACTTGAGTATTTTAAATCAAGGCTTTCCCATCAGCTTGCATTTCAAGTTGCTACCAAGGTTGCTGGGAAGAAAGTCCAGCGTACTGTCTTAGACGAAGGGGCTTCTACCTTGGTCATGTCGATCACTTGTTGGAGTGCCATTGGCTCTCCCGAACTGAACCGTTCTCCCACCACCTTGAAAGCATTCAACAGATGTGGCATTCAACCCCATGGGTTACTGCAAGCTTTTCCAGTTGAGCTAGGGGGAAATACTGCCACCATTAATGTGGAAGTTTTCTCATCCCCATTAGATTATAATCTCTTGCTTGGCCGTAATTGGTTTTACGCCATAACTGTAGTCGCATCATCTATCTTCCACATAGTGCAATTCCCTCACCAAGGCCGAATTGTCACTGTCGACCAACTGGACTTCTGCACACCAGACACCACTTCTCATCCTGGTGATAATGTCCCAATGCTTGGGAAATCTTCGCAATAATATGAGAGTGTGGGGGTTGGTCTCATAAAAGATTCATCTCTTGTGGGCATTTTTTCGATGCCGGATCCCCCTCATCATGTTGCCTCGGTGAACATGATCTCCTCAGAGATTTCATCTCTTCCCAACATTACTGATACATGGCTTGTACCCGATGAAGCCACCACACACCTGATTGGAGACATAATACCTCTCTCGCCCGCTGAATGTACCTACAAGGCTATCCAATCAGCACCTGAGGACCACCTCGCAGTGGCCTCCACCTCCTATTCTCTATGACGGACATCATCCTTACCCGATTCTCTACTCCGGACTTTTCATTCTGACGATTCCATCATGAAGATAATGAGTGCAGATGACCCCCCGTGGGAATACCTCCACCACTGTTCTTCTTTTCTTCCCCCATTGGATTATGTGGAGAACAACATTAGCACTATTTTTTCGCCGAATGTCTACCCTTTCTCTCAATCCCCCAGTACTCACATGTCATATGGACATTGAGGGAAACCTTGTGAACATCGAACCTACCACTTCAATTGACATTTCGGTTACTCCTGGTGTAGTGGATCACATTTAGTTAGGCCAGAAGTGTTCCCTTGAAGAAGGCATTGCTTATATGGCCTTATGCAAGCGATTCCGAGACATGTTCGCTTGGACCTACGAGGAGATGCCTGGGATAGACTCCACCATTGTTTTACACAAAATCAAAATCTATCCCGACGTCAAACCAGTCCGCCAAAACTTGCAACTAGTACACCCTCGGAAGACTGCGGCGATCAAGGCAGAGATTGAGAAACTCTTGAAGGTCGGCTTCATCTACCCTATCCCATTGACATAATGGGTCTCAAAATTCGTCCCTGACACTAAAAACCAGGGCACCATTCGTTTTTGTGTCGATTATCGGGATCTCGACAAGGCTTGTCCTAAGGACAACTACCCGACTCCCTTTATTGACCAGATTATCGACAATTGTGCCGTAAGTGTCATTTTTTCATTCATGGATGGCTTTTCTGGATACAACCAGATTGAGATCCACCCCACCGACCAACACAAGACTGCATTCATCTTCCCTTAGGGAACGTTTGCGTATCGTAAACTTCCATTTGGTTTTAAAAACACTGGTGCCACATTCCAGCGGGCCATGTCGTATGCCTTCCATGATGTGAAAGACTTTGTGGAACCCTACTTGGATGACCTCCCTTCCCACTCAAAGCAGCATGAGTTCCACATAGATCATCTGACGGTCGTTTCCTCAGATGCAGGCGATACAATATCCGTCTGAACCCTCATAATTGTATTTTCTATGTCGAGTCTGGATGCCTCTTAGGGTTTATTGTCTCGAAAGATGGGATATGCATTGATCCCTTGAAGGTGGAATCCATCATCGCTCTCCCACCTCCAACTAATGTTACGGAACTTCAGAGTCTGTAAGGAAGAGCGACTTATTTATGACGCTTCATTTGTAATTTCACGCAGAAGACTCAGAGCTACATGAGACTACTTAATAAGGATGTTCCATTCATTTGGGACAATCAAGCTCAACAATCCTTCGATAGTCTCAAACATGCCATTACCCATGCCCCTATGCTCCAAACTCCGAATTACTATCAAGATTACATTCTGTACCTAGCATCTTCCGACACCACTATCGCCATGGTTTTGGTGTAGGAAGACCAGAATGCCCAAGAACATGTGATATATTACTTAAGTAAGGGTCTAATTGAAACTGAAACCCGTTACTCACATGTTGAGAAGCTCGCTCTCGCGGCGGTTATCGTCGTACAGAAGTTTCGACATTACATTTTGCTTCGTACCACCACCATCATCGCCGATTCGAACCCCATGTACCATGTTTTGACACGTCAGGTGCTTGGGGGCAAGTATTCACATTGGATCGTGATACTGTAGGAATTCAATCTCCTTTTCGAGAAGGCTAAGTCTAAAATGTCTTTGGTGTTTGTTGAGCTCATCTGCGACCTTCCCCGTATTGATGTAGAACCTGAGCCCAATGACTCTTTTTCAGATGAGTCATTATTTCTTATCAGTACATATGATCCGTGGTATGGAGATATCACTTTATATCTTCAAACCCAATGTTTCAGCCCTCAATTGTCTCGTGACGATCGTCTTCGAATACGCCACCATGCGAAGTATTATCTAATTATTAGTGATACTTTGTACCGTCGTGGTATCGATTCTATTCTTCGACATTGTCTGACTCATGACAAGGTTGAACACGTCCTAAATGACTGTCACACTGGGGCTTATGGCAGTCATCTCTCTGGGATGGCTACAGCCCAGAATATTCTTCGTGGGGGATATTATTGGTCGTCTATATTTAAAGATTGTATTGAGGCCGTAAAAAAAGTCCTCCGTGTCAACATTTTCATACGAAAAAGCTCACCCATCCCGCCCCATTACACTCAGTTATTGTCATTGGCCCCTTCGCTAAATGGGGCATTGACTTCATGCATTGTAAGCCTACCTCGGCCAGGGGGCATAGTTACATCATCATAGCTATGGAATACTTTACAAATTGGGCTGAGGCAATGCCTACATACACAAACGACGGCAATACCTACCAACTCTTCATGTTCAATCATGTCATAGTGCGGTTTGGAGTGCCTCAGTCTATAGTTACCGACCATGGTTCTCACTTTCAGAACCACATGGTTCAAGAATTGAGCGATAGATTGGGTTTTCGCCACGAAAACTCAACACCCTACTACCCACAGTCCAATGGATAGGCCGAGGCCATTAACAAGGTCTTGAAAACTATGGTCCAGCGTATGGTGGGTATGTACAAGTCCAAGTGGCATAATATGCTCTTTTCATCATTATGGGCCTACCGAACTTCCATCAAGACCGCCACTGAATTTACCCCCTTCCAATTAGTTTATGGATTGGAGGCAATCATACCCATAGAGTGCGAGATTCCATACCTCCAACTCACCGTCGAACTTCTTCCTAACACTACTACCGAGGAAGAATGATTCCTTTACCTAGAAAAGCTTGATGAGTCTCGTCGAGATGTCGCTCTTACCAACGAGGCACATAAGAAACGCATCAAAGCACAGCATGGCAAGTCAATAGAACCTTGCATCTTTAACGAGGGTGATTTGGACCTTACATACGACCAAAAACACGACAAGATGGGGGCAGGAAAGTTCGAGTCCATGTGGCACGGACCTTACATTGTTAAGCATGTTTTGGAAAATGGAGCCTGTGAGCTCGAGGACTATGATGGAATATCTTTAGGTGAACCCCGCAATGGGCTTTACCTGAAGAGGTACTATGCCTAAACTTTTCATGCATAGTCATTTTGTATATACTGTACATGGCATGTGTGTTTTTTGTGTGGTGTGACACATTTATTTTAGTGTGTCTAGATCTTGTTTCCGCTTCTTATACCATGTTTTGTCTGTGTGTGCAGATGGAAACTTGCTACGAATTCACGTACGGAACCAGCCGGCATACCCGTAACCTTGCTTCGGCAGCTTGGGTACTGTATTCCCCAACAGGCGAGCTCATTAACTCAGGAGGAAATTGTCTTGGATTCACAACCAATAATGCCACAGAGTATCAGGTGGTGATTGGAACCCTAACTAATGCTCTTTCCTTGGGTATGAACCACATTGTCATCCATTTGGATTCACAAGTAGTGGTTTCCCATCTCAACCGGGTCTATGCTATATGTGATCCCACTTTGCTCTGTCTCTTCAGACGAGTCCATCTCCTCGAAAGGTCCTTTGAATATGTTCAATACCTGCACATTCCACGAGACATGAACACAGTTGCTGACTCGATGGCCAACTTCATTTTGGATTGGTACATCGCACACACATAATACATTTACAAAGCATTCATAACATGTAAAATCATCCATTATATAAAAGCAAACATGTAAACAAGATCACATCATTCATCCATCTAAAACACGTAATGTATAAAACCGCCACAAATGTCTCTATATATATAAATTATCATAAAAAGTAGTGCTGGTACAAAATATGAAGCACATCGGCTTTCAGTGAGTCTATACAAAATCTGAAGCCTCATAGATTTCAGTAGTACAAAATCTGAGACTTCTGAGCTCTCAGTACATACATAATAATAACATAAGGCCTAACGCCTGCCCTATGCACCCCTAGGTCTCGTAACTCTAGCCTGCTGACTATGAAGCGCATGGACGCCCTCGCTACCTTTCGGAGCAGCACATTGAAGCGCATGGACGCCCCCACTGCATACCTCTGCATGGGCCGCGGTAACTCATCCACTATCGGCTCAGGAACATCTAACGTCAACCTAGTCAGGTTCTCGTAGACATCCTCCATCTCCATGATGGCAGCATGCATGGCTGCTCCCCCTCCTCTCCTCGCAAGAAGATAAACTCCTACTGGTCACACAGGGCCCACATCTGCACACACATGTTATTAACTTATCATCACTATAACAAAAAATCATAAATATACAAAACTAAAAAGTACAAGGGTCATTGTTCTTACCGATGTCTCCCCACTCTACTCCCTCGGGCAACGCCAAGTCTGGGTCCTCCCTGGAATCCATACCACTGTACAGGTAGTCCTCTACCATGAGAAACTAGCCTTCCATCCAGGTGAAGAACTCAAGACCGTACCCGATGATAGGACCCCCACCATGGCAGGCCATCACCTCTGTCCATTGGGCCATGTGAGGATCCTTAGGATCCCTGTCATCCAAAGGCACCTGCAGGTGCAAGAGGGGAACCCGCTCCAATAGAAATGAGATCACTATCGATCCATATCCAAACTGCTTGAGCTCTCCATGCCAACACTTGGTCAGCTGAGCTCGAATGTTAGCGAGGAGTCCCTCGCACCAGTTGAATACCTTCGGAGACATGCACTCCTCCGCATATAGCATCTGGTATGTAGTATCTAGATGAGCCACTTGGCTCCCTGCTATCCTCACTATGGTAAAAAGTACAGCACGCAGCAGACGATCTCGTGCCTCTTTAATGGGAATCTTCCCACTAGAGGCACGGACTTGAGGAGTACAACGCTGAAGGATCAAGTCATCCACAGTCTAATCACTTCCCCGTGATCCGGTAAGAGCCACATTGTCCCCTCTCCGGGACAATCCAGTCAAGAAGTAGATGTCCTTGACATCTATGTCCACTATATGCTCGTCGATCATGAAGTGTTGCTGAGCTGCATCCCAACTCCGAAGCATATGTTCTAGCAGCGGGATTTGGGCCCTCATAACCTGGACCTGGAATAAATTTAGAAGTCCACAGTTCCTCAATTTTGTCACGCATAACGAATCATTTGTAGCTTGCACATCATCCACCTCATGTTCTCGCTCACGCCATTCTAAGACCATGTTGCCTGCTACTAACCTGCCAATAGGAGCATTTTAATACCATTAGAACTCACTCAAGCGTTTAAAAGATTTTCATTTGGCTTGGGTTTTTGGTTCAACATGGGTGTTTCCGCCATTGCACCTCATCCTTATGGATAGGGCGACATCATCGCAACCCATCTTTGCGGGACTTGCGATGACCCGGGTCATCGCAGTTCCCGTAAGGGAGACCTGCGACTACTCGAGGGCACACCAGCTCCCCACAAACCAACTCCAAAACACTTTAACCCACACATATCTTATTTAACATATCACTTATATATATAAAGATTTACAACATAATTTTAATATATATTTAACCCAAAACGTATCTTAAAATATCATAGATATATAAAAGATTCACTTCATAAGTTTCCTATATATATTTGACCAAAACATATCTTAAAAGGTCATATATATATAAAAGAAAGAATCACAACAAAATTTTAATAAACAATACACATAACATATCACAAGCAGTTAACCACCAGAATCGCCCAACCTACGGATTGTTCAACAACATAAGGGAGACCGCTAAAGAACTTATATATCTATTCATGCCACGTATATCTAAACAATGAGTTTTCTAGTCAACAAAAAAAGTAAACCTAGCTAAAAGAGAATGAAATCCAAGTAGATAAACTGAAGAACTCGGCGTAGGAAGATCAGACTTGGCGAGAGGGATGGATACCCATCGATGGCCAGGGTGCTGGAAAATAAAGTCTAAATGCAGCTACAACGAAGGTCGGGAGGCATCCAGGGAATACACAGTAAATAAAAAATTAAAACAAAGCGCAGCACTGGCAGTAACAACAACGCAGCACTGACAGTAACAACTAAAGCAACACGTAGTACCGGATTACATCTTGACAATAAAAATTTGAGGTACAATAACTTCTCTACAAAGATCCAACGTACTTCGTCGGTATCCACCATAACTCAATCAAAGTCATACCAAAAAATATAAAGAAAGAAAAAAGAACCGTACAGAGGTAGGGATTCGAAAATCTCAGTAAAGGTGTGAGCAGCGACAACAGATACGCAAATACTTAAGTCAGACATACCCGAAGTCGATGCAGGTTAAGAAAAAAACAAAGAAACACCATCCACGAAAATCTCAGTGAAGGTGTGAGTAGCAACAACTGGTATAAAAAAATAATAGAGAAGAATATCTATGCTAGGCTTAAACATTTACGAGGATCCTTCACAAAAACTGAGGTAATAAGAAAATCGCAGCCATTACACATGTTAATAGTGAGGGAAACATGCAGCATAAAACTTGTTGACCGACGTTTTTATAAAACACAGGTTGATCTACCCCGATCCAAATCGCAGCATGAGATTTACCAACATTTTTATAACACAAGAATAAGCACAGGATTTGATCTACCAAAAGCATAGCATATGAACTACCAACGTTCCCACAAAACACAAATTGATCTACCCAGATCCAAATTGTAGCATGAGATTTACCAATGTTTTTATAACACAAGAATAAGCATAGGATTTGATTTACCACAAACACATCATATGAATTACCAACGTTCCAATAAAACACAGATTGATCTACCCCTATCCAAATCGCAGCATGAGATTTACCAACATTTTTATAGCACAAGAATAAGTACAGGATTTGATCTACCACAAACACAGCATATGAACTTATTTTGGCGGCATATACAAAAATAAATCTTAAGCTCTAAACTCATCCAAAATTCAGCAATACATAATAAAAAGAAATACTTACTTGAATAAAGAAAACTATGTTGATCTGGAAAAAACAAGGAAGAGGAACAATTCCTCCCAACCATAGAGAATATAAACACACCAGATCTCACCCCCGAGCTGGATCACCACTTCCACTACTAGACTAGCACAACTGCAACGTAGCACTCCTCCCTTGGAGTCTGTAACAATATAATAGATGGACTTATCAAATAAGAGGCCTCAACAAAAATGCTCCAGCATAATGGTACTCTCTTGCACAACATCCCTAATGCTCTCTCAGTGCCCCTCTTTATAGTATTTTCCTAGGTCTTGTGCCATCACCAACTCAATCACAAGTCAATCCTGAGATCCTATTTTTGTGGATCTTGTTGGAGTGTTGAGGTCTCCACTTGGGTTGATTGGTTTTCTTCGTTATTGTGCTATCTCTTGTCCATAGTGGTGGGTGGTGTCCCCTCATTCAATTGATCCTCTCCAATGTTGATTTCTTTTATTAAAAATAATAATAAAATAGTTTTTATGCACATCATTCTCACATAAGTGTGAGTTACAGTTTGTGAGTTTTAATAACTCAAATAATAATCTTTTACTTCAAGTAAAAAAAAATTTGTGAGGGGGTGTCACAGTGCTCCATAAGAGGTGGATGTAGGAGCGACTTGCACCATTGGTGGTGTAGGAACCGTCATTGCTTGGCTAACGTTTGTGTACATAGGACTATATGGTCCATACTGTAATTGACCAACTTATGGTGTTGGTACCGGTGCAAGGGGTACCAACGCGGGTAGAATGGATGGGTAATATGGGACCATGTTAAATGGCATCGATGTGGTGGTAGGAACCTTTCCTAAATGGGAAATGGAACCAATAATCCCATCTGCTGAATATGATGAGCTTGAAGGTGTAGGATCCAACCACCAATGCCGCGGGGCATTAGGGAGGGTTGTGTAAAGGTATCCAGATTGTTCATATATGAGGTCAAAATGTTGTGCTTTCATAATAGCCTATTCCTTGCTTTGTGGCATGGAGGTGGTGACATCTTTGGCTATGGAAGGTTGGAGATATTTGATGAACCAATCCAACAGAAAGGGAGGTTGTATTTCAATCTTACATAGTGTGCGGTGTCTGCACCACTCATGGATGTGTTTCGCGATGTGGATGGAAGTATTTTGACGAAACTGAATGAGAATTTTGAGGCCTGTATCATGCCAGATTGGCAGTAGAAAGTATGTAATAAATGCGGTGGCCAATGTCGCAAATGTGGAATGGATGCCACTTTTTAGGTTTACATACCACTTTGTTTCCATTCTGGTGAGGGTATGCTGGAAGAGGCCAAGCCTCACGAGGTCATCCACTAGGCTGTTAGATTAATACCATAAGTGGAAATACATAACATGGTTGGAGGGATCGTCTCCCTCTTTTCCTTCAAATTTGGGAATGTCAGAAGGAATCTTATCGGGCATAGACAACCATGTTGCATCATGAGCAATGGGATCATTAGTCAATTTGGCCAAATCTAGTAGATTTAAACTAGCCATAAATGGTAAGGTAGGGATGACTGGTCTTGCCATTTTGTTTGGGATGTGATTTCCATGAGGAGGAGACTCAGGTGGTGTTGTAAATAGTGGTTGACATCCTATGAGATAGGATGGGTCAAAGGGATCCGAGGGATATCCGTGGGGAGAAGCTAGCGGGGAACTACTTCCAATGGGGGAAGAAGTGGTGTAATTAATAGATTCTTTGAGGGGAGAAAATCTACCTAGAAAGGATTGGCCTTAACTAGATTATCCTATCAATGCTGCTTGGGATGACCCCGGCTTGAATTCCATCCACTTGTAACACGAGGGGAAGGTGTGAAAACACCCCTCGAGAGAGGGGATAGGCCTTACGGTCTACGAGACTGTCTTAGGATGTTGTTTTTTTCCTCAATGGTGAACACTTTGTGTCAATATGAGAGTGATAGTGGAATAAACACAATTGAACAAATGATAAAATATGCCAACCATAACAAATGCAAAATGGTGCGATAAGTGAGTGATATGTGCAATGTTTGTTTTAGTGCATGACTCCCCGCATGTAGGTTTTTTTATTATGAGTTTAGTGAAATTGTAGTTAAAAAGAAAATAAATGTAAATTCCCTAGAATACCTAATGTCCTTCCTCTCGAATGTAATTGGGCCTCCCAAAAGCACAATTGATAGTGATAATGGTATCCACTCACCAATCGACTAGTGGAGGTAACAAAGAGATAGTTCTACCGGTGATGGGGCCAATGGTCCAATCAAGAAGACTTGGCAACACCTACTAAAAACAATAGCTAAATTTAGGAGTCAATTGCACTCACAATTTCTCCTTGGTGATATCCTAAGTTGGGTCACTAAGATACCTTGCATCAAGTGTGGATCAGTGGTTCGGCCTGCACGGTATAATGTCATTTCCCTACAACAAGTTGAGTGGCTTGTAGGAGAGAGCAGGGCAGATATACCTTGGCGTTCACCTCCTTGGTCACGACGCACTTCTGATCCGGGTTTTCTTTTAACACTTGCTTATAGTAGGATTTTATAAGTACCCTACAAGACAATAGTACTGTTTTTCAAAATATTGCTAATGAAACTAGATTTGTGGGCATTAAGGGATTCCTATCCCAATCAATCCTACTTAACTAAAATATTGTTTCGTGACCTCCTGTGGAGGATTTTAGTTGGTTGAGACAATTACAATGTTGATTTTAAGGGGTTTGAATGTTTCACTTATGGAGTGTAAGAGGAGTATTTCACAATCCCTACCTTTCTTATTCACTAAGTTCACATGAAGTGCAAGGTGAAGAGCATACTCAAATTGGAAGAGTCTTTATTCCTCTTATTGTGTGCTAGTGGTGCAAACACATGTGATGAAAGAAAAAAATGACTTTATAGACAAATTAACTAAAAGAGTATATCAAGTAACGTGTACTTCTGACTCTGAGAGATGCTCATGACGCTTTGAAAAAACAAACTAATAGACAAGTGTGCAATTAAGGTATTTCACACTTCTCACCCTTTTTCTGATTCACCAAGCTCACATGAAGTGAGAGGTGAAGAGCATACTTCGGGCGACAAGTGTCTTTAGGTCTTTTCTTGTGTGCTAAAAGTGTTTTCTACACTAGCTATACTACTAAAAACAACATGTCGATTAATGCATAAACAATAAATGGTCTTGAATACTAGTGACAACAATGGGGCTTGTTGAAAGCCTCAAAATTGTTACCTAGGTAAGTTTCAAGGGAGATGTGCTCTTTACCTCCTAATATTGGTCTAGGTGCACTAATTACTAAAACAATTAAGTAATTGGGTGAATTAGCCTTAATTTAAGTTCACTAGTAAGCAGCGATTGGGATTCCAAACTAAGCTATGCAGATAAAAAGCAAATAAACAACAGTATCACTACTAAACCAGACTCTACCGTGCGGACCGCGCGTGTTAATACAAAATAGACGCGCTATAGAGAGGGAAATACACTAACCTTCCGCATGGGGGCGATGAGCAGTGTAGCGCGGGTCTGACCATGGTGACCTACACTATGCACGTGACTGTTCAAGTCAATTCCACACTATCAGTGTAGTAGAGACACCGGAAACCGCACGACTACAGAAAAATAAATGGGGCCAAATTTTGGAAGCAAGAGGTGGAATACCTTATCTCCTGCAAGTGACAAATACCAAGAATTAGATACTTAGCATAAAACAACCTAGTTTAATAAGAAATGAACAAAATTAAGCATGGTCAACATTAGAACTGTTGTGGAAAAAATTGCAAAAGTGCAGTATTCCACTTGGTAAGGGGTTAAGCCTTGTAGGTTGCTACAAAGCCTCAATCCTTCGAGCCCCTTTTGATGTGGTTTGGTATTCCTCCAAGTGATCCTCCAAGTGATCCTCCAAGAGATTGTTAGTGTAGTTCACATCCAAACATGAAAATATTGATCAAAATAAAATAAAAGAGATGGGTGGACGATGCAAAATCCAACAACAACCAAAGATATGCTAAACCACTCTTGTATTTCCCAATGGAATAGTTGTACAAAACCTAGGAGGTGAGGGATTCAAGGGAAGCCAACAATATCCCTTAGGGAGGCCTTTCTTGTCCAAACTAAATGCTAAGTAAATGGTAGAAAAATGGAGAGAAACACTTGCCCCTTGATGGGAGGTGGAAACCAAGCTTGGGAATGCTCACAATGGTAGGAAATGGTGGGATATAAGGAAGATTCAACTCAAATCCATCAGCATAAGCTTGCTCTAATTTCTCTCTACAAAATGCATGCCAAAGGATTACTTTTATTGGCCAAGAGGTGGCCATCAAACAACTAGATCCAAATGTGAACTCTCCTCCTTCACGAACTAGTTCCAAGGTACACAAGGGGGGTTGCTTAATGCCCCCAAGTGTGTGAGGATCCAAATTATGATCCTTGTGGAGAATTCAGTCTTCAATGCACCGCTGGGAGTGAGTGGTCCCGCCATTTTTACAGTAGCACGACTATCGAAGGAAAATCCGCGTGGGTGTAGCATGGGCATTATTCAGGTAACCTGCACTATAGCACAGGTCAGCTGTGTAATACCTGCACTACCCTTTGTTTTGAATTTTTCTTGGTACTTATGGACTCATGCTACGTGTAACGTCCCTGATCCCCTCGGTTCCCTTTAGAGGTGATGGGGGAGCTCCTTAGAAACAACCTGCTAAATTTTTTTTCAAAGATTTCGCAACTCTACACTTTTACACAGCTGCAACAACTTCAATTCGCAAGCCGCAAGCCAGAAGTCGGAGTTCGAAACTCCAAATAAAAAATGTCTAATAAATACGCCCTTGACTTCCGCAATCTGTAGTACGGGAGTCGAAAGTAGGAACACCAAATATACAACGTCGAAGAATACGCCTCCGACTTCTGCAATTCGCAATCCGCAGTGTGGGAGTCAAAAGTCAAAACATCGAATATACAGCGTCAAAGAAATACACCTCTGAATTATGCAATCCACAATCCTCCTTATGGGAGTCGGAAAGTCGAAACTCTAAATATGAATACGTCTGCGACTTCCACAATCCGTAATCTACCTTGCGGGATTCAGAAAGTCAGAACTCCAAATATACATCGTCGAAGGAATACACCTTCGACTTCCGCAATCCGCAATCTGCTTTGCGGGAGTCGAAAAGTCGAAACCACAACGTCCAACTCCAAATATTTACACCTGCGACTTCCACAATTTGCAATTCGTGATGCGCGAGTAAGAAGTCAGAACCCCCAAATTCTCAGCTTCACAGAATTACGCCTCCAACTTTCACAATCCGCGATGTGGGAGTCAAAAATCAAAACCCCAAATGCACAACTCCAGAGAAATCAACCCTCCAACTTCCACAATCCGCAATCCACCATGCGGGAGTCGTAAAGTCGAAACTCCAATGGACCACGTAGAGAAATCAAGCCTCCGACTTCCGCAATCTGCAATCTACACTACGGGTTCAGAAAGTCAAAAGTCGACCATATACCCCTGTTACTACCAACTCAGGCCAATATCTTTCTCATCCTAAATCCATTTTTGGAAAACTTGGTATCGTTGGAAAGCTCTCGACGAGCTCTATGAAACGGTGTGATCCTATGCCACACCTGGGGACTCTGATTTTTCTATTCTTCCAATCAAAGTGTTTCCCAAAATTCATCCATGCCTCTTTACCACTTTGTCATGGCCCCTCCCTTCATCTAACCCACAAAGGGAACATGAACACAATAGGGGGTGTCTATTTCTCCCCCAAAGCCATGACTGAAAATTCTGAGCATTCTGGGCCTTTCCAACACTTGGCCCTGTTAATCAATGAGCAGATTCATATAAATACAATCACATGTGTGCATATGCATACTCAAATAAGCACGGTGGAATGAAACATTATCCACACACATATCTATCATGCATTCAACATATCAATAATTAAATCATTGCAAAAGTAAAACAAATAGAATACTTATCTTTAACGTGAAATAACCAAGCAACTGGCTATGGACTGCAATGTTCCAACCCAACTATAGGTCTCTTTCTAGCCTTTATTCTTTTAGCACTCAGAGACCACCCCCGAGCTGGGGCTATGTATCCACTAAGGAGGAACTAATAGGCTCGCTCACAACCATGGTTTCACAATAATCCAGGCTCAACCAGCACCCAGCTGTCTCTATCAAGCAAGTTGGGAGACATGGAAGGAGGTTTCTAAGTTAATGAGCTCAACACATAGAGCTACAGGCATATCTAATTGACTTCAAATAGTCCAGGCACCCCCATCACCTCCACTCTCAGCCTAAGTAAGGTCCCCTTCTCTGCTACACATTCCCTCAGGCATGGTTGGTCCCAACTTCTAAACCGAGGTTAAATGAGCCCTCACAGGCTCTACCATGAAGTCTACCCCCCCCCACCCCCAACTTGAATCCGCAAGCCGCAAGTCGGAACTCGGAACTCCAAATACAAAGCGTCTAATAAATACGCCTCCGATTTTCGCAATCCACAATTCGAAGTGTGGGAGTTGGAAGTCGGAACACCAAATATACAGCATCGAATAAATATGCCTCCGACTTCCACAATCCACAATCCCCATTGCGGGAGTCGGAAGTCGGAACAACGAATATACAACGTCGAAGAAATATACCTCCAACTTCCACAATCCGCAATCCTCCTTGCGGGAGTTGGAAAGTTAGAACTCCAAATATACAGCATCGGAGGAATATGTCTATGACTTCCACAATCCGCAATCCACCTTGCGGGAGTCAAAAGTTGGAAATCCAAACATACATCGTCGAAGGAATACACCTCTGACTTCCACAATCAGTAATCCACCTTGTGGGAGTTGGAAAGTCGGAACTACAACGTGCAACTCCGAATATTTATGCCTCTGACTTCCACAATCCACAATCCACGATGCGGTAGTCGGAATTCGGAACCCCCAAATTCTCAGCTTCGCAGAATCACACCTCCGACTTCCACAATCCGCAATCCACGATGCAGGAGTCGGAAGTCGGAACCCCAAATGCACAAATCCATAGAAATCACCCCTCCCACTTCTGCAATCCGCAATATACCATGTGAGAGTCAGAAATTTGGAACTCCAATGAACCACACCGAAAAATCATGCCTCCGACTTCTAGAATCGGCAATTCGCACTGCGGGTTCGAAAAGTCGAAAATTGACCATATACCCATGTTACTGCCAACTCCTCAGGCCGATATCTTTCTCATCCTAAGTCGATTTTTGGAAAACTTGCTATCGTTGAAAATATCTTGGTGAGATCTATGCAACAGTCTGATCCTCTGCCACACCCGAGGACTCTGATTTTTCCATTATTCCAATCAAAGTGTTTCCCAAACTTCATCCATGCCTCTTTACCACTCTGTCATGGCCCCTCCCTTCATCTATCCCACAAAGGGAACATGAACACAACAAGGGGTGTTTATTTCTCCCCCAAAGCCCCGAATGAACATTCTAAGCATTATGGGCCTTTACAACACTTAGCCCTATTCATCAATGAACAGAGTCATATAAATACAATCACATGTGTGCATATGCATACTCAAATAATCATAGTGGAATGAAACATTATCCACACACATATCTATCATGCATTCAACATATCAATAATAGTCATCAATAATTAAATCATTGCAAAAGTAAAACACATAGAATACTTATCTTTAAGGTGAAATCACCAAGAAACTAGCTATGGACTGCAACATTCCAACCCAACCATAGGTATATGTCTATCCTGTATTCTTTCAGCACTCAAATACCACCCCCGAGCTAGGGCTACGTATCCAATAAGGAGGAACAAACAGGTTCACTCACAGCCATGGTTTCACAATCATTCAGGCTCAACCAGCACCCAGCTGGCTTTGTCAAGCAAGTGGGGAGATAGGGAAGGAGGTTTCTAATTCATTGAGCTCAACACACAGATCTATAGGCATATCCAATTGACTTCAGACATTCTAGGAACCCCCATCACCTCCACTCTCAGCCTAATTAAGGTCCACTTCTTTGCTACACAGTCCATCGGGCGCCCCTTCCCTCAGCGTTGACCTGGGAAGGTATGGTTGGTCTCGACTTCTAAACCAAGGTTAAATGAGCCCTCACTGGCTCTACCAAGAACTCTACCCCCCCAGTCTCTCTCCCACTGCGATCCGCTCTTAGATCTTCCTCAAGGTTGCGGTCGAAAGGTTCTGTCCCGCAACTGGGTTTTTGACTATCGAATCCGGGTCTCCCAATAGATTTATGGGCATCCAAACCTTTCAATATCGCCCCAAGGTTTGGGTCTATGGATTCCCCGACGGATTTCACTTCCCATGGAGATTTTTGTGCATTTTTTACTTTGCAAATCGTGGCTTCATTCCAAGTCCTGATTTCCCGATTCTTCTCACTGTTGGGATGCGTCCTCCATCTAAACTGATGATTCCCCCTCTACTATGGTATGGGGAATGAGGAAAATGTCCTCCCCAGAGGTGGAGTGACTTATGGGACAAGCAAAACAGATCCCATACCTTGCCTCACGAATTTTCAGGGCTTCCCATACTCCATCAACCTCATGAGCAGATTTTTGAAGTACTTCCTTACAACAGCATTAAATGACAGCTAGGATAGTCAAAGGGGGTTCCCAAGGTGACATATGGAAGCCTAGGGTTCAATCCCACAACCCCCTCACCTCTCCCTAGTGGATACACATATCCCCCTTATTTAGTTGCATCCATAGCCAGCCCCTTGGTATTTTATTTGCATTACAATTATTTACATCATTTTTACAATTTTCCCATGGCTTACTAGCACATGGATAGCAAAACATAAAATACTAGCTCTTCAAGGATGAGCATTCAGTAGCGGGGCCTTGGCCTTGAGCTCCACGCTAGGAATCATACATCACATATATACAACATTTACATTAAAATCCAATACATCTGAAGGGTCAAAATGGGGGTATTACAATTCCCTCCCCCTTAGAATAACACCGTCCTCGGAGTTCCAATACTTAGGAATACTTAGACACTTTACACATGTCCAAAATTCACAAAAATGTAGTATGTATGTCCTACATTTCATCTTTTACTCTAGGTTTTTAGGACCAAGTCCCTTGGATTCTACAAGCTGCTCTTGCTGGCTTTGACATTCCAACTCCACATGTGGGCATTGCTCCACAACAGTCCCTTCCTTTTCTTTACCTTCCAGTTGATTCAAAAGTTTGGAAAATTTATGGATACTATCTTTCTTGTTGTCCTTTGTTGGGCAATTACGGAGGCAATGATTTTCTCCACATTCCCAACATTTCAGTGGCTTCTTTTTTTTTACTTGCTCAATTTCCTTTGAGTCTTCCATCCTTGAGTGTTTCTTAATGGGATGATTAGATGAATGCCTCTTCATTGAACCATCGTCCTTTCCACTGCTGATAGCTTCCAGAATTCCTTTTACCCCATTTTGCAGACAAATGGAGTCCTACAAAACCTTGTGGTTCATCTCATTCTGCTGCTTTTGTAGCTTGAGTACTTTGTCAAGATCTTCTTGGGTCTTGGCAATTGTTTGAAGAAAATTTTCAGCCCAATCAAATAGATTTTGGTCTTCTTCCATGGTCAATGTGCATAGCTTCCCACACTTTTCTTACTAGCAACACTTGCCTTGTAACAGCTGCAACCAATTGGTTTAATTTTCACCTGTCAAATTCATCATTGCAAATCTTGTTAGGCCAAGCATAACATATGCATTAAGATCAGTCAATTAATTTCCGAATTGACATGGAAAGTTCATGCTTTATTCACAAGACTTCCACACATTTCATGTTTTTCCAACATGCAAATGAACTCATTCATGTCCATCCTTCCTCGGGGAATTAACTAATTCAACATTCACAATGTATTTCAAGCAAGATAAACACAATCAACTCTTAGCCATAACATGCATTCAACAATTTTCTATCTCTAAAATGAATCAATCAAAAAGGAAAGAGAAGAGTAAGAGTTTCCCCCTTTTAATCTTGTTCCAATTTGGAGCCCCACCACAACTGTGGTTCCATGCTCCTTGGTCTCTTTCACTTCAAATGTGAATGCTTGACTCGCCTTTTCCTTGTTTTGGTGATGACACTTGGTGTCTAAGGTCTGTCCAAGGCTTCTCAACCAGGGAACCCCTCCCCATGGTTTTCCTACAGAACCTTTGGCTGCTAGGACCCACATAATTCCACTATCACCCTTTTCCATTGCTACTGATACTAAGCTTTCTAGGACAGTCACATGTCCAAATGCATCCTTAGGATGCCTTCAAGGTTCTTGCTTCCCACAATTACCTGGGTTTCAACAAAGAAACAACAGTGTATCAGTTTGGTTGTTATAAGACTTGTACATGAAATTTTTCATTATTCGGAATAAGAAATAGATGATAATTAAATACTTATCTGTATTGGATGTATTCACATTATTCCACAAGCTCCTTCTTCTCTTTACAAGCCTTGGATCACCTATGGATACAATAATGAATGTTTGGCCAGCACGCAGGCTTCTCCACAATATTCAATGCCCAACGAGTGCACTGAATGGATTTACCAAGCTTTTATGGTTCCAAACCAGTCCCATACCTAGTTTTCCCTCTCCATTTCCAAGCCAACACTTCCATCTAGGTCAACAGGCCAATGGAAGGAAACTGCACCATAACCAATTCCAAATCAAAGGCTCTACTACAGATCCATAGGCCTCAATGGGTTCCAGCCAGTCTCAACACCCACCTCACCTCCACTCACAACCCGATTAAGATCCCCTTATCTGTTGCGCAGTCCCTCAAGCGCCCCTTCCCTCAGCATTGTCTTGGGTAGGTGCAGGAGGTCCTCACTGTTGAACCAATAGATATTTTATGCCTTCACAAATATTGCCACATTCCAAGTCACAATGCCCAACCAACATACAGTTCATATTTATTAAGAAATGGAACAACCACTTGCACGCATAAGGATGGTACCCCTTCTTCACTTTGCTTATTTAGTATGCATCACCAATTGCATGTGTAATACCTGACAACACAAGCTGGGTATGCAAGCTCATCAATATCCCTGATATAAAATTGTAAACATATTTCATAAAAATTCACTCTCTAATATTGAAACACCAGGAATGCGTCCATTCCCTTAGGGTGTAGTTAGTATTGACAACCATAACACAACACATCATATGAGAGGTGTGCACTCCTCTCCGATGTGAGCCATGTAGGCCATAATCACAACTCAAGCAATCTTAAATAAAAACATGCTCTACATATTAATTCCAATAATTAGACATGCATATTTTCAGCAAGGTTTACAAAATACTTATCTGTTATGCAGATGTATTTTCTCTTCCTTTCGCGAGGAATGGGGCCCCCTTCTCTAATTTAACAGTCCCTTGGGTTTGTTACCCCAATCCCTTTCACGTTTCATAAACAACACATGCCCTATTGGCATAATTTTACCATCTCACCCGCGTTGTTTACCAACATGCAGTTCAGATGAGACATTATCAAAATTTGCAATGGCTTTTCACCCAAAACCCACTTCCAAATCATGGGATCCTTCCCATGGATTTTGGCTTCTGTAGGCCATAGCACATGGTCTTCTTGCAATGTGTCTTCCTGACACACTTATCAAATAGCCAAAAATTCAGTAGCATTAGCAATCAAATTCAAATCTGATTTCCATAACTAGTCAATGGCATTTATAATCAAATTCAAACGATGGGGACGATCTTTCTTTCATGAGGGAAACACAACACTCAAAAAATAGAGTACACAATGGCAGTCATTGAATATGTCCAGCTACATCCTAACAGTAGATTATAATCAATGGGAGAATTGACTACTTCAACCTCCACACAAACAATTTTCCCACCCAACTGGATGGGAAATGATGGAATAATCCCATGCAGACAGAAAGATCACCTGTCAAAAGAAGTAATAAATGTAGGTGATCGAGCAAGTTCCGGAGAGCCTAAGGCTTGCCAATGAGACAAAGCCATGACATAAGTCGACGCACCCTCATCCACAATTGTCCTTCCAATATTATTTATGGCATGGACCACATTGATATAGAAGGCTACATGATATGGAAGATGGGGTTTAACATTTGACACATCGAATTTAACAATTTGGCCATTCGAAGGATCGGGGTTTCCTAAAACCAACAAAGCACCCCTTTATGACGGGAAACTTTGAAGAACCTCGAGAGTAGACATGGCACACAATGTCTAAACTAAGTCCTCAACCATAGAATAGTTGGAGGCAACTCTAGCATTAGGATTCTGTGATGCCCTCTTATAAACACCTTTCGGCACGTGAGGCATAGTCTCTACCACAATTTTATCTATTGAATTAGGGTTATGTGGATCGGGAACTTCCTTACATATAGTCGAAGAATCGATATTTCGATAATGCTTGGACCGAGTTGAAAATGAAACATCAAAATTGATCATATTAATATACGATTGATCAGAGAGAGCATTTTGGGTGCACCCTTGCAAATTTCTAGTGGGGTTGGAAGAGCCAAAAGCTAAATGTTGTCCTTGTGGAAAAGGATTATTCAGAACAGTATGTTGCTGCTATTTCTGATTCAATATTTTTTGTGCTTCTTCCATCAAAGAGAATTGATGGGTCAAGTGATATCCTTTGCAAAGTTTGTGAGGGAACTTAACCTTCCTACATTCTTTCTTTGCCCCACCGGAATTATTAGTTTGTTTGGATTTATCGTTATTACCCTCTCCTTTTTTATTTTTGTTCTTATTATTATTCTTTTTCTTCCCACTAGGTTGTTGTTTTCCTTTCAAGTTAGCTTACACAGTATGCACAGAAGTTGTTTGGGAAGGAGAGGTGGCAACAGAATATGCACCTATTGGAGAAGACTGAATTGAAAAACTTCTCATTTGATTATTGGCAGCTTCAGCAGCATTGTGACGGGTTGAACCAACAATGCCATCAGCATGTGGTCCAGGTTTTGGTTTGGACGGATTTGTACTAGACCTTAGTTCATCTAGAATAATCTCATAAAGGATCCCAGATTGACAGAACATCAAATCTAGTTGTTGGGATTTAAATATTTCCTCTTCTTCATTGGTTACCCCTAAGGTGGAAACATCCTTGGAGATATATGGCATCAAGGATTTAAGAAACCATTCTAACAAAAAATCAAGGAGATAATTTTCCTTAATCAGCCTCTTCCTCCTGCGCTACCTTTGGATATGATCCGAGATGTGGGTAGCTTTGTTTATTCTGAACCGAGACAACAAATCGGTACCAACATCATACCGGACGAGAAGCTGAAAATGGTTCAGAAATACTATTGCAATATCATGAAATCAATGAAATGATGAACCAGGAAATTCAATATACCATTTCTTGGAAACTCCAATGAGTGTGTGTTGAAATAGTCTCAACCAAATAGAATAATCATTCAACGAATTCGAAGAACATTATAGATGGAAAGTGGTAACATGATCTACAGGATCTTCACCATCTTTGACTTCAAACTTTGGTGTCTAACATCAATTTGGTTGGAATTGGAGGCCAATTAGGGTCGTGACACACTGGATCGTTCATCAATTTTGATAGATTTGGAAAGTTCAAAGTTTCTACAAAAGGGATTCCTGGTTGTATGGAAAAAGAAGTAGGGTAGAAACCTTGGGGTGGAAATTTTCCTCCACCAAAATCCCCAAAAGATAGATAAGGGTTTCCCCTTTTCATAGTTTGCATGGCACTTTCTCCTGAAAAATGATTCCAGAGGCTATGCATAGGGTTTCCCCCAACAGGAATACACTACGTACAATTAGGTTGGACCTATGAAAAATTACTCACAGTTGGAATCCTAGTTGATGTATAAAGTTACTACATCCCCCACTAAATAGTGAAAAGTGAGTAGATCTAGCAGGTATCGAGGATGATTGAAAACCACCCATTTTAGTATTAAAACCTGTAAAATAATTCACACCTGAAACAGGACCAACAGATTGGATAGGTTTGGTCCCAAAAGAGGAAAATGACAGGGGAATGTGACTTCCATGCCAAGGAAAATCTCGGAATGGTGCAGTACAACCACTAAAAATAACAATAGGGTTCGAAAATAAGGGACTAGAAATACTTGCAAAGTTATGAATACCCAAAACTGGAATACCAGATGTAATGGAACTAGAACCGAAAGGTGATGACAAAGAGGCACCCAATGATTGAGTAACTATAGAACCTATAGGTGAGGTAGTCACGCCAAAAGTAACTATAGGAGATGAACTACCTATGGTTTCATTTAACATCTAAGTAGTGACATGAGGAGGAGAAAACCCTCTTGCAACAATAGTCGAAGTAGGAGTGTGAGCCTCTCTCGAACTTCCTCCTAGATCATCCATAATTAATCCTCTTCTAATTCGATAAGCAATTATTGCTTGCTCGAAACCACTTAGAATCTGCACTAGTATTATATCGTTAGGTCCAGTTAATGAAGATTTCAATGGTATTACAAATCCTTTGGATTGCAGATCTTCAACTCTAGTGTGTGGTGCAAAAGTGTATTTTCTTGTAGGTTGTGGTTCACCGAGTAGATCAATGGAACCTATAGGCTCAAAAGAATTTGTTTTGTTTGTTCGGCACTTTGTGGATGTGGTGGAGGTTCCAATGTAACCTGAGGAATATTTTGAATCCTCTTAGACTAGCGAAGTGATTGATCTTCCACACTTAAAATATTTTTAAAACAATCAAGTACTAAGGATAGCTAAATCACTCACAACACAAAGAGCACATCACTAGAAAAAGTCTTAGGAAATCAAACCAAGCAAATAGAGGGCCTTTCTAATTCTAGTGTAGGTTGATTAATTCCCACAACCAGACAACAAAGGTTCGAGAATAGTTACCAAGGAATCCGCTAATAGTCCTTCTTGGTGCAATTCTCCCCACAAGTAAAGGGACACCCTCCAAGGGTATTATCAGTTTGGCTCAATGATTGTTCAAGATTAGTAGGAACCCCCCCACCTTCACCTTTTTGGTGCCTAATACAAGATGTTATGGTTACCAATCCGCAATCGATGTTTGAGGGAACATTCAACGGTCAGGATTGTACATATGGGAAGGGTAGCTAATCCAAAAACCTTAATGGTACCACCACCTCATAGGGATCAAAGTTTGGTACTAAAAAGATTCCCATACACGAAAAATCCCACAAATTCTTGGTTTAAGTCTTGAGGGGGTGTTTCCCTTCAACTCAACCTCACATGACCTCGTGCTTAACTCAAGTGTTAGTGGAGCTTCCCGACCACACCCTTACGGTGTTGGATTTCTTCCTATCCTTTTGAAAATACCACTAAGTTTAAAATTTTAAATTAATCTTGGGTTGTTATCTAACAACCTATCCCAAGATCCTAATCTTAATCTAAATTGGTGAACCCTATCAAGAAATATAAAGTTTTGATTGATTTTAAATTAAGTATTATTTTTTAGTGGATGTTTTTACTCAGGGGAACATAAGTGAGACTAGTGATGTTTTGACACTTACAAGAAATAAAAGCACGTTTAAAGATATTTAAGCGTAGACAACAAAATTATCCTTAACTGAAATAAGTGTTATACGACACTTCTATAAAACACAAAACTTTTTCCAACAAGATTTTTTTTTAACTTTTCGTTATTATAACAAACTACTTTGAAAAGAAAAAATAAAATAACAACATTTTCTCTCTTCAAAAATTGAAATAAACAACCCAACCAAACAAAAGAAAAGTGTTTTTTAATTTCTTTTTCTTTTAAGAAACTGAAAACAAATTCAAATTTAAAAGAAAGAAGCTTTTCTTTATTTTGTATTTCCTTTTCTTTTCAAAACGCAAAAAATAACTATTTTTTAATTTTTCAAAGAAAGGGAAAAATTTTCCTTTTTCAAAAATAAAACTGAACTTTTATGTCTAGCTATTGCATGAAAAAAGAGGTATAAAAAATTTGCTTCACTTAATGTACAAAGATGCAAATAAAAGAGAAAAAATTACCTTCTTTTCAAAATGCAACTAACAATCAATAATAAAACTTACAAAGCAATGAACTTTTTATCAATTTGTTGCGATGATATGAACAAAAAATTGAAGTATAAACATAAATATTTTATAAGAATTCAGACTGCTAATTTTTTTACAAAAAACTGTCCAAAAAACAGAATTTGGGGAAAAACCCTAAATCACAAAAGACTTCTTTTTGTTTTTTTTGGTAAAAATAAAGTGTTGATTTTTTAAAATAACAGAACAAATTCAATCCCTCATAGTCAACTTAGACAGCAAGCCACCCACTTTTCCAATTCCAGAAAAGAGAAACTAAAAAAAGAAGCACAATCTGGTGTACACAAGTTGGCCAAGGCTAGGTCGCATGGACGCGATTGTCCAGTGGTTTGGTTGCGTATAGGGACAAAAACAAGATCTTTTGCAGAACAGTGAATCCTATGGGAAAAAGATGCACATGTGTGCACTGTTGCCTGCATACATGCACGTAAAAAGAACAAAATAAAAATTTGATGTCCCAACACCAAAATTTCTTCTCACAAGGGTCCTAAGATGAAACTATACTAGGTTGATATAGGAAAGACAGACCAAAAATCACACAACAAACAAGAAAATCCCTAACTACCCAAAATGGAAAAGCTCCCCAGTGGATTCACCATTTCTGTTTTGGGAATTTAAACTACCCTAGTGGTTTCTAGGCTAAACCATCATGGAGCAATACCCAAAAGAAAAGTTGAAATATTCATACAAACAGATTCAAACACTTTGCAAGCAAACTTTCTTAAAATTTATAAAGAAAGGTTAAAATTGTAACTTACTCGGAATCCAATCAGTTGATGTAGAATCTCTAGGATTACGCTGCTCCAATCTTCTCACCAAATTCTTCAAGATTTAACTTGAAAATGAGCAAATATTGAAAGGAAAGTAGTTAATGTTGCAAAAATATGGTTTACACATGAATTGTTGAATAACTCATCCAAATTTAAGAATTAAAAACTCTAATTAAAATGCTTAATTTGGATAGAAAAGAGAGTTCTTTTATAAAATGAACAACAAGTTACAGGCATATTTCACCTGAATCTCGTTGTGGCACCATTTTCGAACTAAGATCTGATTCCTTCCATCTAGGCCTTTCATAGACTCAATCCAGTTCAATATGAGAGATATGCTCAAAAGAATCACTTCAATCCTTTAGCATAATAGAGACTCTCAATAATGGCAGAAACAATAGTTTTAGATAAAGGAAAGGGGCTTTTGCAGACCGGGGAAAATGGGGCTTTTGCAGACCGGGGAAAATGGGGCTTTTGGATCTGATTGTAATCCAACATCATGAGGGAACACTCCAATACTTGGATCCTCAATTTCCTTCTCATATGACCCTTTTATATTGATGGGGAGGCATCTAGGGAAGTTATGAGTAATTACTTATGGGAATGCGACAATTGGGAATGACCAAAATCCAATATTTTTCTGTAAAGTAACTTTCTTTTTATTTTTTACCCTCGAATAGACAAGTACGCATTCTAGCCAAAGGCAGGTCCCATGGATGCGAGATAGATACATGTAGTTCGTGTACATCTTGGAAAATACAGTTTTTAAAGAGGTTTTTCCAAGAATAATTGTGGTTCATGGCTGATCAAGCTTCAAGGGAGTCTGCAAAAGAAGTAAATGGATAAGATCGACCATCATATCATCTATGGGACAAGTGTGACAAAAGATGATATAGCAATATCATCAACATGTATATCAAGGCAACCACTTTGCTTGTATGCAAATTGAGATAGTGCCACTTCATAACACACTAGGAGAGTGCCATGCGACACCAAGTCATCACCCTGCCACACCAATAGTCTAGTCAGGTGTCGCATGGCATTCTCCTAGTGTGTCATGTGTCACTTTTGGACCCCCCTCCCTCATCAATTCAAAAATTGCATGTGATTTTTTTCAAATTGACATATCTAACATTCAAATTCCACTTGAGATGTTTTTTTTAAGCAAATATATGTGCCCTATGAACTAGTATGGTCCTTTTTTCCATATTTTATAGTTCTCAACTTCTGTAATGTAGTTTTTATAAAAACTACAATGTAATTCTCATTTTGTGAACTTCCAAGTGGTATAACGTCTAAATTTGGGCACCATTTTGTGTGACGTATTTAGTTTAGGTGCTTAATTTTTCAAGCACTTTCTATTTGAATAGTCAATTTATTATTTTGAAGTTATATTTCTTACATATTGTAGTACGACTAATCCAAGTGAGACCCTACTTACCATTTCTAACTACTTCTCATGGAAATCCCATATGGAGTACGTATTTAGAAGTAATAGACTTTACTAAACTACCTTGGGAATGGAAAGTATCCCCATTGATGCATACAAGGAAGTTAAATAGGACATTAAGATGATTCAACATGTGGATTGGTATAGATGTTTGGTAAACACAATGAGATTTGAGCTTGTTAGTTCGATAATCAATTTCACTTTAAATCCTAGTGATTTATCTTGCATTAAGGATTTTCTATCTAAGTTTAAGACACTTTGCTTTTTGCTTAAAGAATGTAAGATAGACAAGTAAAATTATCAACTCATAAATGGTATTCTTACTACACTTGGATTTCCTAGAAGCCCTCATTAGTCAAGGGGCTACTTACAAAATGCCCTCACTTGAGGCTTTTTGTGATTCTCTTATTAGAGAGAAAGATATTCTCTTGCATCTTAGATTGATCGACACTATAGATGTCTCTAACAAAGCTTTAGTGGCACAATAGAATCAAGGCTCCAATCATTTGAAGAAGTAACATCCTCACAACAACAAACAAAATAAGGGTTCCAAACCCTCTTGGCCTTCTTTTGATCCTAATGTTGATAATGGAGCTAAGCCAAAAGGAAAGAAGTCTAACAAGAATTGCAATTTTTGTGGGTGAAAAGGTCATTTAGAGTCATGTTTCTTCAATAAGATGGAAGCACTCATAGCAATTATGAAGAAGAACAACCTCCAACTAGATAAATTTTCCTCTCATTCCTCAAAAGGATGTGCTCTTTCTTCTTCCATCTTTGCTTATAATGCATCAAATTCTGATTATTCCACTTAGTGGATTCTTTATTCATGCACCTCTTATCATATGGCTAACAATCAATCTATTTTTTCTTCTCTTAATCAATGCAACACCAAAAAAAAAATTGTTGGTGATGATAGATCTCTAGGTGTTAAAGGATAAAGAATGGTTCAAGTAGTTGATGGTCACTCTAATGATGTACTATGTGTTCCTAGTCCCACCTGCAACCTCCTTTCTATCTATAAAATCACTCATGTTGATGAAGGAAAGACCATGGATTTTTTCCATCTCCAAGTTGTAATAAAGAATTTAAAGGATCCTTAACATATTGTAGCATTATGAATAGTTGATGGTTTTACCAGGTTGTACAAATTTGACAATTATGGGTCATCTTCTCTTCCTTCAACATTTATTTCTCATAGCAATGACATGATCAGACTTGGTAACTACCCCTCATTGCAACAACTATGTAAAGATAATATGATGATTAGTATTCCTCTTCTTTCTTGTAGGGATGGTGTTTTCTTGGGTTGCATTCTTAACAGACATTGACAACATAGCTTTGACAAGTGTGCCTCTTGGCGTGCCTCAACTCCCTTATAGCTTGTGCACGATGATATATGTGGTCCACATCCTTCTTCTGTATCTAGGTGCAAGTACTTCTTAACCTTCATGATGACTTCTCTAGATGCACTTGGGCTTATTTCTTAAAACTTGAGAGAGAAATTTTTGACATTTTTTTGGCCTACAAGGCCCTTATAGAAAAGCAATCTGGACATCATTTGTAGAGGTTAGGAACAGATAACGGTGATGAATATGTAACAAATTTACAACTTACTACGCTACACAACGAATTTAGTTGCAACATACTATTCCATACACACCACGACAAAATGGTGTTGCTAAGAGAAAAAAATGCATATTAAAAGAAATGGCAACTTGCATGATCCAATTTAAGGGATTAAAACCTAATTTTTAGGTGGAAGCCATTAATTATGTAAATTACATGGTTAATCACACTCCCACAAATACTTTAAAAGATCTAACACTATAAGAACCATGGAGTAACATAAAACCGAATGTAAGCAACTTTGGTGTGTTTAGCATTGAAGCATGGATGCACATGCCTAATCAGAAAAGGAAATCCTTACAACCTAAAAGTGAGAAGTGTATTTTTATCAATTATTCATATGATGTAAAAGGTTATAGAATTCTTGTACCTGATACAATGTAAGCCATTATTATAAGAGATGTAACTTCGATGGAGGTCTCTCAACATGTGTGCTTGATTCAACATTTAAGTCATTGGCAACACATGTGCCATTTACTACTTCTTCTAATCCTCTTGCTCCTATTATGGATCACTCTTATTCAGAGATTGAGAATGAAAACAATAATCTTCCTGCTCAACTCGACCTCATAATGAATCTATTAAACTTGAACCCACACCATCTTTTGAGTTTCCTCGATAGGTGCACACAATAAGCAAAAAAGTTAGCGATCTAGTCAATAATCATTTTATTCAACATTAAACATGCTCACAATTCCATTGAGCCTCTTCACTTTTGTCTCAAATTCTAGAAACTCTAGATCCAAAAAACATTTATAAAAGCCTATAGACATCCAACATGAGATGCAATGATGAATGAATAAATCCTATTCCTTAGTGGAAAAAAAAACTTGGAATCTAGTCCCTCTTCCAAAAGGAACAAAATTTGTTAAATGCAAATGGGTTTACAGGACGAAGTATACGGCAAATGGTAGTTTTGACAAACACAAGGCTCGATTAGTTGCCAAATGATTATTTCACAAGTAGAAAGTATTGACTACAATGAAACCTTTGTCCTCATTGCCAAAATAAATTCCATCTAACTTGTTCAACCTTGTAGCTTCATATCGATGGGAGGTCCATCAAATGGATGTCAAATTTATCTTCTTACATGGCAATTTGCTAGAAGAATTTTATATAAAATTGTGAGACATGCTCATGTATTTTATTATTTCTTACATTATTATATTGCTTCAAGTAGTCATGTAGCTTACCTTGTAGCTTGAATGGTCGAATGTTTTTAGCTTCATGCAAGGTCTCATGGCCAAATCCCTATAATGGTTACCTCTATTGCATGATTTGCTCGATATCCCTACTAAGCAATGCATTGCCCAAATTTACACTAGGCAGCATCCACAAAACATGAGGAAGTGCCCAAAGGTTTCCCATGAGTTTTACTTGGATAAAAGAAGTTAATGTAGCCAATAATGGGAATAATGTTGTGTAATATTAGACAAAGTTAATAAAAATATAAGTACAATAACCATCACACAATCAAGTGATATATGACATTTTGCTAAGAAATACAATCTTAACTAGATTGATATATTTTTAACTAGATTTATTTTGCCTAAGAAATACAATCTTAACTAGATTTCTCAACTACTTGATAGGTCAACTACACTACTTCTAGATAGTCAATGTCACTCAACAAAATACAAAATTTGCATTATTGTAAAAGGATAAGCCCATGGAGGTAAAGCAATTGGTAATGAGTAATTGAGATGAGAAGTTGTGAATGGAAGGTCGCAAGTTCAAATCCATGTGGATACTTACAAAAAAAAATGTTTTCTAATTTCTCTTTTCCTCTTCATAAGCCCCCCAAAAGAGTTGCAACTTCACTTATTTTCTTGTCTCAAATTATTTTAATATTTTCTTTAATATAAGTTTAATAAGCTATATCAATTCCAAGAGTTGCAACTTCACTTATTTTCTTGTCTCAATCATTTTAATATTTTCTTTAATATAAGTTTAATAAGCTATATCAATTCCAAAAAAAATTCACCGACGACCAAAATGAGTTTTATGATCTTTTCTATATCAGTCAAATTCTTTGGAATGGAAAATCCATAAAATCAATTACCTAAATAATATCTATAATTAAAAGTTGTAGTTTTTACATTACCATATGAATAAACTTCATTTTTTTTTAAATATGAGATATAATATATTACATTATAATATAAACAAATATTTATACTATTTCTATTAAAGAATAAGATACCACTCATCGAGAGTACGAAATTGGTTCGCTCTAAGGAAAAAAATTCATCCTGAGATTGCGAAATTGGTTCGCTCTTGGAAAAATAAAATATTATAACAAACCACTACACAAAATGTCAAACCAGCAACTAAACATTTATATCTAAACAAATCTATAAAAATGCCCGGCTATTATAAATATTATTTTATATCATCATTTAATCGAATCTTTATTTTTTTTTAATTTTCAAGAATCAACATCTCCTTTTTTCCAGCCGAAAGAGTCAACATCTCCTTGCATTAAGGATTCAAAATATATTTATTTACATTGTTTATCTAAATATATCTTAAACTTTATAAAAGTTAACCACTATTATATTTATTATTTTACCATTTATATAAATAAACCAACTTTTAATTTGTAAGAGTTGACTTACCAAATTATAGAGCCAATCCAACTACTGACCAGCTAAAGTGAAATTTGCGTGACATGCGGATCAATCAAAACTTCAATGGCCAATCAAATGTAATGATGTAAAATTATATGTCTTTACACAACGGTAAGATCGGCACACCACGAATTTGATGCGAGTGCCCTAATTCAAAAGCTATTTGGATGGACAATCCTGATGGGAGATAAAGCTGTCAAGGCCCCACAAAACAGGGAATATGCTTAGGCATGTCACATGTGGAACTACTGCTTCCATGTTGCCTTCTTTCCGAAGAAAGGCATGCTTAGGCATGTGGAATTAATCTTCCATGTTGCATTCTTTCCGAAGAAAGGCATGTGCAAATATTCCTCTTTTTTTCCTGCCAATGAATGAAAGCGCGTTAAAGGCGTTTGCTCGTTGAGGTCAAGCAACTAATATACATTGTACACGCAATACTCCTCCCTATTAGTTAGCATTGCCATTACTACTTTATTACTAGCTGGCTATCACCTGCATGCAAGGTGAGATTATCCAAGAAGCCACGCTGCTACAGTGTTTGATTTTAAGAGTATATCCTGCTGCTTGATTTAGCTCCTTGACTTAGTCAAGGCTATCAAGGAGGCATTGATACATAGGTCCCACCTATCTGGTTGGGGCGAACAGGGTGAAAATTTTCTGGCATATTGTTCCCTTGATCTTGTTGGGGTCAACAAAGGTGTTACTAATTGCAAGTCATTCAAATCTGACAGTTTTCTTGTGCACCTATAACTCATTTCTCATATTATCACCTCAACTCAAGTGTAGCTTCTGTATAAGAATTCTATGGTTGGGTGGTGAAGGAACCCCTTGCAAGTCATTCAATTCTGACAGAGTTTTCTTGTGCACCTGTAACTCGTTTCTCAGATCATCACCTCAACTCAAGGGTAGCTTTTGTATAACAATTCTATGGTTGGGTGGTGAAGGAGTCCCTTGGCAATTGGCTTCATCAATGCACAATAGACAAGGATCATTAATTTTGTATAGAAGATTTCTGTTTTTTCAAGATATGCATGAAATATATTGTAATTTTATGCCAAGGCTGTGGGAACAGCAAGCTTAAGGCTGTCAGCTTGCAAGATACTTAGAAGTTGCAAATAAAAGTCTAAAAGAAAAAGGTTGTGATGAAAATATGGCTCCATGCAAAATAACCTATAGCATCGGGTTGTGTGCTATATTTCTCCTGTGAATTCCTAAATGTTGTAATCGAGTTACATAAGTTGCAGGGGAATAAAACCCAACAAGGTTGTGCTGCAGTTCCTAACAGCATTGCAAGATCCTCAACAATATGATGAATAATTAGATGTTGCAGTTATGCAATTTTACAAGCCCTGAGCTACGATAAAATAAAGGTTTCAATTCAAGAAATCTAGTGCATTGAGGTGCAAAGGACTTGATGTTGAGAAATTGCCAAGTTCAAGTTCTGACTTCAAACTATAGTGAAAGAATGAGCCAACTGAAAATGTTGTGGCAAATAGTGATGAAAAAATGGTATGATGGACATGGAAACTGCGAGGATAGATTAGTAATTATGTGTTTGAGCTGTGACACAAGGTTTATAAGGGATAGGAAAAAGAAATTGCTGCACAAACTCTAGAAGCTACAAAGCTACCAAAAACATTGTGGATCATTGTTACATTGCAAGGTTTAAGTTGATGAGGTTGCAGGTTCTAGATGTTGCAGTATGTGAGAACCTGCAAGCTGGGGATTGCAAAACCTCCATAATACTACAAGTTTCAAGAAAGTACTTAAAAGACATCGCACAGCTATGTTTCACCTAAGTTTTGTGGACAAGGGTTGAAGAGAGCAAGGTGAAAATCGCTAATATCAGGGGATAGGACAGAACCCCTTTCCCTCGAATATAAAAGAATATAGAAAATATCAAAAAAAGCAATAATTTTCTTATTGACAAATAATCACAAACAAACAATATGCAACGATCAAGAGGTGAATCTTATTTTCTCATTATTATATGCAATATAAGATAAGAAAAGCATTCAAAACTTTTCTTGAATGACATGCATAAAATGACCCTAAAAGGAAAAGGGAAAAGATATGAACAGTGAGATACTTATACAGATGCGCAATCAACTCACCTCTTCAAGCCTACTATTTCAGCAAGTGGAATTACGTTGTCAGCTTCTTCAGTAGTGTTGCATTTAATGAGAATCCTTCCCAGATTTAAACTGTGAAAGCATTTTCTCCTAGCTTGCCCCTTCCTATTCCCACAACAATTAATCGTTGTTGGCATCAAATTACAACAACAATAATCTTTGATTGCATGTTTTTTTCACAGTACCTGCATTTATGTTTAGTTTAATGTTTTGTGTTAATTAGGAAAACTGAATGCCTAAAAACTAGTATTTTTGAAAGAGACAAATACCCATATAACACATGCAATGATCATTGGCACCTACTGACATACGCAAATTTGCCTAATAGAAGTAAACAATACAACTACACTATCTTTTAGCAATGTGAGAATTAAACACCATCTTTGGGATTCAAGTTGATTCATGGCTTTATCTTTGCAAAAGAAAACAGAAAGTAGAATCATACTGTATTTTCTTGAGCATTCTTCAGACAACAAAGTTTTAGCCAATGAAAGAAAAAACACATTTCAAGTTCATCTTCAAACACTAACTGTAAAAAATGAATTATCCCATCATAGAAATTACAGGGGGAAGCGTTTGGGTGTCTTCCTTGGAAATATTTTATTTTGAGCTGTAGCTTATAAAAATTAGAGAAAATCATTTCTGAACCATGGTATTCGTCATAAATGATGTATCATGCCAAAAAATCGAAGTGGTATTCTTTGGATATAGTGGAAATGCCATTGTAAAATGTAAAGAATGAAAAATTCGGTGTATCCTTTGGAAATAGTTCAGCTATTGCTTTATTAAAAAAATTAGAGAAAGAAATACACAAGGAATAATAAAAACTAGTCAACCGTTTAATGAAGATATATGACTCAATTCAACCAAAAGATGTCTCGCAGTAAAAAGGTTCTTCTTACTTAAAATTTTGCAACTTTCCCTCCCTCCAGCTAATGTGCATACTCCTACTTTGCAGTGCCCAGCTTCTGAAGATCAGAACATGAAGCACTGGGTTTTTTTTTAGAAAGTAGATGTTCCTGTCTGCTCTTCCCCTTGTCATGAATATGCTTATTCTGCCGGACACGAGTACGACCTGCTCCTTCGCTGCCACGGTTCCCACGAATAGAAGAAGCTCCACTTCTATAACCACTAGAAGATGCATAACTTGCCCTCTTTGAAACCTTATTGCGGGAATGCCGTCCAGTGTTACCCATAGCAGCCCTAGCAACACTATCAACAACCACTTCTCGTGCATAAACTGTTTTAATTGGTTGCTTGTTGAAATATGCAAGGCGAGGAAGAAGACTTGATATTGATTTTCTAAGTTGCTCTTCACCAACATTTGTATGTACTGGATTCCCTAAGAGATTAAGAGCCAGTAAAGAATTATAGTTGGCTGCAAGCTGACCAAGCGCTTTCATTGTGGTTACTTTGTTGAAGCTCAAGTCTAAAACTGTCAGCTTCAATAATCTATGAAGACCTTCAACATCACTTATCTTGTTACCAGCCAGGTATAACTCCTTTACTAATGTACAATTAGCCAAACCTACAAAAGAGATTAAAAGGTAAAAGCTCAATTCAAAAAGCATGTCTATCAATTTAACATTATCAGAAAGGTAGAAGAGTAGATAATGGGTACTGCTGAGGTGGATTTACTTACCATGACCAATTCGAGATATCTTATTGTAGCTGAGATCAAGCACACGCAGCCGACTTAGTTCTCGAAGTCCTTCAATAGCAGTAATTTTGTTCCTAGATAAATCCAATACGTGAAGACTTTTTGGCAGAGATCCTGAGGTAATACGCACTGCAAGTAGAAATAAATGTCAAAGTGTGGCCAAATTACATAATGTATGTAACAAACTACATAATAAGGAAAGAAATACCAACCTATGGAGTTTCCTGACAAATTTATGGTCCGAAGGCTATTAAATGGTGCAAGAGCTGGTATCACTCTCAAACCAATACCAGAAATGTGGGCCACAGTTGAAAAGGCATTTAGCGACCGAATGGCATTATTGGCTAGCTGCATTTCTTCTGGTAAATTACCATCCTGGAAACTGGTCTCTAAAAGTACCTTTGAAACATCAGCACCAGAATTAACAGCTACTGTACCTGCAGGATTAGTAAATCCATTTTCTTTTAAACCACCCCCATTTTCAAGAGAAAGAGACCCTGTATCTATGCTACTAATCCACTCCTCCACGCGTCTTGTATTGGATTGTTCAGATGAAAAAGCCATCCATTGGTTGTAAGACTGAGAATTAGGATCTCTGGATAGATGATCCCAATCCGTATGTCTACTTTGTAAGTTTGAAATATTTTGTCTGTTACTAAGAGCATCTACTGTGTTATCATCCTCTAAAGATTTCAGCTTTTCTAGACCTTCTTGCTTAGTCTGATGCACATTTCTGCATGGTTCACCAGTATCTGATGAATAGCCTCCCTTCTCATGTATGATTTTGTATGCTTCCTCACTTTGCTGCAGCTGATCACTTTGTTCACTCTGGATCCCCTTGTGTAAATTCCTGTGGCTCCATAAAAATATCTTCCACCAATCTTTGCGTCTTCTTGAAGGAAGAACTTTGCTTGAAGATCCCCTCTTGAGCATTACCTTGTCAGCACTACAGTATGTCAATTCAGAATGAGGGCTGCATTGACTGCCTTGAATCCCTCCTTGAACACCAGCTAAACGCTGTAGATCTTCAAAGGACTGTGAATTAGATGGTGGCAATTGAGTAGAGTGATTATCTGGACTTCTTCCACCATTTTCATACTTGTATGACTGTGACATTTCCAGCTTTGATCCTGAGCTAGATCGATGAAAGACAGGTGAAGTGAATCCAGAGTCCAAATCCCCCATTTTATAAATTCCAGGGTCACTAAGGTGACCACTCTGCATTTTTTCATTATACTGGTCTCCATCACACTGATGATCAATCTCAAAGGTTATTTCACTAGAGTCGTCACATAAGGCAGGTTTGCCAGAAGTACTAGTCTTTACATCTGTAGGGAACTCAGAGTTTACAACATTGTCCATATTTTTCTGACTTCCATGATCTGACAGTTCTCTGGAAGATGATTGATTTTCCTCCTCATCCTCACCTTCATAAGCAATCTCTGAAGGAATTTCATTGCATATTTTGGCTTTTTGTGGTCCAAAGCTGAAGTCACAATCTGACCCAGTGCCATTGAACTGCCCTTCCTTTATACCAAACATAGATTTGGACTGATGCTTATCAACAACAGACACCGTTGAACACTCTCCTCTACCAAGTACATCCTTTGATCCATTCAAAGGTTTTACTGTCATCAAATCCTTATGATCCACTGCTTTCTTAGCATATGTGGACAATTTCTGCAAGTCAGAATGTAATGCTCCATCAACACTGATGCTATTGGCAGAACCATTTTGGTATGGCTCAATATGATTCTTAGTTTCCTCAGATGAGGGGCTTTCGCACTGCTGCAAAATGAAGAAAGAAAAATTTTCAGAGTTCCCAATCTATATGTTACCACAGAAAATTATTTTAGAGGGTTATTGAACTATTCCTTATAGAATATGCCTCAAGAGAAATTCTAGACATATGATGGAAAACAAAAGTGATAAAGTACAGAAAAGTCATTACCTTCACCTTGTTCTTCTTGGCAAAGATTGAAAAACATGTCAGCTTCCCCATGGTAAATAATCTAGCCATTTAATTAGTATAAATGTGTTCTTCAAATATTTGACAGAAAATCTGTTTATGAGTTCAAGTTTCCTGAAGATTTCAGTTTTGACTTGGCCTTCAAAATGTTAAAATCCTTTCAGCCAATATAACACTGGGCTAGGACAATTTATTATCCCAGATAATTCCCACAGAACTTCTACATTGATCCTTCCTACAGATTCGATCCAACTTTAAAATGCATTAGCCATAATCAAGCGAAAGTCCTTGTACCATACGACACCATCTCCAAACATGTGATCTCCGTGATTGTGAGTGAGAAACTGGAGCAATCAAAACCGCAGCTCGTCCCCACACCTTTGAGGTGCGAGAAAAGGAACCTACAGTAGCGGCCAGAGTGAAAAGCAAGGCACACCAAAAATCAATGGGCACTGATGTAACTGTGAGGTGGAGAAATTCCTGCAACATACAATATACAAGTTTAGTATCTCACTGAAAACCACAGTGCACAAGACCTATTCTTAAAGCTATTGAAAAACTTAACAAAAAGAAGCATGCAGCTTGAAATACCGAGTATAAAACACACATAAGAAGCTTTACGTCTTTCTATCTATATTTTTTTAATCTTGAGCTGTTGTTGTGTATGCACTGATAAATTCAAATGCAATCACTAGATTATAACCCTTTCAGGGAAAATAAACAGAAAATCACCACTCTTCAGTTGCCTTAGATTTCTTCTGTTAGAAAATATTTCTTAACAATTTAAGTTGTATGCATCACTCCAACATTTTATGGCTTGAGAATATAAATAACAAAATACAGCCCCATCCAGTACAAGGGAGTGAATATCTTTCCAATAAAACTACCAAAAACACACTCACTGGGTAATATCTTACAGAATAAGTTGCAAAGTTAATTTGAACACCTGCCCTGGTTAAATATGAACAGCACTTTTCTATAATAAACATCATTCCAGACAGCTCAGCAGAATTTCCTGGTTTTTGTCCATAGCAGGCATAGCACAAAAATAAAAGTAACACAATTCATCCACAAATTTAAATATAAAGAATAAGATCCGTGGACCGTAACAATAAACCAGAGAAATTTCAACATCTCGAGGAAGTCTCCAAAATGAACAGGGCAAGTCCATCTTATGTCTAAAATAAGAAGTTTCTTCAGAACAGACACGATTTCTTCACAATAAATACATTCATACCAGTCATATTCGCAAAAAGAAAAATAACATAATGCTATCCTTGACAATAGACTCGCTTCAAACAGATCAATCTCAACATCTTGAGGATGTCTCCAAAATGAACAGAACAGGACAAGTGCATCATATGTATAAAATAATAAATAAGTTTCTCAAGAACAAACACAATTCCTTCACAATGAATATAAATATTCAGGTTTTCGACTATAAATCGCCCGTGAATGAAAAGCCAAAGAAATAAAACAAAAGACGATGAATAAATAATGCAAATAAAAGGAACAATTCAGCTGCGAAAGCACAAGAGAATTGAATTTACGAGGGGCATCTGATATAAGGAAAATAAAATATTCTATGTCTATACAAATTCAGTATGCAATCTTTCCATTATTTGTCCAAACAAAAGCACATTTTTAGCAATAACAACAATTTGTCTTGAATATCTGATAATACACAAATTCAGCAGTAAAACTTCCATGAACTAAACCATCTAACCACATGACAGGTAAAAAAATCGAAACAAAAGAAAAACAATATGTTGTGCTCATATGTTTTATGAGCTCAATATGTTATGCTGTGCAAATCTATATTTTGAGAGAAAAAGGTAAGAAAAAAAGCATTTAAATAAAACATCAAGAATGAACTGGAAAAAGCGCTGCGGAGAAAACATAACCCGACATTGCACAATGTTCACGGATAATTCTTTGATGCACCATATCATCCAGCAAGAAAACGAAATATGCAGAAAACAATTCAAAACAGAACATAAAGATCCAGTGTCTGACGCAGAATAATCAAAAAACAACCAAAACATCAAAGATTCGCCAAAATTTAACCTGGAATAAGCCGGATCAGCGCCGAGTTCCGTCCGATATACTTTAGAAAGCGCCGTTTTGAGCCTGAAACCGACTACACCGCAGAAAACCTCCTTTATTTGCTAAACACAAACACACTCCGTCAATCTTAAAGTAGAAACCACCGAAACAAAGAGCAGGCGAAGGGGAATTTCAGATAAGCAGTTTCTCCCCTATGGTAGGAATAACAAAGCAGAGAAACGCGCAGGATTGCTCTTCTATAGGCGGTTAAATATCCAAAAAGATAATAGAGGAGGGCGGCAAGCAATGAATCGAGACCAGACGAAGGATGCCCGTGGACAATGACTCTTCTTATCGACGGATTTACCCACGCGCATGCCGTGTCGATTTCGCGTCCAGTGCTCCGTTAACAATGAGTCCGAGAGAGAGTAGGGAAGGAGCTTTAGTACTAATCTTGGTGTCAGTGGATTCTTTTTTTTATTTTTTATGTTCATAATAAAGCCACTTACTTCCAAGCACTTGGTTTGAGGGGAGGGGTTAGGGTCTTGGGTTAGGGTTTCGGAGGATTGTGCCCTTGGATTGTGGCAAGGGTGAAATTAGATTGAATCAATCAAAGGATGAGATTAGATAGATTTGAATCAATTTATGGGACCCCTGATTTGGGTGTTGTCCAAGTTTTCTAGAGGGCCACACACGTTTCTAGATTGCCTCCTTGTATTGGCCAATGGTTACTTGTCTAATCAGAGCCTTTCTCTTGCTTGTCCATGTGGCATTGGGTGGGTATATAACGTTTTATTTGTTTGATAGTTTTGGTGTCCATGTGGCATTGGGTGGGTATATAACGTTTTATTTGTTTGATAGTTTTGGTGTCCATGTGGCATTTGGTGGGTATATAACGTTTTATTTGTTGGATAGTTTTGGTGGCATGTTTTGTAGGTCATTTTTAGTTGTGATTGGTATTTATAAATTATTATATGCTTGGATTTTGTTTTCAATTTATTTTAATTTAATTTAGCATTTATGGTGGTGTATTGTTAATGATAATATATTCCTATGATGATTTGTATGATATTATTCATATTATAAGTTTATTAATTGAAAAGTTTGTTTTCAAATATAAGTCATTGAATTGTTGTGAGAATAACTTCTTTTATTTTGATATCAATATTATTGTGGTTTTGATATTATGTTTCTCAGAACCTCATCTTCAACTTGTTGTGAGTGTATATGATAATTATGACTGCAATTGTTACAATGTCATATCTTATTATTGAAATTTTGTTCAATACTAAAATTATTATTAGTAAATTATGTTATATAGATATGGCTCAAATCGTTATAGGGAAGAACTTGCAACCACATGGCTTTAACTAGAAAAGGGGTGATCCAATTCTTGTATGGAAGAGCCAAGCTACCTTGCCCTTTCACTCCTACCTACATTGATGTCAGAGAATTTATGAAAATGTTAGATAAGAGCATGCAACAAGAAAGTGTGATAGAAGGAAGCATGGAAAAAAGGGTTACATGTGAAGGAAAAAAAGTGTACAACAATTATCAAAAGGAGTTTGTGCGTGATTATAACATTATTGAGCACACAAAAGGAAATGGCAAGGGGCACACAAAATTGAAATGATGAGGATTATATGATGAGTGTGATGAAGAGTTTACAATATGAGTACGACAAAAAAGCATATAGAGGGAGCATTGTGTCGAGTAAAGCATATATTGAATAGAGCTTTAAATGGAGATGAACAATTCTAAGCTTGAAAAGATGAAGTACATAATTTGAGAGGAAGACAAAGATACAAATAAAGTTGAGTAATCAACCATGAACAATCAATGGGATGATAGAGACTGGAAGCAACTTATTTATGAGATAATTGGTTGCTATTACCTAAACAAGGGACGGAATATGTGGTTATGTTGTTAGAGAGTCAACCAAGAACCAAATAACTCTCATTGAGAATGAGTAGAGCATTTCCTTTGTGACATATGATCTAGTTCTGAATTACCATGTGTATACATTTTGTATGTTGCTTGCTTTGGTGCACCTTCTAATTTAATGGAAGAGTTGCAAGTTAGTCATGCCACATCCCTACTACATTAATTGCCTCATTATTCGACATTGAATTTGAAAAATATGTGCTAAGATTATGAAAGAACACAAAACACTAAAAAGTGAACTGAACTACAAAAGATAAAAACACTAAGATATATAGTGGAAAAATCCTAGTAAGAAAAAAAATTATACTAAAATACTCTCTAAAATCTAGTTTAACACAAATTTTTATATCACTCTTAACATGGTATTGGGAATATCATTGTTTATATTTTTCTAACATCCATAAAATTATATGATAAAAAATATTACAATTTGACATTTTTATAACATTCCTCTTAAATATTAATTAAGATGCCATTACAAAAGAGCAATCCACCATTGATAATGATTTTGGTCATCTAAAGAGGTGTCACAATGATTAACTTTGTTCCAATAAGAGATTTAGTGAAGATATTTGTAATCTACATCTTTATAAGACAATATACTAACTAAAGAATGTCTGGAGATAAGTGTTAAATCTAATGCAAATGCAAATACATGTATTTAGCTTTTAAATAAAAAAATATGTTTAACTTTTGAATATAAAATTAAATAGAAGATAAAGAATATGATAATTTGATTATTAACATTTATCTTACCAAACTCTTCATGAAAAGACCAATTTAACAAAAACTTAATCCACATAAATTATTTAGTGGAATGGGCCATCATCACTATTTAGCAAATAGCTTCGTCCATAAATTTTTAAATATTCCACATTAACACATACTCACAATAGCAAATAAAAAGTTTTTTTTAATGTGAAAAAAAAAAATTTATGTTACTTAAAATAAAATAAATAAATAAAATTAATTTTTAATGTGCATACAAGAAGATGAAATTGGATTGTTAAGGATATGGTGGTCCGTTGGTGAGGTTAGATGGATTTCATTCTATCCACTCGGGTTCAATTCCGTTGAGACATTTTCTAGTTTGGATTACCAACTGACAATTTGCTTGACCTACCATCCACGATATATGAGGAAGTTTGTTGAGATTTCCTCCGTGAAAGAGTTATCCCAATTTGATAGGTTCATAACGCCCCCTCTCAAAGCTATCGAGTCTAAAATACAATAGGTGTGAAATGGGTTTTCCCTACTAAACATTTTATTATTATTAAAATTTGATTAAGAAAATACTACTTAGAGAAAATAATGAGAAAAGATAAAACTTTAAAAAAATATTTTAATAATTTGATTGGTATATTTGTTAAAAAAAAATCGTATAAATATGATTTTTTTTTCAAGGTGATAAAAATTATTATAATTAAATGATTAATATGAAAATAAAGATAATCATCATTGGTTGTTATCTACAAATACCAACTAATCTATCATAATTATTTAAGGAAAATTACATCACCTAAAATAATTAGTTATAGAAAACAAAATATCATTAAAAGCAGATTGCATAATTTAAAAAAAAAAACTCTAAACAATGTAAACTACATTTAACGCTACCAAGTATTTTTAGTATTTTGATTATAATATTTTTTTAAAATTTGAATTAAAATAAATAAAATAATAAAAATATTTATTTAAAATTTTAATTTTATTTTAAATATTTTCTTAAATGCAATGTAACAATTTAAAAGTTACCTTAAAAAGATAAAAACATCGTAATTTACTAAAAACATTAAAAAATAATTATATTTATATATATCCAATTAATTTGATAATATGTTAAAATTGCATGTAGAGATGTATAGTAAAATCAAATAACGTAGTCTAAAAGTTATATGATTTCAAATGGAAACTAATCTCCTTCTCCTCCCTAGTGTTGGATGGACACCGTAATAGAGATTTTGATTAAGTGTGATTCCTTGGAGTTGGGTTGACAGCTTGACCGGGGATTGGGAGATCCCAACAGAAAGCCATGGCATTGTATGTTCTTACGACCCCAAATTTCTCGGGGGTTCGGGGGAAAGAAGAGTACCCTCGATACGGTAGGGAGGTCAACCGAGGGGTCTTCGGTAAATCGTCAAGGGCTGGGAGTTGATCGGACAACAACGACTTCTCCTCCAACAGCAAATTCGACCTACAATACAGGTTCTATGTTTATGTGTTTACTTGTAAATTCTTGAATTTTATTGATGTTTATTACTGATCTTGCATTTTAATGATTATTTATGTTTTTAGGTTTTGGAAAATAGTTATGAGTAGAACCCGGGAAAAGGGGGTCCCTACATTTGGTATGTCTAAAAATTTTATGATTTCAAATGGAAATTGTAGAATTTGTTGACAACTCCCAAATCAAATTGGACTTATGGGTTATAATAGTAGTCAGATAAAGTATTCACATGAAATATTGCAACCCTTACAAAAAATGGAACTTAGATCTCCATCACATGAAATATTACAACCCTTATAAACAATGAAGATCTCCATCAAACCAGCCGTAAAACCCCACGGCTAGCTCTTATCCTCATACTCTTAAAATTACATATTTATACACCAAAACCATAATCAAATACTCCAAAAAAAAAAAAATCAAATCATAAAAATTAAAGAAAAACCTCTTCAATAAATAAAAATTCACTTAAATACTCTATTACATTAGATACCAAACCCATAAAAATCAAACCATAAAATGAAAAAAAAAAAAGTGTTCAATATTAAGAAAACTTCACTTAAATACTCTATTCTATTACATTGTTACATACATTTAAAAATAGTTTTAAAATATAATAAATACATAAAAGTAAAACCATAAAAATGAAAAAAAAAATTCTTCACGAAAACTTCACTTAAATACTCCATTCCATTACATAGTTACATACATTTAAAAATAGTTTTAAGATAAATAGATACAATGAACTTAGTACAAAGAATAGTTTTAAGATAAATAGATACAATGAACTTAGTACAAAGAATAGTTTTAAGATAAATAAATACAATGAACTTAGTACTTAATTAATATTTAGTTGGTTTCATTTTAATTTAAAATATATTAAATATAATTATTTTATTATATAATTTAGTTTTATTTATAAATATTTTATTTTCATATAAATAAATATATATATATATATATATAATGTGTTACTTAATTGACTTTATTATTTTATTTTTAAATAATAAATAAATAAATTTTAAAATATATTAAAGTAATATTGATTAATTTTTAAATTGTATTTTTTTTACCGTTACCAAAGGTTTTTTTAATAACAATAAGTCTACTTATGTTCCCATAGATAATTTCAAAAGGTTTTTTAAAATTAAGGATGAATTATAATTTACTAAAGGTCTCTTTTGCTTAAGACACATGCCATTAAAAAGCAATATATGTGGAGAGGCTTATTTATATGATTTTAGCTCTCTTAAGTATATTATATATTATAGTACATTTATATGGGCGTTGTAATACTTTTGTATGTTAGTTAATAAGTAATATGTATCTATTTTTATGAAGATAACTGCAAAATATTGAAGACACAATTCCATTGCCTTTATATAGTATATTTATATGGGTGTTGTATTACTTTTGTTTGTTAGTTAATAAGTAATATGTATATCTATTTTTATGAAGATAATTACAAAATATTGAAGATACAATTGCTTAAGGAAGGGATTCTTGGAGAAGAAGTACGTTAAAACCTAGGGAGTACGATAAACCCCGGGGATGGAGTATGATCCCTCTAAGTTAGGTGACAGATGTGCAAATTTTGAAAGGATCCCCATCAAAGTAGCAAATGTGGTAGGTTAGATCATAAAGGAGGTCTTCTTACCATCGCCAAACGAAGGAAAGCAAGGCTTTACCGATAGCGAAGACTCCTTCACAAAACATAGGGCAGGGTCGACTGTAGTTTCTCCAACGGTGATAGGGTTTTCTCTAAAGGAATATAGAGGACTGGAAATGAGGTCTCCGACGGACAGAACCAAGAAGGAAACGAAGGTTATAAAGAAAAGACATGGTATTAAACTAACGGTGGGAGAGGATATAAGGGTGGAGGGGATTATGGAGTTTGTAGGGAAAACCCTGATTGGTCGCTTCTATGGAGTTACAATTAAGGAGTTTAACCTCTGAGAATGGGTGATGAAGCACTGGTACCCTCAGCTGGATTACAACCTTGAATTCTGTATTATGACAAGAGGATGGCTAGGGTTCAAGATGAAGAGAGATGAGGACGCGATGAAGATCATCGAGAAGTATTGGGCATGGGGGAAGATGGCATTAAACTTGAAGTTCTGGAATCCATGTTTCGATCCCAGGAGGGAGGTAAACAGCAGAGCACCGGTCTAGGTAAAAATTTTGGGCCTGCCCCTTGAGTTATGGAACGAATCTTTTCTCACAACAGTGGGAAACCAAATAGGGAAGACAGTCCTAGTCGAACCGACCTACAAATTTCAAGTTCAACGCTCGATGGAAAAGGTCCTCGCTGCAGTAGATCTTCCCCTAGGGTTACTTGAGTCTATCAAGATATCCATTAGGGACATAAGACTAACACACATTCTGGACTATGTTAGCCTACCTTTTCGTTGTGTTATATGTCATGCCTACGACCATTGTATCAAGGATTTCCATCTCTCTTTTGTAAAGAAATTATGGGAAACGAAAGTATCACAGGGCTCAGAGTGTCTTCCCACGGTGGAAAAAGACCAAGGACACAAGATAAGAGTATCAAACAACAAGATGTGATCCTGGTCCGGAACAAAAGATTGGAAAGCATTCATTTGGCCGTTGAGCAAAGCTACAACCAAAAAATCTCTCTGGCTCCAATAGAACTGGGCATACCTGCAAACAGTTTAGGTAAACCTAACAGAGAAAAAAAGTTGTCCCTAGATCTGACAAAAGCAGTGGAAAAATTATTTGAGACTTAGTCTAACCATGAGGATCCAAAAGCTTCAGCGACAGGATGCATGTAGTCGATTAATCCCGCGATGGAAGCTCTGGAGTGAGTGACTGTATTTCCTAGTAAGTCTTCTTTGGAAACCCTAAAACTGTTGTCAACGATGCTATTGGGAGAATCGAAGCCGAACCTAGAATTGGCCTTGCTCAGCCCTGTAGCTAGTTGTGGTTTTGCTAGACCAGGTGACCGAACTTCCTTGGGAAATCATAAAAATCAAATTAGAGAGGGCTCAGTGGCACTACCCCTTTCTTCTCCTGGAACCGACAACCACCGAGTCAAATGGGAAGCCTCCAACCCCTATGCCCTGAGATCCAAGGGGAATTTTGGCGTTGATTGTTCTTGTGAGATTGTTGGGATGGGATTTACCTCCCGGGGTATCAAACCAACTAGTAAGCCGAAACAGACTAGGGAGGAACTAAGTCTGAGGTTCAATAACACCCCACCATCCAAGGTGCTTAGAGTTCAGCCCTTGCAAAAGGTGAACTCATCAAATTACTCTCCTTCAACTGTAGAGGGTTAGCCAGCAATCCCAAACAGTTGGCATGAGTGAGATTGGTAGGTTTAAATAATTCTGGTGTAATGGTAATACATGAAACAATGTATGGAGGGAAAGTATTAGTGGAAATCCTAAAGAAGAAGTTGAAGAGCTGGGATTTTTCTTGGGTGGATGGAGAGGGACTATCGAGTGGGTTACTCACGGGATGGAAATACCATCTGTTTATTTTAAATTGCTTATCCTTTAGATCAGGGATAGGTACTTATTTTTCCAGCAAATCCCTTGGTCTGGACTTTACAATCTACAATGTGTATGGCCCCTACAACAGAAAATTCCTTTTTGGAATGATTTCTTTGGGAAAAAAATTCTCAAGGATCTCCCATTCATAATTGCAGGATACCTTAACTTCACTTTGAACTGGGATGAGATTTGGGGAAGCGGGGCTCGACCGGATCTGCTCCATAACTTCTTCACCCACCATCTCGAGGACATGTTCATCATTGATTTCAAGCCACGGGATATTATACCTACTTGGTTTAACAAGAGGTTAGGTGCAGTGGCCATCTCTAAAAGACTCGACGGATTTCTCTGTTTAGGGGAATTATTAAGGATATTTGAGAAGGTTCACACTTGGAGAATGACTGGAGGAGGCTTGGATCACCTACCCATTCTCCGCCATATTAAAAAAGGAGAGAAAAAAACCAGGATCACCCTTCAAGTTCAACTTCCATTAGTTGACTTGCGAAGATTAAACTTGCCTGATCAGGGTCAACTGGAAACCCTTCGACTCTTCTTTAAAAGAATCCTATAGTAGGCAGTTTGTAAACTCTTTAAATTCTGTAAAGAAACTTTCAATGGAATGGTCAGAAAATCTAAGGAAGAGTCGGGATTCCCGACTTAGACAAATGGAATCTAAGATTGATTCATTAATCCAGAACTGTCGGGACCTTTTAAGTAGCAAGGAGGTATTGGACCTCGCAACCTTGGAGGAAAAAAGGAATACTATCTTAAAGGAAAGAGACGTAGAGGAAAGGATGAAGAGCAAAGTTGTATGGCTCTCTCTAGGAGATGAAAACAATGCTTTTTTCCATAAGATGGTCAACCATAGGAAGAGGAGAAACACTATCTGGGAATTGAATAAAGAATCTGGGGAGACTATAAGAGAGTTTGCAGCACTTGAAATAGAAGGAGTAAATTACTTTACAGAGATATATTCTGAACCGGATTGGAATAATATGCCGAAAATTGTAAAAACAGTCTCAAAATTTCCCCATTGGATCATGGACAAAGATAATATTTTACTATCCGCCCCGATGTCCATGGAGGAACTACAGGCGTCTCTCAGAAACTCCAAGAAATAAAGAAGTCTGAGTCCGTATGAGTGGACATCTGAATTCTTCCAAGCTTTTTTCGATCTATTGGGTGAAGACCTGCTGAGAGTCATTGAAAGCAACAGAACATCGGGAAAGATGCTATCATGCATAAACTCCACTTTCATAGTATTTATCCCTAAGCTAGACTCCCCAACCTCCTTTTGGAATTTTCTCCCAATCTCCCTTTGCAATGCCCTATACAAGTTATCTTCCAAAATCATAGCAGACAGACTCAAGCCTTATCTAGCCACTTTCATCTCTCCGGAGCAATTTGGGTTTTTAAAGGATAGAAGTATACACGAAGCGGTAGGCTATGCACAGGAATGCATCCATTGGATCAAATGCAGAAAGAGTGCAACAAAGGTCCTCAAGATCGACCTCTCAAAAGCGTACGACTGAACAAGCTAGATGTACATCAAATTGGTTCTTTTCCAAACTGGTTTCTTATTACCTTTTGTCAATTGGATCTGGTCTTGTATTTCATCTGTCAATTTTTCCCTCTTGGTCAACGAATCAACCACTTCTTTTTCTAGTCCTACAAGAGGATTGAGACAAGGGTGCCCCCTATCTCCATATCTCTTTTTACTTGTGATGGATGGTCTCAGCAGGTTAATGAATGAGGCTCTTGCTCTAGAGAGGATACAAGACCTTAGTTTTAATTCAGAAACTGTTACACATATCCTTTTCATGGACAATGCGCTCATCTTCCTGGGGAATTCTGAAGAGAAAACCCAAGTAGTAAAAGACATGTTCTGGATTTTTAGTGCTGCAATAGGGATGCTCATCAACCTAGGTAATTCAGCATGCCACTTTAGTGAGCTAGAGGACGGAGATTTGATTTCTTTCCAAAACAGTTGTAACGTCCCCACCCATCATACCAGTGCAATGGGGAGGATCGTGATGCTAAAACTGGGCAATTGGCCCCGATACATACTAAATAAAAACAACCACATATATAGAAAGATAGGCATGCAGATGTACACATCTAAGCAATACAGCGGAAGTAAATACATAGGTAGAAATACTCATCTTTATTGCAATCGTCCCCAAACAACTAGCTATGTCGCTGCAACGTTCCACCCAACGTAGGCTCTTCGACAGCTTATACTGAGTCCGTCCAAAGGCCACCCCCGAGCTGGGCATGATTCTCACAAGGAAAAAGGGGACATTCACGCTCACACACAGTCCATTAACCGATTCATTTTAGCCAAGCCAGTCCAACAGGGTTTATCAAGCTACAATTGAACCCTGGAGGCTTACACTCAGGCTCAAGCCATGGATACCCATACCCAACACCCTCTTCATTCACACAGTGAGCACAAACAGGGGCAGGGATACTCATTTTAGACAATGGGAACTACAAATAAAATGGCTATGGGTCTCCCCAAAAACGTTCCCAAAAAAATTGGATAGTGGGATGGGGCAAACAATCCCCCGGAGGAAAAATGATTTCCTTCCCCAATATCTCCGCCTTCAGCAACCCAAAACGGTCTCTATTGAACCCCCATTCGTTTTCCCCTCTTCCCCACTGGTATACAACACAGAAAAACGCCCTTCTCTGCTGGGGAAAATGAAGAAAACGTTTTTCCACATGCCTGGAAAACGCCCAGGTAGTTCTGAACTCGTGAGGGAGGAAGAATGGTCCTGGATTATGGCTTGGAGAGCAATTTCGTGGCTCTCCCCTTTTCCCAAAAAGACCCCCACGTTTTTCCATGAAGGGTGGCTTGCCCATACCCGATTTTGGACAGCCATACCTTCCCATTCCCAAGGCAATAACTTCCCCAACCAACTCTTGGGAGAAATCAATGGTTGGGTACAAAAGTCAACATGGGTAGTTGAGGGTTTGATGGGTTCCCTCATTGACACTTGGCTTGACTCTATTGGCTCAAGGGTTTGAATGTTTTCCTTCCCAATTCCTTGTGAAATCATGCCCCCATCTCTTTGTTGCATTGCATAGCTAGTTGTGGGTATTTTTTTATTAAAATGCATATTACATGCTATTTGAATTTCCACTGCGCATTGCTAGCACGCAAACCATATACATCACGAAATCGATGGCGGGGCCTTGGCCTTGAGCTCCTCACCATGATTTCCTAACAATATTACATCATTTATAGTGTTAATGCCATGGGGCCAAACTGGGGACATTACAACAGTCTACCAATGGATTAGTTTCCTTTAAATGAGGGCTTCAAGTACCTAGGATTTAATCTGGGATCTAATAGTTATCGCAACTCAGACTGGAACTGGTTACTTTCAAAGGTAGAACGCCAAATAAATTTATGGTGTAATAGGTTCTTGTCCGGGGGGGGAATCCGTGCTGATCCAAGCAGTCCTAAATGCCATATCGGTGTATTGGATGATTAATGCTAAAATTCCAAAAGGTGTTTTAAACTCTATGAGGAAACTTTGCTACAGATTTCTATGGAAAGGAAACACGGATAAAGGTCTACACTGGTCGTCCTGGGACTCTTTAGCGAAACCTAAAGAAGAGGGAGGATGGGGACTAAAGGAGCTCCACTGCTTTGGAACAGCGTTGGCTGCAAAATCAGCATGGCATTTTATATCAAAAGAAGGAAAATGGCAAACCATTTTAAAAACAAAGTACCTCGGAACTATGTCTATCTTAGAGTGGGTCGGGGAACCACGCAAGTCAAGCAGGGGAGGCTCAATGTTGTAGAAGGCCATAGTGAATGATTTTCCTGTCATAGGAGATCGACTAGCATGGGAAGTAGGAGACGATCGACATGTAATGCTAGGGAAGGACTACATAGTGGGATTAAAAGATCTGCTAAATCTTCCCAAAGCTCTCACAGACCATATGTCTACGTAGGGCATCTTTACACTAGTTGATATTGTAGGGAGAGGAAGGGGTACAAGTCATGCACAACACTGGTACACTACAGATGCACAAGCTCTTCCTGGAAGGTGGACTGATTAGTGGAATGCATGGATTAGCTCCTTAAAAAAAGGTTTCAACCGGATGACAAACCACCCCAACCAACTGAAATGGATCGGAAATGAGGATGGCAACACCTATATTGTCAACAAAGCATATAAATTGTTATGGAAGAATCTCCATATCCCCGGCCGCTAGTGGTGGAAATATTTATGGCAGGTTCACACCTCGCACAAAGCTAGAATTTTGATGTGGTTACTATTAAATGACAAAGTCTTGACATGGGATAAGTTGAAGGAATGCTTCTTACAAGGACCGGGAAGATGCACACTGTGCAGAAATGAAGAGGAATCCTTAGAGCATCTTTTCCGACTGTGTCCCTTCTCAAAACAGGTTTGGCACAGTCTAGGGGACACCCTCGGTATAACCCAACCATGGGAAGATGAATCCATTGAGGCCAATTTACATTTTTGGTTTGTCAACCTTGCAATCCAACTGTTGAGATGCATTCATTTCTTGGTTGTATGGTTCCTCTGGTTAGCTTGTAACGATTCCATCTTTGAGGAAAACCTTTTCCCTGCTTATTATGTCATTTCACAGGTCTTGTCCTCTCACAGTTTCTTCATCGACCAAAAGAGCATTAAACAACCCAAGATTATGAAATAGGCCGATATCAGAGAGGAGGACATATATGGTTTTTTCGATCGAGCATGTGAGGAGGAGCAGTGTGGACTGGGAGGCATCCTAGTACTATCCAAATAGGTAGTAATACAATTCAGAGCAAGTGGGGGAACATGAACAAATAACCGCGCAGAGGGGCTAGCTTTGAGAACACTCTTGCAGATAGCAATCGAGGAAAAGGTTTCCAAGATGAAGATCTTTGGAGATTCGGAGCTATGGATCAACCATATGAGGAAAGAACAAAAAACTTGAAGCCTTCCTTTACACAACCTAGCACAAAATCTGCTTCTGATAGGTTCGACTTTTAGCACAATCGATTACAACTGTGTTTATAGGGATCAAAATGAGGAAGCATATGTTTTATCCAAAGAGGGGCTGCTCATGGAAGCTGGGGTCTATATAGTGACAGCAAAGCACGACAACATCCAAGAACAATCAAGGAAGATCCTCGGCTTTTGGGAGGAAGTGTAAAAAAAATAAATTTTTCAAAGAAATAATGTTTTTTTATGCTGATTTCTTATGTATTTTTGTAACTTGTATCCTCTTGTTAAGGAGGAAGTTTTTGAAACATGTCTAAAATTGACAAACTACTCGAGGAATGTATTCTGTTTTCACTTTTTGAATACAAAGAATATGATTTTTTCCATGGAAAAAAAAATTATTTTTATGAAGAACATTTAAAAATGTATTTTAATTTTAAATATGTTTTTCTAAGTAATAATAGTGTGAATTAAGGAGATTTTGATACAAATATTTTTATTAATGAAAATTGGAAAATGATACTTATTATTATATTGATAGATGTTTATATTTAAATTTTTTGTGCCAATTTTTTTTTTTTAGAATTTGGAGTGGATTAACATCTATGCTTTCCGTGGATTACATTATATCTATTTATAATTGTTTATTTAGCTCCAAATTCGAAATAAACAATTATAAAACAAAAAAAATATAAAAATAATTAGTAGTAGATGCATATATAACTGAGGCATATAGATAACAAACAATTCCTTATAAACAATCCATTTAACTAAAAAAAACCAAAAACAAATAAAACTTTACTCTCACGTAAAAACAAAGTAAAACTTTACTCTCAAATAAAAACATTAAATTTGGTTTCCTTATTATTTATGGTAAGATCTTAACTAAGTCAATGCTAATATGTGATCTTCTTATAGTTTCTCATTAAACTTAGCGTATAATTTTAAAGAAGTCCACTTAGTAGAGACACGTATGTGTGAGCACTCCACAAATAAAATTATGCAAAGTTTCTTTGTTATATTTTATTGAACTCTAATTACTTTACCAATTTAATATGGTGCCCAAAATAGAGTTGACCTTTCTAGGAACTTTCTAGCATACCACCGAGCAAGTCCAGAAGAATCCTTTATACGACCGACCCCAAGAAACTTCATTTATTTCAATCCTTTATACGATGACAAAAATAAGCAATAATTTAATGTAAAAAATATTATAATTCTGACTCTTTATGAATTTATAATACAAGGAGAAGTCAATAATGCAACACACGTAAGATAATTGAAAACGAAAAGCAAAATGATTTTCCTGAGTGGAATATTTTATATGACAAATTAAAGAACTATATTTAAATGTACAATCAAATAAAGTTGAAAGCAGGTAGAATATTTGCAATGATGTCGTCATTTCTAAATTTATGCTTACAATGAAATTTAGAAACTAAAATCGTATATGCCAATTTCCGGTAATAATATTCTATCTACGGACCGACCAGATACTCAGGATAAATCATGGTCACATGGACGGTTTACTTTCTCTGAACGAGCCGAACGGCCAACGGATTTACCTGACACGGTAAAACTTAATCTCGTAAAGAACGCGAAGCAAGATTCGGTAGAATACACGTGGGCGTTAATCGTGTGCCAAGTGGCACAAAGAATCAGAATCTAAAGGAGTGCCACTGTGCCCCGTCAAAATCATCTTCATTGCCGTACGGGATACTCAGCCTATGACAGACTGACAGTGGAACTGCGTAGCCCACGTGAAAAGTTGACGGGAATCTACAAACGTGGGCGGTCGGTAGGTACAGACAAGGACGTGTGGTTATTCAATTCTGGCGAAAATTATCTACCTGCGGAATGGGTGGTGTCTATGCCGTTGATATGAAGAATTTCCGATCCAACGGCTCCGTCACCCTGCCCAGTATTTAATGCTGCCTTGCTATGTGGGTTAATATTCACCATCATGTATTAAATTAAATAGATATAGATCATGTATTAAATTAAATAGAGAGAGATAAGTGGTATTTTTATTTAGAAAATAAAAACTATAACCTGCTATTCATATTTTGAATTAAAGTTGTAATATTTTTTATTTTACATAAAAGTATAAATCATAGATATTATTATAGTCTTTACCAATTCTTTTACTCTAATATTTATAAATAAAGATTTTTTTTCAATTCTATGATATATAATTTAGTCTGTCCACAAAAACTTAGAATTCAAAATCTGATAGCATAAGATTCCTAATAAGCTTTGAAGGAACTTTCAGAAATTTTGATGAAATCTTGAAATTTGTAAAAACATAGAATGTTTTCAAGGAACCCAACAACTCTCTTTGATAGGTGATAAAAAATTAGAATGTCTTTAAAGACCTCAACAACTCTTGATTAACATTTTAAATTGACAATAGATATGAGTGAACAATAGGTGAACAAAGGAAGCATGAAGTTGTTTTATCCGAGCACAACATTGATCCAAAATGACAACCTGAAGAGTTGCCTTACCTTCAGCCCAATCCAAAATAGTTTTTGAATCACCTAAAACCTATAATGCCACAATACCCCTGGAAGAAGTAAAAAGGAGGAGACCCCTTGTATTCCAACTTGTATCACGGACAATCCATAATAAGTAAGATTGCATATTTGAAACTTTGATCATCATACCACCTCCACATTGACCACATTAAGCAGCGCCATCAAAATAACTAGTAGTAAAATCATCTCCTTACATATTATGTGTTTTTTGTGAAGTTGATTCATGAGGTAGTTATTGTACACTCCTACGAAAGATAAGTAGTATACATTTCACAATGTACATAGTTTTAATATAGCTATGATCATATGTTGAGTAAATAATAAGATGTCAATCATTATATAGAAAATCATTTATGGAGAATTAGTAGGTGTCTAAGTTCTTCTCCTAATTGATATTATAATTCTTTTGAGTTAATATTCAAAACTTGATTTATACTTAACTAATAAATAATATTTAAATTTAAAATATACAATTAAAAATATTTTTTTTAAATAGATAAGTCATACATTTCAAGACTTACTAATCCTCCCAAGGATTTTGCCTTTTTCAACTTCAATAAAAATAATCATTCAAAAAAAATACGTTGCTTTAACCTTTTAAGTCAAAACTTTTCAATTTGATTTACTCAAAGACTTAGCAACAACAAACAAAGAGGCAACATCAAACAAAGACAATTTAAATATCTGGTTCTATGAGGCACCATCGAAAGAAGCCCAAGGGAGATCTTTGTTTATGGTTTCCTCCTGTATTATTCGAATAGCTAGAGTATCCTTTTGCTGAGGGAAATGGGCCAGGATGTCAAGGCTATGGGAAGAGATAAGCTCTGGAATTGTGGATTTTTCTTGAAATATTTTCTGATTTCTTGCAATCCACAGACCCCAAATGATGATTAATGGGAGAGCCCTAACATTTTTTGTGGCTGGATTTCAGGACCAAGTTTTCCAAGCATCCAACACATTAGCGCAACCCCATTCAACCTGCAGATTTAACCTTCTTTTAATCTCCATCCAAGTTTGTTTAGAGAAAGGACAAATTAGAAAAAGGTGAATAATTGTTTCTTTTGCATTCCTACAAAGAGGGAACCAGTTAGGCCCTTCAATGCATCTTTTCTCCATCTTATCCTAGGTCAGCACCTTATTTGCCAACGTGCACCACATGAAGGTTCTTTCTTTATGGTGGCATTTTGACTTCCAGATTCCCTTCCACCACCATTTGGGAACCTCATCAATGAGAGGAGTGTTCATAGCATGATAACCAACTTTTTGTGTGTATTTTCCACCTGGGGATTTATTCCAAATAAGTCCATCTTCCCGATTTGTTATTCTAATGTCTGTGAAGCGCATGGCATTTAGATATATTTTCCAAGTGTCCCAATGTTCTGCCGGTAAACCAAGACTGTCTGCCTCTCTCCACCCTTGGCCCCAAAGAGTTGTGGTAACCTGATTTGTAATTTGATTTAAATGGTAGAGCCCTTGCTCATGAAGAAACTGAATTATCTGAAGAGGGAGGATGTGATTGAGCTGGAAACCAAGCCATGGATCTGCACAAATTCTGACTGTGGATCCACTGCCAATCTTCCAAGCAAGTCCTTCTTCTATTAAGGAAAAGGAGTTTAGAGTAGCTTTCCATATAATCGATATTGAGTTTCTTTATTTATTTTGATTTCTAACCCAATCAATCAAATATTCTGGAGCGATGTAATTTTCTTTTATAACCTCTATCCAAAGACTATTTGTTGAAAGGAGCCACCATCCAGATTTTGTTGCTAGAGCTTTTAAAAACAACTAGATATTTTTTAGTCCCCAACCTCCCAAGCTTTTGGGTTTGGAAATTTTGTCCCATTTTACTCATGGGAGGAATGTGGCTTCCTTTTTTCCGGTCCATAAGAATCTAGAACACAACTTTCTAGCCTTTTCGAGAATACCTTTTGGGATCCAAGCTAGTGACATCTAGTAGACCGGTATTGCTTCTAGAACTGATTTAATTAGAACCAGTCTGCCTGCTCTTGAAAGCCAATGGTGGCTCCAACTACTTAATCGTATTCCCAGCTTTGCAATTAGCCATAGCCAATCTGCCTTTTTATAGCAATTTGGTTTCAAATAAAGCCCAGATATTTTAAACCTTCATCCAAAATCTTTAGTTCTAAGGGGAAGTGGGTGGCATACCTTTGAAATTCAAGGGCTTCCATATTTGAGCACGTAAGAGTTGATTTCTAGACATTTATCTTCATACCAGTGGCTTTCTAAAAAAGGAGCATGATTTCCTTTAGTTTCTCCCCATCTGTATGTAGATTGTTGCAAAAGATATCGATGTCGTCCACACATAACAGGTGAGTTAGATGGATTAGATCAGAGATGGAAATTCCCTGGAAAGTGCCCTTATTTTTATCATCAATCAGGGCCCGACTGAGGCCTTCTGCCACTAGAAGGAAGATTAGTGGTGAGAGTGGACATCCTTCTTAGAGACCCCTCTTGGAGGGGAAAAAGGGGATGCAAAACCGTTGATGAGAATTGTCAAAGAGACAGTAGTGATACAACTCATGACCCACTTAATAAAAGAGTGGTCAAAGCCTAAATGGGTCATGAGTCGTCTGAGATATAGCAAGCTGAACCGGTTAAAAGCCTTCAATAAATATATTCACAGGACTGCCCCTCGCATCCTCCCAGTTTTTAAGCTGTGGAGACCCTCTTGTGCAACCCCAATAGCTTCGTGTATTTGCCTTCCTTCTAGGACCACAAACTTCTCTCTCGAGATGACCTTTTACAATCATTCAGTGATGATCTTTTCCACCACCTTGTAGATGATGTTACATAGAGAGATAGGTTTGAATTCATCCAGATAATTTGGATGATCCGTTTTTGGAATAAGGGCGATGAAGGAGACATACTAGTTAATAATTTAATGGTAATTGTAACATCCCTCTCTTACCCCAATTCTACTTGTAATTATGTATTGTTCTGGTGAGGAGCTCAAGGCTAAGGCCCCACCAATAAACCTTGTGAGTACTGTTATTTATTATCCTACGTTGTAAATTGTTAATAGTAGACTTAGGAAGACTACTGGCATGATGCAACTTAATAATGGGGGCACAAATCCACTAGGGAGAGGTTCGATGACTGGCGTGCCACAATTTTGATGACAAGAGTGACAAGAGTGATCTTGGTGCCACAAACATGTGAGGAAAGGTGAACTGTCAGGTTCACTAGTTGAGCACCTAAGTGTACAAGTGTTATTAATGGTTAGTATTAAATGTCGAAGATACTACTGCTTGACACAAGGCAATAACAAACCTCAAAAACCTAATTGTTAGGATAGAGCTAATTATTACTAAGTGCACTTAATCTAAATTAAGTAAACTCTTTGGATAGAGTTCATACCTCAGTCTCAACAAGAAATACTAGGATTCTATATATTTTTAAATGAAGAGAAAAAATCGTCTAGTTAGAAAGGAATTAAAATCTCCCCATTCTTACTTTGAATACAAGGTGGAAATAAAAAAAAAGAATAACTATATAAAAGCTATTATTATTAAGTTGTTTATACAATTTAGTATACATAAATATAAAGATAATTAGGTATGTTAGATGACCCTATTATAAAGATAAATATTATGTTACCATTACCATGATAAGTACCTATTTACCTATTTATTGGATGCTTATGAATAAGGAATCTATACGTATATATATATATGAAATATACATATATAAATTACAATTATATACATTCAAACGTATGCTTAAGTAATGGAGCTATGCTTAAATATTTGATTGGCGTGAGCATAAAAACAAAACATTATCATATATGTAATGAAGTTATCACTAAACACACTTAATTGCCTTAAGCGTAAAACCATGCCAGAGTTACATTTAAAGATATTTAAGCATAGAGGCCAACATTATAACATATACATAGATTTAAGTATACCTAAATATTTTTTTTTAAGGATGCGAATCCTTTTGGAATGGACTCAATCTTCAAGCGCACCATCTTCCTCCGTTTTTGGGGTTGTCCCCTAGTTGGAGTGGAGCGCCAACTAACAGTCGAGTCATACATTCATCCGGATCATACTTTGAGCTAAGTACTATGTGTATGTAGTGCTTTTTAATTGATTATGTTCAAACGCCATTTACTTTATGATGAGGAGGATGCTTACCATAGATAGATATTGAATAAATTGTATAAGTATGCCATTGTATTACTTTTGTAGACGTAAACAAATGGTTATCTGGTATAAGGAATGATTGTTGGTTTAAATGTAATATATTTATAAATATTGGATATGCTTGAATAAGTTTGTCATACAAATGAAAGGATGACTCAAGTGTTTATTCTCTTATGGACTAAGTGATGATCATTAATTATTAGGAGGATTGTCATCTTATATGTTTACTTAGTAAGGATTTATATACTTTGTTGTTCATTGTTTTCGTTCATGTTTAAAGGCATATGAATGTGGTTAAATTGCATGTTGATGGCTACTAACGATCACATAAAGGTGATGAGTAATGTAATAAATATTATGCACCTACACTTAGATAGATGCTATCAATCATTTCATGATAATAGGTGATGGATATTGTTGACAAGATAACAATACATGTATTATAAATGAATGATGAAATCAAAGGAAGGAAATTGTGAATATTTAAAATGAAGTAGTACTCTAAATGATTATGTGTTGAGCCATCATATAAAAGTTAGATCATGTTGACAATGTTATGTTGTTTTTATAATAAAACCTTAAATTCATAGTTAACCTTGCATGGTATGTAAGAAGGATTCATTGAGGAATGAGAAGTTATTAAGAAAGTTAAGATAAGTGATTTATGAATCTATAAATATGAATGTCGATATTTATGATGGTGTAGCTTCTATACTCTCTGAGAATTGATTTTGGTGAAACTTTAGAGTATCATGCTTTCATAAAAAAAAAAGAATGATTGGATAAATTATATAAGTTTATAATAATGAATTTATTTTAAAATAGAGAATGAAAGATGTATGTAGGGAGAATAACCATTAGTTAGTGATTCTCAAAGATGTTTAACTATGGTGATTAACTAACATATTTTGTTGTTGGATGATGCAAAGGAAAAAATTTACACCCCATTTTCTCCAAACGGAAACAAGGATATCGGATATGTTATAAAGTGGTATCAGAGCGAAGTAACAACACTGTGGCCTATTTGGACTCGCATACGTACATGTAAGTTATGTACTCTATAAACTAATGTTTATTTGAATACAAGTTGTTAGTAACAAATGTCTTATGTATATGTACAAATTATAGAGTGAGTATTGTCATGTCAGTTTACTAGCATATTTTCTTGACTATAAAGGGTATAGTTTAAGGATTATGAGTAATAGTTAAATGATGTAAAGTATTTAACTAAACTAAATGTGTTTTGATTAAATGCATAGTGGTATGATTACGAATAATGTAGTATGTATTATTATTCGACACCAAAGTAGATGTAGTAATGGCTAAGAAAAATATTAGGCCTTCAGACTTGGTTTGGTTATAAGTAAACCTTATGGCAATGTTGATTAAAAGTACAATTACTATAGGAAGAACCATTGTAAGTTAAGCACCGCCAAAAAAAAGAGAAGTATTGAAAAGATAGAACATATATAATCGTCATGTTGTATAAAGGTGACCATGAAATATGTTGAAAGTGAATAAGCTCGTAAAGTTATCCATGATATAGATAATTTTTTAGGATATTTGAGAAAACAACTGGCATGTTTTATATGGATTTACGATGATCCTAAAGCAGGTATGCGTTGAAGCATACTTGAGCTCCTGTATGCGATTGAGGAAATGGTATGAATCACAAATGTTACAGGTAAGAGTCTAAATTTAATTGTTGCAATCATGATTGGTGATGACAAAAGATTGAAAATGATAGCAATACCTTGCAAATAAGTGTAAGTATAATATGCAAGTAGCAAGAGTTTCCCCAAACAAAAATAGAGTTAGTGAAAAGCAATTCTTCATACAATATGATTCAAATTAAAAATGTTTATCATATGGAAATGAATTACATTTGAGGAAGATAGAGCACGAATGCATGTAAGTTATAATTTTTACTCTTAATGCATTCAAGAAGAAATATAAATGTTTTCATAGGATTGTTTTCTATGTATACAGACAACAAAATTTAGTCAAAGGATCAGAGTTTTGAGATTCTTATTATGAATATGCAAGTTAAACGTTTGAGTTGGCGAATAGAATGGCCATTGTGACTTAAAACTATTGTGAGGAGTGTAAACTATTAAGTGGATGAGTTACTATACTCCATAAGAAAACATAGGTTATGAAAAGAGAACCATAATTTTTTATGTACTAACATTGCATAATTTTGTCCATGAATTATGACAGATGAAAGTCATGATCAAAATGGAATGTTGATTATAAATCATCTTGTATGAATATTAGAGTTAAACCACTATGTGTTAACATCTTATTATATTTGTTTGGTTACAAGATTGTATGGAAACTAAAAACCATGTTTAGAAATGAATTTCTTAAAATTTTGACTGTATTATGAAGAATTGCACTAATAATTGGCTTTTGGTGGATTGGAAAAATCTATGTGATTGTTGACAACAAAAGTAGTATAAATAGTTGTGCATAAAATAAGGTGATTGGAAATCATATTGCAAAAAAGTTTGAGTATAGGACAACACTTAAATACTAATGTACAATGATAGTTAAATCATCAAAGCATATGAAATATTGATAAATAAATAGGTGAACCTATTGATGATGGATTGATGATATTATGTTGCAACTAACCGTGAAATTGTAATGGATTCAGAGGACTTGGTGATGGCAATAAATACGCCACAATGGGGACCAGGTTTATGTGTGGCAAGTAGTCGAATGTTGTGATGGACAGTAAATGCAGACAAAAAATAGCATGATCAGTAGTAATGAGTCATAAAACGGAGAAATACAATATCAAAAAGGAAAAAAAAAACACACCAAGTGGTGAAATTGATGATCCAACTCTACTATGCTAAATAATTTCATGAACTCAAGCAAGAGAGCTTGAGTGGAAAATGAAATAATTTCCTAGACTCAAGCAAGAGAGCTTGAGTGGAAATAATTCCCGGACTCAAGCAAGGGAGCTTGAGTGGAAGAGAGAAAGAGTCGGTGATCATCAATGGAAATACCTAGGCACACAAAATTAAACATAACATTTGGAAGACAGGACGATGTTTGATGTTTTATTTAGAAGAAATTTTTTTAACTAGCAATCAAAAGAGGAGTAATCTCAAAAGCTTAAATCCCGTAAGCCACGCATAAATTGGTGACAAATATCAAGGGAGATTTATGTGTTCAACAGAGTGTTGCTGAAGTCCCACAACTCAAGGGAGAGTTTTGCATTCAAAAAAGTATTGTTGAAGTCTTCCATCTCCATGGTATAACAATGGAACATAGGGTAAAATATGCCAAGTAAATGGGCTATTGACATCCCTAATGTTTAAGAATTATGTATGTAGATAATACAATAGGTAAAAAAAATATTCATCCCAAGACAAGGAAAAATGGAAAATTTGAGATTGGTTGCCTGAAAATATATGATAAAATGCTACTAAGTCGTGAAGGAGGGAAATGACTCTCGCAAGTTAAGGACTAGCTAAAAGTCCAAAAAGAAAAATGGAAGTGAATGATGTCCTCCAAAGTATAGGTAAATTCTTGTTTTACTTATGCATTCTTTTGATTTATATTGAAAAATAATCATGTGTTATATTTCCTTATGGTGATAAAAGCAAGAAGTTCAACAAAAAAAACTAGAAGATGTTCCATGGATAACATCAATAGTGTGTGGAAAAATAACTTATTAATTACGTTTTGATTTGAATTGAAAAATAATGGTATGTTTATGTTATACTGAACAACTTTGGAAGACCTTGTATGGTTGTGTAAAAGTGCAGGTTATGAAAGGAAGAGGGGAAATAGCGATCTGCAGGAAGCGTAGAAGTTCGAGGACAATTAAAAGTCGAAGATACAAAAGTAAAATATTACGAACACCGAGGAGAGTGTTATTATTAAGGGGGGGAGGGTGTAACATCCCTCTCTTACCCCAATTCTACTTGTAATTATGTATTATTCTAGTGAGGAGCTCAAGGCCAAGGCCCCACCAGTAAACCTTGTGAGTATTGTTATTTATTATCCTAAGTTGTAAATTGTTAATAGTAGACTTAGGAAGACTATGGGCATGATGCAACTTAACGATGGGGGCACGAATCCATTAGGGATAGGTTCGATGGCTAGTGTGCCATGCGTTTGATGACAAGAGTCATCTTGGTTCCACAAGCATGTGAGGAAAGGTGAACTGTCAGGTTCACTAGTCAAGCATCTAAGTTTACAAGTGTTATTAATGGTTAGTATTAAATGTCAAAGATATTGCTTCTTGCCACAAGGCAATAACAAACCTCAAAAAACTAATTGTTAGGATCAAGCTAATTATTACTAAGTGCACTTACTCTAAATTAAGTAAACTCTTTGGATAGGGTTCATACCTCAGTCTCGACAAGAGATACTAGGATTCTATATATTTTTAAATGAAGAGGAAAAAACTTCTAGTTGGAAAGGAATTAAAATCTCCCCATTCTTACCTTGAGTACAAGGTAGAAAAAAGAAGAAAAAATAGCTATATGAAAGCTATTATTATTAAGTTGTTTATATAATTTAGTATAAATAAATATAAATATAACTAGGTATGTTAGATGACCCTATTATAAATGTTACCATTACCATGATAAGTACTTATTTATTGGATGCTTATAAATAAGGAATCTATATGTATATATATGTGAAATATATATATATAAATTACAATTATATATATTCAAACGTATGCTTAAGGAATGGAATTATGCTTAAATATTGGATTGGCGTGAGCATAAAAACAAAACATTATTATATATGTAATGAAGTTATCACTAAATACACTTAATTTCCTTAAGCATACAACCATGCCAAAGTTACATTTAAAGATATTTAAGCATAGAGGCAAACATTATAACATATACATAGATTTAAGTATACCTCAATATTTTTTTTAGGATGTGAATCCTTTTGGAATGGACTTAATCTTCAAGTACACCACCTTCCACCTTTTTTTCGGGTTGTCCCCTAGTTGGAGTGGAGCGCTAACTATTAGTATCTACTTGTCTTCTTGCTAGAGATCAACATCAATTTCAAATTGTTTTTAGTGACATTTGGCACCTAGATCCGATGCCCATCTCTCAGGGCGTATTTCCCTAAGTGAGCGAGGAAAATTTGATTAAGTATTTATATAGTCTCAACTAAAACAAGGCTAAAACAAGGCTGCATGGCAGCTAATACCTGCCGAATTGAAAAAACTATTGCATTTGCATAGCTTTGAATGGAAGTGCTAATACTTAAGTTTTCCCGTGATTACATTGGCATAGGTTTGAATGGAAGGGCTAATACATTGCATACCTTTATTTTCGATAAAATTGCACGACGACCAAACAAAGGAGGCAAGCGTTAGGGATCAAACATGTACCGCACAAAATATACCGCACACGAAGTAGGCAAGTACTCGGTAAGCATCCCACCTTTGCATACATAACCTCCAAGGAACCATTGCTTTGCCCTACTATTAATAAAAGGGATAGGAACCATTGCTTTTCCCTACTATTAATAAAAGGGATGCCGATGCTTGAGGATATCATTGCTTTAAAAAACATAAGCAAAGGACCGCTTTAAAAAACATAGGCAAAGGACCATATAGGATTTATTGACTACTGAATAAAAATAGGAGGTTCCCATGTAGGACTCATTGTGTGAATAAAAATGAGGCTTAATTCGCTCGAACCCCAAGTAGGCAAGGTTCACTTTCTCATATAACATTACTTCAAAGAAAAAAACTAGCTGCAGCTTTTGTTTGTTGTATCAATAGTTTTAGTTTTTAGGATTTCAGTTTATGTTGGTGCAGCAGACTCCAAGCCGAAAATTTACAGCCAAAGAATGGAAATGCATTCGGACATGGTAGTAAAAATTGTAGATCTGCATCATGCATCAATTTCATGCTCGAACACCACCGTTGACAACACCAAGGGCCGCTGGTTGGACGCATCTGCATCCGCTTCCATGGGGTCATCATCGCCATAGGACATTAAGCGCGTCCTTAAAACAACAGCAATAGCAGGTTTTTATCATCTTTGCCTAATACTTACTGCTGAGCACCATTTTTATCCTTATCTCAAGTTTTTCAACGCTCTATTCACAAATGGCGTCAGCAACGCACGAGGGCGAGAATGGCTTAGGGTAGCATTCAGGAGGAGGGCAGTTCAGTTCCAGCCCTAATGCTCCGAGCGACAACACTACGGTCGGCCAGAACCGAGGTCCGGAGGTCGAGCCCGGGGACACTCCGGCCGAGAAGAAATGGCCCTATGGCCCGGGGAGACCGTGTTCAGGTTGATTGTTCAAGTGCAGAAGGTAGGGAGTATCACTGGGCAGAAAGAGGAGCTTGTGAAGAAAATGTACGAGGAGACCAAGGCCATACTTGTTTAGGCTCATGTATTATACTTCTTTTCTTCGATTCGAATTTGAAATAAAGTTCCATGGGAGCTGATATTTTTCTGTAAGTGAAAGTAGCAGTGCAATGTACATAAAAATGAAAGTTTTATTCTATTATTTACATGGAACGGTGCAGTGTACAAACATTGATTAGAAATAGCAACGGAAAGCATTTAACACTGTCACCTTGATGCAATAAAATCTGTCTCTCTTCTGTTATCAGTGTACTGGAGCGCCTACTTGCTCTGCTTGTATTCTGCAAAGCAACCTTTGACTGTAACAGTTGGATCGATAGCTTAACTTCAGATTCTCCGAGGCTCCCTGTGCTCTGCAAAATAAAGTGATGACCAGAAACATTGTAGACATCCCATGGAGGCGATTAGGTAATAGGATATATGATGCATATAGGGAGAGTAGGTGTGGTACCTCTATGCCTGGAGCTGGATTAATATCGACCAACAGGACTAATACTTGTAATAACGATGATAAAAGAAATATGCAATAACATTTGGATGACGGTGGAAGGCACATCACTGGCGCTCAATTCCTGTTCTGGTTTCCAAGCCATGTGAATTCTCGTAAGCTTTGGCTGACGATGGAAGGCGCATCACTGGCGCTCAATTCTTGTTCTGGTTTCCAACCCATGTGAACTGGCGTGGCTCAGTCGAGAAGCCGTGGTAAAATCTGTGTATTCTGCATGATAAGAAGCTAAATAAGCAAGCATATTCAAGCGGTGCAGAAAATTGAAGGTGGTGTAGGAAGGCGGTGCAGTCTAGGAAGGTGGTGAAGAGGTGCAGAAAATTGAAGGCGGTGTAGGAAGGCGGTGCAGCAATATCTACGTGGTGCAGGAAGTCTGCACAGCAATATCGAGAGCATTTAGTATCTTTGCAACAAGCACACAATAAGACCCCAAACTATTAAAACTTTAGCATAAACAAGCACGTCTCCGGAAATAAGACATTGAATCCAATAGCCAATAACATGTCAGATAAATGAATTCATAAAAATGGATAAAAATAAAAATAAAAAATCTCAAAGTTAAAGTTAGAAAAAGCCACATAAATTTTTAGTCAAAGCAAGAACTAATAGCGTTTGACTGAAAATCGAATACAATATACACCTCCTTCGGCAGGTATAATAAGAGGAGGACGTTCCTACTGGGGAGTGCGGTTGCGCAGAGTATAGCAGGTATAATAAGAGGAGGACGTTCCTACTCGGGAGTGCGGTTGCGCAGACTATAGCAGGTATAATAAGAGGAGGACGTTCCTACTGGGGAGTGCGGTTGCGCAGAGTATAGCAGGTATAATAAGAGGAGGACGTTCCTACTGGGGAGTGCGGTTGCGCAGAATATATTTTATGGTTGGTTTGGGCTATTCTGGAAGGGGAGCAAATTTTACATGAAAGATAGAGTTTATATGATAAACAATCTCTGCATTTAGGAGACTCTGATACGCATTATATTTTTTTCTCTTTTGAATAGTGATATTGGATAGGGGTAGATAGAAATCTCTGCATTTAGCGATCTTGGATAGAGGGAAGATATGAAATCTTTGGATTTAGACCATTCTGATTTGGTTTATATTTTCCCTTTTGAATAGCGATCTTGGATAAGAGATGGATGGTAATCTCTGCATTTAGCGATCTTGGATAAGAATGGACGGTAATCTCTGCATTTAGCGATGTTTTTTTTTTTACAGAAACAGTTAAAGATATTTTGATTATAAAAAAGTAAGACAAAGGTTACAAAAAACTGAAGAGGGACTGCTCTCACAAAAGGACAATGTCCAGTATACCTTGTTCATCATTTGTTATTCTAAAATTTTCATGAAACTTCCCTAATCTATGGAGACTATATCTCCTTACAAATTTTCCAAGCAAGAGGAGACAAAAGGAGAACAATAATGTTCTCCTTTTGTCATGCTTGTGAAATAGATAGAGTCATTCTTCTCTTCATCGCTTCCCAAACAAGCATTTTCTTATTGACCAGATAAAACATTTTCATGGCCACTAGTTTATTAACCGTATAAAGCAGACTTTGACGATCACACAAGGTAGAAACAAGTAAGCTGCAATAGAAGGGAGTCATATCAAAAAACAAAAACAGATAAAAGCGAGGAGATTAGAGCTGACAATTTGGTTCCCTGAGAAGAGTGTCACCCGGAGAGTCTTCATGTTTTTTGACCACCGATTCCCCACCTGAATGTTGAGCTGAGACGAGTTTTCCAACCTCAGTACTTAGAGCATCTAACTTCCATTCTAAGTCTTTCATGTTCCTACTGATATATTTCATGTTGACAACGAAGACCCTGTCGTTAATCTCTTCCAGAATTCCAGCCTTAACTTTTCCATAGTTGCTGCATTTTACCTCCGAATGCGTGGCTTGGGATAACGAGAAGAGGCGAGTGAATACCCTTTTCAAGTCCATATTCTCACTATGGAGCAAACGGAGTTGATCATCCATACCCTTCAGATATCTAATGACTTCAACTGAATGAGGTTTTCTATCTAACAATTGATAAAAACCAAGGCTTTCATGCTCAATCTTCACCGATGGAGCAACCCGCTTTCTCTCCAGTACCAGGAAATCAAATTGAGGAGGTGTATGAGCACGAGGGCTTACCCGAATATCTTCATCAGTCTCCTGGCTGTCGTCCATCACCGAGTAAGCCTTTGAATCCTTCATGCTTGAAGGCCTCTCATGTTTCCACATTGATTTCTTGCAACTCAAACACCGAGAAGGAGTCGAGACACAATCCCAGGCTTGAGCATCGAAACCCCCCATATCACAGACTCGCTGCCTCTTCTCCAAACTCCTCCCAGAATTAAAAACAGAGGTGATGTGAATTCCACTCCACATGCTTGAAGTTATAACCATCCTGTCCTGTGTATCCGCCGTATGGATACAATGCATGGCCTCCAACTGTCTCCAACACAAAACAGTCCCCTTCGCATTCAATGTGGCGTGGGAGAAGATCCAAAGTTTGATTTCGAGAAGTCTGTGAGCCATAAATCAAATTTAACTTCGAAGATAGGAACAATCGCCTTCATAGGAGGATGCTTTCTCCTTATTCCTTGGACTATTAGGTCCATCCAAACTATTAACCACAAAATTGGATTAAGGGATCCAATTTATCTCATAGGTCTATTGATTACTCTCCAAAATGCCACAATTTAATCTTGTTCCTTTATTGTTCATGCTATCTGCTTGTTGATTGAAGGTTCTCAACACATGGAGAAAATTAATTGCTTTGAATTCCTTAACGATACACTTCAAGAGGAAATCCGTCTTTGTAACCGGGCTCTTGCGATTCTTCGTCAGGTTCCTTGCTTCTCTGATGACCATTAGTGAATCGCCAATAACAACCAATTCCTCAATGCCGATGCTCCTTGCTAACTCCAAGCCTTTGATTAGGTCCAACCATTCCGCTCCATTGTTCGATTTCCTCCCTATTCCCCAAGCACATTCCTTCTGTTTGTTCCTCTTAGAGTCATAGATGACTCCACCCGCTCCTGCCAACCCAGTCTGCATTTATAGATCTTGGATAGAGGGAAGATAAACAATCTTAGGCGTTTGGATTGAAATAAATATATATATTTACTGCATTATGAATCGATTGAGCAGAGACGGTCCATAGGATCCGATATCATGCATTTGGGATGAAACAAATATATATATATATATATATATATATATATATATATATATATATATATATATATATATATATATATATTTACTGCATTATGATTCGATTGAGCAGAGACGGTCCATAGGATCTGATCTCGTGCATTTGGGATGAAACAAGTAAATAAATATATATATTTACTGCATTATGATTCAAGTGAGCAGAGACAGTCCATAGGATCCTATCTCATGCATTTGGGATGAAACAAATATATATATATATATATATATATATATTTACTACATTATGATTCGATTGAGCAAAGACGTTCCGTAGGATCCGATCTCATATATTTGGGATGAATTACACACACACACACACACACACACACACACACACATATGGCTACATATGTAGAATGGGCATATCCCCAATATCTTATGCCTCGTCATAAACCAACTGCAGAGTAAGTATAGGTTGGTTGTGTGAGTAAGGACTAGACTTAGTCCATTGAGAAATGAGTAAGTAGGAGAACTCATAAAGAGATTCTATACCTAGTGGATTCATCGCCCAGCTCGGGGGTGGTCTCTTGGTGTGAAAACACACGCTGGACAAAGAACCTATGGTTGGGTGGAAAGTTGCAATCATGCCTTCAGTCGCTTTCAGTCATACATTCAACCGCATCATACTTTGAGCTAAGTACTATGTGTATGTTGTGCTTTTTAATTGATTATGTTCAAACATCATTTACTTTATGATGATGAGGATGCTTACCACATATAGATATTGAATAAATCGTATAAGTATGCCATTGAATTACTTTTGTAGACATAAACAAATGGTTATGTGGTATAAGGAATGATTGTTGGTTTAAATGCAATACATTTATAAATATTGGATATGTTTGAATAAGTTTGTCATACAAATGAAAGGATGACTCAAGTGTTTACTCTCTTATGGAATAAGTGATGATCATTAATTATTAGGAGGATTGTCATCTTATATGTTTACTTAGTAAGTATTTATATACTGTGTTATTCATTGCTTTCGTCCATGTTTAAAGGAATATGAATGTGGTTAAATTGCATGTTGATGGCTACTAACGATCACATAAAGGTGACGAGTAATGTAATAAATATTATGCACCTACACTTAGATAGATGTTATCAATCATTTCATGATAATAGGTGATGGATATTGCTGACAAGATAACAATACATGTATTATAAATGAATGAAGAAATCGAAGGAAGGAAATTGTGAATATTTAAAATGAAGTAGTACTCTAAATGATTATGTGTTGAACCATCATATAAAAGTTAGATCATGTTGACAATGTTATGTTGTTTTTATAATAAAACCTTAAATTCATAGTTAACCTTGCATGGTATGTAAGAAGGATTCATTGAGGAATGAAAAGTTATTAAGAAGGTCAAGATAAGTGATTTATGAATCTGTAAATATGAATGTTGATATTATGATGGTGTAGCTTCTATACTCTATGAGAATTGATTTTGGTGAAACTTTAGAGTATCATGCTTTCATAAAAAAAGAATGATTGGATAAATTATATAAGCTTATAATAATGAATTTATTTTAAAATAGAGAATGAAAGATGTATGTAGGGAGAATAACCATTAGTTAGTGATTCATAAAGATGTTTAACTATGGTGATTAACTAACATATTGTGTTGTTGGACGATGCAAAGGAAAAAAATTTACACCCCATTTCCTCAAAACGGCAATGAGGATATCGGGTACGTTATAGTGACAATTCAAACACTAGCAATGAGCATCACATTCAATGACAAGTTTTGTATGTTTCCAAAAAAGTATTAATGTCCAACAATAGTCAATCAAGTATAGAATATGTAATTCCAATAATCCAATTAACTCTATGAGAGTGTGATAGCATTTCTATCATAATTGATAAGGAAATGTATTGAGGGCCAAGTCGTTATCATCAACTTGTAAGACCCAATTAGAAATATCACCAATTATTCAAGCAACTTCAAATCTCCACTTTTGTAAGAGAATTATACTAGCATGCAATCAATTTGTAAGACAATAAATTATATACGTCAATTTGGTATATAGTCTACTTATCAACAGTAGTAGCAGTGACCATTAAGACAACAAGAGAGATCATAATGAATGCACAACACTTCTGGTCCAATTATTTCCTTACAATCACATTCATCAAGTTAATATGCATTAGAAAATATATCAATAGAGTAGCACATCCCACATTATTACACCAGTGGCCAAATATAATGATTATAGAAGCAAAAGAACTTCATAAAACAGAGGCTAAGTCAGTTTCCACTTCAACCTTTTATTGTTTGTCCCTCATGAAAGATGTTATATCAGACTATAAAAATATTTTTCAGATCTGTGATAATAGATTTTCAGACTCCGCTTGTGTTATGTGACAGCCTTGCAAATGATGGTCAAAATTTTGATAGAGGATAACCTTTTTGTTTGTCTTGCACAGGTAGGTAAAGGTATAAAAAGGAGGAGGTATAAGTTAGTATGTCTGCTGCCCTAGCAGGCTAGCAGACAGTGGAGAGAGGGCCCGAAATATGGGTTGTTACAACCCTTACAAATGCCTTAAGGGAAGGTTGAGCTCACTAGAGGGAGGAACAAGGGTTTAAAAGGAGGAAGAAGGTAGAAAAGGAGAGGGAGATAAGGAAGAGAGGGAAGGAAAAAGGTGGGGAAGGAAAAGAGAAGGGAGAAGGGTGGAGCGAAGGGAGGAAACAACCAAGGAGTGAGCAACAAGGGTGGAAAGGAAGGGAGGGAAGAATAAAAAGGGAGTAGCGAGGGTCTAGGGCAGCAAAGGATGTCAGAGCAGCCTCAGAAATAGGGAGAGCGAAGGCTAGAGGAAGGTTCAAGGAATGCCGCTAGGGCTGTAAGAGTTGTTGCATCTAGGGTTTAGGTAGGTTTTCAGGGTTTAGTAATCTAGTTTGAAGTACAAAATATAAAAAATAAACCTATTAAACCAATAACAATTTAACTTGTCTAATACATACACAATTTACAAAATAGGGTTTGTAAGGTGTACAAAGGAACTTAGGGTTTTAGAGGTTTCACCCTAACCCTAGGGAATCAAGGAAGGCGGCCTTACTTTTGAGAAGGTACATGCAAAGTTTGGCAAACTAGGGCCTTCTCCAACAACCACAAGAGTTGGTTAAAGGAGGGATAGTTAGGGAAAAACTTGGAGACCTAAAGCTCAAGCTTCAAAGGACTCCTTCTAGAGGATGTCCCTCACAATGCTATGGTGACTAAAGGCTGGAAATGGCCTATTTTAGAAAAAATGCATCATTAACGGCTACCATTCAACCATGAACATGCATCAATATTCAACATTTAACAAAGAGACATCAAGAGAAAGAGCATGGATACCTCCTTGTGCATGTGTTAAGCCAAAAATTCCAGCATCACCTTAGCAAAGAGCGTGAACAAAAGATACTCCAAGAAATTTTCTTCCAAATCAAAAGAATGTCCTCCTCAAGAGGTGCGCATCAATCCAAGAGCCCTAGTAAGGGTAAAAAAGTAGAATAATGTTTTATCCCATAACTTGTTATGTTCAAATGAAGTGAGGAGAAGTTTATTTATAGATTCTCAAACTCACTTTAAAAATATCCAGGCCGACATGCCTTTTAAAATGTCAATTTGAAATTATAAAATGTCAACTTAAAATTATAACAAAAATAATATAAAATAATCAAATATGTGGGTAACTTGGGGCATTTTCCCCATAGTTTACCAAAAAATGACTAAAATAGCTAAAAATGAGCAAAACGCTCAGAACTAAAGGATGGAGTGGTGAGGGGGGGTCATCATGCCCCATCTAACCCCAATAGTAGTGAAAATATCTCAATGCTCCCCCTTAATCAAGCAATACAGCCTAACATGGAGGATGCATAAAAAACAACCTAACGAGAGAGGGTGCTATTGAACTGGAGGGACATGAGGGTGTGGATGGTGGAATGGAGGAGAGACATGAGCCTCGGTGCTAAGAGAAGTTCCAGCAGTATGATAAAACAAGGTGGGGGTCATGTGACCCAGTGACCCACCCCAGGGAGCCCCAGACACCAACCTCGGGGCTTCACACCCTTCCATGAGGAATTCAGCAATGCCACTAAGCCATAGTACTCCCAAGAGAGGAATCAAAAGGCCTAGCCATAACCTCCACTCAAAAAATTTGGCAAACACCCCTCCTGGTCAAGAAAAAATGACCCTCTCTCCCTAGGCACATCTGCAGGTGCGCTGGTACCACGTAACACTAGCTCCAACTGCGGGACGAGTGCTCCTCCTAAGGGTGCTCAAGAATCCATGAATAATATGGGTACCTATATACATACACAGACATCAAATATCCAAGGGAATCAAAATACCATGGGGCAAACACTTCCGTCCTGCCTTGCTCATCATGAAAAATAAAAATATACTAAGAAAAACTAAAAACAATAATGTCACAACAACTAATGGATGACTAACAAATCAACTAATGAACGACTAAAAATCCAAATAACACGAAGATAGTAAGGGTCAAATGTCACCTGTAAAATACCTCTTCAGTATATGTCCATTGACAGGAAGAGGGACCTTCTCGCCATCCAGGTGGCTCAAGTGGAATGTACTTGGACCTGCAATGTCAGTAATCTGATATGGACCTAACCATAAAATTTCAAATTTACCATGCTTACTTGACTGTTCACCTCTTTTTTTCCATAGGAGCACTAAGTCGCCTAACTAGAATTTGTGCTGGCAAGCCTTCTTATCAATTTTTCCTTTAACTTTGTCTCGATGTTCTGTCAGGTGATCAAAATCTTTCCTTTGATTCTTGTCCATTTCTATCAAGTTATTGATTCTTCTTTAGTACTTGTCTGGATCATCAACATTCTTCTGGAGTATCTTGTATGCATGCAGCTTTAGGTTGATCGACAGTGTAGCATCCAATCCATAAACTAACTCGAACGGGCTCTTCTAGGTAGATTCCTTCACAGTGATTTTGTTTTCCCCAACTCCATATTTCAATTTTCTGTCCCAAGATCTTTTATTGTCACTAACTGTCTTCTTTATGATGTTCATCAAATTCTTATTACTTGATTCGACGATTCCATTCCCCTGAGGATAATAGTTCTAAGAGTGGGACAATACAATACCGTAGTCAAAACAAAAGGTAGAAAACTCTCCTCTTGTGAAAGTTGGTGCATTATTTGTCACAATATTTGCTGGTGTACCAAAATGGGTGATAATACTGTCTTCCAAGAAGTCTATAATCACTTTTGCTGTAGACCGCTTCATTGGAATGGCCTCAACCCATTTAGTAAAGTAATATTTAGCTGTCAAGATCCATTTATGGCCATTACTTGAGTTCTCTTTAAAATCACCGATGAATTCTAGGACCCATTGATGAAATGGTGCTTCGATTGTAACTGGATGAAGCGACTGTGAAATTCTAAATCGCAGCAAATCAAAGAGCTAAGTATACCTCACAGAGAAAGAGTGAGAAGAAAAGATGAATTAGAGTGAAAACTGCAGCAAAATGAGCAGACAATTAATCATGCATGAGAACTCAGATAGGAACAAAATAATGTCACATGATCTAATAATCAGTATAATGAACAATGATGTTACAATGGAGAGAATTCGAATCACCTAAGAGAATTTGAGTCTCAGTTCATCTAGCATAGTAATTTTCACCTCTATCAATGCTCTGAATCGCCCAAACTCAATTAAACTCAACCAAATCTCAATTAACTGAAGCTACTGTTAGTTAACTGACCAAGGAGGGCGCATCCATGATTTTGACATGCAAATCACTCAGAAAAGGGCACTTGAGACCAAAATCAGTGGCATTTGAAGCGTAAACCCCCCACAAGAGTTAGCTACCTTAGGTGGACTGAACTAGAACATTGAGTTGGATCCTAAAAAGTAGGGAACTGCCTCTAGTGGTCCTAAAATCATGCATGCAGGGTGCATCAGGTGGATATTGAGTACTAAATGACATCTACACACAACTAGGGGGAAAATAACATCACTAAGTACTAGCAAATGGTAATAATGCAAGTAGGACAAGGATGTAGTATTAAAATATCCTAACAGTGGCAAGGATGAGAGTTTCTGCTTCCCTGTAAGCAATTGACATGGATGAAAACTCTGCACATATTTGTATACATCCTGAAAAATGTTGGGCCAATAATATCCTGGTCTTAGAATCTTATGTGCGGTTGTAGAGGCTGCATGATGCCCCCCACAAAGTCCCTGATGGTATTTCTTCATCAATTATTCAACTTTGGGAGGTTCCACATAGGTAAGAATGATTCCATATGGATTCTTCCAACCAAGTCCTTGAATCCATCCATTGTCTATATCTATATCCACAAAACAATACTTATATGCCTTTAATTTTAGATCTCTCTTTCTGTGATCCGACAAGTGATTGGGACATGAAATATTCTACAGATAGTGTACAATGTCTTTGTACCACTCACATTGTTCTATTGTTTATTTAACTACTGAAATCATATGAAGACCTTCTTCTGTTAAATCCAAGGCCTTTTCATTTCCTTCTGCCAACAACAGAGCTAGTCCTCTGCCTTTGATCAACTTGGTAGGATGGATTTCCAAGTCATATTCCTGTATCTTTGTAATCCATTTGGCGAGCATCTAAGCCATCTTGCTGCTTCAATATTTCCTTCACTGCTAGATGAGGAACATAAGCAATAATCTTCGAGTATCCAATATATACTCTGAAATGATTCAGTGACATCACCAAGGAATATGCTTGCTTTTCCACACTATGATACTTCACTTATGTGCTGCTCAAGGATTAACTCATGAAAGCAATCGATTGTTCTTCATTCTTTTCATTACTTTGAAGGAGAACTCCTGCAATGGTGTCAACAGATGCAAAAGAAAATATTTGAAAAGGTTTGGAATAGTCTGGGCTTACCAACACCGAAGCTTGAGTGATTACATCCTTGATGTCTTCGAAACATTTCTTTGATTCGTTGGTCCACATGAACTCTAAATATTTCTTAAGCAACTTATTCAAAGGTTTAGTAAGCTTAGAAAAATTAGGTATAAACCTATGAATGAAATTAATTTTTCCAAAGAAAGATCTCAAAGCTTTCAAATGTTTAGGCAATTGAATTTCTTTAATAGCATTAACTCTATCAGGATCAATTCTAACACCTTCCTGAGTAACGACATGGCCAAGCAATTTACCTCTAGTAACCCCCACAATAGATTTCGTAGGGTTCAAAGAAATGCCATACCTGTGGCAACGTTCAAATACCTGTCGTAGATGCTTGATGTAGGTCTTTATTTCCTTGGAATAGACTGCCATATAATCTTCGTATATTTCTAATATTTTTTGCGTGATGTCTCTCAAAGCATAATCCATGGATCTTTGGAATGTATCCCCTGCATTCATCAAACCGAAAGGCATCTGCATATACTGTTAAGTGCCCCAAGGAATGGTGAAAGCTGTATTTTCTCGGTCTTCTTTCTTCACTGCCACTTGGTTGAAACCTGCAAATCCATGGAGAAAGGTCATCATTTGTGAACTTGTAATCCTTTGTAGAAAAAGCTCCATATTCAGGAGTGGGTAGTTATCTTTCTTTGAAACTACATTTAGGTTTATGAAATCCACGCACACTTGGACATCTCCCATCTTATTTATGGTTTGGACCAGATTAGAAAGACACTCTAAGTATCTGATCGGAGCTATTATCTTAGATTCAACCATCTTCTGCAATTTCTTCTTCACCAACGGAGCTAACGTTGGATTTATCTTTCGTAGCTTCTGTCAATGAGGTTTTTTATTTTCTTCCAGAGGCATAGCATGATGAATTATGTTCTTATTGTACATATTAAGCTCATCATACGACCAGGAAAATACGTCTTTGAATTCTCGAACCAGATCAATCAATTCCTTTCTTTCCTAAGAATTCAATGCTTTTCCCACTTTACTTGGACGAGAATCCTCTTGTGAACCAATATTCACTTATTCATATATGGGATCCAGAGGCACTTCCACTTTTTGCTTTCACCGATCATTCCTATCAAATATTCTTTCCAAAGAGACCTTTTCCATCAGGATACGATTGTAGTCAGGTTGTTACGTGGACCCTTCTTCTCTTCAATTGATATGATTGTTTGAGTATTCTTCCACATTGGCCATGAACCTACTGATCTGTTTTTCATCATCGAATACTTCCCAATTGTTAAACTTGTCAGGAATGGAAGGATGGAACACCATCTGAACTTCCCTGTATCCTGTCCTATATCAGCTGGATAAAAAACCAAAGAAAAAAATGCAAGTGAATCAGCCATCTGATTCTGTCCCCTCGGAATGGTCTCTAAACATAAGGCATGGAACTCTTTAGTAGCCAACCTGACTGCATCCCTGTACCTTTTCAATTGCATATTTTTACAAGAAAACTTTCCTTTGACTTGGCATACAATAAGGTCAGAATCACCAAATACATGTAATAATTTTATACCATAATCTTTAGCCATATTATGACCAAGCAGTAGAGCTTCATATTCAACAGTATTGTTAGTACCATTAAATTCTAATCTAAACGAAAACCAATGCTCTTCATACCTGGGACATATCAACACAACACCCGCACCCATACCTGCTTGGGATTTTTCCCCGTCGAAGTGTAAGGTCCATAACTTGTCAGTGTTTATCTGAGGAGCTACTTCTGTAGTAAATACTGCATATGACCTGATGTCATTCTCACAAACGTATTCATTTTCCGACTCTTCGGGGTATTCCACATGGTGCTTCCGCATATTTTCCCTTTGTAGAGTAATATAACCGCCTTCGGGATTAGGCACTATGGCATATGATAGATCCAACTATAAAATCCCTCCCAAATCTGAGCCAAATTTCCTGGATAGCAGTATACCCCATGACTCTAGAAGATCAATGACTACTATATCCATCTTTATCATTATGGTAGGTGTACTGCCAACCAAACTGAGACATCAACCACCACCCCACAAACCTTCAATTCTCAAGAATCCATAGCACAAATGTTCCTATACGGTCTTGATATCTTCAAAACTAACCTTTTCATCACAGCTAATGGCATAACATTAGTAGATGCACCAAAATCAAACATACAGTTATGTAAAACCAAATCACCAATGCATAAATAAATAAAGAAGGTTTTATGTCCAAAATTTTTATTCTCAGTTGGTAGCATATTGGACAATATAATCAGAGTGTCCTCTTCTTCAACTTGGTTGAACACTGGTTGCTTATCCTGGAGGTGGAAGTGCTCTGCAATTTGCTCTCTAACTGATGGGATATTTGCTACTCAAAGATTGGCACGAGTATCCTCATAGACTTAAGGGTCCCTATAACATCAATCTTCAAAGACTCATCAGTAACTAAATCAATAGGATACTTACATGCACTTACCCGTGGCTGTAAAGGAGCCTTTCTTGCCACAGATAATTTCAAAAAATTTCATAATAATCACAGGTTTTTTAAAATTAAGGATTAATTATAATTGACTAGAGGTCTCTTATGCTTAAGAAACATGCCATTAAAAAGCAATATATGTGGAGAGGCTTATTTATATGATTTTATCTATCTTAAGTATATTATATGTTATAGTACATTTATATTATATATTATAGTACATTTATATGGGCGTTGTATTACTTTTGCTTGTTAGTTTTTTTTAAACAATAACGGTTATAATTTGTATTAAAAACAATGAAGAAGGCCGGGGCAATTACAACAAACAAAGGAATTCTTGTTTGAAAATTCAAGATTTATCCCTAGCATTATCTTAAAACTAGAGCTCATCAAGCCAAAACAAACTGATCCAGCTCCAAACATCACTGAGTAGTAGACAATGAATATGCAGCTTGTCGAGACTGTTGTAGTAGGCCACAGTTCTGTTATAGAAGGCGAGCATTTCTCCCAACGCAGGCTATAGTTCAGCAAATGCTTTCCCAATGAGAATTCTTGCAGGCTTGCGCTGTCCCAGAAAAACTCGCGGGCTTGAGAGAAACCTTGCCTGAGATCCCATTAATTCCTCTAGTGTTCTGTGGATTCTCCATATTTCATTTAAGACATCATCTTCTAGTTTATACCATGGCCCTGCCTGTTGCTTCCAATTCATAATTATGATTTCCTTATGGAATCTCCATCTTTCATTTAAGACATCATCTTCTAGTTTATACCGTGGCCCTGCCTATTGATTCCAATTCATAATTCTTATTTCCTTATGGAATGGTGAAGGGGATAGTGATCCCATTAATTTTTCAGAATTCCTTTGCTCAATGGGACTGCTTCGTTAGCAGCAAGATCCGCATATCCATTGAGATTTCGCAAAATGTGAAAGATCTCAATTATTTGGAAAGATTTCATCATAATCTTGATTTTCTTGAGTATATGCTAGACTCTCATATTTTTGGGTCGATTTTTGGTAATGAGGGCTTGGATCACCATCCTAGAGTCGCCAAAGACATTTATTTCTCTGATTTCCCTAGTCTTAGATTGATACAGACCTTGCCATAAAGCTAAGGCTTTAACAATGTTATTGGTGTCTTCACCAAGTCCCCAGGAGTATTGAAGTTCAAGAGCATCCTTGGGGCCTAGCAACACCCCTCATCCTCCAGCCTCCCCGATGTTCCCTTTGGATGCCCGATCAAAGAAAAGGATATGTCCCTTCAGTGTATTCTGCCACACTTTGAAGTTTGTGGGATCCATCCAAATTCCCCAGTTTTCTAATTTGATAGAAGCAGGGACAATGGGATGAGGGAGAGGGATTATGTTGTTCATCCAAATTTCTTCATCCCCATTCAATGTACCTTTATTATCCTCCAAAGGAAGAGATTTTAAACAATCTCCCATCAAGGATTGTGCTTTCGTAGAAACATGGGATGCAAGAGATGGTTTATTCCTGAAAATACGGGCATTTCTTTCCATCCAAAGCTCCCAGAATATAAATTTAGGGAGAGTTAACCAACAAGCTTTGATTCTTTCTTTTTTGATTAGGGGTTATGGATACAACGAGGCCCATTCCCTTAGGAGTGAAGAGACTGCCCCAGGGAGAGTAATCTCATTCGACCAACAGCCCAAAGCATAAGTCCAGACTTCTGCTACAAAGGGACACTTTAGTAAAATGTGGTCGACTGTTTCTTCTGAAAGGTGGCACATTGGACATCTTGTCGGTCCTTCCCATCCTCTTTTTTTAAGATTATCTCTAGTTAATATGTTGTTATGGGCCACCGTCCATATGAACATATCAAATTTAGGGAGACTTTTGGATCTCCATATTTCTTTCCAGAGAATTGGATTGGGGGGGCTTTCAGAATAGCTTTGATCTGCTTGTAACCTTCTGCAGCAGTGTAATAACCAGAGTTTGAGCCCCATCCATGCGTGTCTTTCACCTTAGCAACTACAGGGGCCTTCCCATGAATATAGGAAGTCAAGATGCGTTCTTCATCAATCATCTGATTAGGACAGTATGGGAGATTCCAATCCTTCCACGTCTTGGATTTGTCCTCATTCCAGGTTGAGATATCCCAAAGCGAGAAAATATTGAGGGACTTGTAATTCATTTTTAGATTTGAATTGTTTAAAATTGAATCTAACATTGGCCCTCCAAGGATTGAATCTTCCCAGATAATAATATTCTTACCATTCCCCGGGATCCAAGTTAGAAGTGGCTGGAAGAACTCGGAATCTTTTTGACAAATATTGAAAATCGGTGAACCTTTCCTTACTTTTGGAGGCTTAAAGAGGCAGGAAATGCGAGATCCAGTGTAATATTTCTTCCAGAGGGCGTGCTTGCTCCAGGTTATCTTTCCAGTTACCATTTTCCAGAGCAACTTTGCACTGAGAGTTAGATTTTGAGCTCTGATGTCTTTGATTTGGAGACCCCCTTCTAAAAGCGGTTTGGTGATTTTTCCCTAGCTGGCCAAAGGGAGTTTGTTTTCACTGTTTTTACCCCCTTTACAAAAAAATATTCTCAAGACCGCTTCCATTTTATTGATAAAACTAGCTGGGGCGAACGGGATAGAGCTTTGAAAGATAGGTATGTGGAAAATAATGGATTTTATCAAAACCAACTTCCCAGCTTTGTTGAGCCACTTTGCTCCCCAATTATTTATTTTGTTCTTTAGTTTGTCGAGCAGAGGGGTCCATTGATCATATTTTATGTTTACTCTGGAAATGGGGATTCCTAGATATTTAAAGGAATTCCATTGTGTCTTCCCCTCCATTTCCAGAATTCTGGAGATGTTCGTCATTTCTCTTGTGGTGCAATTCCACCCATAAATTTGACTTTTCCTGTAGTTTATCTGACTTCCCAAGGCTTGTTTGTAGAGATCAAGATCCCTTTTTATTCTTCTAGCAGTAATATTACTGGCTCCTCCTAATAGAAGCGTGTCATCAGTGAATTGAGCATGGTTGATCTCCTTGACTCCACGAGCTATTCTGATTCCCATTAGCTCATCAAGGATTCGACAGTACTCTAATTGAAAGCTAAGAACAAAGGCTTGAATAGCATACAACAGAGGTGACATCGTGCATCCTTGGCTCAGCCCCCTAGTGGCTTGGAAGAAATCAACGGTTCTCCCATTGACCAATGGGGCTATCCAAGGGGATCCTATATAGGCCTTAACCCAGTTAATGAATTCTGAAGCAAATCCAAATTGGAGCATTACCTGAAACAAGAAGTCATGTCGAACCCTGTCAAAGGTGTTAGCTAAATCTAATTTGACAATCATACCTTTTTCACCTCAGTAGTTGCTTGAATGAATTGCTTCTTGGACTAGGATAATATTATCAGTAATATGTCTGCCTTTGATGAAGCCCCCCTGGTTCTCTGGAATGATGGCAGGGAGAATATCTTTAACACGATTGGTGATTACTTTAGTGATGAGCTTATAACCGATATTGCACATGGATATTGTCTGGTATCGGTCGAAGGAGGAGGCTCCTTTTTCTTTAGGGATCAGAGCTAAGAATGCCGAGTTTGTGCTCCCTCCAATCTTATAACAGTTCTGATATCTTACAACCATTCCATGTAAGTATTTTTTGATGATTGGCCATCATTCTTTTATGAACCTAATAGTAAACCCATCCGGGCCAGGGGCTTTATCTAGTTCCATATTTCCCAAGGCTGTCTTGATTTATTTTATGGTAATCGGTGCCATGAGATTTTGATTGATTTCCTGTGTTACTAGAGATGGGACAAGCTCTATAATCCTCTTACTGCTTTCATCCTGCACGCGAGTATTTTCTGAGTACAACTCTTTGAAGTGGATATGAGCATCCTGTTTGATTTCATTGAAATTGTTAATGATATGGTCATGGATTTGAATTTCTTTAACCGAATTGTGTTGCTTCCTGGCTTCAGCTTGTTTGTGGAAGAAACTAGTATTCTTGTCGCCAGCTTGAATCCATAAGCTTCTAGACTTCTATCTCCAATAATCTTCCTCCTCTCTACATGCAGAGTGAAGTTTCCTTTGAAGATCCAATTCGTTTTCCATCTTCTCACTGGTGATTGGGATTTCTTCCATTAAGATTGGTGATTTTCTAGCTGAGTTTGGGCTTCCAATATCTGATGTATAGGGGATTTAATGTTTTTAGCCAATCTCTTGAGATCTTTTTTAAGACGCCTCAGTTTTTATTCCCAAACGAAGAATGGTGAACCTGAGACTGGTCTTGACCAGGCTCCGAGGACAATTTCATGGAAGCATTCCTTCTGGATCCAAGATGGGATTAACCTGAAGGGAATGGGCCCCAAGTTTTTGTCTTTGGAAACATCTAAAAGAATAGGATTGTGATAAGATGCATTAAAAGGAATAATTTTAGAGGTGACATTCAGTCCTAGAAGAAGAAAGGAGCTATGGACTAAGAATCTGTCCAATCTAGCGGCGATATGCCCTGGGCCCATTCTTTTGTTCGTCCAAGTAAATTTACCTTTGGAGGGATTAATGTCTTCTAGCTCCCATTCATGAATGAGATCTTCCACCATTTCCCGAAATTTGTCTCTTACAATGGATCCCCATATTTTTCCCCTAGGGACAGAGTTACATTTAGATCTCCAACTAAGACAATATTCCCCAAATGGTGAATTCTGAGGTAGTCTTGAATGAGATTCCAACAATCTTTTTTTTTTCGAGATGAGATTCAGAGCATAAATGTTAAAAAGGAAGATCTAGAGATCTGACTCCTTGTGGAGGAGTTTAGTGTAGATCTAGTGAGTGCAAATGTTAGAGGCCAAAAGCTCAAATTTATCCTTGTCCCACAAAGTGCCTAATCCACCGGAGGCTCCCCTTGCACTAATCGCTATTCCTTGCCCATTTTTCCAAAATTTTCCACTAGTTTGGAGGAAGGCTAGTTCCTCCATTTTAGTCTCCGAGATAAGTAGAATGTCAGGGCTTGATATGTGAAGAAGATCTTTCATCGAATCTTCCTTTGTTCTACTGCCCAACCCCCCTACAATTCCATGAGACTACCTTCATCGCTTACTTTTTTGGATTGGGAGTGGCCCCTTTGGAGGGATGCCCCTAGTGTCTTGCACTGTGAGTGTTTACATTTTTTTCCAAGTTGGGTTGGGAACCCTGGAGCTTCTCTTTGTAAGTGGCCCTTTCTCTTCTTTCCTTGCCGATTTCCTTCCACGAGTGACTTGCGGAATGGAGTTTTGAGATATTTCTATTTCTCCTTCCTCTTCCTCCGACTCTTCCTCCGACTCTTCTTCCTCTGTTTCTTGTTCATGGCTGTCTATTTTTTCGCCTTGTTCTTGAGGGGACGGTATTTCCTTGTTTGCTTGGTTTTCAACCTCTGCGAGGTTTATGTTTTTTTTCTGAGGAATCGTCTAGAGTACTGGCCTCAAGCTCTTGGTTTCCTAACACTTCAAAGCTGTTTCCTATCGGTAGTTTTCCCTTTGGAGAATCCTGTTCCTTTCCATATTTGGCTGTGGATGGGTTAGGGGTGATTCCATCTTTTTTAAGAGAATTTTTAGGGGTTGCCTTCGATCTTTTTGCTAGTTGCCATCCTTCCCTTACCTCTTTTTCTTGCTGATTTGATTGAGCCTTTGGAAAATTCTTTTGGAAGTGGCCATGTTCATGACAACTTCTGCATTTAAATGGTAACTATTCATAGTCCAACTTCTGAAAGTGATGCCATTCCCCTACGGTGAGTTTGACGGCTTCAGGGAGACCAACTTCTAAGTCCACTTCCACGCAGATCCGGGCACAAGAATACTAACCCTTAGGATCAGTTTAATCTATGTATTTCCCTATCCCATTCCCTATTGATTGCAGACAGGAGGGGTTCCAACAGTGGATCGGTAAACTAGGCAGGCGAACCCAGACAGGAATAGCTTTGGGTACATCTAGGGCTGGATCAAATTATGGTGTCCACTGATTTAAATACAATCCTTGCAGTCCCATGAAGAATGGAACGCTTCTGAAGATCAGATCCTTGTCATCTTTTCATATAAATTCAAACAGAAAGAAGCCTCTTCCTACTGCATAGCAGGTTATGCTGGCAGAGATTAGAGGCCTCCAGGTTTTTTGGATCCAGTTTTCCGTCATGCAGGGAGAGGGCCAAATCCTTGATAACTGTCCCACCAATGCCCGATTTGCCAGGGAAACAACAACTTTCATTGGTTGATCCGGAGGGAGGGAAATTGTCGGAACATCATCCAGTTTCTTTACAAATTTAGGGACCGGGAGGACCACCAGTTTTTTTCCATATGCATTGATCAATCTCTTGAAAGCTTCGACTTTTGCTGTAGGCGGAGTGGATGAAGTGTCTGCCTCCAATGGAACCCCATAGAAACGAACCAACCCCTAATCCAATCTCAAACACATGTGAGATCGACAAGGAATGAGGTAGATAATGCCAGAGGGGCTCCGAACAACAGGATGCAGTCTCTCCAAGGTCCGAGAAGCCTCGTTTGGCAGGGATGACTGATAGAACCCAGGTGGACTAAGCCCAAACCACGATTGGCTTGGGTCAGGGTATTAGGCTGGGGGCCGCCGAACAGTCGTGCAGAGCTGCGCCGACGTGAACACTAGATATCCTGATTCAAATTTTCTAAGAGTAAAATCCTAATAATTTATGCAACATTTTGTTTGTTAGTTAATAAGAAATATGTATATCTATTTTTATGAAAAACATTTAAAAATGTTTTTTAATTTTAAATATGTTTTTTAAAAGTAATAATAGTGTGAATTAAGGAGATTTTGATATAAATATTTTTATTAATGAAAATTGGAAAATAATACTTATTATTATATTTTATAATTTTTGTGTGATTTTTTTTTTTAAATTTGGGATGGATCAGTATCTCTGTTTTTCTTAGATTATATGATATTGATTTATAATTGTGACATAAACAATTATAAAACAAAAAAATATAAAAATAACTAGTAATCGATACATAGAATAACTGAGACATCATGAATAACTAACAATTCCTTATAAACAACCCATTTAACTAGAAAAAAAGAAAAACAAGTAAAACTTTACTCTCACCTAAAACAAAACAAAGTCAAACTTTACTCTCAAATAAAAACATTAAATTTGGTTTCCTTATGATTTATGTTAATATCTTAACTAAGTCAATGCTAGTGTGTGATCTTCTTATAGTTTCTCATTAAACTTAGCGTATAAGTTTAAAGAAGTCCACTAAGTAGAGACACGTATGTGTGAGCACTCCAGAGATAAAATCATGCAAAGTTTCTTTGTTATATTTGATTGAACTCTAATTACTTCACTAATTTAATATGGTGCCCAAAATAGAGTTGATCTTTCTAGGAACTTTCTAACATACCGCCGAAGCATGCAGCACGTACGAGCAAGTAAAGAAGAGTCCGTTATAAGACCCACCCCAATAAAATACATTTTTTCAATACTTTATACGATGACAAAAAAAACAATAATTTAAATTAAAATATATTATAATTCTGCCTCTTTATGAATTTATAATACGAGGAGTCAATAATGCAACACGCTTAAGATAAAGTTGAAAACGAAATGCAAAATGATTTTGCTGAGTGGAATATTTTATATGACAAATTAAAGAACTATATTTAAATGTAGAATGAATAAAGTTGAAAGCAGGCAGAATATTTGCAATGACGTCGTCATTTCTAAATTTATCTTCTCTGAAAGAGTCGAACGGCCAACGGATTTACCTGACACGGTAAAACTTAATGGCGTGTGATAACTGGCACTCAAATCGCTTCTTGTCGGCGATGGAAAATTTTCTGGCGAGGCATAGTTCCATCCCTTCTCGTTATTTTTTTGGAATTTCGATGATTTGGGTCATCTTAAAATGGGCCAAAACCCATAGAGGCACAGTTCCATGGCATAGTTCCGCAGTAAATGGGGTGGAACTACGATTCCGCCGGTTTTTATAACTGGATCTAGAGAACAAATCACCGGAAAAGCGGCGCGATTTGAGTGCCAATTATCCCATGCCAAACTTAATCTCGTAAAGAACGCGACACAAGATTCGATAGAATACACGTGGGCGGTAATCATGTGCCAAGTGGCACAAAGATTTAGAATCTAAAGGAGTGCCACTGTGCCCCATCAAAATCATCTTCAATGCCATACAGGATACTCAGCAGACGGTGATTATTATGAGTCAACCAGGGATGGAATTTGACGATTCATGAGGCATTTTACCCATCAAAATATGGTTAAATTTTTTAACAAACCATATCAAAGAATGAGTAAACAATATGTTAGGACTTATTTTTTACAGTTAATTATTTTTCCAAGCTGTCATTAATTTTTATTAATAAGCTTGTTAAGATACGTGTATGACTATATAAGTTGCGTGCATTAGGTGACATGTTATTATATATGTAATAATAGAGATTGAAACTTTCCCACTTGAGTGAAACTTTTCCATTTGATTGAGTAGGTGGGTGAGTTTGCCTTCAATGAGAATGGATTTTCTTTCATTCCATTTGTTATTTCCTTTTTATATTGTCCTAGCATTGTACCAATATGAGTTCATGCTCTTCCTAGACTTTGTGCCCTTCCTTTAGAAGATAAGTCAGTTTTCAAATTCGAAAGTGCAACTCCAAGAGAGAGGTGGGTACCATTTTAGAAGAATAAGTCAATTTTAAACTATGTTAATGAAGGAATTAACCCAACCACACGCCAAGCATCAACGTTTTATCAACTACCAAATTTACCAAGTATCATCCATTTATCACAGTACCGAATCTACCAAGCATCACCTATGGAATTTCAGACACGCTTTATTTTTTGTTATGGGCCTCAGAAGCGAGAAGCACCTGCTGAATTAGATACCCATTTCTCTAGAGAGTTTGAAAGTGCTCTCCTCTGCCTACCACGGACTTGGAGCTACTAATTTGGTAAGATGTTATTTTCATTTTTTTTTTAAAATTTGATAATAATCTAAAAATATATATTTAATGAAACTATTATGTGTTTTTTCTTAAACATGAAATTGTTTTTGTTATTTTGATATTGAGCTGGGTTAACACTTGTGACTAGAAAAAGGCATGGAAACATGGTTTGAGTTTTGTTGTGGGAGGATTCTAATCCCACTTTATACACTTCCAATACTTCCAAGTTACAATTTATAGGTCTTGTTGCTAAAAGCTTTTCACTTATCTATTCACATTTTTTTAAATGATTTATTTGATATATTTTAAAAATTAATAACATTTTATTATTCTTGTAGTCTTAGTAATTGGCTGAAACAATTACTTTTACTCATGGGTTAAAAAGCTTCTAAACAAGTTTGAAGTTGAAAGTGGTTTCTTCTTATCCATTTATAGCCAAGGAAAAGTGAATGAACCAAAGAAGGAAGCAGGAACCATGTACTGGTTGGTACAAATTTTGACCTTCTTCCACAAAAACACATTGAGAATTAAATTGACTCCCATGGTTGTCAATTTGAATGGAAAAAATGTATCACATCACTGCTCTACATAAGCAAAACTTGTGCCCAAAAAATAGTTTTACCATGAGATTTGCATCATGGATAATACATAGACAACTCCGCTTCCGTGAAAGATTTGTTGTAGCTTGGTATATGTAAGTTCACATGCAATAATAGTTGTGTAATCCAAAATAGTCCATACCTTGGAAAAACAACCTTATTAAATTTCTTCTGACAAAGGAATGGGAGAACATCATAGTACTAATGAACTGCCTCTAGAAAGGACATATTATATTTATACTGCCTTTTAACTGAAGTCATTTGGAATAAAATGTCACAATTTCAATTGCACCATTGATGCAACATGTTAACCTTGAAAATTTTGATATGTTGCATTACATGTGGCCTAACATTAACCTCTAGAAAGGATTCTAGGTTCCACCTTTTGTTTGTTTCCTAACTTTATCACTTAATGTACTTCAGATGCATAATGTGGAGACATGTTACTTTTGAGTTGTCTCTGTCACTCTTAGTAGGTTTTTTTGTCCACCCTTCCACCCTTGATTTAGTACATGATCAACTAAAAACATGGGTAAATGGGTAGATTATTATATTTAAATTGGAAATTAAACTCCTTAATAAAAACATATATTTTAATTGAAAATTGAAAATTCACAATTTCAATTACACCATTGATGAAACATGTTAACCTTGCAAAATTTTATAAGTTGCATTACATGTGGCTTGACATTAACCTTTGGAAAGGATTCTAGGTTCCATGCTTTGATTGTTTCCTAAGTTTATCACTTAATGTACTTAATGTTACTTTTAGTTGTCTCTATGTTGTGTTTTTCCACCCTTGATTTTCAAAGCACATTATAAAGGAAAACATGGATAAATGAGTCTATTGTTATCTTTTAATTGAAAATTAAAATTTTTAATAAAAAATTATTATTAAAGGGTATTTTTTTTTAATAAAAATTCAATGTTGAGGGTTATTTTTTCACTAAAACTTTGTGTGACAGGCAAGATAAAAGTTCAAGACGTCAAATAAATTTAGTTAGAAGGGAAGAGTTGAAATCAAATTCCAACCTTGATTATGACAGTGGAACTGCGTAGCTCACATGAAATGTTGACAATAATCTACAAACGTGGGCGGGTGGCAGGTACAGACAAGGACGTGTGGTTAGTCAATACTAGCGAACATTATCTACCTGCGGAATGGGTGGTGTATATGCCGTTGATATGAAGCATTTCCAATCCAACGGCTGCATCACCCTACCCAATATTTAATGTTGCCGTGCTGTGTGGGTTAATATTCACCATCATGTATTAAATTAAATATAGATAGAAATTAAAGGAGCAATCTATTTATTCTACGTTTTCGACTTTACGGTGGGTTTTGGTCAAAATCAAGTAATTTTTTTGGGTAAATTCCAAATTTATACATGTTTAAATTGTATTTTTGAATCCATAAATAGATTCACCACCCTTACATACCCCCATGGCACCCAAATTATGCAATTTCCATAGCTAATATATGTGATTCTAAGATTTTTTTTAAAGATTTCCAACCCGAATACGAACAAAATTAGACGGAAAATACGCTCAGAAAATGTTGAAAACATAGAATATTTAAACTACAACGAAATTAAATATAAATAGATAAGTGGTGTTTTTATTTAAAAGAAAAAAACTATAACTCAAGGTATTCATATTTTGAATCAAAGTTATAATATTTTTTATTTTACCTGAAAGTATAAAACATAGCTATCATTATGATCTCTACCAACTCTTTTGCTCTAGTCTCTGTAAATAAAGATTTTTTTTCAATTCTATGATGTATAATTTAGTCTTCCCACAAAAACTTAGAATTCAAAATTTGATAGCATAAGATTCTTAATAAGCTTTGAAGGGACCTTCATAAATTTGATGAAATCTTGAAATTCTTTAAAAAATAGAATGCCTTCAAGGACCCCAACAACTCTTTTTGATAGGTGATAAAATAATAGAATGCCTTTAAAGACCCCAACAACTCTTTTTGATAGGTGATAAAAAAATAGAATGCCTTTAAAGACCCCAACAACTCTTTTTGATAGGTGACCAACATTTTAAATTGACAATAGATATGAGTGAAAGACAAGTGAACAAAGGAAGCATGAAGTTGTTTTATTCGAGCACATCATTGATCCAAGATGACAATCTAAAGAGTTGCCTTACCTTCATCCCAATCCACAATAGTTTTTGAATCACCTAGAACCTATAATACCATAATATCCCAGGAAGAAGTGAAAAGGAGGAGACTCCTTGTATTCCAACTTGTACCACGACCAATCCATAATAAGTAATATTTCCTATTTGAAACTTTTATCATCATACCACCTCCACATTGACCACATTAAGCAGCACCATCAAAATAACCGATAGTAAAATCATTTGAAATAACATGCTCCTTATATATTGTGTATTTTGTGAACTTGATTCATGCGGTGGTCATTGTACACTCCCATGATAGATACGCGGTATACATTTCACAATGTAGATAGTTTTAATATAACTAGGATCATATGTTGAGTAAATAATAAGATGCCAATAATTACATAGGAAATCATTTATAGAGAATTGGTACCCGTCTAAGTTTCTTTACATAATTGGTAGCATAATTCTTTTAAGTTAATACTCAAAACTTGATTTACATCTAATTAATAAGTTATATTTAAATTTAGAATATACAATTAAAAATATTTTATTTAAATAGATAAGTTATACATTTCAAGACTTACTAGTCCTCCCAAGGATTTTGCTTCTTTCAACTTCAATAAAAATCAATCAGCGAAAACAAAAATGTTGCTTTAATTTTTTAAGTCGAAACTTTTCAATTTGATTTACTTGAGGACTTGGCAACAACAAACAAATAAAATATAAATATATGGTAAATCTATTTTTTTTGATAATGGAGCTATATTTTGTTGGTAAATTAAAGATCTTGGATTTTTTTTTAAAATCATAAATGAAAAAAGAAATTATTAAAATCATTTTTTTAAAATTTTCTTTTCTTATCAAAATCACATCTAATTGAACAATAATTAATAAATAATTACATTTAATTAAAAAAAATTAATATCCAATAAAACATTGCAAAGACACAATACAATGAATCTTTTCTCAAAAAAAAAAAAGCAAGCAAACAATATTTTCAAATCATTCCTTAAAAAAAGCACCCAAACCATTTTTTCAAATCATTCCTTAATTGGATTCTCTATCTTGCTTGACAACATCCATGAATTAGATTATTATTCCTTCTAGTAAAGAAGATAAAAAAATTATGCCAAGTAGATTTGGCAATTGCAAACATAATTTACATCATGGTAAAATAAATATTAGATAGACTTAAAAATTAAGTGAAATGAGCTATATCTTGTTGGCAAATTAAATACCTTGGATTCCTTATATTAAAAAGGCTAATACGGAAATAAAAGTTAATTACTAAAATGAGTTTTTATTTTTATTTTTACATGCATTCATTTTCTTATTTCCTTATCCCATCAAAATCACATCTAATTAAACAACACTTAATTGGTATCCTAATTGGTATCCAATAAAGTGTCGCAAGGACACAATAATTGTTATCCAGTAAAATCTAACAAATATACAATGCATCTTTTCTTCACAAAAAGTAATAAACAAAGCAATATTTTCAAATCATTTGTAAATTGGATTTTCTATCCAATCTTTGGAGATTCTAGAGTTACTATCAAATGGGCAAGAGGTGAATTTGATTTGAAGGTATTGAACTTGGTTTACTGGTGCAAAAGAATTAAGTGTGAACTTAGTACTTTTAGCTCTTTGACCCTGGGACATATATACAGAGAATATAATTTTCAGGCTGATTAATTGTCAAAAGCGGCATTGGAGGGGGAGGATGGATACTTGCACTGGGTTGAATATTGGGAGAACCAGCTGATAGACTCAGGCACATTGTATTTTCTAGACTAGTGTCTCTTGGAACTCTTTTTTGGCATGAGGATGCTGTATTTATTTTGTTTTTATTTTATTTTGGGGGGTGTAACTGAACTTTAAGTCTGACAGATGATCTGGGAAAGACAACTTTTATATATTGATATCATGTACTATTTGATTCAGTATTGAATAAAAATAGTATGCTTTTTTTCGTGGGGAAAAAAACACTAGTATACAACATCACTAGCATGAAGTCACCTTAACGTCATTATTCAAATGTTAAAATAAGTAAAATTGAAACTTGGTTAGTAACAACTAATACATTATGAAACATAATGTCTAAAGCACAACACAAACATACATGTTCAATTCGTACTAGCATCAAGACACCTTAACAATGGTATACATACATTGCATAAGCATGAAGCCACCTCTTTCTCTCTCTTTTTCTCATACACATCAATATCATTTCAATTGTTAAATATTTAACAAAGAATGGATGAAGAGAAAGGCAATGACAATCTGAAGATTTTAGTTTTTTGATCCATTCATCCATCATGATATTTGACTCTAAGCAAACACACATCCACAACAACCTATTCAATAATATTATTTATGGTGAAATTTATTTCAAGATAATTTCCCATTTAATATATATATATATATATATATATATATATGGTGCCTTGCTTGTGATGCATCATAATATAAACATTTTGCAATGCAATTATGCATAATGAGCCTTATGCAAATGCATGCATATATCAATACAAGGTGGTCGATATAATCGAATGGAAACCATTGATAATATATGGACAAAAATATATTACACAATTGCCACTATCATAGAAGGCAACATGGATAACAACGTTTTTTTGGGTTTATTCCTATTATTGTGTACAGATAGAAAATACACATATAAACTTATGACACAACAATTGTTTTAAAGACATTCCATTCATCATACAAGGAACCAAAGATATTTAACTTTATTGAATATCATAGAAATGAAGTAGAATTCCACCTTGAACCATTGCAACAAATAGGAACATGAATTGTTTTAAGCTTGTCATTGTCTTTCCAATCATGGAAAATACATTAGGAAACACATCATTGTTGTTAGGGAAATTATCCTATAGCAGGGGAGAGACTACCAACGTACTGATATGAAAAGTCAGAAATACAATGTTTTGCATATATATATACTAAGCAAAGAGATTAGGGTTATAAATATGTGTACCTTATTCAGAAGGTTGATCCAAGACTTTCTCCTCCTTTGCTCCTCAATGCAACAACCTGCAAAACATCCCTAAACCTTCCTCAAACCAGTTTGACTACAAACAAAAAAAATATGATATTTACGATAACACGAAACATCAACTTGTAATCATATTTGCAACATATAAGAACAAATCATATTGGGAAATGAAGAATATCTGATCTTTATTAATGCATAAAACAAGTACATAAATTATACCTGACTGCAACAAGCACCGTCGTAACCAGACCTTGAGTTCCTTCTCTTCTCTCTTGAGTTGGAATTCCTCCAGCATTACATTACCAAAATTAGGCTTTCCTTCTCCAAGGCATTCCTCTTGTATTTATTGCAAGAGGAGGAGGATAAGTTCGAAGGGTGGTTGGCATAGGTAGTTGAGGAAGTTGGAATAACTCCCAAAACTAATCCATAATTAGTGTTCTTATATATTTTTTTGAGTTTTCTTAAGATATCCGCGACTATGATATAGGGAAACCAGTGAGTGGCTCACGGCTATCCCAACTTGCATCTAGCAGGTGTAGCTTTTCAAAAGATACCCGCGGGTTGTCAGTATAGACACTTGCGGCTAACCTGCGTGTTGGCAAGCATAAGAGTAGCGGTTTATGCTCTAAAGTAGGCAGAAAAAAATATGTTTTGAGGAAAGGACTACAAGGCTCAACTCTAATTCATCTAAGGTCAAGCAAGCTCTTCCATCCATAGTGTCCTTTTGTGTGACCGACAGGGAAATGTGGTCATAGACGGAGAAGTGCTATTTTGACTGATAACAGATGCCCGCTAATGTATGAGGTCAGAGGGAAACGATGGCTGAAATACATTACAATCCACTGAAGAGGAGGAGCAAGGAAACTACAAGATGAGATCACCAACGGTACCTGAAACAGAACAAGGTCAGTCATTAAGTACAATCTTGATATCAGGAGATGTTGAGAATGGTAGAACATGATCTCCAATACATAGCAGAGAGATGTATATGGTTCTTATCAGTGAAGTGGGTAGTTATTAACTGGTTGAGGTTCAGCATGGGAATCATCATATCATGGCGTGTAAAAGAAATATTCTTCTTATAATGCAAATTATGGTTTTGTCTCTTTCAGCGGCCTGTAAGTATAAGTTTCTAATTAACATTTTGTATTCAAATTTAGGGTTCTAGGTTCTCTTCTAACATGTTATATGGACAAGTGTTATGCTTCTAACAACATTCACATTCAGTGAACAAGGAAATATTATGCTTCGAACAGTGTTGGCATTTAGTGCATAAGGAAATTGGAAGAAAGGTTTGCATTGCAAGTCAAATATCGAATACTATTTTCAAGATCTGTGGTTAAGATATTCATCGATTTTAATTTTCTGTTTTTTTTTTCAATAGGCCACATTTATTTGGACTGGATTCTAAGTACTCGATGCGATAAAATGCTTGTTTGAATGTATAGCGTGTCCTCCATATTGCTTGCAAGTGTCATACATGAGTTGCTCGGTCTCAAGAGAGGAAGTACATATCCAACCCTACTACAACTGTTGTTTTCTCGAAGAAGCAATACCTGATGGACTCAACTGCACTCTGCATCTCACCGATGACAACAAGTTCCCTTGTTATTGATCCAATTATAAAAACAGATATTCAATCTGGATAATTCATATAGCCAGAGCTTTGGCATTGAAAATTTGAGATTACAATTTGTCACAAAAATGTTGTAGGATCTACCATTGTTCATTTACACGCGATTGTTTGATGATCGGTTGATAAAGGCTTTGGTCGTGGAAGGAAGATGTGCACATTTTACTATTCAAAAAATTGTATCAACCATTGTAAAAGTGACTATTGCATTGTATTAAGAAGTGGAGAACTTGGATTTATATTATAACTCAAAACCATATATATTGTTGGTGAACCCTAAAAAAATAGAATGCCTTTAAATACCTCAACAACTCTTTTTGATAGGTGATCAACATTTTAAATTGACAATATATATGAGTGAAAGACAAGTGAATAAAGGAAGCATGAAGTTGTTTTATTCAAGCACACTATTGATCCAAGATGACAACCTGAAGAGTTACCTTACCTTCAGCCCAATCCACAATAGTTTTTGAATCACCTAAAACCTATAATGCCACAATACCCCTGGAAGAAGTAAAAAGGAGGAGACACCTTGTATTCCAAATTGTACCACAACCAATCCATAATAAGTAATATTTCCTATTTGAAACTTTGATCGTCATACCACCTCCACATTGACCACATTAAGCAGCACCATCAAAATAATCAATAGTAAAATAATCTCCTTACATATTATGTGTTTTTTGTGAAGTTGATTCATGAGGTAGTCATTTTACACTCCCACGATAGATAAGTGGTATACATTTCACAATGTAGATAGTTTTAATATAGCTATAATCATATGTTGAGTAAATACTAAGATGCCAATCATTACATAGGAAATCATTTATGGAAAATTAGTAGGTGTCTAAGTTTCTTCTCCTAATTGGTATCATAATTCTTTTGAGTTAATACTCAAAACTTGATTTATACCTAATTAATAAGTAATATTTAAATTTAGAATATATAATTAAAAATATTTTCTTTAAATAGATAAGTCATATATTTCAAGACTTATTAGTCCTCCCAAGGATTTTGCTTCTTTCAACTTCAATAAAAATCAATCATTGAAAAAAAAAAATGTTGCTTTAACCTTTTAAGTCAAAACTTTTCAATTTGATTTACTCAACTAAGTTGGCAACAACAAACAGAGAAAATTTAAATATCTAGTAAATTAAAGGTCTTGGATTCCTTTTTAAATATCTTAAGTAGAAAAAAAAATAATTATTAAAATCAGTTTTTTTATATATACATTCATTTTTTTAATTTTCTTTTGCTATCAAAAATCACATCTAAGTGAACAACAATTAATATGTAATTATATCTAATTAAACAAAATTAATTAATATCCAATAAAACATTGCAAAGACACACTACAATACAATGTATCTTTTCTCCAACAAAAAAGCAAAAGCATGTTGATGTAATTGTAACTTCGGAAGATATTCTATTGTATTTTATATTGTTATTATTATTGTAGTTTATTTGTACCTCCATCGGAGATGTTTTTCCTCTGCTTGTGGATGTCATTATGATGCTTAGTCATCCTAGGTCATTGAGGTAAAATCCTCCCATATAAGTCGGGGCAATAGACCCCCTAAAGAGTCAATTGTAAATGTATTTCTAGGTCTCCTAAAGAATTCGGCCGAGTTGGGTAAAAAGGTCACCCCAAAAGTAAAGTATAAATAGAGAGCAAGGCACTCTCATTTGGACACACACACTCACTCACTCAATTTCACATTAGTGAGAGAGAGAAGACAAGTTCGCATAGGAGGAAAGAGAGAGAGTTGCAGAAGACCATCTTTGTTTTGGGGTTTTACTTTTGTGATACTATATTGGTGATGATTCTATCTCTGAGAAAGTTGCTGGGTTTTCTCCTTTATGGTTTCCCCGAGGAAATTCTTTGTGTCTATTGTGTTATGATGTGCTTGTCATTCTTTCAAATAAGATCCTAGATAATATTGATTAAAAGTTGAAAAACTAACATTGTAACAGACCCAAATTCCAAGTTTAACATTCGTAAGGATTGAAGTGTAAAAATTTGCCTCGACATCAACAATCAAGGTATTAGTCATGCTATTTATAAGAACTTATAAATGTACTTCAGTTATAAGTAGTATTGCATAAAATCACCTGTTCAATCACCACCTTTTTCTCAACCCATAAAACTTATACATTAAACATGATTAGCCATACATGTATAAAGATTACTTGTCATCCAACCTATGGCTCATTCCCTTCTAAGAATTTGTATATTTTTACACAACAAATGAAAAAGTGTAAACCCTGAATAATTCTCATGATCATTACACCACCAAACATCCAAAGTATCATTTTATGTGACATTTAACATTCTTGAGTGACATCACTTACCATTTTAGATCACAATTATCACGTGGTATAAAACACATAAGGGGAACATAAGAAAGAGACCAATATACGTGGTTCACCCAAATATATGGGCTACGTCCACCAAGAAATGTAGCACCTTGTATTATTTATCAAATAGGGGGAGTACACTTGGCAACACAGTGGTTGCAGTTTATTTTCCACTTTCTCAAAGCCTCTCTCATAGAGAGCACTTTCAAAGCATTCAACAATCTATATTAGAAGCATTACAGGGATTCTCTCCCAGGATGATCACCACAGATCATGATAACTTATAAATTGAGATATCGTCCCTTCCCTAAGGGTTCTGTTAAGTCAGTAATTTGTTTCTTCAATTTTTGTTTGATTTGCATTTTATTTCAAGTTACTCATTTGCTTTAGTTTTGTTTTTGCTTCTTTTAAAGGAATTTTTGGTTGTTATGAGAAATTTCTGAATTTGGCCTTTATATTTTTACTTTATTTTTGAGCCTTTACATTATTGAGGGGTTTTTTTTTAAAAGTGGTCATCATGTTTAGTAATGGACTCACAAGTCATATTATGAGTATAATCATCATTCAAATACATGCCAAAGCATAGATCATCACTTAACCTGCATTCAAAAGAGCAAAAAGTTGTAAAACAACGTCAAAATAGTGTTAAAAGTTATTCTTGTAGCGCTGGAGCCCGAAATTAACAAAGGCGCGCTACAAGAATATCGCGACTCTAAATTTCTCCGATTTTTTAGCCAAATTTCGCATGATTTTGATTATGGAGTGACTGATTACGTGTTTTGAGGGTGGTTGCTACGTGTGAACTCAGGAATTGACTTGAGAACTGTTGGTTACACATTGTGAGGGAATCATGGTCATTATGAGCCCAAATGCAATTCATCTTGACAGAACAGAGAGTATTTTCAGCGAGATATTACAACATAGCAGGCTGTCGTTCCACTTGTCCACCTTGCAGGAATTGGGATTCCGAACTTACAGCAGAAAGCAATAAAAGCGCTTGAAAGTGCTTCTGTCAGCTGGCCAAATGCAGTCGCAGATGCTAGTGGCATTATCGAGCTCTCTAAGGAGAACGCTGACAGTTTGTTACAATGTTTACCTGGAATCTTGACAGTAACAATAAAACGTGGCAATAACTTGAAGCAGTCTATGGGAAACACCAATGCATTCTGTAAATTTACACTTGGTAATGGTTCTCCAAGGCTAACAAAAGTAGTAAGTCGCAGCACATCTCCGGAATGGAAACAGGGTTTTGCATGGGCCTTTGACATGCCTCCCAAGGGTCAGAAATTGCACATTTCTTGCAAGAGCAAGAACACCTTTGGAAAGGGTTCTTTGGGGAAAGTTACCATTCAGATTGACAAAGTGGTAATGCTTGGAATAATCAGTGGCCAGTATACTCTTGTTCCTGATGCTAACCGAGATGGTACTTCTCGAAAGCAACAGATATCATCTTACAATAATAGAATAAAATATGAAGCTATATTTGTGCTTATGAAATTGGGTTCTTCCGGAGGTGAGCCATGTATCAGGAAAATACTCAAGTTCAATATTGTTCAGAACTTGATTTCTTTGATGTCTTGCAAGTCACCAGAATTGCAAGATACAGCTTACACAGCACTTCATCAGCTGATACTTGGAGAGAGAGAAAAATGCTTTTCAACAGGGTATTTGGCACAAAATTCTGCTCTATTTTTCCTGTTTTGGGTTACTGAAGTCAAATGCAGACCACGAGTTGATGGAGAGGAAATTTTGAAAACAAAAAGAGATTTTTGTTCATAAGATACCCATCTACAAAAACCTCTCTCATTTTTTCAACAGCTGTCAAGGTTTGAAAGATTCAGTTTAATCTTTGCAACCTATTTTTCAGGGATTTTAAAAAATTTACTATTTTCCTGTTTTAGTGTTCATTTTGCGGGGAAGATTCTGATTGATTGGAGATGAATTTTTAGAAACCAAGAGAGGTTTTTGTCCATCACGGACCCGTTTACAAAAACCTCTCTCAGTTTTTACATAGGTGTCACCAATTGAGATATATGGAAGCTTCATTGACACCTATTTTTCAGAAATTCGCCATATTTGCGAGGAATCCGATTTGCTATTTTTAGTCAATTAGTTGAGTTAGTTAGTTAATGTAACTACTGGGTAGTTTCAATTTCGACCTAATGAAGGGGAGATAGAACTACTTCTTTGTAATTATAAAAAAGGGACAAAGGGACTGAAGAAGGTTGGAATTTTGGGAGTTTTCAGGAGGTCTTCAGACTGCTATTATATTTAGGCTTGTTCAGAGCTAAGTATGATGACTCTTGTAAGCATTTTTTGATGAAATTATGAGATATATATGACCTTTACCCTTCAGTTTTCTGTGTTGGCTTCATTTTTCAGCTTATTTAGTTGCTTAATAGATATATTCATTGCTGGTTTATGTGTATCTACTGGTGATGCATGTCTTTTATGAATGAACCTCAACATTGTGTTTCTGTTGGATCTTGTTGGATATATCATGCATCTTTGTCATCTTTTGTTTATGATTTAGTTATTATTTTGCTTATGAATGTATTCCCTGATTGTTCCCAAAACTTTACAACCACAAAACCTTTCAAAAACCTAAAACCTATTTTATTTTACTGAGTTTTATTTGAGATTGTGTTGGCTTGTTTCTTTGGCCTTGGAAACAATTTCTGGCACAAACATCTTTGGCGCCGTTGCCGGGGACGAAGCTGAAGCATATCTTCCCTGGGATACTTATCAGTTTTACTGGTTTAAGAGGTGGACTTGAACCGACACTTTTTAAAGGCTATTTTCACCAAGTTTGACAGAGTGGCTACTAGAGGAGTTGGAAGAATTAGAAAGTTTCAGTTATCCCCAGCTTTATGGAGCCCTAATTAATTTGAACCACTGTCACCCCTTTCTCTTTCTGAGAAGAAGAAACAAAATCTGTCCTGACAAATTGATTGGCGACTCCACTATTTCAACATGCAAAGACCGATGTCCATGGAAGCTATTCTGGCTCGAAGGTTTGCCCCTTTCAATTTTTTTGATATTCCTGGTTTTCCAAATCCAGTACCTATTATGGATGTTTGGGGAGATTGTCTTCCACGGTTTAGAGAAAGCAAAGCGGATAATCCTTCAGATCACCTCATTAAATTTCATCAATGTATGGTCTAGTTAAATATCCAGCATGAAGATGTGCTCATGACGATGTTCATGTATTCACTTGAAAAAGATGCAGGAGATTGGTATTTTTCTCTTCCTGCTGCTAGCATCTCCTCACTAAAAGAATTCCACACATGTTTTCGGAAACGTTGTAAGTATCTGTTCCCAGCTGAACTCTTTTTAAAATATTGTTGTGAGCAGGCTGTTGTTTATCATACAATTTCTGATTCAAAAAACCATGATGATGAGTACAATCAAGGGTTCAAAACATGTCATCAAGAAGTTGAAGTTTCAGAATTTGTTGAAGATGAAAAGGTAACATTTTCAATTATTACTGTTAAGGAAGAATGCCCTAATCATTATGATAATCAAGTTGTTGTTTTAGGTCAGTTTGAGGATTATCCAAGTGAAGAGATCAGTAGAGATAGTTTGGAACATTCTCATAATGATTTCAACAGCCTTAATAACAGTTTGAATGCAAATCCTTTTGAAGATCAATCTCTAGTTCAACAAACTTTTGAAAATCAGTGTTGTGTTAAAGATCAGTTTTGTATTGAAGGAAAAGATGAACCTTTAGCATTATAATTCAAAATTTTTCAGAATACTCCTTGCTATGATGAAGAGATTAGGGTTCCAAGACAAGAATTCTGTGATGAATTAGACTCTATCCCTTTTGGTTTTGATATTAAATTTGATGAAGGCCAGGCTGTTCAAAAATTTTCAGAAGTTGCTTACATTCATGGTTATGATAAATCTATTGTTCAAAATCATTATGAAGATGGTCTAATTTTTAATAAATACGATGATGAAATTGAAAAGAAAGACCCAAAAATCTGTGAGGAGTGTGATATGTCACAATTTGATCAGTAGATTCAAGAATGCATTCAGCCTATTATCCTTGAACAACAAAAGCTAATGCCTGATAGTCATTTATTTAAAGACAGTGTGGAAAAGGAGGTTCAAAGTGTTGACATTATTGGTGATACTATTCAAAAATTTACAGAGCAAATTCAGGCTGATCCTGATGTCTTTTATCGCCAATGCCTGATTGAAATTCATGGAACAAAATATTCTTTTGGACAGCTTGTCTTTTTCATAGAGCAGGAAGAAGTAACTTGTGGAAGTTTTATTGATCCAGTAGCAGATTATTTAGAGTCAATATCAGGTTATAACTCTGTTATTTCAGAGACATTATTTGATGAAAGTGAGTATAAGTGGTTAAATCTTTGCTCTTCATGTTTTCCAACATTTCTGATTATATATATATTTGGAGTTGGAAACAAGTTTTGGTGGGTTGACCAAATTTTTTCTTGGTTACATTGGAAATCGGATTTCGATTTGATTCAGTAGATGGAAGGTTCCTCAGAGAAAGAGATTTGATTTTCATTGTACATATATCAGTGTGTGAGGGATTGAATAAAGACTCCATAGCCCAATGGATGTTTTGTAGAAAAGCAGGTAGCTTTGGTGATAGAAGGCACTAGTCTACAGGTTCTTGAAGCCTCGCAGGGAGGACTTCATCCCCCAGCTGGAGCCAGATGTTAAGTCAATAATTTGTTTCTTCAATTTTTGTTTGATTTGAATTTTATTTCAAGTTACTCATTTGCTTTAGTTTTGTTTTTGCTTCTTTTAAAGGAATTTTTGGTTCTTATGAGAAATTTCTGAATTTGGCCTTTATATTTTTACTTTATTTTTGAGCCTTTACATTATTGAGGGGTTTTTTTAAAAAAGTGGTCATCATGTTTAGTAATGGACTCACAAGTCATATTATGAGTATAATCATCATTCAAATACATGCCAAAGCATAGATCATCACTTAACCTGCATTCAAAAGAGCAAAAAGTTGTAAAACCTCGTCAAAATAGTGTTAAAAGTTATTCGTGTAGCGCTGGAGCCCGAAATTAAGAAAGGCGCGCTACAAGAATATCGCGACTCTAAATTTCTCCAATTTTTCAGCCAAATTTCGCATGATTTTGATTATGGAGTGACTGATTACGTGTTTTGAGGGTGGTTGCTACGTGTGAACTCAGGAATTGACTTGAGAACTGTTGGTTACACATCGTGAGGGAATCGTGGTCATTATGAGCCCAAATGCAATTCATCTTGACAGAACAGAGAGTATTTTCAGCGAGATATTACAACATAGCAGGCTGTCGTTCCACTTGTCCACCTTACAGGAATTGGGATTCCGAACTTACAGTAGAAAGCAATAAAAGCACTTGAAAGTGCTTCTGTCAGCTGGCCAAATGCAGTCGCAGATGCTGGTGGCATTATCGAGCTCTCTAAGGAGAACGCTGACAGTTTGTTACAATGTTTACCTGGAAGCTTGACAGTAACAATAAAACGTGGCAATAACTTGAAGCAGTCTATGGGAAACACCAATGCATTCTGTAAATTTGCACTTGGTAATGGTCCTCCAAGGCTAACAAAAGTAGTAAGTCGCAGCACATCTCCGGAATGGAAACAGGGTTTTGCATTGGCCTTTGACATGCCTCCCAAGGGTCAAAAATTGCACATTTCTTGCAAGAGCAAGAACACCTTTGGAAAGGGTTCTTTGGGGAAAGTTACCATTCAGATTGACAAAGTGGTAATGCTTGGAATAATCAGTGGCCAGTATACTCTTGTTCCTGATGCTAACCGAGATGGTACTTCTCGAAAGCAACAGATATCATCTTACAATAATAGAATAAAATCTGAAGCTATATTTGTGCTTATGAAATTGGGTTCTTCCGGAGGTGAGCCATGTATCAGGAAAATACTCAAGTTCAATATTGTTCAGAACTTGATTTCTTTGATGTCTTGCAAGTCACCAGAATTGCAAGATACAGCTTACACGACACTTCATCAGCTGATACTTGGAGAGAGAGAAAAATGCTTTTCAACAAGGTATTTGGCACATAATTCTGCTATATTTTTCCTGTTTTGGGTTACTGAAGTCAAATGCAGACCACGAGCTGATGGAGAGGAAATTTTGAAAACAAAAAGAGATTTTTGTTCATAAGATACCCATCTACAAAAACCTCTCCCAGTTTTGCAACAACTGTCAAGGTTTGAAAGATTCAGTTTAATCTCTACAACCAATTTTTCAGGGATTTTAAAAAATTTAATATCTTCCTGTGTTAGTGTTCATTTTGCGGGGCAGATTTTGATTGATTGGAGATGAATTTTTAGAAACCAAGAGAGGTTTTTGTCCATCACAGACCCATTTACAAAAACCTCTCTCAGGTTTTACACAGGTGTAACCAATTGAGAGATATGGAAGCTTCTTTGACACCTATGTTTCAGAAATTCACCATAGTTGCCAGGAATCCGATTTGCTATTTTTAGTCAATTAGTTGAGTTAGTTAGTTAATGTAACTGCTGGGTAGTTTCAATTTCGACCTAATGAAGGGGATATAGAACTAATTCTTTGTAATTATAAAAAAGGGACAAAGGGACTGAAGAAGGTTGGATTTTTGGGAGTTTTCAGGAGGTCTTCAGACTGCTATTATCTTCAGGCTTGTTCAGAGCTAAGTATGATGACTCTTGTAAGCATTTGCTAATGAAATTATGAGATATATATGACCTTTACCCTTCAGTTTTCTGTGTTGGCTTCATTTTTCAGCTTATTTAGTTGCTTAATAGATATATTCATTGCTGGTTTATGTGTATCTACTGGTGATGCTTGTCTTTTATGAATGAACCTCAACATTGTGTTTCTGTTGGATCTTGTTGGATATATCATGCATCTTTGTCATATTTTGTTTATGATTTAGTTATTATTTTGCTTATGAATGTATTCCCTGATTGTTCCCAAAACTTTACAACCACAAAACCTTTCAAAAACCTAAAACCTATTTTATTTTACTGAGTTTTATTTGAGATTGTGTTGGCTTGTTTCTTTGGCCTTGGAAACAATTTCTAGCACAAACAAGTTCTATGATAGGAATGTAATATATACATGACATATGCAGAAGGTTCACCCTACCCAGACTAGCATAGATTTATATACAATAATAATTATATTTCATGTGCAAAGGGTTTACCATACCCAACCTACATCTACATACTCCAATAATAAGTATTAACACAACAAATAACATGGATATAAGATCCAACATATGGATATATAATATACCGTATGAATAGCATGCAGGGATATTTCCTCAACTCTACACAGTAACAAGAAGAAGAATAAACATATGTAATATATGAAACGTAAAGCATTCAGGGATCAACATCCCAAGCATCTGCGTAAAAGTCAGATGCACATAACATCCAACATTAACTCCTCAAGCTATCAAATGAATGTGTACAAGGATATTGCCCCCAAGCATCTACACAGGAAACCAACGACATTCAACACATATATTTAATATATCAAACAACAAGCTTACGGGGAGACTTCCTAAGATCTGCACAGCAACCAAAGAAGCATGCAAACATATCCAACATATAGATCTATATTATATCATATGGGATGCGTACAGGGATCTTTCCCCAGCCCTGCACAATGAATACAAAGGACATGAAGCATGTAGTATATATAACATATGAAACAAAAGTTATACGAGGATCTTCCCCAATCTCCGCGCAGCTAACAAACAAGATTCAATATAAATAATATATACTATATGAACGGAAAGTGTACGAGGATCGATCAACATATAAATACAATATATGGGATGTACAAGGATCGATCATCATGCAGTAACAAACCAATCAGCACATATAATATCATTCAGGGTTCGATAACCCCAATCTCAGGATCAGGCTTCTACTCATCATCCTTTCCCTAAACTCTGCATAGCCAACAAAACACAGGGTATACTATAAATTTCTCCAATGACTCAAGCTCATAGCTCAGTATTTCATCATATATTTATTTAATATATGGATCTTTCCCATCATGCGCAACCAATAATAACACAACAACAAAATATATATATATATATATATATATATATATAAGAGAATCAATATATAAACAACAGAGAAATAGAACAAAATCTTGGGATTGAGCCTCTCTTTGGACGTCCCTTCCCTGCGCGATCCTCCTTATATATACTCCATCAAAAACATAACAGAGATCCCCCCATTCTCTGTGCCCATCTATATATATATATACTTAATCAAAACGTAACAAAGAACCGACCTCCCTCTCAACAGAAGGACATCTGGCACAAAAACTTGGCATTTTCTTGAAAGAAACAGATGGCAGTCCACAAGTGATTCCTTCAACATTAATATTTTATATGTGAAACAACAATGTACAGGGATCAATCCCCCAATCCATGCGCAATTATCCAAATGGAATCTAACATGCTATATATATAATATATGAGACAATAACCTACGGGGATCAATCTCCCCACATCAGCGCAACAACACAACAAGAACAATATATATAAATGAGACAATAACCTACGGGGACCAATATACCCACATTTTGCGCAGTAACACAACAAGAACAATATATATAATATTTGAGACAATAACCTATGGGGACCAATCTCCGCACATTTGCGCAACAATACAACAAGAACAATATATATAATATTTGAGACAATAACCTACGGGGACCAATCTCCCCACATTTGCATAGCAACACAACAAGAAAAATATATATAATATCTGAGACAATAACCTACGGGTACCAATCTCCCCACATATGTGCAACAACACAACAACAACAACAACAAAAAAATATAATATCTGAGACAATAACCTACGGGGACCAATATCCCCACATCTGTGCAACAACACAACAACAATCAACATATATATTTAACCTATATATCATAAGAATGTATACCTTCCATCCAGGATAATGCATCATTTGAAATGCATACAGGGATCCCTTCCCCAACGTGATACGTAGTACAAAAATTCCTTCCCCCGCTTAAAGAAGTCACACCCCCCCGAGCTGCTAACTGGTATATAAAATATATCACAAGAAACCCTAAGCTCTCCTTTAAGAAGGTAGTGGAGGCTCTCCTAAGCCCATAGCGCCGAGCTTTTTGCAACGTGGAGCCAAGCCAGAAATGGAAGATCGTGGGATCCAATGCTATGCTCGAAAGCCCAACTATTAAGGAGATCATGGAGGTGAGGGCGTTATGCCATTAGTGCCATGTTTCAAGGGAAACGTGGCAAGGGAGTGCGTTAAACATAAGTCACATATTATTAATATGTAATGCATTACCATATAATTTATTATAACTAATAATATTTCATAATGATATATATAGCTTACATTTATAAAATAATTACAAAATATTATTATACTAATAATATTTCATAAATATATGTATAGCTTACATTTATAAAAGGTTTCTCTATTTACCATGTTATTTGTGTGTACAATTACAAATAGTATAATTAATAAGCGACCATCATTTTTTTTGTCTTTATATTGTATTAATATTTATAAAAGAAATATTTATAAAAGAGATGGTAACTATTTATCTCTTTTATCTTATTACCTTATTAAACTTTCTTTTTAATATTAGGCTATTGTTTAAAATAATATCTAGGAAAAAACCTAGTAACTTCTTAATAATTCTTTACCCTTCTTTTAGAATACCAACTATGTAGGTATTTCTATTTCTATCTATACTTGCATTATCATTCTAATAATACTTTATCAAAGTGATGGCATATATATATATATATATATATATATATATATATATATATATTTCTTCTATCTTTATAAGGTACTAAATGTATGTCTTGGGGTTCAACTTATCGAACCAAGACACTAATAACTATCACTTAGTTTATCAGGTGATAAAATAGTTTAGCTTATGCTAATTACTAGATAGTGGTTTTAATAAAGAAAACCCTTGACGTCCTCTGTCGGGACTAGGATGTCAAAGACATACATAGAATTTTCTTAATTTTACATAATAGCTTTTAACAAGGATTAACCTAGTGCTAAGCTTTAGGTCTTACGAGGCATTTACTTCCCTTCTGTGGTTAAGGGTATCTTCGGTATCCCTCTCTAGGGCTAACTGATAACCAAACAACTCAAGGAATCCTTCGGTGAACGTCACTGTTCACTAAGTGCATGCAGAACCATGTTAACACATGTCATCAAACCATGGATTCCAATCCATTTCACCTCTTCTCCCTAGAGGATTCACGCCCTCAACGTTAGGTTGCATCATGACCTCAGTCCCTAAGCCTAGCATTCTCAATTACAACTTAGGAGTTAAACCACATAGCTTACAAGGTTTACTGGTGGGGCCTTGGCCTTGAGCTCCTCACTAGAAAACAAGTACAATTTACATTTACATTTACAAAATAATAGGGGTGTAAAAGAGGGATATTACATCCTCCTCCCCTTAAGAATAACACCGTCCTCGATGTCCATGCTTTTCAACCGTTTTTTTCCCACTCTTGGGTTCCTTTGTATGTCCTTCACTTGTCTGTTTTTGCTTGCCTTGTTATAAACTTTGAACTTTCATGATTTCCGCAAGTTGCTATCGGTCATAACCTGCATTTTTCACAAACAACACAAGTTGTTTTCTAGCATATTATCATAAATACGTGCATACATATGATTTTTCCAAAATCAATTAGAACATAAGTAATCATTTTCCCTTGCAACATCGCGTTGCGGCCTTTTCATGGAAACCCTTTTTAGAGTTTGATCTATTTACTAAGATCTTCTTTGTAATTTTCCCGCCCCTGCACCTTTGTCAAGCATACATTATATACATATAAATCATGATCTAAAATAATATTTTCTCAATTCTTGTCATGATACTTCTTTCCAAGTACCTTTAGTCTTCCTCTACTTGTTTTTTCTTGAAAACAATATTATCACTACTCATAACATAACATAACACATGCATACTTCAACATAGCTATGCAAAATTTTAAGTATACAAGCTCATAAGATAAGGGTATGTGCATACCTTGTGCATAACATATGCATAGTAGGAAACACTTCCTGGTGTGCCCTGTCACACTGAATAAGAATTTGTGTTCTACTCCAGAACCTTTGGCTCTACGTCAGTAATTAAGTAGTCCATATGATCCAACACTTATAAAAGTATTCCATGTGAGTCCTTTTTCCCCTCAATCCTTCTCGCTCGAGTCCCAGGAATTTCTTTTTCCCCTTAAGCCCTCTCGCTTGAGTCCATGAGAGTTCCTTTTCCCCTCAAGCCTTCTCGCCCGAGTCCCAGAAATTTCTTTTTCCCCTCAAGCCCTCTCGCTTGAGTCCAGGAGAGTTCCTTTTCCCCTCAAGCCTTCTCGCTCGAGTCCCAGAAATTTACTTTTCCCCTCAAGCCTTCTCGCTCAAGTCCCGAAAATTTCTTTTTTCCCTCAATCCCTCTCGCTTGAGTCCAGGAGAGTTCCTTTTCCCCTCAAGCCTTCTTGCTCGAGTCCCAGAATTTATTTTTCCCCTCAAGCCTCTCGCTTGAGTCTAGGAGAGTTCATTTTCCCCTCAATCCTTGTCGCCTGAGTCTGGGAAAACTTCATGCCTTCTCGGCGTGCACCTAGCACAAGATTGGTACTCAACACCTTCTCGGTGTCATGCCCCATTAGGGTGTGCATCACGCACATGATGGTACCCATCACCGTAGCTCCTAGCCCTCCGACGTACCTTCTCTCACTTCTCGCACATAGAGGGTCATTTCCTCATAAGGGCCACCTCTCAAAAGAGGGTCATATCCCTTTTCCAATCCGTCCCGAAAGAGGCCTCTTCTTATTGTGCGTCGATAAGTGTCCAGCCACTTGCTGGTGTAGTTGACAACCCAACACTCACACAATGCTCCTGAGTTACAGAATGCTTCCGTGAACCACCTCTAATAGCTCTTCAGGGTATTGCAGTGCTCCTACCTGAACACATCTCGTGTTCTATACCCAACTGAAGGTGTTCCCTTCTGGCCCAAATCTGTGCTCTAGACTTGGCCTTCTCCTTTTAAGTTATCTTTATTTTAATTTAAGTTAGATTTATTTTAAGTTAGCTTTATTTTAATTCACAGGGCGCCTCCCTCCCCCTCTTGCTTATATTATTAGTGTGAGGGTTTTATAAAATTATTTGTAGAGTTATCTTTTAATTTCGCTTGATGCTCTCCATGTTTTCACTTCTCTGGTCATACTGTCTCATGTGCATGCAACAATGTCCCATAAAATTGCATTAGTGAACTCTTGGTTCTCATTGTGGCTCTAATGCCACTATCATGGCCAACCTGCTTTACCAACACAAGCTTTAATTTGAGCCTACTGCACATGACAATTTATTAAGTTTGACAACCATATAGAGGCATTCGCTTACAGTGATTTTTGCAAAATCCTTTTGGTTTAGCGATCCTCTCGCCATTGATTAGCTTGGTTCCGAATGCCAAGCCCTTACTCTGTGCGATCAATTCCTTGCACACATCAACCAAATAGGTATATTAGGTAAAACCTCATGGAGTTCAAGTGTCAATCACAAAAACATAATCATAATATTTTTGTATCACATAACACTTTACATAATCATAGTTCCTTGCAACTTTAATGCAGATTTAAAGATCTTTCTTATTTCAAGAAGCTGTAATAACCTCAACATGCGACATAATATCATTAACTTGATAAAAAAATAGGTCCACCTATTTACTTATCTTACTCATGCTTTGAGTATATTTCTCCATGGGTCCTTGATCTTTATTCAGACTCTTACAATGTGCTTACCATACTTTATGCATAATATGTCTCATGCTCTTGTCTTCCAACAAGTCCCATAGATATTTACAATCTTACGACCATAAGATGCTATGTGTTGAAGCCTTAGGTATGTAGGTTGTTGGAATGGGTTCTAAGTCTAACAACAGAGGGTGAAAACCCATCCTGAAAGGCTTCAAAAAGCTATGCGCAAGAGCAGTTCTATCCCCAGTCTGTTTGGTATAATTAACTCCCACGGATATAAGGGCCTCCGCCAGCACTTATGTGGTTCGATCCTGAAAGGATCTGTCTCCATATGAAGGAAGATTAAAAGTTCTCTATCTATAGGAGTGAGTTTGCTTTAAAAGAAATCTAATTAAGTTAGATCTAAATTAAATGAGGGTGTTTTGGTATGCAGGATAATCAGATATGAGAATTAACAAGTATTTATCCAATTTACAGACATGCGAAAAGGATTTTAACTTATTAGCTTAAGGCACAATCAGTTAATGAAAATTAAATGATAACAATTTATGGATTAAAATGCATGTAAGATTATCTTGTTATATCATGCTAATTGAAAAATTAACATAAGTTTAATAATCTCTGTTAATCATTTGCAGAAATAGATAAATGTTTTAATTAAATAAATTCACTCAAAACATATGATACACGGACCATGAGTTAAGAAAAATCTAAACTACTGATCAATGTATGAATTGTGATTGAAAAATCAAACAGTGTTCATTCAATGATTAAGGTGAAGAAATCAGATAACATCAACTAAATTTGATAACATAGACAAAGAAGATGCCAAAAGAAACTAACTTTGATTCATTAGGTTTGCAATAAATTACAACATCTAAGGTGAAACAACGTTTCTCCAGTCCTTCTCTGGCGATTTTCTCCCCCCCTCCCCTACGAGATATCTACCCTTTAAATAATAATTACAAAATAGTTACAAAGGATAAAGTTCTAATAAAACAGGGATTACAAAATCAACTAATCTAAGAATAACGAAGGGAAGCTTGTCACTTGGTCCATACTTCTAACAACTCATCGATATTTGGATAATTGGATGACTCGAGTCCCAACTGGGCATCACATGTGAAGGACTCCATCTCATTCTTTGCTAACTTATTCCAAGTGCACAGGAAAATATGGATCTTGCCTTCCAAGATGGCATGTTGCTTGATGAACTTTTCAACCTCTGAAATCCCTATGTGCTCGAGCTGTTGAACCTGCTGTTTGACATGTTCGCATCTGCTCTCAACCTGTTCAATCATTAACTTCGGTGGACAAGCATTCTCAATGAGATCCATGGTAGAAAAATGTAGCTTAACCATGATATTGTCTACAACATACCATCTTATTGCACAGATGGCTTGTGCCTTCTTGATTGTGTCATCAACCATGTCAAAAATGTTGTGCCAAGCATTCTGATTCTTCTCAATTTGAAACTATCCAAAACTGGTATGTCTTCTGCTTTGTCTTTGATATACCTCTGCCAATCAACAATGTCATCATAAGCCTTGGAGGCCTGTTGCTTTTTGTCAATGTGTTGTTCAAGGATAGTAGACATTCACTCAAAAGCACTATGAGTTTCCTGAATTTCATTAAGGCAACTGAATAACTCAGCTAAGAGTTTATGATGCTCTTCATTTGATTGATTATCCAAATCCCTGAACTCTTCCTAAGGAAACGTAGAAAAGGAGGAGTGGATTCACTTGCAGTTGCATCCCTCAACTGTTGTTCCATTATTTCTATCTTCTCCATATTTGCAGTGTTTAGGTTTTGTGCATCCTGCAATTCATCTTGAAGAGAAGTGTTTTGATCCTGTAACTCTTTGAGGTGATTTTCATGTTGACTTATTAATTCATGAATCTGAGATTCATGTTCTTCATTGATTCTGACCATCTTCTCCTGAAGCTTCTTCAACTCTTCCTTCTTCAAGTCTATCTCTTTATTCAGCGAAGTCACTGAATCAAAATTTGCCCCAGCTAATGCCCCCATAGCTGCTGCAGTGTCTAATGCTTCCTGTTGGATATCATTATACTATTTTGCCCAAATTATTTGATTAGGGATAGGTGCTTGCAGCACAGTTGATCCCCTACTTCTTTTGCTACCTCTTCTAACCACTTCTTTTGTTGACCTGTTGTAAAAGTATTCCCCAAGGGGAACCACAGGATCATCTTCAGGATCCACTGTCAACTCCATTGAGGATGTAGCTATTTCACCGGTTGCAACTAATGGAGTTGTCTGGGTGACAAAAGAATTAGGTATAGACATGGTGATCTGGGAAGTAGATGGAGGAGAAGGAATGGTTACAGAAACTGATGGTACAGAAGTTGAAGAAATAGTTGAAGTGAGAACCTCAACAGGAGAAGTAGGAGGAATAGCTGGTGAAGGTTGCAAAGAGACAGTTGGAAACTGTCTCTCTGTAACTATTGGTGGTGAAGTGGCAAGTGGGACTGACAAGGTTGGAAGTGAAGTAGGGATGGAGACTAGTGCAACAAACAATTGAGATATGGAAGATGGTGGTAGTGTAGCCTCAAAAGATGAAGTGGAAGTAAGTTCAAGAGAAGGAAGTGGGGGTGTGGAAGTTGTAACATCAACAGTGGTGGTGACTTCAGAAAAGTGGTGATCAGGGATAGGATCATCCATCACTAAGCTATCAAGCAAATCAACCATTGCTTGGGAACCTTCAGCTAACTCTTGCACAACAGGCACATGAGGAATTCTTTCTTCTTCAACATCACTGTCTTCAATGTTCAGTGTTGGAATTTGAGAGACAGAAGTCTGAATTTTCTGTCTCTTGGATGGGTTACTTACAACAACCACTTGAATATCATTGAATGGCTTACTTGCAACAACGACTTGAGTATCATTGGTTGGGTTAGCTGCAACAATAGCTTGAGTATCAAGTATTGAAGTCATATGTGCCAGTTCTTTCTTTAACTCATCGGATGACTGAATTAGGATCTTCTTAGCCTGTTGGACATCTTCCACAAGGCCCTTGCCTTTATCTCCATCTGGATATGTCAACATCAAAGGAGTATATGCCTTTTGTGATTCCTTTTCTTCCCTTTCCTTTCTGACCTGCTCTACCAGTTGTAGCTCCATGTTCCTATAACTCAAAACCTTAGCCTTGATCTCTTTCTGGTACTGAAGGATGAAACTCTTCTCTTCTTTGGTTTTAGCCCTAACTAACACTTCAGAAAACAGGTTTACTCCCAAATAAATGAAATAATCAGGCGTATCCTCATGAACATATGTAGTCTTCATGTGCTCTTGATCAAATTGGGAAGCCAGGAATCCTTTGGGATCATGCATCCTCTTGGGGGCTTGTCCCAAATTGAATGCAACAATCCTCTTTCCCGATACTGCAGCCCATGTTGAGGTTGGAATGACCAAAGGCCCGAGATTCAGAGGGAATTTAGGCCATCCCCTTCTTTTAGGTCCAGTGAGCTTGAGGAAAACTCCATCCGTGACAGTTTGGAAAGATATTTATTCAAGAAGAAGTTTGTCCGGGAATATCCTTGGTAACAAATGCACTATGCTACTTTCGTAGACTCTGACATACGAGAAAGATTTTGCCACATACCAGTCACCAATGGTTGGGATAAGAGTTTTGTAATTAGGAGAGAAGGCAGGTGCATCTTCCTTGAATATCTGATGGTAAATTGTGCCAAAGAAGTGGTCACATATATCATACAGTAAAGGAACAAAGTTTCTCTCCCACAATGCTGAAAAGTAAATGTGAACTGGGGGATCTATCTGGGTCCAATTCCATCCCACGAAAAAATGTTGGAATTCTAAGCAGAACACATCAATGACATAGGCTGAATAAAAGAAAGAGGGCTTCCTTGTAGCTGGTGTTTTCTAATACCGCTCAATGGATAACTTTAATTCTGCTGACATAATTGAAGCTAAATTGAATGAATCCCCAGTTGTGAGGACATGATGGGCCACAAGTTCCCATTCAACTTTGAACATGGAACAATTGGGTAGACCATACAACCTACAAAGCATAGCTGCTAAAAGGGAATAGGGTTCCTTGAACCATGCAACACGGTATAGGTTATCGGCTCTAGGCATGAAGCTGGCTGGGTTATTCATCCATGAATTTATCATTTCATCGAATTTAAACCTGGTGTTGGCAGAATCCAGGAAAGCAGCATTAAGCAGCTAGGCAGCGAGCTTAAGAGCATAAGCTCTAATGAAAGCCTCAGGGTGAAAAGAAACCAGAGGGGACCCTGCACTATTCTTAAAGGAATGGTCTTTAGGGTTGGCGTGGTCAATTATCCACTTAACTGCATCTGTATAGGGGAGAATGGCAAGTCGAGCTGCTATGGCGTGTAACTGTGAATCCCTAATTCTCTCATAGACAAGCCGATTGTCTTGGATATCTGACAGTGCATCATTATCAAAATGGTGTAAATTTTAGACCAATCTACCTAGTAGGTTTCTGAAACTCTGTCACTGGTATCGACAAAGATGCCGAAGTTGGGGTCTTTATTCAATAGGTCTTTCTGAGCCGTTTTGGAGCGGGTGTTCCTTGACATATTGGAAAAATTGGTAATTTCTGATAAATTAAATTAACACAAATAAAAAATAATTCCAAAATGGAAAAAACTGCAAGCACAAAATAGGAAAGTGACACAAAACCAACCTGTGCTGACCGAAAATGGCAGAAAACGACCCCTGGTAAAAGCTCGTGGTAAAAATCCTTACAGTAGGTAAATTCTCGAAATTGAAAAATGGTAAAAGAAAATAGAAAAATCAACATATTTAACAATTTCATCGAGTAAAATCTGGACCGTAGCATTAAGATAGATCAACGACTGAGATGTAACTTGCGGGATGCAGAAGTTTATTCTTTCAAATATGTACATTCTACCTGCAATCCACAATGCGGGTTGCGGGTTGCGGAAACACAACTCTAAATATAAGCAAACCAAAAGTTTTCGCAATCTGCAATCCGCAATTGCGGGTTGCGGGTTGCGGAAATGAAAACGACGCTATTTAAAATAATGACCTTTCCGCAATCCACAATCCATAATTGCGGGTTGCAGGTTGTGGAAAAGCAAGACGCAAATTTTTTGTTCAAACACTTTCTGCAATCCGAAATCCGCAATTGCGGGTTGTGGGTTGCGGAAACGCAAAGTGCAAAACTATTTTGAGACTCTTCCTGCAATCCGCAATTGTGGGTTACGAAAGAGAAAGACGACAATTATTGAAAAATATTTCCGCAATGCAGATTGTGGGTTGCGGAAAAGAAAAGTTTCAAATCAAAAAACCAAGCTTCCGCAATCCGCATTGCAAATTGCGGACTGCAGGTTGCGGAAAGAATAAACCTTAAGGAAAGATTACTTTTTTCCACAACTCACAAAAAACACACAAAATGAAGAAATTTTGAAAAGGAAAATTATTAACTGAATAAATACATAAAAGCACGATGAAAAATCCCAAAATGAACAAGGAATGTAAACATTACCTTTGCATATAAAAAATTGGGGCTCTCATGTTTCATATAAAACATGGGATCTGTTGTACCTACAACACAATGTTAGCATATAGCATTGATTGTTCTCTTTTTATTAACATTGGTTTCTTATGAGGTATAATAGCTCATCCCCTTGATAACCTTACAACATCTTAAATAATTCCAATGGTCATTCTATCACCATTCAACTATTTTCAGCTTACGTCTATAGATTTACAAGACTATTGCAAAACAATTTCTGTATATATACATATCTCTATATATATCAAGAAAATTCTAGAGAACATTTTCATTCCTTCCTGAATGTATCAAGGGTAAAATCATAATCCAACTTCCATTTTCTGTACATCGACATAGTACATAATACCAAACAAAATGAAAGCATTACTCCCATGCTTACAGTTTTAATCCATAATTTTGTTGGTCAAGGTGATAACATACCTCACCATAAAATTCCACATTTTCATCTATTATACGAGGAAGATGGATTGGAACATTTTCCCTTGATCTTGATACAAACAATCAATACATTAGTCATCATATTCATAGATAAGCATACTCTTGACGAACTTTTCCCCACATATAATAAATGTGCAAAAGGGATTCAATTGTCATCATGAAATCATAGTCTACTATCTTGTCTAAATCCCCTTATCCATAACTCATATCCAAACAGTTTACTGTTAAATGAGGGGTTCATTCGCTTTAGGATAGAAAATCTTAACACGGATTCCATAAAATCCTTTCAATAACTCTATGAATGTATCTACATCCTTTATTCAAGAGACCATAGAAATTTACTAGGAGAATGTTACTCCTTGAGTACTATATTAAAGTACAGATTACTAGTACAATAAAGAATGGAACATGGTAGTGTTACCTCACTTTATATTTTCATATCTCATTTTGAGACCAAATAGGCCCGAGTGCTAAAACTTCAGCTCTGATACCACTTTGTAACAGACCCAAATTCCAAGTTTAACATTCGTAAGGATTGAGGTGTAAAATTTTTCCTCGACATCAATAATCAAGGTATTAGTCATGCTATTTATAAGAACTTATAAATGTACTTCAGTTATAAGTAGTATTACATAAAATCACGTATTCAATCACCACCCTTTTCTCAATCCATAAAACTTATACATTAAACATGATTAGCCCTACATGTATAAAGATTACTTGTCATCCAACCTATGGCTCATTCCCTTCTAAGAATTTGTATATTTGTACACAACAAATGCAAACGTGTAAACCTCGAATAATTCTCATGATAATTACACCACCAAAAATCCAAAGTATCATTTTATGTAACATTTAACATTCTTGAGTGACATCGCTTACCATTTTACATCACAATTATCAAGTAGTATAAAACACATAAGGTGCACATAAGAAAGAGACCAATATATGTGGTTCACCCAAATCTATGGGCTACGTCCACCAATAAATGTTGCACCTTGTATTATTTATCAAATAGGGGGAGTACACTTGGCAACATAGTGGTTGTAGTTTATTTTCCACTTTCTCAAAGCCTCTCTCATAGAGAGCATTTTCATAACATTCAACAATCTATCTTAGAAGCATTACAGGGATCCTCTCCAAGGATGATCACCACAGATCATGATAACTTATAAATTGAGATATCATCCCTTCCCCAAGGGTTCTATGATAGGAATTTAATATATACATGACATATGTAGAAGGTTTTCCCTAGTGGGACTAGCATAGATTTGTATACACTAATAATTATATTTCAAGTGCAAAGGGTTTACCATACCCAACCTACATCTACATACTCCAATAATAAGTATTAACACAACAAATAACATGGATATAAGATCCAGCATATGAATATATAATATATCATATGAATAGCATGCAGGGATCTTTCCTCAACTCTTCGCAGTAACAAGAAGAAGCATAAACATATGTAATATATGAAACGTAAAGCATTCAGGGATAAACCTCCCAAGCATCCGCGTAATAGTCAGATGCACATAAAATCTAGCATTAACTCCCGAAGCTATCAAATGAATGTGTAAAGGGATCTTACCCCCAAGAATCTACGCAGGAAACCAACGACATTCAGCACATATATTTAATATATCAAACAACAAGCTTACGGGGAGCCTTCCCAAGCTCTGCACAACAACCAAAGAAGCATGCAAACATATCCAGCATATAGATCTATCTATATCATATGGGATGCATAGAGGGATATTTCCCCAGCCCTGCATAATGAATACAAAGGACATGCAGCATGTAGTATATATAACATATGAAACATAAGTTATACGAGGATCTTCCCCAATATCCACGCAGCTAACAAACAACATTAAATATAAATAATATATACTATATGAACGGAAGGTGTACATGGATCGATCAACATATAAATGCAATATATGAGATGTACAGGGATTGATCATCACGCAGTAACAAACCAATCAGCATATATAATATCATTCAGGGATCGATAACCCCAATCTTAGGATCAGTCTTCTACTCATCATCCTTTCCCCAAACTCTGTGTAGCCAACAAAACACATGGTATACTATAAATTTCTCCAATGAATCAAGATCATGGCTCAGTATTTTGGCATATATTTATTTAATATATGGATCTTTCCCATCATGTGCAACCAAAAATAACACAACAACAATATATATATAAGAGAGAATCAGTATATAAACAACAAAGAAATAGAACAAAAGGGATCAAGCCTCTCTTTGGCCGTCCCTTCCCTTTGCGATCCTCCTTATATATACTCCATAAAAAACATAATAGAGAACCCCCCATTCTATGTTCCCATATATATATATATATATACTTTTAATCAAAACGTAACAGAGAACCGACCTCCCTCTCAACATAAGGACATCTGGAACAAAAACTTGGTGTTTTCTTGAAAGAAACGGATGACAGTCCACAAGTTATTCCTTCAGCATTAATATTTTATATGTGAAACAACAATGTACAAGGATCAATCCCTCAATCCATGCGCAATTATCCAAATGGCATTCAACATGCTATATATATAATATATGAGACAATAACCGGGGATCGATCTCCCCACATCAGCACAACAACACAACAAGAACAATATATATAAATGAGACAATAACCTACGGGGACCAATCTCCCCACATCTACACAACAATACAACAAGAACAATATATATAATATCTGAGACAATAACCTATGGAGACTAATCTCCCCACATCTGCGTAGCAACACAACAAGAAAAATATATATAGTATCTGAGACAATAACCTATGGGGACCAATCTCCCCACATCTGGGCATCAACACAACAAGAACAATACATATAATATTTGAGACAATAACCTACAGGGACCAACCTCTCCACATCTGCGCAACAACACAACAAAAATCAACATATATATTTAACCTATATATCATAGAAATGTATACCTGGCATCTAGCATAATGCATCATTTGAAATGCATACAGTGATCCCTTCCCCAACGTGATACGCATTACATAAATTCCTTCCTCTGCTTAAAGAAGTCACACCCCCCCAAGCTGCTAGCCGGTATATAAAATATATCACAAGAAACCCTAAGCTCTTCTTTAAGAAGGTAGTGGAGGCTCTCCTAAGCCGATAACGTTGAGATTTTTGCAACGTGGAGCCAAGAAAGAAATGGCAGATCGTGGGATCCGAGGCTATGCTCTAACTCCAAGCCATTAAGGAGATCGTGGAGGTGAGGGCGTTATGCCATTAGTGCCAAGTTTCAAGGGAAACATGGCAAGGGAGTGCGTTAAACATAAGTCACATAATTATTATATGTAATGCAATACCATATAATTTATTATAACTAATAATATTTCATAATTATATATATAGCTTACATTTATAAAATAATTACAAAACATTATTTTACTAATAATATTTCATAAATATATACATATAGCTTACATTTATAAAATGTTTCTATATTTACCATGTTATTTGTATGTACAATTACAAATAGTATAATTAATAAGCGACGACCATTTTTTGGGTCTTTATATTGTATTAATATTTATAAAAGGATGGTAACTATTTATCTCTTTTATCTTAATACTTTATTAAACTTTCTTTTTAATATTATAACAATTCCTTTCTCATAAGGCTATTGTTTAAAATAATATCTAGGAAAAACCTAGTAACTTCTTAATGATTCTTTACCCTTCTTTCAGAATACCAACTATGTAGATATTTCTATCTATAATTGCATTATCATTCTTATAATACTTTATCATTCTTATAATACTTTATCAAAGTAATGGCATATATATATATATATATTTCTTCTATCTTTATAAGGTACTAAATATATGTCTTTGGGTTCAACTTACTGAACCAAGACAGTAATAACCATCACTTATTCTATCAGGTGATAAAATAGTTTAGCTTACGCTAATTACTAGATAGTGGTTTTAATGAAGAAAACCCTTGACATCCTCTATCGGGACTAGGATTTCAAAGACATGCATAGAAGTTTCTTACTTTTACATAATAGATTTTAACAAGGATTAACTTAGTGCTAAGCTTTAGGTCTTAGGAGGCATTTACTACCCTTCGACAATTAAGGGTATCTTCGGTATCCCTCTCTAGGGCTAACCGATAACCAAACAACTCAAGTAATCCTTCGGTGAACGCCACTTTTCACTAAGTGCATGCGACACCATGTTAACATATGTCATCAAAACATGGATTCCAAGCCATTTCACCTCTTCTCTCCAGAGGATTCGTGCCCTCAACGTTAGGTTGCATCATGACCTCAGTCCCTAAGTCTAGCATTCTCAATTACAACTTAGGAGTTAAACCACATGGCTTACAAGGTTTACTGGTGGGGCCTTGGCCTTGAGATCCTCACCATAAAACAAGTACAAGTGACATTTGCATTTAGAAAATAAAATGGGTGTAAAAGAGGGATATTACAAACATGGTGTCAGAGCTAACCTGAAAAGAAGACATTGTGCAACTGCGAGAATTAGCTAGGGTTTCTAAGTTTGAGGTCTTCTCTCCACAGATCATCCGAAAAGGCGACTATGCTAAGTCTCCCTAGGAGGGTGCATCTTTCTGTCGAAACATAATCGAATTTCAAGAATTTTCAATTTTTGGCCCGTCATTGCTGCCGAGAGGAAAATTAGGGCATCAACTATTTTTTGATTTTGTTCACAGATTTGGGGAAGTGAGTACATTGGAAAATTCTCCTTGAGGAGGCGCATCTAACTGTCCATTCAGAAGTTCCAAATTCCAATTTTGGAAAATTAGGGTTTCTCTAACTAACCCTAGGCTAGCCAGCTCCAGAACTAGTTTTGGGAATCTCTAAGTGGTAAGACCTAAAAGCTTTGCTATTTACATTTGAAGTACTCATTCAATATGTCTCACCACACCAAGATTGAGGATAAGCTTGAAGGAGCTGATAAATTCTGAGCATCGAAGTATAGGATTTCTCTTGTCCTTGAAGAAAATGATTTGGACAAGTATGTGAGTGAAGAGGTTCCAACACTAGAGGGAGATGAGGATAAATCCATCCATAAGAGGAACTTGGTTAAGGCCAAGAGAATCATTGCAGATTCTATCAAGGATCATCTCATCCCAGATGGGTCATCTTTGAGGACACCCAAGGAAATATTTGGTGCTTTGACAAATCTATTTGAAGGAAAGAACATAAATCAGAAGATGACCTTGAGGAACCAACTTAAGAATGTAAAGATCCAGAATGCTGAGACCATGCACTATTTTTTCACAAGGGTCTCACAAATCAAGGAGAAACTTGAAGCAGTTGAAGAGAATGTAGAAGAATGAGAGATTTTCATGACCACCTTGAATGGCTTCCCAAGATCATGGGACTCATTCATTCAAGGGATATGTGCCAGAAAGAATTTGATTAAATTCAATAGACTACTGGGAAGAATGTGCCCAGTGTACATACACATTCTGAAGGAGAAGAGGACGGAGCTAGATCCTTCAGGAAAGAAGGGTATATTCATAGGATACATTGAAACTTTGAAGGCCTACCGAATATACTTCCCGGGATTCAAAAAGATCAACATCAGCAGAGAGGTGACATTTGACGAAGACTGAGCATACAACAAATCCAAAAAAATACCTATTGAAGAGACTGAAGAACTTGAAGTTCACAGGATTAGAGATACAACTATGGAAGAAGAGATTCTGGAATATCATGAAGACCATGAAATGGAAGAACCACAAGAACCTGTAGATCCACCTCGTGAGAATAACTCCCATAATCAGAATCCATCATGGGTACGAGAGGCAATACAAGATGCAGAGAAGTATGGCGCTCCAGAGGGAATGCACAGACAAAGTAAGAGACCTAGGTTGTACTCCAGCTATGTAGCCCTGTTGTGTGACATCATTGACAAATAACCTTCCAACTATGAGGAAGCGGTAGAGAGAAAGGAATGGAAGGATGCCATGATCAAGAAGTAGCAGTCGATTATGAAGAATGATGTCTGGGAGGTAGTTCTGAGACCAGAAGGGAAGTCAGTTGTGACTTCGAAGTGGATCTACAAGATCAAACATGCTGCAGATGGTAGCATTGAGAAACACAAGGCAAGGTTTGTAGCACGTGTCTTCTCCCATAAGGAAGGCATAGACAATGAGGAGACATTCGCACCTATTGCGAGATACACTTCCATTAGATCTATACTAGCATTAGTTGTAGTAATGAAATGAAAGGTACACCAGATGGACGCCAAGACATCATTCTTGAATGGTGTAGTAGAAGAGGAAGTGTATGTGGAGTAGCCACTTGGATTTTAGACACATGATAAGCAGACTCATGTGTGCAAGTTGAAGAAGGCCTTGTACGGTTTGAAACAGGAATCCAGGACGTGGTACGACAGGATGGAAAACTTCCTGATGAGCTAAGGATTTACCAAGAGTAAAGCAGATTACAACCTTTACTACAAGGTTGAAGTGGGTAATCCAGTGATACTTCTACTCTATGTAGATGACCTTTTTGTAACAGGAGAGGATGGGCTCATTGCATATACGAAGAGGAAGGTTGCTGCATAGTTCGAGATGAAGGACCTGGGGATGATGCATTATTTCTTAGGCAAGGAGGTGTGGAAGAGTAAGGATGGAATCTTCCTTGGACAAGGGAAGTATGCATTGGATATTCTGAAGAGGTTCGGAATGATGGACTGCAAGGATATGGCCACACCCATGGCATCAAACTTGAAGCTACTATGTGATGCTTCATCAGAGTGAGTTGATGCCACGATGTATCGTCAGATGATTGAATCATTGATGTACATGAAGAACACGAGACCAGGCATATGCTTTGCTGTGAACACATTGAGCCAGTTCTTGACGGATCCAAGAAAAGTTCATCTGGTTGTTGCAAGGCATATATTGAGGTACCTGAACCATATAGTTGACTATGGGATCAAGTATGACATGAATCATAAGATTAACTTGCATGGTTATGTTGATTCGGATTGGGAAGGCAGTGTAGCTGATAGAAAAAGCACTTTGGGATGCTGCTTCAGTATGGGATCCGGTATGATCTCCTGGTTTAGCAGGAAGTAGTCATGCGTGGCACTGAGTACAACCGAAGTAGAGTATGTTGCAGCTTGTTCGTCTAGTTGTGAGGTAGTATATCTTAGGAAGCTACTATCTGATTTGTTTGATCTCCAGTTAGAAGCGAATTGTATATTCTATGACAACCAGAGTTGTGTGAAGTTGTTCGAGAACCCGGTGTTCCATGACAAGTTGAATCACATTGAGATCAAGTACCACTATATCAGGGATATGGTGTAGATAGGATAAGTGAAGCTCTAGTATGTTGCGACGGGCGAGCAAATAGCCGACGTGTTGACCAAGCCACTAGCCAGAGTGAATTTTGAGTACTTCAAAGAGAAGCTTGGTGTTATCCAGATCGAATTTCCTCCTAAGAGGGAGTGACGAGTCCGGAAGACACAGATGCACATGGTCCATTCTTGCATGGTGGTAGGAAAGTCCTCCCACGTTGGTATATGTAAGGGCTGGGCCATTCTCGCGTGGTGGTAGGAAAGTCCTCCCACATTGGTAGATGTAAGGGCCGAGCCATTCTCGCATGATGGTAGGAAAGTCCTCCCATGTTGGTATATGTAAGGGATGATCCATTCTCGCATGGTGGTAGGAAAGTCCTCCCATGTTGGTAGATGTAAGGGTTATGTCTCGCATGATGGTAGGAAAGTCCTCTCATGCTGGTAGACGTGAGTCTCACATGCTAGTAGGAAATTCCTCGCATGTTGGTATACGAGGTCTCGTATGGTGGTAGGAAAGTCCTCCCATACTGGAGACGTTGTGATGTCCACTGGTCTTAAGACACGGTGTGTGTGCCTAGGAAAGATCTCGCATGGTGGTAGGAAAGTCCTCCCATGCTGGTAGACATGGGATGACTGTTGTGGGACACGTGATGTGCATTTGGGCTGTGCTCTATGTGATGATGAGATGATCTAAATACGATGAGGCGATAGCAGGAGACGCAGGTGATTGCTGTGGCAAAGTAATGACTGGTCCTGGGTTGTACCTACTTGATGGCTAGCTCGCATAGATGATGAATACCTACAAGAGAGCTAGGCCTACATCCAGCATGAAAAAGGGATGGCTCTGTAGAACTTCCTATGATGAGTAGATTCGAGAGATATCACCAATCGATGATCGACATGATGAGGATTGCAGCGACAGTGATGATGATGATCCATTGTTGACAATGACGTTCCATCATTGATGATGATGTTATCCATACTTTTGTCCAATGGGGTTGATGACTGTGGCCAGAGAATACCTTTTCCAGAGAATACCTTATTAGTTAAGAGAGAGTGTTGATGTAATTGTAACTTCGGAAGATATTCTATTGTATTTTATATTGTTATTATTATTGTATTTTATTTGTACCTCCATCAAATATGATTTTAATCTGCTTGGGGATGTCATTATGATGCTTAGTCATCCTAGGTCATTGAGGTAAAATCCTCCCATGTAAGTCGGGGCAATAGACCCCCTAAAGAGTCAATTGTAAATGTATTTCTAGGTATCCTAGAGAAGTCGTCCAGTTGGGTAAAAAGGTCACCCCAAAAGTATAGTATAAATAGAGAGCAAGGCTCTCTCATTTGGACACACACTCACTCACTCCAGTTCGCATTAGTGAGAGAGAGAAGACAAGTTCACATAGGAGGAAAGAGAGAGAGTTGCAGAAGACCATCTTTGTTTTGGGGTTTTACTTTTGTGATATTGTATTGTTGACGATTCTATCTCTAAGGAAGTTGCGGGGTTTTCTCCTTTATGGTTTCCCTGAAGAAATTATTTGTGTTTATTGTGTTATGATGTTCTTGTCATTCTTTCAGATAAGATCCTAGATAATATTGATTAAAATCTGAAAAACTAACAAAACAAGCAAACAATATTTTCACAATATTTTCCACATATTTACCATCATTGCCATCAACACTAGTATACATTGTCACTATCATGAAGTCACATTAATGTCATTATTCATCATCATCTCATTTGTTAAATATCTCATTGTAACCATAACAGTTATAAACAAAGAAAGACAAGGGAAAATAGAGAAGTTGTGCATGAATAAACAAATGTTAAAATAAGTAAAATTGAAACTTGCTTAGTAACAACTAATACATTATGAATTAGAATGTCTAAAGAACACATGTTCATTCGTACTAGCATCAAGACACCTTAACAATGGTATACATACATTGTGTAAGCATGAAGCCACCTTTATCTCTCTTTCTCTCTCACACACACATAAATATCAATTACTATTCAATATCATTTCAATTGTTAAATATTTGACAAAGAATGGATGAAGAGAAAGGCAATGACAATTTCAAGATTTTAGTTTTTTGGTCCATTCATCCATCATGATATTTGACTCTAAGCAAACACACATCCATAACAACCTCTCAATAGTATTTATGGTGAAATTTCTTTCAAGATAATTTCCCATTTAATACATACATACATACATACATATATATATATATATATATATTCCTTGGAAAAAAGCATAATTTTATTAAAGAGTTTTAACAAAATTACATCTGCAGAATGCATCTGTGCATGCATTTCTATAGAAAAAAACCCCAGGGTCATTGGTATGGACTTGAGAAGCTCATTATATATAAATTTTGTTCATAAAAAAATAGATGTCTGTGAATAGAACAATAAAAACTGTAAGTATCCAGTTATAAAAAAGATAGACCGCTATTTTCAAAGAAATCATAAAAACTGAAGCAAAAATGAATGGTTTAACTGTTTGGTTGTTGAAGCAGAGCCATTCCATCTATGAAGGGACAATGAAAATACTCAAAGAAGTTGTCCTTATGGGTTTCAACAATCTACCATTTTCCATGTTCCAATAGGAGACCTTCCTTCGAGAGCTTGTCTGCTATTTCGTTCCTTTCCCTATATACATGATGACATGTATAAGAAGTAAAATTTCCCAACGACCGATGAAAATATTCAATCAAAGTGTTTAATAATATGTTTTGGTATATATTTGATTTTTTTATCCAGTTGATAACATTTAAGGAGTCTCCGAAGATTTGAATACTATTGTTCATCCTTTTCAATTGCAAAACAGATCAAAAGTTTTAAAGTCATGATTTCTGCAAAATTATTTGTGCCAGTTCCCAGTCCCTTTTGATTTTAAAAAGATAGACTCAGAAAGATATAAAATAGCACCTCCACCATAGGTTTGGTTATGTGAGGCACCATCGAAATAGGCCCAAGGGAGATCTTTGTTTATAGTTTCCAATTGTATTATTCGAATAGCTGCAGCATCCTTTTGCTGAGGGAAATGGGCCAGGATGTCAAGGCTATGGGAATAGGTAAGCTACTATGGATTTTTCTTGAAAGATTTCTGATTTCTTGCAATCCACAGACCCCAAATGATGATTAATGGGAGATACCTAACGTTTTTTGTGGCCGGCTTTGAGGACCATGTTTTCCAAGCATCCAACACATCAGTACCACCCAAGTCAACCTGCAGATTTAGTCTTATTTTAGCCTCCATCCAAGTTTGTTTAGATAAAGGTAATATTAGAAAAAGGTGAATAATTGTTTATGTTGCATTCCTACAAAGAGGGCACCAACTAGGCCCTTCAATGGATCTTTTCGACATATTATCCCAGGTCGACACCTTATTTGCCAACGTGGACCACATGAAGATTCTTTCTTTCTAGGGGAATTTTGACTTCTAGATTCCCTTCCACCACCATATGGGAACCTCGTCAATGAGAGGAGTATTCATTGCCTGATAGCCAATTTTTGGTGTGTATTTTCCACCAGGGGTTTTATTCCAAATAAGTTCATCTTCCCGATATATTAGTATAATGTGTGTGAAGCATAGGGAATTTATATATATATATATTCCAGGCATCCCAATGTTCTGTCGGTAAACCAATACTGTCTACCTCTTTCCACCCTTAGCCCCAAAGAGTTGTGGTATCCTGGTTTGCAATTTCATTTAAATGGTAGAGCCCTTGCTGATGAAGAAACTGAATTATCTGAAGAGGGGGGGTGTGATTGAGATGGAAAATAGGCCATGGATCTGCACTGATTCTCACTCTGGATCCCATGCCAATCTTTCAGATAAGTCCTTATATTAAGGGAAAGGAGTTTGGAGTAGCTTTCCATATAATCGAGATTGAGTTTCTTTGTTTATTTTTATTTCTAACCAAATCAATCAAAGATTCTGAAGTGATGTACTTTTGTTTTATAACCTCTATCCAGAGGCTATTTGTTGCAAGGAGCCGCCATCCATATTTTGTTGCTAGAGCTTTTGAAAACAATTTGATATTTTTTAGTCCTCAACCTCCCAAGCTTTTTGGTTTGGAAATTCTGTCCCATTTTACCCATGGGAGGATTGCGGTTTCCTTTTCTCTGGTCCATAAGAATCTAGAACACATATTTCTATCCTTTTCGAGAATACCTTTTGGGATCCAAGCCAATGACATCCAGTAGACTAGGATTGCTTCTAGAATTGATTTAACTAGAACTAGTCTACCTGTTCTCGAAATCCAACAATGGCTCCAACTGCTTAATTGGTTTTCCAACTTTGTAATTAGCCATAGCCAATATTCCTTTTTATAGAAATTTGGTTTCAACATAAAGACCATATATTTTAAACCTTCATCCAAAATATTTAGTTTGAAGGGGAATGTTGATGTATATGTAACTTCAGAATGTATTTCACCTATGTATTTCATCTATGTATATTGTACTCCTATATAGATGTTATTATTCCTCTATATGGAAGTGTCGCCATTTGTATTGACAAGTGTCGTAACTTGCCGATGGGTTATTAGACCACCATGTGTGGGGTGGGCCCTGATTAAGTTAACCATGGGTTATTAGACTGAGTTAGACAAGTCGGCCCTGTTGGTTTATTTGGAAGGACAGGGTCTGTATAAATAGAGATCGGGAGATCTCTATTTGATATCTCATTACTCACTCTTCCATCACTCGGAAAGTGGCGCACATGTGAGGAGGAGGATCAACTACTAGGAGAAGACTATCTCTTGTACTTTGGTTGTATCATTGTTCTCTCTATCTCTGAGGAAGTTGTGGGGTTTTTCACCTTTATGGTTTTCCCTAGTGAAACTCTGTGTGTCTATTGTCTCATGTGATTGCTTGGTGTGACTGATATGCATTGTTATACTTGATATGCTATACATGTTGTTCTCTCAGTAAAGATCCTAGAGTATATGTGAATTAATGCTCAAAAAATTAACAGGGAAGTGGGTGGCATACCTTTGAATTTCATGGGCTTCCATATTTGAACACGTAAGAGTTTATTTCTAGACATTTATCTTCATACCAGTGGATTTCTCAAAAAGTAGAAGGATTTCCTTTAGTTTCTTTGCATCTGGATCCATACCATTGCAAAAGATAACGATGTCATCCACAAATAATAGGTGATTTAGATGGAGTAGATTAGAGATGGCAATTCCCTGGAAAGTGCCCCTATTTTTAGCATCGATTAGGGCCCGACTGAGGCCTTCTGCCACTAGAAGGAATATTAGTGGTGAGAGTGGACATCGTTGTCGGACACCCTCTGGGAGAGGAAGAAAGGGGATGCAGAACCGTTGATGAGAACTTCAAAAGAGACAATAGTGATACAACTCATGACCCACTTAATAAAAGAGTAGTCAAAGCCTAAATGGGTCATGAGTAGTCTAAGATAGAGCTAGCTAACCCGATCAAAAGCCTTTGATAAATATATTTTTCAGGACTACCCCTTGCATCCTCCCAGTTTTTAAGCTGTGGAGACCCTCCTGTGCAACCCCAATAGCTTTGTGTATTTTCCTTCCTTATAGGAACCCAAACTGCTTGCTCAAGATGACCTTGGACATGACCTTTTTCAATATTCCGGCGATGATCTTTGCCACCACCTTGTAGGTGATGTTACATAGAGAGATAGGTCTGAATTCATCCAGAGAATTTGGATGATCTATTTTTGGAATAAGGGAAATGAAGAAGACATACTAGTTAATATTTTAATGGTGACAATGAAAACACTAGCAATGAGTATCACATTCAATGACAAGTTTTGTATGTTTCCAAATAAGTATTAATGTCCAAGAATAGTCAATCAAGTATCGAAGATGCAATTCCAATATTCTAATTAACTATATGAGAGTGATAGCATTTCTATCAGACTTGATAAGGAAATGTTTTGAGGGCAAAGTCGTTATCATCAACTTCAAAGACCCAATTAGAAAATATCACCAATTATTCAAGCAACTTCAAATCTCCACTTGTATAACAGAATTATACTAGCATGCAATCAATTTGTAAGACAATCAAATTATATAAGTCAATTTGGTATATAGTCTACCTATCAATAGTAGTAGCAGTGACCATTAAGACAACAAGACATATCAAAATGAATGCACAACACTTTTGGCCCAATTATTCCCTTACAATCACATTCACCAAGGTAATATGCATCAGAAAATATATGAATAGAGTAGCACATCCCACATTATTACATCGGTGAAAAAATATAATGATTATAGCAGGAAAAGAACTTCATAAAACAGAGGCCAAGTCAGCTTCCACTTCAACCTTTTACTGTTTGTCCTTCATGAAAGATGTTATATCAGACTGTAAAAATACTTTTCAGACCCGTAATAATAGATTTTCAGACTCCTTTTGTGTTATGACAGCCTTGCAAATGATGGTCAAAATGTTGATAGAGGCTAACCTTTTTGTTTGTCTTGCACAGGTATGTAAAGGTCGTAAAAATGAGGAGGTCTAAGTTAGTATGTCTGTTTCCCTAGTAGGTTAGCAAACAATGGAGAGAGGGCCCGAAATATGGGTTGTTACAACCCTTATAAAAGCCTCAAGGGTAGGCCAAGCTCATTATAGGGAGGACCGACGGTTTAAAAGGAGGAAGAAGGTAGGAAAGGAGAGGGAGATAAGGAAGAGAGGGAATGAAAAAGATGGGGAAGGAAAGCAGAAGGGATAAGGGTGGAGAAAATGGAGGAAGCATCCAAGGAGTGAGCAGTGAGGGTGGAAAGGAAGGGAGCGAAGAAGAAAAAGGGAGCAATGAGGGTCTAGGGCAGCAAAGGATGGGGGAGCGGCCTCAGAAATTGGGAGAGCGAAGGCTATAGGGAGGTTCAAGGGAGTCTGCTAGGGCTATAAGAGTTGTTGTACTAGGGTTTAGGCAGGTTTAGTAATCTAGTTTCAAGTAAAAAATATAAAAAATAAACCTATTAAACCAATAACAATTTAACTTGTCTAATACATACCAAATTTATAAAATAGGGTTTGTAAGGTGTACAAAGGAACTTAGGGTTTTATAGGTTTCAACCTAACCCTAGGGAATCAAGGAAGATCGCCTTCCTTTTGAGAAGGTACATGCAAATTTTGGAAAACTAGGGCCTTCTCCAACAACCACAAGAGTTGGTTAAAGGAGGCCTAGTTAGGGAAAATCTTGGAGACCTAAAGATCAAGCTTCAAAGGACTCCTTCTAGAGGATGTCTCTCACAATGCTATGGTGACTAAAGGTTGAAAATGACCTATTTTAGGAAAAATGCAGCATTAATGGCTACCATTCAACCATGAACAAGCATCAATATTCAACATTTAACAAAGAGACATAAAGGGAAAGAGCATGGATACCTCCTTGTGCTTATGTTAAGCCAACAATTCTAGCATCACCTTAGCAAAAAGCATGAACAAAATATACTCCAATAAATTTGCTTCCAAACCAAAAGAATGTCATTCTCAAGAGGTGCGCATCAATCCAAGAGCCCTAGTAAGGGTAAACAAGTAGCATACTGTTTTATCCCATAAGTTATTATGTTCAAATGAAGTGAGCAAAATTTTATTTATAGCTTCTCACACTCACTTAAAAAATATCTAGGCTGACATGCCTTTTAAAATGTCAATTTGAAATTATAAAATGTCAGCTTAAAATTATAACAAAAATAATATAAAATAATCAAATCTGTGGGTAACTTGGGGAATTTTCCCTGTAGTTTACCCCAAAATGACTAAAATATATAAAGATGAGAAAAACACTCCGAACTGAAGGCCGGAGTGTCAAGGTTGGTCGTCATGCCCCATCTAACCCCAACGGTAGTGAAAATCCCTCAACGCCCCCCAATCAAGCAATACGTCCTGGCATGGAGGATGATGTCATCATAAAAGAAAACCCAATGAGAGAGGGCGTTGCTGAACTGGAGGCCTAGGAGGGTGTGGATGGTGGCCTGGAGGAGATGCATGAGCCTCAGTGTTGAAAGATGTGCCATTGGTATGATAAAACAAGGTGGAGATCATGTGACCCAATGACCCACCCATGGGAGCCCCATACACCAACCTTATGGATTCATGCCCTTCCATGAAGCAGTCAACAATGCTAATAAGCCATAATAATCCTAGGAGTGGAATCAAAATTCCTGGAAATAAGATCCACTCAGAAAAGATGGAAAACACCCCTCCTCGTCAAGAAAAAATGACCTTCTCACCCTGGGGCAAATCTGCAGGTGCACTGGTACTGACACCACGTAACACTGACTCCAACTACGAGACGAGTGCTCCTCCTGAGGGTTCTCAAGAATCCATGAATCATCTGGGTACCTATAGACCTACATGCACATCAAATAGCCAAGGACATCAAAATACTATGGGGCAGACATTTCCGTCCTTCCTTGCTCATAGTGAAAAATAAAAATATACGAAGCAAAACTAAAAACAATAATGTCACAACAACTAACGAACAAATAAAAAATCAACTAATGAATGACTAACAAACCAACTAGCACAAAGATAGTAAGGGTGAGATATCACCTGTAAAATACATCTTCAATATATGTCCATTGACAAGAAAAGGGAACTTCTCACCATCCAGGTGGCTCAAGCAAAATGTACTTGGACTTGCAATGTCAGTAATCTGATATCGACCTAACCATAAACTTTCAAATTTACCATGCTTACCTAAATGTTCACCTCTTTTTTTCCATAGGAGCACCAAGTCACCTAACTGGAAGTTGTGCTAGCGAGCTTTCTTATCAAATTTTCCTTTAACTTTGTCTTGATGTTCTGTCAGGTGATCAAAATATTTCCTTTGATTCTTGTCCAGTTCTATCAAGTTGTTGATTCTTCTTTAGTACTTGTCTGGATCATCGAAATTCCGTTGGAGTATCTTATACGCATGCAGCTTTAGGTTGATCGACAGTGTATCATCCAATCCATAAACTAACTCAAACGAGCTCTTCTTGGTAGATTCCTTCACAGTGATTCTGTCTGCCCAAACTGCATAATATTTCAATTTATTGTCCCAAGATCTTTTGTTGTCACCGACCGTCTTCTTTATGATGTTCATCAAATTCTTATTACTTGATTCAGCGAGTCCATTCCCCAGAGGATAATATCTCAAAGAGTGGGACAATACAATACCGTACTCAAAACAAAAGGTAGACAATGTTCCTCCTGTGAAAGCTGGTGCATTATCCATCACAATCTTGGTTGGTGTACAAAAAAGGGTGATAATCTCTTCTTCCAAGAAGTCTATAATCACAGGTGCTATAGACCGCTTCATTGGAATTGCCTCGACCCATTTAGTAAAGTAATCTGTAGCTCTCAATATCCATTTATGGCCATTACTTTAGTTCTCTTTAAAGTCACTGATGAAGTCTAGGCCACATTGCTGAAATGGTGCTTCAATTATAACTGGTTGAAGCGGCAAGGATGAGAGTTTATGCTTCCCTGTAAACAATTAACATGGATGACAACTCCACACATATTTGTATACATCCTGAAAAATGATGGGACAAAATATCCCGATCTTAGAATATTATGTGCGATTGTAGAGGCTGCATGATGCCCCCCACCAAGTCCCCGGTGGAATTCCTTCATCAATTCTTCAACTTTGGGAGGTTCCACACAGGTAAGAATGATTCCATTTGGATTCTTCCAACCAATTCCTTGAATCCATCCATCATCTGCAGCTATATCCACAAAACAATACTTAGATGCATTTAATTTGAGAGATCTCTTTCTGTGATCCGGTAAGTGATTGGGACATGAAAGATTCTACAGATGGTGTACAATGTCTCTGTACCACTCGCACTGTGCTATTGTTTCTTTAACTACTCAAATCATAGGAAGACCTTCTTCTTTTAAATCCAAGTCCTTTTCATTTCCTTCTGCCAACAATTGAGCTAGTCCTTTTCCTTTGATCAACTTGATAGGATGGATTTCCAAGTCATATTCATTTATCTTTGTAATCCATTTGAATTGAGCATATAATCCATCTTGCTACTTCGATATTTCCTTTACTGCTAGATGAGGAACATAAGCAATAATCTTCGAGTATCTGATATATACTCTGAAATGTTTTAGTGACATCATCAAGGCATAAGATTGCTTTTCCATACTATGATACTTCACTTTTGTGCTGTTCAAGGCTTTATTCATAAAAGCAATCAATCGTTCTTCATTATTTTCATTATTTTGAAGGAGAAATCCTGCGATGGTGTCAGCAGATGTAAAATAAAATATTTGAAAAGGTTTGTAATAGTATGGGCTTACCAACACAGGAGCTTGAGTGATTGCATCCTTGATGTCTTCGAAAGATTTCTTTGATTCGTTAGTCCACCTGAAATATGCATCTTTCTTAAGCAACTTATTCAAAGGTTTATTACGCTCAACAAAATTAGGTATAAACCTATGAATGAAATTAATTTTTCCAAACAAAGATCTCAAAGCTCTCAAATGTTTAGGCAATGGAATTTATTTAATAGCCTTAACTCTATCAGGATCAATTTTAACACCTTCCTAAGTAACAAATGGCCAAGCAATTTACCTTCAGTGACCCCCAAAATAGATTTCTTAGGGTTCAAAGAAATGCCATACCTACGACAACGGTCAAATACCTGTATTAGATGCTTGGTGTGGTTTTTCTTTCCTTGGAATAGACTATCAGATCATCTTCATATATTTCTAATATTTTCTACATGATGTCTCTGAAACCATAATCCATGACTCTCTGGAATGTAACCCCTGCATTCATCAAACTGAAAGGCATCCGCAGATACTGTATGTGAACCTGTAATCCTTTGTAGCAAAAGCTCCATATTTGGGAGCGGGTATTTGTCCTTCTTTGAAACTACATTTAGGTTTCTGAAATGCACGCACACTCAGACATATCCCATCTTCTTTCTAGTTGGGACTGGATTATAAAGCCACTATGAGTATCTGATTGGAGCTAGTATCTTGGATTCAAACATCTTATACAATTCCTTCTTCACCAGCGGAGCTAACTTTGGATTTATGTTTCGTAGCTTCTGTCGATGAGGTTTTTAATTTTCTTCTAGAGCTATAACATGCTGGATTATGTTCTTATCATACGTCTTAAGCTCATCATACGAGTAGGAAAATACGTCTTTGAATTCTCGAACCGTATCAATCAATTCCTTTCTTTCTTGAGAATTCAATGCTTTTTCCAATTTAATTGGATGGGGATCCTCTTGTGAACCAATGTTCACTTCTTCATATCTGGGATCTGGAGGCACTTCCACTGTCTGCTTGCACTGATCATTCCCGTCAAATATTCTTTCCAAAGAGACCTTCTCCATTGGAATAGGATTGTAGTCAGGCTGTTCCATGGACCCTTCTTCTCTCCAATCGATCTGATTGTTTGAGTATCCTTCGAATGGTAGGGTGTACTTCCAACTGAACTAGGACATCAACCACCACCCCACAAACCTTCACTTCTCGAGAATCCATAGCACATATGTTCCTATACGGTCTTGATATCTTCAAACCTAACATTTTCATCATAGCTAAATTATGGCATAACGTTAGTAGATGCATTGGAATCAAACATACAATTACGTAAAACCAAATCACCAATGCATAAAGAAATAAAGAACGGTTTATGTCGAATATTTTTATTCTCAGTTGATAGCATATTAGACAATATAATCAAAGTGTCCTCTTCTTCAACTTGATTGACCACTGGTTGCTTAGCCTGGATTTTATCCTGGAGGTGGAAGTGCTTTGCGATTTTCTCTATGACTGATGGGATCTTTGCTAACTCGGAGATTGGCATGGGTATCCTCATATAATTAAGGGCCCCTGTAGCATCAATCTTCAAAGGCTCATCAGTAACTAAATCAATAGGAGACTTACTTGCACTTACCTGTGGCGAGAAAGGAGCCTTTGGTTTCTCTGCATTTGCCGGAGGGAACCTTCCTCTCTGATAAATATAACCCGAAGTCCTGTTTTCATACAATTTTCTAATTTGTTCTCGAGGAGGCATTTCCCCAAGAAGCTTATTTACTTTGTCCACATCAATAGAACCTTTCCTGACTTCCTGCATGTGCTCGTTAGATAAACCAAATTGTTTTCTTTCAAATAAATTACATACCTCAGAGTCATCTTCTTCGAAAGGGATGTTGTTCTTGATGTATTCCATGTAGTAGGCACAAGTCTTCTCATCATGGAAGCTACGACATGCCCTGCAATAATATGGAAAATCACTTACCGCATTGGTTGGCTCCAAGGATGAACAAGGCCTTTGTTGTTGTGGAGGAGCTTTGTTGAAGTTCTTTGACGGAAATCTGGGCTGGCTAGGCTATTGATTTCTTTCCAGCTGCAAAATCCGGTTTTACATGGTAGTATTTTGTTGAGTCATGTCAACCATCAACTGTCGCATCTCTTCAATCAATATGTTCATCTGATCATGGCCTTTGTTGGAAGAAGAGGCCTTGTTCTTTGGTTCATGTTTAGCTCTTGAGTGACTAGAGTTGTCGGCCTTCCCAACTGTCATCTAAAATTCTTGCCTTCTTTTTAGCAACTACAATGTAACCTGGTCTGTCCAAACTGAGGTGGAACATGAAATCACCTGAAAATGCCTTCAAGTAATATGATAAGATCATTAGGTCTGGAGGCTTGCAATCTCCAAAAAAATTCTCTTACAATTCCATCAAACCTAAATATTTCACCTAAATACTCTATTACATTATATTGTTACATACATTTAAAAAATAGTTTTAAAATATAATAAATACAATGAACTTATTACTTAATTTTTTTTTTGAATTTAAAATATATTAATATAATTATTTTATTATATAATTTGGTTTTATTTACAAATATTTTATTTTCATATGGATGAATTTTAATACATATATAAATAATGTCCGTTATTTATTTGACTTTATTATATTATTTTTAAATAATAATAAAATAATTTTTAAAATATATTAGTAATATTGAGTATTATTTATTTATTTCCCGCTAGCAAAGGTTTATTTAATAACAATAAGTTTACCTATGTTCCCATAGACAATTTCAAAAAATTTCACAATAATCACAGGTTTTTTAAAATTAAGGATTAATTATAATTTACTAAAGGTCTCTTTTGCTGAAGATACATGCCATTAAAAAACAGGTGCAGATGCTTATTTATATGATTTTAGCTACCTTGGTTATATTATATGTTATAGTACATTTATATTATATATTATAGTACATTGATATGGGCGTTGTACTACTTTTGTTTGTTAGTTAATAAGTAATATGAATATCTAGGATTTTTTTTAATTTTAATTATGTTTTTTAAAGTAATAATAGTGTGAATTAAGGAGATTTTGAAACATATATTTTTATTAATAAAAATTGCAAAATGATATTTATTACAATATTTATTATTATATTGATAGATGTTTATATTTTATAATTTTTGTGTGATTTGTTTTTTAATTTGGGATGGATGAGTATTTATGTTTTTTCTAAATTACATGATATTGATTTATAATTGTTTATTTAATTCTAAATTTCAAATAAACAATTTTTTTCCAGCAAGAAAAAAGCATACCAATGTTATTTCATAGAATCAAATAAAACAAAAAAATATAAAAATAACTAATAATTAATAACTGAGACATCATACATAACTAACAATTTTTTATAAACAACCCATTTAACTAGAAAAATATGAAAACAAATAAAACTTTACAATGACATAAAAACAAAGTAAAACTTTACTCTAAAATAAAAACATTAAATTTGATTTTCTTATGATTTATGTTAATATCTTAACTAAGTCGTGGCTAAAAACATTAAATTTGGTTTCCTTATGATTTATGTTAATATCTTAACTAAGTCAATACTAGTGTGTGATCTTCTTATCGTTTCTCTTTAAACTTAGCATATAAGTTTAAAGAAGTCCACTTCGTAGAGACACGTATGTGTGAGCATTCCACAAATAAAATTATGCAAAGTTTCTTTGCTATATTTTATTGAACTTTAATTACTTTACTAATTTAATATGGTGCCCAAAACAGAGTTGATCTTTCTAGGAACTTTCTAGCATACCGCCGAAGCATGCAATACGATGACAAAAAAACCAATAATTTAATGTAAAATATATTATAATTCTGCCTCTTTATGAATTTATAATACAAGGGAGTCATTAATGCAACACGCGTAAGATAAAATTGAAAACGAAACGCAAACTGATTTTGCTGAGTAGAATATTTTATATGACAAATCAAGGAAGGATATTTAAATGTACATGAAACAAAGTTGAAAGCACTAGAATATTTGCAATGACGTAGTGAGTTCTAAATTTATAAAATAACATAAATAATTAATAAACAAGACAAATTAACAATAATTAATAAGCACTAGAATATTTGCAATGATGTAGTGAGTTCTAAATTTATAAAATAATATAAATAATTAATAAACAAGACAAATTAACAATAATTAATAACTATGAGTTATAGTCATCTTCTTAGAACGTAACCCCTCAAATGGATTCTCAAGCCATATTTAAGGCAGGTTATATTTGCAAATTATCATCTTTTATATATTTTATTAATTCATCAAATTGGTATTTTACTATGGAATGATCTTGAATCAGTTGACTTATTCTTTCATATAGTTTTAAGTACAATTGGCTTGGGTTGTAATAATCTACAATTGATGTAGATGTGCTGGAACATGTATATCAAATTAATGTATTCAAAATAGGTTTTATTAAAAAAATATCATTTTTCATGTCGATATTAAAAAATGCTCAATTGTTTAAGATAATAGAAATTTGGATATAATACTTTATATAATAAAAAAAAACAATAATTTAATATAAAATTTATTATAATTGTGCCCCCAATAATGCAACACGAATAAGATAAAGTTGAAAATTTATTATAATTCTGCCTCCAATAATGCAACACGGACCGACCAGATACTCAGAATGAATAATGGTCACATGGACGGTTTACTTTCTCTGAAAGAATCGAACGGCCAACAGATTTACCTGACACTTAATCTCGTAAAGAACACGACGCAATATTCGGTAGAATACACGTGGGTGGTAATCGTGTGCCAAGTGGCATAAAGAATAGATTCTAACTAAATTTTTTTACCTTATGAATTTTTATTTTTCCTAAAAAATATCCTTTAATAATAATGTTTTTATTAAAAAAATTAATTTTTAATTAAAAGATATGCTTTGATTTCGAATAAAATTTTATTAAAAATGATACCATTTAATAATAATTTTTTTATTAAAGAGTTTAATTTTCAATTAAAAGATATGCTTTAATTTCCAATTAAAAAATAATAATAAACTCATTTACCCATGTTTTTGTTGATCATGTGCCTTGAAAATCAAGGGTAGAAGGGTGGAACACAAAACCTACTAACAACGACATAGACAACTCAAAACTATTATTAACATGTGTCGGCATTATGCATCTGAAGTAGATTAAGTGATAAAGTTAGGAAACAATTAGAAGGTGGAACCTAGAATCCTTTCTAGAGGTTAATGTTAGCCACATGTAATGCAACATACCAAATTTTCCAAGGTTAAGATGTTGCATCAATGGTGTAATTGAAATTGTGACATTTTATTCCAAAGGACTTGAGTTAAAAGGTGGGATAAATATAATATGCCATTTCTAGAGGCAATTCATTAAAAAACACATCGAAATTGAGATTGTACTATGATGTTCTCCCCGTCCTTTGTCAAAAGAAGTTTAATGAGGTTGTTTTTCCAATGTATGGACTATTTTGGATTCCTCAACTATTATTGCATGTGAACTTGCACATACCAAGCTACAACAAATTTTTCACGGAAGTGGAGTTGTCTATGTATTATCCATGACACAAATCTTATGGTAAAAACTATTTTTTGGGCACAAGTTTTGCTAATATAGACCCACTGATGTGATACATTTTTTCCATTCAAATTGACGACCATGGGATTCAATTTAATTCTCAATGTGTTTTTGTGGGGGAGAGTCAAAATTTGTACCAACCAATTCATGGTTTCTGCTTTCTTCTTTGGGCCAATCACTTTCCCTTGGCTATAAATGGATAAGAAGAAACGACTTTCAACTTCAAACATGTTTAAATTTTTTTTTACCCATGAGTAAAAGTAACTGTTTTAACAAATTACTAAATCTATATGAATAATAAAATGTTATTAAGTTTTAACATATATCAAATAAATCATTTAAAAAATGTGAATAGATAAGTGAAAAGCTTTTAGCAACGAGACCTTTTAGTAATTGTTTTAACAAATTACTAAGACTATAAGAATAACAAAATGTTATTAAGATTTAACATATATCAAATAAATCATTTAAAAAAATGTCAATAGATAAGTGAAAATTTTGTTTTTAGATTATTATCAAATTTAAAAAAAAAATGAAAATAACATCTTACCAAAATTAGTAGCTCCAAGTCTGTGGTAGCTAGAGGAGAGCACTTTCAAACTGTCTAGAGAAATGGGTATCTAAATTCATCAGGTGCTTCTAGCTTTTGAGGCCCATAACCAAAAAGCAAGCGTGTCTGAAATTCCACAGGTTATGCTTGATAGATTCGGTACTATGACAAACTGATGATGCTTGGTAAATTTGGTAGCTAATAAATCGCTGATGCTTGGTGGGTGGCTGGGTTAATTCCTTCATTAACATAGTTTAAAACTGACTTATTCTTCTAAAATGGTACCCACCTCTCTCTTGGAGTTGCACTTTCGAATTTGAAACTTATCTTCTGTTGGAAGGGCACAAAAGCTAGGGAGAGGCACTAAAAGGAAGGGCAGGACCTCATATTGGTGTTGGGCACCATTTTTCACCTATTTTGCCATATAAATACCTTCCAGTTTTCTCCATAAACCTTCATACTTGATCCATAAAACCTTAAATTCATCCACAAAACCTCGGTCAAAGGTATAAATGTCATTGCTTTTTAAGAAATTGAATTATGATATTTTTAAGGCATTTGAATTAAGGTTTTATTCAAAATTACAGAATTTGCTAATGATCCAGGTGGATATTGGTGGCCACCCACCTTTCCAACTGGCTCAAAATAGTTTTATGGCAATTTTGATATTATACTATTTTTAGCATTTTTTCGGGTCTTGAACTTTCGGGGGCATTTTGAGGCCCTAAACGACATTTTTTGGCGATTTGGGGGGCCAAATGGTTGCCTCAGGCATGCTTTTGGCCCCAGTCGAAAGTTGTAAATCTCGGATAGACCTTTCCAATGGGCTACCGAGCACCCCAAACGGAGATCGTATGCAAAAGTTACGACCCCGGGAAGTTGATGTACTAACTTACCCAAACGGGGCCCACATGACTTTTGGCGCTTCATCTCCTAGGGTTAGGTTTTTGGATGTCTAGGGTTTTTGACATTCCTGTTTATTGTAAAAGGCCTTGAAAGCCTCATTGTAACCATCTTCTTGCGAAATGAGCGCAACCATCACATCTCTTCTCAGAGATAAGTCGCCACCATTCCAACAAACTTGTTTTCCGCTGCATTTTACAGTTCTAGCTTATTTCCTTATTGAATAGAAAACCAGTTTTACTGTATCTCTGTTATTTTGTGTTAAACACAAAATAACAGAGATAAAGTAAAACTGGTTTTCTATTCAGTTTTACTGTATCTCTGTTATTTTGTGTTAAACACAAAATAACAGAGATACAGTAAAACTGGTTTTCTATTCAATAAGGAAATAAGCTAGAACTGTAAAATGCAGCGGAAAACAAGCTTGCTGGAATGGTGGCGGCTTATCTCTGAGAAGAGATGTGACGGTTGCGCTCATTTCACAAGAAGATGGTTACAATGAGGCTCTCAAGTATTTTTACAATAAACAGGAATTTCAAAAACCCTAGACATCCAAAAACCTAACCCTAGGAGATGAAGCGCCAAAAGTCATGTGGGCCCCATTTGGGTAAGTTAGTACATCAACTTCCCGGGGTCGTAACTTTTGCATACGATCTCCGTTTGGGGCGCTCGGTAGCCCGTTGGAAAGGTCTATCTGAGATTTACAACTTTCTACTGGGGCCAAATGAATGTCGACGGCAACCATTTGGCCCCCCAAATCGCCAAAAAAGGTCGTTTAGGGCCTCAAAATGCCCCCGAAAGTTCAGGACCAGAAAAACTGCTAAAAATAGTACAATATCAAAATTGCCATAAAACTGTTTTGAGCCAGTTGGAAAGGTGGGTGGCCACTAATATCCACCTGGATCAGCTAACTTCCTGTAATTTCTCCTAGGTTGGATACTTGCAGTCCAGCTGGGCATAAACTAAGAGATGGGGGAAGATCCTCGATATCCAAGGATGGTTAAATTTCTAACAAACCTATGATATGGTTCTCACAGGTGTCGAGTCAACGTCGGTCAAAGACGACCACCTGTGCTGCCACTTAGCATAAAAACATGACAGTTTTGATTTTGTCTATTTTGATGGAGCTGATGGAGGATCTCGAGGGTAGAGAGAGATATTAGGAGCATATCATTATGAATCTCCCAGATTTGTAGCATTTCAGTTTTTAAAAATTGTATAAGTGTTTGCTTTGACAGAGGAAAAACTTCTTGGATGATAGACGTATGATTTTGAAATAAAGACTCAGGATTCGATAAATTACTGTGTATGTCCATCTCTATATGGTGAATGCGATTGAGTATTAAAGTTCTGTGATTTTCGTTGCATGTGTAAGCAAATCATTGGAGGGCCCCCTTTGCCAAGCCCGCACACATATTTCTGCATTATTGCGCGTGGTATGTTTTAGTTGTGTTCTGTAGAAGTTGTTTTTGATTATCACATTGCAGATCGAATTAGATTCTATTGATGCACAGGATTTCATTCCAGTATTATGAGTTCTTTTAGTTAAATGGTTAAACAATGTAGGAACAATTCCAGTTTCATTTATTGATCTGATATTAAATTGTTGAGAAGAGTTAAACATTGCGAATTGTTTTCTTGTAAAGGAAATCGATGGTTGTCTGTTTATCAACAGTGAAGTATTGGGCATTGTGATTCATTTTTAGGATTTAGGTTTTAGCATTTTAATCTCAAAGTATTCCATAGATGAATTGCTGGTTAAACAAAGAAATCAAATGAAGTTACTTCTGTAAGGGAGGTTTTGTGTTTCAAAGTTACAGCATTCCAGCATCCATTAGATTTATTTCACAAGTAAACTGAATTTCCAATTAAGTCTAGCTCTGAGTCTCTATATTTGGGATATGCCTCTAAGTCTTACAAACTCCGGATTGACATAAACTTAAGGTCTAATTTAAACCAGTCGGTTGGAACCCAACATTTTGGCACCACTGTCGAGGAGGCATTTTAGAAGCAGACTTAAGAAATTTAGTTCTCTTATAAAAAAAAAATTCAAAAACATAGAGCAGATTCTAGTTTTATGTCAAGACAACGAGACGAAAAAGGAAGATTTATCAAAACCCCCCAAAAATAGAAGTAATAGGAACTTCTTTATCTGATAAAAAAGGATTCATTACAATTGTTGATACTTTTGAAATGACTGAAGAAGAAACATCTAAGAAAGGAGGACTCACCTTCGAGCAACGTAGGGAATACGAACGTAGGATGGAGATTGAAAATAAACGAAGAGAAATGGCTGAAGGAGAGACATTAAAAGGGCCAACTGCAGAACAATGAAGGGAGTATGAGAGAAGGTTAGAAATTGAAAATAAACTAAGAGAAGAGAGAAGGGAAGAAGAGAGAAAACATGAAAGGGAAGAAGAGAGAAGGTATGAAAGGGATGAAAGAGCATAAGAAGATCAGGAAGCCCCCTTTAAATTTCCAATCTTGGACACTAGCAACATCCTAGGGGAAGATGTAAGGATGAAAAATATTCCACCATCTGTTCTACCAAATTTCTATGGCATGACTTCTGAAGATCCAGATTCTTTCTTATTCGAATTTGATATCTTATGTCGTACCTATGGATATACTGATGACACTCACAAACTTTGTCTCTTCCCTGCTACTCTTAAAGCAGCTGCCTTGAAATGGTTCATGGGATTAGGAGAGCATTCTATAACTAGTTGGGATAATATGAGAAAAAATTTTCTTAGGAAATATCAAGCATATTGTAGATCAAAAGATTTAAAAGATGATATTTTTAGGATGTCTCAGCAGGAGGATGAAAGCTTGGAAGAGTATCTAGAAAGATTCTCATACAACTTACAGAAATCCAAATACAATTCCTTGACACCTGAGATCACTCGGACAATCTTTTTGAAAGGAATAAGAGAAGAATACCTTGATATTTTGAATGTTATGGGAAAAGGTGACATCTCCTACTTACCATTTGATGAGATTACAGACTTATGTTAGAAGTATTCAAGGGGAAAGGACATAAATGGAAAGGGGGATATAACTTCCAAAGTAACCAAATCCGCAACCAGTGGCATATCCAGAGTTGAACTTGGCAACTTGTTAGAAGATTTTAAGATTGATCTTTTGAGTACCTTGGGAACACAGGTCGAAACATCAAAAACCAAGAAAAGACAAGAACAACAAGACCAACAAGATCAAGCCCTGTCTATTTTCGGCCCTAAATGTAGAAAGAAACATCCCTTAAAAGAATGCTCTCTAAATACTGTTCAAATTTGTGGCTTATGTATTGAAAATCATGAAACTGATGATTGCCCCAGATTGAAAGAATTGCAAGCAGCCCGAATGGAGGAGAATCAAAGCATGGAGTCTCTCTATCTTATGGGACAATGAAGACCTTAGCAGCCACATTTTTCAGGTATGTTTCAAGATCCTATGCAACAGTTTCATTCAAATCATCAAACTCCTGTTCAAAATTCATGGAGTGCACCCATGCCCTGGCAAACTTGGTCTCCTCAACAACAACCAGCCCAACCTGCTCCAAATTGGTGAGGGTATACTCATGGTATCTAGACATATCAACAGGCTTATCCACAGCCCTATCAACAACCTTTTGCATATCCCCAATACCAGCAGAATCAAGCATCATTTTTCCAACAAACAAATCTTGTTCCCCAACTAGGCCAACCACCTCAACAACTTCTTTTGCCATCCAACCAAACTCCACCTCGACCAACACAGTTGCTAGCCCAACCTATACCAAACCCTAATAATAGAATAAATAAACCCATGTATCATGCTAAAGAAGGAACATCACTCTCCTACTCCATCCTCCCACTTCAAAATATAAACTTAAGATCTGGAAAAACTTTGCAAAAAGAATCTCCTGTTATTTTAGAAGAACAAGCAAAAAATGAGAAAACTCCAAAAAAATCAAATATAGAAAAAGTGCAGTCAAATAATCATAGTCAGAAAGGGAAAACATTAGTACCTCATATACCTCCCTTTCCAGAAAGGTTGGTCAAGGAAAAACTTTCAATTTCCCTACTTGATTTTGATGTTTTGAATGAGTTAACCAACGTATGTGTCAAAATTCCCCTACTGCAGGCTATAAAGGATATTCCAATCTACATAAGAGAAGTTAGGGAATTATGTCTCAATAAGAGGAAGAAGGATCCACCAACGATTCATGTGATAGGAAAATTAGCAGGTTTAATGTCTAACACTGTTTTTATTGAGAAATATGTTGATCCAGGAATCCCAATGGTCACAATAACTGTCAACAATTTTTCAATTCCAAAAACACTGATTGACTTACGTGCTGCTATCAATGTCATGACATTAGAAACAATGGAATATCTTCACTTGAAAAATATCAGACCAACCAATACAGTTTTAAAGCTATCTGATAGGTCTAAAATCACACCTGAAGGGATCCTAGAAGATATCATAGTTTCTTTAGATTCCTGGGAGTATCCTATAGATTTCATAGTGCTACAACCAAAGTCTAATCTAGGAGGGCATCCATTGATTCTTGGAAGACCCTAGTTGGCAACAACTGATGCTTTTATAGGGTGTAGATCAGGAAATATGCTCATTTCACATGGGACGGAGAGAAAAAAAATCACACTTTATCCTTCTGCCTAGCGATCTTCTGTATCAGATTATTTATCATGGATTAATGAGACCAAAGAACAGGAAGAAGAAGTAATTCAACCTGTCTTAAGTATCAATCAGTTCTTTGATTTTCGAGAAGAAAACAACGAAGATTTGCTAGATTACTTCATTGCTGAACCTGATATTTCTGAGGAATTAAGAGACATGCAGTATGCTATCGCATATCAAGTTTTGGGACAGAATTTTCAGGAAAATTGCACATTACATTCTTTAGCATTAGCACTTCATGATATTTTTAATGTTTATTCAATCACTGATGTCCAAAGCAAAACAATTGAAATCATCCCAGGAAAACACTTGAATATCAGTGCACATCTTACCACATCACAGGAAGAATAGTTGATTGCCTTACTGAATAAATATTCACATGCATTTGCTTGGGAATACACTGACATTCCAGGCATTAATCACAAAACATGCACTCACCACATTTACATAGATGATAAAATCAGACCTCTTAGACAACCTCAACGTAGAATGAACCCCATACTAAAAGAGATAGTTAAGGAAGAATTGCATAAGTTATTGAAGGTAGGATTTATCTACCCTATCTCTGACAGACAATGGGTTTCCCCTTTAGTTGTTGTTCTTAAGAAAAATGGCAAATGGCGGATATGTGTAGATTACAGAGAGTTAAACAAGGAAACACTAAAAGATTATTTCCCATTGCCATTTATTGATCAAGTGTTAGATGCCTTAGCTGGGAAGAAATATTTTTCATTTCTAGATGGTTTCAGCAGGTATAATCAAATTAGCATTGCAAAAGAGGACCAGGACAAAACTACTTTTACATGTCCCTAGGGCACATATGCCTACAAGGTTTTACCTTTTGGCTTATGTAACGCCCCAGCCACCTTTCAAAGAGCAGTCTTGGCCATTTTTGTAGATCTAATTCATGAATGTGTTGAAGTCTATATGGATGATTTTTCTGTGCATGGAAATTCCTTTGAGGATTCCTTGGCAAACTTGGAGAAAATTTTAAAAAGATGTGTTGAATCAAATCTTTCCCTTAGCAACGAAAAGTGTTTTATGATGTTGACTGAAGGGATAGTTTTAGGACATCACATTTCTTCATCTGGAATAAAAGTAGATCCTGCCAAAATTAAAATCATTGTAAATCTATCTGAACCAACAACTCAAACAGATGTGAGAAGCTTTCTAGGGTATGCAGGCTATTATCGTAGGTTTATTGAAAATTTCAGTAAGATAGCTCTGCCATTGTTTAAATTACTTTCAAAGGATGTACATTTCAAATGGGATACTAACTGTCAATCTGCATTTCAGACACTTAAAGAGAAGCTCTTAACTGCTCCCATTTTAAGGGGACCAAATTGGACATTGCCATTCCATATTTCTACTGATGCATCCAATATTGCAATAGGGGCCTCTTTGGGACAAAAAGAGCATACCATGACTTATGCTATTTATTTTATCAGCAAAAATCTAACCCCTGCAGAATTGAATTATACAGTCACTGAAAAGGAGATGTTGGCAGTAGTTCATGCTGTGAAAAAATTTCGTCATTACATTACTGGCTACGAAATTTTTGTCCACACAGATCATTCCGCTTTACGATATTTGATGAATAAGTCTATTACTAATGGCAGGATAACCAGATGGTTACTATTAATGCAGGAATTCAATATCATTGTTTTAGATTGACCTGGAAGAGAAAATCAAGTGGCAGATTTCCTGTCGCGCTTACACAATTCTGGTGAGGTTGTTCCTGTTTTAGATAGTTTCCATGATGAACACTTGTTTGCAATTTTTGTTATCACTCCTTGGTATGCTGATATAGCCAACTATTTATCATTAGGACAGCTACCTCCATCTATGTCATCCAAAGAAAAGAAAAAGATTATTAAGCAAAGTGCTAGACACATACGGGTCAATGGCCATGTCTTTTACACAGGATATGATCTTATTATTAGGAGATGTGTACGACAAGATGAAGTTTTAGATATTTTGAAAGAATGTCATGATGAATCGTGTGGTGGCATTTTGCAAAGAAAAGAACAACATACAAGATACTCAATTTGGGGTATTACTGGCCTTCTATTTTCAAGGATTCTAAGAAGTATGTTAGGAGCTGTAATACTTGTCAACGGATGGGATGGCCAGTACGATCTGATGAAATGCCACTCCAGCCACAAATCCTCATAGAACCATTTGAAAAATGGGCTCTTGATTTCATTGGTCCGATCAATCCACCATCACAAGGAAAGAAGTCCATTTTAGTATGTACTGACTATGTTACAAAGTGGGTGGAAGCCAAACCATTACCAAGAGCCACAGAACAAACAGTGGTAAACTTTCTTTTTGAAGAAATATTTGTCAGATTTGGGGTTCCTAGAGAGATTGTCACTGATTAGGGTGCACAGTTTACTTCTAAACTGGTGCAGGAGATAGCAGTAAAGTACAAGATTAAGCATAGAAAATCTACACCTTACCATCCACAAGCCAATGGCCAGGTGGAGTCTACAAACAAAACTTTGGAAGGAATCATCACCAAAACTATCCAGATGCATAGAAAAGATTGGTCAGCTAAGCTTACTGAAGCTTTATGGGCATACCGAATCACTTGGAAAAACAGTATTGGTTTTTCTCCCTATCAGCTTGTCTATGGTAAGCAAGTCCTCTTGCCAATAGAATTTCAAATTCATACTTTCAAGTTAGCAGCTGATTTAGGGATGAATCTTTCTAAAGCACAATAAGAAAGGATACTACAGTTAAATCAATTAGATGAGATGAGACAGGCTGCAGTAGAACACAATATTTTGGTACAACAACAGAGAGCCCAATGGCATGACAAGTTCATAAAAAAGAAACAATTTCACATCGGTGACTAGGCCTTATTGTTTGATTCAGAGTTCAAAGACTTCAAAGCCAAATTCACAACTCATTGGCTTGGTCCATATGAGATTGCAGAGGTATATGACAATGGCTCCGTCAAAATACAAACAATAGATGATGAAGCACGAACATTTGTGGTCAATGGCCATAGGTTAAAACTCTACACTAAGCCTGTCAACAAAGAAGATTTCATACAACAGATTTCATAGGAAAGGGAGATGGAAGTGCTGGATAAACACATTGGTGTTTCTCCTTCACTTTCTTCTTAGCCATTTTCTGATTTAATAACAAAAGAAAAAAAAAAAGGAAAAAAAAAACAAAAAAAGGGAGTTTAGTTGTGAAAACCAAGCAACTGGCACAACATAAACTCGAATTTTCCTTGGAAAACCAAGTTTACTTGGCCATTGCAAATTCACAAAAACAATTTCCACTTTCTGGTAATAGTTCTTTCATGGCTCATAAGCAGTTTTTTTTAGTTTCTATCAACAAAATAAAGATTTTTGCTTGACTTGAGGACAAGTCAATAAATAGGCCTACGAGGGATAAGAATTTCATGCTTTCTATTTTTTTTTAAACCCTCCAAGCCTTCTCCAAATGCTAGAATTTCATTCTGGCATGAAGTTCTATTTTCACAGATCTCAATCCTAGCAGAGGGACCTGACTTCCAGTCTTGCAGAAGGAATCTGAGACATTGTATCAGGAGACAGCAGAAGGGACCTGAATAAAAGTACATTTTATTGGAATTTTTTGCATAGGAACCGGAGATAGTAGACAGTTTCTAATAAAAGACATCAGAAGGACATGTGTGGACCAGGAACATGCAAAATTCTCTTCTCAACAGACAAGCAGACTAGCTACATCAAGCAACAAGAACAACAAGAACAACACAAGGGAATATCAAACAAGTCTGTAAGGATTTTAATTTTTATGCTTTAAAAGTTGCATGATTCTTTATTTTTAAAGTAATGACATATACCTACCTATCCTCATAAACTTGACTGTCTACTCTATCACCTTCACAATCCATGCCAGCAGCCCATTCACTTCTCGTTATCTTACCCTAGGTGTCAAAATGGTGGCCAGGATCAATCTCAGAAACAATTTTTTTTTTTATCAAAACCTAAACTGCATTCTAAAGATACTCCAAATGTTTTTATGTTTTCATTTATATACTCCAGGATAAAGATACTAGTGCATGGTATGCATTAAGTTAAAAAAATATATATGGAATATATAAAATGGATCATAGAACATCAGTTAAGTGGCAGGTTTACGTTGAATCAAGTGGCATGTTCAAATCATTATTGCAAGGGACGTGGGAATCATAGTTGCATACTCCCACGAAAATCTGCATAGAAAGTCGCATTGCAGGTTTTCAAAATATAACATAGGAGTTATATATTAGTGTGGTCGTTCTGTCTTGATTATTTCCAAGCTTCACTCCTCTACATACAGAAACGATTGCTGTAGATTGAAATATTTGTATAGAGATAATACTTCTCTGTGAGGAAGAGAAGGCGTGTATCACAGAGGAAGGATGTGGGCACTGCTTCCTGAAGAATGCATACGCACAGGAGAAATCATGAACTGTAAACGCCTGAGGAGAGGTAAAACTCGAAACTTTTGCCAAAAGAATTTGCTAGACCAATAGCAATCCAAGTTTCAGAGGATCGTTTTGAAATAGGAAAAGATTTACAGAATCGATTGCAAAGCTAGGGTTTTCTGCTTCATATTTCTTTTCCTGTTAAATTTGCAAAATGGTATCTAGATTGGAACCAGAGAAATTCGATCCCACTATTATTCATGAGAAATGCATGGAAATTTTTGAGAAGAAACAGTGGGCGTCTTTTTTTATTTATAAGTTTGATGGGCATAATGACATTGTTAGCCTAGCCTTTGCTGGTTCATTTGATGGAGAGAGGGCTACAGTAGGAAATTTGACTTTCAGACTGTTTGAAGATATTTTGGCACAAATCATTGGCTTACCACAGTAGGGGGAGAGATTCTTTAAGACAAAACAATTCAAGGAGAAGGCATGGACACCCTTCTTATGCAGATCAAGGGAAGGCTCAGTGAAATGGAAGAAGGGAGTACCAAGGAGTTGGTTAAATCATCCTTGGGATGAAATAGTATATATCATCCAAAGATTCATCACCTGTGAAGGCCGATTTAGTATTGTTTATCTTTATCACATCAAGTTATTGCAGCATTTGAGGGGTGATTGTGAGATTAACATGCCCCATTTTCTATTACAGAGCCTTTCCAAGATGGCTAAGGCTGTTCAAAAGCGTGTAGAAGATAATCTAACAAGCCTTTTTCATTGTGGGCTCATCAAAATAATCATCACATATGAGTTACAAAGGCAGAACCTGACATGGCAACAATTCATAATTCATAATCAGTTTGAAGAACTAGAAAAGCCGCCTGAAGAAAGCTTGAAAGAAGACAAATTGTTGATGATAACATACACCAAGGATGAAGAACAGAGCCTTGAAGCAACAAGCTCAAAACTGCTTAAGGGGGAAAAGAAAAAAAATGAGGTGCTGATGATAACAGATGATGAAGATGACCCTGAGGCAGCAAGCTCAAAACAGCCTCAGAGAAGGATAAAAACTAGAAGCATGATGAAAGAAGAAAGAAAATTCCAAGAAGCAGATAAAATCTTCAGCACTTATGAGAAAAAGTCAGGGAAACGTCAGCAGGCTTAGCAAAAGTCACCACTAGAAGAAGATGATGAGAGTCAGCAAAAACGATATGCATACATTCAATCCTTGGAAAGTCAAGAGGGAAGTCCAGTAGGTGAGGTAGGACAGACCTATGAAGAAAAAGAGACCCAAGAAACCGAAAAGATTCCAAATGAAATAATAGAGCAGAGCAATGAAGTTTCTCCTTTCTTTGGACAAGAAAAATAAGAGAAAGAGCATCCAGGATAGAAAAGGTAGAAGATTCTCCTTTCTTTGAACAACAAAAAGAAAAGGAGTATTCAGAGCAAGAGAATGAAAAATTGGGGATGGACACTGATTCTGAGCAGCCTTCAATAAAGATGAAAAAGAAGAAAACTTCCAAAAACAGTAAAAAGATTAAGAAGTTGAAATTGGAAGTGAGAGAATTAGAACCGAGGAATGAAAAGTTAAAAGAAAAGAACAGGAAGCTTAAATATCAGAGGGCACAAATCTCCAAGCATGCATATAAATGGCATAAACAAAAGAAGACCTACAAAACCAAGTATGAAAAACTGAAAGTCCTTTATGCATCTCGAGCTTCTACAGATGCATCATCACAGACAGGAGGTACATCAGAGGATTAGAAGCAGAGGTTCAACAACAAATTTTGTGCATGATACAAGCAGGGTTAAATTTTTGGAAATACATTTTATGCATGAGGACATGCAACAACATCCTCTTGGGGGAGATGTTGGGCACCATTTTTCACCTTTTTTGCCATATAAATACCTTCTAGTTTTCTCCATAAACCTTCATACTTGATCCATAAAACCTTAAATTCATCCACAAAACCTTGGTCAAAGGTATAAATGTCATTTCTTTTTAATAAATTGAATTATGACATTTTTAAGGCATTTAAATTAAGGTTCTATTCAAAATTACAGAATTTGCTAACTTCCTGTAATTTCTCCTAGGTTGGATACTTGCAGGTCAGCTAGGCATAAAATGGGAGATGGGGGAAGATCCTCGATGTCCAAGGATGGTTAAATTTCTAACAAACCTATGATATGGCTCTCACAAGTGTCGAGTCAATGCCGGTCAAAGACGACCACCTGTGCTGCCACTTAGCATAAAAACAAGACAGTTTCGATTTTGTCTATTTTGAAGGAGCTGATGGAGGATCTCGAGGGTAGAGAGAGATATTAGGAACATATCATTATGAATCTCCTAGATTTGTAGCATTTCAGTTTTTAAAAATTGTATAAGTATTTGATTTGACAGAGGAAAAACTTCTTGGATGATAGACGTATGATTTTGATATAAAGACTCAGGATTCGATAAATTACTGTGTATGTCCATCTCTATATGGTGAATGCGATTGAGTATTAAAGTTCTATGATTTTCCCTGCGTGTGTAAGCAAAGCATTGGAGGGCCCCCTTTTCCAAGCCTGCATATTTCTGCATTATTGCGCGTGGTATGTTTTAGTTGTGTTCTGTAGAAGTTGTTTTTGATTATCACATTGCAGATCGAATTAGATTCTATTGATGCACAGGATTTCATTCCAGTATTATGAGTTCTTTCAGTTAAATGGTTAAACACTGTAGGAGCAATTCCAGTTTCATTTATTTATCTGATATTAAACTATTGAGAAGAGTTAAACATTGCGAATTGTTTTCTTGTAAAGGAAATCGATGGTTGTCTGTTTATCAACAGTGAAGTATTGGGCATTGTGATTCATTTTTAGGATTTAGGTTTTAGCATTTTAATCTCAAAGTATTCCATAGATGAATTGCTGGTTAAAAAAAGAAATCAAATGAAGTTACTTCTGTAAGGGAGGTTTTGTGTTTCAAAGTTACAACATTCCAGCATCCATTAGATTTATTTCACAAGTAAAATGAATTTCCAATTAAGTCTAGCTCTGAGTCTCTATATTTGGGATATGCCTCTAAGTCTTACAAACTCCGGATTGACATAAACTTAAGGTCTAATTTACACCAGTAGGTTGGAACCCAACAATTGGTACAATGCTAGGACAATATAAGAAAGAAAGAACAAATGGAATGAAAGAAAATCCATCCCCATTGAAGGTAAACTCACCCGTTTATTCTTCAATCAAATGGCAAAGTTTCAATCTCCATTATTACATATATAATAACATGCCACCTACTGCAAGAAACTTATATAGTCATACAAATATCTTAACAAGCTTATTAATAAAAATTAATGATGGTATAGAAAAATAATTAACCATAAAAAATATGTCCTAGCAAATTGTTTGTTCGTTCTTTGATATGGTTTGTTAAAAACTTTAACCGTATTTTGATGGGTAAAATGCCTCATAACGGGCATATTCCCATCAAATTCCATCCTTGAGTGCCACTGTGCCACATCAAAATCATGTTCAACGCCGTACATGATACTCATCCCACCATGATTACTACGACAGTGGAACTGCGTAGCCCACGTGAAAAGTTGATGCGTATCTACAGACCCGGGTGGTCGGTCGGTACAGACGAGGATGTGTGGTTACTAGGGATGGAATTTTACATGCATATGCTTGTCATGAGACATTTTACCCATCAAAATAAGGTTAACATTTTTAACAAACCATATGAAAGAACATGCAAACAATTTTCCATGACTTTTTTTTTATGGTTAATTGTTTTTCCAAACTATCATTAATTTTTATTAATAAACTTGTTAAGATATGTGTATGACTATATAAGTTTCCTGCATTAGGTGGCATGTTATTATATATGTAATACTGGAGATATTGAAACTTTCCCATTTGATTGAAGAATAGGTGGGTGAGTTTACCTTCAATGGGGATAGGTTTTCTTTCATTCCATTTGTTTTTTCTTTCTTATGTTGTCCTAGCATTGTCCCAATACGAGGTCGTGCCCTTATTTTTAGTGCATCTCCCCAGTCTTTGTGCCCTTCATTCAGAAGATAAGTCAATTTTCAAATTTGAAAGTGCAACTCCAAGAGAGAGGTTTGTACCCTTTTACAAGAATAAGCCGGTTGTAAGCTATGCTAATGAGCATCAACGATTTATTAGCTACTGAATTTACCAAGCATCATCAATTTATCATAGTACTGAATCTACCAAACATTACCGTATATGGAATTTCAGACACACTTTCTTTTTGATTATGGGCTTCGTAAGCTAGAAGCACCTACTAAACTTAGATACCCATTTCTTTAGATAGTTTGAAAGTGTTCTCCTCTGGCTACCACGGACTTGGAGCTACTAATTTTGGTAAGATAGTATTTTCATTTTTTTAAAATTTGATAATAATCTAAAAACAAATTTGAATGAAACTATTCTTTGTTTTTTCTTAAACATGGATTTTTTTTTGTTATTTTGATATTGAGCTGGGTTAACACTTGTGACTAGACAAAAAAACAGAAACAAGGCTTTGTTGTGGGAGGCTCCCAATCCCACTTTGTACACTTCCAATACTTCCAAGTTACAATTTATAGGACTTGTTGCTAAAAGCTTTTCACCTATATATTCACATTTTTTAAAATGATTTATTTGATATATGTTAAAACTTAATAACATTTTGTTATTCTCGTAGTCTTAGTAATTGGTTGAAACAATTACTTTTACTCATGGGTAAAAAAGCTTATAAAGAAGTTTGAAGTTGAAAGTGTTTTCATCTTATCCATTTATAGCCAAGGGAAAGTGAATGCCCCAAAGAAGAAAGTAGGAACCATGAATTGGTTGGTACAAATTTTGACCCTCCCCCACAAAAAAACATTGAGAATTAAATTGAATCCCATGGTTGTCAATTTGAATGGAAAAAATGTATCACAACACTGACTCTATATTAGCAAAACTTGTGCCCCAAAAATAGTTTTTACCATAAGATTTGCATCATGGATAATACATAGACAACTCCACTTCCGTGAAAGATTCATTGTAGCTTGGTATGTGCAAGTTCATGTGCATTAATAGTTGAGGAATCCAAAATAGTCCATACCTTGGAAAAATAACCTTATTAAACTTCTTCTTACAAAGAAAGGGGAGAACATCATAGTGCAATCTCAATTTGAATGTGTTTTTTAATGAATTGCCTCTAGAAAGGGCATATTATATTTATCTCGCCTTTTAACTCAAGTCCTTTGGAATAAAATGACATAATTTCAATGTACACCATTGATGCAACATGTTAACCTTAAAAATTTTGGTATCTTGCATTACATGTGTCCTAACATTAACCTCTAGAAAGGATTCTAGGTTCCACCTTTTGTTTGTTTCCTAACTTTATCACTTAATGTACTTCAGATGCATAATGCCGACACATGTTACTTTTGAGTTGTATGTGTCACTATTAGTAAGTTTTTTTTTTCCACCCTTCCACACTTGATTTTCAGAGTACATGATCAACGAAAAGCATGGGTAAATGGGTCAATTGTTATCTTTTAATTGGAAATTAAAATCCTTAATAAAAACATATATTTTAATTGAAAATTAAAATTTCACAATTTCAATTACACCATTGATGCAACATGTTAACCTTGCAAAATTTTATATCTTGCATTACATGTGGCATGACATTAACCTTTGGAAAAGATTCTAGGTTCCACACTTTGTTTGTTTCTTAAGTTTATAACTTAATGTACTTTAGATGCATAATGCTTGCACATGTTAATTTTGAGTTGTCTATCTCACTCTCAGTAGGTTGTTTTTTTCCACCCTTGATTTTCAAAGCACATGATCAACAAAAACATGGGTAAATGAGTCTATTGTTATCTTTTAATTGGAAATTAAATCATATCTTTTAATTGAAAATTAAATTCTTTAATAAAAACATTATCATTAAAGGGTAATTTTTTTTAATAAAACTTCAATGTTGAAGGGTGATTTCTTTACTAAAACGTTGTGTGATGGGCAAGATAAAAGTTCAAAACGTCAAAAAAATTTAGTTAGAAGAGTAGAGTCGAAATGAAATTCCAACCCCATTGGTTAGTCAATACTGGCGAATATTATCTACCTGCGGAATAGGTGGTGTATATGCAGTTGATATGAAGCATTTCCGATCCACAACTGCATCACCCTACCCAGTATTTAATGCTTCCTTACTATGTGGGTAATTATTCACCATCATGCATTAAATTAAATATAGATAGATAAGTGGTATTTTTATTTAGAAGAAAAAAACTATAACTTGGTATTCAAATTTTGAATCAAAGTTATAATATTTTTTATTTTACATGAAATTATAAATCATAGATATAATTATGGCCTCCACCAACTCTTTTTCTCTAGTCTCTATAAATAAATAATTTTTTTCAATTCTATGATGTATAATTTAGTCTGCCCACAAAAACTTAGAATTCAAAATCTGATAGCATAAGATTCCTAATACGCTTTCAAGGAATCTTCATAAATTTTGATGAAATCTTGAAATTCTTTATAAAATAGAATGCCTTCAAGGACCTCAACAACTCTTTTTGATAGGTGATCAAAAAATAGAATTCCTTTAAAGACCCCAACAACTCGTTTTGATAGGTGATCAACATTTTAAATTGACAATAGATATGAGTGAATGACAAGTGAATAAAGGAAGCATGAAGTTGTTTGATTCGAGCACACCATTGATCCAATATGGCAACCTGAAGAGTTGCCTTACCTTCATCCTAATCCACAATAGTTTTTGAATTACCTAAAACCTATAATGCCACAATACCCTTGGAAAAAGTAAAAAGGAGGAGACCCCTTGTATTCCAACTTGTACCACGACCAATCCATAATAAGTAATATTGCCTATTTGAAACTTTGATCATCATACCACCTCCACATTTAGCACATTAAGCAACACCATCAAAATAACCAATAGTAAAATCATCCGAAATAACAGGCTCCTTACATATTATGTTTTTTTTGTGAACTTGATTCATGCGGTAGTCATTGTACACTCCCATGATAGATAAGTGGTATACATTTCACAATCTAGATAGTTTTAATATAGCTACAATCATATGTTGAGTAAATAACAAGATGTCAATAATCACATAGGAAATCATTTATAGAGAATTGGTAGGTGTTTAAGTTTCTTCTCCTAATTGGTATCATAATTCTTTTGAGTTAATGCTTAAACCTTGATTTATACCTAATTAATAAATAATATTTAAATTTAGAATATACAATTAAAAATATTTTCTTTAAATACATAAGTCATACATTGCAAGACTTTATAGTCCTCCCAAGGATTTTGCTTCTTTCAACTTCCGGATTTTGCTTCTTTCAACTTCAATAAAAATCAATCATTGAAAAAAAATGTTGCTTTAAGCTTTTAAGTCAAAACTTTTCAATTTGATTTACTCAACGACTTGGCAAGAGTAAACAAAGAAAATTTAAATATCTGGTAAATCTATTTTATTTTGATAATGGAGTTATATCTTATTGGCAAATAAAAGATCTTGGATTCTTTTTAAAAAAATTTAAGTGGAAAAAAATTAATTATTAAAATAACTTTTTTCACATATATATTCATTTTTTAATTTTCTTTTCCTATCAAAGTTCCATCTAATTGAACAATAATTAATTAGCCCCGAAGCTTGTTTTTGGCCACCATTAGCCCTCCTATCCACTCAGAGCGCCTTGGTTACATCATTGAAGTCCAAATTCACCCTCATGAATGATTTTATGAGTTAGCATAGTCAGTTCCATGATTTAGGGCACCTTGTCCCCTTGATTTCCTAGTTAACTGTCTGTTACACCTAGTTTCACTGCTACTGAGTGTAGGAGCACCTATTTTGACCACTATAAGTCAGTATTTCGCCTCCTTGGAGTCTCCCATATTTTGGTGCCCACATGATTCAGTTATGCTCAGTTCTACCTCAGTGAACTGATTATTCATCATCGGTGGCCACTGAACCTTATCGGGAGATGGTTCCAATGCAAACCAAGCCTATACTTGACATGAATTCGAATCCTTCTAGGTGTATCGAATTCATTGTATTGTAACATTCTTTGATTGAAAACTTACAACTGATTAATGTATCAACAACAATTTTTTATGTGTGTTTTAGTTTTATGAGTGAATTGATCCATGTTTTTGTCTAATTCTTCTCAGTAATAACAGTGTGAAATTGTGAGGTTTGTTCAAGCTCAGTGATCTATCCTTGTGGAATTTCACATAAATTTATTTCAAGATAATTTCTCATTTAATACTATATATATATATATATATATATATATATATATATATATATATATATATATATATATATATATCCTAATTTAAAGAATCCAATTAAAATTGACTTGAAAACACCGAAAGACAACTTGAAACCAGTATATCCTAAATTAAAGAATCCTAAAGAAGAGAACATGCTCCTAATTGCATCCCTAATTTATATTGTATAGTAGAAGCAACGCGCCCGGGTAAGTTGAATGTCCATCGCATACAAAAATAAAAAATAAAGAAACAAATAAAAGTGATTAGAAATAGTTGAACGGTACAACAGAATGTGTTCATGCTCAAATTAGAAATAATTATAGAGAAACTAAGACTAATGGAATTCGAATTAAGAAAATAAAAATAATGGATCATACTTCTGGTTTTGGGCTTCTTTGAACAATCCAAAAGACAAAAGAATCAAGATTCTTGCAATTACCGTTCTTTCACAATTGGAGCTACAAAAGATGTTGAAAATTTGAAAGTAAAGTGTCCCCAAAAAAGAATAAAAAACGTGAAAAAAACCTAAGAAACTTGGTGAACAATACTATGGAAACATGGGTTGTTCAAAAATATCCATAGTTGCATTCTTTGCAATCAAACTCGGTTAAAAAATTATGTTACATCCTCATTTTCATGAACCATAGAGCTTTGATTGCATGCATTGCATGATGATAAATAAGTCATGAACACACATATCCATGGTTGCAGTCTTTGCAATCAAAATTAGTTAAAAAATGATGTTAGATACTCACTTTCATGAATGGGGATTCCATGGTGTAGCTACAATGGGGATTGAGATTCCTTGTCTTCTCTTGCCAAGTCCTTGTCCATCGTAGCCCATATGCCTTAAGAATTTGGAACCAATGCTTCTGGTATGCTTTTCGAATTCACCAAGTTCCTCTTGAGAAATGTTTATGGAAGGTGAACTTACCTCAGTGGTATCAATCATGGTGTTGGATTCAACAATGGTAATGGAAGGTGGCTTTACTTCATAGTGCCCTTCAACAATTGGTTGTAGTTTTTTCAAGGCTTCCTCCTTCTCTACCAACTCCTGTTGCATATGTGCCATCATATGAGTAAGCCCATATTCTTGCCAACTATCCAACTAAATGACCTTCTCACTAAGTTGTACAAGTTGCAATATATGCTTGTCCCAATCTGTCATGGCTGCAGTGAGGGTGTCTTGGTGCTCTTCAAACTTTTTCTCTAGCAATGGAAACAGTTTGGAAGAGGTCTCAAGTTTCTTCTCCACATCTTTGTCATTTTCTTGTTGATCATTTGAACCTGCTCGTCGATCATTTGAACCTGCTCTTTCAAGAATCCATTATCTTCTTCAAGTTGAGAATTGGCGGCCTTCAAGTCCTTCAAACTCTCCTTGTTTGCTTTACCCATGCCAAGGTCTGCAATGTTCTCTTCAAAGATCTGGTGTGTGGAAAGTTCTTTTTTCAGTTCCTTTTTTCTTTCTCTCCAATACCTACTTTCTTCTTTGATTTTCCTATTGAATTCTTTGATCTCTTCTAGCTTCTCTCTCTTCAAGGCTTCTACCATAGTGAAGTCTTCCTTCTTCTCCAAATACTGGAAGCTATGTCACGGTCAAGGATACAACTACTCTGATACCTTATTATCTGTAATCGAGGGACTTATATCCCACTCAACTCACCAACACAAACCCTCTATACACAATTACTCTTATTGATTGTTTTGAGTGTTATATAGAGATATTGCTTTAATATTTACCTCCTATCCACTCTTATCACCAAATAGACAATGAAGACACTCCCAACAAAGATGGACAACAGTCAACCAAATGAAAACAAGTTTTCAGGTAGCTAGAATTTTCATGACAATGTTAAAATATGCCACAACAATCTTAAAACGTCCAACTATTGATAACTAACACACCAGGCACTTCTAAATTCGCCTAGCAGTGATGAAAAATGCCCCAGGCACTTCTAGATTCACTAGGCAACAATATAAATGCCCTAGCAATAATAAAAATGCCCCCAAGAAGTAATTCATCCAACAGTGATAAAAATGACCAAACAATGATAAAAACGTCCCCAGGCACTTCTTAATTAACCCAACAGTGATAAAAATGACCCAGGCACCTCTAAAAATGTTGAACAATGTTTAAAAACAACCAACCAACAAGGAAAACGCCCAACAATGTTTGAAGATGCTCATCAATGATTGAAAACGCCCACCAGTGATTGAAAATGCCGTAGACAACAGGGAAAATTCCCAACCGCTTCTAAAATTTGCCGAACAATGGTTAAAACACCCCTAGGCACATCTAAATTTTCCCAACAATTATAAAAACGCCCAGGCACTTTATTATTCACCCATCAATTTAGAAAAATGTCCCAAGCACTTCATAATTCGCTTCAAGCAAGGAGATTTTCCCTTGACAATAAAAGAGTGACCCAAACACTAATAAATTTGACTAAGACAAAATGAATTTGCACCAAGTAATGAGATAATAAATCATACAAAGAAAAATTCGCCCCAAACAATTAACAGCTCTTAAAGACTAAATTTAGAAACTCCTACACAACTGCAAAGACTCTTTAATTTGGTCCCTTGATATCTGAGATCGGTTTTGCATCCGGTGGATATATTTACTAGCTGTTAGAACTCTCTAGGTCAATAAAACCATGGAACAAAATGCAACATTACTCTATTCTACTCACAGTTCTCTGGTTCATCCATTCTCTTCACTAGTTAGCAACCATTAATGTCACTATGAGCTCTTAATTAAAATAGCATATAAAACCAATGCAAGAATCAATCGCATATTCAACAGAGATGCACAAAACACATAATTTACCCTGGAAACACAAACGGGAAAACCAACTTTGAATGGTTGCTTATTATATCTTGGCAATCTCTGGTTACAAGGCTGATTATGGATCCCTGTGCATCCTCTTATCTTCTCCACCAAAAGACCCTTCTCAGCTGAAAATGGATGAATAGATAGGGAGAGCTTGGGTAATGAGAAGGCCAATAGGCCTCACCTTTTGTTTCCCATTCCCCATCTTTTTCTCCTATTTTATTTTTATTTTCACATTTATTTCATTTTTATTTTCTTTTCTTATTACATTTTTTTCTTTTTTGTATTTTCTTTTATCTATTGTATCAGCTATAATCATCGCGAGATTACATTTCTAATAGTAGCATTACTACCATTCAAGAGTTTGGATCTATTTCAGATCAGCAAGACAAGCCACTAAGAATTATTGTTCAAGTCCCAATACATTTTCAAGTATTATGAGGGCACTACTTTCTTTTTCCACATGTTTACATTTTTTATCAAGCTCGTATAATATAATCTCAAAGTGAATAGCGTCATTACCATAATAGTAGATTGTAGGGGGGTAACAGTAACAATAGTAGTATCTGTACCCACATAAATATAAGCTCCTCCAAATAACTAGCTAAATAGTAATACCTCATACAACTCTCTATCTATAAATAATTTCTTCAGTAGCAAGAAATATCTAGCATTCCTGACACAAAATAATTGAGAAACGCTGTATAGTAGGCTCTATATACAGAATTATTGCATTACAACAACATAAAATTTCACAAGTAGGCATTGGTCTCTCTTTCAATACCAAGAAACTTTGTATAGTAGGTTCTATATACATAATTATTGCATTACAACAACATAAAATTTCACAAGTAGGCATTAGTCTCTCTTTCAATACCAAGGGTAAGATGGGAGATCTAAAAAATAGCTAATTACTAGGTCTTCCCTAGATATTCTAAGATAACTTCTTGTAAAATAGATCCAAAGAGACATATTTTAGTTGGAGAATTGGCTAAATATCTAACTCAAAGGTATAGCTAAGGAGACATTCAATTTCTTTTTTCATATATATATTCTTCCTTGAATCCCTAAGAATTACCCATACCCATATTGAGAGTTCCTATAAGTGTCTTCACGGTGTGGGCTTGGGGATATTAAGTAATCTACTTAACAAATTCATAGTAATGAATACTAACAAAAAGGTTATCAACCAAATGACATAGAATAAAACAAACATGTAAACATTGTTCAAAAGGACCCATGAATGAACTATTCAATAAATGTACTCAGCGAAGAACTGATGCAATAAAACAAAAATCAACATAATTGTTGCAAAAGTTAAACATAAATTAGTTGACTGAACAAATGGTCCATTGTACTAAAAATAAATAAAATTTGAACAGAGGTTGCCTAATCGATGATGGCAAACCAATCTAAAGGCATGTAGAATATCTTCAAGCTAGAAAACAAAATATCATTAACACTATTTTGATTAAAAAATCATTGTTATTAAATAGTATATATGTAATGGACTTTTGCTATGGATAATTTCTTTGTTCCCTCTTTGCAACATATAAATTTCCACAAATTTTTATTTTGCAAAGGTTCATTTAAATCTCAATCATCGTGAATACCATTTGTTTTTCTTGAAGCAATACACATCGCACTGGCAAATCATCCAAGTGACAACGAAGAGAGGAGTGTAGCAACTACACACAATCAACCACTATTGTATGCCTACCAATAGAGAAAACATAGTTTAATGATTTATATAGAGAGATATATCATTGGGTGGTTGGGAAGAATTTGTTATCCTCTCTATCCGGGTTCAAATCTTGCTTTGTGACACTTGTTCTTTGAGAGCTGACTTTTTATGTAATGATTGTAAATTTGATCATACCTTGATTCTTTCAGAATAACAGAGGTTGACATTTTCCGTGAAAAGAAAAATATGGATTTAGTAACCCTACAAGTGTTTATTCCAATACTTTGGTGTAAAGTCCACTAGCTCACAATGCACACAATGCATGTGACTGCTATTTTGTTTTGTGCGTAATTGGATAGTTTGGGTTGTCTTCTCATTGAAGTGGCTTGATGAAATCAAACCTGTTCCGAGGCACTTTTTCCATGTATGCCAACTGGTGAAGACTCAACCGCATTGCTTAGCAAGTTTGCGATTGCAAATTGGTTGAAAGTTCTATGGATACAAATGAGGCTTAATGCATTGCATGGCATTCACATTATTCGTTGTATAGAGTATTTGCTACCATGTAGTTTGTTTCAAATGATATTATTAGAAATTTACTTTATATTTTGTGGTCATCCTATAAATCTAGTTACCATAATTTTCGCTATGAATTAAAAAAAATTAATCTTCATTTTTAAAATAAACAATATCTCATTAAGAAACATATGTGGAATAATAATAACCCATGATTTATATTTAGTTAACAAGTTCCTCCTTTGTATTGCTAACAAGGAAACCTTACTTGTATTTCAAAACAAAGTTCTCAAATAGCTCAAAAATATCACCAAGGAACTAGTAGCCAAAGGCATTAATAACCAATAAAAGAAAAGATAAAGGTTGTTTGAGAATTTATTATGAAAGGGTTCAAATGGTTTGTAGGACAAACACATAGTCTCAATGCAAGGAAGATTACAAAAGAAATTGCAACATGTTCTATAAGGAATTATATAAGCAGGAGCTACAGAGCCGAGGAGTGAGAGAAGAGAGAAAAAGTTGTTGGAGGTTAGATGAAAATTTTATTACTTGAACATACTTGCTACATACTATTAGAGGAATTTTGGATGAAAAATGGGCCTTTCAACCCTAATTCAAATTCCATGTCATCATGTATTAGCCAATCAAAATGCTTTAAAATTCAAAAAGGGAGCACCTCTTAAACAAGTTTTTATTATATAAATTGGGGATAAGAAGACTTTTTAAATAATATAATGTGTCTGCCAGCTGCCCAAGCTGCCCAAAAATTGTATCTTAGATATTGATAATGAAATTAATATGCTAACTGATTTTAGGTAATAAGTGATTCATAAATAATATATAATAGTAATAATAATTAATATTATAACTAATATATAATAATATTATTGGGTCAAATAACTTTTATTATTATCATAACTAATATTTAACATATAATAATAACTAATATCATAACCAATATACCCATCAATCTTTTTGGTAATATTTGACCAATATATAATAATAATAGTAATTAATATTATAACTAATATATAATAATATTATATTATAATTAATATTTTATAATAACCATCAAAAGTTGGGTCTAATGATTTTTAACTAATATATCCATCCATTGTTTAGATAATACATGACCAATATATACTAGTAATAGTAATTAATATTACAACTAATATATAATAATATTATATTATAATTAATATTTTATAATAACCGTCAAAATAATTAAATATAATAATAGCTAATATCATAACTAATATATCCATCCATATTTTAGGTAATACATGACCCAATAACTTTTAAGTTTGCATTGTGTATTTAATTTTCTTTCCTTATTTTGGGTGAAAACACTACAATGAACTTCATCTTCATAAATTTATTTTAATATAAAATATATATGTAAGGTAGCTTTGATAAAAGTGAAATAACCCTGGGTAGCTTCGATAAAAGCAAAATATTATAAAAAATTGCCTAGGTGGATTTTTTACCATTTTCCTTAGGAGGCCCATTTTACATCCAAATTTCCTCTAATTGATCGAATTGGTTTTACAGTGAGTGCAATCAAAATAGAAAGGGCTATAGAATAGGGGAAGATAAATGGTTATATAGTTCTGGTTCATTTAATACCATAGTCAACATATTATTTTATTTGGAGGGATTGACTTAAATTGCAACAACTACTGCAGATCGTATGCAAGGAGATGACAACAACTTAGTGAATTCAAACACTACCTTTACTTTGTTTTCTATTTTATAAGCAATGATCCTGATAATAGATGAAGTGGTTTGCAAGTAGGGAGTTAGATATGCAAATTATCAATCTATCTTACTAAGAAACGGTGAGTTTCTTTTTCAGCAAATGAAAAGATTATCACAAGTTTCTCAAGATCTACATTCATTCATCAAAACTCATTAAAATCTAGATTCATTTAAGAATTAAATTCATACATGATAAGCAAAATTCAAATTCTTAGATGGTAGAAACTTGAATCCATTCATATTAAAACAAGGAAGAAGTAAATCCTTACCAACGATCTTGGTGTGAATCCCTCCTCCATTGCCATGAGCTTCCCTTCCTTCACCCTTGCTTTTGAAGAATTTGAGCTCTTTCTCCTCCTTCAGAATCTCTCCAGCATGCCTTTTCTCTTCCTTGGTGTCCTCTACAATGCCTCCCATGCCTTTCTTATATAGCATTGGGAAATGAGCCTTCATGTTTCTCTTTTCAATGTGGGATTATCCATTTTCATCTTTTTTTATTATTTTAGCTCAAAAACCCACTTTTCCATAGTTTTTAGGCTTTTTGCACAACTTTAACATACTTTGAGTACAATTAATGCACTTTAATACATTCATCTTCACTTATTGATTGGTGCAGCTTAGTTTTAGACCTTTTATGAGCGGTTCAATCACTGAACTTGGTCTTCTTAGGTTCTTACTATCTTCACCTAATCCTTCCATTTATGGGAGAAGTGATTAGATCATAGAGGACTTGTGTCTGAATGTACTTATGTTTCTGTCTTCATGTTGCAAGAGCATAATAAAAATGTGCTTCTTCTGTCACATGACTAGGGTGTTAATTTGATTGTTAACAGATCCCCTCCTCATTTTTAGAAGTATTTGCACCTAGCAAATTAGAGAGCATTATAATAGATATGAAGGGGATTTTTAGTCTCTCGCATACCTGCAAAATCAGAAGACATGCAAACAGATGATACTTAAGATAATGAAAATTCTACATGATAACCAAAAAATAGGGAACATGATTCTATTTAATATTTCAAAACTAAGAAATCTGCAACAAACAATGTGGTAGTAATGTAAAAAAGAAAAAAATATCAATGTTATCCATCTCCTTGCACTATAACATTGTCTACGTAAATGTTGACACTCAATACTTCATAAATAACAACAAAAATTATTCCAAATTTAAAGTTAATATATAATGGTAACCTTAGCATCTAACTTATCCTAAATTCAAGTATCTTATATGTATGCATGACCATTACTATCTACCCAGACAAAAATAAAAAATAAATAAGGGGATCTACATAGCAACAAGTCCCTACCTTTAGTGTTTGTCTTTTAATATCTAAAGAAATAACTCTCTAGTAAGTTGGTTAACCTTGGCTAGCTCGTGAGTCTCTATCCTCCATTCTTAAGAGAAGACAAAATTAAACAACTCGAACTAGCTAGGTGGGGCATTCGAGTCATTGTCCTGTATTTCTTCATGCATGTTTGAATCCTTGTTTTAGGCCTCATGTGTGAGAGATTGTTGAAGGAACCACATGTGAGGGTTGTTTCAAGCCACACATATTAAGATCTCTCTTTAAGGCACACCTCTATTTTTGGTCAATTTGGTTACTCATTGCAGATTCTTCAAACACTTGAGTGAATTTGTCTTTTAGTTTGTATATTTTAATGTTCACATGCTACTTGTCATTAATGCCAAATAGTTGAAGAATCTAATTTTGAAATTGTTTATTTGGTTTCCAAATTTTTGTTTTTAAGTGTTTATGTGAATTATTGTGTCTTTAACACATTCCACGGTACAAGGGAATATATAATCCAAAACTGATTTCTCAAAACTTGAGTCTCATCTTGAGTTCCCTCCCATTGGTATGGCTTCGAATGCAATAGTAAGTAGATTGGAATGCACCAAATCGGGATATAAGGATTGTCAATCTCTTTAATTGCTTCACACTAAGTAGGTAGTTTGAAACACACCAATAGTTTCAGGTAATTTGAAATGCACCTATAGAAGGAAATTTGAAAACTCCAATGCAATATTATGAAGTTTACTTTTCCATAATTTGCTTTCGTAGGGTCTGCGCCCATGCTATGAGGGTGGCAACTCTTATCTGGGTTGAATAAACCATAGTATCATATTTTGAGTACAAATACGAATACGAATATGATTCAGTATAGGGATAATTTTAAGAACCCCCCTCAAATTTATATGTATAATAAATGGGAGAATCTCCCTGATATATAGGAAAATTTAAGAACTATTTATCAATAATATAATATGTATATGTAATTTTTTGACTAATATTTCATTCTATTATAGAATCTCGTAAAATCTTGACGAATATTTCACTAAATTATAAGATAGTGTAAAATATTGACGAATATTTCATTGAATTATAAAGTATTGTAAAAACCTAGCGAATATTTCATCGAATTATAGAACGTTGTAACGTCTTGAAGAATATTTTTCCAAGAATACTTAGCTTTTGATTCTGCATATTACTAAGGTACTGCAATAGAAGAGCATATACCAGAGCTCAACTCTAAATTGTTTCGAATCCTACACTCTCCAATGAACAAATGCATGAATGAGGAGAGGAGGTATTTATTTATACATTTCACAAGTAGTATTCAGTCATTCACAACTAAAGGTGTCTATGAAACACAACTGCACTAACTAGATTCAGAATAAGTGGGGACTCCACTTTTTATGTTGTCCCTTAATGGTTCAATGGACATGTGGGGACCAAAATATTGACAAACTAGCAAACTAATATATTTGAACAGTTTACACAGTGAAGTGATAATGGCACCCACGTTACAATGTGGATTCTTATCAAGACCCACAACCTTAGTATATTTTATGAATTCCTAATTAACTTATTTTACAAACCTCCAATTTTTAAGCTACCCTCTAAGAAGAACAAAAAAATGCCTATCTATTTATAGATACAAATACTACTTTTTCCTTTCTTTTGTTGACAATCAAAATCTGAATTATGTCATTTGATTTAGAATTTTTAGAGTTAGTTAGAAACTTGCAAGGGTTCTTAGAAATAATAACATACACTAACATGAATAGAAATAACATTAACGCATCATCATGCATATAATTAGAACTACTGCATTAAAGACTACTTTTTCTCAAATAAACTAAGGTGGTGCTTGTATCCATGTCCGTGAAATTTTCAAAAGCATGCAAAATGTTGTAGAAATGGTTTTGCACCGTCATTGAATGCAAAAGACAAGATATCAAATAGAAAAATACCTGTACATCTCAGGTAAACACATGCCTTGTACATATTATATATAATCATGATGGAAATGAAGTATCATGTTCCAGCTAAATCATATATTCATTATAGATAACTAGATCCATTTCTGGATGATGATAGCAATTACACATAAAAAAAATTCACCAAAAAACATTTTACTTCTTAATGACCCTTACAAAAAAAAAAAATATCGTAAAACAAATACCAAACCCAAGAAATTTAGGTTATAGATAAAATTGACGAACTTGGCAATACAAATAAAAAATCTATCAGTCACGAGCTTCTCAATACAAATAAAAGCATACACTAGAACGCTTTGGACAACTCTACAGGAAGGCAATTCCAAAATAATTACCATTCCACTATAGCCCCACCATTATAATCAATGTGCATTCATTTATATCAAAAATGTCCCAAACATAAAAAATAACATAAAAAAATATGAACATATACACTCTCATCAACGCCTCAAGTCCAATATCAATTGTAGAGCAAGATCTTAATAAAAGCATATTTTCAACAACTAGGTCAAATTTAGTTTGAATATATAAAAACGATGTGGCATCTCTCCATCAAGAGTAGTATCCACTGAAAACATATAAATGTCATTCAATGGTTTAAACATGACAAGGCATAAAATAAATCATATCTTAGCTTTCACGAAGCCAATACTCCTAGGATAGATAAAAACTTAACAACACTGAATGATCCCTAAGAATCAAGAGCGCCCTAGAATTCAATAGCCCTTAAAAAACATCCATGATAAAAAGCATGATAAAAGGAAACTTTACAGTATACAAATCCATCAATGATTGGAAAAGGATCCCCAATATCTAAATCATGAGAGGAGAATAATGATGAGAGATGGAAATATCTAAGTTCTTCTTCAACAATAAATTTATGTCATTGATCTTTAGTACCTGCAAAAAACTCTCTGAAATATTATATTGGAAGACTAATTTAATCAAGAACTCCCCATGCTATGATACCATGTAGGAATTCTAAATAGGTTCAATACCATGATAGAATTCTAATAAGATTGGATCTAGAAGTAAATAAGTCCTCAGAAGAATTTATTCAAAGATATGCAAAAATAAGAAGAAATATTGAAGCAGAAACATAAGAGACAGAACTCAATTGATGTAAATATTATCTCTATATTATTCAACAATATGAATGAAATATATAATACATATCTGAGAGATAATTCGAATGCCTTGGAGGCAAGTTTGAAAAGCTCACAAAAGGTAGGGTTACTAAAAGAAAAAAAACCCCCAATAGTGGCAACATCACTTTCCAACTCAATCAAGGACCTCACGAATTAGCTAAATCAGGTATGGAAGCCGATGAGTGATGAAAAAGTAGTAATATTATGGGATTTGGAGAGAAAAATATGGAGGATGTGTTGTCCAAAAAGTAGACAGCTTTCCAAGTCCACAACGGCACCTAGCTTTATCCTTATCCACTGAAAATCAGGAAAACAAACTGTGTAAAGGCAGGAAAGCACTCTTGCTAATTCAAGACAATCATAAAAGCAACAAAATATTATCTAGAATCTTTCTAATTGTGCTCATGTGGATAATGAAGGAAAGTGTGATCCTAAAGAGGCAATAGGTGGCCAACTACCTAGTCAAAACACCTAGGAAAGTACCAACATGATTAATACTTTTATCCTAAGTCTAAAATGGGTTTTTAATATTCTAACACATTTGTCCAATCAAATTTACCTTTTAACTTGAGGAACTATGAATTGATGGTCTTGATTCCTACTCATGTACCATGTGTACTGGATGTATTCCTTATGTACTTCTTTAAACTAGATATGTTTGGTGTTCCTCTGGATATTCTTCTTCAAAGTGGCTTCCATATACTTCTTCAAAGTATCTTTCATATACTTATTCAAACTGGCATAGGAATACTAAAATATCTTTGACATCAGTTGACATCAATGACAACCAAAGTTCAGTGATCTCCCCGTTTGGCATTGATGTCAACACCTTATGAAGTTGTGAATAATAATCTTATGAAGTTTGTATGATTCATCTGTGCTTATCGCAGTACTCCCCCTGTGTTATTTTCCAGTTTGATCCTTTGTCATCTGTGCATTCTACTGTCAATTCTTATTTTTTTTCTATTACTTCTGCGCAGATCACATGCTTATTGATAACTCTCATTGCACTACTGCATGCTTCATGATCAGATTCGTGCTATTTTTGTTGCATGATTAGCTTCATTCTATTTCTCACTACGATGTTGGATGATCAACTTCATGTTATTTCTCCCCCTTTGACATCAATCGAAAAGAGGTGCCAACACTGTGCAAATATTGGTTCTGCTTTCTTTTGTTTTGCGCTAGCCTTCATACTTACGGGGATAACTCACCCTGTCTTCATACTTCAATATTTGCTGAAATTTATGCACTGGTATCATGCAATCTGTACATTGTTTTCATATCTACCTTAGATACACTCCCCCTATATAGTTTCTATCTTCATTCTATATTTTGATCTTTCGTTCCCTTTCACAATACATCATCACTCCTTGCACAGATCTTCATGCAATATTCCAGCTGTGCCAACTGCGCAGTCCCGAGTTCCAGTTGCTTCTAGGTTTGTGCTTTCTTTTTCATCGATCTCTTTTCTGCATCTCATTGTTACTTAAATCGCATTTACTGTGCCATGACCAAGTATCTTTACCTTTACTGATGTCACATCCCTTACCACGAAAACCAAATATTTGGCACATTTTTCCACCTATCAGCTATCTCGACAATAAAAAGATAGGACAATCAATTTGTGTGGAAACTATGATGTGTCACATCCATACTTGATATTTTCGGGAAACATCATTTCGGTAATGAATTAGATTTCTGCCTTTTGTACTTCATCCAAAATTCATTAATTCCATCATTTACTTTTGGTGACTCCATCACCTTCTTTGAATCATGCGGTCTTGAATGCACATCTCTTCAACTTAACTCCATGTGCGTGAAAAACTGCCATTCAATTCTATAAGAGCTTTGTGAAATGCTTGGTTGATCACCTTTTTCTCTTCTACTATTTTTCTCTACATCACACTGCCTCCTGATTTCTCATCTTTCTTGGCCATGGATTCCTTCTACAAGAGGATGAATGATTCCCTTGACCATGTGTACCTTGTTGTCCAATCCTAGCAATATGAGTTCACTTGTTTAAGAGTTGACATGGGAATTTGGAAGGGTTGCATGGAAGAATCATAATTCAATCACAAGTATGCCCAGTCGTAGGTGAACCAAAACCATGCTGAATGATTGACTATTCTGAGAAACTGGGTTGATATATTGGAACAAAAATGACTACGAATTATAGATGCTCTAAATCCAATTTGGTCTGAGCAACCTGTCTGATAACCAACATCTGCAACTATGCAACTTCTTCCTTTGCAGGCAACTTCTGATCACCACGAACTGGTTCCGATAGACTTGGAGATTCAAGTCTCACAATAGCCAGACATAGAGTTGGACCTTTAATTGTGACTTTAAATTATTCCACGATTCTCAATTTTTCCTGATATATATTCAATTGTTTTCTTGAACTCGCCCTTTTGGCCTCGGCATGAAGTCTCTTTTGATGTTCACTTTGTAGAAGACTCATGCATTTTGTAAAAAAACAGATTTTGAATATAATACAATATATGATTATTTATCTATATTTCTGTGTAGACACATGTTTTACTTCACTGTACCATCTATTTGTACTTTGCATGTATGTGCCCTATGTGTGATAAATTGTCACAATTCAACAACTAACTGAATATATACATGCACACATCTTTGAAATATTGAAGCTCTTTTATGTGACAATATATGACCTTTTGCAAATTTAATAATTTATGCAAAAAATACCTTCAAACCATAATATTCACTAACATACTCTTTGAATTCCTAATATGCATAGTCTTGAATTTAAGGGTCTCACTTAATCTTCTTGAGATCAACAAGAGGGGAATCAATTGCTTGTTGCTTTGGATGAACTTGGATTTTATGCTTCTTCTGCACATTTTTTAGGAGATTTCCTTACCCAAGTTTTCATGTGTGCACTTTCATTCCTATTCTATGCTTGAATATCTTCCCTATGGATCCTTTCATTTCAATTTCTTTTGCGCAACACGTTTTCATCAGGACAGTTTACCACTCTTCAACAATACAAAGCCTTATGTCCAAAACCATCACATGCATAACATCTCACAGTTTGGCAATACTTTGCAATATGACAATGCGATTGCACCTTGTGCACTTCATTCTATTGATGCTTCTTCAGTTAGTATAATGAAAACAGTTGTAATCATTGAAGGAATTCTCATACCTGAATGTCTTCAATTGAATTTGACAATGTTCACTATCGCAGACCTTCTTCGATGTTTTCTCATAACCAAGTCCAGACTTATATTCTAGTGTTCTTTGATCATTCAGAATCTTATTCAGAATAAATGTGTTTCCTTTGAAATTGCTTAACACTTCTTCTTCAGATTCAGCCTTGTCACTTCCAAAATGTGCGCAAATTGGAGTATCACTTGTGATATGCACTTGTTTCTTTCATTTGATCTCGATCAATTTGTCTTCTAAACGAGATATCTCTCTGTCCTTCAACTCTAGTTGACTTTTCAGCATCTTATTTTTTTGTGCCAATTCTTCCAGAGAAGTATTCAGCATGGATCTTTCTTCTTCAAGTATCTTGATCTTATCAATTGCACAGTTCAATTGTTTCTTGTAATCCATCACCTTTTCACTGTCTTGTTTGTCATGAGATTCTTGAACCTCTTTTGCCTGCTTGACCTGTTCTTCGTATTTTGACAGTTGTTCCTGCAGAGCTCGCTCTTCTTTCTTGACTTCTTAAATTCATCCAAATCACTAATAAATTCACCTTCCCAATAAACTTTTGCATCTCCTTCTTCTTCAAATTGACTATTAGTTTTAAATTCTGCAATTATCTTTGGAGGTGTATTGAAGGACCCACTAAAGAAGTATTTATCAAGTGATCCAAGTTTTCTTTGTGTAACTGGAGTATTCTTCTTGACTAACAAAAAACTCTTCTTCTTTTCATCATTGCTTTATTCTTCCACAAAATCAATGAATAGTACCTCTTTTGGATTTTCGTCGCAGTCACTTTCTTCAAACATATTGCTATCTTCCTCAGTATACAGACTCTTCCTCTATTTTAGAATCTTTTTTTTTTTAATTTCTGGTCTGTGTTGAGTATGCGCAGTTATTTCTTCATGGAAGCTAGATTCTTCCTCATTGTTGATGTCTTCATATTCCCTATAAGGAAACTTAGAAGCAAAGTGGCCTATTCTTCGACATTTGAAACATTTAAAAGGTAACTTTTTTTATACTTACCACATCCTCTTTTCAGCTTCCTTACGAATTTTGACTCCTCTTCATCTGATTCATTGCAAGAGTCCTTGTCATGCTCATGCTTAGTCTTTCCAGTGGATTTAAAGGACACTTATTTTATGATGGGATTTTCATTCTCAGTTCTCATAGCATATGCAGTCAAAATCCCTTGAAGCTTGTTCTTCTTCATGTCTTCAATATTGGCTCTATATTCTAACACAGATACCTTTGCATCAAATCTTGAAGGTGGAGTTCTTAGTATATTCTGTACAATTGAATCCTCTTCTAGAGTAACTCTGAGATTCTTGATAACATTAACTATCTCATCAACTTGCAAGAAATATGAGGCAATATTCTCTTCATATTTCCTTTTCAGAGATTCAAACAAAACTGAGTATTTATGAAGCTTTGCATTCTTTACCTTCTCATCAGCTTCATAGACACCTCTAAGCTTGTCTCATACATCCTTGTCTAAAGTGAAATTCATGACCTAGATAAATTTAGTATCTCTTAACCCACATAGCAGTGCATTTATGGCTCTTTCATTGCATTCATATAGTCTCCTTTCAGCCGGGTCAATTGGTGCAACTACTGGGACATTGTAACCATCCACACTGGACTACCAAAAATTAGCTCCTAGATATTGCAGATACACTTCCATCTTGACCTTCCAGAAGGTATAGTTGGTGCCATCAAACCTTGGTGCTTTGTTGGTGGACATAGATTCCCATTTTTCCATATCTGAGCATGGATCTATCTTCGAGATGTTAAGCAGTTATTGAAGGTACCCTCTCTGATACCAATTGTTGAAATCTATTTAATACTGAGAGGGGGGGTGAATCAGTATTAGCGTAATTATGAACAATTTTTAACTTCTTAATAGATTGATCTAAACTTTACTTATGCATCCACCATAAATAAACATTCATCCACATACGCGCAATAACACATAACACATAACACACAAAACTTTTACGTGGAAACTCAAACGTGAGAGAACCACATAATTCTCTTTTATAAGTAAAAGATTACATTTGAGGAAGCACCAACTTCCTAATTTTTACCAGCACCAACTGGAAGGAGGCACCGATACCCTGTTTTTACAGGCACCAACCTGAAGGAAGCTACAATTCCCCTAGTTCTCCAAAACCAACTAGAAGGAGGCTACAACCCCATGCTCCTTGCCCTGTCTTGCTTCTCAGATATATAAGAATAAGATATTGCAATTATGAACTTCTGATCCATGCACACTTTAGATATACGGTTGTTCGTTATGCTATGTACACCTTCTGTATGTTGTAATATTACTGTCACTGTGATGCATACATCACTTGACTCCAGACTCAACACTTCACTTGACCTGACATTGCACTTCATATACTGTGTGCTACTTCATCAATTTCTGCAGTTTGCGCCAAGATTCAATATTCAATTCTACTACTACGCATTTGCAATCTCAACTGATACTGCACATCAACTGATAAAATTTTGTTCTGACTTTGCACTCCAGTATCATATGTAACTGTGCACCCTAAAAGATATGTCCATTCTGTTTAGGTGCAACAACCTTTAGACAATCTGTGACCTTCTGTACATCATATGATTCGTCCTTTCGATTTAACAAACTTGTATAAAATCATCCTCATCATGACACGCATCTTTCACTATGATGTAACTCTATTGTTGTGCATCTGATGGAATTCCTTACTTCACACACTTCAACTCGGCTTTAGAGTGTCAAAAAAACTTCTTCACTTCGCGCAACACAAAATATAATTTAGGTCTATCTCTACACTACTGTCTTAGAACATATGTGATTATCTGCATGATTTATGTGACTCTATCATTCAGTCCTCATGCACTTGTGCATATTCTGTTATTCTACCTTTTTGTCTTCACGCAACTGTCACACATCTACAACATCATTCTACGCACCATCAGTTATTCGATTCCTTTGCTTGTGCTAACTAGGCTCTCTACTAGATCATGTTGTTATGATTCTACGAGCCCTTGATGCCCCAAAAAATATAAATCTATATATTCCAGATTTCCACTTACAATATCTTCATCCTCCAAGCTTAATTCATTCTCCATCACCTCTTCTTATTTATACTTGTTCTGCACAGATGCTGATGTCCACAATTTAGTTGTGGCATCCTTGATTTCTTGCTTCATGGTTCTGCTTACTTCATGCTTCCACCACTTGTCATCTTCTGCGCCACTGAGGTGTCATATCTTGTGGGTCTTGCACATATATGGTCCCTGACTTAGTGGTACTTTCACCCTTGTAGTGTCGTCTTGCGCCTTTGATGTACCACTTCCTATGGAATTTGCACATATGATATCTTCAACCGCTACATCCTTCATGGTTATTTTGCATGCTTCAACAAGTGAGAGCTTCTTCCGATTGGTGAGCCTTGCGTGCTTTCAGGGACTTCCTCAATTGAACGACCACCTTTTTTCCATGCTACTTGCGCACTCCCAAACTTTGTTCAATCAATTCTTTGAATTTCTTGCACACTCCAATTAACTCTTTGGCTTGCTTGCGCACTCCTAAACCTTTGTCCAATCAACTTTAGCTTTTACCTTGAGGAACTATGACTTGATGGTCTTCAGTCCTGCTCATGTACCATGTGTACTAGATGTATTCCTTATGTAGTTATTTAAATTAGATATGCTTGATGTTCCTATGTATATACTTCTTCAAAGTGACTTCCATATACTTCTTCAAATATCTTTCATATACTTCTTGAAACTGGCACAGGAGTAATGAAACCTCTTTGACATCAGTTGACATCAATGACAACCAAATTTCAACAGGTAGAGCAAGCACAAGGAGGGACATGCTATGTTATCAAGATAACTGGTAAATCCCTTAAATAGTATAATAGATTGTACACACACAAACACACACACACACACACACACAAAAAAAAAAAAAAAATGGTATCGAAGAAGATATAGAATTGAGTAATATAGAATAGGATGATTCATATTGTGATAAGTTATCAACTGCCAAGAGTTCTATGGTGAACAGGGAGAAGATTTGTGAGATATGTTTGTATCTTGGCTTTTAGGTACTAAAGTTTAATATTATTTTGAAGGTGGGTTGTTTCCCTGGAAGGGGGGGTTTTCCCATGGTAATCTGTGTGTTCTATTATGGGGTGTGTTTTTTTATATTCTATCCATTATTTCATGGTATGTCTATGATGTTAATTCAATTATAGTCCTAAATAGAGATGTAAATTATGGTGAAATTATGTGTATGATGTTTGGTTATGGTTGATTTCACTATTGACTAAAAAGTAAGACAACTTTTGTGGGGTATTCTGACTCATGAATCTGCACTGCTACTTGAGTATTTGTACCATTGAAAATATCAGGACATGTGGTCTTAATGGGTGAACTCCATTATTAGTTATGGGGGGGAAGACTAAGATTAATCACACGAAATCTCAATTACAAAAAGAAAAAATACCTCCATGAAAACCTATGAACCACATGTAGGCTTAGCTGACACCAAATCAAAACCAAAAGGAACTTCCACCATAGGGGAAACCCGCTAATGAAATAGACCATGTTAGAGCCTCAAATGAATCATCAGGATCCCACAATCAGATAATTGTAGGACAAACATGACATACACATATATGTATGTATATATATGTATATACATATGTATACACACACACAATATATATATATATATATATATATATATATAATGTTTTTAATAATTGATAATGATAAATTTACACTGAAAGGTTACAATATATATGCAAGCCTGCATAAAGGTTGCATCTCTTCATATGAAATGAGATGACCCATTTATCTAATAACTAATAATTAATAAATTAATATCTAATTTAGAATCATTACAAGTCATCTCTTGCTAAAAAGCTTTGTCCCCGAAACTTGCATAAAAGAAGAGTGCTTGACGTAAAATATGTATTCGCTTCAAAGTTGCAGCTTCAAGAAGGTTATTTCACTTGAGGAGATATTCTTTGACAAATGAATCTTGTTCAACAATTCATCCACAATAGGAATAGAAAATTTATCTTTAATTGCAACTTGGTTTAATGCTTGGTAATCAACATTATGTTTATGATGACCATCCTTGTCTCTTACAAGTGTGTCTGGTGTTGAAAAGGAATTCTCGCTTCGAGTAATACTACCGTGATTTAATAATTATTGAAACAAATGTTCACATTTCCATTCACATTTCTCCATGCATGGTGTGTGTAAGATTCTACAACAACTATGCAGCCAACAATTCTCACAAGGGTGCTTGTAGGGAGGATATATCTTAGAGCAACCAAACATGTATTGATGACCACATTTGGGAATCATATTAAATACGAGCAAAAGGAAATGAGGATAATTTGACATTCCACCTTGTAGTTTGGAAGAATTGAAGGAAATTTTGAAATTTGCAAGAGGGTATTTGGAGGACGTGAGGGCGTGAAAGGACGTGGAAGTGAAGATGAGGGCGGAATTGGATGGTGGATTGTGGAGTGAAGGATGGATAATGGGTTGAGTGTCAGAGAGAGGTATGCGAGTAGGAGTGTGGATTAGCAGCAGAAAGGAGGTAGGTGAGGGAATGAATTGGAATGAGAGGTGGGAGAATGAATGAACTGAAATATCTAATACCACTTGAAAGATAAACTTTCATATATATATATATATATATATATATTATGTTTTTAATAATTGGTCAAGTGTAGTATCTTTTCTTATCATTTTAATATCTGATATGTGGTTCATAGAACCACATGATATTAAATGTATTTTTTAGGGGGAGAGCCCAGTCATCAATAGATTTATGCTGGGGCTCTAGTGCGTCGCTTGTGCACTGCACTACAACACATGCTAGGTGCACGCCAATAAAAAGAGCAACCTTTTTTGTTAAGTATATTGTTAACTTACTCTCTTCTTAAAGAACACGGTTTTGGGTGCTAAGACCCAACCTCCCTGAGACCTAGCCGCCCTGGTTCGCGTCTCGGCTATGCCCGCGGGCCTCTCCTGCGTAGGCCACTATGGATCCTCCCCTATCCCCTTCTCCGTAGGAACACAGGAGGAAACTAGATGCTTCCTTCCACGCTCTAGTTGCCTCAACCCCTCCCCTTTCTTCCTCATCGTACCCCTATGAATCCAGCTTCATCAAACGAGCAGCGTCTCCTTGTATTCAGATCATGTTGGCAACTTCCAGCTTAAAGTCTCTTTCTCTAAGCGAGCATGGTTTGATTGGATAGTTTATGGGAATCTGGCCATCTCCAAAATCCATGGACGCCTCGATAAAAAAGAACTGGATGCCTTTGATCACTAGGGGCCTACAACATTGCTTCTACGGTAAGGGTTTTTTCACCTTTCTTTTCAAAAATAAAGTTGATAGAGATCTCATTTTCAGAAGCAGCCGGTACTTTATGGGCCCCCGTGGCTTGTATTTAAATAGATGGAGCCTCTCCTTTGATCCTAAGAAGGATGTCCCATCTGTGGTCCCTGTCTGGGTTCGACTTCCTCATCTTCCCTTCCATTGTTGGAATGATGAAACTCTGCAAGCCATTGGGAACTCTCTTGGGAAGTATATTGATTAAGCTGAGCCAAAAGGACCCCTGTTCTCCTGTGCTAGAATCTGTGTAGAGGTTGATTTAGAAAAAGGTTTGCTGGAATAAGTAAACCTTCTGATGGACAGATGGGAGCATATGTAGAAGGTTGATTACGAACAACTGTCGTTCAAGTGTAAAAAATTCCATGAATATGGTCACTTTGTCAAAAAATGTCCAAAGGTAGCCCAAGAGGTACCAGAAAAAACTCAAGAAGAAGGCTTGCAGCAGGTCAAAAAAGGAAGGAAAACTACCCCAGCTTCTTAACCTCCTAAAGGGGATCAAAGCAAAAATAACAAAGAAACCCCTCAATAAACTTAGGAAGATCTTCACAACAATAGATTTAAGGACTTGCCCACAGAAGAGGGATAAATTCTAGCACTGAAAGTTGTCCCGGTAGAACAAGACAAAGAAGAAGCCCTCATCCCCCCCTCTTCCCCCAGAGAAGAGCATATTGGCAGTATCGGTGGATCTAGCACTCCTAGTAGCTCGTGGGAAGATAAGGTAAAGAGCAAATTCGTTCCACACTCCTCATCTATGGACATCTCACCAGAATCCCTTGAGGAGATGGATGTGGTTTAGCCACCTAACACAAGAGGCAGAAAGTCACACAGGTATCACAGATAACTTGAGGCAGAAAGAGAAATAGAATTAGGAAGACAGAAAATCCTGGAAGAAACAAAACTTCTTCAGAATTCAAAAACACAGATCGGGGTAAATATTAGGTCCCAAGCAAGACCTCAACTAGCGAAGAAGTAATGGTTGTAGTCTCTTGGAATTGTAGGGGTCTTGGCAGTTTGAACAAAGAAAAAGCAGTTAAAAATCTGATTAAAACTGAAAATCCTGACCTTATGTTAATCTAGCAGACAAAAATGTCGGACGTAGAGGTCATGGCCCTCTCACACTCCCTCTGGAAGGATTTCCATGGCAAAGCTCTTGGTGCTCGAGGAGCTTCTGCAGGAATTGCTACTTTAATATCTCCTAAATTCTCAATGGTCTCTTCTATTGAGAACAATCACTGGCTATTGACCGAAATCAAAGAGCATGGAAGTGAAAATCCATTATTCATCTGCAACGTCTATGGACCCACTCACTGTAGGGACAAGACCAAGTTCTGAGAAGATCTTAGCGACCTTAAAGAGAGCATGAATGGGAAAAATCTCATCATTGCTGGAGATTTCAATGTCACCAAATCTCAGCAGGAAAAACGAGGAGGAAATATAGTCCGTGACCCCTTCGGTGAAAAAATGTAGCATCTTATAGCTGATTTGGATTTAATGGACATCCCACTGAAAAATGGAAAGTATACCTGGAATAATAAGAGATGCGGTGTGGGGCACATCGCAACTAAGTTGGATCATTTTCTGGTAAGCTCCTCCTTCTTTAAATTTGATTTTTTATCCTGTTCCTATACCCTTCCCTATGCGTCCTCTGATCACCATCCCATCTCCTTATCCCTTTCTCCCCCTGAAAACCTTGGGCCGATCCCTTTCTGGTTTAACTCCCTCTGGCTCCAGGATCCCGTCTTCCTTGACCTTGTCAGTTCTGCCTGGAACTCGAATTTTGTCGGATCTCCCAGCTTCATTTGGGAATCCAATCTACGGGCTTTTAAGTCCTTGCTAAAGAGATAGGCCAAGACCTCCTACAAAAAACCCTGTCTTGTTAAAGTAAACCTACATTCAGAGCTTGCCAAACTTCATAAAAAGATGGAGACGGTGGAAGTGACACCCTCTCTTTTAAGCCAGGAAAAAGATATGTATCTTAACATCCTCATTGCGGCCAAATAGGAAGACGAAGAATGGAGAATCAAGTCTAGACAATTATGGATTAAAGGAGGGGACATCAATACGAAATACTTCCATAACCAGGCTAAAGTTCGTCGCAGCCAAAATGCTATAAGGGATTTGAAGGGCCAGAATGGGGAAAGGATAAGCGGGCAAGAAAACTCAAAAAATCATGCTTTCAATCATTTCAGTGAGCTCTTCATGGATAGTGGGGACTTTGATCTAGCACCTCAAGTTGATCTCTTTGCAAGCATCCCCAGACTAGTCTCGGATAACGCTAATAGAGACCTCTCCAAACCGATCTTGGAGCATGAAATTTTGAACGCCATTTGGTCTCTTCAGGCTGATAAGGCTCCTGGGCCCGATGGGTTCACCATCAATTTCTACAGAGCCACTTGGGAAATTATCAAGGAGGATCTGAAGCATATGCTCAATTGGACCAGGAAAAAGGACAAAATTGGAGGAGCCACCAACTCCTCCTTCCTTGTTCTAATCCCCAAAGATAAATTTCCCTGTACCATTGATCAATTCAGACCGATCTCTCTTTACAACACCTCTTATAAAATTCTCTCCAAGATCCTAACCACCAGAATGAAAAACATTATGGGTAAACTCATCATTGACGCACAAGGGGGTTTTATTGTTGGTTGACAAATCCTAGATAATATCCTCATCATCCAAGAAGCAATACACTCCGACATGGAAGAAAAGAACCAAGGTACAACCATCAAACTTGACATGGCAAAGGAATTTGATAGGGTTAATCATCACTTTCTCTTTGAAGTCATGTCTAAATTTGGTTTCTCAAAAAGATTCGTTTGGTGGGTTAAAGCTTGCATAAACAACCCCTAGATTGCCCCCTTGGTCAATGGCGGACCCACCAACTCCTTCTGTGCCTCCAGAGGCTTGTGACAAGGCTATCCTTTGTCACCTTTTCTTTACCTCTTAGTTGTCGATTCCATGAGTAGGAAACTCCATATGCTGCAAGAGTCAGGTGATTTAAAGGGAATAAAAATTACCTGAGGTGTCAAACCGACTAATCACTCTCAATTTGCAGAGGATACCATTCTTCTTGGGGGGGGCCTCCATCATCATTGCTGAAAGATTCAATCATGTTCTTACCACCTTCCTCAAAGCTCCCGACGAAAAAATCAACTCTGAAAAATCCAAAATTTATGGCTGGAACTGCTCCCCTGGGGTTCTTGCAAAAATTGCTAGAATTTTGGGTTTCAAAGGAATCTTAGTTTGGAACTCCTTTAATTATCTAGGCATTCCTATATTTAAAGGGAAAAAAAGAATAGCTGATTAGCAAGGGTTGATAGAATTTTTTTTTAAAAAAATCAGTTCTTGGGGCTCCAGGTGGCTCAACCCCGCTGGGAAGCTGATCTTGATCAAATCCATTCTTTCATCCTTTCCCCTCTACACCTGTCCATCTCTCTCGCCCCAAAAAATGTGATGTTGGAGATTATCAAAGAACTAAGGAAATTCTTATGGAAGGGAGGTAAAACCAATCACTCCAAAAAATTTCACTTGATCAGCTGGGACACTATGTGCAGACCCAAAATGTGTGGGGGGGCGGGGATCAAAGATCCTTCTCTTATGAACCTTTCTCTTGGAGCCAAAATTCTCTGGAGGATCATCTCTGGTAAAAATTCCTGGTGGAAAGAAATCTTCTACAAAAAGTATATGGCTGGAAGCAGAAGTCGTTGTGTGGAAAATATTGATCAGAGTAAAAAGGGTCTTCTATTTGGAATCTTTCCAAGCGAGCAACCTTCATCATTCAAAATAATATTTAATGGATCCCCGGCAATGGAAAACAAATTCATATATGGAAAGACAACTTTTGCACCAGGTCCCCCGTCAACTTCACTCAAAAGTTCCATGATCTAAAAACTTGGATGGAGCAAGCCAATATTCAAACTCTGTTTGACATATCTTCTTGGTCCAATCAAGGGAAATGGATGGGATGACTCGATCTAGATATCCCGACGGATCTTATTTAAGACTATCATACTCTCCTTTCTCTGTTTCATGGCTCTCTCCCAGTTCATCTAAATTTGAGAGACAAGTGTAGCTGGGGGAAATTGGGCACATACTCGGTCAAGGTAGGGTATTGTTTTCTGGATTCCCATAACAATCTCAGCATCAAGGACAGTAAGTGGAACAATGTCCGGGACAGGGATGGGCTTCCAAAATTTAACGCCTTATAGTGGATCCTTGTGCACAAGAAGACTCTAACTGCTGAAAATCTCAGGAAAAGGGGGATAGAAGGTCCGACAAGATGCATTCTCTGCGAGAAGGCCAAGGAAACGATAGATCATCTATTCCTGGAGTGTATTTTCTCAAAAGAGGTTTGGCATCGTGCTTATCGGGAAATACAACCAAACTTAATCCTCCCAGCTAACTAGAACAACCTCTTTGATAACTGGCACAATTACTAACACAACTCGATGCTTAAAAAGCCTGATTTCAAAAGAGCCTGGGTCGCCTTCCCCAAATTCATCTGTTGGAAACTCTGGACAGCGAGGAATAAATAAATATTTGAAGATCTAAAGGTCACACTAGGTAAATTTCTCTCTTCAGCCAAATCTCTTTGAACTGACTCACTCTCCACGAGAGGTCTAGAAAATATTCGCAAGGAGCCCTTAAATATGGAAGAAAAAATCTGGGTGGCAGATCTTTTGAACTCCCCAATTTGTCCTCTCATGGATCACAATGTCAAGAAGCAAAAACCATAAAATTGGCATATCAGAATGGATCAGAAGGAGCTCTAGCGATGGGTCAAGACCTTCAATAGTGATACTCTCTTCTTTGATGGTGCCTCTAAGGGAAATCCTGGGTTGGCAGGTGCGGGAGGAGTCCTCTTTGACTCCGATGGAAACAAAAAGAAAGACTATGCCTGTGGTATTGGCAGGAGGACTAACAATGAGGTGGAATGACTCGCTTTGATCAAAGGAATGGAAATTTCCAGGAATGACGATGTCAGGGACCTTATGGCCTTCAGAGACTCCATGCTAGTTATTAGGGAGGCCAGATCTTTGTCTATCAATCACAGAAAACCAGTCTCCAAACTTCAACACCTCTTCACCTATGTGGCCAAGGAATTTAACTCCATTTCCTTTCTCCACATCTTGAGAAACAACAACAAGGAAGTAGACAGGATGGCAAACATTGATGCTAGTCTGGATTGTGGTTTGGCGACCATCAATGGTCTCAACATGGTCATTAACTGGGTCCCTTAGTCTCCTCTCTTGTTTTCCCATGAACACCTTGATTCTTAAGACCCCTCTCATGGATTGGGACCATATTTCTCACCCCTCAAACTACAAAGTTGTTCAAATTTGCATCTGGAGTAATGGAAATATTTCCTTCGGATCCCCTTCCCCGCATAGGTCTTCTCCCACGTACTCCTGGAACACTTGGCGCCCTCATTGGTCTCATCCCACCTGTCTTGCATGCATGCATTTATTAACACCACCCTCCGCCCTGTCTTATATCACGCCACCGGGTGGTATGCTCGACATTTTTCAATTTCGAATTGTTGAGAATTGGATTCTACAGGAGCCATACATAGTTATTTGGGTTCGTAATTTGGGTCCTCACTGGTTAGTTATGGAGGATAAGGAAATGAACCTTTCTTCGCTGCAGTGCCACCGCTGCAAGAAGAATATTCAGGACAATGCAGGGGGGGTTGGAGTGAAGCGTTACCTATCAGCTTTCGACATGGTTTAGGGGCAGGGGAATGGTGGTGTTGGGAAAGCTCGTGGTTGTTTGACACATAATTTCCTTCATGGTCTCTCCAGGGTTGATGAGCTTGGAAATGGTAGAAATTGGGTATCTCTTGAGTTAGGCTCCGGACAGAGCAATGGTGGTGTAGTGAAGCCAGCTTCTCGTGGACTCTTCAACGAGCCTAGAAATGGAAAGAGCTAGACTCCTCTTGAATTGGGCACTGGCCAGAACCTGGGCAAGGTAGTGCAGCACTCTGCTCATGGGAATTCCAATGATCCTGGAAACAACAAGAATTGGACCTCCCCGCAAGGTTTGGATAGTGGATTTATCAATTTGGAGTCTCCACATGGGCAGGACAGTTTATCTTTAGAATTCCTAGCACACTTGCTGGAGCTGGAAAGTTAGGTTCGATGGCTCAGGGGTGAAAACTCCGATCAGAAAAAAGCTCTTTCACACCTGGCCACCTTCGTCCAGATCTCAAATTCTAAAATCCACAATGGCTGCAGCAAAATGAAGGAGTACTTTGATGTGCTTGTTGGAAAAATGGATAATGGTTGCCCTTGTTCAGGGGATATCAACACTTAGATTAAGTCTCTGCACAATAGTCTAAAAGTGGTTGAGTCAAAGATCGATGGCATGAGGTCGGAATCTAGAAACAGTCCTACAATCTTCCACAGAAATAACAAGGAGAACGCCGGAACAATGAATGGCATCAAGGAGAAAATTGGCCATCAATGTTCTGTCTGATATTCCATGGTTTTTCCAGAACTGCTTGGTTAAAGTCCTTTTGTAATGGCTCTAAGAAGCTAGTTAATTGTCTATCCACCTGATATGTATTTCTTTTGTTGTCTACTATTAGGAAAGTTTGTAAGTATCCACAGCTGTCATAGAATTAAGTGTGTGCATGAACTGCAAAGACTAGAAATGGAAGAGCCTGCTATGACAACTCTCCAATTTTGGGAACAGTCTTCCAGACTATATTTTGTAACTCTGCTTCTTTTTTTAATATAAAAGCTCGTCACTCGTTCTTGTAAGAAAAAAAAAATTGATGTTGATAAATTTACATTGAAAGGTTACAATAAATATGCAATCATACATAAAGGTTGCATCTCTTCATATGAAACAAGATGACCCATTTATCAAATAACTAATATCTAATGTAGACTCACTACACAACAATACATATAGAAGATGAAACAAACATTAATAACCGAAAGAAGAAAGAAAAGAAATAAGAATAGGATGAATGGTTAGACAGTCAGAAGATACCCCAAAGAAAATTAAGAAAACAAAATGACATGAAATTAGATCCACAATAGATCAACCACCGAAGGAAAACAAAGAAAATGGTGGGAGGAAAAAGGTGAATAGGTTCAATTAATTTCAAATGCATAAAAAAATAAACCATTCATGGAAGGACTACAAGGAAAATCCAAGAAATCAATACGGACCCCATAAACCAAAGTATTTCAGAGAGAATGACAACTGGTCATTTAAATGTTGTGGGATCAAGCAGTAGCAAGGCCAAAACATATATTGGATATAGCCACAATCAAGCACCCAACTAAATGTACAAAATTTACCAAGTGGGAAGGTGGTATGTAAATGCTTTTCCTATGGGGGATGGGGACACACAACGAACAACTATAACTTCAACATTCCAAGAGTCATAGTATGAAGGGGACAATCAAGCACCCAACTAAATGTACAAAATTTACCAAGTGGGAAGGTGGTATGTAAATGCTTTTCCTATGGGGGATGGGGACACACAACCAACAACTATAACTTCAACATTCTAAGAGTCATAGTATGCTAGGTCTGTGGACCAAGATACTACGAAACAAAACAATTTCCAACATTATTAAAAGAATTATAAGAAAAGAGTTCCAAAATGATACAATTAGAGAAACGAACAAATACTATCCATGTGGCCACCTGGGCACATCTAGAAGGATACCATCGACCATCATATGATACAAAATAATACATGTATTTAAATGGATAGAAGAACGCATTTTTGGAAGTAGCCCATGCATTAAGGGATTGCAAATAGAAAGAGAAAAATGGATTAAGAAGAGAAGATAGAACCAATCAAACACAAGACCTAATCACACAACTAAAGAAGCTAGTGATGAACAAGAAGTACTTGAAGAAAATAAAGGAATTCCTCGAATAAAGCCTGCTCAATAATGATGAAGACCTAGAGAATGCCCCCAAGGAAGCACATGTATGTAAAATTAGTTCCACCTTCTAGAAAGAATTGCAAATATTGGCAGTAGTAATGAATAGGAGAATAAAGGGTTTAGTAATAAAACCTAAGGTTGAAATCAATATCATCTCCTATACATTATGGGAGGAAATGGGGAAAATCCCCCTGAAACCGAGAACCATAGTAATCAGTGTGGTGAATAATGTTACTTGCACGCCCTTCAGAAGACGCACAATAATGAAAACCAACCCTTATGGCATCAAGACATGGGTAACATTTGAGGTATTGAAAATTAGACCCAAGGAAGCATACAAATATTTTTTGGTAGACCATGGATATAATCCATGAAAGGAACCATATGCTTTGACAAAGAATCCCTCATATTCTAAAAAGGCAGAACCTTTGGACAAAACAAAGAAGGTAATGGAAGCATAAACATATACCACTGGAAAAGATGAGATATCGTAAGAGAACTCTGATATAGAAAAACTCTATGGAATAACTAAGGAGACGGGGCCCATCCCCAATGAATGTGGTGTGTTACACATTAAAGTCTCATCGAGATAATATTTTGATGCAGTCCTAAGGGAATGGGCATAAGAAAATCATGAAATATACCCAAGGAATGTCAAAGACATATTCAAATTCTAGACGAAAATAGAAACCAATATGCATGAGGACGATTCAATTGTGCACACAAGAAAAATTTAAGAAGTGGGTACAAACTTGAGTACTAGACAACGAATAATTGAAGCACCAGTCAAATATAAGCACAACATAGCTGAGCCCTGACTGCGGGTGATCATCACGCGGCGATCAAGGAAGGCTCCACCATTCTTCCCCCACATGGCAGGCTGGCTCAACCATCTGGCAGAGGGCCTCAGTGGGATCCATCCCTTGAGCACTGCATTTAATCTCCCATCCTTCCACATGCTAGTTGGCCCTTTCACATGTGATTCCGTCACCCAGGATGACGTGATGGAGGTTTTCATTTATACTGTTCGACTATCTGCGTCCTTGCTTCTTAACTGCAACGGTCTGCATGTTCAATTCTCTCATACGACGCCCAGGTGCTCCCTCCACAAAGTATTAAACATGGCGCCTCATCATTCCATCAGCTTCATCTGTGTTAGCATTCCTGATTATCCCCTGCATGCTCCCGCGCCTGTTAGTACTGCTCTGTATTCCCCCTCTAGCGTGCTCGCTAACTTCACCATGACTCGTCCGCACGGAACCTCCAAGCGTGGAGCCTTTCATGGTGTTGGTCGAATTGCCACCTCCCCAGAGAAGGAAAAGAGAACCATTAGCGGCTACGACAATAGGATTACTGCTCATGTTCGAGGGCTGGTGGATGACTGGGAAGCAAATCGTGTTTATGAAATTCTTGCCTCCGGCAGCAAAGGTATCCAAATCAACTATTACTGGCTTATGAAGAATATGTTGGGAATCATGGTCGAAGAACTGCTCGAGAATTGGACCATGGCCAAGCTATCCATCATGGATACCAGGATGCACATGGTCCTCCTGAATGATATGCTTACCACACTGGAATCCAATGTGACTGGAGGCAATTTCTCCCTCTTTGAGAGAGCCACTCCCCATGGTGACCCTAGTCTCAACGTGCCTAGTAACAACACAGAGGTCCTGGAAGGTAAAGGTGGCACTCTTCCTGCAAGCATCGCAATGGCCTCTGAAGTCCACGCTTTAGGCTCTACTCTGCATGATACTTCTAGCACAGTCGTCGCGACAGTCCCAGCCCTTATTTTGGGCTCCACCTATGGGTCAGTCTCTCCTGCGGCTGTCGTGATTCAGGGGGTTCCTCCCCTTGGAGCCTCCTTCCCAACTCCTTCAACCATTGAAGCGCTGCACTGCTAAAGGGTCCGAAAAGACATGGGCGAAGCCGTTACTCCTCGCAAGACGGAACCTCTCCCGGTGTAGAACTGGGATGATGACTTCCTTGGAAACTGCCCCATCATAGAAGACAAGCCCATCCCCCTGAATGTAGAATCGGACATCTAAGGTTTCTTTGGCAGACCCAAGCTCTTTTTTGAGGTGGTTAAATTATCAGTTCTCCATGTTTTGGTCTTTCAGTTTACTGTCTAGTACTTCTCATTTTACTGAGTAGATTTAGTAGCTTGTTGTTATGGTCGATTGTATCTATGTCTATGTCTTTCAACCCATCTATGGGCAGGTCTTCAAAGACTTTATTTATGTTTTTCTACTCTACGTGAGGCAACTATTCACTTCGGAACCTCAGAATATCATATGCATGTAAGTTTTTTTGTATTATAATATAAATTATCTCTGCAGTTTACAAAAAAAAAACACAACATAGCTGAGCATGGAACACCAACATTAGGAAATCATTAAAGGATTATTTTTGTTGTAAGTCATTCTTGACACGGGATCAAATTTTAAGTATGATCCCACCTCTTACAAATTTTGTTTACCAAGTGTCAGAAAAGAATTAATTCTGGTTATTGGTTTGTTTTTGTTTCTAACATGAAACAATAGGGGTTAGATGGGAACACCTGCCCCATCCAAAAACCGCCAATTATGTAGTACTAAATGATGTTTGAAAAAGTATCACCTCCAAGTTAATTTATTTAGATTATTCTCTTTCTCTTGTAATGATTATGATTGGTAGTAAGATAATATTTGTCCTGGGAGGCATCACTGAGAGAATCAGGATGTCGATTACTAGATGATCATATTGAACTTTCAAGCAAACATGCAAGGAAAGTGGTCATGGGTGATTTAGGGGTCAGAGGAATTGCCATAGGAAAAATTCCTAGAAGAATCCATTAGTGGAAATAAGGACAAGAAAAGGTTCAATATTCCCAATGGAAGGTGATCTAATGTACACGAATAGTTCAAGAGAATAACATAGATCTGTAACCATCATTAGACATTAGCTTGGGAGAGCTATTGGATTGAAGTAAGGAACTATGATGCAAAACATGACAAGTAAAGGTCCTAGATTCTTGATGGAAGGAAATATGAGTGTCAAGTCAAGTTGTGACAAGGAAATTGGAGCTTGACCTAAAAGTTCCAAAGGAAGAGAAAAGGACAATTAAAGGTTGTATAGTCCCGATGGAAGGTGATCTGAGTGTCAAATCAAGTTGTGATGAGGACATAGAAAATCGACTTGAAAGATACATAAAAAGATAAAAGGATGTCAAGTAAAGGTCCTAGATTCCTGATGGAAGGAGATCCAAGTTTCAAATCAAGTTGTGATGAGGACATCAGAGCTCGACATGAAAGAGCCATCGTGTCATGTCCCAAAATTTTGCATTGGGTCACATTGGCCTAAGCCCCTTGGCCATACTCATGATAGTTTGTCAAATTGATGCTAAGGGTCAAATAATTGCCAAGAATGATGTCCAAGTTAGTAATAATGTGAAATTAGATCCAAATGGACAAGGTGGGTCACATTAAGAGAAATTCCCAATTCAAAGTTTGTAATATACCCATCCAAATGAACTGTCATGGAGGAAAATTACTAGTTCCCTCGGTTGAGGGTGGAAGCATTGGGATTTGAAATAAGGGGGATAATAAATGATGTTTGGACATTAGAATCACATAAATATTTAATAAACGAGATAAATTAATAAATACAAGGGAAAATAAGAGTGGCAATTGATCATGAAGACACATGGAGGATGTGGGACCCCCACAAGCTAGATTTTCTATGCCACATGGCATCCTCCTCTTGTCAATTCGAATCCATAAGGATTCCAACGTTCTTGGGATTATTTGGAAGTCTCATACACTTGGAAATATGCATCATAGTTTGAATTGGGATGGAAGTGTAACTACCATGGAAAAGGAAGAGTCAAATGAGAGGTTCTTGGACACTTGGACTAGATTCCCTAGCTCTATGACAACAATGATGAAGATGCTATGACACCTATGACACAAATCATACCTAAAATCTGACATATGACATATATGACATATCAAGGCTAAAAATAGCCTCCAAGAAGGTTCCCAAGTGAGTTAGGGCAGCCAAAGAGACACCAATTCGAATTTGGAGAAGGAGGAGGCTAGAATTGGAAGGACAAGTGGCATACTTGGGAATCTCTTCCCAAATTGAGTTGGCATGAATCTCATGGATAGAATTTGAATTGGGGAAGCCTTGTGAAGTTTATAAAAGTCAAGAACAAAGAATAATACCATATTTTTATCATTTTACATTTTTCATTTGGAGAGGAGAGCTAGTGGAGTGTTACTCTACTTGCCTTAGCACCAATTTCGAGGGTGAAATATTCCCATCCTAATTGGAAATTGGAGAGGCCATTCAGACCTTTAATTTGGAGCTAAAATGGATTCTTTTGTTATAGGTTGAAGCTACAAGGAATCTCATGGTCACATCTCTTTCAGCTTACTTCTACAACCATTCTTCTATTTCTTGGCATATTCTTGCTCCTTGAGGAGAGGCGCACTTGTTGAGGTGATGAACTCTTTGGGATAGATATTGAGGCCCCATATCTTTTTAATATGCTATATATAATCCATTTTTGCTTCTCAGAATACTTTCAGGTAGAAACTCAAACATATTTGATGTAAAAATGTTAAACTATGAACAAATGGTGTCATTTCCCCAATACCTTGTTATTTGCACTTGAAGTGATATAAAATTCGAATGGTTTAGTAAATGTATGATGTATTAATGTTGTATGGAGTTCAATTAATATGATGAAGAATTTTCATATTCATTATACAAGCATTTCGAGCAATATTCTTAAGTTTCATAACCATTTGTGAAGATTTACTATCATTTCCCCCAAGGTCAAAACTAGTGTTTTTGTATTTGATTTGAGAGGGTTGTATCAAACTTAATAAACTGAATGGTGATGCATATGATACCATATTTGTGTCCCATATATATCCCATTCTTCTATTCATAAATTTAAGAGTGTCCCATAGCATTTGGAGAGCCATTTCTAACACCTACCCCTAGAGGAATTGAACCCCTAATTGCTGGTCAAATTCCCTACATTAGCTAGAATTAAAAGGAGAGTTAAAGAAGAATTTTGAAGAATCTAAAGCATCCATGAAACTCACAATAATGTCCTAATACCATCCATATACCTTCTATAACAATTTGGGAGAAGTTGGAGCCATTTGGAGATCAAGAAGCCAAAACTAGTTAAGAGAAATTGCTAGTCAAATCCCCTACCTTGGCCATAATTCTAAGGAGAGTTGAAGAAGAATTTTGAAGAATATAAAGAATCCATGAAACTCATAATCATGTCTTAATACCATCCATATACCTTATGTGACAATTTGGGAGCATTTGGAGCCATTTGGAGGTCAAGAAACCAATACTAGTTAAGGGTCGAACTAGTGGAAAATTGAAATTTTCACCATTTAAATAAATTTCTAAAAAGGGACATTACAGTGGTATAAGAGCATGGTCCTTGCACCTGTGAATTAATATCATAAATTGAAGAATAATTTGCAGCCATTTCTTACTATTATGATGAATCCTATGCATACAATTCTTATGAGTAATATGTAGATGATTGTGAGCAATATGAAGCAAAATGTGAATGGTTTGAGGAAGAGGTTCCATCATGCAACACTTATTACAATTTCATGAGGAATGAAGATTATTATTATGACCCTATGTATGATAAATATGAGTGTGTCACACTACCAAAGTATAATTCTATGAATGAGTTACAAAGATGGAGAGCAACATATAAAACCTTGCCCCAACAATATTAGGCATAAATTGATTTGTATAAGGGAAATACAAAAAAGGCCCCTCCTTTTGAAGACTTTGCTGATTGGGTGTTTTCAAATAGGCCCAAAATTGAAGATGTGGATTTAGTGAAGAAATTTTTATGCCATTCTTTTAAAATACCTTGGAGAGAAAATCATATGTGTGTGAGTGAAAAGAGCAGTGAAATATAAAAACCTTTAGGGAATGCATCTATTTCCTACTTGATGAGAGTTTTTGGGTTTTCTTCAAAAATAGATTCCAAATATATTGATCTTAAGGAAACCAAGGGTAAAAATGCATCATCTTGCTTGAAGGAGAAAAAGGAGGAGACCCATGAACCACCTAGTTTTGAAATAGGTGAAGTAGAAGAAGCAGTACATGAAGAAGATTGAAAGTCACTCCCAAGTGACTCTGAAAAAGATGGATACATCACATGAGCATGAAGAAGATTCTATTGAAAATATTGAATATAATTTCGAGACACATTCTACCTTGGAAATGAAACAGAGAGCATTTACTGGTGGATGATTGAACTATGAAGGAGTACCTAATGATGGGTGCTCACACCTCTATGTTGGTGACATAGAGATCACTTTTGAAAGTGTTGTTGCAATTCAAAATTCCATTAAACATGAAAATGGAGACCTTGTAGAAGTTGAAGAAGAAACAAGATCAACTTCCCCATCACCACTTGAGCTTCATGAAGTAGGTCCAAGCAAGAAGGAATATGATGAGGAGGTTCATTTGCAAGAGCCTCATTTTCTTGAAGGGTACTTGAAGATGAATGAAAAGAAGATCCAAGAGACCCTTAGCATACTCCATGACACTCAAGAATTGGTGTCAAATTCTTGTTGGAGAGTTTCTTCATTGAAGGATCCATCCCTCCTTGGAGACATGGAGAAGATTCAAAGAGCAATGTGCCACATCAAAGGTAATTTCATGTCTTTGTTTTTTGATAGAAACAATTTGGTTGAGTTTAATGAATTGTTACATGATTCATACTTGAAGAATTATGAGGATATTCATAAACTCAATATTCAAAATGAGCAACTTCTTGAAAGGTTGCAATATACTTGTTCTTCCTCCTATGTTTCAAATTGTCATATGGTAGATTGCATGGAGGATTCTCATGACATGGTAGATCATGAGAAACATGGAAATTTTCATGTTCTTGATGTGTTTGAAGATGAGATTGATGGGATCCAATCACTTGATGTGGTGGAAGAGGAACTTGAGTTTCCTCTTGGAAATGGTGACACAATTTTTGAAGAAGTGTATGATTCCACTAGCTTGGAACCAACCTATGAGGAAAGTTTTTCACTTTTGAGGGAGGTGCATGATCCTACCATTATGGATCATTAACATGAGGACACTTCTGCACTTTCTGATCATTTGGGTGAGTTGGTTCATTCTCCTACATCCTACACTTCCATATTTTGCAACATTCATTCTAATGAAGTATGGGCGAAAGGTTTATTTTTGATGGTTCCACATGAGGAGTATGAAACTCCTATCCCTCTTTTATCTGATGAAATTATTAGGGACATTTCTTATTTACAATTTCAGCAGCATTTCTTGTTACCTTATGATGAAACACATCTACATGGATGCACTTATGATGTTCACTTGAGTCACTTGAAGACTCATGATTTTCCTTGCTCTTTGCTTAGTTAAATTGACATTGGAGGAAATTAATCCACTACTTGGGTGAAGATATATATGATTGGGGCAAATTCTTATTGGCAGCAACATCCTTGGTTATCTCTTGACAATACACATGTTCATGGGTGCACAATTATACTTATGTGAGCCCCTTAAAGGCTCATTGTTTTCTTTGTTCTCTACTTGGTTCAGATTTTAGTGGAGGTTCTTCATTCACTTCTTGGATGAAAGAACACATGGCTGATTATTTTGATGCATCTGACATCCTTTTGGAGTAGCATTATAGGATATGGGATCCTCACCTATGTCATTGGAGCAGATTTGATTGGTCACTTGAAGATTGTATGCACTTGGAAAATGGTGGTCTACTTACTTTGAGGTATAAGCACTTTCATGATTCTCTGATGAGGCACCTCCTTTAAGTACATTTTTATTATGTTTTTATGTACTTTGATGATATATATTTTGTACTCATGATGTTTGGAAGGATGCATACAATAAAATGGGATCCATGAATTCTCTTTCCTAATGGTATGGGTTGGAGAGCACTCCTAATTGTTGGAGTGCAATACAAGCAATGTGACCCTGGGATAACTTTTATTCTCATTGGTTTCAATTTTTTGGGGAAACAAGTAGTATGGGGGATGGATTCACCACTTAATAAAGTGATTTTAATCATAGTAGTGCAGCAACAAGCATGGTGGTTCCTCTCTAAAATCTTCATGGAATCTCGAAGACTCAAAGTTGGGTGACTCAGTGGAAACTTCAAAGAATTATGCAGTGGTATCAGAAAGGGTTTCCAAAATATGAAAGAGGTAAAGAGTAATTGTGAAAACTTGGTTTTGATGGATTTAATTAACATTTTTTTGTTTAGTGGTGATGTTACAGGGGATATCAAAATGAAAAAGAGAACCCAAATCTCCTTGTTTTTGGAAACACACAATTGTAGTGCGTGAGTGGCTATACTCAAAGTTTTAAAAGAGAAGTCTTGGGAAGCAAAATTTTGGAAATAAATCAGGTTCTTCCACATACATGTGTTGAAATGATTGAGGACAAGCAATATTGGGAAGGGAGGATTTGTCCTGTCCCAAAATTTTGCATTGGGTCACATTGGCCTAAGCCCCTTGTCCATACTCATGATAGTTTGTCAAATTGATGCTAAGGGTAAAATAATTGCCAAGAATGATGTCCAAGTTAGTAATAATGTGAAATTAGATCCAAATGGACAAGGTGGGTCACATTAAGAGAAATTTCCAATTCAAAGTTTGTAATATACCCATCCAAATAAACTGTCATGGAGGAAAATTAATAGTTCCCTCTGTTGGGGGTGGAAGCATTGGGATTTGAAATAAGAGGGATAATAAATGATGTTTGGACATTAGAATGGCATAAATATTTAATAAAGGAGCTAAATTAATAAATACAAGGGAAAATAAAAGTGGTAATTGATCATGAAGACACATGGAGGACGTGGGACCCCCACAAGCTAGATTTTCTATGCCACATGGCATCCTCCTCTTGTCAATTCGAATCCATAAGGATTCCAACGTTCTTGGGATGAGTTGGAGGGCTCATACACTTGGAAATATGCATCATAGGTCTAAATGGGATGGAAGTGTAACTGCCATGGAAGAGGAAGAGTCAAATGAGAGGTTCTTGGACACTTGGACTAGATTCCCTAGCTCTATGACAACAATGATGAATATGCTATGACACCTATGACACAAATCAGACCTTGTTATAGGTTAAATAATCACTTCTCCATCCATGATAACATTGCCCTGTCGATCACACAAAAAGACATTATGGATGGAAGAGCTAGATTAACCTTAGATGATTTGATATTGAGATCCCACATCTTCAGTTGAAAACTATATTTTTTCTGCATACTTCATTGGAAATGCGCAACTCTTATAACTGGCATCTAGCACATCTTGCACAGGTTCCACTATGGAAAACCTGCGCACATATCCTAAAAGGTGTATGTGCGAGTCATTAAGAGCACTAGCTGTGTACCATGCGCAAGTTGGCTAGTATCATACTCGTGCACATATTAAGATGAAAAGGAAAAATATATTAAGAATACGAATTGGGATTAGTTGAGTTTGGTATTATAACTCCCCCAACCTCCCAATTCAACTTTCTCATGAATCTAACTTCCTACCTTGACCATAAATACAAGGGTAAATCATGAGGAAGAGGCCAATCTAAGGAGAAAGCTATTGTTATGCTGAAGGAATTTCTAGTCAAGAGAGGAGCGGAAGCCTAGAACTTGGTTGCAGAAGTGCTTGGAACAAGATCAGGTATATCAGTTGTATTTTGTTGCATTTATTTGACAGTAAAGATCGAGATATCCTTCCCGTCCCAATTAAATGTCAATTTCACTGGATGTTTGATTATAATTAATATTATATTGTTTTGTCAATAGCATTATCTGTTTATAGACAAATCGTTTTGAGAAAGGTTGATGGTTGTAGAAGTGCTTGGAACAAGATCAAGTATATCAGTTGTATTTTGTTGTGTTTCTTTGACAATAAAGATCGAGATATCCTTCCCGTCCCAATTAAATGTCAATTTCAATGGATGTTTGATTATAATTAATGGTATATTGTTTTGTCAATATCATTATCTGTTTATATTCAAATTGTTTTGAGGACGGTTGATTGGTTTTATAGGTGTGTTGCTGTAGAGATCGAGAGAAATCTAGGACCAACTGCCATAAATAAGGTACTCTTTCTCAAACCCTAAATCTCATTTGCTTACAGTAATTAGTGTAAAACCCTAATATATCTATCTGACAACCCCATGTACGTTGATAGCATCCATCCCATGCTATAGGGTATAATACTTAACAACAAACTTGAATGATGACATCTGACATATATGACATGTTAGGTCTAAAAATAGCATCCAAGAATGCACCCAAGTGAGATAGGGCAGCCAAAGAAACACCAATTCGAATTTGGAGAAGGAGGAGGCTAGAATTGGAAGGACAAGTGGCATACTTTGGAATCTCTTCCCAAATTGAGTTGGCATGAATCTCATGGATGGAATTTGAATTGTGGAAGCCTTAGGCATTTTATAAAAGTCAGGAACAAAGAAGAATACCATCTTTTTTCATTTTACATTTTGCATTTGGAGAGGAGAGCTAGTGGAGTGTTACTCTACTTGCCTTAGCACCAATTTCGAGGGTGAAAGATTCCCATCCTAATTGGAAATTGGAGAGGCCATTTAGACCTTTCATTTGGATCTAAAATGGATTCTTTTGTTACAGTTTGAATCTATAGGGAACCTCATGGTCACATCTCTTTCAGCTTACTTCTACAACCATTCTTCTATTTCTTGGCATATTCTTGCTCCTTGAGGAGAGGCGCACTTGTTGAGGTGATGAACTCTTTGGGATAGATATTGAGGCCCCATATATTTGTAATATGATATATATACTCTATTTTTACTGCTTAGAATACTTTCAGGTCGAAATTCAAAGAGATTTGATGTAAAAATGCTAAACTATGAACAAATGGTGTCATTTCCCCAATACCTTGTTATTTGCACTTGAAGTGATATCAAATTCGAATGGTTCAGTCAATGTATGATGTATTAATGTTTTATGGAGTTCCATTAATATGCTGGAAAAAGTCTCATATTCATTATACAAGCATTTGGAGCAAAATTCTTAAGTTTCATAACCATTTGTGAAGATTTACTATCATTTCCCCCAAGGTCGAAACTAGTCTTTTGTATCTGATTTGATAGGGTTGTATCAAACTTAATAAACTGAATGGTGATTCATATGATACCATATTTATGTACCCTATATATCCCCTGATTCGTTTCAGAAATTTGAGAGGGTCCCATAGCATTTGGAGAGCCATTTCCAACACCTACCCCTTGGGGAATTGAACCGCTAATTGCTAGTCAAATTCTCTACATTGGAAATAATTAAAAGAAGAGTTTAAGAAGAAATTTTAAGAATATAAAGAATCCATTAACCTCATAATAATGTCTTAATACCATCCATATACCTTCTGTAACAATTTGGGAGCATTTGGAGCCATTTGGAGATCAAGAAGCCAATACTAGTTACGGGAAATTGCTAGTCAAATCCCCTATTTTGGCCAGAATTCTAAGGAGATTTGCAGAAGCATTTTGAAGACTATAAAGAATCCATGAAACTAATAATAATTTCATAATACCATCCATATAAATTTTGTGACAAGTTGGGAGCATTTGGAGCCATTTGGAGGTCAAGAAACCAATACTAGTTAAGAGTCGAACTAGTGGAAAATTGAAATTTTCACCATTTAAATAAATTTCTAAAAAGGGACATTACACATCGAAAGATAAAAGGACAAGTAAATGTCCTATATTCCCCATTGAAGGAGATTCGAGTGTTAAATGAATATGTTATGAGGACATTGGAGCTCGACCTGAAAGAGCCATTAAAAAGGACAAGTAAAGGTCCCATATTCCCAATGGAAATATGAGTGCCAAATCAAGTTGTGATGAGGACATCGAAGATTGACTTGAAAGAGCCATCAAAAGAGAAAAGGAAAAGTATAGATCCCATATTCCTAATGGAAGGAAAGTTGAGTGTCAAATCAAGTTGTGAATATGAAATCATAATTTGACTTGAAAGATCCATCAGAAGAGGAAGGGATAGGTCAAGGTCCCAAATTTCCAATAGAAGGCGGGCCGATTAACAAATTGATTTATAACTAAGACATCAAAAATTAATTTGCAATATCCATTAGAGAAATATAGTACATGTAAATATCCTAGCCTCTTGAAAGAATGTGACCAGAACCAGTTAAAACATCAGAAGATAGAGATTGGATAATAACATGGGAAAACCCCAATGAAGCAAGAAACAATGAAAACATAGGCAAGGAAAAGGCCATTACTGAAATATTAATGAACAATGGAATAGAGAAAGGACCCAACAAAGTATGAGGAGGCACACTACCCTTAGAGAGATACATCGCTCAGATACAAAAAAAAATCCAAAGAATGTGATTGACTATTAATCTAGAAATTCAGAAAGGATTATGTGATATCCAGGTTTATGATTGCAAAAGATATAAACACCAAATTATAAAATATGACAGACCATCAACAAATCTAAACATAGATATCGGTTAATGAGAAAATTATAAGCTAAGCTAAGTCCACCATTTATTCTCATATGAATAAATATGCAACTAATTGAAGATGATTAATTCTAGAAAATATCACACCATAAGCATAAATAAATATCCAAAGATCGACAGAGATACTAAAATAGGTACAATAAGAGATATTGATAACCCATGTGAAAAAGAATATCCATGAAAAATCCGTTAATTTATGAGTCAGTTACAACATTTACAAGATAGTATTTAGCTACAAAAAACCTAGAGTAATGCCAAACTTGGGAATCCAACAATTCATCAAAAATAATATTTTTACAAAAAAGTGCAGATAATATAAGTCATCTAGAACAATTGGAAATTCATCCGTACATCTCGACACGCTCGCATGAATATCCAAGAAATCATTTAGTGACAAACAACTCTTAACAAAAGGATGCGATCTCTTGCAACATCATCATCATCCATGCCTCATTTGTTGATGGAATAGGCTTCACAATAGGGGGAGGAACAACATACACCTTAGGGGATAGAGTAGACTCCATCTTGTAGGGAAAACCCAAATAACCAATAGAAGATGAAGGAACTGTGGAGAAGCACTTGCTAAATGGAAAAAAGGACACCCAAAATTGTTGGTTGAAATATCTGTGAAACATAATGCAAGTGTCCCATTTGGTAAGCGATGAGGCCCATTCAGGAACCACCTCACTATCCAACAATGAACCCCTCTCACACTCAACAACATCCCAAAACCACAAACCAACATCCTCCAACGCTATCACAAAGTCACCAAGCAATTTCACCATTTGGAGAAAAAGATGGAGATGTGCTAGGAAACAAACATTAGGAAAATGACAGGAAAGAGCTCATTTTAATACAAGGTAGGCCAAGGAACAATTATGGCACATGCACCATCCCTCATACTAACCATATCACTCTTCTTAATGAAGATCCGATAGTGAAATTGCAGATCTATGTGAAATAACTAAACATATCAATTCACAATATGAAAAAAAAATCCCATCAATGCCAATAGTGTCAGTGACACTAGATGTCACGAAGAGATGTCATATGGCATCAAGAGGCACCAAAATCCACATAAAATATTAGGGGAAATCCGCATAATAAGCATGATTATTAATGGACATTAAAAATTGATACATGTGGTAGATCAATAACAACACCCCATATAAGATTCCATCAAAATCGATAGGCACAAGGAAAGGTCCCCAACACCTGATGAGAACGAATCCAAGAAAAAGAAATAGTAGTGGACAAATAGGTGGTGGATATTGAGGAAGGACTAGAGGATCCAATGAGGCTATACATATGTCTTGGTTGGTTAAACAATTTTTATATATGATGCAACTCATAAAGTAAGACCATACCTAATAGTGGTCCCATTATCTGGATCATGAGAGGCCATCATGGATTTTCCAGCTAAGAACTTCCCTACCACCATAACACAAAAGTTGTCATCAAATTATTGACATCGAGAAAGATACATTAGGAACAAACAAGGGTTCCTTGATGACTAGGTCATAATTTGCAGATAAAGAAATACCATACAATAATGGTATCCTAAAAAATTGAGACAAGCGACGCCAACATTTATCCATGTGAGAAATTAAGACCCATTATGGGAGGAGCATAATAAACAATAAATAAAGTAATCACACTAAATAAAAATACAATGAGAAGGGAAGATTGCATTCAAAATAACAAGGATAGCAATAAAACCAACAAAGAATGTGAATTGAGGACCAAATAGTGAAGAACATGGCACCTAGCCATGGAGATTATCGACATAGATAACTGTTGTAGTCTAGGGAATCGTACAGGTTACCAGTAGTACATCATATAAATAGACATATATATCACATGAACATATATCATACACACATAAGTAAAGAGAGTACGTGGCACAACAAAAACAATCCTTTGTATTAACAGATATAAAGTATTGTACAATGCTCAATGCCTTCATTCTCCTTGGATCATGGCACAATATACTATATATAATGTTTACAATTAGTTATTTGGTTATAAATTACAGATAGGTAGGCTACCTGACCGACTACACTGACTCAACCATAGCCGGGTGGAGGACCTATTCATCCAGTCGACTAGGATCCTCCAACATATCCCCCACCAAAAAAATGTTTCTTCATCCTTAAGAGAATAGGTGGGTACACAATCAAACTAAAAATACAATTGCTTATTCAGATTTTTCTTATGGCTGCTGCTGAGGAGATAGGACAATGGAATGATTGGATTCACTGCATGCTTCAATGATAGCACTGGCAGAGGAGACAAGTCGATGCTAGAAATCTTCCCACTCATGGAGAACTATCTGGATCCTTAAGCTGATTGAGGTGAGGTTAGATAGTTTGGAAATATTTTTAGTGACTGAATCGTTTTTTATATTTTTCATTTTTCATCCCAAAAATCAAGTGCTGATTGTTGGCGTTGGTAAGTAACTTGTCGATCTGGGAAGATATGAGGTGTAATTTTTCTTGTGATGGCTTTGCTTGCTTTTCCCACTGCTCGGCATTATTATGCACTACTTGTAGTCAGTTTTGTTCAAGATCAATATGATTCTTGAGATCCTACAAAGTTTTCGGATCTACTAAGGCCTTCTACTGAAATACAGTCGCTAAAGTATTCTGAATCTTGCTCATTTATGCAAAAACTTGTCCATAATGTAAATACCAATTGTTCAGGACATTGGCTGACTGCTTTGCTATCGGTTCATTTTCCCTCAATTTAGTATGTCGCTCCAAAAATAGTCAGTACTGATTGTATAGTAGCATTGTTGTCTGTTGTTCATTTCCAAGTGCAAGTAATGACACAAATAAGCTCATTATTTGATCTAGTGGCATTTTAGCAAAGGTTCGACACAAGATCGGGTCTACCTCCCTTATCAAGATGTCACAATTTTTTAGTACTTCGGCTTGCTCATCTTCAACAGTGTCTAGTTTTCTTTTGTCATTTGACCACCGTTTCTTTTGTTCCTTGATTATGGTCTCGAGGAGGGAAATGATTTCGTAATATTTTTCCGTGGTAGAATCAAAAGTGATTGGAGCACCTAAAGAATCTGTGAGCGACTGCAGTGGTATCCTTGGATGATTCTTTTGTGGTCCCTTTCTCTTTTTCTTCTTCTTCTGAGATGGGTTTCTTGACTGCTAAGGAGATTGAAGAGGTGTAAGCAAGGGTATAGATGGAGTGGAAGTGGAAGCAGTCGGCACTGGTATAGTAGAGAAGGGATTGAGAGGAACTGAAGTCATCACTAGAAGGATAGTCAGGACAAGCATGGTTAATGAAGGGATATTGATAGTCGAATGAGTAGGTATGGTTGAAACGACTGGTAAATTCATAGAGGATGGAAGTTGGTCGACTGGGTTGGGGGATCAAAAGACAAGGGTTGGTGTGGTGGTCATTACCGATGGGATCGCAGATGTTCACTGGTGTAAATTTTAAGTAATCGTGGAAATGCGACTGTGCTGATTGTGGAATGAGAAAAAAATGGTGTAAGTACAAGATCTAGAGAGACTCTTTCTATCGTGACTTGGTGTTTTCCTAATATATTCGTTCGAATGGGACCTTTTAGCAACTTTGTAGAATGTTTGGATCTAGGAGGGGGTCTAGCTCAGGTATCAGGTGGAGATGTTGACTGTATAATAGGTTTGTTCAGAACAAATTTTGCCAATTTGTGGAATTTATATGGAATGGAGTCAATGAACTTGTGGAATTTTGGGTCTTGTAGAGTGGCACGGTAAGCTTGCTCTGAAGGGTCTTCTTCAATATAGGTTGCGTTTTGGGTGGGGAATTATCAAAAATTCCTAAGGGTTCTTCTTCATGTGACTAGGGTCAAGCTTTTGTTAATATTCAATATGCTAAGACAGAAAATAGCAGCATTACATTCCATTTCACAATAATAGCATATACAGGATCACTGAAGAAACAACAAGCACAACATAAACACAAGAGACACAGATTTATCCTGGGAAACCCTCATGGGGTAGAAAACCCAGCAAAGCTTCCTCAATATAGATGACTAGCAATATACAAAGATGAAAACCAAAGACATGATCTCCTCCTCCACCATAGCAGACCTTTCCTTCACAAGTGCGCTACATTCTGAGTGAGGGAAGTGTGTGTATAATGAGGAACACACCTCCTCTATTTATATACATCTCCGACTTGTACTTTATATTAACTAGGTCAACCCCAACTTTACCACTGGGTTAAACACCCCACTACAACTGACTGGGCCAACCCCACTAGGGTGGTCTAACAACCCTTTGACCCACATAACACATACAGGGACGACCCCCACTAGGGAAGTCTAATAACCCAAGTTACCACATTCCAACGGAGGAATAAACATCTCCGGATATACAATAAGATCTTCACGGAGGAATGAAACATCTCCGGAATAATAAAGTACAAATATAATATTCTTTGAAGTTACAATATCTCAACACTCCCCCTTAATGAGAAGGATATTATAACAGCATCTTCACGAGCAAGGAGTCATCAACATCATACATGATAAATCTATAAATCATTGGAAGCTTTCTCAACATCATTAGTAACTCAAGCAGTTACTGGAACATCTTCAATACTGGAACATTAACATCTTCAGTACTGAGTCTTTATCTTCTGCAGCACTCGAATAGCTACAGCAACATCTGGATCCTCACGATCATCAGCATCGTCATCACATCATCTCGATCTACAGCATCTGGATCATCACGATCTACAGCATCTGGATCATCTCGATCTACAGCATCTGTATCATCTTGATCTAAAGCATCTGGATCATCACGATGTACAGCATCTGGATCATCTTGATCTACAGCATCTGGATCATCACGATCTACAACATCTAGATCATCTCGATATACAGCATCTGGATCATCACGATCTACAGCATCTGGATCATCATGATCTACAGCATCTGGATCATCTCGATCTACAACATCTGGATCATCTCGATCTACAACATTTGGATCATCATCTCTATCTACATGATCAACAACATCGTCATCTAAATCAACACGATCAGCAGCATCGTCATCTAGATCATCAGTATTAGTATCCACACCAATACAAGCATACACATCATCAATACAAGTATCCTCATCAATACAAGTATACACATCATCAATACAAGTATACATACAAGTATCATCATCAATACAAGTATACATACAAGTATCCTCATCAATACATATCATCAATACAAGTATACATACAAGTATCCTCATCAATACACATCATCAATACTAGCAGCATACCCTGCAACACACATGATCATATTATAGGATGATCAATCCCGCTCTGTTTAGGACATAGGTCCATGGATGATACAATCCAGATCAAGTTCCAGGATGATCAATCCTTATCACTTTTTAAGACAAGTCTCATGTCTAGGGACGATGCAATCCCATCACGTACATTTTGAACCTAGTTCACGGACGATGCAGTCCTCTCATGTACATTTTGAACCCAGTTCATGGACGATGAAATCCTCATGTACATTTTGAGCCCAGTTCATGGACGATGCAGTCCTCTCACATACATTTTGAACCCAGTTCATGGACGATGCAGTCCTCACGTACATTTTGAACCTAGTTCATGGACGATGCAGTCCTCACGTACATTTTGAACCCAGTTCACGGATGATGCAGTCCTCTCACATACATTTTGAACCCAGTTCATGGACGATGCAGTCCTATCTTCAATTCTCGGAGACATCAGTCTACGGATCAATTCTGGGACCGAAGTTCGGGGAAGATACAATCCCCTACCTGTTCATTCAGGACTTCATTATCGGAGACCCAGTCTACGACTCAATTCTGGGACCGAAGTATGGGGACGATACAATCCCCCACTTGTTCATTTAGGACTTTATTTTCGAAGACCCAGTCTACGGCTCACTTCTGGGACCGAAGTCCGGGGACGATAAAATCCCCCACCTGTTCATTCAGGACTTTATTCTCGAAGACATATGTCTACGGCTCACTTCTGGGACCGAAGTCCGGGGACGATACAATCCCCCACCTGTTTATTCAGGACTTTATTTTTGAAGACATATGTATATGGCTCTCTTTAAGACTGAAGTCCAGGGATGATCCAATCCTCACATTTCCACCAAGGACTTCATTCTCGAAGACATACATCTACGACTCTCTTTAGGACTGAAGTCCAGGGATGATCCAATCCTCACATGTCCACCAAGAACTTCATTCTTGAAGAAATACGTCTATGGCTTTCTTTAGGAATGAACTCCAGGGATGATCCAATCCTCACATGTCCACCAAGGACTTCATTCTCGAAGACATACATCTACAACTCTCTTTAGGACTGAAGTCCAGGGATGATCCAATCCTCACATGTCCACCAAGGACTTCATTCTCGAAGACATACGTCTACGGATCTCTTTAGGACTGAAGTCCAAGGATGATCCAATCCTCACATGTCCACCAAGGACTTCATTCTCGAAGACAGACGTCTACGACTCCTTTTAGAACATGTGTTCAAGGATGATGCAATCCTTCTTGTTTCTCGGAGACACCTGTCTACGGCTCCTTTTAGAACATGTGTTCAAGGATGATGCAATCCCTCTTCTTTCTCAGAGACATCTATCTATGCATCCTTTTAGAACATATGTTCAAGGATGATGCAATCCCCTTGTCACCTTAGACCCTGTCTAAGGACCATCCACCAACCTCTTTGTCGGCATCACCAATATAGGTATCCACATCATCGACCTCACTGTCGATGCGGGCAATCTCATCATAAGTGATCACATCACTCCCCCTTTCAAGGAGGGTCCTTCTAAACTATATTAAGTTTGTCTCGGAAAACTTTACTTGAGGTAGAGGTTTGGTTAGTACATCGGATCAGTAGAGGTTTGGTTAGTACATTGGTAACTTGTTACAAATTTGAACTTTAATTCCTTTCTGCACCATATCTTGTATATAGAAATGTCAGATCTCTATGTGCTTTGACTTATAATGGAACACTGGATTCTCTGCCATTTTCATACAACTATGTTTGTCACATAGGATCACAGTTGGGTCTATCTCTAAGTCAAACAATCCTAAATCCATACTTATTCACGACTAGCAGAGAAAGTAGCCATATATTCCGCTTGTGCTGAGAGCCACACTAGACTGCTTCCTGCTAAAACACAAGATCATGACTGATCCCAGACAATAACATCTTCTCGATGTGCTCTTCCTGTCTGACACACTTTCCGCTCAATCAACATCTGTGTAGCCATCTGAAGTCATGATCTCCAAGATAACATAGATCAAAGTTTAAGGTATCGTTTAGGTACCTAATCACATGCTTTGCAGCTATCAGGTGAACTCGTCTAGGTTCCACTAGATACTGTCTCAAGGTGTTTCACATCAAAGCATATATCTGACCTAGTATTCATTAGATACATCAATGACCCAATAATTTTTCTGTACAGAGTTATATCCACTAACTCTGATGAGTCATCCGCTAAAGCTTCAAGTTGGAATCCATGAGAGTGGCCATTCCAACACATCAAGTCTTCTCAAGATTTCTCAGCATACTTTCCCTGGTTGAGAAAGATTCCTTACGAGCCTTGCCATACTCTTAGACCTAGGAAGTAATGCATCAATCTGAGATCTTTCATTTTCATTTCTGCAACCATCTTCTTCTTTCTTTTCATGATCTGTTTCTCATTCCCTGTCAGAAAGATATCATCTACATACAATAATAGTATGATCCATAACCTTAAGGTAAAGGTTAGGAACAACTTTACTTTTGGTAAAGCCCAAGATTATCAAGAAACTGTCAATTCTCCCTTTGTGACTGAACATCATTCACACTCTGCATTGAATGATCTTCTGCATATCTATCTGTGCCATCTCTTGTCAGATGGGTCTACTGATATGAGCCTCAATATCATTCGCTCTATGGTGAGTTCCTTCTTGCATCCATGTCATCTGTGTATAGAAAACCATATTCATCCTTGTAGCAAAGGTTGAGATCCACATCACCCATGGTGATCATTAAGCTCATCAATTTACTATCGATCTTGGGTACCTATACAGAACCTGATTCACACTTCTTCTTTAATTACTTCATTAAGAGAATGGTCTTATCTAATCACTTGGAGCAAACATCTCGTCATGATTCTCTTCCTCTTTCTAAGAGAATATTCTAGCCATGAGCCTTCTATATTTTGTTTGATTTGTAAATCTTCTTGTTGAACATCCATAACTTGTTCGGTGTTCATCAGTCTTCATGATCTTTCCTACAAAACAAAATTACGTACATGATTAGTAATACTTCATAATCATGAAATCATGTTGACATGATAACCTATTATGCATACAGATATCATTTACATAGTTATGCAACTATCTTGACCAATACTTTGGCACAACACTTTTCCATATCCTGTATGCATACAGTGGCTATCTAGATGCCTTCCATCTCTACCAGAACATACTATCGAGAGTGTGCACAGCTCTCAGCATGTCAGCAAAGAGGTTTCATTCTATACAAGCAACAATGCAATGTTTGTCCAACTTACCAATCATATGCATATTAGTGGTATATTGTTCAATGCTCTATGAATGTTTACACTCAGCATGATATATTCTAGGAATACAAATATGCATACAAGCAATATCATTTACTATTTCAAATAACAACTCAAATACTTATCTTTTATGTTTGTGTGGTTGCCTCCCGCTTGATCTTCTATATGTCTTTTGAACTTCTATTCATTATGTACCACTGTGCATGCTCAAGTGTGCACTAGTGTCATCCTCATGATATCATACACAAACATACATTCATTAGTATATTCTCAATATTATCAAAACATTATAATTCTAAATAATATTGAATATGTATAGTCATGATCATTAGTATTCAGGGTTTCAAGGAAGTCTTCTTTTACTCATGCATATTCTTGTTTGATCATAGTACTCTTCTGGTTAATTAAATCATCAAGATAAGAGACATAATATGCATAAACCCTTGATTACTAACTTTATGAATAAGCATAACCAATCATACCAAGTATACTTATATAAGGGATCCTAACACAAGGTAAGATTCTAACTTGACATAGGAAAACATACCTGGATTAGTATACCTACTTAGTTATGTCTAACATACCTAAACAATATCTTCTTTGTTCTCTTCAATGATTTAGAGATCCTGTGCTAGAATCTGCATATCTCATAGGTTAAGCATAATATAACAAAGTCATACATACCTCGTAAGTAGAACAAAGATTATGGACGAGTCTTTGTCTTCATGTTGTCATGGTCATGGAACTTGATTTGTCTTTCGTGATGTACCTGTATCTTGTTAGCGGACAACATCAACCTCATACAACACCATAATGCATTAGTACAATCATATATCCCTAATCAATGAATGTCTTCGATCATTCACATGCATTCATACTGTTACTAGGGTGATAAGACAATTCTAACATTAATCAAGATTGTACTAATAAATAATATGAAGACAAACACATTATGAACTTAATCAGGAATCAGATTTCAAGACATACCTGAACCTCCTTAAGTCATACCTGTCAAGACTTCTTGTAGTCTTCTTATGTAAGGCCTTAGCCTCAACTCCCCCTAAAACTTGATCTGGAGCTTGATTAGGGTTTGCTAGAGAAACCCTAAAAATTCAATCTTTGACTTTCACACTTCTGAATGCATGGAAGGATGTGTCTTGCTGAGTTGATCAAACTAGCATACTTCAATTTTGAAATCTCCAAAATTTGACCCCTCAAAATTACCTTCGAAACTTCTGGATCTTCTGGACAGGATCCCGAACTAGGGTTTGATGAATCCAACCCTTCTTCCCAATCAAAAGGTTCGATCCAAGACTATAAACTCTTATTTTTCTAAGGAGCTTCCAGCCATGGACTCCGATTCCAAAAATTCTAACTTTCTCCGAAACCTTAAATTCCAGAAGCCATGAATGAAGGTGCTCCAAAAATAATTATGTTTTGATAGAAATATGTACCTGATTGTTTCTGCTGTAACTCAAAACTTTTCGATCCACAGGGTCTGAAAACTTTTTCTGTGGTATCCTGACCTGTCATCTTTCCATCACGATAGGTCTGACCTCAATTGGATTTTCTAAGAGATCTTTATGCCAAGTGTCGCAACGTGACCTGTTTATGGGATAAAACAGGAGAGCGAACTTGTACGGCGTGCCACATGTCACTGGTTCCACTTCGGCATGTGAAAACATTTCCTGAGATAGTACAGTATGTGTACTACTTGTCACTTTTTACAAAATTTCATTTGGAGCTTCCTAGCCCAAGTTATGACCTTTTTTCCTAGGTCACCTGATTTTGACTGAGATCTGGAAGAGGTAGAAGCCCTAACTTGTACTGATCATAACTCACAAAGTACAATGAATATGAGGGTGTCCCTTGGACACAAGGTACCTGGGGATGTTATCTACTACCTGTAAAGGTTTCAGATCCTGAAACTTTTTCAAAACGAATCTATAGCGAAAGTTCCACGATGATTGGGTTTTGCTATACAAAACCCAAACCTTGAAATTGTCGCAAGTGAAGCAAGTGTCGTAAGTGCCATACATTGCCTTCCTTCAGGTTAGCTCTGATACCATGTTAAGATTTAATATGCTAAGATAGAAAATAGCAGCATTACATTCCATTTCACAATAATAGCATATATAGGATCACTGAAGGAACAACAAGCACAACATAAACACAAGAGACACAGATTTATCCTGGGGAACCCTCATGGGGTAGAAAACCCAGCAAAGCTTCCTCAATATAGATGACCAGCAATATACAAAGATGAAAACCAAAGAAATGATCTCCTCCTCCACCATAGCAGACCTTTCCTCCACAAGTGAGCTACATTCTGAGTGAGGGAAGTGTGTGTATAATGAGGAACACACCTCCTCTATTTATACACATCTCTGACTTGTACTTTATATTAACTAGGTCGGCCCCAACTTTACCACTGGGTTAAACACCGCACTACAACTGACTGGGCTGACCCCACTATGGTGGTCTAACAACCCTTTGACCCACATAACACATACAGGGCCGACCCCCACTAGGGAAGTCTAATAACCCAAGTTACCACATTCCGACGGAGGAATAAACATCTCCAGAATAATAAAGTACAAATATAATATTCTTTGAAGTTACAATATCTCAACAGCTTTTAATTTTTTGGGTTGGGGAATGCTTACGTTGTCCCGCGCAGCTTTTTCAGTCAGGTTCTTTTGGATCTACTACTCAACCGTAGTCTTATTAAGCATGGAATATATGATAACATTCTCTTCTTCTTCATGTAGTTCTCGTAGTTCATCTTCAGTCGGTGCATATAACATGAGCTTCCTCTTCTTAGACTGCTTAGAAAAAATCTCTTGCATTGTGTAGATTTGTTCTGCTACCAACTCGAGCTTTTCCTTAGTCAAGTCGAGCTCTAACTCTTCCTCTTCTCGTGCTTCATCATCTTCCGTTCTTTCTCCCAACGGTTCTTCTGTATTTGTTGGATTATTCTAATTTTTTGACACTATAATAGTTCTACGGTTTTCTTCCTTGTCTTCCAGGCCAAAAATTTCTAGATACAACCCAGTTTCATAGACTTCTTTTTCTCTGTTGGTCAGTGGATGTTACAGTTCCTGGGTTTCTCTTTGGGCAAGATTTGGTATCGAGTATACTATATTTGATTTTCAAGCTAAATCAGTGAAAACATATTGGACAGTTGGGTGATAATATAACTCAATAGCATCCCTCCTACACCTTGCAAAAACCATACCTTTATGTAGTCCATCTCAAGTTGAATATGTATGATCGGTGGTAGACTTCGTCGGATGGGTTGTGAAACCCTCCATCTCGACGAGGTAGTATTCAAGACTTGGAACCAGTTTTCAAGCCATAACTTAGAAATTTTTGGACCTTTATTGTTCATCAACAATATTACCATTTCTGTAAAAGAAGGGTGTCCAACTAGGCTCATCTTGTACATTGTTATCCAAATAATTACATATGGGTACCAAATTGTTGATCCCGACTCTTTGAATTTTTTGCTTGTTGCCTTGACGATTACAGCGAATTACTCTCCCTGCTTGAAATTTTTTGCTTATGTGGCTATTACTTTGATAGCTTCCATCATGTCGAGCTTGATGTCTGACGGTCGACCGATATTTGTTAATAAAATTGATACAATAATTGTAGCATATTTGTATGTTTGGTACTAAATTTTATTAATGATCAACCCCTTTGGGTTCTTTCCTTTGGGGGTTCCTGTGAATTATTCAATTAGGATAGATTTGACGTTGGCTGGTACATGTGGCCCTTGATTTGGTAAGCCGGTATTGAGTCCAATAAGGGCGGCATCGACTTCGACTGGTTCATCAAACCAAAACCTCCCTTTGTGATATCAGCTAACAACATACTATGTAATTAGGTCTTTTAAACCGTCGAAGTTGTTGAGCAGGGGTGCGCTCAAGTAATTACTTATCTTTTATAAGGACAATTTTTTGGCTTCTTCAGTCCATCAACCATTGTGAAGATCCCATTATCATAGTTATTTCTAATATCTCTTCCATCGATGCTCTTCCGTGCGGGATTTCTTGATTCTGGTTAGTCGTGATTTCAACAGTGCCATGGCGGATTCTTCTACTTCCCATCGAGCTTTTCATGTTTATTTCATGGCTCTGGTGACGGTGGTGGCTTTCTTTGGGTCCATTTCAATCGTGGTTATAGGTATAAGTAGAGGGTTTGTGAGCTTAGGAACATCAAGTTCTAGCTATGACTGCTCCAACTCTTTGCAAAATTGTTCCCAACTTTGCTTGAGGTCCCTATTTATAGTTTGGCTATTCGGTGTGCATTCATGGAAATTAGGTGATGGAATTAATTGCAATTTTTTTTCTTTACATATTTTTGGCATGTGTGGGGAGTCTTTCGACTCATGCTTCGGTCGACATTCTTCATGTCTTCTTCGACAGGGCCGGTTGTAGTAACATGCATTATGCTCCGGTCGATTTGTTCTATGATTTCTTGAAGGATCTCCTAGTCAGTTGTGGACGACTTCAACTCGTTGGTTAACTCTGGTTGAAGTTTTATGATCCATTATCCTGCTCTGAATTTCCTCATTTCCTTATTCTAGTCTACCATCATTGCATTATGCTTATTTCTGCCAACATCCACGTCTTAGGGTCCTCTTATGAAGTTTCTTAAGGTTCAAGTTAGTTTTTGTAACTACTTTTCTCTAACTAATGTAGTTAAGCAAGTTAAGATACTGATTAATTTAGAAACCTGGGGCACCACGGTCGACCAAATGGTGATACAACCATCCAGTTGTTGTCATTCCAAATCTATGTTTTATATCCTTTTAACCTTGCACCATTGACAACTTTGGAGAAAAATTTGCCTTGTAAAGTCTTTAGTCGAATTGAGCTATCGCTATTTAATTTCTCAACAATATAAGGTCCAAGCCATGATGTATGAAAATTTTTGGGTTTCCCTTTTATTCAATTGCCATATAGTAATGCTAGGTCACCAACTGATATGTCTTTCCTTCTTAGATTGCATTCATGCCAAGCTTTCAGTTGTTGCTTTTGAACGTCCTGATGATGGATTGCGATTTGACGTTGTTCCTACAGCTTTGACAGGTCAAAAATTATATCTTCTATGGATCTGACATATCTAAATGAAGTATGTCTGCAATTATGGGTGTCTTTTGTTTGAAATGTAACAGGACCACTGCTTCTTTTCCATAGATGATTTTAAAAGGCGTATTCCTTGTTGACTGCTTATAAGTTGTTCTATAATCCCATAGAATGGCAGGTATCGTTTCGTCCCAATCATCCTAATCATTATTACACGGATTTGGGACCGTACCCTTGGCCGTATAACATGACTACCTAACAGTACGTGCCATGTTCAAGGTGACTTTAAGCTGCCATTAATACATACTCAAATACATCTTCCCCTTCCCTTAATTTCCCCATCATGATGGATGAGTGCCTATTTTCTTTTTAGCGAGCTGGAAGAGGGTAACAAACACTCGATGTAGCTCATCATATGATGATTCCAATATCACATGTTTTATCAACCTGAGAAAGGAGGGGTTTGGTCCCAAAAAGGGTCCTTCCATGTATAATTTTACAAGTTCAAAGAAGGTAAACTCAGTGATGTTTCACATTTAGAGAGTCTGAAACGGTAAAAAATAAGACTCCTAATGGTTCTTTTTCGTAAAAGTTAGTCTCCTCACCCGAAAAGGGATAACACAACTGTTTTGCGGACAATCTACCGAGAGCGGACTCAAGGCCTAATCTCCCTAGCTTAACGTAAGTCTAGAACAAATAAGACAGAACATAAAATACTTTCCTAGATCATATAGAAGTATAAATGAAAGAGTATATCGTTTACCTTAGATTTGTAGATCCCTTTCTCCTTCGTTGATCCAATGTTCCAGCGCTGCCAGATTGCAAGTAGCTAAACCTTGTTGAACATGTAACAGACCACGAGAAGTGAAAGCATATATCTCATATGACAGATCTAAGCTAATAATTAAGGATGAAAGATCTAAACATCATCAAGGAGACAACATTTATGGAAAGCAATTATATTAATTGTATTGAAGAGTGGAGAAGTACAATAGAAAAGAGGATTACAACCATTGCCTTAACGCTGCAAGCTCCTTCCGACAAGCCATGCCAAATCTCCTAGAGAGAAGTGGATGTTCCCCAATATAGAGTATTAGATCTGTTGAGCTTGATTTCACCAGCATAAGAGTACCATAGACTTCCTCCCTTAGGATGGGAGTGAGCTTCATTTAAATAGGACTAAGTGGATAGGGTATTGATAGGATAGGTTGAGATATGATAGGAGAGGCTTAAGGGATCTTTCCAACGTGTTAGGAATCAAGTGCCAGCTCTCCCAAGAGGTCAAGGATAGGGTCCCAAGTCAGCAAGCTTCAAGAAGGAGCTCGAAGGGCTATTTTTGTCCATTAACTGACATCGACGCACCTTGCAATAGAGCAAGCTGCGACGTCGCATGCTGCATGAGTGCAACCTGCGACGACCTCTCAAAACCTAGTACAAATGGGTACAAATCCTTCCAGGTCAATCACTCAGTCAGGGTAACTTTAGGGATGTATACACTGAATCTCATAATGGGAAGATTTTAGGTGTAACAGAATACCCCCCAAAGCATGAAGTTGTTGAAGATAGATAGGTGAAGTGCTTTGATAGAAGGAACGACAATGGACTTGTCGGACGAAGCACGCTGTTGTAGTACAACTGACTCTGAGTACACAATCTCAAATGACTCACAACATGGCTACCAACCAATACATTGCAGATCCATGGTAGTAATGATGAACTGAACACAATCATGGCTACTAGACATAAGCATAGATCCATGATGAGATGATAACACAGCCACAACCAATATAAATTGGATCCATGTAATATGACTCAATACAAACTCCATCACAACCTGGGTAAAACATGACTCCCCAGGGTCTTCAAGCTGAACCCGCAATGATACAAATCTATCCATGTGATTACAAAGGTCTTGATGTCAAACATGGTAGAAACCACTTGATTACCGGTCATTGATGTAAACTGTTAACAAGTGCGAGGGAGATCACCATTAATGTCAATGATTCCCAAGGTATCACAGTACATATCATCAAGCGTGAATAAGTGAGTTGAAGTCGAATGCAAGATGAAATATTTCAATCAAAAGTCAATGATGTAAACTCATGTTGAAAGCGAGATAACCTGCCATTGAGGCATGCAGGGCCAAGGTACTTGGCTGGTTTCTAGATTCAATCCTCGGATGATGAGTTGATGTCGACAAGGATGAATCCATCGAAGGAGGGCCATGATGAATCCCCCATCAATCGACACGAAACATGACAAAAGATGTGTAGAGTAAATTAGATGGTATAGTAACATGTAAGACTGAATCAGAATAGACTTACATGGTGGCAGGCGTACTGACTGCAGATGATAAATAATGGACATGTTCTTGAATATGGGCATGGCATGACTTGGCAGTATTGACATGACGAGCGCGACACCAACTTCTAATGAAAATTATGATGGAAGCTTACTTTGAATGACTCAAAGGAGTAACGAGACTCAGGAACTAAGTAAGACTCGAGGACAAACGGATGACCCAAGTACAATATGCAAATGCATATGAGTGCCATGTTCAAGCACGACTATGTACTGCCACTGACAAAGTGTGTAACATAAAAGCCTTCCTTTTTTCCCCATCATGAACGATGAGTGCCTCGTGTTTTTTACGAGCTTGATGAGGGTAACCAGATGCTCGGTATATCTCATCTCATAGATGAGTCCAATCCCAAATATTTTCTGAACCTGGGATAGGAGGGGTTCGTCCCATGACGGGTCCTTTAATGTAAGAGTTTAATGAGTCAATAGAAGGTAAACTCGGTCATCATTTCATGTTTAGAGAGTCTGAAAAGAACTAAAGAAGACTCCAATGGTCCTTTTTCGTAAAGTTAACCTCATCGCCCGAAAAAGGGTAAAACAACGTGGGAGAGGACTTTTCCAGTCATGATTGGCTGGAGTATACCTTTTTCGTAAGTAGTTCCCCCTGGTCCGAAAAAGGGGTAAACTATCACCAGGAAGACGACCATTCAAATACTTTAACAAGCGTGAATGTGACAAGCTCGCTTGGCAATCTTTTCGTTTTTCAAGAGCCTGAAAAGATCTTAAAGGTAGACTCCAGGGGGTATCCTTTTCCATGGGAGTTTAACGAGCTTGGAAAAGTGATAAATCATAACTCAGTACTTATTCTCATAGTTTCAAGAGCACGAGAACAAATGAAGAGTATGCTCACCATCATAAACTAATTGCAATCCAACCGTTGCAAAATAATGACAAAACATTCAAGGGATTTGTCCATACCTGAGATGACCATTGTAACGTGAGAAATGACACAAAAGACCACTTAACAACTCCTGCACACTTGGAAAATAGGTCAAATAGTCAACCGATATTCCAAATATGATAAAAAATTATTAAAACTATAGAAAATGACCTAAAAGCATCAAATATTTGAAAAAAGAATATTCTATTTCATTTATAAATAGAAAAATGGGTCAAATATAGTCACCATTGTTTCATTTGCCAATTTGGGAGAAGAAGTGCCAATTTGGAGCCAAAACTTCACTTGTCGATTTCGGGAGCTACGAGTCACCATTTCACCCACCGTTTGGAACAGGTAAGCCTAAAATTAATCCAACAAAATTGTAGTGGATTATATTTTGATTTTAGGTCCATTTTTTAGGTTGATAGCTAGCAAACATGGTGTTAGAGTGGCGGGAAAGAGAACACGAGGTGGAAGATGTACAAGTTGCCAATGATCCACAATGTGTGAATGCTTTGAGAAACTATGGTTTGTTCAAGTTCTTCGAGATTCAGGGCATGAGGGCCCAAATCCCGCTGTTGTCACATATGCTCCGGTGCTAGGATGCGGCCCAGCAACACTTTGTGATCGGTGAGCACATTCTCACTATAGATGTTGAGGACATCTATTTTCTTACTGGCTTGTCCCGGAGAGGGGACCTCGTATTTCTCACTGGATCACGAGCTAGTGATCGCACTGTCGACGACATGCTGACGCAACATTGTACTGCTCATGCTCGATCCTCTAGTGGGAATATTCCATTAGGGATGTAGTAAACCGCCCACTGCGTGCCATATTGTTCAATATTACTAGAGTGGTGGGGAGCCAAGCCCCACACATGGCCACTCGGGCTCAGATGCTCTATGCGGAGGACTGTATGTCCCCCAAGATCTTCAACTGGTGTGAGGGTCTCCTCGCAAACATCCAATCTTAGCTGACCAAGTGTTGGTGGGGAGATCTCAAGCAGTTTGTATATGGATCGATAGTGATATTGTTCCTCTTGGAGCGGATCCCTCTTTTGTGCCCACAAGTACGACTAGATGATAGGGATCCTAGGGATCCTCACATGATCAGATGGGTAGAGGTGATGGCCCGTCATGGTGGGGGCCCTATCATTAGATTTGGTGTCGAGTTCTTCAGCTAGCTGGAAGGCCAGTTACTTATGGTTGAGGACTACCTGTACGGCGATATGAATTTCAGAGAGGATCCCGACTTAGTGTTTCCCGAGGGTATAGCATGGGGAGACATTGGTAAGAACAAAACCCTTGTACTTTTTAGTTTTGTATATTTATGATTTTTTTGTTGTAGTGCTGACAAGTATATAACATGTGTGTGCAGATGTGGGTCCCATACGACCCGTGGGAGACTCTCTTCTGGCGAGGAGAGATAGAGGTGGGGGAGCAGTTGTGCCCCCAGGTGCTCATGTTTCCATCGTGGAGATGGAGGACATGTATAGGAACTTGTCCCAGTTGACAGTGGATGTTCCTGAGCTAGCAGTAGATGACTTACCAAGACCTATGCAGTGGTTCACAGTTGGAGCATCTGTATGCTTCAATGCCTTACTCCGTAAGGTAGTGAGGACAGTGGAGTGCTTCCATTCTGAGCGATAGAGAGTTGTCCATCCTAGGGGTGTAAGAGCCAGGCGTCAGGCTTGATGACGTTATTATACTTGTACTAAGAGCTTAGAGGCCTCAGATTTTGTACTGCCGAAAGCTACGAGGCTTCAGATTTTGTAGAGACTTACTGAAAGCCATCGTGCTTCAAATTTTTGTACTAGCACTACTTTTGATGATATATATATACAGATATTCCCGACGATTTATACATTATGTGTTTTTAAAAATGACGAATGATGTGATCTTGTTCGTATGCTTTGCTTTTTATACAGTGCATTATTTACATGTCATGACTGCTTTTACATATTATGAGTATTATGTGTGTGTGATGTACCAATCTAAAATGAAGTTGGCCATCGAGTTAGCAACTGTGTTTAACTCTCGTGGAATGTACAGGTATTGAATGGATTCAAATGACCTTTCCAGGAGATGGACTTGTCTAAAGAGACGGAGTAGGGTAGGATCACGGATAGCGTAGACCCGGTTAAGATGGGAAACCACTAATTGAGAATCCATGTGGATGACAATGTGGTTCATACCCAAGGAAATCGCATCAGTTAGAGTTCCAATTACTACCCAATACTCTGCAGCATTGTTGGTTCCAAAACCAAGGCAACTTCCTCCTAAGCTGATGAGCTCTCCCGTTGGGGAATACAGTACCCAGGCTGTCGAGGCAAGGTTACGGGTATGCTGGCTAGTACCATCCGCAAATCAGTAGCACATTGCCATCTGCACACGCGGACAGAACATGGTATAAGAAGCAGAAACAAGATCTAAAGACACTCAAAAAACAAGTGCGTCACACCACACAAAAAACACACAAACATGCCATGTACAGTATATACAAGAAAGTCTATGCATGACAAGTTCAGGCATAGTACCTTTTCAGGTAAATCCCATTACGAGGTTCACCCAAAGGTAGTCCATCATAGTCTTCCAACTCGTAAGCTCCCTTTTCCAAAACATGTTTGACAATGTAAGGTCCGTGCCACATGGACTCGAACTTTCCTACCCCTAGTTTATCATGTTTCTGGTCGTATGTGAGGGCCAGGTCACCCTCGTTGAAGATACGAGGCTCAACTGACTTTTCATATTGAGCTTTGATGCGTTTCTTGTGTGCTTCGTTAGCAAGAGCGGCATCTCGGTGGGACTCGTCAAGTTTCGCTAAGTATAGGAAACGTTCTTCCTTGGTAGTAGTGTTAGGAAGAAGTTCGACAGCGAGTTGTAGAGACGAAATTTCGCACTCTATAGGAAGGACAGCCTCCAATCCATACGCCAATTGGAAAGGAGTGAAACCTATGGCAGTTTTAACGGATGTTCTATAGGCCCATAATGCTGAAAAGAGTATATTATGCCAGTTGGACTTATGCATACCTACCATCCTTTGGTCCATAGTTTTCAAGACCTTGTTAATGGCCTCGACCTGTCCATTGGACTGCAGGTAGTAGGGTGTTGAGTTTTCATGGCGAAAACCCAATCTATCGCTCAGTTCATCAACCATATGGTTATAAAAGTGAGAACTATGATCGGTAACTATCGCCTGAGGAACTACACACCGCGCTATTACATGATTGAACATGAAGAGTGCGGCGGTTTTGCCGTCGTTTTGGTATGTAGGCATTGCCTCGGCCCACTTTGTGAAGTAATCCATAGCTACAATGATGTAAATATGCCCCCTAGCCAAGGTAGGCTTACAATGCATAAAATTGATGCCCCATTTTGTGAAGGGGCCCATGGAAATAACCGGGTGTAACAGGGCGGGATGGGTGCGCTTCCTCGTATGAAAGTGTTGGCATGGAGGAAATATTTTCACGGCCTCAATACAATCTTTGAAGATAGTAGGCCAATAATATCCTACACACAAAATCTTTTGGGCTATAGCCATCCCAGAGAGGTGACCGCCACACGCCCAAGTGTGACAGGCATTCAAAATGCGTTCAGCCTCACCATGAGTGAGACAACGTCAAAGAATTGAATCAATGCCACGGCGGTATAAAGTATCACTGATGATCATATAATACTTTGCATGGTGACGTATTCTACAACGGTCATCATGAGACAGTTCTGGGCTGAAGCATTGGGTTTGAATATATAACATAATATCTCCATACCACGGATCATTCGTACTGATGAGAAACAACGATTCATCTGGAAAAGAGTCATTGTGCTCAACTTCTGCATCAGGACGGGGAAAGTCACAGATAAGCTCAACAAACACCAAGGACTTTTTGGACTTGGTTTTCTCGAAAAGAAGGTTGAATTCTTGTAGTATCACGATCCAGCGTGAATACTTGCCCCCAAGCACCTAACGTGTCAGTACGTGGTACACGGGTTCGAGTCTGCAATGATGGTGGTGGTACGGAGCAAGATATAGTGGCGAAACTTTTGGATGGCAATGACTGCCGCAAAAGCAAGTTTTTCGACATGTGAATATCTAGTTTCAATGTCAGTGAGACCCTTACTCGCATAGTATATTACATGTTCCTGGGCATTTTGATCCTCCTGTACCAAGACCATGGAGATAGTGGTAGCAGAAGCAACGAGATATAAGATGTAATCTCGGAAATAGTTTGGTGGTTGGATCACGGGGGCATGCGTGATGGCATGTTTGATGTTGTCGAAGGATTTTTGAGCTTGATCATCCCAAATGAATGGGACATCCTTCTTAAGCAGTTTCATATACCCCTTAGTCTTTTCCGCGAAGTTACAAACAAATCGCCTTAAATAAGTCGCCTTCCCTTGGAGACTTAGAAGTTCTGTCACATTAGTCAGAGGTGGTAGGTTGACAATGGCTTCCACCTTTAAGGGATCGATGCGGATCCCATCCTTCGAGACTATGAATCCTAAGAGGCATCCAGACTCAACGTAAAAGATACACTTATGAGGATTCAGAAGGATATTGTACCCTTTGCATCTGAGAAAAATGGCTGTCAGATGATCCATGTGGAACTCACGCTGCTTTGGATGAACAGGGAGATCGTCTAGGTAAGGTTCCACAAAGTCCTTAATGTCATGGAAAGCATAAGACATGGCCCGCTGGAACGTGGCACCAGCATTTTTAAGGAAAAACAGGAGTTTACGGTATGTAAACGTCCCCCAAGGACAGATGAAAGCCGTATTATGTTGGTCGGCTAGGTTGATCTCAATCTGGTTGTAACCAAAAAAGCCATCCATGAATGAAAAGATGATGCTTCTGGCACAATTGTCGATAATCTAGTCAATGAATGGGGTCGGGTAGTTGTCCTTTGGACAGGCCTTGTTAAGGTCCCGATAATAGACACAGATGCGAATGGTACCCTTCTTTTTGTTCACTGAAACGACGTTTGAGACCCAATCCATCAATGGGATAGGATAGATGAAGCCATCCTTTACGAGCTTTTCAATCTCTGCCTTGATTGTTGTAGTCTTCCGGAGGTGTACCGGTCGCAACTTTTGACGTACAGGTTTGATGTCGGGATAGGTTTTTATTTCATGAGAAACAATCGCGGGGCCTATCCCAGGAATCTCCTCATAGGACCAAGCGAATATGTCTCGAAATTGCTTGAATAAGGCCGTACCAATAGCTATTTCTTTAGGGGAACACTTCTGGCCTATGCAAATGTGTTCCATTACACCAGGTTTCACTGAAATGTCTATCGGGGTGGTACGCTCGATGTTGGCCAAGTTTCCCTCAGTGTCTGAAAGACATGTAAGTATGGGAGAATGAGGGAATGGGTAGATATCCGGTGAAAAGATGGTGCTAATGTTGTCCCCTATGTACTCCAAAGGAGGAAGGAAAGACGACTTGTGGTGTAGGTCGTCCCATGGACCATCATCAACATTCATAACTTCCATGATGGACTCGTTTGAATGAAAAGTATGAAGTAAGAGATCAGGTAGAGATGATGCCCGTCGTAGAGAACAGGGTGGAGAAGACACACTTAAGTGGTTCTCCAGTGCTGACTGGATAGCCTCGTAAATACGTTCAGTGGGTGAAAGAGGCATTGCGTCTCCAATCAGGTATGTTGTGGCTTTGTCAGGTACAAGCCAGGTATCAGTGGAGTGAGATGAAATCTTTGTGGAGATCATGTTCACCGAGGCAACATGATTGGGGGGGTCTGAAGTTGGAAAAATGCCCATGAGAGATGAATCTTTCAAAAGGCCAACCCCTATACTCTCATACTGTTTCGACGTTTGTCCAATGGAAGGAACATGGTCGCTAGGATGAGTAGTAGTGTCCGGTGTGCAAAAATCTAATTGGTCAACAGTAACAATTCGTACTTGGTGGGGGAATTATGCTACGTGGAAGACTGAAGAGGCTACCGCCTGCATGGCGTAAAACCAATTGCGACCAAGAAAGAGATTATAATCTATCGGGGCCGAGACCACTTCCACATTAATGGTTACGGTCTTTCTGCCGAACTCAACTGTAAGAGCTTGTAGGAGCCCATGAGGTTGAAAGCAACGCCCGTCGAATGCTTTCAACATGGTAGGAGAACGATTCAATTCGGGAGAGCCGATGGATCTCCAATAGGCGATCGACATGACAGAAGTAGAGGCGCCTCCATCTAAAATGGAATGATGGACAATTTTCCCAGCAATGTTCGTAGCTACTTGGAATGCGAGCTGATGGGAAAGCCTCGGCTTGGAGTAGTTAAGTCAGAACATGATGGTATTCGAAGAATCAGGGTCAACTACATCGATTGCTGCAAGGAGAGTTTTGCGTTGATGAGGACAATTCTGCAAAACTTCCAGTGTGGACATGGCGCAAGGAGCTTGTGCCAATTCCTCTACGATATTGTAATTCTGTGTTGCCCGAGCATTAGGATTGAAAACAAATTTTTGATCGTGCTCTTGGGCAGTCGCAATATCAAATCTAAGGATGGTTTCTCAATGGTGAGAAAAGTTGATGGTACAGTGACATTAGGTAAGGAGTTGGAAGTTTTTTCAGTATTACTTCCGTCAGGTTCCTTCGAAGGGACCAAGTCCTAAGATCGTGAGCGAGTGTTCAAATTGATCGTCTTGTTATGCACCATGAGAACATGCACGGTATTGGATGGTTCTCCCTGGGCTGGGGGAGGTTGAGCAATCATTTGCTGGTTTTGAGTGGAAAATGGATCGTTGAGGACTGCGGGAGTCGGTTTACCCCTAAGAAACTTTTGGACTTCGTCTCTATGGGGACACTCTTTGGAGAAGTGATCATCTCCGCACAGTAAACAAGGATACTTTAGGTTCCATTTCTGTTTGGTATCGTCAAGAGTGCTCTTTTGTTCCTACTGGGCGGAAGACTTCTTAGGTTTCCCTTTGTTCTTCTTCTTGCCACTGGACTTCTGGGATGAAGTTGATTGGACAGAATTCACCTCTTTAGTTACAATAGGAGTGGTTGACTTGGTGGTGCTGTGACTATCCTGAGTTGGTAATGGGGAGGAACCATGAAGGTTCGATGATCCAACAGGCTAGGTGGTAAGGGATCCAATGATGCCATCAGTTTGGGGTCCCTTAGGAGGTTTTGTGGGGTCATAAGTGTCGTGGGGTGCATCAGGAAGAATCTCAAACAGCGTGCTCGATTGAGCATAGACCAAGTCTAGTTAATGGGCACGAGTGATAGCTTGTTCTTCAGTGACAGCGCCTCCCATGGCGACATCTCAAGCTATGTAAGGGATGAGAAATTTCGTAAACCAATCTGCTAGGATTTGGTATGGAATAGGAGCCTTAATCAAGCGTCTTCTCCTCTGCCACTCATGTATATGAGTAGAGATATGAGTGGCGCTATTCTGGCAGAGAGAGGTGAGAAGGTCTGTACCAGTTTCGTACCGTATGGGAAATTGGAAATGAGTCAAGAAGTTCATAGCCAGAGAACCGAAATCATGAAAAGAATGAGGTGGTAATTCGATATACCACTTGGCAGCTGAACCAGTGAGAGTCCGTTGAAATAATCTCAGACGGATCGAGTTGTCCATCAGAGAGTTGGATGAACACCATAAATGGTATGTCATCACATGGTGTTTGGGATCCTCATCCAGCTTACCGTCAAACATAGGGATATCTGATGGGAGTTTCACTGGAATCAGGGGCCAGTTAGTCCCATGGTAGATGGGGTCATTCATCAGTCGAGATAGATCAGGAAGGTCCAAAGTAGCCAAAAAAGGCAGTTGTTGATTAGGATGTGGGTACTGGTAGAACTAATAAGGCATGTAAGGACCGGTAGGACCTTGTATCGACTGATTAAAGGGTGACCACGGAGGAAACTGGCCATAGGGGGGTGTGTCGCTTGGACTGTAAGGCGATCTGCCACCATAAGGTGGTCCATTCCAATAAGGTGGGGGTCCACCTCCACCACCACCGCCGAGAGGAGGTGGGGGTCCATAACCATAATAAGATGGTCCACCACCGCCGCCAGAAGGATGGGATCCCCCACCGCCTCCGCCGCTGGAAGGATGAGGGTCACCACCACCACCACCACCACCATAATAGTGATATCCACCACCTCCACCGGGAGAGGGTGGTGGACCACCTCCATCGCCCGAAGGGAAATTTCCTCCCCCACCACCACCATAATAGGGTGGTCCTCCACCTCCTCCGCCTAGGCGAGGTGGTGGACCATTCCTGCCACCTCCGGAAGGGTGGGGGCCATTGTTGGTAGAATGAGTTGGACCTCTACCTGAAGGTAGAGGTCCACCTCCTCCAAAGTTAGGTGGGGGCCCGCCGCCTCCAGCAGGAGGTGTGGGTTGACTGATTGGGGGTGGTGGTGCTTGAGGGATAGTTGGTTGGGGTCCATGTTGTAAAACGGGTTGTTTCCCCCATAGAGTGTAAGTATTTCTGGGATAAGGTATCCCGTATGGTGCGTTTCCGAGATTAGATTGACCCGGCGCAGGGTTAACGGAACCTAGATATGCTTGACTCCATGAGGGTTGACTTACATTGGATGGCCCCCCAACATGAGATAATCCCATGGTGGATGGTCTAGCAGGTTGGGAAGGTCCAATTGGAGGTCCGTTGGGGATTCCATCGCCTACGTTCTGGTTAGAGAACGGGGGTTGCCCCCCAGCCACAATAGGGTGACCACTATGCACAGGTTGAACCAGCACAGGTTGTTGATTAGCTACCATAGTAGTAACGTTACCAATGAGATAATCCGAGGGAATGGAGTATCCTCCCCTCGAATTTTGAGGTGGGGGAGGAAATGGTAAAGTAACCGTGGTAGTAATAGGTGTGTTGGACTGTTGTTGTTCAACCGGTTGGGAAATAGGAAGTACCGAACTGGTCTCCTATCTAAAAGATACATGTGCAGGGATGGATGTTTGATTAATTTCATTAGTGGTGGCGTGTTGCATGGATGATTTTGGTGACTCGAATGATAAGGAGTGACCTGGGATGGGTCAGTCATCAATCCTTATTTGAAAGTTTTGACTTCGAAACTCTTCACCCATGGCATGTAAGTGAGCCAATTGCTCGCGATAAGGTGTCAAGCGGTCATCGAGACTAGCCTGACTGGGTGGGGGTGCAACGGCAAATGGGCCACTGGGTGACCGATAGAAGATGTCAGGTAAGATGCTAAAGGACCAACAGCTGTTGTGGGGTCGTACTGGGGTTGATTTATCCATTCCAATGATCTAGGCTCTCCAGGAGCGATAGGAGGTAAGTATGGTAAAGTGGGAGTTTGTGCTTCTTCACCCTGCGGGGGATGAGAGGCAGGAGAATCTGGAGGAGTATGTGGAAACAAATGTCCTCCAATATTCAAAGTGGGGTTCTCCACTTCATGTGACCCGACCCTGACTTGAGGATCCATCCTCACCCTCGAAATTACCTCCTAGTTAAGGGGATATTCGAGTGGTAAGTTTTGGATTCTACGAGACCTTCTCCAAGAAAAGTCAGCCAGAGTGACTGAAACAAAAAGTTTCTCCTAAGGAAAGCTAAAAGAAAATGAGACTAGACAAAACCCTACACAAACTAAGGCCACAAGCAAACTTATGTGAAAAGAGTGGATTCAAGGTCTGGAACCGCATGGGATTATCAAGGCATCACAAACCGCTATATACTGCAGGGTCCAACAATATGACGCGACAAAGAGGATTGAGACCGTACCCTTGCCTGCATACTCGATTACTTGGACAGTACGTGCATGCTAATCTCCTTGAGTGTTGTTCTCGGTGTATTGCTTTGCCAAGATGGCCAAATGGTTAACTCAGTTGGTTTCAGGAATCCTAGTGGTGTCTCCCGATATACTCAAGGTACGTGGGAGCTCAAATCCGTAGTGGTGTTGTCTAATGCACAACCGTTCGGCAAGAGACCTTCCGATATACTACCGAGTACATGATACACCCTTCAATATACGCCAAGTACTCAAGATGACTTGGTGGGTACGTGAAGGAGCTTGATATACCGATAAGTACATGGAAGACTACAATACCCCCGGGATACAGTGATGGAAAATAACGACAACTGCCACGCTTAATGACGCCGAAACATGTCTCTAACTTAGACACAAGTTTCTAAATATTTTACCCTAGTTCTACTGTTAATTTTATCTGGACGGTTAGGTGAATGCATGAAGTGAGTACATAATCGGAAACATACTGCAGGCCCTAACTACATGCAACAAGTATGCTTTTCTTTCGATGAATGCTACCTATGAGAGGGAGAAATTTTTTCTTTCCAACAATTTCACCAAAGTAAATGCAATACAAATCAATCCCAAATCTATAAAGAATGACTAATGTATTATTCTTTTCATTTTGTGCGAAATGCAAAAAATTACAACACTACTAATCCAAATCAAAACATTTTTTCCTTTTCAAAACGAAAATGGCGCTAGGTAATGAAAAGAGAGAATTCTAAGATGGAGTATGCAAGCTTTTCAATTTCAATTTCAATGGCCTAAAAGTAATGAAAATAAAAAATGCATCTACCTTTCCCTGTTGATGTATATGTAACTTCGGAATGTATTTCATATATGTATATTGTACTCCTATAGAGATGGTATTATTCCTCTATATGGAAGTGTTCATATTCCTATAGAGATGTTATTATTCCTCTATACGGAAATGTCGTTATTTATATTGTAAGTGTCGTAACTTATACTTGATGGGTTATTAGACCACCTTGTTGAGGTCGGCCCTATATAAGTCATGTGGGTCGAAGGGTTATTAGACCACCCTATTGGGGGTCGGCCATGTGGGTCAAAGGGTTATTAGACCACCCTATTGGGTGTCGGCCCAGTCAGTATTATGTTATGTGATTAAGTTAAGGCCGACCTAGTAAAGGTTATTAGGTAAGTCAAGTCAAGTATAAATAGAGTGCGGGACACTCTATTTGATCATTCTATTCACACACACACTCTCAGGAGAGTGGTGCACTTGTAGAGGAGGAGAAGCTGCTACTAGGAGATGTCTATCTCTTATGCTTGGGTTGTATCATTACTCTATCTATCTCCGAGGAAGTTATTGGGATTTTTCACCTTTATGGTTTTCCCCAAGTAAACTCTATGTCTCTTGTGTGCTTGCATTATTATGTCCATGATTGATATGATGTAGATATGTTGTACATGTTCTCTCAGTTAAGATCCTAGATCAGATTGAAGTAAATTCTGAAAAATTAACATGGTATCAGAGCTAGACTGAAAGAAGGCATGGTATGGCATGTATGACACTTGTTGCACTTGCGATGCTAGGGCTTGATATAGAAAAAACCAGTCATCGTAGCACTTTCGCTATAAATAAATTTTGGCAAGGTCTAAAAATCGTACAGGGAGAAGCTAAGATCCCCATGTACATTGTGTCCAAAGGACAACCTCTAATTCGTTGTACTTTGTGATTTATGATCTGTACAATATAGGGTTTCTACCTCTTCTAGATCTCAATCATAAACAGGTGACCTTGGAAAAAAGGTCATAAATTGGGATAGGAAGCTCCAAATGAAATTTAGTAAAAAGTGGCAGGTAATGCATGAACTATACTTTCTCAGGTAACTTTTTCAGAGGCCGAAACTGAACCAGTGACACGTGGAACGTCGTACAAGTTCGCTCTCCTGTTTTATCCCATAAACAGGTGATGTTGCGACACTTGGAATAACTCTCTCTCAGAGAATCCATTTGAGGTTAGACCTATGGGGTTGGAAAGATAACAGGTCGGGATATCACAAAAAAAAATTTCAGACCCTGTGGATCAAAAAATTTGGAGTTACACTAGAAACAATCAGGTACATATTTCTATCAAAACATAATTATTTTTTAGCACCTTCATTCATGGCTTCCGGAATTTAGGGTTTCAGAGAAAGTTATAATTTTTGTAATCGGAGAGCACGGCTGGATGCTACTCATAAAAATCTAAATTTAGAGACCAATATCAGATTTTTTGGTTGGGAAGAAGGTCAGGATTGATCAAACCCTAGTTCGGGACTTTGATCAGAAAGATAGAAAATTAGGGCTTCTGCAAAAATTGGAATTTTGGAAATCTGTGACCATGGCTGAAAGCTCCTCAGAAAAATCGAATCTTAGAGCTTTGAATCAAATCTTTTGGTTGGGTGAAGCTCCAGGAAAGTCAAACCCTAATTCAAGGTCCTCCCTAGTGAATCCAGAAATCTAAAAGGCAATTTCGAGGGGTGAAACTTTGCAGTTTTCAAATTATGAGTATACCAGCTTGATCAGCTCATCAAGGCACATATTTCTATCCTTTCGAAAGTTTGAAATTCAAATTTTGAATTTTTAGGGTTTCTCTGACAAACCCTAATCCAGCTCCAGATCTAGTTCCTTCAAATCAAGTGGATTGGGTGAATCCTAGAAGAGAATGGATTGGTCACCTGCATAAGTGAAGAAGTTCCTGTTTCAGAGGGAGATGAGGCTAAGGCCTTACATAAGAAGATTACAAGCAATCTCGATAGGTATGACTCATCCAGGTATGTTTCGATACTTGTTCATGATTTTATGGTATGTTTTTCTTCATGTTATTACAATTAGTACAATCTTGATTAAATTTAGACTTGTCATATCACCTTAATAAAATTATGAATGCATGATAGAAGATATTCATTGATTAGGGTGTTGACACTTATGATTGTACTAATGCATTATGGTGTTGTATGAGGTTTATGTTGTCCGCTAACATGAAAGGTGCACCAAGGAAGACAAATCATGTTCTAGTTCAAGAACATATGATCATGATGACATGAGGACAAAGATTCATCCATTGTCATGAATCACTTAGAAGATCTATTTGCGAGGTATGTATAACTTGGTTCTATAGTGGTTAAACCTATGAGATATGCAAGTTACTAACACAAGTCATTGAAGAGAACAAGAAGACATCATGTGGGTATGTTAGACATAACTAGCTAACATACCAATCTAGGTATTTTTTTCCTATATCAAGTTAAAATCCTACCTTGTGTTAGGATCCCTTATATAAGTATACTTGGTATGATTGGTTATGTTTATTCATAAAGTTAGAAATGTAAGTAATCAAGGGTTCATGCATTTTATGTCTCTTATCTTGATTGATGATTTAGCTAACCTATTGTGAGTATTTTGATCACAGTAAGATCTAGGAGCTATGGAGAACCTCACAAAATCGAATTATTTGCAAAACCAGTGAAAAAACTTGAAAAAGGAGATAATTTTACACACAATGTGAGCTTAATCTTTGCATTAACTGACTGTCTAACATATGAAAATGTTAAGAATAGGTTTTTATTACATCCATGAGAAATTTGAGAGCATTAGATAGCTCAAGATGAGTGTACAAGTCAAAATTGCCAAATTGGCCTCAATCCCCCCTAGGTGGGTCCAACTCAGTCCTAATCATCCCAAACAGTCACAAATTCAGGTGTGAAGGTGGCTGAAGCATGCTGGGTCATAAATGAGGCCAAGACAGGCGTGGGTGAGCAAGTAGAGGTGTTTGGGAGGACCAAGGGAGCAATAAATGCTCCAAATCTAGCCAAAATTGGGCAAAATCCACCCTAGCGCCCCTAGTCAACAGAAATTCCCCAAATCAAGGAGAGAGGGTGCTCCAGCATTTAATGAGGGCACACTTGTGGACAAAACAGGAGGTTGGGTGAACTGGTTTGCTTGGAAGTGGGTGTGAACACTCTCAAATGTGGGTATTTGACCAACTAAAGTCACCTAGTCCAAACTATGGTGTAATTAAGCACGTGAGCAATAAAAATTTGACTATGGTTATGGACTATGGTACTAAGTATGGATTACTATTCTAGCACCTATGATCAAATAAGAATATGCATGAATAAAAGAATACTTCCCTGAAACCTTGAATACTAATATTTATTATATGTGTTTGAAATGATCATGACTATACATGTTTAAGATTATTGTGTTTTGATAGTATTAAGATTATACTAATGAATTTTTGATTATGTATGAGACCTCGAGGATAACACAATGATGATACTAATAAGCATTCATAGTGATTAAGGATGGATATAAGTTCAAATACAAGTAATCCAGGAAGAAAATATCAAGAAGGAGCACACTCCAGTTGTTCCTGCAAGGAATCAAAGATCAAGAGGGAGCACACTCTAGTTGTTCCTACAAGGAAGCAAAGATCAAGAAGGAGCACACTTCAGCAGTTTCTGCAAGGATGCAGATATTCAGAGGGAGTTGACCACTTCTCACAATACACATCAGATAGGAGTTGCAGAAAAGAAGCAAAGACTGAGAGAGAGTCAACCCAACAAACAAACAAAGATAAGTATTTGAATTATCATTCCTTGCATATTTTATTATTTAAATAATATTGTTCAATAATGTATATACTCATGTTCCTAGAATTAGGTTGTGTATTATGCATACTGGAATAGTTTCATTGATGAACAATATATTACTAATACACATGGGTAAGTGGCCTATGGTACTGTACAACATTCCATTGCTACTTATCTAGAATGAAACCTCTTTGCTGACATGTTGGGAGTTGTGCACACTCTTAACAATGTTCTGGTAGAGATTGGAAGGCATCTAGAAAGTTACGGGATATGGATAAATGTTGTAATGAAACATTGGCTAAGATAGTTGCATGACTGTATGACATATTTCTTTATGTGTAAGAATTTGTTCTGAAAACTATGAGATGTTTTCTAATCATGCAATTTAAATTGTTGTGTAGGAAAGATCGTATACAATCACCTACAAAATAAGGACCACAACATTTGTTCAACAACAAAGTTATCCATTGAAAATATTGAAGATATTGAAGTTCCCAAGATCTGGGAAGAATGTCGTGATCGAGAAGTACCAGTCAATCATGAAGATGTTTGGGATGCAGTGCCAAGACCTGAAGGGGAGTCTGTAGTGACTTCCAAGAGGATCGACAAGATCAAGCATGCTGCAGTTGGTAGCATAGAGACTTTTGCTCCTGTAGCCAGATACGCTTCCATTAATCCGTACTTGCTTTGGCTGTAGTGATGAAATGGAAGATACACCAAGTGGATTTCAAGACAGCTTTCTTGAATGGTGTAGTTGAAGAAGAAGTGTATGTGGAGTAGGCACTTGGTTCTGAGCCACATGATAGGGAGTCATATATGTGCAGAACTTGGTATGGTAGGATAGACATCTTTCTATCTAGTTTGGGCTTTACCAAGAGTAAAGCGGATTCCAACCTTTACTACAAGGTTGAGGAAGGAAATTCAGTGATACTACTTTTGTATATGGATGACTTGTTTATTACAGGTGAAGATCGATTGATTGCCGACATGCAACGGAAGCTTGCTTCCGAGTTCAAGATGAAGAACTTATGGATGATGCACTATTTTCTAGGTATGGAGGTGTGGCAGAGTGCAGATGGAATATTCCTTGGACAAGGGAAGTATGCAGTAGAGATCCTGAAGAGGTTCAGGATGATGGAATGCAAGGCCATGGCCACACCTATGGCATCAAACCTGAAGCTTCTGTGTGATGCTTCATCTGATCTGGTTGATGTCATTGTGTATCGTCAGATGATTGGGTCCTTGATGTACCTGACGAACACGAGACCAGCTATTTGCTTTGCGATGAACACATTGAGCCAGTTCCTGACGGATCCGAGAAGTGTTCACCTGGTTGCTATAAAGCATATTATGAGGTACCTGAATGGTACAATTGATTATGGGCTCAAGTATGATGCGAATCAAAAGTTTAAACTGCAGGGTTATGTTGATTCAGATTGGGCAGGCAGTGCTACAGATAGGAAGAGCACTTCTGGGTGTTTCTTCAGTATGGGATCAGGTGTGATCTCTTGGTTTAGCAGGAAGCAGTCCTACATAGCACTGAGTACAACCGAAGCATAGTATGTTGCGACAGATGAGCAGGTTTCAAATGTATTGACCAAGCCGTTGGCTAGAGTGAAGTTTGAGTACTTTAGAGAGAGGCTTGGTGCACTTCAGATCGAGGCTTGATGAGTCCAGAAGATGCAGATGCGCATGCGCTTTTCTAACATGGTTGATGTGTTCTCCCATGGTCGTGATGTAATTGGTGAGCCATTCTCACATGGTGGTAGATGTGTTCTCCCATGGTGTAGATGTAAGGGATGAAGCCATTTTTCACATGGTGGTAGATGTGTTATCCCATGGCGAAAAAGTAAGGGCCGGAGCCTTCTCCAAATGGTGGTAGATGTGTTCTCCCATGTCGGTGGTGTAAGTGTTGGACGATGTGCATCTAAGCTGTGCTTCGTGGACGATGAGATGATCTGAAGAGGATGATGCTATGATGATCAGGAGGATCATGGATGATTAGCATCAAAACGATGCTCCAGTTACTGCTCTGTATATGTATATGCATCATGTTGGATGCTTGCTGTGATCAGTTGGATCATTTATGTATGTATGCATCATGTTGGATGCTGGATATGATCAGTTGGATCATTTATGTATGTATGCATCATGTTGATGCTGTGATGAATTGGATCATTTATGTATGTATGCATCATGTTGATGCTAGATATGATCAGGTGGATCATGTGTGTTGATATGTATCAGGTAGATACATTGTGTAATCAGGTGGATCATGTATGATGATATGTATCAGGTGGGTACATTGTATGATCAGGTGGATCATGTATGATGATATGTATTAGGTAGATACTTGGTATGCATCAGGTAGATGCATTGTATGATCAGGATGATCATAGATGACGAGCTTCAGTATGTTGTTCCAGATGACATGCGTCAGGACGATGCAGTGACGATGATCATGTGTACATCAAGATGATGTATGGTGAGTATTAGGATGATACTCTGTGGCCGTGGAACAGGTTGTGCAGATGAGCATGTCTAGGAAATCCTATAGGTTAGAGTTGTGTACCCGTAACATCCTGGGATTCTCTTTCCAGACATTGCTATGGGAGGACATGTAATTTGTGCCCTGGGAGATCCTTCAGGTCGGATTTGTGTACCCGTAACATCCTGGGATGTTCTTTCGAGGTTTTGTCCTATGGCATATACTAGCGCCCTGGGAGATCCTATAGGTCAGAGTTGTGTACCCGTAACAGCCTGGGATTCTCTTTCGAGGTTTTGCCATGACCACATGTAATTTGTGCCCTAGGAGATCCTACAGGTCATAGTTGTGTACCCGTAGCATCATGGGATGCTCTTGCGAGGTTTTGTGGTGACCACATGTAATTTGTGCCCTAGGAGATCCTACAGGTCGGAGTTGTGTACCCGTAACATCCTAGGATGCTCTTGCGAGGTTTTGTGGTGGGGGTCACATGTAATAAGTCCTAGAGATCTGGACAGGATGAAAAAGGCCTCAGATGCTCTTTAGGGTTCTTGATAGTCAAGAGACTCTTTTAAGGTTTTGTGACAGTCACATGTAATTTGTGCCTTGGGAGATCCGACAGGTCGGAGTTGTGTACCCGTAACATTCTAGGATACTCTTTCGAGGTTTTGTGATGCACGTAATAAGTCTTGAGGCTTCCACAGTATGGCCAGTGATGATGAAGACCTGCAGGTGATGGGCCTACATCCAGTATGAAAAAGGACTGGCTCTGTATAACTTCCTATGATGAGTAGATTCAAAGATTGATTGAGATAGCAGCAGCAATGACGATGACGATGACTCGATGATGATTATCCAGTGACGATGATCTAGAGAAGAAGACTTGTGCTAGAAGACCTGTGTCGAAAAATACCTTCCTAGTTAAGAGGGAGTGTTGATGTATATGTAACTTCGGAATGTATTTCATATATGTATATTGTACTCCTATAGAGATGGTATTATTCCTCTATACGGAAGTGTTCATATTCCTATAGATATGTTATTATTTCTCTATACGGAAGTGTCGTCATTTATATTGTAAGTGTCGTAACTTATACTTGATGGGTTATTAGACCACCTTGTTGGGGTCGACCCTGTATAAGTCATGTGGGTTGAAGGGTATTAGACCACTCTATTGGGGGTCAGCCATGTGGGTCAAAAGGTTATTAGACCACCCTATTGGGTGTCGGCCCAATCAGCATTATGTTATGTGGTTAAGTTAAGGCCGACCTAGTAAAGGTTATTAGACAAGTCAAGTCAAGTATAAATAGAATGCGGGAGGCACTCTATTTGATCATTCTATTCACACACACACTTTCGGGAGAGTGGCGCACTTCTGGAGAAGGAGAAGCTGCTACTAGGAGATGTCTATTTCTTATGCTTGGGTTTTATCATTGCTCTATCTATCTCTAAGGAAGTTATTGGGGTTTTTCACCTTTATGGTTTTCCCCAAGTAAACTCTGTGTCTCTTGTGTGCTTGCATTATTATGTCCATGATTGATATGCTGTAGATATGTTGTACATGTTGTTCTCTAAGTTAAGATCCTAGATCAGATTGAAGTAAATTCCGAAAAATTAACATTCCCTCGCATGGAACTAATTTTGCAAAAACTGAAGCATACTTTGGATTTTTTGAGAAAATGAGAGATTCATAATTAAAGAAAAACACAAGCGATTTCACATTCATTCAATTTTTCCAAAAGATGCATAAGCAACACATTCCAATGCACAAACAAATTGTTTTTCAACAGTGCTTGAGAAATTATGGGAAAGAAGCACTTTTAACTTTTCAATGGATGCATCAAAAGATTAACTTGATAACAACTACGCTTTCAGATGTAAATGACTGAAAAGAAAACACTACTTGCAGCACTCAGTGCACTCAGAAAACTCAAGAAAAGACAAGCACTCAATCAAGCTGAAAGACACACAAGACTCAAAATCAGACAGTAGCAAGCAAACCAAGAAAGCAAAGCTCAAAAAAAATAATGTGAATGAGGTCTGGGAGATGATCTAATGCAGTAACCAGATCATTTAAGGAGAGGAGGGAATGCAAGGGTGAGAGGATGAAGGTGGAGGAGACAAGAGTATCCACCACTATCGGTTCTCAGACTTGTCCAAGATGGAACCCAAAACCAATCCAAACAAAACCAAACACTCAACACACAAATCAAAGATGATATCTCTGGATGGATCTTGCATCACAGAGGGAGTTCATATAGCAAACCAAAGCTCAGATTGACAAATGGAGGGGGGATGCCTGTATGCCAAATTCGACAAATCGGTGCACTCTGTGCTTGTACACAGTGCGACGTCGCAGTTCACCAATGCGGGGAGTGCAACAGTGTCGTAGTATACCAATGAAAGGACTGCAACGAGTGGCTAACAGACAAAGAACATAGAGCAAAAATGACACAATGTCGCTCTGTTTTCACTAACCAGGTGCGACAGGTGAGATATAAGTTCAAGAATGAATCAAATCCCCAAGCAATGAACTATGAAAAGGTTTGGAAATGAGTAGTATAAACTCAGAGGAAGTAGATCAGAGTCTTCAAGATGAAGATCTGATAGTGAAATCAACTCAAGAAGCAAATGATAGATAAAAGGATTGTGTCAAGCAATCGACTAAAAATGACTCTTAGACAACTACAAAACGAGAAGTATTCCCCAGTATGGTCGCCAGATTTGCTTTGTGGACAATCTACCGAGAGCGGACTCAAGGCCTAATCTCCCTAGCTTAACGTAAGTCTAGAACAAATAAGACAGAACATAAAATACATTCCTAGATCATATAGAAGTACAAATGAAAGAGTAGATCGTTTACCTTATATTTATAGATCCCTTTCTCCTTCATTGATCCAATGTTCAAGCGCTGCCAGATTGCAAGTAGCTAAACCCTATTGAACATGTAACAAACCATGAGAAGTGAAAGCATATATCTCATATGATAGATCTAAGCTAATAGTTAAGGAGGAAATCTCTAAACATCATCAAGGAGACAACATTTATGGAAAGCAATTATATTAACTGTATTGAAGAGTGGAGAAGTACAATAGAAAAGAGGATTACAACCATTGCCGTAATGCGGCAAGCTCCTTCCGACAAGCCATGCCAAAGCTCGTAGAGAGAAGTGGATGTTCCCCAAGCTAGAGTATTAGATCTATTGAGCTTGATTTCACCAGCATAAGAGTACCATAGACTTCCTCCCCTAGGATGGGAGTGTGCTTCATTTAAATAGGACTAAGTGGATAGGGTATGGATAGGATAGGTTGAGATATGATAGGAGAGGCTTAAGGGATATTTCCAAGGTGTTAGGAATCGAGTGCCAGCTCTCCCAAGAAGTCAGGGATAGGGTCCCAAGTCAGCAAGCTTCGAGAAGGAGCTCGAAGGGCTATTTTTGTCCATTAACTGACATCGGCACACCTTGCAATAAATCAAGCTGCGACGTCGCATGCTGCATGAGTGCAACCTGTGACAACCTCTAAAAACCTAGTACAAATGGGTACAAATCCTTCCAGGTCAATCACTTAGTCAAGGTAACTTCAGGGATGTATACACTGAATCTCATGATGGGAATATTTTAGGTGTAACAACAACGTGCGAGAGAACTCTTGTAATCATTATTGACTAGAGTATTCATTTTTCATAAATAGTCTAAATGGTCTGAAAAATGGATAAAATATCACCAGATAGTAGATGTCCTTTCAAATCCTTTTATGACCATAAAGAAACAAGTTCGCTCGAAAAACTTTTCCTATTTTCGGAGTCTAAAAAGAGATTAAAGAGGACTCCATATACAACTTTGTCATAGTCAATAATCGAGTACGACAAAGGAAAAAGTAAACTCGGCACAATTCCTTTTCCGTAATTAGTCTAGCGAGGCCGGATAAAGTAATAAACCTATACTCGTTAGACACACCTTTGTACTCAATTTTTTAATGAGCACAACAATGTTATCAAAATCAATAGAAATCTTTTTCATGTTTGAACCAGAGCACGAAAAAGTAAAAAGTAAGCTCAAGCAACTTTTCATGCTTCAACTAGAGCATGAAAAAATTGAAAGTAAGCTCAAACTGCTTTTCATGTTTCAACCATAGCACCAAAAAAGTGAAAAGTAAGCTCATTACCATCTTACTGTTTTTAACGAGCTCGAAGACAGGTGAAAAGAATGCTCATGATGTCTGCTTCATTTTTTAATGAGCTTGTAACAAAAAATAAACTATGCTCAGTATAATGCCCATTGGCAAGTTTCTTCCCAACATGATATCCAGAGGTTGGAAGATTTCCCCCGTCATAATAAGTTGATGGCTTACCTCCGGTATGATGTCCAAATCCTGGAGACATACCCCGCAAGCTTCGTTTTGTTCACCTACTCTTTTTCTTCATCCAATCAAACTTGTGGTTACTAATAGGAATATATTCAGCAGGGGAGGAAGACAAAAGAGGATTAAATAGCATAGGTGAATGAAATGAAGGTTCATATATTAAATATGGAGAAAAACGCGACTCAAGGGGAGGGGATTTGTTTCATTTTTTAACGAGATTGACATAGGAAATGAACTATGCTCATAGGGTGCTGTTTCATTTTTTAACGAGCTTGACACAGGAAAAGAACCATACTCGTGAAGCTAGTTTCACTTTTGCGCAAGATTGAAACCAAAGGTAAACTATGCTTGGGAACAGTTTCATTTTTACATAAGCTCGAAACCAAAGGTAAACTATGCTTGTAGGGGTCTATTACATTTTTGAACGATCTTGGAGACAGAGATCAATCTGTGCTCATGGTGGCCCATTTCATTTTATTTTTGAAACGAGCTTGAGATGGAAAAGAAACTATGCTCGTAGTGAGGCCCATTGATGGGTTACTTACAAAAATGATGTCTAGAGGTTGGAAGGTCTACCCCCAGCATAAGAAGCTGACGAATTACCTCTAGTATGATGTTCAGAGGCTGGAGACATGCCCACAAAGATTCGTTTCATTCGCCTACCATTTTTATTCATACAATCAAACTCGTGATTACTAATAGGAATACGTTCACCAGGGGAGGAAGAAAAAAGAGGATTAAATAGCATAGGAGAATGAAATGAAGGATCAGATATTAAATGTGGCGAAAAAATTGACTCAAGGGAAGGGGATTTGTTTCATTTTTTAACGAGCTTGACATAGGAAATGAACTATGCTGTTAGGAAGTTGTTTCATTTTTTAACGAGCTTGACACAGGAAAAGAACCATGCTCGTGAATCTAGTTTAATTTTTACGCAAGCTTGAAACCAAAAGTAAACTATGATTGGGAACAGTTTCATTTTTACACAAGCTCGAAACCAAAGGTAAACTATGCTTGTAGGGGTCTATTCCATTTTTGAACGAGCTTGGAGACAGAGACCAATCTGTGCTCATGGTGGCCCATTTCATTTTTTTTAAACGAGCTTGATATGGAAAATAAACTATGCTCGTAGTGAGACCCATTGATGGATCCCAACATGATGTCTAGAGGTTGGAATGTCTTCCCCCAACATAAGAAGCTGATGGCTTACCTCCAGTATGATGTCCAGAGGCTAGAGACATGCCCCCAAAGATTCATTTTGTTCGCCTACCCTTTTTCTTCATCCAATCAAACTTGTGGTTACTAATAGGAATATATTCACTAGGGGAGCAAGAAAAAAGAGGATTAAATAGCATAGGTGAATCAAATGAAGGTTCAAATATTAAATCTGGAGAAAGACTCAACTCAAAAGGAGGGGATTTGCTTCATTTTTTCACAAGCTTGAAATAGAAAAATAACTATGATTAAAGGGACCCATATTTTTATTTTTTAATAAGATTAAAATGGAACAAAACTTGTGAAATTCCACGCAGATAGATCATTGAGCTAGAACAAACCTCACAGTTTCACACTGTTATTACTAAGAATAATTTAGACAAAGGCATGGATCAATTCACTCATAAAAATGAAACACACATGAAAAATTGTCATTGATACATTAATTAGCTATAAGCTAGCAATCAAAAAGTGTTAAAATAGAATCAATTCAATATTATGGGAGGATTCAAATTCACCTCAATTATAGGATTAGTTTGCATTGGAACCATCTCCCGATAGGGTTTAGTGGCCATCGATGATGAATAATCAGTTAACTGAGGTAGAACTGAGGATAATTGAATCATGTGGGCACCAAAATAGAGGAGGAAACTCCAAGGGGGATAATCACTGACTTGTAGTAGTCAAAATAGGTGATCCTACACTCAGTAGCAGTGAAACGAGGTGTAACAGTCAGTTAACCAGGCAATCAAGGGGACACGGTGCCCTAAATCATGGAAGTAACTATGCTAACTCCTAAAATAATGCATGAGGATGACTTTGGACTTTAGTGATGTAACCAAGGCGCTCTTAGTGGATATGAGGGCTAATGATGGCCAAAAACAAGCTCTGAGGGGCCCAAAGAAAGGACTAGGTACTAGTAGACTCAACTGATAATGCATGGATGCATGGAGTGATGCATGGAATGCATGCATGCATGAAAAGCATGGAGGACCAAGATAAGATGGTGAGAATATTACAACACCCCCCTTAATCTGGAATATGAGTAAAAATATAAGTAAATTAGGGCCCTGGTTACTAATACCAAAGGTCACCCCATACAACAATCTAAAAAAAGTGAGGAATGAAGGAAAAACCAGTGGGAAACCCCCCCCCGCCCTCAAGATAGACTGAAACCTACCAAAATTTTAACGATGCTATCCAAAGATGAAGATGTCTGTAGGTATCTTTCTCTTTGTAAGAAGTGGATCATGCTGCAAAAACATGTGCTTGAATTCTCCTTCAGTGGATGCAAGTGAATCTGGAGGCTTTCTGAACTTGTTCTTCAGACCAAACATGGTGAGAACAAATCCAAAAATATGAGGATCATCCTGGAACTTGTAATTCGAACCAACTGAGGTAGGATAAGCTCCAATCAAATCTAATTTCTCTTGAAAATTCAACTTCTGACCAATGGAAGTTAAATCAGCTCCAAGAATTGATAGATGGTTTCTTGTGATCTCCTTTGAACTAGTAGGAGTGATATCAAAACCAGAATCACCAAAATGTGCCTGAGACTTGAACCCTAGTGAATGGTAGTTTCCTCCATCTTCATTGAAACTTTGAGAACATGTGTCAATGATCGAATAGAAGTACATAGAAAGCATGTGATCAAGGAGGGAGAATACATCACCTCGAAAATCTGATTTAACCTCCAAAAAATTCAATAGATCATCATTATGCACACCAACGGACTCATGTGAAAGAGATGATTTAAGATCCTCTTCATATTCTAGAGCATGAACTGGCTTATCTTGCTCAGAATTCGAAATAAAATACATTGAGAACATGATTGAGGAATGGATAATCTCTCCAAAAGGATTGGCTTCATTAGTTGTGTCACATTCATCTGCATCAGCTACATGGGAAGGGGACAATTCGAAACTGTCTTCAACTTCTAGATAAATAGAGGAAGGAATGTCTTCAACATGAAATTTATGTGTTGAATCTACAGCTTCTTCTTCATCCTGAACAACTTCATCATGAGAGATGATTGAGGCCGAGACATAATTAGAGAGAACACTTAAGAAGGCATCATTGGGCTTGTTCTCCAAATAATTTGCACCAATCTATTAATTCTAGTTGTCAAATGCTTTGTCTAGTTGGGCCCATAGATCACTTGGGCATTCAACAATTTCAATGAGGTACGGATACTAGGAGACATAGAAATGCACATTGTTCCAAAGGCTTTGTCACATTCATTTAGCCAATCATTCTCTTCTTCATAGGAAGCAAAATCTCTCATAACACCAATACACATATCAAAAAGACCTTGTCTCTTCAGATATGATATCATCTTTGGTTTCCACTCATCATAGTTGAATGGAAAGAGAGGAGGAATTGCTTTCAGATTCATGGAAGCTATTGTAGAATACCTACAAAAACAATGGAAAAATATTTGGAGGATTGTTACTGAATCTATTGAACACTGCTTTAGGACAGTAGGCACTTTTATCTGGATCCTTTACACCTGGATAGACCTAAAAGTATTTATCCAATCAATTCAATGCAATGGCACCAGGATTTGTTGTGGAAATCCATAGGCTTCTAATGTTCTATTGAAAGCAGTTGCTCAATCAACTGATGGAACTGTTGCAATTGCTTCTACTGCTCCAACTGTTGCACTCAAAATATCTCATGAGCTATGATACCATGTGAAATTCTACAAGAATAGATCACCGAGCTAGAAAAAACCTCGCAGTTTCATAGTGTCATTAGTGAGAAGAATTTAGACAAAGACATGGATCAATTCACTCATAAAACTGAAACACACATGAAAAATTGTTGTTGATACATTAATCAGTTGTAAGCTGGAAATAAAAAAGTGTTAAAATAGAATGAATTCGATACTCTGGGAGGATTTGAATTCACCTCAAGTATAGGCTTAGTTTGCAATGGAACCATTTCCTGATAAGGTTCAGTGGCCACCGATGACGAATAATCAGTTAACTGAGGTAGAACTGAGCATAACTAAATCATGTGGGAACCAAAATAGGGGATGAGACTCCAAGGGGAGAAATACTGACTTGTAGTGGTCAAAATAGGTGTTCCTACACTCAGTAGCAGTGAAACTAGGTGTAACAGTCAGTTAACTAGGAAATCAAGGGGATAAGGTGCCCTAAATCATGGAACTAATTGTGCTAACTCCTAAATTCATGCATGAGGGAGACTTTGGACTTCAGTTATGTAACCAAGGCACTCTGAGTGGATAGGAGGAATAATGATGGCCAAAAACAAGCTCCGGGGGGGCCAAAGTAAGGACTAGGTGCTAGGAGACTCAATTGTTAATGCATGGATGCATGGAGTGTTGCATGGAATGCATGCATGCATGAAAAATGCATGCAGGACCAAGATAAGATAGTGAGAATATTCCACCAAAACTATGCTCATGGGAACTTGTTTCATTTTTAACGAGCTTGACACAGAAAGGGAACTCTGCTCACGATCATCTGTTTCTTTTTTTAATGAGCTTGACACAGGAAGGGAACTTTGCTCGTAATGATCTGTTTCATTATTTGACGAGCTTGACAGAAAAAAGGAAATATGATCGTGAGTGGTTTCATTTTTACACAATATTGAAACCCAAAATAAACCATGCTTAGGACAAGTTTCATTTTTACACAATATTGAAACCAAAGTTAAACTATGCTTGGGACTAGTTTCATTTTTACACAAGCTTGAAACCAAAGGTAAAATATGCTTGGGACTAGGTCCTATCCAACATGATTTCCATAGGTTGGTAGTGTGCCCCCCAGTATAAGAAGTCGGGGGGATAATTCAAGCATGATGTCCAGAGGCTGGAGACATGCTCCCCATCCCTAGGGGGGAAGAAACCACTAAAACATGTGGAACATTTACGGAAGTTTGATGACTGGAAGTCATGCGATGATTGGGTGTCACAAAGGAAATATTATCAATGGTAACCATATTTTCATGATGAGGAAAATACATCACTCGAAAGAGTGAGGACACTACAACTTTCATTGCATACACATAGTCTCGTCCAAGGAGTAGATTAAAATCTAAGGGACCTTGGATGACCATAACATAAATACAGACAATTTTCCCTCCTAAGGTGATAGGTAACTGCGGAAGGATCCTTAAAGGTCTAGTAGGCCTTCTATTAAAATTCAGTATCTGGTTAGTGACTGGAACAAGCTGAGGAGAACCTATAGCTTTCCAAGCAGTTGAGGATAAAATACTAATAGAAGCTCCGTCATCAACTATAGTGTGAAAGATTTCCTTATCGGAAACTCTTACATATATATAGAAAGGAACACTCGATGGAAGACGAGATTCTACTAGACTACTCCAATCAAAATAAATAACCTCAGTACTTGGAGGAAGTCCTCTGGAAATGGACAGGATTTCCCCTTGCATAGAACAATCTGAACTGACTAGGAAAACATCAATGGTTTTCAATTCAGTCTCAAATGGAAGAGTATAATGAGACGAATATTGTGTCATGGTGACTACTTCAGTCTTAGCATTCTCCAATGAAAGAGTGGGATCAAGTGAAGATGACATTGACTCGACCACTTCAACTTCACCCTTCAAAGGAAGAGCAGGATGAACTACTTATGCTTCACTCTTTGAAGAAAGAGTGGGATCGACTGAGGATGGAGCTGGATCGACTGCTTCATCAAGAAATGGGGGGTCAAGAGACAACTTAGGATATCTTGTTGGAAGGTTGATTTTGAGATACAACAATGTCTTCCAACAACTGCGAAACTTCATACATGCATGGACAAAGGCAAGTAAGGTGCATGCCCTTGCATACCAAACAAGGATTCTTGACTTCACCTTTCCATCCCTTAACCATAGAGTCATTGGTAGATGGGGTATCATTAGTATGATGTCCATAGGATGATGATATAGGTGTTTTGGAGGCTTTAGACCACTCTTATAACACTTTGGGAATACCAGAGCAATTCTTAAGAAGGTGATCACCCCTGCAAAGCTTGCAAGGGAACTTGGGTCTGCGAGGTGTTTGAATAGAATGAGTACCGTCAAAGGAAGCTGGTTGATTCTTGGTATCTTTGTTATCCTTATTATTCTTGATCTTCCTTTTCTTATTCTTCTTATCCTATTGATTACTAGCACTACTTCTTTTATTAGGAGAGGAAGAAGAAAAGGAAGAAGATATATTCGACGAAGAACTTGGGGAAGGATCAGTTCGGGATTGACACTCTCGTGGTGGAGAGTTAACATTTGAAACATTGGGTACATCCAGAATCACTGGATTGAATAACCATAGCGGAAATCCTATGGTTAATCCATGAATATTTAAAGTGGAAATGAAGGGAGGACCAATATCTCCAACTGGAGGAAAGACAAAAGGTACCCATTGAAAAGGGGCCTTTTGATTGGTAGTCCCAGAATAGATTTCCATATCTAAACTCTCTAAGGCCTTCTAACTATCATGCACATTAAACACTACTCAAACTAAAATAAACAGGAAAACTTGTGAATAGGAGGGATGTAAAAGTTGGATCCTCATGGGTGTGTCAAGCTATCACAACTAACGATATACTGTAGGGTCCAAGAATTATACTTGGCCCAATTTTTTCAGAGCACTAACCAAGGAGGATTGGGACCGTACCCTTGGTTGTATAACCCGACTATCTAACAATACGTGCATAGCATGCAAAATGGAAAATTAGCTACATAAACATAGATTTTTGTAGCATCAACCATTTAGTACACAAATAACATAAAAAAAATCGAGGCCATTATGAAGAGTCAGGACAAATAATTCTAAGTTCTAGAATCTAGAGTCTAAACTGAAAAACACAAATAATTCTATTATCATGATTTCCTCTTGCTAGAGAAAATTTATTAGTTATAGGGGAATCAAAATCAGTGATCATGCCAATAAAAGGTAGAACAAGGACAAAATATTGACAAATAGAGATCTTATTAATGATTGTAGATATAACATGAATGTCTTTAGTAACTAGTTCTTCACTTGCATAAGAAGGCTTAATATATCAGTTGAAGCCTCATTTTAATTCTAATGTTAGAGCGAGATGAGAACAATTAAGAATGAATCTAAAGCGGTACCTAGGAATTATCGATTCTGGTTGGAGAATTCTGTAAGGCCATTGAGTATGGAGTGTATAGTGTTTGTATATTTTTTATTTTTCTAATGCTTACAAGGTCCGTGGAGGATACCACTTCATTTAGGTATATTATTTTCTCAATGTTTGTCTTGGAAATTATGAATGTTTTTTGAATTGGTTATTATTACATCGGTGTCAATGAAATCTAATAAATATCCTAGATCAATGGAAATAAAATGCATCTATAGATTAATTATTATATAGAGGTATTCCTAATTAAGGTGAAGAATACATTCAAGCCCCAAGTTGATAAACTTAGCCTATGTGATTTGGAGAAGTTTGCAACAGTATTATACAAATGTTGGAAAGATGTTTTTGAGAAGTGTCCAAAAGGAAGATTATCAATGACGATGAAGACTTCAACTATCAATTAGGCCAAGCAAAGAGAAATCGAATGAAATTAGTTGGTTGAGCTCTGTCTAAATAAAAAGAATAATAAGAAGTACCTATTCAATTTAGTATCAAGAAGAATATCTTTATTGTTGTAAAGAAAATGCATGATGAGGTGAAATAAACCTTGGTGGGCTTGAGCAAAAATCTATGACTTGTATGGGTCTATCATGAATTTACTCCATAACAATCATGTTAGTTTCTAATGTAGGAAATTTTTTCAAGGAATAATACAAGTTTGAGGTTGGCCAAGAAAGACACCATGGTTGAGGATGCTAATGTGTGCTTGATTAGAATTGTGGCTAAATTGAACTAATTGGATGATTTTTTTGATCCAATGGTAGTAGCATATAAAGAGTTGAACTTTGGAGGATGTGAGTAACATTATTGGGGTGAATTTTATGTAATTATTGAATAATATACCCAACCCATCTCATCTAGGTATGAAATTTGTTTAAAAGTAAGAAATTTGTTTAAGAAGTTACTCTCTTGAAGGGACAACAAAGTTATGCAAATTTATGGAAGGGTTTATAGTATATACAATGAACAACATAACCTCTTCTAAAGAACAACTAAGGCTGAAATAAAATCAAAGTGTGCAGTGGGATCAAGGGATTGAGAATCCTTGATCAACAAGGCCCCCTTAGCCAAGAGCTGGTGGCATATCTCATCTCATCACACAGAGTACAAGACGGGCAATGAGTTATGCTCAGTTTCAAGAAAAAACTTAAATTAGACTTTCCAAAGGACAAATAAAGCTGAGATATGAAAGCACTGCCATATCCCTAAGAAAGCAGTATGAAAAAGAGAGTGACCATCTTCAAACACTACATCACATCACTACAGTATGTCCTAAAAGAGTGTTGAATATTGATCCTCAACATGATTCCAATAATGCCTAGCAAATAGACACTCCCAAAAAATATGCTTTGTAATCTCCAAGTGTTGACAAACAAGACATAACCCATCTGAAAGTCCAATCTTGGCTAGCCACACTCAATTAGAGTAAATTTGGATGAAAAATGGGCCTCCTAAGGAAAATGTTAAAAAAAGCCACATATGCAATTTTTATATTATTTCGCTTTTATCGAAGCCGCCCAGGGTTATTTCACTTTTACCAAAGCTACCTTAGATATATATTTTATATTAAAATAAATTTATGAGGACTAAGTTCAATGTAGTCTTTTCACCCGAAATAAGGAAAGCAAATTAAATACACAATGCCAATTTAAAAGTTATTGGGTCATGTATTAACTAAAATATGGATGGGTATATTAGTTATTATTATATTTAATTATTTTGAGGGTTATTATAAAATATTAATTATAATAGAATATTATTATATATTATTTGTAATATTAATTACTATTACTATTATATATTGGTTGTGTATTATCTAAAATATGGATGGATATATTAGTTATGATATTAGTTAAAAAATATTAGACCCAACTTTTGACGGTTATTATAAAATATTAATTATAATATAATATTATTATATATTAGTTGTAATATTAATTACTATTACTATTATATATGGTCACGTATTATCTAAAAGATGGATAGGTATATTAGTTAAAAGTTACTAGACCTAACTTTTGATGGTTATTATAAAATATAAATTTTAATATAATATTACTATATATTAGTTATAATATTAATTATTATTACTATGGTCAAATATTACCTAAAAGATTGATGTTAGTTATGATATTAATTAAAAGTTATTGGACCTATATTTTGATGATTATTATAAAATATTAATTATAATATAATATTATTATATATTAGTCATAATATTAATTACTATTACTATTATATATTGATCATGTATTATCTAAAAGATGGATGGGTATATTAGTTATGATATTAGTTAATAATTATTAGACCCAACTTTTGAGTTTTGACGGTTATTATAAAATATTAATTATAATATAATATTATTATATATTAGTTGTAATATTAATTACTATTACTATTATATATTGGTTACGTATTATCTAAAAGATGGATGGGTATATTAGTTATGATATTAGTTAAAAGTTATTGGACCTAACTTTTGACGGTTATTATGAAATATTAATTGTAATATAATATTATTATATATTAGTTATAATATTAATTATTATTACTATGGTCAAATATTACCTAAAAGATTGAAGGGTATGTTAGTTATGATATTAGCTAAAAGTTATTGGACCTAATTTTTTATGGTTATTATAAAATATTAATTATTATTACTATTATATATTGGTCAAATATTACCTGAAAGATTGATGGGTATATTAGATATGATATTAGTTACTATTATATGTTAAATATTAGTTATGATAATAATAAAGGTTATTTGACCCAATAATATTATTATCTATTAGGTATAATATTAATTATTATTACTATTATATATTATCTATGGATTACCTATTACCCAAAAATCACTTAGCATATTAATTTCATTATCAATATCCAAGATAATTTCGGGCAGCTTGGGTAATGGGTAGACACATTATATTATTAAAAAAGTCCAATTATCCCCAAATTATATAATAAAAAATTGTTTAAGAGGTGCTCCCTTTTTTAATTTTAAATCATTTTGATTGGCTAATACATGATGACATGGAATTTGAATTAGGGTTGAAAGACCCATTTTTCATCCAAATTTCCTCTAAGTGACAAGGATGATGGGGATCTTCTCCTAAAAACCAACCATTTCTAGTAGAACAACCTCAATAGAAATAATTACAACTCCCTACAAGTAACTTTGCAAATAATCCTCCTCTGAGACCTCAACTGCCAGCACAACCCCATCCTAATCCTAACAACAATACCTAGCTGACTTACACTACCATTTTTTCAGTTTATCCTATGTATTCTATTTCCCTCGTGGAATGTCAAGATATTCATATAAGATTAGGGAGAATAATTAATGAAAGAACTTCCCCAATTATCAAATAAAATTATGAAGAAGTAGTTCAACCATAGAAAACAAATCATTCTGAAATCCAATATGAAAGCCATCCTATTGTGACACCATAACCCATTACTCCTAGGAATTCAGTCCAGTTACAGTCTATAAGGCTTCCCAACTTCCTCCATACCTGGAAAGGTTAAGCATAGAAAAACCCCTCGGTTAGCTTGAGTTTGATTTATTAGGAGAAATACATAATATGTGTGTCAAAATTCCCTTGTTTTAGGCAATCAAGGATGTGTTGATATATGCCAAAACTATTAAGGAGATTTGTATTATAAAACCCGGTAGGAAGCGGTCGATCCTCCAACTATTCACTTGATTGGTCAATTCATTGATTTAGTGCTTGGGAATGTTGTTACTACCAAATATATATGGATCTTGGTAGACCAATAGTTGATGTTTACATCAACCAATTTCGCATACCGAATACTTTAATTGACCTGGGAGCTTCCATTAATGTAACAACCAAAGAAACCATGATGATATTTGGCTTATTTAACCTCAGACAAACTCTTATGATTTTGGAATTGGTAGACCAATCCATTGTTAGACCAGATGGAGTCCTGGAGGACAAAGTCATTTTTGTGGATTCATGGGAATATCCTATTGACTTTCTAGTTGTGTATAACCAAAATCTTGTTTTGGGGGTCATCCGCTAATCTTGGGTAGGCCATGGTTAGCTATTGGTCAACCATATATTGGGTACAAATCCAGAAGTATGAAAATATCTCATGGAAGTTCTACCAATGAACTCACTCTTTACCCCGTACTATACCTAGTAAAAACTATGAAAGTCCCATGTGGGTAGAAGATGAAGACTGTGATACGGAAATTGTTCAACAGTTACTCACAATTGATAGGGAACTTTGTTTAAAAGATGAAAACAAGGATGATACGATTAGTGGCTTCCTGAGCAATCCATATTCATCTTCTTATCCAATATTCCAGTACATGGATTATGTGATGCAAGCATCTGTTCAAAAAATTCATGTGATAAATCTATCTTTGGATCCCCTAGTTACAATTCCCTACAAAAAGAATAATTGATTAATCTTTTGTAATAGAAAAAGGATGTGTGTGCATGGGAGTACAAATATATGAAGGGCATTCAACCTGATCTTTGCATCAACTATATTTACATTTAGGATGGTTATTAACATGTCTGATATCCTGAATACCATATGAACCCACTCTTAAGAGATATAGTCAAAGAAGAGTTTAGAAACTGCTCAATGCAAATTTTATCTACCCTATCTCTGACAATCAATGGGTCCTTCCTGTAATGATAGTACCATACTACCAAAGAATAATAATAAATGGAAAATCTACATTGATTATAGAGAATTAAACAAGGCTACACAAAATACCATTTTCCTTTGCCTTTAATTGACCAAGTTCTTGAAACATTAGTAGCAGAGGATTTTTTCTCTTGGCGGATTTAGTGGATAAAACCAAATCCAAATTTCTCCCAAATATCAGGATAAGACCACCTTCACTTGTCCCTAGGGAACATTTTCTTATCAAGTCTTTCCCTTTGGAATTTGCAACACACATTCCATATTTTAGATATTTGTGTTTGGTATCTTATTTGATCTAATCCATTATTATGTTGAGATATATATGGATAATTTTATAATCTATGGTAACACTTGTGATGAGGCCTTAGCAAATTTGGAAAAAGTGCTTAAACAATGCAAAGAAACTCACCTCTCCCATAGTCATGAAAAATGTTATATATTAATGAGTGAAGGTATTTGTTAAGATCCTAGTGGGCGGCCTTCACTAACATCTCGAGGTTTTGGTGTAACGGTTCGTATCATTTGGTATTAGAGCCTCCACCCAGGTTCAAGTCACAGAGCGGGTGGCAATGTCGGCATTGTAGTGTTCGCCCGAGGCTCGTACGGCGCAAAGGGGACACCACCATACGAGCGCACATCCAGCCCAGATTCTGGACTGCGGAGCGTGGTGGGATGTTAAGATCCTAGTGGGCGGCCTTCACTAACATCTCGAGGTTTTGGTGTAACAGTTCGTATCAGTATTGTTCTTGGGAATTATGTTTCTTCTACTAGAATCAAGGTAGACCCAACAAAAACTCAAGGTAATCTTAAACCTCCTAATCAAAAAACATAAACATAGAAAAAGGTAAGGATTTTTTTTGACATGTTGATTATTATCGTTACTTTGTTGAAAATTTTACTAAACTTCTATATCCTTTATTTTCATTGCTTTCAAAAGATGCAAAATTTACTTAGACTAATGAATGCCAATTTTCTTTTGAAGCTCTTAAGAAAATACTCTCTGAGGCTTTGAAGGCTCCTAATGGCTTCACCGATACATACAACATTGAAACTATTGGCTTCCTTCACCGATAAAACTATATAAGAATGTTGAACCATATTACCCATCCATGATTTGGGCATTGGACCCACTTCATTCTGTATGATTATTCCCATTGACTTGCTGCTAGAAGGAGAGGTGCTATCGAGCGATTGAGAAATCAATTGGTTTACAGCCTTTAGATGTAGTTAATTGGGGGAAGAATAATTGAACCATGGGAAGGAAGCAATTTACAAGTCTACCACCTTCTTTCCATTCAAGAGTTGATCCTTCTCAGAGACCATACATAAGCTTTTTGGTATTATTATTATCATCTTACTTATATATGATCTTTACTAATATAATCTATATTATGTAATTTGTTTTTTTTTTTAATGAATAAGTTACGATTATTTTGATTAGTAAGTTTATTATTATGGATGTGGTTTTTATGTCCCCGAAGGAGATAATATATATTTCACGCAGACCCTATTATTTGGACCTATTTGCACCTAGGGCTAGAAAAAATTTTCCTCCATGCTATGGTTTGTAAATAGTTGGAAAAAAATTATTTTTATAAATTTTTTAAACAACACTAATTTGTTAACGTTTCATTGGATGAGGGCTGATAACGTCAGCCTCGGGAATCACTTCCTGTTTCGGCAGCGAGGTGTGCATCATCCGAGTTAAGGCTTATTTATTATTATTATTGTTTCGGAATAATAAAATTTAATTTTTTATTATAATATAAAAATAATTTTATTTTTATAACAAGCATATAACAATAGTATTGTTGCTTGTTGTTGCTTGCTCCACGATACGATGGTTACAGGTGGCAGACGTGATAAGCGAGAGTAAGGACAGGGTAATTATTAGGGTTTTAATGGTTCAACACTGGCGGGCACGGGTGAACTGTCATAGTATTAACTCTGCTACAGGTTCGCTAACTGGAGTAGCTACATGGTGACTAATGTGGCTTGCAACCTGTCATGCTAGATGGCGAGTAATAAATGTGAGCAGCTGTGTTATAATGTCAAAATCTTTGTTTATCGTTTAACTATTCATCGAGCTTGGCATTGTTTGTTGTTTTGTGTTTCGGAGTGGTTTGAAGGAATGGTCGACAGGCCTGCGATGTATTGGCTTTTAGATTCAGGAATGGCGTTTTCCCTTCGTGGTTTGAACCCATAACCAGTGCTTCAGGTCTCCATCGTGGCTCTCAGAGTCGAACCAGTCTGATGTTGTTGTTGATGCAAGCTTTGAACCTGGTTCTCGTCAGTTGCAGAAAGGTTTTGGGTTATGGTTCGAAGTCTACTGTCAGCAATGTAAGTTCTCAGATCTTGCTCAAGTTTTCAGTAGGTTAAAGATATAAGCTTGAATGTATTTGTTATGACGTTTTAACTTTTTCTATGGTTTAACCAGAATCGTGTACTTGTGGCAGGTAAAACGGTGTCTCTGGTTTTCTCCTTTGCAGTAGCAGTGGAACAAGCATTCAAATCGGTAAGTCTCGGAGGTTCTTATTGTGACTTTGTTGGTTCTAAGTCTGGTCTAGCCGAGACTTTCGTCAAAGGTGATGGGAAATAGTTTTAGTTGTTTTTTGTTGGTAGCCAGTATGGCATGCGAAGAGAACGTGATTTTCAATCTGGGTTGTCCTATCTGTGTGCTATTCTTGTTCTTGTATTTGCAACATTTTGCGATACTGCCTGCGAGGTTCAACCTGTGGCATTTGTCATGAAAAATGAATAATATGAATAGCGGTTTAAATATTGTAGTTTTAACTATAAATCTGGTTCTACTGAGATGGTTCCTTGTTTTAGATGAAATTTGAATGATAAGTGTCTTTCTTGTCGTGGATAGCTTAGAAATCGGCAATTAATGTCAAGCTCTGTTGTTTTCTTCTATCAATCCGTCGTTTGTGGAAGGGGATGAGCCCAAAACTGTGATGGAGGTTTAAATGTATCTAAATGGCACTAAAAGCTTTAAATTTTGGTTTAAGATGTCGACAAAGGAATGAGGGTATCGGTCATTTGGCCGGTTCTTGACTCTACTGTCAGTGATTCAATTCCTGAAGGGTGTAGCCGTATGGTATCGTTTCAAATTCAGACATAGGTTGCCCTAGGGAAATGTTTCTATTATTATAAGATGTGAAACACTACGATAGTTATGGTTACCATAAAACAACTTCAACATTTTTGATAATTAGTTGATGCTGCATAGAGGTTTCAAACTCTAACCTATTTTTTATATATAATAATAACCTGGCAGGTGGCAAACGTGACAAACAAGTGTAAGGACAGGATAATTATTAAGGTTTTAATGGTTCAATGCTGGCGGCAAGGGATGTGCTGTCATAGTATTAAGTCTGCTATCGGCTTTCCTGACTGGGATATCTAGGTGGTGATTAATGTGGCTTGAAACCTGTGATGAAAAATTGTGCGTGTCTTCACAATGCCAAGCTCTGTGCTATCAAATAGCTTGGAAATTGTCCTTGCTGGACTTCATGGTAGAAAGGAATAATAAATCTGATATTAATGTGCTCAACACCTCGTAAGCAGTTGTGATTGTGCGTGTCCTCGCAATGCCGAGCTGTGCTATCAAATAGCTTGGAAATTGTCCTAGATGGACTTCATGGTAGAAAGGAATAATAAATGTGATATTAATGTGCTCAGCACCTCGTAAGCAGTTGTGCTATACTGTCAAAATTTTCGTCGTTGATGTTATTATATTGCCTTGGGTTTTGGCACTTTAAAAATCCTAACCCTCCACTGCGTATTCATCGAGGTTGTTTATTAATGGCATTGTTTCTTTCGTGTTTGGGAGTGGCTTGAAGAATTGGTCGGCAGGCCTGCGATGTATAGTCGCTTCCTGTTTTGGCGGCGAAAGGTGCGCCATCCCAGTTAAGGCTTATTGTTATTGTTGATGTTTGATGCTACATTTCGGAATATCAAAATTTAATTTTTGATAACGATAGCATTATTTGCTGCTTAGTTTAAATAACATGTGGTGGGTCCATGACACGTGAACGTTCATACCCCTCCTTGTTTAGCGTGTCTATGTCTGACTCGTGGGCATAGCAACGCGTGGCATATAAGCTCGTCTAGTTTTTTGCTTCGGGAAATGTCTTCGGCACTTTCTCCACAATACGATGATTATGGCTATCATAGAAAAGTGGAACAAGTTTAACCCTACAGGTGGCAGACGTCGCAAACCAGAGTAAGGGCAGGGTAATTATTAAGGTTTTAATGGTTCAATGCTGGCGGGCAAGGGTGTCCTGTCATAGTATTAACTCTGCTACGGGCTTGTCTAAGTGGAATATCTACGTGGTGACTAATGTTGCTTGCAATCTGTCATGAAAAATGGTGAGTAATAAATGTGATATTAATGTATTCAGTGCCTCGTAAGCAGTTGTGCTATAATGTCTTCTATAATGTCAAAATCTTCGTTGTTGATGTTATATCCCTCGTAACTATTCATCGAGCTTTTTTATGAATGGCATTGTTTGTTTTGTGTTTGGGACTGGTTTGAAGGAATGGTCGACAGGCCTGCGATGTATTAGATTTTAGATTCAGGAATGGCGTTTTCCCTTCGTGGTTTGAACTGATAGCCAGTGGTTCGGGTCTTTGCCGTGGATCTCAGAGTCGAACCACTCTGATGTTGTTGTTGATGCAAGCTTTCAACCTGGTTCTGGTCAGTTGCAGAAAGGTTTTGGCTTTTGGTTTGAAGTCTACTTTCAACAATGTAGGTTGTCAGATCTTGGTCCGGTTTTCAGCAGGTTAAAGATATAAGTTCGAATGTATTTGTTATGACGTTTTAAATTTTTCAATGGTTTAACCAGAATCGTATACTTGTGGCAGGTAAAACGATGACTTTGGTTTTCTCCTCTGCAGCAGCAGTGGAACAAGCATTCAAATCGGTAAGCCTCGGAGGTTCCTATGGTGACTTTGCTGGTTCTAAGTCTGGTTTAGCTGAGACTTTCGTCAAAGGTGTTGGGAAATAGTTTTAGTTGTTTTTGTTGGTAGCCAGTATGGCATGTGAAGAGAACGTGATTCTGAATCTGCATTATCCTATCTGTGTGCTACTCTTGTATTTGCAACATTTTGCGATACTGCCTGCGAGGTTCAACCTCTGGCATTTGTCATGAAAAATGAATAATGTTTATAACGGTTTAAATATTGTAGTTTTAACTACAAATCTGGTTTTACTGAGATGGTTCCTTGTTTTACATGAAATTTGAATGGTAAGTGTCTTCCTTGTCATGAATAACTTAGAAATCATCAATTAATGTCAAGCTCTGTTGTTTTCTTCTATCAATCGATCGTTTGTGAAAGGGGATGAGCCCAAACTGTAATGGACGTTTAAATGTGTATCTAAATGGCACTAAAAGCTTTAAATTTCGGTTTAAGATGTTGACAAAAGAATCAGGATATCAGTCATTTGGCCGGTTCTTAACTCTACTGTTAGTGACTAAATTCCTGAAGGGTATAGTCGTATGGTATAGTTTCAAATTCAGACATAGGTTGCCTTGCGGAAATGTTTTTATTATTATAAGGTGTGAAACAACACGATAGTTATGGTTATCATAAAACAACTTCAACATTTGTTGATAATTAGTTGATGCTGCATAGAGGTTTCAAACTCTAACCTGTTTATATATAATAATAACCCGACAGGTGGCAGACGTGACAAACAACAATAAGGACAGGATAATTATTAAGGTTTTAATGGTTCAATGCTTGGGGGCAAGGGTGTGCTGTCATAGTATTAACTCTGCTATCGGCCTTCCTAAGTGGAATATCTAGGTGGTGATTAATGTGGCTTGTAAGCTGTCATGAAAAATTGTGAGTGTCTTCGCATTGCCCAGCTATGTTATCAAATAGCTTGGAAATTGTCCTGGCTGGACTTCATGATAGAAATGAATAATAAATGTGATATTAATGTGCTCAGCACATCGTAAGTAGTTGTGCTATAATGTCAAAATCTTCATGGTTGATGTTATATTGCCTTGGGTTTTCGCGCTTTAAAAATCCTAATCCTCCACTACGTATTCATCGAGGTTGTTTATTGATGGCATTGTTTTTTTCATGTTTGGGAGAGGTTTGAAGGATTGGTCCACAGACCTGCAATGTATTAGGTTTTAGATTCAGGAATGGGGTTTTCCCTCCGTGGTTTGAACCGATAACCTGTGATTCAGGTCTCCACCGTGGCTCTCAGACTCAAAGCAGTCTGATGTTGTTGTTGATGCAAGCTTTGAACCTCGCTCTCGTCAGTTGCAGAAAGGTTTTGGCTTTTGGTTCGAAGTCTACTTTCAACAATGTAAGTTTCCACGTCTTGATTCAGTTTTCAGTAGGTAAAAGATATGGGTTTGAATGTGTTTGCTTTCACGTTTTAACTTCTTCAATGGTTTAACCAAAATCGTATACTTATGGCAGGTAAGACGATGTTTCTGGTTTTCTTCTTTGCAGTAGCAGTGGAACAAGCATTCAAATCGGTAAGCCTCGGAGGTTCCTATGTTGACTCTGGTGGTTCTAAGTCTGGCTTAGCTGAGACTTTCGTCAAAGGTGTTGGGAGACAGTTTTAGTTGTTTTTGTTGGTAGCCAGTATGACATGTGAAGAGAACGTGATTCTCAATCTCCGTTGTCCTGTCTGTGTGCTATTCTTGTGTTCGCATCATTTTATGATACTGTCTGCGAGGTTCAACCTCTGACATTTCTGATGAAAAATCAATAGTATGAATAACGGTTTACATATTGTAGTTTTAACTATAAGTCTGCTTCTAATGGGATGGTTCCTTGTTTTGCATGGAATTTAAATGATAAGTGTCTTCCCTGTCATGGATAACTTAGAAATCACCAATTAATATCAAGCTCTATCGTTTTGTTCTATCAATCGGTTGTTTGTGGAAGAGGATGAGCTCAAACTCTAATGGACGTTTAAATGTATCTAAATGACACTGAAAACTTTAAATTTTGGTTTAAAATGTTGACAAAAGGATGAGAGTATCAGTCGTTTGGCCGGTTCTTAACTCTCCTGTCAGTGATCAAATTGCTAAAGGGTGTAGCCGTGTGGTATCGTTTCAAATTAAGACATAGGTTATCTTAGGAAAATGTAATACTGCTAAAATGATGGTGATGATGTCAAACTATTATTAGACTTTAACTATCGTGACTCTCAATATATGCCCTATGTACTAACATCGTCGAAATGATCAAGTTCTAATACCCAAGTAGACATTCGTTGGTAGGCAAACTATCAAAAGATTTGGATATTAAAGTTTCCATAGATACAACCATGCTGAGAAGCTCTTCTGCCTATAATCAGATGGTCTGGTCGATTTAAGTTGATAGTATTTTTGGTGGGCAAGACTTGATACGCCGAGCCCAATTAGTCTTGATGAGAATAAGTCGTCGCTGGATCTCTTATCGGCAAGTTGGATCAGTGTTGGCAAACTTGATTCATCGTTGATGACAATGATTACAAGCAAATTGATGTGGTGGATGAAAATGAAGTCGCAAGCTTTGCTGGCTAAATCCTCACCGTAGAGATATGACGTTCTTGGTACTTGGACTAACCCTAATGTTCTACTAGACTTTCTTCGAGAGCTCCTTCCTCAGAATTCATTTTGCATGAGCGAATTTGAGGGGAGAGGCCGACAAGTGCTTCTGGTTAAAATCCATTAGAAGAATAAACTTCATTTAAAAATTAAATGGCTCCAAGTAGAAGCTCTACAAGGTGGTTTTTGTTAAGCAAAACGCTGGTCCGAATATAAGAATCGTTATATACACATTATATGCCTGCGAGTTTTCGTCAAAGGCAAAGATGTAATTTGATCCCAGAATGCCCAAATGGATTCTTCTTCTTTGCTTTGTTCAGAGTGTCTATATGAAGATTGAAAGCGTATAATGGATTGTTTCTTCCTCATTGGAAGTATAAAAACCTTGCTTTCCTAGCTGTAATTCTTTAGGTGTATAGTCTATCCTAAGAGGAAGTATAGAAAGCTTGCTTTGCTGGATGTAATTCTTTAGGTGTATAATCTATCCTAAGAATGGAATGGCTTAAACCAATGAGTAGTTCCGGTCGGCTGCTTAGTAAAATTCAAAAATGATTGATAGAAGATAGTTGCGACCTTCCTCAAATCAGTCTGTGCGACCCTTCTGATGATATAGAAGCTATTTAAAAAGCTATTCTTTGCCACGAATCGAGAACAGAGAAAACTGTCCAAAGGTTGCTAAAAACTAAGTAGCTTGTTCCTGCTTGGCTGTGTAAGATAAACAATTGGCTGTAGTCTACCTTAAACACGATCTCTAGACTAAGATAGGTGCTGGACTAAGATAGGCGGTTGTTAGCCGTATTCATTTCTTACCCAAAATAATTACCAATTACCAAAGGGCTCAGTGCAAAATGCCCAGAATCCTACGCTCCGAGGTCAAATTAAAGCCTAAACCTTCTACAAACTCCGAATATTAAAATCCTAATCCTCCACTACGTATTCATTGAAATAGGGGATAGCTAGATCTTGGATAGCTAGATACAGGCCCTGGCCCTGGTTGGCAAATTCAAGAGATCCGTTGGAATTGGAATTAAAGAGAGGACTTGCATGGAGAAATATGTTTAAGATAATCAATCAATACTATGCCAGGCAACCTCCAATTAACAGCACCTGCCTGCACTATGCAGATACGTATACATTCTGCATCCGGCGCCCTTAAAATCGCGAAATTAAATATCGCTGCTTTGATTGGAGATAAAATTTGAATTTTTTTATAGCAACGTAAATCTATTTTAGTGTTTTTGCAATTTTCAAATCATGGTTCAGAGACTAAAAAAAAAAAATAATGATAGTAAGCATTGTTCAAAGATTAAAAATAATAATAATAAACATTGAGAGAAAATTTAATAATAATAATAAATATTGACAGAAAATTGTTTTGACCTGCGTTTTGTAATTTGATGTTTACCGAATGTATGGATGTTACACTAGAACATGCACAGTATACAGGTGATAAGAGAAAGAGCTTACTTGTGCAGAGGAAGGCCATTAGTAAAACGCTCTTGCTTTCACTAGGCTTGAACCAATGTGAGAGAAAAAAAAACCTTTCATCTAGAGAAAAATGGAAAATATAGCATATGCGTAAGAAATATCTTACCAGAGCCCGGAAGAACATAAATCCAGATAGCTGTTAGAGATATTCTTTACCCTCCAAAAGGAAAATCGAGTGTTGTGGCACACTGCAAAATAGAACAGTAAATTAGTTGTCTTTGATATTTCTGCCCATGGGATTTCTAGCACTATATATAAACTGTCGGGCTTCCTTCTTTTTCACGGATTTATTACCAGCGTGTTGGATTTCTTGGCTTCCTCCCATTCCTGCTCGTTAGCTCCAGTTATGGCTCAGAGCGATGTAAAGAATGGTTCAAGATTTCCCGCTGCCTCTAGTTCTGCTATTGTCCATTTTAAATTCGCATTTTCGGTCCGTGCAACAGGGCTAACCATCAATTGAATTTTTGAACATATCTGCTGTGGCTGCACGCATCGTCCAGGCTCCTTCGATTTCAAAAGTTTCTTAGCTTAAACCTTGAGCCAAATTATATAAACCGAAAAGCTTTAACACTGTCCATTTTCAGATGCACAGTTTCTGGTAAATTCATGGCAACATAGTTTTATCATAATGCAGATGTTCTTCCTCGTCTATGGACCTAGATGACCTCAAAAGTGGCAACTAGGCTATGCAATAAGCATAATAGAATGCCATGTTCAGTCCATTGTTGGAAAAAATGTTGATAGTCTAAGATTTGCTCCATTCTCTCCTCAGTATTTGAGCTCTCTCCGCAGTCGGTGCTTTGAGCTCACAACAATTAAAAAGAAACAGGTGCTAATAAGATATTCCGCTCATACTATGTGCTTACAACTGCCATATAACCTGGCAAACTAGCGTCTGCATGCAAGACAAGGTTAATTGTTTATAACTTTTCCGACACAACGATTAAAAAGAAACAGGTGGCAACAAGATATACCGCTCATACTATGTGCTTACAGCTGCCATATAGCCTGGCAAATTAGCGTGTGCATGCAAGACAAGGTTAATTGTTTATAACTTTTGCGTTATGGATAGTGTAAGTGCATTGGTAGAATGCACCCAAGATTTTAGATGCTGAATAACAAAGGTAACTTCAATAGCCAGATGTAGCGCATGCACGGAAGCATTGCTATTTGATTAGTGCTATGGCATGGATACACGACATGTGTTTACATTAGTTCAATCTGATTATATTCAATGGATACATTCATAGTTGTTTAAGTTGTTGCAATATTTATCCTGCTTTCCCTAGGTTGTCTATACCGATGGGTTCAGTTCAGTTGTTGAAAATATATTTAGGAAAAAACATACTTTTATCTCATACAGACATTGATTCGCTAGTTTTACTAGAATGCAACAAGGTTGTGTTCATTGTCTCTATGAGAAGTTTCAAGCTAATCGCTGGACTTTGAAATGATTAGTGCCAAATCATCATAGGATGAATGCCTAGACACTTTCTATGTTGCTAGGATGGATGCTTGGATCTCATGTGGCCTCAATGCTACAAACTTTATCATTTGTGTCTTTGTTAAAACCAATGCTTGAAATTATGGAGGGTGCCACTCCTCTTCCGGCAATTCAAATTTTGTGTTTTAACATAGATTGTTGCTGTAAGTATCAAGGGAAATTTTGGTTTTGAAGTCGCTTATAATATGTATATGGGCGGTGTCTATTTCTACTATTTTATGTCGACGATGATTTCCTGTGTACAATTTATGAGTACTATTTGGCTTCGGTTTTAATGCTCTAGAGCAATTTTTTAAATGTATAATGTTTGATGGTTTGCATTGCTGGTTTTGCCGTTGCAGTTTCACCTATTGCAATTTAATAGTCTCTTTGCACAACGTTTCTTATACTTTTGCGATAGGCTATATTATTGAACCGAAAGGGTTTATATAACCATAGTTTTAAAGCCCTGTATTTTGATTTTTAAGCTATTCGATGGCTAGTTTCTTCGCAATGCCATATATTTAAATATGTCTTGACAACATCTTTGACAACTATAAATAAATTTTCATTCAAAATTTAGAAAAAAGATAATGTTCAATACTCTAATCTTGCTTATATCGTCCCCAATTTAACATATGTTTGTTGACAAAATCCCCTGCCTATGAGGTTGATGGATTTTGGCTTTGCATTGTTTGTCTTTTTCATTGCATTTAATTAAAAAATTCATTTCTATGTGTAAACAACTTATCAGGAAATTGATTATCATTTATCGCTTGGCTTGGAGGAATCTATAAGGGTAGTCAATTGGGTGTAAATCAGGTGGTTGGGAGGAATGTTGTTGCTCTCCCCACACAGGTTCAAATCACGCTTTGCGACACTTGCCCCTTAGGAGCCGATTTTGACTATGCAATCATGTTAATGCTAGTCAGACCTTAATTCTTTGGAATAACAAGTGTTGATTATAATTTATGCTTTGGCTTGGTGGAATCTATAAAGGTAGCCAATTGAATGTGGCTTCGATGGTTCAGAGGAATGTTGTTGTCCTCCCTAGCCGGGTTCAAATCTTGTTTTGTGCCATTAGCTCCTTCGGAACTGACTTTGTCTATGCAATGATTTTAATGCTAGACAGACTTTAATTTTCCGAAGTAATAGGACTTGGAAATTTCTTACTAGATGTAGCCCTCTAGCAAATGGTGGGTCATCATTTTAAAAAAGGATATTACTTTGGATGTAACCATATGAATATTTTAGTCATACAAACATGGAGATATTTACTTTATTCAGAAAAAGAAAAGAACCATGAGTCAACAACCTTGAACACGAAGCCTGCATATGTGCATTTGCTTAACAACATGAGGCCTCCAACCTTGATTCACAAATCCATTAGTAGTGAGTCATTGTTTTTATATGGTGTAAAAAATCTCATGGATTTATAACATAACTGATAAAAACATCGAAAACCAATGTTGTACCTCAACATTGTTATTGTTTTCAATGACGTAAACATAGATTGATGAAATGCAATGACAATAATAGTTGATCGACATCTACAATCATAACAAATGTTCGTAATTTTTGTTGAATATAATATTTTTATTATGTCCCCGAAGGGGATATTATATATTTCACACAGACCCTATTATTTGCACCTATTTGCACCTAGGGCTAGAAATTTTTTTCCTCCATGCTATGGTTTTGGGTTATTTGTAAATAGTTGGAAAAAAAATTATTTTTATAAATTTTTTAAACAGCACTAATTTGTTAACGTTTCATTGGATGAGGGCTGATAACGCCAGCCTTGGTAATCACTTTCTGTTTCGGCGGCGAGGTGTGCGTCATCCGAGTTAAGGCTTATTATTATTGTTTCGGAATAATAAAATTTAATTTTTATAATATAAAAATAATTTTATTTTTATAACAATAGTATTGTTGCTTGTTAAAGGTGCATACGGATTAATATGCCACCCATTATTATGTTAAAGGCGAAAGCATTTATTTAGACAAAGGCATTGCAATAAGATTACTAAATTAAAACAAGGTAGAGAGAAGTAAAACTTTAACTTCTCGTACTTATAAAACGAGGTAAAAAGAAGTGAAACTTCAAGTCTTCGCACTTTTACACTAGCAATTGCTTCATAGGATGTGAAAAAACACTAGCATGAAAAATAAAATTAATACAAAGTAAAATAAACATGATAAAGCAAAAAAGCGAACAGTGAAAGAGATGCTATGAGAAAAATAATAAAATGCAGTGTCATGTATATTTATTAAAATTAAATTTTAGTTTCTTATATGAATGTTGCTACTTGATGGAATATAGCTCTGAAACACTCTCGATCTAGGGACTGGTTGGAAAGTGAGAGCCTGCCCGTCTTGGTAACAATTGCATTTATATTGCAGGCATGATAAAGAATCTAATTTGGTAGGCAGAGTCAATATTTTATATTGATGATAATAAGTATTAGAGGACTACTACGCCCTGTTACATGAATTAAAGGACTATTTACCTATGTTGCAATCACAACACATGATACTAGGAAAAGCTTGTTGGTTGGCATGATATCCACCTATAAAATGTTTGGTGGTTCGTAGCGATTTGCTAATATACTAGGCATGCCCATGCATTATCCATGAGAATAGCCGTCGCCAAACATATAGATGATAACAAATTGATGCTATCATTGTTAATTGCTCAACATATGGTTCAAAGTGCTTACCAAAGACCTGTCCAGTAATCAAGTTTTATAAGTGAGCAAGTGTACAAAGGGTGGTTAAGACACTTGGTTGTTTATATAGGTTAGAACATAAAGAAAGATATTCCCACAAGCAAAGGTAAATGACGATGTTCTAAGTGGCCACCCCGAAAAAATCTCTTGAAGTCTAGGTACACAGCGAATCAATCCGAGCAAGATAAACAAAGAAGATCTCTAAAGCTCACTTGATATTACATATATAAATAGAAAGGTGTTCATAGATAAATAACATATACAAAATTCCCAGATCTAAAGTGATGAGGCACGAAAGTGAGGAGCAAAGTTTTAAGTTAGTAAACAGAATGAACAGGGTGTTTTTTTTACATGGACTGCCTCACCAAACTTAGTTATTAGTTTTCATTCTTGGCTTTTACATACATAGTTCTTGAAATCATGGTTGTTTTCATTTAACGGATGCTTCTTTTGTACACCTTACTATGGCTATTTTCCCTTGGCCAAGTTGGTTCGGCCAAGCCTTGCCAATCTGCAATTAAGTAATTAGAATCCATTAGACTGTTTAGAAATACACCTACCCTTTCTTTTCATGCTTAAATCTCGTAGTTATCTACCTATTTTACCATACTCTGATTTACTGCTCTCATCCTAATTGATTGAGTCTCAATACTTCTATGAAGTCAAGTGCTTACGGAATGGCTTAAGCTACCTATAGAAGGGAGGCCTGGCACTTGTTCTCCCTATACCAATTTTGAATGAATCTTAGTAGTGACATATCCCTTCTTATGCCTTTTTTAGGAATCTTAGGAAAGACAGCTGTGATCCCTTGCCTTAGCTCTAGACACCTTATCACTGTCTACCATATGGCTTCTATTCTAGAAGCTTTGAAGGTCCATCTCAATCTTTTTATGCATACAACATCAGGAAACTCTTGATCATCTCTTTGATCTTTGTCTTTTTGCATTGAATCTTTGGGGCCAAGCTATCATGATTTTCCGACAAATCTCCAAAATTAGAAGCAACCCAAGCAAAAAAATCATAGATTGGGGAGACATTGCCTTTCACACTAGTTATTTGAATCAAGACTGGCAACTATTCTCAGGCTTTCTTCTATGGGAGATTTAGCGCGAAAGGAATAACAAAATTTTCCAGAATCAGGACAAAGGGGAAGCAATAGTCTGGGCAAAAGCTCAGCATCATATTTTTGAAACTTTGAAATGTTGACAAATGGTTTTATTTTGGCGTTGTATCAGTTTGTGAAACAAGAAGCTCAGATTTTCAAAATCAAATTGCATTTACTTGAAAACTTAAATTGTTTACATAATGATACATCTTAAATTTGTTTCTTTTCCCATGCTCTAGCATCTAGTTTTATCATTTTGGTTTAATATTAAGAATATATATTCTTATGTAATGTCCAAAATATATTTAAACATAGTAAGAAAAGCTAAATAATAATAGTGTTGTAGTAGTAATATACAAGGATAAATAGGATAATCATAATACATAAGTATGTTATTAAAAAGACATGTCTTTGTATCAAACGTGAACAACATTTCTGGTTTTTTTTCTTTAACAGTCAATGTTTTTTGATTTCAAAGAGTCTCATATGCTTCTACAATAGTCTCATTGAACTTTGTGTCCATCTTTTTATTTCTTTTGTACTTTACCCTCTTAGCCATTGCCCCTATTATTTAGCAACAGTGGCATCAAAACTCCCGCAAGTTATGCCTTTGAGGATTCAACACAAATCCAAATGGAAGTGAGTTATGCCTTTGACATCAAATAAAGCCTAGTCAAAATTGAATTTGCCTAAGTTATAACAAATTTCTGCCATAGTTGCCAAATTTAATTTTTACTTCCAATTACTTATCATAAAGGAAATAGTTTCTATATATAAGCATATTTTTTTGTTTTATTTTGTAAGACGTTAGTTAGAAATCTTTAAAAAATGTTAGAATCACATATATTGGTTGTGGAAATTGCAAAGTTTAGATGCTATACAGATATTCATGTGTGCTGAACATCGATATATATATTTGCAATAGCATACATTCATGACATTGAGAATATGCACATGGTTATAACATTATTTGATAGCGATTGTTTAATTCAGATTGTTTATTTTTCAAAGCTTTTTCATCAAAGTTTCATATAGTTTTATTAGACATGAGTTTTGAACTATAGCATAAAAACTTATTTGTGCTAAACAATTCACTTGTTTTTTTCTGTCATATAAATCGCTACATTGTTTAATCTTCTAAATTTTGGCTTGGCAAAATTATAGTTTGCAATATTTTGCTTTGCAAAAAATTAAAATATACTTTGATTTCACTTTTCAAAGATCATTTTAAACCAGGCTTATCCAATAAGTATATTATGTAAGATGATGTACATATGCGCTAGCTTATATTTTATCGGCCGTATGGAAACATTGCAGGAAAGCTTTTTCTATTTTGTTCTCATTTGCAGGCTTACTTCGCACCATCTCTGTCAATCATAGCTAACAAAGCTAGGACTCAACCTTCTCAGCAATAGGTATTTTCCTTGTTCCCTATGCTTCTTCAATCCGATTCATTGCAAAGCACACATGCTTTTGCTTCTGAAATTCATGTGAATGGAAACATGGATATGATTCATGAATAAAGTTTCTAAACTTATATTGATTCTTTTAAGAGCAAATGGATTTAGTGTCTAGTGTCGGCAACTTGGCATCATTATATTAGTATGATTAAAAGTTTGAACATTTAGTTATAGTTATAAATGATCTTTTTAATTATTATATATATAATAACAATAAACTAGTTAATGTTGTGCACATTAAGACTTTTTGCATTGATATCAAATCTTGGATATTTAATAATTTCAACTTAGCAATCGACATGCCGTTTTTTCGTATTCTACTAGGAGGGCAAAATACATTTCATTTGAAATTTTTTTGTTGTGAATATGTTCTTTCCTTTGCTTTGGTTATTTGCAATAACAACAACAGTTTACAATGTTTATAACATCATGGTTTAAAAAAAAACCATGCCCTTTGCTTGTTTTCTTTTCCTTAGGATTTGCTTCTCTTCACTTGCTTGCAGGTTTTCCTATATAAACAACTAGGGGCATAGAAAAAGAACAACAAAGAAAGGCAAAAAAATATATGCTATTGCAAATTTCTTTGTAGGCAATATGGGAAAAGACAAAAGTAAAGGCGACTATGTTTTAAGAGCAAATGGTCTTGGCATCAAATATTCTAATTGGCAACAAATTGATGAGGCTTTGGCTACAAGCAATCTGTTTCGACTAGACAATTTCCACTATGAGCCAGGAAATTGCCTATTTGATGCACTTGCAGTATTATTGCATTTTCGATATACATCAATAGAGATAAGGCAAGGGATTGTGAATCATTTCCATATTTGTCTAGATCAAAAAGATTCCTCTGCATTGTTATCAATGCGCACAGAATTGATAATTGACTACTTGCTAGAATTGCATAGCATAGGAAATGTCAATGAATATCTCAATCGCATGTCGCAATCTGCCTCGCAGCCAGATGATCAAAGTGTATATGGACTATGGGGTGATATATTTTGCATCAAGTGGTATACAAAATGGTTGAATGTTCCAATCGCTGTTTGGTCATTAACAAAAGGAACAAAATACCTTCATTTCAATTCTGGGGGATTTGAATACTGCTACAATATATTGTTCCATGACCACACACCAGCTTCTGGCCACTTTGAACCATTGTTGTCATATAAAACAATGCAAGCCAAAAGGCAAGTGACTGATATGCTTTCTCAAAGCGCACATGTAAATAAATGTGTATATAACAAAGTTGAAATGTCGTTTCAACTTCGAGGCAATTGCCATGACTCCTTGTTTGAATCAATCTCCAAATTAACATTGTTTGCTGATGGACAAAGTGTTAGAAAAGCAATTGCGCAAACTTTTTGTAACTCTATTGCTTCAAACGATATTAGAGCAATACAATGCTTGGACATATATCTTGATAAAAACACATTAGCAAATACACCTCTTGTTTCTGGATGGAAAACCTATATTGTCCATTTGGCAGAGCCATATATCGTTGGTCACATAGAAGGAGATCGATTTGCTCTTCAATGGTTATGTGAGTTGCTAGACACCAACATACATCTATGGAGCAATAATTTGCAACAAAATATTGCCATATTTCATGCAACAAATAGATCATCAAAAGTTATCTTCCTGATGCAACACGTAATAGATAAAATGCACTCGCATTTCCAACCCTTGTTACAAGAACACTATGGAAATAAAATGCCCTATCCTCTCAATTGCAAGAGAAATACTTCCACTTCAATTGCAATGGATAATTTTGAAAAGAGCAAACAGACAACAACAAAAGAAAACATTGTAGAGAAAAACATTGACAAGGGATCCTTGAATGAACCAATATACATAGATGCAATTAAAGCAAAGAGACAAAAACAAAAGATAACAAACATAGAATAAAGCAGCTCTTGCATTGCTAGGCAATTTTCAAAAACCAAAACCAGCATACAGACATGCATCGATGGCAATACACAAAAAAACTTGCACTTGTTGAAACACAATCTGCGTAGACAAGGAATAGACATTCGTCAAAAGCAAAAAGAATGTGCAAAGGCAAAGAAAGCAGTTGTTACATACTTAAAAGTTATTCAAGACACACCTATCCATGCATGTTCTGTTTGTAAACAACTACATTTTAAAAAAGACATTTGTTCTATGAACAAGACAATTAAATTAGCGTTTGAAACTCTAGCAAATATAGAAGCTGTGACATGCCCAATGCTACTTGTTCAAATTTGTAGACCTTGCAAGAAAGCAATTGCTAATGGGAAGTTGCCTACGTTTACATCGCCTACACGAATCTGCCGCAATAACATATTTCCATCTGTAGCTATACTGACTCCTTTGGAAGAACGATTGGTGTCACCAAGAATAGCCTTTGCACAGATAAGACAACTTGGTTATAAAAGAGCACAAATTGGGCTAACTGGCTCAATTATCAATGTGCCTGCAAACTTGGATAAAGTTCAAATAGCATTGCCTAGAAGTCTAGATGACAATTTGACTGTTGCAGTTATGCTAAAGCGAAAATTGGAATACATAAATGCATATCTATCTGGAAATATTCGGCCAAAGATCATTATGACTGCGCTAAGTGATTTATGCAAAATCGAACTTTATAAAATTGAAGGCATTGTAATCAATACTAGGTGGGAAAAAAATTTAATGAAACAGCCAAACAAGAATCAAATACTCAACAAGCAATAGAACAAGTAGATGATGATCAAAATGAAGTAGACATAGAGCCAATATCAGAAACATTGATACATGGATATGGAGAAACACATCTAGTAGATGATTTAAACAACAAAATCATAGAAATTGCACCTTCCGAGAGCTTTCGACCATTGAGCATTTTCCAAGACAGATACTCTAAAGACCTAAACTTTCCTACACTTTTCTACGGATTCAATCGACCCAATGAAATTTTTGATCGCTTTTCTTATCAACAAGTATCACAATGGGAGCTACAACATGAAAGTATAGACTTTGAAACACATGCCACAAACATTTTCTTCAAAGCAATTAAAGTCATAATAAAGCAAGTAAAAAACACTGCTTGGATATCGATTCGCATGGGAGAGTTAAAGAACAAAAAATTATTGGCAAAAGATGTCAAGTCAAAAGACAATCTTGTAAAAATACTCCAATCTCCGATTGGCTATCGTACATTGAAAGCAATCAGAACATCACCTGATTACTTTGAAAATATGAAAAAGGATCTGTTCGCAATGATTCAACAGCTTGGTCCTCCTACGTTCTTTTTAACCTTTACAAGTGCTGAACACCTTTGGGCACCTTTATGCAATGCATTGAAACAAATTGAGGAAAAACATTTGGGAAACGTGCAAAACAGTGTGTTGGAAGAAAATATTGACACGTTGATAAGAAGACATCCAGTGCTTTGTACTCACTACTATAGACACAAAATAGCAGCACTAAAGTCCCTTCTGTTAAAAAACAACACATTATTTGGAAAAATACAAGATTTTTTCTTCACGACCGAATTTAAACAAAGAGGAAATGAGCATGAACATGGACTAATTTGGATTCAAAATGCACCTGTCTATGGAAAAAACTCAAACGAGGAGATTACTACTTTTGTTGATCGCTATATATCCACAGACTCGTCTTTACTTGATCAAAATCTTATTCAAATTCAAACACATCGTCACACAAAAACATGTAGAAAACATCGACATTCCACATGTAGATTCAATTTCCCATTGCCTCCTATGAATAATACCATCATTCTAGAGCCACTGGAAAATGCTTCAAATGATCTTATTCAAAGAGCAAAAAAACTATTCGCTCTTGTTGAACATAAAGAATATTCTAAAAACACGTCATTTGCACAATTGCTTCTAGAGCTAGGCTTAGCCAAAGATGAATACATTTTCTTGTTGCGGTCTTTGCTTTCTCGTTCTACACTAATACTAAAAAGAGATGCTGCTGACATTTGGATCAATTCATTTGCAAAAGCGATACCAGAGTTATGGCAAGCAAATACAGATGCACAATATGTCTTAAATGCTTACGCTACAGCAACATATGTAAGCTCTTACATCACCAAATTTTATAGATCCATGACAAATGCATTCAAAAAGATCAAAGAACAATGTCTTATTGAGAATGATGGAAAGATTGAAACGATACGTAAGCTTGGAAATGCGCTTCTGAACATGCAACAAATGTCTACTAGACAAGCAGTACATATCATACTCTCATTACCTCTACACTCATCCTCCAGGAAGACTATTTTCATTAACACTGCTCCAGAAGACAAAAAAATAGTTGTCTTGAAAAAACCATCACTTTTGGAAAAAGAGCCAGATGACTCTGATGACATTATTTGTCCATCAATTTTGGACAAATACATTGCACACCCTGTTGAGCTTGAAAACACTTCCTTGGCAGAATATGCATCTTTCTATTCTTGTATACACTCAATTACAAGAAAAAGAAATAGACCATGTATCATACGATCTATTCGCTACAACAAACAAAAAGACCCTGAAAATTTCTCTCGAGAAAAGATCATGCTTTTTATGCCATATAGAGACAATTGCAACCTACTAAAGAGCAATTTCAAAACATGGTCTGATGCATATGCCACATTCAAAGAACAAATAGACATTGTAGAACAAAAGCTCATGGCATCAACAACGACAAAGTGGGGTGACCTTGATAGTGTCGTCGAAACAATTGAATTGAAAGACATAACTATGCCTCCTCTAACGACAGACAAAACAACAACCATGTCTGGATTAGAACAATATGACATTCAACATGATCTAATCCGCAAAACTATGCCCAGTGCACCAAAACCTGGCATTGCATGCAACTTCACAGAAAAGCCATTTCTTTTGGGCATGGATGAATACCATGCAATTCGAAGAAACCTAAATACTCAACAACAGTCAATTGTGAAAGAAGTTATTGCAAGGAAAAAAAACAATCCCCTCACTCCAATTCACTTGTTCCTGACGGGAGGCGCAGGAACAGGTAAAACTTACACCGCAAAAGCAATCTATCATGGTCTTCTACATTATTACGACAAAGAAATTGGCAGTGATCCTTTAAAGAGAAAAGGTCTTATAGTTGCATTTACTGGAAACGCAGCATATAATGCAGGTGGCATTACAGTCCACTCCGCCTTTAGATTGCCATTAAGTTCAAACATGCTTCCACTAAATTCAAACACCCTGGATCTCCTGACAAAAGATTGTGAGCAACTTCGAGTATTGTTGATTGATGAAGTGTCTTTAATAGGGTCTCGAATGCTATACAACATTGACAAACGACTACGTGAAATCATGCACACACCAACCAAAGCATTTGGAAACCTTGATGTCATATTCTGTGGTGATTTGTGTCAAGCACAACCAGTTCATGATTCTTGGATTTTTGAACAACCAAGATTCCAACAACAGACATTTCCTTACACATTTTGGTTTGATAGCATAAAATGTTATGAACTTACAACAGTTGTACGTCAAACAGATCAAACATTCATATCGATTTTGAATAGAATTAGAACATGCTCTCAAACATTGGATGACATAAATTACTTAAATCAACATTGCTACAAACAACCACCAGCAGATGCAACATTTCCTTATCTTTTCCATAGTAATAAGGATGTTCAACAACATATCTCAAAAATGTTATCAGCTATGCAAACAGAAACATTCACACTTGTAGCTTATGATAGCAAAATTGATTTAATTGAAAAAAATGACCATAGACAAAAGACATTTCAACTTCCCTCTATGATAGTAGTAAAAAAGGATATGCTTATTGAACTAATTGGAGGCAACTACTCAACTGAAGATGGATTGGTTAATGGTGCAGAAGGTGTGTTTAAACACTATACACAAACAAACCATGATATTATTTGGATTGAGTTTGCAGATCCGAAAGTTGGAGACAAGCAACGTGAAACTATGCAACATCTTTATACACCTGCCGTAAAGTCCAATTGGACACCAATCAAAAGGATTGTGATACAAACAAGAGTTGAAAATAAAATCAATGTTATGCGAGCACAATTCCCAATTCAGTTGGCATGTGTAAGGACAATTCATAGAGCACAAGGATTGACAATGAACAGATTGGAATTTGACCCAAAAGGAATTAAGAGACATGGCCTTGTTTACACCACGCTCTTGCGTGTCAGAGATATCAATTGTCTTTATCTTTTAAACAAGTTGGAACAAGGAAATTTTATAGCCTGTCCAAAAGTCAGCACTGAAATAGATAGATTAAAAACACATGCAAGTTTGCAATTTGGATATGGTCTGCATTCAATGCCAAATGCCAGACAATTACTCATTTCATCACTGAACACACGCAGCTTGCTTTTGCACTATGACGATGTTCTAAATGATCATGAACTTATGCAAGCAGACATTCTATGTTTGCAAGAAACTCACATGCACACACTTAGCAAAGAAACAACAATGATAGACAAATACAATTTCTTCTTAGCATTTTCAATGCATGGAATCCTTACATTGATTAAAAAAAACATTCCCATTATCGACTCTAAAAACTATACAAAAAACTCCACTGAAGCAATTTGCGTAGATCTAGAATTAGACTGCAGTGTATTGAAAGTAGTGAACATTTACAATAGACCATGTGGTGTGCTTGATGATCTCTTTCATATATTGACTTGCATTTTGTCAACTTGCACACCAACCACTCAAATCCTGGTGGCTGGTGACCTGAACATTGACATGTTGCAAGAAACGACATCAAAAAGAAAACTGCAATCGTTTATGCAAATGAATGGCTTGACACTAAAAACAACAAAGGGAACAACAAACACCGGTTCAATGCTTGATCACTTTTGGACAAATCTGAAACACAAAGATTTTGTTTTCAATATCTCAGATGCTTATTGGACTGATCACTATTCAACATTTCTATTGATCTTTGCTAAAAATGCATAGTCTACTCAATTTTGCACTATCTAGTTTTATTGCCTTCCTATCTATGAACGGATTCATGATAGCATATTTGCACAAAATCAAAAGCAAGTACTATTCTTTCCCCTGCAACCTTCATGCACTTTAAACTACAGCAATTTGGTTTTTTCCTGTTCATAGTGAGCTAGGTTTAGATCAGCTCTGTGCATCTGCAACATTCATGTAACGCTATGAGTTTAAATTTTGTTGAACTTTCTCATATCTTTATAATCTATTTTGTGATGTCAAATTATGATTATTTCTTGTTGTTGAAAGTTGTCTATGCTTTATTTTGCCCACAATTCAGATCTAAAAAATTAGCAATTATGCCACAGCATATGTAGACACTCTTTATAAAAAATATGCACATGCTATCTGCATTTTATAATAATGCAGACCATATATAGGCTACATAAAAGGTTTTAATAACAAATTCTTATGTTCAAAATAATTTTAGATGAAGATTTGTTCAATATCTGACTGTAAATAGTTTTCAGCGCTTGGTTAATTGAAATTCTTGACACTACATAGACTTTGCGCTATGCATATGTTGAAAATCCAGTCAAAGAATTATAGACATGTTTTTTTTGCTTCTTTGTTTTAGTGCTGTCTTTTTTTCCCCATATTTCCCATCTATTATAATTTCTTCTACTCTTTACACTAATTAACAACCTTGGTTACATCTGATTTGCTTAATGCTTCTTGCATGTGCAGCTTTTGAAACTCAAATCTAAAACTGCAAAATAATGGAAGATAGTTCCTTGGCTATGCACAATACAACAAAAACAACGTCGGCACCAAACAACCCAGCAATGGGAACAACATCAACTGCCGAAAGTCCAAAAAGGTATACAATTATTTTGGTTCTAATTGCTTTTTACATCATTTATAACACATGAAACTTCTCCATCTTCTTTTATGATTTTCTAGCACAGAAAACAACAGAATATAACGATTGCATTGACAACTATTTTTCAATTCTCAAACTTGATCCAAGTTTCAACTTTTTTGCTATTGATTACTGATAATTTTCTCCATGGGCTTCTTCTCTAACTATAACAATATCAGGTTCAAAGAAACACCTTTAGAAGCAGCTTCTATTATAGAGCTATGCATAATAACACCGAAAGTTGCTTTTGAAGGAGACATCTTGGCTGTATATGGGCCCGCATAGAACAAAATTCAAACTTCTCCTGTAAAGGCACAAATACTGCATGCAGACTTTGTTGATAGAGATGGGCTAATGACAATCACTGCTGGAATAAGTGACAACTTGATCAAACGTTTTGGTAGCTATTTCTCAACTAGCAAAAGTCTAAGAATCACTCGATTTGGCCTCAAGAAAAAAGGCCAATATGACAGAGGCGATGCCAAATATTCAATAGTCATATTCCCACATACAATAATTCAGACAATTGATCGAGTTTGCAAAATGAGAAAGTTAGCTCCAGATATGACAATTTCTGATTTGTTGTCATCGAACGACTCCTACTCTGTTGGCTCTGTCGCAGCAATCGTTGTTGCATGTGAATACAACAACAAGCAATTCGACTTGTATATCAAAGACGATGGAATGGCAAACGACCATGCAATAGTAAATATGCCATTTGCATAGCTAATGTTCTTTTGAAATTGCTGTTTTTAAAAGCTAAATAAAATTCCCGCTCTTTCATATAGACAAGAAAATAGGAAAAAAACAAACACGGATAGCTTTAACGATTTCTAATTGCAACCTATGCTCATTGACTGCTGTCTTCTGCTATTGCAGTTACAGGTCGGTGAAGGCTTCAAAGAACTGCTCTTGCAAATTCAAGAACAACTTGCATCTGATAATTCTCCATTCTATCTGTTTAAAAACATTGTCCGAAATGACACTAAAGGAAGCCATATGCTCCGGACCTGTGCAGCTACCTTTATTGATCCTCTTAATGATGATTATGCAATTCAAAATTTGCTGCCAATCATTGATTCAAAGACACAGGTATGTTGAAAAATTGCCCCTTTGTCATTTCATGGACAAAGAAAAACAAAAACACAATCTATTTTGGTGCAAAATAGCTCCATTGCTTAACACCTTCTTCTGTTTTCTTGTCTCTCGTTCATTGTCTAGTAGCATTGACTTTGTTAACTATAATAGGCTTGAGTTAAAAACTTTTCTAAATTCTTGTGGTCTCTTGGGAGTATTATCATCAAAACTGATATAGATTTTGCAAAGAAACTGATATAGGATTTCCTTTTGACTGTATAGCTAGCCACAAATTTATTTTGATTTCATTGTCCAGTTTTACAACACATTTGCTATGCAAATTTTGAAACCCCAACCAACCTTTCCATCCTTTAAAAAACAAGCAAGATCTACTTTAGTTTCCATTAGTTAAATCTATGTAAACTTACTTAAATAACTATTATTTAACCACCAAAAGTGCATGCAGTTAGCCCATGTTATTTACATCATCTAAAACTATAAATGCCAAATAATATGACAGTAGCATGACTAGATTTTTGTGATCGGAAGATAGATCCACGACGCTTAGGTTCCCACGAGATAGGTTTTATATTCGTTTAACTCCTCAAAATTGCATTTGCAGTAGCATTGAAGAGTTGGATATTTTGCTTTTCGCAAAAACTACATTATGTGTCCGTACTCTCAATGTCTGGAGGAAAATTATGACAATACAACATTGCATGTCAATTAAATGAAAATTTTCTTTGCCTACACAATATCAATTGCAAACTGGGAAAGTGCAATTTACTCTCTTCCTGGGAGTGTTTCAAAACACTGTTTGCATTGCAACAAATTTTCAATTCAAGCGTATAACTCTGTTCACAACATTTTTATTCATCAGTTTGTAGAAATTGTCTTTGCAATGTCTCTTTTCTTTCACCCTTTTGGCTAACGACAGTTAGCCAATGGCTACATTGCCCATTAAAATTGTAATTAGTCATAGTGCTTTGAATCTAGATTTAATTATTGTTTAAATAAATAAAAAAATACTGACATAATTCTATGTAAAAATATGCTGATATTATATGCATTTTCTATGGTCATTTGTCATGTGACTTTGACAGATACATGGAATACTCAAAGCAAGAAATTCATTTGCACCTCCGTATCGATGCATTTGTGCTCAATGTAAACAGCCATTGATTCAGAGCTGTGTGGTCTGTGCATTTTGCAAAAAAGAAGTGCAAATTATATATGAGCATAATCTGGAATGCAACTTGGACACAAATGATGGCTTGATAGAATGCACGCTACGCAACCCACAACTAAAAGAATATTGTCCAGAAGTAGCAAATATTTCATTTGAAGAATACTCAAAAAACATATCGTCAACAGTTTTCAATCTTCGAAAGTTTGCTCAGCAAGGACTATTTACATTGGCCCTGGATAACAGAATCATCAACTTGAAAAGCAATTGACTTCCAGGTACACAAATCTATTTTCTGTTCTAAAAAGTGAAATTAAGTGTATTTAACTATTAAATTCGTTTATTACAAACAATTGACTCATCAAGTTTCATCACTGTTTCTGCATAAATGCCAGAGGTTGAACCTCGCACGCAGTATCGCAAAATGTTGCAAATACAAGAGTAGCACACAGATAGGATAACGCAAATTGAGAATCACGTTCTCTTCACATGCCATACTGGCTACCAACAAAAACAACTAAAACTATTTCCCAGCACCTTTGACGAAAGTCTCAGCTAAACCAGAGTTAGAACCAGCAAAGTCACCATAGGAACCTCCGAGGCTTACCGATTTGAATGCTTGTTCCACTGCTGCAGCAAAGGAGAAAACCAGAGTCATCTAAAATCTTAGTAAGATCTTTTTAGATCTCTAAAACGGGATTCCTAATTCCATCTTAGTGATCTAAAAAGATCTTGCTTAGTGATCTATAAAGATCTTAGACACTTAAGAATAATAAAAGCTATTTTTTATGCCAATAAAAGTCATCCACAAATAATGAAGTGTATATTATTGAAATCATGATATTTTCTGCTTGCTAGATAAATTCACCATTGTAGGCATCTAAAAAGATCTTAGACACTTATCAATAGCAAAAAGCCAGCCTTTATGAAATTAGCTCTTGATATAGCACTGAAAACCACATTTTATGACAATAAAAGTCATGTTGTAATACTAGTGTGTAATATGTCAAACAAATCCAGGCCCCTGTGTTGTTTTGTCATGTTATCAAATTGAAGTTTATGTCAGTGAAAGTTAGATTGCAATACTAATGTGTAATATGTCAAACAGATTCGGGCCACTATGTTCTTTTGTCATGTTATCAGATTGAAGTTTGCATTGGCTAATCTTTTCAGCAATTTGAATATGGCCCTGGAATTTGAAATACATTTAAACAATAAGTATCATGACCAATATACCATTGTCACAGTACTTTGAATTTATCAATTCCTAGATTCTGGATCATTATAATTCATTTATGAGTTTTGATGGAATAGCATGTACTCATATAGTCTAATCATAATCATTGACAATTACAATACTGCAAAGAATATTGCCGGCCTTTGCAAACTATGTTTTGAAAATTGTATTCGATTGCACTAGCTACAAACACAAACAGTTTGCCATTTCTTCAGTTTACATTGATAGTTTGCAGCTTCAAAACATTTGGTATATGTCTAATTTAACATATAATCATTTTTCAATTTATGAACTTTTCCTAATTAGTTTTAGCTTAAACAATTCTCACAAAGTTTTACTTCACATTTGACTTTGATTATCTGTTGCAAAGTTCAAAAGTCTAATGATAGAATGGAATGATTTAAATACTGTAGATTTAAATACGAACATTTGATGAAATGCTAGTTCCAATAGCTTAATACTCTAATTATTGATAAAAGCTCTATTGCTAAATAATTTTCTGTGATTTATTACACAACCTAATAGAATAATTTGTTATTCTTCATAGATTTTTTCCTCTTGCTAGATTGTTGCTACAGATCTATTGCTTTGAAACTCCGCGACTTGAGATAAGCTATAGGTAATTCCAATATTATAGTCCAAATAGTATCTAGTCTTTAGAAATGGTTGCAGTCTTGCTACTTTTCCCAATTATTCTGACTACAGTTTGAATGCTATTGGCAGGTGCAACAACAATTAAAAACTAGCACAATTGTGCTGGGAGTACAATCAATGCAAGAGTTGATATTACATAGCTTTTCTGCAAAAAAAAATAAAAAAATGCAAAGATTCATTTCCTCATGCAAAAGCACAACTACAGTCTGGTGCACTTATTTTCTTTTTTTGTCCTCTGGTTTATTGACACAATTCAACCTGTTGGGCTTATTCCTTTTTTGTCCTCTACTTTATTAACAGAACTATCGAATAACTGTTTTTGCTGCTCATGTAATGCCTTTAGACAATATAAAAAATACACTAGGACTTTCGCTGCTTAACATTTCCATAGTTTTTTAGTCATTTGCTAAGTAGACAAATATACTTGCCACAGATTTACATATATAATATAATATTTCCTACAGGGCAATATGTTCCTTTGTTTTGCAAATTAAATATGTTTCTCCCTATCATGATCTGTTCATTATTATTATGTCCCCGAAAGGAATTATATATATATCATGCAAACCCTATTAATTTGTACCTAGGATTATAAATTTTCCCTGTGTTTCTTTCTACCATAATCTGTTCATTATTATCATGTCGCCAAAAGGAATTATATATATATCATAGAAACCTATTAATTTGTATCTAGCATTATAAATTTTCCCTTCGCTCTATAGTTCTCAGTTATTTGTATATAGTTTAAAAAAAAAACTAAATATATAAATTCCTGAAACGATGCTAATTTGTTAAGTTTTTATTGAATGTCAACTGTAACATCAACCTCAATAATCCCTTCCTGTTTCAGCAGCCAAAGCTGTGTCATAGATTATTAATGCCTATTTAAAATTTATTTAAAATGCATTTATCTCTGACACCAACCTGGGATTTTGTGCCCCAAGCACAGGCGATGAGGTGACATCAACATTCAACCATGTAGTGGGGGTTCTGACAAACAGGTTTCATTCATGCAACAAGAGTTCTGACAATCTGGTGCACATCTAATTAAATTATTTATTGTGTGTTGTCTACTGTATTGAATACCTATTATAAATTTAATCTAATTGTGGGATAGTTGAGTATATGGCCTCCGGTCATGTTACTCCAGCTCATGATGCATTGAATGCAATTTAAAACCAACTTATTCTGCAGATCCCACACATCATTCCGATTCGTTTGCTTCCACCACTTGCTAACGAGACTCCATCCTGCGTTGATTCTGCTTAACAACTGTCATGACTCTACATTGCTTAACTGCAATCTAATTTTATTTAAGTGGAATCTAATGTTGAGAAATATGCCATCACTTATTCCCTCTATTGGCCAAAGGGTATTGTGCATGTTGGATAGTCAATACTACTGAGTAGCATTCTGGCATATCCTGACTATGAGAAAAGATCATATATGGCCCTCGTTGAGTTTATGCACCTAACCTTCTTCGAACAAATTAGTCACAGGTCTCATGGGTCTTCGAACAGATTAGTCACAGGTCTCATGGGATCCGCTTATGAATCGCATGCAATGCTAATAGAACTATTAACGCAATAAGCATAAATATTTCACTCGATACCATTGACAGATGCACAAGCTATTTGCATACTCCAATAAGTGTGTATAGCCCTAGTCCATCCCTCCACGAATACGTAGTGCAGCATTACAGTTTTTAAAGCACCAAAACCCAAGCGGACATAACATCAACAACGAAGATTTTGGCATTATAGCATACCTGCTTAGGAGCTACTGAATACATTAATATCACATTTATTATTCCTTCCTACGATGAAGTCCAAGTAGCAGAATTTCCAACTTATTTGATAGCACAGCTCGGCATTGCGAAGACACTCACCATTTTTCATCACAGGTTGCAAGCCACATTAGTCACCACCTTGATATTCCACTTAGGAAAGCCAGTAGCAGAGTTAATACTATGACGGGACACCCTTGCCCGCCAGCATTGAAAGATAAACAATGTACTTTTAGTGCAGCTTGTTAGCAGTAGGCACGCGACAAAGTTCAAATCTGAGTCGCGTGATTAATGGTTGGAATTGTGATAAAAAATCACTTTCCTTAACAAATAGCACACTGTAGCAGTCGCATACCTCCAACTTTACAAATAAAAAGCATAATAACAAAATTCATAAACTCCATTTCTGTGAATACTGAATAGTGGAACAAACTCTAAGCACTGTATTCAATTCTAGTAGCAAGCCAGTCGCTTGTCTCCGATTGTAGCATATCAATTCATTCATTATATTTCTGCCATTTAAAAGGAGCAATAAACTCCATCACTACTAACTACATTGCCATGTTCTTTTATTAATTTGCTTAATCTCACAACAGAGGCTGCGTCAATTAACGCATAAGAACCCTTGTTATTGTTTCTAATCAATTGAACACAATAGATTCTCTGGTCCTGAAACCACCGGAATAAATGCCAATGTCCTGAGTAAATCAATGAATAAGCCTTCTATTGACTGCCATCATTTGTTTCGCATGCTCAATTTCAATGTCTTCACCTTTCATTGAAGACGCATACCCAATGTTTGATATTGTGGATTTTCTCATGAATATAGCTAGCATTGATGTGTGGCCCCGCTATACCTTGATCTGTCAACTATACCTAGGCCACTGCAATGATTAATATAATGTTAGCTGAACTTGAGTTAAAACTCTCTCAACTACATCATCGATGACATTCCAAAGCTATAGTTCATTGATAGTTCGAGTATATGTTTAGTTAATCGAACACTAATTACAATTTTGACAGTGATCTTTTATCATTTAGCTAGAAAATGAAGCAATCTTTTACTGAACATAGATTGAAGTAATGCGCAAACTTATTTATTATTTTTGCCTGGGGTAACTTATTTATTATTATTATAGTTCCCTATTTGGCCTGTGGAACTCATCATAATTTATTGTGCATCGAGTTCCTGCAAGCTGGTAGTCATTTTGTTGAAGAACGTAATCTATTGCATTAAAATCACTCTCGCTCACTGTAAATTTAAAGTGATCTGAGCAATATTTTTTAATAATCTCAATCGTGAACATGCAACATTCTTTAAATACACTCTTGTGGTTGCTCATCTTTTTTGCAACAAACTATTGAAACCAACCACAATATCTATGATCGGGTAAATAAAAAATCTTGGTGGCATCTGTTTCTGCTAATTTGTGACATCTTTCTTTGTGAGAATGTCATGGCAAACAGGCTACGCTATACTTCTTCATGTAATGGTATACATAACATTTTGTTAACATGTTGACACAAGTATGCAAATGATATTCCCATGGTTTAGTAATGATCTTCCTCTTTAAACCCAACAATCGAAAGGATATTTAATATCCCTCAATAATCTAGTGTTCGACATATGCAATGCTATGCAAACACTATTAATTTGCACCTAGGCCTATAAATTTTTCCTCCACTCTATAGTTTTTCATTATTTGTATATAGTTAATAAAAAAATTACTTTTTATAAATTTTTGAAATAGAGCTAATTTGTTAAATTTTGATTGGAGGAGAGCTGATGATGCCAGCCTCGATAACTGCTTCCTGTTTTGGCGGCGAGAGGTGTGTCATTCGTTATTATGAACTTATTATTGTTATTGTTAGTGCGAAATTCTTGCATGTATGCAGTTAAGCCTTATTATGAATCGAATCAAGCTCCTTGTTTAATATAGTTGCAACCGAATACAACCATGATTTGATTGATCAGTACCCAATTGATGAGAGGATATGAGTTTTTAAATTTATTTCCCTTGGATTCCAAGCAACCTACCGCCCAGGATTTGCTTTTTGCTTTTCTCAGATTCAAGTTATGTGAAATAAATTTTCCAATTTTTGTGTCCTTAGAATTGCATACGTTGTCAGAATTCCATGCCTTTCTATTGATTGCCCTTAATGCTCCCAAGTCCCGAAAACTGGCATAGAATCAATCAGATTACCAGAGATTCAACTGGTAGGTTACAAACCTTGTTAAGGACATTGCTCTAGCAATATTTTTATTGTCTCTTTTTGCGGCTACTATGTTTTTTTCCACCTGTGAATGGGACGTTTTCCTACTTGCTGCCGTCAAAATGGTCAATCGAAAGCTGTCCATGCATGAATTGGATGCGAGTTTTAATATATATATATATTTTTTTTTTGTTACTATTGTTGGCTAACCATTTTGCATGCAACATGGTTAAGTTATGAAGTTATGAGACACGCATTTTACCATGTTAATTAGTATGGTTGAGTAATTTAAATTTTATCTATTGGAGTTACAGTACACATCTAATTTGAAGCGGGGAAGTCTGACTATGTGGCGGCTTTTTCCATCAAAACTAAAAAGTTTAACAAGTGGAAAAATCTTTTTATAGATAATTTTATTTGTAGCAATGGATATGAATTTAATTTTTTTTATTGTTTTTTCATTATTTTCATACATGTATATAAACAATATTTCAAAATGTTTAAACTCTAATTAAAGTTTTAGTTTTCTAATTTTAAATTTAATTTTTTACACAAATTGTAATATAGGTGGAGCTTAATTGGTTATTCATTTGATATCAAAAATATGTTGTAAATCGAGGTCACTAATTCAAATTACCTAGCCTTACACAAACCCCATGCTTGCAAGCTATGTGGGTGCACGCTAAATATATTGTTAAAGACCAAAACAATATACCATTACGAGTGTTACATAATAAATCCTTATGGCAACACATAATGCTAATGCAAAAACTGATTGTTTGTGGATTCACCAAAATGATTTCAATTTTGGGTTCTGAAGCTTAGGATTAGAGAGTTTTCATATTGGTAGACAAGAATTGTATGCATTGTAACAACAATAGAAAAATAATATTGTAGTAGTCCTACACATTTGGTCTTTAATCACTACAATTAAAAATGTTATATCACTTGATTGCCTTGTAGTCATTGTTGTCCACCACTAAAATATTATGCCATGCATCTACATAACCTCACATAGGACACCTCTTGCATTGTTCTCCAACTTTGCTCTATTAATAATACTCTATTTATTTTTTTGTCAATGACTCTTATCTACACTCATTGTAAAGAACTACAATTTATATATAGCTCACGTATTTGCTTATCACCTTAATAAAATTAGCTTTAAATAGATCTCTAAGTATCTCATGGAGCTTTCACTATTGGATTTTAACCTTTAAACTATTATTATGGAAAAAAACAATTCTTTCAACCATCTTTTGCATTGCAAAAAACTCCCAATAACTAACCACAAACCAAGTGACAATGTCGGGGACATTGCCACCACGTGGCTCTTGTTTCATATAGATGTGTTTGGGGGTATAAGATGAATGTTTCTTTTTTCAACTTTTTTAAATTATATCCTAAAAAGTTTCGAAAAGACAAAAAAAAAATATAATGATGAAATTAATATATAAAAATTAAAAAAAATTTGACACAAGTAAATTTGAAAATAGACTTAAAATGCCAAGCATGAAAAACATAAAACATACACCCAATGTTCATTTGACAGTAGAAGATTTCTGAAATTCCAAGCCTAAACTTACATAAAACAGTCACCCATTTTTCATTTGATATGCAGAAGATATATGAAATTCGAAGCCTGGTTGGAAGATATGTAGAGCATGTGAAAATGTAAGGGCCTTGAACGTGAGGCGTGGGTACGTATAGATGGTCAGTTGTGCTCTGTCTGTAATACGTACTTCTTATAATACTTTGGGCATGCGCTAATGACATTTCAGTGTTGGTAAAGTACTTTAGTATCACGTCACGGGTTCAAGTCTTGTTCTACATCATCCCCTCGTATTGGCCAATAATGAGCCTCCTTTTTGTTTGTGTTCCTTGCATGTATAACATAACACTGCATGTATCTGAAGTTCCATGTTTCTAGATACATCCAGGTTTCCATCACTCTTCTATGATGGGGACAACCATGTTTCCATCACTTCCCACTTCCCATGGGTAGTAAGCATTGTATGCCCTCTTCGTACTGCCATGTTGAAAATCAGTCACACTTTGCCAAGAACGTACTAATAGATCATCAATAGTTCTCAGATGGATTGTAAGGTAGATGCCATTCACCTTGGCTTTAAACTTCTTTCCTTCTATCTGCTAGTCACTTAGAATTAGAATTTGTATGTATTCCTTTGTGTTGGCGAAGTTATGCACCCAGGGTGTGGTCATATAATCATCTAGATTGTAGACTCTGGAATATTTCTCAAACTAAGAGGGTTGGAAGGAAGGAAGTTAAAACATAGAGATATTTTTGGTCTTCTCGATTAGGGTTAATGACTTCCTTATAGTATTTTAATTTTCTTTTAACCTCTAAATATTTTTCACGCCACATTTTTTCTTTAAACTTAGAAGTCATAATACTTTTAATGTTATCGATATTTTGCAAAATGACATTTTGTCAATCCCCCATTGGTTTAACCAAGCCAAAGAATCTTTATACCAACCTCCCTTGAGCTACAGGTGGTTTTGACTATATTTTAATGCAATTTTAGGAAGTCTCTAGTCTCCCATGTTATTTATCTTGTGCATGTACATCAGGTATCTGGTCATAGCCATGCTCTTGATGGGGGAAAGACCCACTTCTACTATGAGAATAGGATAGGGCATATTGCTTTTAATTTTGAGGCTATAAGTTATAAAACACATTTAGATTTGCTCAATATTTCTCCAAGCTTCACTAGAGATGCTGGAACCCCAAACTTCACAACCATACAAGATAATGAGAGTGACGAGAGTTGAAAGAGGAACTTATTTTCATCCCACATCACAAGGTTGTTAATTTAAATTTGTTTTCAATACCAAAATAAGATTTCCATCCTCCATTAATCCTTTTCTCAATGCTATAGTTTCAGTTGAGCTTGTTATGAATATGAGTTCCTAAATATTAGTAAGAAGACACTTCATCTAAATTGCTATTGTCATACAAAAAATCCATGTGTCCTTTTTAGACTTGATAATCATAACTTTTGTTTTGTTGATGTTAACAATCATACCCATATTAGAGCAAAAATCCTTGATAATTCTTAACTGGTTATTAAGATCAAACGGGCACCTTGCCATAAGAACAAAATCATCGACATAGAGAAGAAGGATGATGACTATTCCAGGGAATATTGTGCCAATGCAACCTGCTCCGTCTAAACATCCTTCTAGCTTATTAATGTATATGTTGAAGAGGGTAGGGGGGAGGGGGAAACCTTGCTTAACTCATATAATATTACAACTAATATCTTTCGACCACCCCTCAGTTCTTTTAAACTTATCAATGAAATTCTCATACAACCTTATCGCGGCAGCTCTCAAATCGAAAGGAACCTTTAGCTCTTCTAATCTATTCCAGAGGTTATTTCTAGGGATCATATCAAAAGCTTTTCTAAAGTCCATAAAGCAACAAAAGAAATTGGATGTATTATTACAACATTCCTAAAAAATGATCCTAAGCGTAACGAGGTGGTCCATGGTAGAGTGATGCCTTCTAAACCCGCATGACCTTTAGCCCGCTTATCTTCACTTTCTATCCAAACACAAATCTTCTTTTCTAAGATAATACCATATAACTTGGCTAAGAGAAGGTTAATCATAATGGTCTGATAATTAGAGGGGTTATTTTTATCATTGCTTTTAAAAATAGGAATAACGAGGCCATAAGTCCACAACTTGGGGAAACCTTGCTTGATAGTTAGATTGAAGAGCTTGTGAATATGAGGGATGAGGACATGCCCTCCAATTTTTAAGATTTCTGCTTGGTATCATTCCATGTCCTTGTATTTTCCATTTGCCAGGTGCTTAAAAAAATTAGTGATAAAGTTCATATGGAAAAAAATAAAATAAAAAATATTAATAAATTTGGAAAAAAAAAACTAAAAATACCAAAGTATGAAAACATAAAACCTTCACCAAATTTTCATTCGAGAGGCAGAAGATATCTAAAATTCCCAGCCTGGTTGTAAGGTACGTAGAAGCATGTGAAAATGTAAGGGTTCAGAAAGGTACGTAGAAGCATGTGAAAATGTAAGGGCTCTGATACGTACTACTTATAATACTCTGCTCATGCACTAACGACATTTCACTTTATTAACAAGTCACGGGTTCAATTCTTGTTCTACATCGTCCCCTCGTATTGGCCCGTAAAAGCGTCCTTTTTGTCTGTGTTCCTTGCACGTATAACAGAACACATGTGGTGTGGATATAGTTTCTAAAGTAGGATATTCTTCACATCAAACTAAATTTGATTTTGTAAAACGATTTATTTAGTTTCGTTGATGTGATAGACTGATAGCGACCTATTTAGGATTTGATTTTAACATTATGTAACTTATGAATTTAGATTTTAATATTGTGTAACGTTTTTCCAATGTAAAAGAACAGGAGATATGCAGAGGTTGAAATTTAGTTTATTTTAAAATGTTTTTTTTACAGTCTATTTATAATACAATATGTATTACAATTTTTATTTCTATTTTTATTTTAAATTAATCTAATTTAATTAAGCTTGGATAGTGAATTTAAATTTACATTAAATAAATGTCTTATTAATTACACCAATTGGTGTTTAAAGTGTGATTAAGAAAATGGATATTAACTATAAAGTCAAACAATTCTAATACTACTAAAATTTTAAGTTGGAACAATTCTAATACTACTAAAATTTTAAGTTGGTTTTGTTTAATTATATTGATAAGGTGTGAATTATAAATCATAAATTATGATGACTCATACTGAAAACTTTCAAAATTCTAATACTACTAAAATTTTAAGTTGGAACAATTCTAATACTACTAAAATTTTAAGTTAGTTTTGTTTACTTATATTGATAAGGTGTGAATTATAAATCATAAATCATGATGACTCATACTAAAAATTTTCAAATCATTGTTGGTTAAAGATAACTCATACTAAAAACTTTCAAATCATTGTTGGTTAAATTTATATCCCTCTCGGTGATACTCATGAAGATATAGACTACTTGTATCTTTGCCTTTATCATGAAATTTATCCATGAATTGGTGTCAACATTCATTTTTTTATTATATTTATCGAGGCTAGGTACATATGATCCCATGTACATCTAAAGTTTCATAACCACAAGCTAATTATAGACGTACGAGTAGTCATTCGGGTTTTTGTGCAGGTTGTGTTTTGGGTGCATGTTGTGATATATGAAGCTTCGCAGGGATATATGCCTTATACATTATGCCATTGCCATAATACTTGAGTATGGAAGCATTATTATATTCTCTTTTATACTAATGCATGGTTTTCATGCCATCTGGTGTACCATATTTTATTACACTTGAATTGAAATTGTAGTTATCTACATGTTTTCCTAAAATTCCCTTATGGATTAGTGTGCCTTTATTGTTACATTTTCAAATGTAAATGGAGGTTGAGTGCATGTAAGGACCTTCGTGGAGGTTGTTTAGAGAGAGAAAGATATTTTTTGTTGTGTAACATATCCTCTGCATTTTCCTTTGATTGGTACAAACGAATGCACAACAATCCACATGTAAATGGAAGGAAGTATGACGAGGCATTGCCACAATCAATGGTACTCTCATAATTCCATTTTTATATAACTACTTCTCATTTTCTCTAATGCATTTGATATTACTTTCACTATACATTCCATGTTTTCTAACCTCTTTTGTTTGTTCCACATTGATATAGTTTTGTGTTCATCAACATTTTCAAGTATACAACATCAAAGTTCTCAACTCGCTTTTAGGTTCTATCCAATTGTTTTTCACTTTCTCTACTTATTTCCTTTCATTTCCACTTTCTTTCATGCTTATACTTACTAATGAACTCAAATTTCCATGTTTAGTACCATACAAGCTTGTGTTCTCACTATCAATAATAGATTACAATAACACACATCTTTTTCATATACTATTTTTTCCCTTCTCCCTAATTTCTCTTCCCCTTTCCATTTGGATCTTCTTCTCCTCTGCAAGCTATGAAGGTTCCCCTCATGCCTCCCAAACTATGAGCAATGGACCGCCCTTTTCAATTTAGTCTTTCTATATAAATCTTCCTTAAGTATATTACACAAACATTTCCACATGGACAATGACAACAATTTAATTGCAAATAATGTGAATAATCTAACGTTTTGAGAATAATGTATCAACTTGTTTTTGCTTCTTCCACTTTCTTCTTTGCCTCTACCTTCTTTACCTCTTGCCTCCCCTTGCAATATGGCGTTCTTTTTTGCACCCGAAGGTTTGTATCTTAGCTTTTTATGTGGCCTTTAATGTGTAAAATGTTCTTCCAAATTTAATGTTTTGTGCATTTGTTTTCAAAAATTGGGATTTTGTGAAGTTAATTATTATTAACAATTTTATTTGGATAATTTTATCTTTGTGGCTCCTTAGAGTAATTATTATGGTTTTACCACCTACATTGAGTTATGAATGTATTATGTAAATATGGTGGAGTACATGGAGTACACGTGTCATAGATGATTGCTCATATAACATTGACATTGATGTACATTGGAATAGGAAAAGATTATAATACTTATAAGTACTAAAAATTAATAGCCCCATGGGTTAGCTTGAACGATCATGAGCCAAACATGAGATCTCTCCCCCAAAGTTAGGGAGGTCATAAATCATAATGATAAAGAATAAGTCACAATATTAAATTAATACATCCACAAAATACAAACACAAATAGAAATAAAATATGCATACACATAAATAAAATGTTTTAAACCATCTCAGATCCATCTTAATCCCGGGTTTATAAAATGTCAAGAGGCATTGAATCTCTCAAGTTACAAACATTTATTCTGTTGCAAACTTTTCTTCAAAATTTTATGATGTCAAAAAGGTTTGCACTATAAGCTCGAAACAAGCACACCAAAAGCTACAGAAGCATCGAATGCCTTCGCTTCAGCCCTAGCATCTCTATCCTTGCTTCACTTACAATACAACATTCTTTTATTGCACCCCAATGTGCAATTACTAATTTAAATTAAGTTGTTTTTATCATAATACTATAATCATCATAAAGTAAATTGGTTTTATCATCAATAGTATCATTATCATAAAGTATAGATGTAGCTTAAATTATTTCATGGAAAAACTTATATTCATGAAAATGGGTGATCAAAATTATGTATGGAAGAGTGAAGCCACCTATCCCTTTCTCTCTAACAAGTGTTGATACAAGAGTATTTATGAAAGATTAAAGAGTATTTATGAAAGATTAAATATAAGGGATTATGGCTACCCCACTCATGAAAAAATATTTTTTATATTTAAAATGGTTCTTTTATTTTTCTACTGGAAAACAAATTGTAATTGATTGTCTTAATAATGAACTACATTGTTCAAGAGAGGCTGGTAACCTTACGTATATCAACTTCATCAAAATGTATACGCGAAGAGTATATATATTTGATCGAATTACAAATTCATAGAAAATTATCAACAAAGCTTGTTAATTGATCTATCATACTATGACCATATTATGATAACTTGTAAAAAGTATAAAAAAAAAACTACATTAGATGATTTTCTGATAATAAAAAAGCACATTAAAACTGTCAAATCCAATAAACGTATGCATGTTGAACTATGTTTCATTGATCCTGCCAGAACTTAATCTGGTTGTACAATCAAGTCAAACTTAGTGATAATGTCCTCATTGCCTTCCCATAATCTCCACATTCGATCTGCAACCTATAATCATGGTTTAGAGAGTGAATTTGCTTCATCATTTCTTTCTTTATATATGTGTTGAAAAGTAATAATCTGGAACAACCCCATATATTTGAGAATGTCTTCAAATATAGGCCTTAAGTAGATGTTCATAGGGGGTTTCTTCAACTTAAACCAATCGATCACTAACAGTGAGTCACCAAACACTTGTAGCTTATGAACCCCTTTGGATAATGCCAATTTCAGAACTAACTTTAAGGCCTTCATCTCTGCTTGATTATTGGTAGCAAATTTAAACCAATGAGTCTCTGAGAGAAACACTACGCCACCTTCCACTCCATTTCTAGGTCTACCTTGTGATGGTCCATCAAAATAGCACCAGCAACCAGATTTATCTATGACCTCCTTGTTATAGCCAAAATCGACACTTCTCCATCCGTGATGACACTTGCATGATGATATTCTCATGTTGACACTTCATAAAACTACCGTTGCTCACACAAAAAAACATTATGGATGGAAAGAAAGTGGTCAAAAGTGATTTAAAATGGTTCTTGAAATTAAAATTCTTATCATTTTATCTACAAAGCATTTTAAAAAATATTCTTATTAGAGTGTTAGTGAGTGTCCATTTCACATATCTTTTTACAAAGTAAATCCATTATTATGTGAGGTACACTTAAAAATTAGTATATAAAAATATTGGAATTACTTTTAAGGTGTAAATATTTTTATATCTCTTTCTTTTATAAAATATATTTATTATTATTATTATTAATTTTTTATAAACACAATGAGTGAAGTCACTTCATTAAATCAATAATGATAACATTGTGTTATTTATAATAGTAAAATAATGATTATGAGATGTTTTTATTTCCACTTTTTAATGAATGAATTATACACAATTACTTTATAAAATTAGAAGATACCTAAAAGATTAAAATAAATATTAATATAATCCTTATATATAGAAGACACCTAAAAGATTAAAATAAATATTAATATAACCCTTATATATCCTAATTTAGAAGATACCTTGGAAGATTAAAATAATTATTAATATAATTCTTATATATCCTAATTACTATCCGATCTGACTTTTTATGACTTTTATAGCATAATGAATCTTATAAAATAAACAGATAAAAATAAATATTAATATAATCCTTAATGTAAAGGGCCGATGTAAGCAATGTATAGTACACCAAGCCAATAATGCAAGGTGTAAGGTAAAGTTTGCATAAACAGCCAAATTGCAATTATTTGGCTGAGTCAAATATTTTATAAATAAAATAATATTATCTTGAAAGATATTTAGATCTATAGTTGAAGGACACTAAAATAAATAATATTTTGGAATATTTTTAGATTAATAATTAAGTTAAAGTACAATAATAAGTATAATAAATAATATTTTAATATTTTGAAATATAATAAATAATAATTTAAAAGATATTTAACTTTATATCTTTTTATTGTGTGAATTATAAATAAAAAGTATTACAATCTACTCAATCTTATAGATAAACATCCAATGATAAATGGTCATAGGCTCAATTATGATAAGTTTTATTATTTAAAAAACAAATGGTTAACATTCATTATTATTCATTATTAGTTTTCAAACAATTTACATCATTTAATTGTAAAATAAATATTATAATATAATACAATATAAATATATATATATATTTTAAGCAAAAAAAAACCTTTTATTCTATTATCATAAACTGAAAATACAAACTGTCTTCTTTACAATAACCCAGTGTTTTTTGAGCTACCACAGAAAATAACAGGTGTTGTACAATCCACCTCTAAGCCCATAGATAACAGGTGCTTTACTAGCCACCCCTAAGTAGACCAAAACACCCAAACCCTATCATGAACAGCTTCGACGACTCCTACAAAATTGGGCCATAGTTACAACAATGCCACTCGGAAAAACAAGAAATCTTGAGACCGTCACCAACATTATCAACAAACAAAAGACTACTGTTCATGATTTTACAAATTCTGTTCCCCTTGAAAAACATAAAATCCCCAGACATCATTATCCCTAACCAGACCCATAGCCCAAAGTACAACCATGGCAAAGCCAAAAAGGAACCTGAACCCAGATGAAAGAAGGAAATGCACCAAAGCTGGAAGAAGTACCGCCGAAAAATACCACGCCGCAAGAGCCAAACAGACGAAGCGTTATGGAGAAGGACCTGCCTCATCATCACTATGCACCATAACAGTCGTTGGAGACACCTCCCCTTTATCCGAAGGTACTGGACCCCAAGGGGTAGCCTGCTGCTTTGGAATATCCAGATAAGTGATCCCCAATTTATCTGCCAACAGATCAAGCTTCATATGAATCCAGTGACAATTATCAGTTGTGTCCTTACTAACATCCTCCAGCCTCTTAAGCCTTGGAGAACCAGATAAAGCATCCCCCCGGGTATCCAAACACTGGTCAATCAAAGTTTTGGTCACCCAAAGGGTAACAATCGCCCGATTGTACAGAGCCATGCGGCCCAGAGTATTCCCCGGGTCATGGATCCAATTAGCCATGGTCTCCACTTCCTCTGGTAATTCAACCTCCCCCACCAGACGCCACAAATCAACTTCAATTTCCCCCACCTCCTGCCGAACTCCCAGAGGGAAGAACCAACGAAAGAAAACTGCAGTGGCGGCCGAATTCCATTGATCCCAACTTGGACCAGTACGAGGCGTAGCACCTCCCCCCAAAATGCTGGTCTCACCAAGGGTTTTACAACCTCGTTTCATAGCACGACTTCTCGGTGGCATGGTGCCCCCACCCTTACAAATCCTTTGCACACTTACAACCACAATATACCTTCAAAGCGTTTCACAAGGAAAAATTCGCCAAGACACTTTGTTCATGTTACCACCCCCGCACTCCATATTTATGGATGAGCCACCTCCTATCACCATAAACTTCGACATCATAAACCTGACGCTATAATAATTAAACCAAACCTCATCTTTCATCCTCAGTGTCCTTTGCTGATCATGAAACTCCATCGAAATCCTACATAAGCTTCGCCACCTTATCTTTCGCATGATTCGAGTCCTCTGAATTGAATTCACCATCTGAGATGCTATCTCCGGGAACCTTAACTATCATCCTTTGATACATCTTCCCAACGTTCCATCTGTCCCTATGATACAAGACGTGTCCCCTCAATACACCAATCCTCGTCAGTGGGGCAAGTTCTGTCGTCATATTTTGCCAGCCACACCTCATAATCACATTCGACGATTTTATAGCACTTAAGTCGACACGTATCGGATGGTACGTCTGAGGCATTCCCATCCCATCTTTCATTCACTTTCTCGACACCCTGATTTGCCAGCTCGTTCACCAGACAGTTGGCACTTCTCCTTACATGTTTAAACACGATGGAATTAAACCCTCTTATCGTGGTTCCCAGACATGATACCCTCCATGCCAGGCACCACGAGGTAGCCAACTTCACATCCTGAGTACCATTTAAGAGTTTAATAGCAGTCTGTATCAGGATTTCAGAGTCGCCTTCCACAATACAGCTATTAATGCCGCGCCTGGTCATTAGACTAAGCCCTTGGAGAAGAGCTTCACTTTCTGCTACATTATTTGTTTTGTAACCTATGTTACCATAATAGAAAAACTGAATATGGCCTTGGTCATTTCTTACCACCCCACCATACCCTGCCATGCCCGGATTCCCTTTGGAAGCTCCGTCAAAGTTCAGTTTGAACCATCCCTGATGCAGCGGAGTCCACTGCGACAGAATTTCTTGCAGTTTATTGCCAAAATGATGAAGTCCAATAAACTGGGGAAGACCTATGATACCCCAAGTATGTAATAATCTAACTTCATGGTCAGGACCACTCATATCTTCAGCGTTACATCTCGTTAGTTTCAAGGTTTAAGTTATCTTCTGCTTTAGGCGCTCCCAGACGACCTTGCAATTGTTTATTTTTATTTTTTCCTGAAATAAACGATTATTTCGCTCTCTCCAAACCTCCCAGAGGAGGAAAACAGGGTACAATTGCCAAATATGATTCAAAATATTCCCTTGAAAGGGTTTCCCATTCCATTGCCTAATGGTTTGCTCAGGGCTTGTCCTAACCTGAGCAGTCTTCCTAAAAAACCTGGCCCCTTCATCCCATAGCACTGAGGTAAAGCTACATTCGTCAAGAAGATGAGCCATTGTCTCACTGTTCTAGACACAGAGAACACAAATGGACGGGCCCTCAAAACCTCGCTTAGCAATATTGTCCCATGTCAAAATCCGGCCTCGTAACACTAACCAGAGAAAAAGGGTAATTTTTTGCCACAACTTAGCCTCCCATAAATGTTTCCATACCTAATCATCCTCCAGATTATCCAAGTTGGTTTGCAAATGGTAAGCTTCTTTAATGGTAAACCTCCCTATCGGTCGATGCCCCCACTGGAGGATATCACTACCTCTCTGAATTTTAACTTTCCTTTTGATCACGATATCATAGACTTGCCTTCCTATTTCTTCCCCATAGGAGGTTATCCACCAGTTTAGTGGCTTCCATATGTGAAAGCCTCTATCCTCAAAGACTTCTTGCTAATATTTGTTAACCGATTGCCAGTGATGTTGCCTCTCCCTGATTCCTTCAAGGGCCACCAACGAAGCAATTGAAGGTTCCTGTTGCCAAGCATCCATCCAAAGGTTGCCGTCGTTCCCTCTCGGATTTCCCAGAAATTGTGCTTCTTTATAATTCCACTGCCAACCTGGGCCATATTCCAAATGTGGGATCGATTATCCGGTCCTTCCTCCCGAATCCACTCTTACTTCTTTGTTGTTGGCATATATTTCTTCCCCCAGAAGCTTTCCCATTGCTCGTTCGTATGAGTTAGCCAGCACCACCAAATTTTTGCATCGCAGACCCTTCTAAGCTCCTTAGGATCTCAAATCCCCAGACCCCCTTCCTTCTTTGTTTTGCATAAAGTTTTCCATCCCACCAGTGGCCATTTCCTATGATCTCCAGTTCCTCCCCACAAAAAGGTGCATTGCAGATTCCTGATTTATCTTAGCACCGTCTTAGGAGTTGACAACACAGAGAATAAATACAGAGGCATAACTTGCAAAACAGATTTGACCAGAACCACTCTTCCAGGAAAATTTAAGGACCGAAGGGTCCAATTCAAAAGTCGTTCCTTCAATTTATTCAAAAGATCTTCCCAGGATGCTTTTTTAAGGATCCCTTTAGTTAAGGGCACCCCGAGATATTTGGTTGGAAGGGAACTCTTCTTAAAGCCCAAGATATGGAGGATGTTTCTCTGACAGATAGGCAGAGTATTAAAGAAAAACACAAGGGACTTATCCATGTTAATCGTTAACCCCGAGGCTTGCAAAAAAATATTCAGAGCCTGTTTAATCTTACGTGATTCCTGCACAAAGGAATGACCCATCATTAATGTATCATCAACAAACTGCTGATGAGTAATCGCCTTCTCATAGGGAGGGAACTTTAATCCTTTGATGCTTCCTTGGGTAACATAATGGGAGATAAGTCTCCCCAATCCTTCTGTCATTAACACAAAAAGGAAAGGCGAAAGAGGGTCCCCTTGCTGAATTCCCCTAGTAGGTTTAACCACACTAGAAGGATGACCATTAACCAAAATGGAGAAGAAGGTCGAGGAAGTAAGATTAGCTATCCATTTGATCCAAATATCACTGAACCCAAAGGCTTTCATGATCTCTTTCATGTAATTCCAGTTGAGCTTATCATAAGCTTTAGACAGATCTAATTTCAACATCATACCTAGCTTTTTAGTGACTTTAAGTGAGTGAATCACTTCATGTGCCAAACTAATGCCATCCATGATCTTCCGCCCTTCCACAAATCTTGATTTTTCTATGGAAATGAGAGAGGGGAGGAGGGGTTTCAACCGATTATCCAGGACCTTAGTTATGATCTTATAAATAGTATTTCACAAGGAAATAGGTCAGAAAGAGTTAGCGTTCTCAGCCATAGGGGATTTAGGGATGAGGGTGAGGAAGGTAGAGTTTAGAGCAGGGAGAACCCCTCTCATCCAACGGGATTCTTCCACTACTTGTAGACTTCCAGTTTGATCAAGTCCCAGAAAGCATGAAAGAAATTAGCAGTGAATCCATCAGGGCTAGGGGATTTCCCTTCTTCCATTTGAAAGATGGTTGTCTCCACTTCCACAAAGGCAATTGGGCTAATTAGTATGGCATTTTGTTCATAAAAAGAAATACGGGGAATGACCGATTTGATAACCCTACAGGATTTAGTGCAGTCCTCCTGAGGTTCTATAGTAACCTTAGTAAAATTATCTATCAATTATTTTTCAATCTCCTCATGATATTCTATCACAACCCCTTCATCGGTCTTGAGATTGACAATCTGGTTATAATGTCTATGTTGAATAGTTTCCCTGTGGAAAAACCAGGTATTTTGGTCCCCATCTTTCAGCCATTGGTTACAAGATTTCTGTTTCCAGAGAATCTCTTCCTGATGTTGTCTTTGCTTGATATCCTCTGAAATCCTGGTTTCCTCCTCAACAAGTTCCCGGCTTACGCCAGACTGCATAATCCTTTCCTGTATCTGGTCCATTCGAGCTTCCAATTTAGCTTTTTCTTGCTGAATATTACCGAAGACCTCTTTATTCCAACTTTTAATTTTTTGTTTGAGCATCTTCAGCTTTTGTTGAAAGCAAAAAAATTTGGTCCCTACCGAAGGACTTAAGGTAGTCCACCATTCCTCCACCCGAGAGGCAAAATCAGTGTGCGTTAACCAAAACTTTTCAAAATGGAAGGGTTTAGACATATTCAAACCGATCTTGCTCCACAGAAGTGAAACCGACCAATGATTAGAGCCCGTAGATGCATAGTGCTAGAGGTCAGCGTACCCCCTAGGAGCATGATACTTTTTGATAGAAGAAAACAATCCAGTAGAGCTACCACCAGATGCTCTCCTCCCCGACGATGTTTCCAGGTACACATCGTACTTCCAAGATCTACATCTATGAGACTGTTATCCTCAATGAATTCGTCAAACAAGGTATTCTCAGGAGTAAGATATCGCCTCCCCCCCTTTTTTTCAGGTAACGACCGGATCATGTTAAAGTCTCCTCCCACAATCCAGTGAAAGCCATCAAACAAACTTCCTAGATAAGCCAGACTACTAAGAAAATTATGTTTCTCAGGATAACTGCAAGGACCATACACATTGGTAAGAACTCCTTTAACCCTTGATCCAATGACATGGAATTCTGTAGCTAAACTAAACTTAGTAGATAGAAAGTTAGTCAAAGTTATTTTCCTTGGATCCCATAGCACAGCTAGTCCACCAGAGTGACCAGTTGCATCCAGAGCCATACAGCTGCAATTTTTCCAAAGATTTCCCGCCTTTGTTGCTACTTGGTTACCAGAACATTTGGTTTCCTAAAGAAAGACCACAGAGGGTTTTTCCTTCATAATCTTGTTTTTTAGGATCTTGATTTTCTGGGGACCATTTATCCCGCGAATATTCCAGGTAAGAATTTTCATGAGGAACTATATCTGGCGGTGAGTAGCGCCTCCTGAATGGTTGGATATTGTCCTGAGTCTACCAATCTAGCTCCAAATTCACCAATCCTATCCCTGTTTGATCACCTTCCCTTTTGGAGTTTCCTTCTTTCATCTTTCTCTTGTTTTCCTTGAGTTTGTGTGGACCAATTCCCAGACTCGGAGTCGGTTTGACTTTCAGAATGGCTGCTTTCAACAATTGGAGTTGATTGTCAGGGATGGAATGAAACTTGATGTTTTTACAAGCTTCTTCTATACTATCCAAATCCAAATCTCCAAGAATCATATCATCCAGATCTTCATCCATACACTCCGTCTCCTTCAGATGATTAACCCCCAATTCAATAGGTGTATCCTTACCCACTTATACTTCCAGTTGACCTCCCTCCACCGTAGTGTGTTCTTTCTCTTGCTCTGGAAGAGAGTTTTCTACATAACTAGATTTCAAGGCCTCAAAGCTATTAGTCTAAACAATCTTTTTTCCCGAATCTAGGCCTGTATGGCGTCTCCCCGAATTTTTACGAGTGGCTACTTTGATGAATCCATCCTTATCTTTTTGTTCCAATGTACTACTTCCAGGGAATTCATCAAGAAGATTAAGATGACAATCCCTTGCCAAGTGACCATGTATGTGACACCGACGACATCAAAAAGGAATATGTTCATAATCCAGGGTTTGGAACCATTCCGAGTCATCCCAGTTTAGAGTAATCCCTTCCGGGAGAGATTTTGCTATATTCATATAAACACAAATTCGGACATAGGACACATATCTTCCTTGTTTGGTCTGATCTGAAATCTTGACGAACTGACCTAAGGTTTCACCAATGGCTTGTAAAACTTCCAGATCCCAGTACTCTACAGGAAGAGAGTAAAGACGGATCCAAGCTGGGGCAATAGAAAGATCTTCCTTATCAGGGTTAAAATGGTCTTTCCATATTCTGAGAAAGAGCCCTGCAGAAAAATAGAAATAAGGCCCCCCTTCAAAGATCCTGTCCTTATCTTCCATACTTAGGAATACTACTGTAAAGAAACCCTTCGACCCCAATAAGAGATCAAAATGCCCCTTAGGCTTCCAGGTTGCTTTGATCCACCATGTCAGTGCTTTTTCCGTCGGCCATATCCCCATGAATTTTCCAACAAGTGCATGGTCCATCATGTATTGAATTTGTTCCTTTACTTTTGTAGAGTTGATAGTAATGGCCAGGCTGCTTATGGATTTCGGAATGCGGATGCCTCCAATGTCTCCTCTGCTGATACCCTTTTTCCCACTTCCTGGGCTCCCTACGCAACCTTTCCTTTCTGATCCCTGAATCTCAGGTTGAGGTTCCAAACCCTCTCCTCCTATCCCGTTCGGCTCTTCCAAATTCCTTGCTTCAGCTTGCTGCTTCGTCCTGTCCACATTAGAATCTGCATCGCTCCTCGTGCTCTGAAGAAGAGGAGGGGGTGTGCCCCTCCCCTGCGATCGAGCCATCCCTCTCGCGACCAGACCACTCTCGCTTCACTACCATAACAGGTTACAGAGGGAAATACAGAAAGCTGTCCAGAATCAGCCGTTAAAGAAGGGTATTTCTTGGAGCTCCCCAATTGCGCCTTTAGTTATTTATAATACACTATACTTAAAAAATAGGAAAAATAAAATTTAATTTCAATACAGTGAGAACGACCTATATATAAAATTTATATTACACTGAGTTAATAATGCAAGGTGAAAGTAAATTTCGAAAGTGATGATTCGACTATTTATAAATAACATAATAATATTTTAAAATACATTTATATTTTTAATTGAAGTAAAGTATAATAGATATTTGTATGATGGTTTATGAGAAATTTGCAATGACTCTTTTAATTTTAAAATTTATGTTTAAAAAGGATATGAAAAATAATTTATGATTAAAAAGATATGAAAAATAAAATTGAGTTTTAGTCAATCCAGGTTAATAACGTTTATTTTTATTTATAAAAAAATTATCACTATAATTTTTTATTTTTCCACATAAAAAAATTATAATTAAATTATTTATAATTTTGTATTTTTCTACATAAAAAATTATAATTGAATTATTTAAAAAAAAGTAGCATTTTTCAAATAAGTTTATGAAAACTTTATGTGCATATCCCATTGGATCACCCAACAAATTGTTCAAAATTATCATTATGATATTGGCTTTAAAAACCAATCTTCTTTACCTATCATAGTGTTCAAAATATTATCCATATATATCATTCCAATTTAATAGATTATCTTTAAGCCATACAATCACAAAATTTGTACAAAAGTACATTCAAAATTTTGATTCCAATAACTCTTCTGATATAGCAAGTATATAACTTGTTTTTTCAAGCTGAAGCATTTATATTTTCATATCTTTTCTATTTTCTAAAAAGCTCATAATACTTTCCAACCAATAATTTACAAAACTATTTTTAGCATACAAGAAAACTACTGAAAATATGTATGATAGTATCCATTTGTGGTAGCATTTCTATTTTATGTTATGTACCATATCCCTTCTTGCATAAGTGTGCCATATTTTGCCAGTTCATCCACCATTTGATTTCTTTCTCTATATATATGCTTTATATTCACAGTTCCCACCCTATCCTTTAGCCTTAAGGTCTCCTCCAACAAAGGGCTCAACTCTAAATTGTGTATCATGTTCTTCCCATTTAACCACCTCAATATGATCTGGGGGTCCCCAAAAATCTGTATTACCTTTACTTCATGTTCCACTCCCATCCATAATAATAATCTAAGACTGTACAATTCCGCATAATTGTTTGTTCGATTCCCTAGTCCAACTTTGAAATTGTACCAATGTTGCTTAGATAGATAAAGTAAACCACTTGCTCCACAATGCCTCGGATCACCCTGTGCAACTCCATCAAAATAATCCCAAGGATAAATTGGTAGATCTCTTCCTCCACCACTCGTCTGACTAGATTTTGAATTTTATCCTGAGGAAAATAACTAAGTATTCCTAAACTTTGATAAGCACATTGAATAGGTTGAACAAAATTATCTTCAAAATAGCTATCATTCCTTGCTAACCAAATACCCCAAGCAACAATCAAAGGTAAGAATCTAATCTCATCCAAAGAATCATTTAAACACCATACCTTTAGGCAATTATCCACTGAATGACCTTTCCAAAGATTTTCCATTTTTAACCTCTTTTCTATTTCATTCCAAACTTGTTTTGTGTACAAACAATCAACAACTAAATGAAAATTGGTTTCTTCCTCTTTTTTGCAAAGGTAGCACCTTCCTAGCCCTGCTCTATTTTTTCTTTGAATTACGTCCCAAGTAAGTGCCTTATTTGATAATAGGAACCACATGAAAATATTTGATTTCAAAGGACACTTAAATCTCCATACCACTTTCCACCACCAAATCGATTCATTACTCACTAGATCCTTGAGCAAAAAAATGTAGCCAAATTTTGGAGCATATACCCCTATAGGAGAATGCATCCAAAGTAGAGTATCTCTGCTTCCTTGTATTATGATATTATTGTTTTTTAAGTTTGAAATGAATTTATTCCAAGTTTCATTGTCAACCCCATGAAAACCTACTACTTTAGCTGTCATATGAACTGGAAGTTTATAACAAGAGTTACATCCTAACCACAGATATGCTCACTATTTGAACCTATAGGCCTGTTCCATGTATCAAACACCAATTTTTTTTCACATCCAAAGCTTTTGAGAATAAAGCAGGTATCTTGAAAGCCCATCCTCCATTTCCTTTTGGTAAGTCCAAAGAATGCCAATTGATCCATACCATTCCATGATTTTCCATATTGGAGGACCATAGGAACCTGTAACATAGCTTCCTTAAATTTTATATCACACCAACAAGGATCCATAAATTAATCCAAAATACTGGAATTGCTTCTAACACAGCTTTTACCAATGCCAATTTTCCACCTTTTGATAACCACCTATGGGTCTAGTTTTCTATACGAGTTTCACATTTTCAAATAAGCCAGTCCCAGTCCTTATTTAAATAAGAACCTGGTTTTGATATGAAGCCCAACAAATTTAATCCATATTCAATGGGTGAAACATTATAAGGAAACAAAACTCTAATATCTACCATCTCATGATCTTCAATTTCTCCCCTTAACAAAGAAGATTTTGAAATATTTACCTTCATTCCTGTTGGTGTCCATTTTGGCACTATTTTTTATCATTCAATCTACTCGAAATGGCATTATTTATGTCATTCTTTGTTATATTAGGTTGTTTTCTTGTCATTCATCCCATCAAACAGTCCAGGTATGCATATATTTACCTATGACGCAAATCTTGTTTATACTTCGTTATATCATGGTTTGTTTATGTTCAAATGACAATTCTTGGACATTATTGACATTTATGTTTTTATTGATAGATTACGTTTTGCGAATGACCCTTCATTTAGACTATGTGCTACGTGTTAAAGCTTAAACGCATTTAGCTCATCGTTCAGCCCTGTGTTCAGCCTTGCGTTTAGCTCCTGAAATCCATGGTTGGCATATCTCAGATCGTTAAAGCAGAAGAAGGGCACATGGGTTTTGTTTGCCAAGTGGAGTTGATAGTTAATAAGCTATCGCTCTAGAAGATCCGTCCCCAAGTTCGCTGAGCTTGCCAACACATCACCACACCCATGTTAATACTCCGACACGCCGATTCAGCCTCGCGTTCAACCTGGAATCGTGCTTCCTGTTCACGTTATTGTTTTGGAAGGAGTCCAGGTCGCACACGTTCAGCCTACCAACACAACGCATCGCCATGACAGTGCTCCAGCAGCCTCTCCTCCGTTCATTTTTCTCATACCTATTCATGCTCATTCATTCCGGCGTTCTAGAAGAAGCCTGTCTTCCCATGATCAGTCCATAAATATACAGCTCATCCCACGTCAAGGGTAGATCGACGCTGCAGCACCTGCGTGAAGAAACCAATCTCGTGTAAGTTGGGTAGATTCTCTCTGCGTTGGCATGCACCATTCAATCAACAATTACAATAATTTAAACACCTCTATTATTAGAGAGGTCGACTTTGTCGATCCTCTCACCTATTGTAACTTATAAATAGTCATCTCCATGATTGAGACAAGTTAGTCAAAGTTGAGTTAGCTATTTTTTCAGTCTTAGTAATTCGCAGTCGTTCAGAGACAACGTAGAGACAGAGTTCTGTAATTTTCTCAAGTTAATGGAAGTTCCAGTTTGTTGATATTCTGAGTAGCTAAATCAATCCAGTTTTCCATATCTGATTGCTAGGAAGGGCCCCTCATCAATCAGAGGTTTTGTCTTTGTTTTTTGCATTTTCTTTTCTGCAAATAGTTAGTTTGTTTTCCTATGTTTATAATCAATTTCGTTTTTGTAGATGATATTTTCTTCTTTCTCTGTAATTTATGTTATGTTGCTAATTTAATTTGTGTGTACAGGATTAGTAAATGGTCGACCAATAGTTTAATAATTCATAGTTTGCTTTCAGTTTTTCTTTCTTCCATCATTTATAATTAGATATTGCTATCAATTCCTCCATAGTTAGCATTAGCCTCAATTTATTCCTCTCTGTTAGTTTCCTTCCTATAGCTGTAGGTTAACTCTCTTCTTTCATCTCAACCTCCTTCTTCCATATGTCATAGAAATAGTTTATCTCCTTTAGACAATTATTAAATTAGGTTGCTGTCTATTAACATAACTTCTCAACAAGTCTTCTAACTATTTTCTCTGCATTATAGGTTCATGTGCATTCGCCAGCTGACGTCAAGATCATTAAAACTCTCCTTTTCCTTAGTTTGGTTTGTTTTTCCTCCATTCAGACTGTCATTCGGACTGGCATTCGGATCGTCATTCGAATTTTTACCCTTTTTACATTCGTTTTATGTTTTCTAGATTCCAGTCTTTGTTGCTTATTAGATATAATGCTTCTTTCTTCTAATTTACAGTTCTAGGTGTAATTTAAATTTGGTTTTATGTTACATAAATTTTTTAATTGAATTTTTCTTATTATTTCCTCCTTATACATTTCCTCCCTTCACTTTCTTCTAACCTTCTTCCAAAGTTAGGCTTTTGTATCATATTTGATAGTTAATTACTGTTTTGGAATCCATCAGTTTGTTTCTAGATGGTTTACTTCCGAATCATAGTTAACAATTTCCTTCTTTAAGTGGTCTTAATTTGTTAATCATAAGAATTATTTTCCATTCATGCAAATAATGAGACATCCATAATATTTAGATTTGGATCAGTAATAAGTATCTTTATCAAGTTTTCTACTTGCTTTTATATTCATATCTTTATCAAGTTTTCTACTTGTTTCCAAATCAAGTTCAGAAGTGAATATCTTTATCAAGTTTTCTACTTGCTTCTAGTCTTATTAGTTACATGGAAAGTAGATAGATCGGCATGTTTAAAGTTAACTGTAGTTTCTCTCTTTGTAGTTTATATCTCTTTATTGAAGTTAGATTAGATTTACTTCTGTTTTGTTTCTCTATTACATTTGAAAGTCATTACGATACATTCACTCTGGTTCCTGTTACATGGGAATAGATGATTCTTCTTGAATTAGTTGAAATTATTTAGCTTGTAATTTACTTTAATTAGCATAGTTCCTGTTTATGTAATTTATCATTAAATTCAATTATCGCATAGATAGTTTATTTTTCCTCCATTTGAAGTTAAGCAATTCAGTTCTAGAATTATTTACATTTACAAGTTCTCCCTAGTAATTCTTATTGGGTTATCAGTTCTTTTTCTATCCATTTCCATCATTTAAATATACAGTAGAGTAGTATGATTTGATACTATTCTAGTCGGTTGTTTAGTTAGATTTGATTTAGTTCTCTTATTGTTTTTCTGAAGTTTGACTCAGTTTTTTCATTTTGAAAATCTTTCAATCTTTTCTTTATTAAATATTTTGAAGGCCTAACAAGCCAGAAAAAATAGGTACTATTCTAGCTTAGCATATATTTTGCCCCTCAACTCTAAGATTACCAATCCTGGTCGATAATTAAATATTAGGTGTTTTATTTGAGATAGCTCACACACCCAATATTTTGGCGCCCCTGCCAGGGAGTTGTAGATAAATAGGTAGAACTCAGTCATAGATAAGTTGAACTCTTTTTAAAAAAATTCAGTTCTTTTCTTTGAAACTTAGATTAGGCTGGTGGCGGGTGAGTGGTAAGACGAGAGGTAAGAACCTGTGCATCTGTTATAACAGGCATCCCCAAAACCCAGCAGTAGTAGTTATGTAGTCAAAGTTTATTTTAGTTATAATTTGTTTTCATGAATAGGTCTAGAGATTCACAAGTTAGATTTATTAAAACTAATCCCCTTACTAAAATCTATGCTAAAATTCCTATTAACTTATACGGGGTCCGTGCCACCCCAACTACTAACTCAATAGAAAGGTATCAGAAGAAACCTAAAGGGGATAGTCCTACTTGGGAGGCTAAAGAAACCTTCTCTGGAAACATTTTAAGGGAAATTATAGGGACATCTGAATAGTCTGTTCATAAAGAAATTCCATTAGAAGAACCTCAAGCTCATATTGAGACTGAACTTAGACAAGAGGAAACTCAGAAGGATAAAATTTCAGAACCTCTTAACTCGCCATCAATCCAAAATCCCAAAGACACTACTTTTTCAATAGTAGGTGGTCCAAATTTGGTAGATTTTGTCAATCCTGCACAAGTAGATGCTCTTTTTGGGAGCTCTACAAACATCGTTATCTCACAGATTGACACAACAATAGTAGGAACTACAAAAATGGATTCCCACGTAGCTGATAATTCTCCCCCTAAAAAGAAGAATACCCTTCCTGAAACAGAACGTTGGGACATCCCATATTCACCAAGAAAGGAGCCACCTAGATTTTCTCTCTTTGGAAATAGAATCTTCATGGGGGGTGAAAATGAAGATCACGTCCGACAAGATGAAGAAGATGGAGAAATTAGAACTGAAGGTACCTTCGGGTTCCCTATCTTAGACCTTGCACAAGATGTTACTATGAAAAACATTCCTCCCTCCTCATTACCAACCTTCTGTGGGAAGAGTAGTGAGGATCTGGACACATTCTTATTCGAGTTTGACATTTTGTGTAGGAGTTACAATTACCTACAAGATGGCCAAAAAATAAAACTCTTTCCTGCCACATTAAAAGATTCTTCTCTTCCATGGTTCTTGGGATTAGGAGAATCTAATATTAGAACTTGGGAAGACATGAAGAATGAATTCCTTCGAAAATATCAGGATTACTATAGAACTAAAGACTCTCGCAATGACATTTTTAAAATTCAACAACTTGAAGACGAGAGCTTGGAAGACTATCTCGAGAGATTTAACTATGTGTTACACAAATATAAATATAGTGATCTTCGAGAAGATGCAGTAAGAACACTCTTCCTCAAAGGAATCTTAGAAGAATTCTTAGATAACCTTAATCTCATGGCAATAGGAGACATTTCTCATAAGTATTTTACAAAGATTTGTGAACTATGTAGGAATTACTCTAGGAGCAGAGGGAAAGGTGGAAGACACTTTCGAGAATCTTATGCTAGGAATCCCAAAGGGAACACATCCGGTCCTAGTGGAGTTACAAGGGTAGAATTGGGAAACCTATTGGAAAATTTCAAAACAGATATTTTAGGAACCATGGGTTCTCAATTAGATGCACTACAAGCTAAAAAGAGACAGGATGAAGAGAGTGCAACAATGAGTGTTTTCTATCCTCAGTGTAGAACTAAACATCCTCAACGAGAATGTCCATTAAATAATGTTTCAGTCTGTCACCTTTGTACCAAAGAACATCCAACCAATGATTGTCCATCGTTGCCTGGATTGAAAGCTGTATACAAGAGTGGAAACTTTGGTGAACCATCTAGGAGGCCTTGGCAACCTAGAGATCAACCATCATATCAAGACTCATTCCAAATTCCACCCTATTACTATCCTTATCAACCTTCTCAACAATGGAACACTTCAGGTTGGCAGAATTGGCCACCGCAGTATCCTCCTCAGAATGATGAACAACAACAATGGCCACATGGATGGAGAGGACAAACTTATACTCAAACACCTCCTCCTATGCCTAAATATCCTTACCCACCTAATGTTCAACAAATTTTTCCTGGATTTGTACCTCCTTCATTACCCCCTATCCTGAATCAACCTCACCATTTCCAGAACATGAATCCTCCAAGACCCACAGTATTAACTGCACAACCGATACCAAATCCTAACAACAAACTAACCCAAGCCCTTAACAGCATTGGGTTGTTACCTCTTCCATCATATGTCATTTCGACCGCACCTATACATGAGATACAACTGCGGTCTAGAAGAGTTTTGTAAGATAAGCCCAAGTCATCCGTTGTTATTCAAGAAGAGAATGAAGAAGACATACCTAATGAAGTTTTGAATAATGCCATTCTTGAAAATGTGGTTATTCCTAAACCTTCAACACACAACCATCAACCTAAGGAAGTAATTTAAGGAGAAAAGTCACCTCCATATCCGAAGCATCTAATAATAGAGAAACCTGTAACTTATCCATAGTACGATATCATTAATGAATTGAAAAATATTTGCATTAAGATCCTTTTGTTGCAAGCCATTAAGGATATTCCAATCTATAGCAAGGTAACAAAGGAACTCTGTATTAAGATACCAGGGAGAAAACAAAAGGACCCTCCGACAATTCATGTAATAGGAGAAATATCAGATTGCATAGCAAACCAACCTAGAATTTCAAAATATTCTAACCCAGGGAATCCTGTGGTGACTGTTATCATTAATTACACCGCCATAGGAAATACACTTATTGAGCTAGGATCTGCTATCAATTTGATGACTACCATTATTGTCGAAACTCTCAATCTAGGACAATTCCTCTGCCCTACTCCAACAATGCTAGAACTAGCAGATCGCATGATGGTGCAGCCTGCTGGGATCTTAGATGATATCACTGTATCAATAGCTTCTTGGGAATATCCTGTGGAATTCATGTTTATTGAATCAAAAGACCCTTCCAAAGGTCACCACATTATTTTGGGAAGACCTTGGTTAGCTACTGCCAATGCATTTATAGGATGTAGGGATGGAGAGATGGTTATCTCTGATGGGTTTTCTACAAGAAAACTAGCCTTATATCCACGAGCTCAACCAATAGCTGAAAACCTATTTTCGTTAGATTGTCCTTTCAGAGATGAGAACTTGGAAGAACTTTCCCTTGTTTGTGATTTCTCCCGGGCACTTCAAGAACATAACACTGAGAATGTGTTGAACCAATTTATCTCTTCCACAACCTGTATATATTTTCCTCAATCTTTTTCCCAATTTGACCATATCTTTGGAGATGAATTCCAAGAAAATATGAGCCTCTCAACATTCATGAGTACACCCTGTGTCTTCGCAATCGAAGAACATCTAGGATCTTATACCATACCATGCGAGGTTAGTTCCGACAAATTTCTACATATAAATGCAGGTTTAGATGAGAACCAGCAAAAACAATTACTAAAAGTTCTCAAGAGTCGAACTGGAGCATTTGCATGGGAGTATACCGATATGAAAGGTATACACCCAGACACCTGTATCCATCACATTTACACAGACCCAACCTTACCTCCTATTAGGCAGCCCCAGAGAAGAATGAACCCAACACTAAAGGACATAGTAAAAGACAAACTACAAAAGCTCCTTAATGTTGGATTCATTTACCCAATTTCCAACAATAAATGGGTCTCTCCTCTGGTGGTAGTTCCAAAGAAAGTCACAAGGAAATGGCATATCTGTGTTGACTTTCAAGAACTAAAAAAGGTCACTCTTAAAGACTAATTCCCTTTGCCTTTCATCGATCAGGTGTTAGACACCTTATCAAGAAAACAATATTTCTCATTCCTTGATGGGTATAGCGGATACAATCAAATACTAATTGCCCCTGAGGATCAGGACAAGACAACCTTCACTTGTTCTTGGGGGACGTATGCCTGTCGAGTATTACCATTTGGCCTGTGTAATGCACCTACTACTTTCCAGCATGCATTTCTAGGAATCTTTGTTGATCTCATACACGACTGTGTAGAAGTTTATATGGATGATTTTATAGTTTATGGTAATACATTCCAAGAGGCCCTTGATAACCTCGAAACAATTCTTATTCGCTACCAAGAAACGAACTTAGCTCTCAGTCATGGAAAATGTAAGATATTATTGACTGAGGGCATAGTCTTGGGACATCATGTATCTCTTCAAGGTATCAAGGTGGATCCTGCCAAGATAGAAATCATTGTTAATCTTCCTCCTCCGAAAACTCCGAAGGAAGTAAGAATCTTTCTTGGCCATGACGGCTATTATAGACGTTTCATTGAAAATTTCACTAAAATAGCCGCACCTATGTTCAAATACTCATGAAAGACACAGAGTTTCGATGGACTGAACCATGTCAAAAAGCCTTCGAAACTTTGAAGGCAAAGCTATCAGTGGCACCCATACTTAGGGGCCCAAATTGTTCCCTTCCTTTCCATATATCCACTGATGCTTTTGACATATCTATAAGGGCAGTCTTAGGTCAAAAGGAGGGATAGACATCACATGCCATTTATTTTGCTAGTAAAAATTTGACTCCTACAGAATCGAAGTACACTATTACGGAAAAGGAGTTTCTAGCAGCAGTATACTATATCAACAAGTTTCGTCATTATATCACAGGATATGAAATTTTTATACACACTAACCACTCCGCCATCATGTTTTTAATGAATAAACCCATCACCAATGGCAGAGTGACTCGGTGGCTTCTTTTGTTGCAAGAATTTAACATTACCATTGTTGATCGTCCCGGTCGAGAGAATGTAGTGGCTGATTTCCTCTCTCTAATTCAAATTGACGATAATGCCAGCCCTGTCGATGATAGCTTCCCAGATGAACATTTGTTTGCCGTATCTATTTGAACCCCATGGTTTGCATACATAGCCAATTATTTAGCAACTGGAAATCTACCTAACCATCTCTCCCCACCTGAGAAATGTAGGACCATAGTTCAAAGTTCCAATTATTCTTGGGTAGATAATGATCTCTTTCGTACTGGTCCTGATCTTATTATTAGACAATGCGTACGAGAGGACGAGATGGCAGAGATCCTACATGCATGTCATGGTGGACCTTGCAGTGGGCATTTTTCTGATAAAAGAACAACATACAAAGTATTGCACTCTGGGTACTATTGGCCAAGCATCTTCAAAGATGCTACCAAGTATGTCAAGGGATGTGACAGTTGTCAAAGAATGGGTAGACCTACACCATCCGATGAGATTCCTTTGCAACCCCAAGTTATGATTGATCCATTTGAAAAATTGTAGCTAGGGTTTTCACCCTGGCTTGTGCAAATGAGCACCTACTAAGGAGAAGGGCCTCCTTAGTAGCAGTTCAGTAAAACAGTAAAACTTGACAGTAAAACAAGGTAAAATTTAAGCTAACATGTGCATCAACAAGAAATAAAAAGACAATGATAATATAATAGAAATTCTCTTTTTGTATTATGATAAGACCAAAATTACATTTACCTCAGATATGGAGGTTGGTGGAGCTCTTGCAGTAGTCCAGGAGGGTTGCTTCTGTGCTCCAATGGGTTCATTCTCCTTCTCCAAGGTGCTTGGATAATGGGCCAAAAGGGGCACTCAAATGAGAAAACTAGCTCAAATGGTGAGCTTGGGTTTCACGAGTGATTTTGGCAGCGTGAGGATAGGATAGATTGTGGATATGAAATGGGGAGCCTCCATCACCTATTTATAGGTTTTTAGTGGTGGAGTATTGACCTATGGTTTTTGGCACCATGTGGTTTAGGTCAACGGATTAGGGTTTTTGCTTCCTTTTTCCCTCTTTTTCCTCTTTTTTATATTTTTTATTCCCTTCTATTTGATTTTTGGGAATTTAGGGCCCTTTTAGAGGGTTTTTGCTATCTTTTGAGGAAATTTAAAGTATTTTTTGGGGGAAAAAGGGGTTTTTTTGGCCTTTTGGTGGCTTTTTAATGGTTTTTTGAGGTTTTGGAGGCAAATATGGTGGGAAAAATAGACAAATGAGTCATGTGGTGAGGAAGATGAGGTAATGAGCACTTTTTAGGTGTTAACAGATTACCCCCTGATGTGTGAGGGAAAGAGCTCATCGTATGGCTGATAGACATCATAGGCCTTTTATGGTTTTCCTGGGGTGTGGAGAAGAGAAGAAACGGACTGGATACTGGAATAGTGGTCCCGAAGCAACTACAAAAATTGAAAATACATGACCTCAAAAATGAATGAGGCATAATCTCAATATATGGATGAAGCGGGCATACCCATGTTCGTATCAAGATATATAAAATAACAATGAGGCCCAAAAAGGGGACCTGAAAGATACATGGAGAACTACTGTGCACATCATAAGGGTCTAGAGGGGACACAAATTTGGGACATACTACCGGTCTGACCAAGTCTGAGCTGAAGAACTGATACACTGGAATAATAATAGTGTTTCTGAGTGTGGTACTAGAGGAACTGATGAGCTGTTGGATCATAACGACGAGGAGTCATATCCTAAATGGTACACTGGACTGTAGCTATACTGGGTACTCAAGGAAGCATTTGAGTGGGTGGCCTTCGAATACTATCGCCAACGCAACCCGGATATCCTTGTGAACATATACTTGGGTGTTCCAAAGTGACTCACTAATGTGCTAGAGTCGGGGGAAGTCTGGGGTCTTCGAAAAATAACTAAAAGGACTAATACCCTATACGAGTCTCAACGATGTGATCAAGGTGTTGACGTTGAGCATGTGAGAAACAATCATTTAGAGAGGCACTGAGGACTCCTTTCAAAATGATCCGTAGGCACTCACCAATGATGGTGATGAGTCCAAGGCAAAGGGACCTCCGGGTCTTTCCTATGGAATAGATTAGTTGGTGTCGATAGAGGGGGACCTTGCAACTATCAAGGCAATGATGTTTCCTCGATAGGAGCATGAGGTGAACAACCAGAAGGTGATAGTTCTGATAGTGGGACTAACATATTTTGGGGATGGGGAATAATTGGGGTCGCAGAGTGGGTGGGGGGGGGACACAAACTTCCTTCATTCAGAGTATGATGACATGGTGGGCCTCGTAGCATATGAAACTGAATTTTGAGGGAAAGGGATCATATCTTAAGGGATCAGGGGATATGATTGTAATGGGAGAGGCTTGGGGGGTCAAACTGATGTATGAGATCCGGAAACTCTTAAGGGTGGCATATCGCAAAATACTTTGAACAAAGGCGATCGTATTGGGGTTGCTGCCATAATGTGGGGACGAGATATGATATGTCATGGTGCCAGGAGGCACCGTTGGGTCCTTCTTCGTGGTTTAAGGAGCTCAAAGAAGGTATAAAATGGTACTGTAATGTGGATTTATACAAGCCCAGGACAGTTCATGCTCGTGATTTCTTTCAACTTTAAGGAGTCTGAAAGCAATAAGAAGACTTTGAAATAATGGAATGGTACCCTTGTGTGGATTTATATGAGCCCAGGACAATGCATGCTCGTGGTTGCTTTCAATTTTAGAGAGTATGAAAACAAGAAGAAGACTCCAGGGGGTTTCTTTTTCATGTGTTAGTCTCCAAGTCCCGAAAAAGAATAACAGGATGCAATGGAGAACTCTTCTAGCCGGTGTGACTAGCGTATTCCTTTTTCATAATTAGTCTACTAGGTCAGGAAAAGGGTTAAACTTATACCAGATAAACACCCTTTTAGGTAATTTAATGAGCATGAAAGGAAGCAAGATTGTTGGTGATCTTTTCATTCTTTTAGGAGTCAGAAAAAATCTTAATAGAAACTCCCTAAGTGCCTTTTTCCTAAAGGACTTGTCCGGCCCGAAAAAGGGATAAAATTATACCGAACAAAAAGGAATGGCCAAGCAAGGAGAGAGTGTTCAATCAAGGGACATTGATGAGAACCAAGAACGAATGTTGGGGGGGAACACTGGTGGTGCCTCCTTGCGGGATGGTGAATGGTGGAAAAATAACGAAATAACTGCAGTATGAAGGGAGTGGAAAGTTCATGGATATGCCTGCAATGTCAAAGCAAGTGTAAAGTGATGGCGACCGATGTGGCTTGCAGATCGCGGTTACGCGGTGGACAGACAAAATGTCAAAAAAAGGGGTGACTGTGACAGCGAGAAATGATCTCAAGCATCATCACGAGTGTGAAAAATGAATCCGATGATATAAAAAATGTCAAAAATGGATAACGGTCGAGGTGGCACGCAAATCGACACGACTAGGGGCTGGTGAAAAATGCTCGAAAAATCTGGGGGTGAGAGCGAGAAATAATCTCAAGCATCATCACGGGCTCGAAAAACTGAATCCGATGGTATAAGGAATGCTAAAAACTGATAATGGCCAATGTGGCACACAAATTGAGATGGCGAGGTGCATGGAAAAAATTCCAAAAAAGGGGTTCGGAGAAGACGAGAAATCGAGTCGACCATTCTGAAGGTCTCATCGTTCTGATTCCAGTGGTGGAAACGGTTTGGAAAATGGACTCCGTATGGATCCAAAATGGTCGAATCAAGAAAAAGTCAACTCTCTATAAATAGTAAGTGGACCCATAATGCCAAGTGTCATTTGTGCGGTTGACTTTTACAGGAGAGTGTGGTGGGCCAGAGAAAATTTGGCATTTTTGGGCAATCCGATCAGTCGATTTGATTTCCATGAGTTGCAGGTATTTCACTGAACTTCTACCTTTAATGTTTTCGCTGTTCGGGTGGGTAGTGGGTCCTCAGGAAGGATGGTATGGTCCACGAGGGGTGTGGATCTCGGGTTTCAAGGTGATGGCCGTGATCATGGATCGCAGTTGTGGCCTCCACAGTCGCGATTCGAGATCACGACTATGGCCTAGATAGCCACGATCTGCGACCGCGGCTGTGGCCTAGACAACCGCGATCTACAATCACGATTGTGGTCCCCACATGCGCGATCTACGATCGCGGCTGTAGTCTCGATAGCCGTGATTTGGGATCACGACATTGGGCCCCATAGTCACGATCTGGATCGGGATTGTGGAGTCATACCATGGGGGATGATGGTTTATTTGATGATGTTCTGATGAGTTTTCAATGTGGGATTAAAAGGATGCCGAGAGTACTATGGCAAGAGCACGAGATACCTGACGATCTCATGGAGTACATACGGGATGATCGACATGTCTGGGGGACTTTGGGGTTGTCCGGGCCGTTGAAGTTTGCATAGGTGTCGATGATGCGTTCAACAGTACTGTTGTAGGATAGGTTGGTGGGCTTCTGGAACCCCGATATACAGGCCTTCATGGTGCAGGGGGAGAGACTAGAGCTCACCCTGGCAGATGTGTACTTTTTGACGGGATTTCCTTGTTTGGGTAGGGTGGCAGATACCCAGTCACGGAGGTCCGCGGATGTGGACATGGAGGAGATGCTGGATCAGTACTGCTTCCCTACGGCATAAGTGCAGAAGAATGCACTTCTGATTTGTGACTTACAAGAGACATCAGTTCGAGAAATCGCAGCATGTGTGGTCCGAGTGTTGGGGTCACAGGCGCCCAACCAGGTGTCGGGGGAACAGATGCATTTGATAGAGCAGGTATTACAGGGCACCTTCTTTGCTTGGGGCCAGATATTCCTCACATGTGTTCAACGGCAGCTGAGCAAGGTGAAGGTATCTGGTAAGGGGTTCTGTTATGGGTCATTTTGTGTGCTTTCTTCATGGAGTAGGTTCCAACGCTGCGGTCGCAAGTGCCGATCCGGGCTGGGGGGTTGAGGGAGCTGCGGATGGTGCGGTAGGGTCAGATGATGCGCCAACGGGGTGGTGGAGAGGTGGGGCACCACGACCCCCAAGGCAAGTTTGGGGTCCAGATGGTATATATCTAGTTTCTTGATTGTTTTAAGTTGGATTTTTTTAGGTTAGAGATATATGATGATGCTAACCATTTGCGATTTGGTTTGATGCAGATGTGGGACCGCAGCCATCGCCTGGGCATAGGGAGCGAAGGGGGCACATAGCATTGCCAGCCTTTCCAGACCGGGGGGAGGTACGACGATGGGATGTGGATGGGACTTTGGAGTCCTTGTGAGTTACCTTCGACCAACTACTGGTTGGGGTCTCCGACGAGGGGTGGTGGGAGATTGATTGGGAGGTGGTCGAGGCCTATCACGAGGCTCCACGAGATTGGCGGGCGATTCTAATTCGGGTGGCAGTATTGGTTGAGGAGAGGAGGGCTCAGGATCGACATGGGGATGAGGAGGATCCAGAGGAGGATCCAGAGGAGGAGCGAGGAGAGGATGAGTCCGTAGCAGAGGCAGCTACGACGGAGAGTGATGATGGTTCAGATGGGGGATATGACTCTCATTAGGGGGTTCTGGGGACTCCTCCCAATGCGTATGGGCATTCGGGATTTTTTGTATATACGGCATGTATTTTATGACAAGGATGCTGTTGAGGCTCCTCGATGTATATTTTTTGTATATCTGAGTGCTGGGACACTCATGACATTTATATGACGATGATATATTTATATAGATATGCGCATGGATGCATTTTTGCGGTGATTATTTTTGTACGCACGTAAATGTGCTTGTATTGTTTTGTGTTGTTTATTGCACGTGGATGCAAATGATTTGTTATGATAGGCACGTGGATGCCCTTTGTTGTAGATGTAGTCTTTTTGGGATTTTTATGTTTTTGATGTGTTGATATGTGATGATTATGCATAATGGATGATTTACATGGTGTGATTGATATGCCAGTCGAGGATGTTGTTAGCCATTTGATCTGCGACACTATTTTGAGCTCTTGGGACATGAGTGAATGTTATGGGTTCAAACTGTCGGCTTAGCTGTTTTGTGCACAGGAACTTTCTAAAGAGGCAAGGATCACGCACCTGGTAGCAGTTGTTGAGCTGGGAGACAAGCAGCTGGGAGTCAAGGAACACATGAAGGTGACGTATACCCATCTGAAGGGCAGCAATCAGGAGATCGGTCACAACATCATACTCAACCTGGTTATTGGTAGTAGCGCCTATGCATATTCCGTCAAGGTGGATCAACTCATGTGAAGGGGAATATAAGACCCAAGCTGCAGAGGCTAGGTTTGGAGACCAGCGGCTTGCTCCATCGGCGAAGCCAACGTAATAAGGTGGAAGATGGTCCATCTGTGATCATGCAGGAAAATTCTGAATGTAAGGTTGCAGGAAAAAAATGGAAAACAAAAAGAGATCAAACTGTACATTACGGACAAGCAGGTCTGCTAGATTGTTAAGGATAAAAGCGTTTAAGATACAACCCATTACAGGGGTTGCGCAATGGGTGGCCTTCTTAGTCAGTTAGAATATATTCCACATGTCCAAGGCAGGTATGCACTATGTAAGGGCCTTGCCACATGGATTCGAACTTCCCTTTACCTGTCTTGTCATGGGCTTGGTCATAAACAAGGACTAGATCTCCTTCACGGAAAGCTCATGGGTGGACATCTTTGTCATAACCAGCTTTGGAGCGGTTCTTGGCGGCCTCAATTGTTTGGAGGGCTGCGTGACGGTCTTCATCAGCTTGTTCTAATAATAGCAGACGTTGTTCAAGTGGGGAGGTGTCAGGTAGAAGTTCAATAGCGATGTGTAGGGAAAGGATCTGACACTCGATGGGGAGCACATATTCAACACCATGAACTAAGTGAAAAGGGGTGAAACCCATGGCGGTCTTAGTTGATGTACGGTAAGCCCATAATGCGGGGAAAAGCATGTGATGCCAATTGGACTAATGTCGGTCAACAGTGCATTGGAGGATTGTTTTCAAAATTTTGTTAATGGCTTCAACTTGGCCTTTCCCTTGGGGGTATTAAGTAGAGGCATACTGATGTTTGAACTTAAGGAGAGTTGACGACTCGCGCCAAATGGCATCTTCAAAATGTGAACCATGGTCCGAGACAAGCTGTTTGGGACCCCGAATCGTGTACTGACATGGTTAAAGAAGAAACATGTAGTGGTGTCGGCTTAACAATTGAAGGTAGGCATGGCTTCAGCCCATTTGGTGAAGTAGTCGAAGGCGACGATGACGTATTTATGACCATTGGCAGATGAGGGTTTACACTCCATAAAGTCGATGGCCCATTTACAAAAGGGACAGATGGTAATGACTGGATGGAGTGGGGCGTGTGGAGTCCGTACCTTCAGGGAAAAGAGTTGGCAATTATGGCAATGCTTGACCGTAGTGATGCAGTTAGTGAACAACGTGGGCTAGAAATATCTGGCATGGATTACCTTCTGGGCTGTGGCCATTCCAGAAAAATGTCCGCCGCAGGCACCACTATGACAGTCGTTTAGGACTTGCTCAGCCTCCTCTTGTGTGAGACAATGGCGGAGGATAGTGTTGGCACTACGTCAGTAGAGGACATCGCCCAGAAGGAGGTACTGAGAGGCGTGGTGATCGATACAGTGGCGTCCATCACGATCGATATCAGGGCGAAACTTCTGCGTGTGAAGGTATATCAGAATGTCACCATACCATGGGTCATCTGACGAGATGATGAACAAATGATTGTCTGGTAACTCATCAGGGATTGGCAGGGACGAAAAAAGGGATGGGAGGCCGGTTATGAGCTGGGCATGTGCAAGGGATTTAGTAATTTTCAGAGTTGTGAATGTCAAGTCGTACTCTTGTAGGATAATTACCCATTTAGCAACACGGCCTTGCAGAAGGCAACGGTTCAAGAGGTAGATCATGGGGTTGGAGTTGGCGACAACGGTAGTATGACTTAGGAGTATGTAGTGTCGCAATTTCTGTATGGAAAAGACGACAGAAAGGGCCATCCTTTCCTCATATGGGTAATGTAGGGGTGGCCCAGACAAGGTTTGGCTGACGTAATAAATGACATGCTCCTGGCGAGTAGCGTCTTCTTGAACAAGGACCCTTGACACGGTGTGGTCGGATGCCGAGACGTAAAGGGTGAAGTCTTGAAGAAAATCCGGAGGGGAGATCAAAGGGGCGTACGTGAGAGATTTTTTGAGGGCTTCGAATGTAGCTTGTGCCTGGTCATCCCAAACAAAGGGTATGTGAGTACGAAGTAGATGTAAGAAACCATGAACTGTGGTGGCATAATTAGGACCGAAGCGGTGGAGGAAATTAGATTTCCTCTGTAAGCTATGTAGCTGCCGGAGCATGCGTGGTGCGGGAAGGTATATTATGGATTGAACATTGAGGGGGTCGACAACGATTCCTTTGTGGGAAACAATGAAACCTAACAACCAGCCTGCCGGAATGCAAAAGACACACTTGAGTGGGTTCAAGCGGATCTGATACCTGCGACAACGCAGAAAAAATTACCGGAGGTCGTTAAGGTGGTCGGATCATCTCTTGGAACGTGCTGTGAGATCGTCAAGAGAGACTAATACGATATGAACCAAGTCGTGAAAACAATAGGTCATGGATCGCTGGAAGGTGGCCCCAACATTTTTAAGGCCGAAAGGCATGACCCAATAGGCAAAGGTGCCCCATGGGGTGGTGAAGGCAGTCTTGTATTGATCATCTTTGTGGATCTGAATCTGGTTATACCTAGAGAAATCGTCCCTGAAAGATAGGACTTCATGCCCCACGCATGCATTGATGAGTTGGTTAATAGATGGCGTCGGGAAGTTGTCTTTGGGACATGCTTGGTTTAAATCGCGGAAGTCGGTACATACCCTTATGGTGCCTTGTTTTTTGTTAATAGGGACGGGGTTAGAAACCCAAGTGGTGTATGCGATGGGGTAAATGAAACCTGCTGCACGAAGTTTCTCAATCTCTGCTTTAATGGCGGGGAGCTTTGATGGGTGAATGGGGCACTGTTTTTGGCGAATGGGGGGCACATTTGGCCATGTGTCAATGTGGTGCTTTATGATAGCGGGGTCAAGACTAGGCATTTCAATGTAGGACTAGGCAAAGACATCGCGGAACTCCTAAAAAAGTTTTTTGTACTCTCCGACCTCATGCTCGGTGCAGGAGGCTCCCAAAGTAATGAGTTCAGGGGCACCAGCTGGGGCAGAGATATCAATGTGGATTGTGGGTGAGATATTGGCCATGTTACCTTCCTCGAAGGAATCGGGAGTGGTAATGGGCTCTTTAAACTAGTCGATCTTGGTGGGGAGGAAATCTTTGGACTCAACCGAAAATTGGGTGGCTATGGTGGGGGAGGACTCCTCCGGGAGAAAATAGGAACGATGGTGCATATCCTCCCAAGGGTAATCAGGTGCGGTAAGAGTCTCGAGAATTTCCTCATCATTATGGAAACATTTTGTTGTCAAATCGGTTGACGAGGGTTCGCTAGCAATAGAGAATATATAAATGGTATTGATCTCTCTTGTTGGCGGAGATTCTGGGGGGTAGATCTCTTCAATGGTGGGAGGAGACGTCTCGAGGTCCAAGTTATTCATCTCGTAGAGAGCGGCTCTGTAATCTGGGATATCAGGGCAGTGATGTGAGTAATGGCCGTAAATGCCGCATATTGCACAAGGGTGATTGGTATGCAGTGATTTATCGCAAGGCTTAGGGGTAAGGTCGAGTTGGACAATTGGGATGTTGGGGTCGTCGTCAAGCATTTGCATATGCTCTTGTAATGCGGGTAATTGTACATTGATGGGTAGCATGGCCCAACTCATCACACAAAGAACATTTGGGAGGAGTGCAAAATGGTGGAGGATTTTTAGTGGCTTTAGGAGTGGGCGGAGCGGTGTAAGGTTGTGGGCCTCTGCCCCCAGTGTATTTGGAAAGAGGGGGTGGGTTGGTAGAAGAGGAAGGAGTGGTGACACCGGGAGGTGGATGACTAGCAGTGGTGATAGGTTGCACTGGTTGTAAGATGACATTGGGCTTCGGAGGGGAAACAGGAGGTGTGATGTACCATACAGGTAGTTGTCACGTCCCCTCAGACCTCCCTGGTCGCTGGAGACCGTGATCCATTTTTTTTCCAAAAACCATGACTGTGCGCCCATACACACAGTTGGAAAAGAAAGCTCAAATCCGAAATCCGCATCCCAAAACCTGCAACCAGGAGTTGCAAAATCGGGATTACGGAAGTCCCAATGTGAAATTTTTCACCCGGCGATCCCGAAACCCACAATTTCAGGTTTGGGAGTGCGAAATCCCAAACGATCAATCTCGATTCCCGCAACCTGAAAACCCAACACCCAAAACCCGCGGTTTCAGGTTCGAGAATGTGGAAATCCCAAATGGTCAATCTCGATTTCCACAACCCGCAACCCGACACCCGAAACCTGTGGTTTCGGGTTCGGGAATGCAGAAATCCCAAACCTTAAATCTTGATTTCCACAACCCGACACCCGAAACCCACGGTTTCGGGTTCAGGAATGCGAAAATCCCAATACTCCCAACGCGAATTTTGGCATGCCCGCAACCCGCAAGTTGCTGACCCCACAACCCGCAACCCGACACTTTGGGAATTGTTGGATCCTACTTCTGTGAGGGAAACCTCGCCAATTTTCCAAGGGTCATAACTACTCCCTCAAGTGTCCAAATGGGGCAAGGTCAGTACCGTTGGAAAGCTCTTGGAGAGCTCTATCCAATGGTGGCATCCCCTTGACCAGGTAAGGCATCTAACCTTCTCATTTCCTTCTCTGAAGTTATGTTCCTACCCACACTTGAACATTCCAACCTTCAACCTGCCAAGGTCCCTTCCTGCTATCTGACCCACAGAGGTTCCTGAAACCACTTCCAGGGCTTCTCTAACTTCTCAAGGATCAAATATAAATATACCTTTCCTTTACAGGGTTAGTGCACAGTACATTCATTACATAAAACAATGGAGCTCTATCATACATCATCACATATAAAATGCATCCACAAACTTAACTCACACATCTATCATATGCAATAATTACAAGCATTATTTCCTGCAATACAAGATAAATACACACAGTGGATTCAGCCTGTTACTCAGGCCTGTACATGACTTCATGTCAACCATTCATATAACCATACATACAACAATTCCATGATTATACAAGCATTCATCCTAATAATGAAACCACATCATTTACCATAACAGAATACTTATCTTTGAATTCCGAAGCAATTGGTTAAGTGAGAGCAACGTTCCACCCAACCTTAGAACTTTGTCCATCCTATACTCTTTCGGTTGAGAGATCACCCTCGAGCTATGTAGTGTATCCACTAAGGAGGGATAATAGGTTCTCTCACAGTCAAGGCTCCATTCACATGTTAAACTAGTCTGTAGTTGGGTTTACCAAGCATTCCAGGGCACCTACCCATGCTAAGCCAACCTACAGGGGTTCCTTCAGCACACAGGGATAACAAGGAGACATTGCTACACCAGTGAGTTCAACCACGGAGCTGTAGGCATCTCAGCACTCAGTTGACCTGGCACCCACAATACCTACCACATCCAACACAAGGAAGACCTACTGCACAATCACACAGTCTCTCAAGGCATCTTCCCTTCCAATGTTATTCCAGGATAAGCATAGAAAGGTCTAGTCGCTCACAGCCGACCTAGCACCCACAATACCTACCACATCCAACACAAGGAAGATCCTATCACTGTTGTACAGTCTCACAAGTCCTTCCCTTCCAGTTCTATTGCAGGATGGGCATAGAAAGGTCCAGTCAATAGTTCATTGAGACTATAGCCTTCATTAAGTTTCTCTAGCAATCCAACCCTTCTCCCACAGTTTACAACAAGACATATCCCGGCTTGGGGTCTTCCCACGGTTTCTCTGCGCAAGCCGCTCTGCAATCTTCTCTATTGACTCTACCCATCGTTGTACCATGGTTCTACACACAAGGTGTCACGGCTTCCCGTTCTTGGGTATCTCTCACACACAGGGGCACGCTACTTATAGGAAAACACGTAGGTAAATCCTTTGCGAGGGTCAATGGTCTCAACAATGGTAGCGCGAGCATTCCAAACAGGGAATTAGGTGCGTGAGTCCCAAATGGATGAGTGTGTGTGTCCCCTTGAATCCTCCCCCCCCACCCTGGTTCACAACAGGCTCTGCGATTTGTCCCAAGCAGTTCGATGCCTTCACGCATAAGTGATCAGAGCCATGCCCTGCCATACGAAATCGCAGGCATGCTCCATACTCCATCAGATTTAGCAGTTGGTTCTCAACCACTCTCTAAAATTGCATTAATGTCAGTAGGGAGTTCAAACGGGTTCTCAGTCGGACATGTGGCAACATGGTCAACCAATCCCAAACCCCCTCACCTGTCCCTAGTGGATACACACAACCCCCTTCTCGTTCGTTGCCTCCTTAGCCAACTTCTTGGTTATTTTATTCATTCAGTAATAATTACATCACTTACATTCTTCATGGCTTAGCAGCCCATGAATAATCAAACTGTATCAATACTTGCCTAAGCAATAAACCAAAACATCCACTAGTGGGGCCTTGGCCTTGAGCTCCACACTAGGGCATTTACACATACTGTAAATAAGCAGTATTTACATCAAGGGAAAAATGGGGGTATTATAGTAGTCCTAAAGTTAACCCCGGGAGGTTTAGTGTGGCCATCACCGGAGCGCTTACTAATCCCGAAGGGGGAAATAGGAAGGGGTTGTATGGATAGGTGTGGTGCCGACATGACTGGGTACCAATGGTGGTTGGGGTAGTAAGGGAGGTTGATGGTTGGGTCTTTGTGTATTGTGGGAGAGGGTACATAAGTCAGATATTTCAGTCGCTGGTGACGGGGGTGGAATGGATTGGAATGTGGAAGTCATCGACGTATCTGAGTAGACTCCGGGTCCAACTGAGGAAACCAAAGAGGTAGATGCACCGCGAACAGGTTGTTCAACCATGGGAAGAACGTTTTCGGGTGCAGTGGAGGCATTGGGATCGTAATAGGTGAGTTGATCAATCTTGACCACTCGTCCTTCATGGGGGAACATCATGGTACGAAAAATGGATGAGGCAACCGCCTGCATGGTGTACATGTAACTGTGGCCAAGTAAGAGGTTATAATCAAGTTGGGCATTGATGACCTCTATGTCAATAAGCACTGTTTTACCAGCCAACTGGACGGGAACATTAGCTAAGAGACCTTGGGGTTGAGCCGAACGGCCGTCATAGGCTCGCAACGCAGTGGTGGACGGTTGGAGAGTAGGGGATCCCAACTTATGTCAAACGAATGTGGATATAACACATGTAGAGGCACCCTCATCGATGATGCACTGATGGATTACAATATTTTGAATGGATACAGAAACTTGGAATGCTAATATGGAAGGTCGGCGTGATTCAGATTGGTAAAAATCAAAGGCCATCATTCGTGAATCAGTCGGGTTGATAGCACCAATGGTTGATAACAGAGTCTTGCGCTGTGTAGGGCAGTTTTTTAAGACCTCTAACGCAGACATGGCTACGGAGGACTGAGCTAAGTCGTCCACAATGTTGTAATTAGACGCAGTGCGAGCATTGGGGTTATTGTTGATGTGGTGAAGAGGGAAGCGAGGGGATTTTGGGGCTCCATCTAATGGGGCCAGAGGTATGTGTAATGGATGATCCGTGGGAAGAGCATTGGTGGTTTTGTCGGTGGCAGGGGCTTCAAGGGTGGAGCCATATTGGTTCCGGTGGGTTTGAAGGTTGACATCGGTGGATGACATCATTAACAAGTGATGGCTTCCCGAGTCTAAAGTGGGGTGGGCAGGCGCAGTGTACGTGACTTGCTGTTGTGGTGGTGCGGTTCCTTGAGGGGGAGCTAACGGTTGAGTGTTCATCACTCCTTGGGTTGGTAAAGGGTTCTGTAACACCAAGGGTTGATTTTGAGGTGGTGGGGGGTTAGGTGGCGCTTGAGGTGCCGCATGCCCTTGGCAGTGGGCATCATCGATCCAGAGTTGTTGTGCCCACTCCAAATGTGGGAAAGCGTGTTTGTAATGGCCATAGACCTCACAAATAGAACAAGGGTGGTTCATTCATAAGTTAGGGTTTTTAGCTTGCTTTGGCGACCTGTCAGGGTTTTGGTTGGCAGGTGTTGTGTTATTATTGTTTGGGGGATTAGGTGGCTAGCCGCCTTAGTCTGGAGGGGGGTTGTTCCCGCGGTTACGTCCTTTTCTGGGGTTTTGCTGGCCTAGTTGGCGTTGGGTATTTTGGTTATGCTGTGGATTTTGTTGCGCATACACTTTCCCTTGGGCGGCAGGTGGGTGCTGGGGTTGTGCAAGTATGGGATCAGGTTGCGGCGGATAATAAGTGGGTGGGGGTGGAGGTGGTGCAGGTGCGGGACCTTGTGGGGGTTGTTGATACGTCTGTGTGACGGGGGGTTGATTTGTGTAAGTGCTTCCTGTGGCGGATAATAAGCGGGGGGGGGGGGGGGGGGGGTTGAGAGGATACAGGAGCTTGCGCAACCTGCAGGTAGTAATATGGTTGAGGTGCAACTGGGGGAACGTAAGTAGGGGATGCATGGCCGAAGCACTGAGGTGGACATGAAGGCCTATGGGAATGGCGGTTATGTGCCATTGGAGCATACGAATTGGTTGCTCCAGAGTGGGATGTATACCGTGAAAGGTCGGGGCCATTACTAGTACGTGTCATGGAAAAGGGTTGGTTATGCGATGCAACATGGCCAATGATGCCATCGGCGGCATGGGATGCCCCCAGCGCATCGTTTCGGGAGGAATCGCCGCAGGGGGCGTCGAGTATAATGGTATATAAGTAACCAGACTGGGCATAGATAAGGTCAAACTGCTGGGATTTTAAGATGGCTTCTTCCTCGTACTGGGGTCGCTCGGATGCCACATCCTTAGCAATGATGGGAAGGAGAGATTTGAGAAACCAATCTAGGAAGATACAGTCATCTAACTTGATTTTGCACAGGCTTCGACATCGACGCCACTCATGAATGTGGTTAGTGATGTGGGTGGTTGTATTCTGTCTGCAAGACAGTAGGAGCTCAATTCCCGTGTCATAGCAGACAGGTAACTGAAAGAATTGCAAGAAGGTCGAGGCGAGGGAAGTAAAGATGGCATGGGTCCCATGGGGCTGCTTGATGTACCACTTGGCTGTAGACCCAGTGAGAGTTCGTTGTAATAGACGGAGTTGGACATAGTTGTCCACTATGGAGTTGGAGGAACACCATAGATGGAAGGACATAATGTGATTTTGTGGGTCTTCACCTGCCTTGCCCTCAAACTTGGGGATGTCTGATGGGAGTTTGGTAGGCATGTGAGGACACGTGGGATCGTGTCTGATGGGATCGTTGGTCAATCTGGCTAGTTTAGGAAGGTTGAGACTGGTCATGAATGGAAAACTAGTAGAAGGATGTGACGTACTAGTGGGGGCGGCCATGGTGGGACTACTGCCCCCAAGTGTGAGAGCTGGGTTTATGTTGGGGATGTTACCCCCAAACAGAGGAATGAAGGTGGTATGGGAGGGTCCTGCGCTGCCAAGTGTAACGTGAGTTACATATGGGGTTGGGTTGCGTATGGTAGCCACTGCAATGGGAATAGTAACAGGAATGGTAGGTGTGGGACCCATTGTGGGCATACCCAAGGTAGATGTGGGCCCCATCGAGAGCATACCAAAGGTAGGTGTGGTTGTGGCTAGTTTGCTCGCTGGGGTCGTTGTGGACGTTCCAACGATCATGCCTACAAAGAAGGGGTTGGAGGTCATGCCAGCCATGGGGCTGGTTGGTGCTGTCTAGGTAGGGTTTTTTTACTTTGCCTCAGAATCAGATGTGAAATAAGGAGCATCAGAGTCAGGGGACGGAGCTCTATGGTGCCGATGAATAGAGTCGAGTGACGAAGCTCTAGGTCTATGACGAGTGGTGTCAAGTGATGCAGCTCTATGTTTATGATGGGTGATGTCAAGTGAACCGTGCTGTGGAGGCTCACCTCGAAGGCACCGAGAGTGTCTCAGGGACTCATTGGTGATAGATGGTGTCAAGTATCTGGGGGTTGTGTCGAGTGAAAAAAGGCTCAAAAACCCTAATGTAGCCAAGTGTGCAGAAGGAGAGCACAAAAAATACGACACTCAGGCCAACAACCAACTCAAAATGCTTACTGTAACAGCTGTGCTAGAAGAAGCAGAGTATCAGAAAAAATGGTCAGAATACCAACAAGCAAACGGTTGCCTAAAAATAAAAATGGTAGACTCACTAAGCCAAAGGGAGGTATGGGAGCATGCAAACACCTAGCTAAATAGTATTCTGACTCAACCAGACATATCCTCTACAAGGTGATGAAATCCAAGTCAGACAATATGGATAGTAGAACCAAGTGGCTAAAGATATCCCCCTACCAGGAGGGACACCGGGTAAGACAATCCTAGAAGAAAGGAAACTAAGATACCCCGTTCATGACACGTACAGAAAAGGTGAATTTGTAGTTCTTTTCCTATCACCATGTGGGCCTAAAAGGAACACCACACGCGGACAATGAGTAGGTAACCTTCGGTTACTGGGTGGATTGCGGTATTCCACTCGGGCCTCCGAAACCAGTCTAGCTACTTCAACGCTCCTAAGGGAGAGGCGCTCTGATAAACTGGTGGTGACTTTGCCAAAAAATACTATGGGGTTTTGGTACCCTAAAGGACAACCACTATGTCTCAAGTGTAAGCAACCGAGGGGTGTTATTTGGATGCCTATCCCCCCTGTCCTACCAAACTACAATATTCTTATGTGTTTCCCAAGTTGGGTTAGAATGTTGGTTGTGTTAAGTAGTGTTTTAAGGCTCACTTGAATTATGTGACAGAGTGTGTGCGTGTGTGAGGTAATGAACCCAATCAAAAGTGCCACACGTGGGCAACTTTTTTGACCAATAATAATGCAGAAATTTAACTTGCAATGCAAAATTTTCTTTTTCCAATGTAAATGCTTAAACTTGAAAATTCTGTAAATGAAACAAAAAACAAAATGTAGAAAAAGGTTGTAGGTAACTGTGGCTGCAGACAGAACAGGTGGCTGTGCAGGTGTGGAAAATATTGCATAAAAATTATGGGTTCAAAAAAAAAATGCAGAAAACAGATCATGGGTCTATGACTGAAATGTGCGGCCTAGAGCACGGCTGTAGGGGTGAACCCTACGGTCGGATCGTGGGTTTGTAGCCAAAATGCGCGGTCTGGGGCACGAAAAAAGGGCAAAGAGCTGCGGTCGGATCGCGGGTCTGTGGCAAAAATGTGTAGTTTGGAGCGCGACAAAGGGGCATAAAGTTGCGGTCGGGTGGCGAAAAAACGGCAAGAAGTCGCGGTCTGGGCCGTGGGAAAAGGGCAGAAAGTTGCGATCTAGATCACGGAAAAATGGATGAAAGCTACGATCTGGGCCGCGGCTACGAGGAACAGAACCATGATTTGCGGGAGAAAACCCAACTGGCCAAAGCCACAGCCGAACAGGGGAAAACAGAAAATACTTGCAGAAAATAAAAACTTTTAAATTTTTAACCAGAAATTCAAAGGCCAATAGTGGAGTCACCAAAACTGTAGCTAGGGTTTTCACCCTAGCTTGTGCAAATGAGCACCTACTAAGGAGAAAGGGCCTCCTTAGTAGCAGTTCAATAAAACAATAAAACTTGACAGTAAAACAAGGTAAAATCTAAGCTAACATGTGCATCAATAGGAAATAAAAAGACAATGATAATATAATAGAAATTCTCTTTTTGTACTATGATAAGACCAAAATTACATTTACCTCAGATATGGAGGTTGGTGGAGCTCTTTTAGTAGTCTAGGAGGGCTGCTTCCGTGCTCCAATGGGTTCCTTCTCCTTCTCCAAGGTGCTTGGATAATGGGCCAAAAGGGGCACTCAAATCGAAAAACCAGCTCAAATGGTGAGCTTGGGTTTCACGAGTGATTTTGGCAGCGTGAGGATAGGATAGATTGTGGATATGAAATGGGGAGCCTCCATCACCTATTTATAGGTTTTTAGTGGTGGAGTATTGACCTATGGTTTTTGGCACCATGTGGTTTAGGTTAATGGTTTAGGGTTTTTGCTTCATTTTTCCCTCTTTTTCCTCTTTTTTATATTTTTTATTCCCTTTTATTTGATTTTTGGGAATTTAGGGCCCTTTTAGAGGGTTTTTGCTATCTTTTGAGGAAATTTAAATTATTCTTTGGGGGGGAAAAGGGGTTTTTTGGCCTTTTGGTGGTTTTTTAATGGTTTTTTTGAGGTTTTGGAGGCAAAGATGGTGGGAAAAATAGACAAATGAGTTATGTGGTGAGGGAGATGAGGTAATTAACACTTTCTGGGTGTTAACAAAAATGGGTTCTAGATTTCGTTGGACCAATTTCCCCGATGTCTCGCAAGAAGAAGTACATCCTAGTCTGTACAGATTATGTCACCAAATGGGTGGAAGCTAAAGCTTTATTCCGAGCCACAGAGAAGTCTGTGGTAGAATTCATTTATGAAGAGATATTTACCCGATTCGGTGTACTTAGAGAAATTGTAACCGATCAAGGATCTCAGTTTACCTCCAAATTAATGAAAGAGCTTACTGACAAGTATGTTATTAGACATTGTAAATCTTCACCATATCATCCACAAGCCAATGGTCAGGTAGAGTCCACCAACAAGGTATTAGAAGCCATCCTGACTAAGACTATCCAATTACACCACAAAGATTGGGCAGATAGGCTTCCTGAAGCTCTGTGGGCTTATAGAATAACTAGGAGAAACACTACTGGTCACACACCTTATGAACTCGTTTATGATAAACAAGTTCTTCTACCTATTGAATTTCAAGTCAAAACCTTTTGTATGGCTGCACAGTTAGGGATGAACTTAGAAGAAGCACAAAGTCAATGAATCCTGCAAATAAATGAATTAGACAAGATTAGGCAAGATGCTATTCAACGTACAATTTTAATACGAAACCAACGTAAAGAGTGGCATGATAGATACATTAAACAAAAACAATTCAAAACTGGAGACTGGGCACTACTTTTTTATTCAAGATACAAAATTTTTAAAGGTAAGTTAACTACTCGTTGGATGGGTCGATATGAAATTGTTACAGCCTTTGATAATGGATCCGTTAAAATTAAGATAATTGATGATTCTCAAATTTCCTTTGTTGTAAATGGACACAGACTTAGATTCTATCATCAACCAATATCTAAATAATATTTTGTACAGAATGACTTACAATAGGAAGAAATGGAACTGGTAGAAGAGGAAGTAATTCCTCCTCCTCCTAGTCCTTGAATTATTTTGGTTTATCTTCCTTTGTATATATGTAAATATGTTTTTGTTTTCAATAAAATAGTCATTTCTAACGACTAATTGAATTTTTACAAGGAAATTTATTATGATCAGTTCATAAGAAGTTTGTCAATTAAAATAGGAAGACTCTCTTCTTTTTGTTAATTTCAAAAATTTTACATGACTTATTTTGTACTTATGTTTTGTTTTTAATAAAAAATTGAATCATCTAATAAGTGGTTTTGCAGCTTAATCACAAGAACCCTATCTTTGTAATCAGCACATGTGATATTATTTGAAGAAGGGAAGTGCTTAAAAGAATTTTCCAATATATCCTACCCCCTTCTCTTTCAATTATTTGAAATTGACCTTTTTTTAAGCAAAAGATAAAGTGTTCTTTATGTTATTTCGAACCATTTCTTTTATGATTTTGAATATAGTATTTGATTCAAACATGCACATTTCTGATTTATCATTAGAACAGTTGCTTAAAAGACTTACTTTCATCATTATGATTTCTAGAAATATTTATTCTACACCTATGGATCACTAGCTCATCCATAGATTCATTATCAAAACTTGTCTCTTAAAGCATCTTTTAAAGGTAGCTTAGAAGTGAATGGTTTTTTTATTTTTGTGGGGAACATTACTGATTCTTATGAAAAAGATAGATATATATCAAAGAACAGCTTTAGGTTATTATCTTTTGACGTGATCTTGAACTTTGGCCATTATTAATAAAGTTGCTCATAAAGGTTCGTTCTAATATTTTGAATTATGTGTTTAGAAGGCTTAGCACACTCTAGTGCCAACTGGCTTCCTTAATATATATATATATACATCATTATATGAAGCAAACCCACTAGGGTACTGAACAGGCTCACTGGCAACGGATCCATGCTAAGTAAAAACTTAAACAAGGAAGCTAGGTAAATGCAAGTAAACCCGTCGGGGTACTGAATAGGCTCGCTGGAAGCGGGGATATGCTTGCATGGTACCGAGATAAACCTGCCGGGGTACTGAACAGGCCTGTTGGCAGCAGGTCAATATCGGGTAACAGAGATCGGTTAATACAATTCTATGCACATAATTCATATATAAGAAACCTGAGTATACAAACATATGTTAGGCCAATTATTTATACTATCATTAGAGAATAATGTAAGTTGAACTTGGAACTTGTCATATAATTCAAAACAATACCTAGGATGTGATTATCCTAGAAATGGGACCCATAATTACAAAAATCTCACAAGCTTTACGGTGCACCTTATCTATATCTTGGGATGACAAGAAATCTTTAAAATGAGTCATGGATGGTTAATTTCTTGTGGCATCTTTCATATCAATTGTACTATTATTCTTCATGTGGTCCTTTTTAAACACTGTTCTATTCTTTTTTATGAATGTACATATCTGAATCATCTACATGTTTAGCTAATATTTCATTTTCTTGAGAAAAATATCACAACACTTTCAGCTATCGGTAAACATCCTAAGGGAAAATAATTGAATAAGTTAACATTCTTTTTGTGGCTTGAGGACACGCCATATATTTGGTTTGGGGGGGAGATTAGAATTGTTCTTACTCGTTGAATATTTATGAAATTTCATTTATCTCGGATAGAATGATAGGTGTTTTTCAGGTTATGCAAAAAGCAGAAGAAAATTGATCTAATCAAGAACAAAGAGGAACGCAATTAAAAGATCCAGAAAAATCAAAGTTTACAGCATTTGTGCATTAATAGCTTCATAAATTCTTTGCAAATCAATTCAGTCAAGTATTAGTAAAGCAAATCTTGTACAGACAAAAGTCTGTATGAAGGACTGAATGACAGTTCAAACACCGATCTGAATGAATTGATGAATGCAGCAAATGAGCGACGTTTTGAATAAAAATTGTCGAATGAAATATTAGCTTGAATAGATATCAAATAGCATACTAGATATTTTGAAAATTATGATTAACCAATGATGACAGGGATCAATCAAACGTCAAATCTCACACTTGGTTTTATTCCTTTACCCATCTCGCCTTCATTGAACGAATGAATCTTGTGTCGTATATCATTCTGATCTTTCGAATTATTGCATGACCGTCGTGATCCTAGATATCACACGAATCAACAGTATCTGGATTAAATCGCTATGCTCTCCAATGTGTAATCTATCATGTTACGTGATTTTCGTTCAACCTGTCCAAAGCTTGGCTTTGGACATGGTTGAACACACTATACCAAACACACATCCACTGAATTCACGCACTTCAATACTGGCACTTGACTCAAGATATTCAAAGTTCTAGCATGATCCTTTTAAGCATGCTCACCTATGACCATTCAACCATCCAAACAAACTTTAATTTAACTAATGGTTGCATAAACTTCTGCTTCACTCTGTCTACCCTTCATTTCTTCTCTGTGAATTGTGTCCTCTGCAATTTCTTGTATTTTTCGCGCTTATTCATTGTATCCCCCGTATTCCATTGACAATGCCTAACCACTGCGAACCTAGTAGTTATCAATATCTTCTACATATCCCTGAGTTTAAAAGATGCCATGAGTTATTCTCTCGAGCAAGCTGGAATATGTTTCTCCACTGCCTTGATGGCTATGACCACGAGATTTCATTATGGTTTGAAAAAGGTTTTGATGGCAAGACAACCAAGGTTGGTCATCTTGTTTTCTCTGTAACAGAAGAGTCAATAGCTTTAGCTACGCAGCTCCCAAGGGAAGGTGTACGTTGGCACAAGCACTTGTTTCTTCCACGAATAGCCCACCAATTCGCTCTCAAGCCCGATTTTCAACACATTGCTAGCACCAAAGGCTTCCATAGAGAATGGATCAAGCTAGAGTACTTGGATCTTTTGACCGTTATCATCCACTTAATCACCTGCGAAAGTAAGTTCACTATTTTTAAATCTTGCCATGTCAGACTATTAGTTCATTTTGTCAATAATCAGACCTTAAATTTCCCATTTTACTTCCTAAAGAGTTTGGAGAAGATGTCAAGTCAAGTTAGAAGAAATACTATTAATCCTTCTAGCAGCTTGTATCACCATTGTCTTATTAAGCTTTTGATCATTCATCAATTAGGGGAGAGAGGTCAAACTTGGGATCACTTTGTTTTTGAGATACTGAACCCTCATTTATCTACTGTCAAAATTTCCCCTTCTCAGAAGCACTCTTCTACCCAAGAAGAATCAAATGCTAAACATGTATGGTTTGATGAGAGTTCCTTAGATGATATACACTCTGTCTATTCATTACACTCTCCTGAGATTGCTCTCGAATATCCACTTTTCTCATCAATACCTACTGAACTTAGAAAGATAAATTGTGACCAGTCCATTGATCAGTTTGTATCTCAGACTGTCGCTCAGCCATCATGTTCAAATATTTAGTCGGACAATCATACCTTTGAGTCACCCCTCCTCACATTAGCTAATTCATCCACTCAGATGAGTGAAACCCCTGCAGCTAGAAGGTCTCCTGCATATAATAAAGACAAAAGTTTCGAAGAACAGACTATTAATGTTGAGACATCTCCAAAAGAGACGAGTCCTCAATTGGACTTGGGGCATGATATAGAACAACCTATTTCGAGTCAGTAAAAATGGGATAAGTTGAACCAAGTGATAGCATGACTAACAGATGAAAATCAAAGCTATGTGGAAACAATTTCTGAGCTTCATGAAGAAACAAGGCACTGTGTGCACAAGTAAAAGACATTGAATGTTTGGTTAACGTCAAAACAACATCCAATACTGCCCTGAAGATGAGATATAATTCTTTAAAGGACCAATTTAGGAAGATCAAGGCCAAATCTATGTCTTCATCATCCAAGTCAAAGGCAGCTGCTACCACAGCTTAGCATTCTTCCTAATTTTTCTTTTGCTCAGTGGGACCTGGCATGTCCTCGGTTTGGGGGAATGTTGGTGTCCATTTTGTCACTATTTTTTATCATTCAATCTACTCGAAATGGCGTTATTTTTATCATTCTTTGTTATATTAGGTTGTTTTCTTGTCATTCAACCCATCAAACAGTCCAGGTATGCATATATTTACCTATGACGCAAATCTTGTTTATACTTCGTTATATCATGGTTTGTTTATGTTCAAATGACAAGTCCTGGACATTATTGACATTTACATTTTTATTGACAGACTACGTTTTGTGAATGACCCTTCGTTCAGACTATGTGCTACGTGTTAAAGCTTAAACACATTCAGCTCATCGTTCAGCCCCATGTTCAGCCTTGCGTTTAGCTCCCGAAATCCATAGTTGGCATATCTCAGATCATTAAAGCAAAAGAAGGGAATGTGGGTTCTGTTTTCCAGGTGGAGCTGATGGTTAATAAGATGTCTCTCTAGAAGATCCATCCCCAAGTTCGCTGAGCTTGCCAACGCATCACCACACCCACGTTAATACTCCAACACACCAATTCAGCCTCGCGTTCAGCCTGGAATCGTGCTGCCTATTCACGTTATTGTTCTGGGAGGAGTCCAGGTCGCACACATTCAGCCTGCCAACACAACGCATCGCCACGACAATGCTCCAGCAGCCTCTCCTTCGTTCATTTTGCTCATACTTGTTCACGCTCATTCATGTCGGTGTTCTAGAAGAAGCATGTTTGCCCATGATCAGTCCGTCAATATACAGCTTGTCCCACGTCAAGGGTAGATCGACGCTGCAGCACCTGCGTGAAGAAACCAATCTCATGTAAGATGGGTAGATGCTCTCTGCGTTGGCATGCACCATTCAATCAACAGTTACAGTCATTTAAATAAATCTATTATTAGACAGGTCGACTCTGTCGACCCTCTCACCTATTGTAACTTATAAATAGTTGTCTCCATGACTGAGACAAGTTAGTCGAAGTTGAGTTAGCTAGTTTTTCAGTCTTAGTAATTCGCAGCCGTTCAGAGACAACATAGAGACAGAGTTATGTAATTTTCTCAAGTTAATGGAAGTTCCAGTTTGTTGATATTCTGAGTAGCTAAATCAATCTAGTTTTCCATCTATGATTGCTCGGAAGGGCCCCTCATCAACCAGAGGTTTTGTCTTTGTTTTCTGCATTTTCTTTTCTGCAAATAGTTAGTTTGTTTTCCCGTGTTTATAATCAATTTCGTTTTTGTAGATGATATTTTCTTTTTTCTCTGTAATTTATGTTATGCTGCTAATTTAATTTGTGTGTACAGGATTAGTAAACGATCGACCAATAGTTTAATAATTCATAGTTTGATTTCAGTTTTTCTTTCTTCCATCATTTATAATTAGATATTGCTATCAATTCCTCCATAGTTAGCATTAGCCTCAATTTCTTCCTCTCTATTAGTTTCCTTCCTGTAGCTGTAGGTTCACTCTCTTCTTTTATCTCAACCTCCTTCTTCCATATGTCATAGAAATAGTTTGTCTCCTTTAGACAATGATTAAATTAGGTTGATGTCTATTAACGTAACTTCTTAAGAAGTCTTCTAACTATTTTCTCTGCATTATAAGTTCATGTGCATTCACCAGCTGACGTCAAGATCATTAAAACTCTCCTTTTCCTTAGTTTAGTTCGTTTTTCCTCCATTCGGACTTTCATTCAGACTGGCACTCGAATTGTCATTCAGATTTTTACCCTTTTTACATTCATTTTATGTTTTCTAGATTCCAGTCTTTCTTGCTTATTACATATAAAGCTTCTTGCTTCTAATTTACAGTTCTATGTGTAATTTAAATATGGTTTTATGTTACATAAAGTTTTTAATTTTTCTTACTATTTCCTCCTTGTACATTTCCTTCCTTTACTTTCTTCTAACCTTCTTCCAAAGTTAGGATTTTGTATCAGATTTGATAGTTAATTACTCTTTCAGAATCCACCAGTTTGTTTCTTGATAGTTTACTTCCGAATCATAGTTAACAATTTCCTTCTCTAAATGGTCTTAATTTGTTAATCATAAGAATTATTTTCCATTCATGCAAATAATGAGACATCCATAATATTTAGATTTGGATCAGTAATAAGTATCTTTATCAAGTTTTCTAGTTGCTTTTATATTCATATATTTATCAAGTTTTCTACTTGCTTCCAAATCAAGTTTAGAAGTGAATATCTTTATCAAGTTTTCTACTTGCTTCTAGTCTCATTAGTTCCATGGAAAGTAGATAGATCAGCATGTTTAAAGTTAACTGTAGTTTCTCTCTTTGTAGTTTACATCTATTCATTGAAGTTAGATTAGATTTACTTCTGTTTTGTTTTGCTATTACATTTGAAAGTCATTACGATACATTCACTCTGGTTCCTGTTACATGGGAATAGATGATTCTTCTTGAATTAGTTGTTGAAATTATTTAGCTTGTAATTTACTTTGATTAGCATAGTTCCTATTTATGTAATTTATCATTAAATTCAATTATCGCATAGATAGTTTATTTTTCTTCCATCTGAAGTTAAGCAGTTCAGTTCTAGAATTATTTACATTTACAAGTTCTCCCTAGTAATTCTTATTGGGTTATCAGTTCTTTTTCTATCCCTTTCCATGATTTAAATATACAGTAGTGTAGTATGATTTGATACTATTCTAGTCGATTGTTTATTTAGATTAGATTTAGTTCTCTTATTGTTTTTTTTCTGAAGTTTGACTCGGTTTTTTCGTTTTGAAAGATCTTTCGATCTTTTCTTTATTAAATATTTTGAAGGTCTGACAAGCCGGAAAAATTAGGTACTATTCTACCTTAGCATATATTTTGTCTCAAGTCTAAGATTACCAATCCTGATCGATAATTAAATATTAGGTGTTTTATTTGAGATAGCTCACACACCCAACAATTCTTGATGCCTCATAGAAATTGATTATGGACACATGTATTTTCTCCAGATCTCTTTTTGTGCCATCAGAGAAAATAAGAATATCGTCTACAAAAAATATATGAGTTAGGTGCACATTACCTCCATATTGAATATATTTTAGAGCACCAAAACTCCTAGCCTAAAGTAGTAACTTTCCAAGTCCTTTAGCAACAATAAGGAATAATTGCAGGGCTAAAGTGCATCCTTGCATAATGCCCGATTAGGCTTGAAGAAATATGACGTAGAACCATTAATTAAAATAGAGAAAGAGATCGAAGGACATACAACCCATCACCCATGAAATAAAGGGAACTTTGAAACCCATATTTTATAGCACTACCCTTGGGTACGTCTAGTTCACTCGATCATAAGCCTTTGATAGGTCTAATTTTATAACCACCGCTTTTAATTTTTTACTCTTTATAGTACGCAAAACCTCCTATGCAGCTCCAATGGATTCATGGATCTGTCTTCCAGGGAGGAACCCAAACTTCTCATCAAATATGTAATTACTCAATACACTTTTTATCCTTGTAGAGATAAATTTTGCAATAATCTTATAGATACAATTACAAAGCGAAATAGGTCTGAAATCCTCAAAACAAACTGGGGAATCATTTTTTGGTATTAGAGATATAAAATTTGAGTTAAAGACTGCTGGAAATTTCCCTGAAATTCTGGATTCTTGAATAACCTTAAGTAAATCAAGAGCTATAACTTCAAATAACCCTAAGAAAAATTCAATCAGAAACCCATCTGGTTCAGGGATTTTATCCTTTTTTAGCGGGGCCAGAATATCTTTTAGTTCATTCATAGAAACTTCTTCCATCAACATTCTGTTATCTTCTACACTCACAGAAGAGGTAAACCATTGGGCCACCTGCACTATGTCAACTAAAGAAACATTTTCATTTTCCTTAAAAAGAGATGTAAATTGATTTATACCAGCTTGTGAGATATCCTCAAAACCTTCAACTTCTTCACTTGAATCCGATGATATTTTCCATATTGAGTTTATATTTTTCCTATAATTTGCATAATGATGGAAAAAAATTGAATTTTCATCTCCGCTGGAAAGCCAAATAGCCCTACTTTCAAGTCTTAGTTCTGCTTCCCGATCAGCCAATTTTTTTCTTTTTCCAGATTCCAAAGAAACAATTTTCTATTTTGATTCCTCAAATATAAATCCAAAACAAATCTCATTGTATTTTTCCATCGGATGTTGTTCAAAATCCTTTAGACTACTATCCTTTTTTTATTTTTTATTTACCGACCATTATATAGCCATTTTTTTTCCAGCTTAATATTTTTTGAAAAAAGACTAGAGGGTGATTCCATAGAGGCATCATCATGTACTATCCAATTATATTTTAACATCTTTACAAAACCATCACCCTTAAGCCAATCTGAATTAAATTTAAAGGGACAAGAAGGTTTCTTGCACTCATCTTTAACTTCTAAGAAAATGGGAAAATGGTCGGACTTACCTACGATTCCCACCCATTGACTATACCACTACTGTTTCTCCATCAAATATTCTAATACAAGAAACCTGTCCAATCGCTTACCTATTCTGGCATTCCCAATCCTCTTGTTTGTCCAAGTCGGCTTCAACTTTACTCGTTCAATATCAAGCAGTCTCACTTCCTCCAATTTCCTTGTAAATTACTCTAACAGATTGTCTACTTGTGTAGATGGACCCCAAACTTTAGAAAAACTCATAGAAATATTTAAATCTCCCCCCATTATCAGATTCTGAAAACTTATACATCTTTTTGAGAACAGATTATCCCAAAATTTGACTTTGTCATAATAAGGACCATAGATATTAATAGAACAAAACTCCACACCCATTCCAATGAAGAGAGTGAAATCCATATTATTAAATCCACAACCCATCCATTTGTTAATTGCATGTTGAATCACCAACCAACTACCAAACTCCCAGACTTACCTTTCGCATCAATAAACTCAAAGATCTAAGCTACTACTAATAATTTTTGTAAATATTTTACTACACCTTCACCTTCACACATTAATTCTTGAAAAAAAAAACATTAGGCCTATGTAAATCCATTAACCTCCTCAATGCTAGCCTTTTGGAAGAGCTAGGAAAACCTCTACAGTTTAAAGACATGATCAACATTAAATAACCTCTTATCGGGCTTCCGCTGCTCTAAGTGCCCCTTTTAATTGATGTTTCCTTCCTTCATTCACCTCATGCAAAGCTCTCTCTCTTGCTATCTTAAGAAAATATTTTCTCCCTCTGTAGTTCAACTTAACCTAATCTTTAGAAAGACCCTACTCACCCAAGAAATCCCCAGAAAGTAAAAGATCATCAACTCCTTTCCTAGGTCTAAGGTTATAATTATAATCATCCTTCCACATAACATAATACAAAGACTGACAAGGAGTACTAAAAGCCGAACTTAAAGAAGATATACTTTTAATTACAGACAATCTAGACTCTGTTTTTAGAGAAGAAACCCTTTCATCTTCCCATAAATTCAAATGAACATTACTAAACAGACTAAACCCCAGAAGAAAATTTTCGCAAGGAGAAAAAGTTAGAGGTTTAAGCACATTTGTAGGCTTGCCTAGAGAGATATCTTGCGTAAGAAACCCATCTTCCATTTCAATTTTAGGATCTTTTTTCATCTTTACTTTGTTATCTTAAGGGATTCCCTTCCATAGAGGAACCTTCTTTTCTTTGAAGATACTCCAGTTGTTCTTTCTCTTCAATTCCAGCTTTAATACCAATAGGTTCAAGGTTTCTTATAGATTGGTCCAAATCCTTCAATGGAGATATATTCTTCGAAGATAATGCAGTACTAATATTCTTCTCCCACTTCTTAATATTCTTCCCTTCCCAAATATTCATTTTGAAAATAAGAGTGCAATTCGCAGTTATATGCCCATATATATGACATCTATTACATTTAAATGGGATCCCTTGATAATCAATATGTTGGGTAAAAGATGAATTTATTCTATGCACAATTATGGAATTTGCTAGACATTCTCTCAAATCCAAATTTACCAGAATTTTTCCCATGCACATAACACCAGATTCTTCAAAAGTTAAATCCACCTCAACAAATCACCCAAGAGAATTACCCATTGATTTAAAGAAATATTTAGACCAGTATTCAAAGGGAAGATTAAGCATTTTTACCCCAATACGTACAAAATCACACCTTTCAATCCTTGGGTCAAATAATGGCGTCCATTGTTAAAAAAAAAGGGTTGCAGAGTCCCATTTCCATACCCCAACCATTATTTTTGTAACATCATTTGCACAAGAAAACCTAAAATCAACCCATCCTTGTGGTAGAATATAAACCACGTGGATTGAATCAATAACATCCTTCCATACATCCATATCCCATTTCTTAAGCCCGACTTCATTTACCCTTCTTCCTAAAAACCTCCCTACCAGTGTAGTCTCATTTGTCATTATCACCTCATTTAAGAAAATATCCTCTCCTAAAACTAGGTTAATAGGCTTCTCTTTCTTCGATATTACTTGTTTTTTTCCTTCTTCGAGCATTAATATTTCCCTGTTCATTTTCTAGTTCATGTGTTACACAAATTTCAAGAGACTCCACATCAACCACACCTTCCTTCTCTTCTTCGCACTGCTCCTCTGATGAAAGAACATTCTAGTCATCAAGAATTAATTCATCTAAATTTACATTAATCAGCTCACATGGTAATGCATCTTTGTCACCTTTGGATCTATTAAGATTCAATATGCTAAGATAGATAACATCAGTATTCCCTTAGATTTCACAACAATAGCATATACATGATCACTGAAAGAACAACAAGCACAACATAAACACAAGAGACACAATTTATCATGGGAAACCCTCATGGGGTAGAAAACCCAACAAAGCTTCCTCAATATATATGATCAACAAATACAAAGATGCAATCCCCAAACATGAGCTCCTTATCCTTCTTTGCAGATCTCTCCCTCTCCTATGCGAGTTTCACAAGTGAGTGTGTGTAATAAATGAGGATCACACATCCTCTTTACCTCACTTGAATTTTAACCCTAACTAGGTCGACCCCAACTTAACCACTCAACATAATGCTGACTGGGCCAACCCCACTAGGGCACTTAAACACCCCAATACAACTAACTCTGGGCCGACCCCACTAGGGAAGTCTAATAACCCAAGTTACCACATTCTGACGGAGGAATAAACATCTCCGGATATACAATAAGGTCCCGATGGAGGAATGAAACATCTCCAGATAAAGTACAAATAGAATATTATTAGAAGTTACAATATTTCAACACCCCCCTTAACGAGAAGGATATTCTAACAACATCTGCAGGAGCAAGGAGTCATCAACTACATAATACATGATACATCTATAAATCATTGGAAGGTTTCTTCATCAGTAACTCAAACAGTTATTGGAACATCTTTAAGATCTTCAATAGTGGAACATCAACATCTTTTGTACTGAGTCTTCATCTTCTGCAACGCTTGATCAGCTACAACATCAACATCTGGATCTTCCGATCAACAACATCATCTGGATCTCTCGATCAACAGTATCATCATCTGGATTTCTCGATCAACAACATCATATGGATCTCTCGATCAACAACATCATCATTTGGATCTCTCGATCAACAACATCATCTGGATCTCTCGATCAACAGCATCATCATCTGGATCTCATGATAAACATCATCTGGATCTCTCTATCAATAGCATCATCATCTGGATCTCTCGATCAATAGTATCAACATATGGATCTTCCGATCAATAGCCTCATCGTATGGATCTCTTGATCAACAGCATCTGCAACACACATGACCCAATTATGGGATTGCCAATCCCTATCAATTTAGGACATAAATCCAAGGACGATGCAATCCTGATCCACTTACTGGATGATCAATCCCTATAAATTTAAGACACCACAACATGTCTATGGACGAGGCAATCCATATCTACTTACAGGATGATCAATCCTTATCACTTTAAGACACCACACATGTCTATGGACGAGGCAATCCATATCTGCTTACAGGATGATCAATCCTTGTCACTTTAAGACATAAGTCCAAGGACGTGACAATCATATCACGTACATTTTGAACCAAACGTTCAGGGATGATGGAATCCTATCACGTACATTTTGAACCAAACATTCAGGGATGATGCAATCCTATCACATACATTTTGAACCAAATGTTCAGGGATTATGCAATCCTATCACGTACATTTTGAACCAAACGTTCAGGGATGATGCAATCCCATCACGTACATTTTGAACCAAAGGTTCAGGGATGATGCAATCCTATCACGTCCATTTTGAACCAACTGTTTAGGGATGATACAATCCCATCACGTACATTTTGAACAAAAGGTTCAAGGATGATGCAATCCTATCACATCCATTTTGAACCAAACGTTCAGGGATGATGCAATCCTATCACGTCCATTTTGAACCAACCGTTCAGGGATGATGCAATCCGATCACGTACATTTTGAACCAACCGTTTAGGTATGATGCAATCCCATCATGTACATTTTGAACCAAACGTTCAGGGATGATGCAATCCTATCACATCCATTTTGAACCAAATGTTCAGGGATGCTGCAATCCTATCACGTACATTTTGAACCAAAGGTTCAGGGATGATGCAATCCCATCACGTACATTTTCAACCAAAGGTTCGGGGATGATGCAATCCTATCACGTCCATTTTGAACCGACCGTTCAGGGTTGATGCAATCCCAACACTTACAGGATGGTTAATCCCGATTTCTTTAGGACATAAATTCCAGGGATGATACAATCCACTCATCCACTTAGACAAAGTCTAAGGGCCACACATCAACCTCATCGTCGGTATCATAGACCTCATCGACGGTATCATCGACACAGGTATCCTCATCATTGATACAAGTATCCTTATCATCGATACAAGTATCCTCATCATTGATACATGTATCCTCATCATTTATACAAGTATCTTCATCATCGATACAAGTATCCATATCAATACAGGTATCCACATTATCGACCTTACCGTCGATATAGGAAATCTCATCATCGATACAGGTATCCACATCGATACTAGTATCCAAATATCATCATCGACCATGTCACTCCCCCTTTCGAGGAGGGTCCTACTGAACGACACCAAGATTGTCTCGGAAATACTCAAACTTTACTCAAGACAAAGGTTTGGTCAATATATCAGCAACTTATTCGTCAGTGCTCACATACTCAAGCTTGATAGCTCCTTTCTGCACCATATCCTGTATATAAAAATTATCGTATCTCGATGTGCTTTGACTTATCATGGAACACTGGATTCTCTGTCATCTTGATACAACTCTGGTTGTCACACAAGATCATAGTGGAGTCCATATCTAAGTCAAACAATCCCGATAACAACTTCCAAAGCCATATCGCTTCACAACTAGCAGAGCAAGCAACTATATATTCCGCTTCAGCTGTGCTAAGAACCACACTAGACTGCTTCCTACTAAACCACAAGATTATGGAAGATCCCAGACAATAACATCCACCCGATGTGCTCTTCCTGTCTGATACACTTCCTTCCCAATCAACATCTGTGTAGCCATACAATATGAAGTCATGATCTCCAAGACAATATAGACCAAAGTCTATTGTACCCTTTAGGTACCTCATCACATGCTTTGCACCTATCACGTGAACACATCTAGGATTGATTAGATACTGACTCAAGGTGTTCACAACAGAGTATATATCTGGCCTAGTATTCGTCAGATACATCAATGACCCAATAATCGGTCTGTACAGAGTCACATCCACTAACTCTGATGATTCATAAACTAACAACTTCAAGTTGGAATCCATGGGAGTGGTCATGGCTTTACATTCCAACATATCAAATGTTCTCAAGATTTCCACAACATACTTTCCCTGGTTGAGAAAAGATTCCTTCTGGGCCTTGCCATACTTCCAGACCTAGGAAGTAATGCATCAATCCGAGATCTTCATCTCGAATTTTGTAGCTAGCTTCTTCTTGCCTTCCATGATCTGATTCTCATTCCCTATCAGAAAGAGATCATTCACATACAGTAATAGTATGACAGGTTCATCATCCATAACCTTAAGGTAAAGGTTAGGATCAAGTTTACTTTTGGTAAATCCCAAGCTTGTCAAGAAGCTATCAATTCTCCCTTCGTGATTGAACATCATTCACACTCTGCATTGAGTGATCTTCTTCCTATATATCTGTGCCATCTCCCGTTAGATGGGTCTACTAATATGAACCTCAAGATCATTCGAACTCTGTGGTGAGTTCCTTCTTGCATCCATCTAAGAGAATAATGTCATATGTATATAGAAACCATCTTCAACCTTCTAGAAAATGTTGAAATCCGCATCACCCATGGTCATCATTAGGCTCATCAAATGACTATTGATCTTGGGTACCCGTACAGAGATTTCTTCAATTGAATCCTAGGAGTTTTCTCGATTCAAACTTCTTCTTCAATTACACCATTAAGAGAACGGTCTTATCTAGCCACTTGGAGAAAACATCTCGTCATGATCCTCTTCCTCTTTCTAATAGAATCTTCTAGCCATGAGCCTTCTATAGTGTGTTTGATTTGTAAGTCTTCTTGTTGAACATCCATCACTTGTTCGGTGTTCATCATTCTTCATGATATTTCCTACAAATCAAAGTTAATTACATGATTAGTAATGCTTCATAATCATCAAATCATGTTGACATGATAACCTATTATGCATACTGATATGATTCACATAGTTATGCAAATATCTTGACCAATATTTTGGCACAACACTTTTCCATGTCCTGTATCATACATTGGCTATTCACATTGGTTATCTAGATGTTTCATTCTATGTCAGCACTAGTATCATCCTCATGATCTCATACATAATCATACATTCATTAGTATAATCTCAATACTATCAAAACATTATGATTCTAAATAATCTTAAGTATGTATTGTCATGATCATTTCATACACAGGTATACTTACCTAAGATCCTAACACAAAGTAGGATTCTAACTTGATATAGGAAAACATACCTGGATTATCATGCTTGGTTATGTCTAACATACCCAAACAATATCTTCTTTGTTCTCTTCAATGATTTAGAGACCTTGTGCTAGAACCTTCATATCTCATAACTTAAGCATAGTAGAACAAAGTCATACATACCTCGTAAGTAGAGATTCTATGTGATCAAATACTATGGATGAGTCTTTGTCTTCATGTCAACATGGTCATAGAACTCGATTTGTCTTTCTTGATGCACCTGTATCTTCTCAACTCATACCTATCGAGTAGTCTTCTCTATAAGGGTAAAACCCTAACCATCCAAAGTAGATCACTTGTAAAAATATCATGTATGTTCATGGTGCTAGGATGATAGAATATCAGTGCCATTTAAACCTTCTTCATTGCTTCCCTATGAGTCTCCCAACTTTGCTAGGGTTTCTTCTTACTTGGAAACTCTAATCTTCAATCTCCTTTCTCTGACAACATTTTGATGGAGGATTAATATCTATGATGAATGGATTCCAAATCCATTATCAAAGTTTCCAATGTTGCATCAGGTGTCTCCAACATTGTATCAGGTCCTTCCATACCTAAAAACTGAAAACCCTAAGTGAGAGCTTCTTCCTCCTCTTCCTTGATTTCCTACGTTGAGACATTTCAGATGTTCCGTATTGTTTTTGGTGTATATTTGAAATTTCAGATCTGCAGGGTCTGAAACTTCAGCCTGTGGTAGCCTGACATGTCATCTTTCCAACCCCATAGGTTTGAGATTCATTGGATTCTCCATCAGAGAGATATGCTCATTTTACCAACATGACCTTTTTAAGGGATGAAACCGCATAGCGAACTTGTACGGAGTGCCACGTGTCACTATTTCAACTTCGGCCTCTGAAAATCGGACCTGTGAAACTACAGTATGTTCCCTAATTGTCACTTTTTACTAAATTTAATTTGGAGCTTCCTAGCTCGATATATGACCTTTTCCCCTAGGTCACCTATTTAGGATTGCATTCTAGTAGAGGCATAAACCCTAACTTGTACGGATCATATCTCAGAAAGTACAACAAATATGAGGCTGAACTTTGGAAACAAGGTACAGAAAAATTTCATCTTCGTCCTGTCCAATTTTCAGATCCTGAACCTTCGCCAAAATGGAGTTATAGCGAAAGTTCCACGATGACTAGGTTTTGCTATACAAAACCCTAACTTTCAAATTGTTGCAAGTGAGACAAGTGTCATAAGTGCCATACATTGCATTCCTTCAGGATAGCTCTGATACCATGTTAATATTCAATATGATAATATAGATAACATCAGTATTCCATTATATTTCACAACAATAGCATATACATGATCACTGAAAGAACAACAAGCACAACATAAACACAAGTGACACAATTTATCCTGGGAAACCCTCATGGAGTAGAAAACCTAGAAAATCTTCCTCAGTATAGATGACCAACAAATACAAATATGTAATCCCCAAACATGAGCTCCTTCTCCTCCTTTGTAGATATCTCCCTCTCCTATGCGAGTTTCACAAGTGAGTGTGTGTGATAAATGAGGATCACACATCCTCTATTTATACTTTACCTCACTTGACTTTTAACCCTAACTAGGTCGGCCCCAACTTAACCACTCAACATAATGCTGATTGGGCCGACCCCACTAGGGGACTTAAACACCCCATTACAACTGACTCTGGGCCGACCCCACTAGGGAAGTCTAATAACCCAAGTTACCACATTCTGACGGAGGAATAAACATCTTCGGATATACAATAAGGTTTAGAAGTTACAATATTTCAACAGGATCCTCGCCTTTGAAAATCTCAAGAGTGTGATTCCCTTCATATAATACTTCTTTCTCATTCAATCTAACATATTCTCTTTTGGAAATGACTATTGACTTCTCCTCCCCTGGATTTGGTAGGAGTTCTAGCTATTTTTTTAATGTTAATAATTCCCATTCCACTTAAGATATATCAATAACAAAACTCAATTATGTTATGTACATACCTCAAAATATAGATTCAACTATGATAGGTGGTAGAGGAAGAGATTGATCACTTTGCTCCTTGGGCGTATTTTGATGGTGCGGCCCAAGGGGATCCATGGTGTTGTGGAGCAGGGGGCTTATTTTATCTCTCTGATTAGCATTGGTTTAGTTCCAGAGTAGGTCATGGGAAGGGAACAAATAATTTTGTTGAACTTAGTGCTCTTAGACTCTTGTTGTGGCTGGAAGTTTATCATGATGTAAATGTTTTATAGATTTTCAGTGACTCTCTGATCTTTGTAAATTGGCTTAATGGTCAGAACATGACTCATAATTTGCAACTGGATTCACTTTTGGAAGAGACTTTAATATTGAAATAGCTGGTGGGTACTATGACCATTAAGCATGTGTATAGAGAACGCAATAAAATTGCGGATTACCTAGCAAAATTTGGATCTTACATGCAGGAAGGTACTTGGTATATATATGAAAATTTAAATGCGAGCTCAAATGGTTTTTATAATGCTCCTTTTTATGATGTTTGAGAAAAAAATTCTTCGATATGAAGACTCTTTTGTAGATATGGAAGCTCTTGGATTTCTGTAAGTTTGTTTTGATCAATATTTTTTTAATACTTTTTTGTCTTTCAGATATTATGATAGCACTTTACAGGACTATATGTATGTTTTTTGTTGTTGAAGAACTATACTTAAAACTTTTAGTTATGTCATTTGAAGATCCATAAGTATGAGCTGATGAATATTGGATATATGTTTTTGACCTTTTTGGTTTGTACATGATCTATAGGATGTAATAATATTATGTATCATATCAAAATTTTGGACCTTTGGTTGAACTAGTTCTGACTGGTTTTCAACTAGATATGCACATGAATTTCATGATGGCATCTAAAGAATGTAACTCTATTTTATCTAATATAGTTATGATTTTCTTATGTGGACAAAAAATATATGTTAACTAATTATATTAATAAAACAAGTTACAATTCCTCAAAGATTTGGTTGGGTACAAGGAAAATTCAATTGGTTATAAAATAGGTGCAAAATAGTAGCTTATCATTAAGCGTTTTTATGGCTTTATATCTAGAGTTTTTGAGGATCCTACTTATAATCATTGCGAGCATATCATGAGCATTATAACAATATATGATTGAAGTTCTATAAACATAATTATAATAACTGCAAATAGCAAAAAAAACTTGGACCTTGCTTAGAGGTGGCTATCTAGTTGATCTTAGCATTGGCATTTTCCTCATTTGGTCTCGAAGCTCATTAGTCTGCAAGAGAATTTCCTTTTGATCCTCCTTGTGCTCCATTAAATACCTACCCAACATTGAATTCATATGATGATAAAACAAGACCATCTATATTTGGTGTCTTTGGTATGAGAATACTCCACATCTAGGATCCATGGTTGCATTTCCTTTTACATATCTTCCTCTTCCATTATCTCATGCTCCTACTTCACCCACATTTATGCTCTCTCAATTTCATTTTGAATTCTCACATGTGTGTTCCAATGATAGAAAGATACAAAGGCCTTAGCTTCCTTCATGATCTTCGGACGAGGGCTAAATCCCTGGACTTTGTGGTCATCCTAGGATTTGGAACCTCTAATTTTTAACACCATAGTGCTGCTTAATAAAGTGATTTTCCCAAAGCGTCCAAAGTGGTACTTGTCCTGTTCCCCTAGAAACTAAGAACTGAGAATTTTCTTGTAAGAAGGGACCCTAGGGAAAATTGAAAAATAAAAACATAAATATCCAAAGCCATAATTGTTTCCAAAGTGCTCTTATATCAAGATTTTTAAAATGCTAATTCTTGCTTCCAATGCATGATAGGCATAGAATGTTTAGAGTTATTCTTGTAGCCTCGATCATCATTGTTATCATGTTCCCAAGCTTGTTACCTATCCATTAACCTTCACCTGTCCTTTGTCAACATACATAGAAGGAGGTTCATCATCTCACAACAAGGGTTCATAATGACCATAGGTTTGCTAATACCATGAGCGATCTAAGGCTACATGCTTCAATGAATGTGTGGTTGGATCGACGACTGGGTGTCTAACTCAAGCATTGGTTGTCTTCATTAAGGCAAATCATGGGTGTGGGATGTGCCTCCATGTGGATGGAATAGGGTCCTCTCACCTTAATTCTTCCATCCTCCATCACTGGAATAGGGGAGAAAGGTGGCTTATATTTGATTTGTAATGATATTTTTCATTTTTAAAGTTATGTTTAGGAAGGATAATAAAATTGAAATTGAATTTGATCTCTCCTTTTTATGTATAGGTTTACATTGTTGATTTTGATGTTCATCATAATCTATCATACACAAAATTCGTGATGGCTAGCTATTTTTACAAATTGATAGTGTAAACTTTAAGTTGACAACTTTGAGACCATGTAGTGTTGTAGTTGTATCACTAACATGAACAATATTGCTTAGTGCATTTGTGGCATTTTAACCTTGTGTGTTGTAACAATGGTCTTCAACTATTTTTCTTCACATCATTAATGAATTTTTATTCACCACTCTTGATTCAAAGTTTTGATAATGATGTTGAGCTCTGTCCGTATGCCAAATGGAAGACATTATGGGCAATTGGAACAACGTTAATGATTTTTTTATACAATAATAAATATTTTTCCTTACTCATGGATTCAAAATATTTTTATGTTTTTTCCCTTTGTCAGTATGCCATAAGCAAGGCATTCCGAGTCAATGGAAAATTTTCATATTGTTTGGAAAAAATTCACATTATTAATAGTATTTTATTTATTATATTTTTCTTTATGTGTAGATTCAAATCTTGCTAATGTTGTTGCATTTGTCCATTTGCCAAATCCAAAGCAATTTGGATCATTGGAAATGTTTCATATTGATTGAAAAACCACAAAGGTTAAAAATGTTATATTTAAAGAAAATTGCCTAGATTTATTTTAATTTGAAATTTATTAAACATTCAAACAAATCAAATTGCTTAAAATATCTATAATTAATAATCTAAATGGCAACATATATAAAAATATTTTGATTTCCCAAAACTTAGAAAATCATTGATAAGAAAATAAATTCATAAAAAAATTATCCAGATTTTGGTTTTCTATAATACAACAAGTTGATATTTCTTCAAGATTCCCTTGAAGTCTAAGCAATCCCTTTCCAATGTGGGCCTTTGTAATATTTCAAATTCTCCTTTTTCCTACCCATATTTATAAATTAATTAACAAGGGAAAAAGCTGCATGGCAGCTTAGTCCCTGCCAAAGGGTGTGGGCCACGTGCCACGCAGCAGCTACACAGAAGCAAAAGCATAAGGTTGAAGGCTAGAGCATGTGGAAGAGAAGGGTGAACGTGTCAAAGGGTTGGAGAAAGTGTCGAGCTAGGGGGAGGTTTGAGCAAAACCATCAGCGCTTAAATCAGTAAGACAATGTCAGGACGCTCGAGCACCAGCATCGCAGCAATAAGTCAAGTTGTACAAGTTCAAGGTCTGCGACGGAAGAGGCCGCTTCTTGAAACTAAATTTGTGTCTAATTATGAAAATTCGTGCTTGGAAGTTGCTGCTGCTACCACTTCTATACAACTCTCATGTTCGTGCAGTAACAGTACCGCGTGATGTGAAGGTGGAAAACATAATTCCTTACTTGTCTATTCAGAACAGTGAATTTCTCCTTCCAAGTCTCCAGCAGAATTGTCGTGCTAAGAATAGAAGAGGGATGAAAAGGTTCTTGGAAGAGACCAAATCCGGAGGAGATGCACTCGGAGGCGGTGGAGAGGCAGTGGGCGTATTTTGCGAAGCCGGTGGAGTCACTGCGGACGAGGGCGGAGGAGATCGAGCTGGAGAAGACGACGTAGTCGAACTGGACACTTAAGGAGTTAGGGACAACGATGGGGATAGAACAGGGACAACGGGAGCTGGAGAAGATGACGGAGATCGAACGGGGACGGCTGGAGATAGAGAAGACGGTGGAGATAGAACGGGAACGACCGAAGCTAGAGAAGACGACAGAGATGGAGCGGAGACAACAGGAGCCGGCGACAGAGAGGAATAAGGATCCTTGTGAGTGGGTGTGGGAGTCAGAGCGAGAGCGAATGAAGGAGAAGAAGCAACGGTTGAGGGACCCGAAGAGGCAACTACTGTCAGTGCGGGGGAGCCATGACCACCATTTTGCACCAGAACTACGACAATCAGCTTCTCTCCCTTATGGCAGTTTCTCTAATTTCCGCTAATGAAGTGAAAGGGGCCATAGCGAGGTAATGTGAAGACCATCTTCCTTCCTTTGTAAGACGTAATTGGGATCGACGTGTTGCAGGCGTCATACTGCTACGCTGTAACATGCAGAACGGAGTCCACGAAAGAATTGTAGATGAGCACTGCATTAAAAAACAATTGGTTTCGGACGTTAGAGATCACGATTCACAGTTAGCATCGTTGTTAGGGGCATCCTGGCATTAGGAATCGGTTCCTCCTAGCCCACTGATTGTATGTCTCGGACTGGACTCCGGACGAGAGAACCCACCTATTTCTACCTCCCACTACGAATTGATGAGCCATGACGTTTTGGAAGAAGGGAAATAGAAAATAGACCATCCTCGTGTGTGCCCTGCCAAACAAGGCAGGTGTAATTTTCTACAATTTTTTATTTTTAAATTATTAAAATTTTCAATCCTCCTGCAGGAATTTACGTCAAATCTAGGTTATGTGGAAGAAGGGAAACAGAAAATAGACCATCCTCGTGTGTGCCCTGCCAAACAAGGTAGGTGTAATTTTCTGCAATTTTTTATTTTTAAATTATTAAAAATTTCAATCCTCTGCAAGCATTTACGTAAAATCTGGGCTATCCTTAACCAATGAGAAAATCATATTTTTGTTTTTCAGAAAATAGAAAATGTATTTTCAATTTTCAGAAAAATAAGTTAAATACACTATTTTCTAAAACATTGTAAAAACATTAACCAGCACAACCAAAAAATTGATGATTAATACAAGTCAAAGAGCTTTGACTCTCATATGGAAAGTATATGGCAGGGACTTGTTAACACCCAAAAAGTGCTAACTAGCTCATTCCCTTATTCACATGACCCATTTGTCCACTTTTCCACCATTTGAGCCTCTAAAGCCATCAAAAGGTCACTAAAAAGACCATAATACACATTTTTCTCAAAAAACCCTCAAAAAGGGTCCAAAATTCCCAAAAATATTAAAAGGGAATAAAAATATTCAAAATATTCAAAAAAGGAAAAAAGAGACCTAAACCATGTTGGCCAATACCATTGGTTTCCTGAAAACCATAATGGTATTCCCCATCACCAAAAACTATAAAAAGGTGATAGGGCCTCCTCACTTTCCATCCACATTTCATCCTATCCTTATGATGCCAAATTCCCTTTGAGAGCCATTGCCTCTCATTTTGAGTTTGAAGAATCCCATTGAAGCATTGGAGAAGAAGAGACCATTGGACCTGCAGCTTCTCAACCTTGGAGCTACTCAACAATCATCATCCTCACCATTTGAGGTAATACAAAAACAAATTCTTTTAAATTTCTTGTCTTATTTGCTTATCGTTTCTCACACATGTTAATGTTAGATTAGATTTAGTTTATTGTTATTTGCTTTTTATTCAAGACTGCTATTACAAGTTAATAGGTGCATCTTTAGCACATGCTTGGTTGAAAAACCAAGCAACAGTTTTTTGGCGACTTCGCTGGGTTTCGAGCTTTTAATATTTTTTTTTAGATCTTTGTTTTTTACTTGTTTTTACCATTCCAATTAGCAGATCTGCCATACTAGACAGCATATTCATTGCTGCCCTAGCTCTTGTCCCTTTCTGTAGCCCTTAACAGACCAAAATTTCAGTTTTCGGTTTTGTTTCCGGCGACCTTTTTTCCGTTTTCGCATCGTGACTTTTCGCCCGACAGTCGCACGGCTCATCGTGACTTCGCGGCCTTTTTCCGCGCTGCACATCGCGGCTTCGCGACCTTTTCCCGCACTGCACATGGCTCTGCGGCTTTTTTCCGCTTTGCACATCGCGGTTGTTTTCCGCTCGTGACTTCGCGGCTCAAACCCGCGATGCACATCGTGGCTTTTTCCCATAAACCCGCGATGTCAATTTTTTTCGCTCGGCCCAATTTTTAGAAAAAAAATTGCTGCATTTTTGTCCATTTAGCCTATTTCGTCCAGCATTATTTTTTCTGCATTATTGCAGCAATAATGAATCTTTTTTCTATTACATATTCTCAATTAAAATCTTTTTAAAAATTTCAACAAGTGAAAGAAAGGTTTTTAGCACCTTGTTTAGATCATAGATTTCATTTCTTTGCAAATTTCGAACCATTTTTTTTATTTGCTCAATAGTTTTGCTCAAGCAAGCACTTAGAAATCCATTTATTTCTTACAATATTTGCTTTCCTTTAAAAATTATTTTGAAAATCCATAGTTTTTGAAGTATTTTTGTTAAAGCATTTACATTTCAGAAAAAGCCTTTTATTTTTTGCAAATTGGAATCGTCTTGTCTTTAATCTTTAATCAATCGCCCAAGTGAGGCAAATTCATTTTCAGTCAAATAATCACACTTGCACCCAATCTGCCACATTTTTAATTAACTGAGCCTTAAAATCTACCTAAACTCAACCAACACTTTAACCCCACTTGGGGAACACTTGAAGAATCTTGTAGCTAGGTAGGATTGGGGGGATAGGTGTTCCAATAACACCCCTCAATTATTTACATCTGAGACATAGTGGTTGACTTTTAGGGAACCCAAAAATCCCTTATTATTTGTTGACACGGTTATACACCAATTTATCGGGAAGGCCTCTCCCTTAGGAGGGTTGAAGTAGCCAGACTGGTTCCGGAAGTCTGAGTGGAATACCGCTATCCATTCAGTAATCGAAGGATATCTTTTGCAGTTCTCATTGTACCACCTGTATGGGAGTATAGCGGCGATAGAACCAAACTACAGATTCACCCAACCGAACGTGTCATGAACGGGGTATCTTAGTGGCCATTTTTTAGGATTGTCTACCCGGTGTCCCTCCCGGTAGGGGGATATCTAGCCTTTGATTCCACTACCCATATTGTCTAACTTGGATTTCATCACCTTGCAGAGGATATGTTTAGTTGAGTCATAATACCACTTTTAGTTAGGCATTTGCATGCTCTACTAACCCCCTTGGTCTAGTAAGCACCACTTTTTTCTAGCAACCGTTTGATTTTTGGTATTCTGACCACTTTTCTTGATTCCTCCACTTATTATAGCACAACTGTTATAAAAAGTGCTTTTGAGGTTGGTTGTTGGCCTGAGAGCCATTATTTTTTCATACTCCCCTCCTGCACACATCGTGGCATTAGGGTCTTATTTTTTTTTTTTTATCTCACCACCATCTATTGGCATTTCTATACATCTCTCACCATTGAGAACTTAAGATGATCCCGTCGTTTTCAGGGTGAACCCCCTTAGTTCGGTACACTTGACTCTACACGTCATAGACGTAGATCATTATCTCTTGACTCCACCCGTCATCGGCATAGAACCCAGTCATCTGATTCTGACGTGCCTCATTTTACATCTGATTCTGAGGCTGAATCCGAACACCCTACCGAGACATCACCAACTAACCCCATGGCCGGATCACAATATGACCCCCTTTTCACCAGTGCTATTGGAGCTACATCAACAAACCCCACTACTACCGTGATAACCACGGTAGCCACAACCCCCTTAGACATGCCTAACATGGGGGCCACACCCCCTCTAGGCATGTCCAACACAGGACCACCACCTATTTTAGGTATGCCCAACATAGGGGTCACCCCCCCTCTCATTACCACTACACAGATCCCAGGGATTACCAGAACCATCCCTAACTCATCTGCAACCCATGTTGCACTTGGGAGCGCAGGCCCCTCCCACACCACATCGGCTGGACGAAACATCCCTTTCACACCTAGCATACCCTTAGGGGGCACTGGACCACTCCATAATAATACCATTAATAGTTATGCCCCAGTGACCATGCCACACCCATCTTCCAGTCTGCCATACATGGCTAGTATGAACTTACTAGACATGGAAAGGTTAACCAACGACCCTATTAGACACGAACTTGCATGGCCTCCCATGCCTACAAATCTCCCCTTAGATATCCCAAAATTTGAAGGCAAAGCTAGGGAAGATCCCCAAAACCATATCATGTCATTTCACCTGTGGTGTTCTTCAAACTCCATAGTAGATGATTCCATTAGACTGAGACTTTTGCAAAGAACTTTCACCAGCTCAACATCCAAATGGTACATTGAGCAGCCACATGGGACTCACAACAAATTTACATCCCTCGCCTCAACTTTCCTCCAGTTCTTTCAACTACCTGTACGCTATGATGCAGGAGTGGAAATACTTTTGTCTTGTAGACAGAACACCGCTACACACATCACCGATCATATTCATGAGTGGCGTAAGCACCATAGTCTCTGCGAGATAAAGCTTGACGACCATATCTTTTTGGATTGGTTCCTCAAATCACTCCTCCCCCTCATAGCCAAAGATGTAGCTTCTGAATGACCCCAGTCGGAAGAAGAAGCCATCTTAAAAGATCAGCAGTTCGACCTCATATATGCCCAGTCAGGATATCTATACACTATTTTACCTGATGCCCCATGCAGCGATCCATCCCACCATGATGCACCGGGGGAATCCCATGCCACCGACGATATTATCGGTCAAGTTATGGTGCAAAACAAACCTTTTACCATGACGACTACAAACAATACCCCATACCTTTCTAGGGCTTCATCTAATTCTGGAGCTACAACTTTGTATGCTCCAGTAATGCACACCCACCACATGCATGGACCCTCATGTCCAAAACAGTGTTATGGGAAAGCACCATCAGCTTATGCACCACCTTCATACTATAACAAACAGGCCCACCAGAATCCAGTCCAGCCACAAGCCCAAGTGGTTTATTATCCTTAACAGGCAGCACCTCTTGCTCCAACACTTCCAGCAACTCAAGGTTACCCACAACCACAACAAACACAAGGGCCACCTCAGAACCCTCCTTTTTACTACCCACCGCAACCTACTCCAGGGCCTGCACGACCTCAAAACCCACCTACTGCCCAAGGGCATGTCTACGCACAGCAAAACCAACCTCCAAACCAAAACAACCAACATAACCAAGGAGGTCAACAAAATTGTGGAAGAGGGCGTAACCGCAGAAACAACCAACAACACAACCAAGGTGCACCACCACTTAATCCTCCAAACAATAATAATGCTGCTCTCGCCAACCAAAACCCTGATCGTCCACCAAAACAGGCTAAAAATAACAACTTGAGAACAAACCATCCATGTTCCATATGTGGAGTCTACGGCCATTACACACATAATTGTCCCCATTTAGACTGAGCGCATTAACTCTGGACCGACGACACCCAACGACAAGGACATGCTGCATAGCCAACACCCCCTCCTCAGCCAGAACCCATGATATTGCAAAATCCCTTACCAAACCAAGGCATGGTAAACACTCGTCTGAATGATCCTCCTCAAGGATCCACTGCACCACAGCAGCAAATTACCTATGCAACCATCAATTACCAGCATGCAGAGTTGAACACTCACCATTTGCTTATGATGACATCAAATGATGTCAATCTTCAAACCCATCGAAATCAATATGGATCCACCCCTGAGGCCACACCTACCGACCCATCGTCGAGTACTCTCCCAACCGATCAACCACTTTGCATACCCACTATGCCCATGGACGAGCGCCCCAAAGCACCTCGTTTCCCTTTGAGATGGATTAACAATAACCCGAACACTCGTGCAGCTTCCAACTATAACATTGTAGAGGATTTAGCTCAGTCCCCCGCTGCTATGTCCACTCTCGAAATCTTAAAAAACTGCCCGGCACAGAGAAAATTATTGTTATCTGCCATTGGTGCCATAGATCCTAACGACTCTAACATGATGGCTTTCGACTTAGAACAAGTTGAACCTCACATGCCTTCATCTCTAGCTTTTCAAGTTTCCATCTCCATTCACAACCTCGTCGTTCATTGATGCATAATCTATGAAGGGGCCTCTACCTGCGTCATGTCGACTTTCGTATGGAAGAAACTTGGATCCCCAATGCTACAACCATCCACTACCGCATTACGAGCTTACAAGGCCATGCAACTCAACCTCAAGGTTTGCTAGTGATCGTACCCATACAACTTGGGGGCAAATTGGTTCTCATAGATATAGAGGTCATTAACACCCAACTTGATTACAATCTCCTTCTGGGATGAAGCTACATGTATAAAATGAAAGTTGGCACTTCTTCAGTTTTCCGCATCATGATGTTCCCCCATGAAGGACAGGTAATTAAAATAGACCAGATTACATAGTATGATCCCAATTCCCCCGCAGCACCAGAAAATGTTCTTCCCATGATCGTACAACCCGTTCTTAGTGCACCAACATCCTTTGTCTCATCAGTCGGACCCAGGATATATTCGGATACTCCCATGACCAGCTCGTTCCCATCAATCCCACCCCCTCTTCAGGTAACTGCGGTATCTGATTTGTGCACCCTATCACATAACGAACAACAACATCCTCAACAACCTCAACCACCACCACAAGGACCCAATGTGCCTAGCCATATCGGAATGACACCGATTCACACTATCCCCTTCTTGTTTCCATTTTCAGGAGTTGTCATCACGCCAGTAATGGCTACACTCAACCTTTTAGGTTTAACGTTAGGATTACCTGTATGGTACTTACCTGCCCCAACTCCCCCACCAACTCTGACCGTTGTCCTACAATCGGTACAACCTTTGAATATGTCAAACCATCCACCACCCGGCATACCAAACCACCAAAATCACCCACCACCTACTGGTCCCAACCCCCAAAACCGATCAATTCCCATAGGGGGCACTACATCGACATCTAGTTATGCCCCCCCTCAATCCCGCCACACTGGGGGAAGAGGTCCACAAACCTACAACACTGCACCCACAACTCACACCCCCCCAGTGACTACCAAATTAGCTAAGAATCCCCTAACCCGTGTACTCCCTAAGTGCTCCTTGTGCAACGATATTGGCCACACCACCCATTTATGTCCACAACTACCAGCACTTCAAGAACACATGAATATGTTGGATGATGACATCAATGCTCCAGTTGTCAAATTAGAATTACCACCTCAACCTCGTGATAAATCATTGCGCACAAACCACCCTTGTGCAATATACGGAACACTGCCCCAATCTCCCAGATTATAGAGCAGCACTATATGAGATGAATAATGCCGACTTAGAGATATCCCCCCCACTTATTGAGGAAATATTCCCTCCAGAATCGTCCCATTCAGAAGAAATCAATACCATTTATATGATCTCAACTACCTATAAACCCGAACCAATTCATTTAATGGAACACTGTTTTCGTACCGATGAAGAAATCCTAGAAGCACTCACTGCACCGGACTACCCTTGGGATGATATGCACCATCGATCATACTTCCTCCCTGAAGCGCCTATGTCCACCGCGGCCAACCAACTATCTATTGAATCTAAGGACATCTTACCAACCAAGGTCGATTGGTTCAAAGACCCAATCCTAGCTCCAGAAGCCTTTGAAGAAGGTAACATGGCTAACATTTCACCCATTATAAAAATCGACATCTCTACCACCCCCGGAAAACCCGATCTTATCTCTTTAGGTGCATCTTGCACTGAAAAAGAAACCCAAGCTTATAAGAAACTCTTCCAAGAATTTCGAGATGTCTTTGCCTGGTCTTATACCGAGATGCCTGGTCTTGATGCTACCATCATAGAACATCAAATAGACACTTGGCCCAACATATCACCGGTCTGCGGTCTGCCATAAACAACGTCCCATTCACCCATCCAAGCTTCCAGCCGTCAAAGCAGAAATCGAGAAGCTTCAAGCAGTAGGCTTCATATACCCAATTGCATATACCACCTGGGTTTCAAATCCAGTACCAGTTAATAAGAAAGCAGGCACCATCCGCGTCTGTACTGATTTCCACGACCTCAACTTAGCTTGTCCCAAAGACAACTTCCCCACACCATTTATTGACGAACTAATCAATGAGTGTGCAGGGCATGAAGTACTCTCTTTTATGGACGGTTTCTCCGGATATAACCAAATCAAAATCCGTAAAGAAGATCAATACAAGACCACTTTTACTACCCCATGGGGCACCTTTTCCTATCGTGTCATGCCTTTCGGTCTCAAGAATGCGGGAGCCACTTTCCAACGTGCCATGACTTATTTCTTTCATGATCTGCATAAAATCATTAAAGTTTATCTAGATGACCTCACCGCCCAATCTAAGAAACGCTCTGACCACTTAGAAGATCTTCGACAAGTTTTCTTGCATTGCCGCAAATACAAAATCCGCTTGAACCCGCTTAAATGTGTATTTTGCGTTACAGCAGGCCGCCTGCTGGGGTTTTTCATTTCAGAAAAAGGGATCACCGTTGACCCTCTAAAAGTTCAAGCCATAGTGGACCTCCCCTCACCACGTACATTAAGACAGCTGCAAAGCCTCCAGGGGAAATCCAACTTCCTCTGTCGTTTTGTCCCAGACTATGCCACCACAGTACATGGTTTCCTTCATTTGCTACGTCTTCATACCCTCTTTGTATGGGACGACCAAGCAGAAGGAGCCTTCACGGACCTAAAGAAAGCACTTACAAGTGCCCCATTGATTTCTCCACCAGATTTCACAAAAGACTTTACCCTTTACATTTGGGCATCAAATTACACCATTACCGGAGTACTCCTCCAAGAAGACTCCGCTCGCCAAGAGCATGTCATTTACTATGTGAGCCAGACCTTGTTTTGCAGAGTACTCATCCAAGAAGACTCCCAGCTCCTTGTTTCTCAGCTCAACAATATTTACCAGGTACGCAATCCCTGTCTATTCAGAAAATTCCTGCGCACTAAACAAATGATTCGATAGTTTGAGTCCATTTCATTCACACATGTCCCAAGGAATCTCAACAATATAGCAAACCATATGGAAAACAACATTCTAGATTGGCACACCAATCAAACCATGTAGAAAAAACAAAAATTGCATCCACGTGCATAACATGTGCCTCCACGGCCATACAAACACAAACATACACCAGATATATATGACATGCCTCCACGGGCTACACAAGATATATATGACAAGCCTCCATGGGAATATAAAAAATTAAAACATTGCATCCACGTGCATAACATGTGCCTCCATGGCCATACAAAAAATCAAACATGCCTCCACGGGCAAACAAATAGACAAGATGTGCATCCACGTGCATACACGACTATATACCAAAACATATATATATATATATATATATATATATATATCATCATAATAGTCACCATGTCATAGGTACAAAAAAGATACATCCCCATATACAAAAAAACATAGCCGTACAAAAAAGGTACATCCCCATATGCTCATCAGCTTTGGGGGCAAATATGTGATCACCTAGTCATCATGATCCCCAGGATCCTCTAGCTCCTCCTCCGCTGGCTCCTCCAGATCCTCCTAATCCCGAGCCCTCCTCTCGGCCATCACAACTCCTACTCTGAGAAGGATAGACTGCCACTCATGAGGAGCATCGAAACAATGCTCATTAATGTGCCGGTCCAAGTCCCTCTAGCCTTCCTCTGGGGATCCCTCTAGAATCCCCTCCAAAGTCTCCCGTATGCCCTCTAGGGCATCGTCCCGAGGACGCACAACTCCTCGAACACGAGGAGGCGGCGCCACTACAGGTGGTGGTACCACCACCATCCCCCGTCCCTGACGACCCACATGATTAGCTGGTGGCCTCGGACCAACATCTGCACAATCACACAACTGAACCAAGTCAATATCATATAAAAATCTCTAACTATACTCATAAAAAATATATCTAAAACATGATATAACAGATAACCAAACACAAGGACATACCGTCTAGACCCCAGGCCTGTCCCTGAGCCCGAGGCATCTCTGGATCTCCTCGGAAGTCCATGCCAGCATACGGATAATCATCAATAAGCAGGGGTATCTGCTCCCACTGCTCATACATATCCGCCCAAAAGAAACGTCGGATACCACCACCACCCCGAGGCATCAACTCCCCCCACCGCACCATCCGCGGCTCACTCTGCCACCCATCCCGAACTGGCACACGCGGCCACAAGGTCGGTACTCGCTCAAAGAAAAAACAACAAATGAAGGAAGCATAGCAAAACTCCCCTCCTTCTCGACTGACCTTGTCCAGATCTCACCGAACACAAGCCAAAAACATCTGACCCCAGGAAAAGTAGGTCCCTCTCAATACACGGTCTACCATCATCGTTTTCCCCCCAGACAAACGATGTGGCGCCTGGGCACCCAACACACGTAGAACACAAGCCCCTACCGCCAGCATCTCCCTCTCCCGTAAAGATATCAGACTCAGTGCGCTATTCTGCGCAATAGCTCTAGGAACATAAAATCTCTCCAAGAGATCCTCAATGTCCACCCCCCCAGGAATCCTCGGCTGGAGCTCCCCGATCTCCCCCGAACGAGGCAGGCCAGTAAGGAAATAAACATCAGTCAGGGTGATCTCTAGACGCTCACCCCCCACCACAAATGCACCCTCTGCTGGAACCCACAAATCCACCAATTTGTTCAGCAGCTCTCTGACTAAACGCATAAGTGGAATCTGGGCAAACTTTAGGAGCCCGCCATCAGCTAAGGCCTCCCGGACACCCGGGTCATCCCGAATCCAACCCATCAACTCCTCGTCTATCTCTCTCTCCTGCCACGCTACTAGTGGCCTCCTCAGCATCCTGCCAAAAAAACAAACAAAATTTTTTACAAACAAAATTTTTTCCAAAAAATCCCATCGCGACTTTTGGGCCCTTAGCCACGATGATCATCGCGACTTTTTAATCAAAATCCATGATGATCATCGCGGGTATCAGCCCCACAGTCGCGATGAACATCGCGACTGCCTGCCCCAAACCCGCGATGCACATCGCGGGTATCAAGCCCATACCCGCGATGTTCATCACGGAAAAAGATCCAAAACCCGCGATGATTCCACGTTGGAATGCCATAGTGGAATTTCGCGGCCTTCAGCAGCCCACTGCTAGCCAGAAAGGAAATAATTGAAAAGGCTAAGGCACATAGGCTTACCTGAAAATCGCAGAATGAAAATCCAACGATTGAATCTCCCACAAATCGAGAAAATGCTATAACCGACTCAATTACTCTATGAAACTCGCACGTAACAATGACACATGTCACATTGGGCACACCCACTATTTATAGAGATTTGACCATTTTTCAATCAACAATTACGGTATCATAGGATGTCCGTTTTTCAAACCATTGGCACCATTGGAATTAGCACAACGAGAACTTCATGATAGTCCACTCCTTTTCCTGATTCCACCAGGTCCATTTTTTGGGCATTTTTCCCATGCCCCTCGTCGCCTCGATTTCTGTGCCACATCGTCCATCGTCCATTTTTGACGAGTTTTATATGGCCTGATTCAGTTTTATGCGCTCGTGATGATGCTTGAGATCATTTCTCGCTCTCACGCCCATATTTTTTGGTCATTTTTTACATGCCCCCTCGTCGCCTCGGTTTGCATGCCACATCGGCCATCGTCCATTTTTGACGAGTTTTATATCGCCGGATTCAGTTTTCTGTGCTCATGATGATGCTTGAGATCATTTCTCGCTCTCGCGCCCAATGTTTTTTGGGCATTTTTCCCATGACACCCATCACCTCGGTTTGCATGCCACATCGACCGTTGACCGTTTTTCACGATCTTTATGACACCGGATTCAGTTTTCCGTGCTTGTGACAATGCTCAAGATCACTCCTCACTCTCACCAATACCTTTTTGTTCAGTATAGTTTTACCCCTTTTTCGGGTTGAGCAATTCTTTTTATGAAAAAGGCACTTAGGGAGTTTCTGTTAAGCTCTTTTCTGACTCCTAAAACAATGAAAAGATCGCCGAGCAACCTTGCTTCCTTTCATGATCGCTAAAAGTATTTGAAAGGGAGTCTACCTGGTATAATTTTATCCCTTTTCCGGACCTTGTAGACTAATTACGAAAAAGGAATACTCTAGTCACATCGGCTAGAAGAGTTCTCCATTCACATCATTTTATGCTTTTTCGAGCATTGGAGACTAACTTACGAAAAAAAACACCAATGGAGTCTACTTACCGCTTTCAGAATCTCAAAAAATGAAAGCAACCACAAGCAATCACCGTCTTGGGCTCGTATAAATCCACAGGACGGTACTCCACCACCACTGCAGAGTCTTCTTATCATTTTCAGACTCCCTAAAAATGAAAACACTTACGAGCATGAACAGTCCTGGGCTCACATAAATCCACAAGATAGTAGCTCATTAAAACTACGAAGAAGGACCCAATGGTGCTTCTCGGCACCACAACAAATCATGTCTACCCATGCAGCAGCTTCCCATTTTAGTTGCCTTTGTTCAGAGTATTCTACAATGCGTCACCCCGATACTCCCCCTACAACACCCATTAGTTGAACCCCCTAGATCACTCAAATCTGCAATACATACCCCTAAGCTATGATTCCCACTCCTAAAAATCAATTCCCTATGCTGCCAGGTCAGCCATGTCATCATGCTTTGAACAAAGGAAGTTTGAGTATACCCACTCTATGACCCAAGTCATTCCCCATCCCCACAGTATGTCAGTCCTACCATCAGTACTACCACATATCAGTTGTGCACCTCGTGCTTCTAACAAGGAAACATCATTGCCTTGATAGTTACCGGTCTCCTCTGTCGACACCAACCAAATCTATTCCAGAGGATATACCTAGAGGTCCCTGTGCCTTGGACTCATTACCATTTGTGATGAATGCCTATGGATCATTTCGAAAGGAGTCCTCAGTGCTTCTCCAAATGATTGTTTCTCACATGCTCGACTTCAACACCTTGATCGCATCGTTGAGACTCGTACAGGGTATCGGTCCTTTCAGTTATTTGATGAAGACCCCAGATATCATCTGACTCCACCACATATGAGAGTCTAATTAAGGATACAACCAATTACAGTTTCCTATGGATATCTGGGTTGCGTTTACCAACAGTTTTCAGATGTACCCCGCTTTTATACTTCTTCAAGTATACAGTCACATATACTCCTCAGAAGTTGACTCACGGTTATTGAGTCCCTACAGATGTTGGACACCTTCAGTTTCAGCAATTCATCAACCATTCTAATACTCTTTTCAGAATGGTTGTTGCCTTTTTTCCAGTGTATCAGTTTCTCAGATCAGTCATGGTATGACCATGAGTATATCCCAGAATTGTGTCCCCTCTGGACCATTATGATGTACCAGCATATTTTTATGTATTTCTTCAAGACCCCCTTTGTGGGCCTAATTGTTATGTATATGTCTTGATACAAGCATGGGTATGCCCGCCTCGTCCATAGTCAGAGATTATTCCTCATTCATTTTGAGGCCATGTAATATTTTTTGTTTTTTGCAGCTTCCAAGGGGCCGTGGTTCTAGTCTCCAATCGGTCTCTTCTATTCTCCAAACCCCAAGAAAAACACAAAAGAACTATGATGTCTATCGGCCATACAATGAGATCCTGCCCTCACACATCAGGGGGCAATCTGTTAACACCCAAAAAGTGTTCACTAGCTCATTCCCTTATTCACATGACCCATTTGTCCACTTTTCCACCATTTGAGCCTCTAAAGCCATCAAAAGGTCACTAAAAAGACCATAATACACCTTTTTCCCCTCAAAATATATATTTTTCCTCAAAAAAACCCTCAAAAAGGGTCCAGAATTCCCAAAAAATATTAAAAGGGAATAAAAATATTAAAAATATTCAGAAAAGGAAAAAAGAGGGAAAAAGAGACCTAAACCATGTTGGACAATACCATTGGTTTCCTCAAAACCATAATGGTATTCCCCATCACCAAAAACTATAAAAAGGTGTTAGGGCCTCCTCACTTTCCATCCACATTTCATCCTATCCTTATGCTGCCAAATTCCCTTTGATAGCCATTGCCTCCCATTTTGAGTTTGAAGAATCCCATTAAAGCATTGGAGAACAAGAGACCATTGGACCTGCAGCTTCTCAACCTTGGAGCTACTCAACAATCATCATCCTCACCATTTGAGGTAATAGAAAAACGAATTCTTTTAAATTTCTTGTCTTATTTGCTTATCGTTTCTCACACATGTTAATGTTAGATTAGATTTAGTTTATTGTTATTTGCTTTTTATTCAAGACTGCTATTACAAGTTAATAGGTGCATCTTTAGTACATGCTTGGTTGAAAAACTAAGCCACAGTTTTTTGGCGACTCTGCTGGGTTTCGAGCTTTTAATTTTTTTTCTTTAGATCTTTGTTTTTTACTTGTTTTTACCATTCCAATTAGCAGATCTGCCATACTAGACAGCATATTCATTGCTGCCCTAGCTCTTGTCCCTTTCTGTAGCCCTTAACAGACCAAAATTTCACTTTTCGGTTTGGTTTCGGCGACCTTTTTTCTGTTTTCGCATCGCGACTTTTCGCCTGACAATCGCGCGGCTCATCGCAACTTCATTGGCCCAGCAGAAGTGGGTAATTTGTCCATCCTCTCGGGTGTGGTTGTGAGTAAGCTGACTCTACTGGTCCAGTAATTATCTTCGTTGCAATAGATGGTTCAAAAATGGATGGCAAAGAGTGAGAGCTAAGGGTTTTGTCGTATCAATGCTTATAACACTCTAAGGTTGTCCTATGTTAATAGAAACTAGCTACCTCACCTATAGATGGCAGAAAGAAAGGAAAAATCTTATAGTATTATTTAATTTCTTGAGGCAGCTCTTTATTTGGGCTCAATGTCTGATCGGTTTCTCTGGTCAAGAGTCTTGAGTCTTATGGAATGTGCGAAGTCATTTGTGCCATATTTATCTCTGCTCATATCAAAATATCTTGTGTATGACGATCGCATCATGCAGTTTGTCAGACCACCAATTGGAGGCATTAATTGTGTTCAAGGAATGTTTAGTGAAAACATCCTTCCAAAGATTGTAAATACGTCTTTGTTCAACCAGTGGCAGTGCATCTCCTACATCAATCATTTCCCTCTCCAATGCATTTACATATGTGATGAGTTTCGTGTCTGAAATATGACTGTATTGTTGAACAATGTCCATGAATTTAAGCATATTACGAAGCCAATCAATAAGAAAAGAAACACGAAATTCTATTCAAGTAATAATCTCGCCATTCCCCATAGCCTTTAGAATCTGATTAATTGGAAGATTAAGCATATCACATGCAGAAGAGTGATTGTTTACTCGATGAGATAATGCATAGCGAAAATCAGCATCTCCGCAAAACACTTGGAGCACTGTTTGGAACATTTTTCCATCGCAGCGCTAGATCAAGCTAACTACTCATGACAGTGTAGAACAAGCAGCCTCTTGATCAGATTCAGAATTTATATGTTGGATGTTGGCATGAAACTCTTTCAAAAATGCATACCTGCAAGCATCCTTAACAACTGAGGAGACATTTGGCTCAAAGTAGTCTAACACATCTTTCTCAACTCTGCGGCGATATTCTAATCCATTAGAAGTCATAGACAACAATTCATGTAGAGACTCCGTCACCGTCTCTATATCCCCACAATTCAACATGCATGGCTGCAAACCAAGTCTAACAGCTAAATCTAGCAATATATTTATATCCAAAGATTACCAAAGCATTTTTAATCCTACTTCTTGAACACGACTTCAATGAACAACATTCAAATATCGCATACATGCCTCGATGCAGTCATTAAACATCAATTATGAAGCAATTAATAAAATACTGAGCGCTTCATCAACACTGGAGAAACAAAAGCATTTCTCTGCATGAAAATAATACATAAGCTGAATGAATTTGATGTAATCCTCAGAACTGTAAGAAGTTGTTACCTAGATTTCAAAGAGCCGCTTAACTGATGACCGACGCTCCGAAAGCTTGGTTTTAAAAAACTCAGCTCTTTTCAACACTTGAGAATGAACAAAGAAAGGATTTCCTCCATACTACACTCCACTTGCACTGATTACATGTAACTTTATGTCGGTGGTGTTCTTGTCTCCGAATTGCAGCGACTGTCTAGCCATATCTTCTATAAATTCAATTCGACTTACTTGTCGAGATTTTGCAAAGATATTGCAACATATTACACTTGTTAAACACCTTCACATAAGCTTTACGAGTTGTTAGGTTATTTCTTTAAATGTGAAAAGCTAATCGGCCTTGATTGATTGGATCGGACGTCGCTTTTGTGCCCATCCTCGTGTGTGCCCTGCCAAACAGGGGAGGTGTAATTTTTTACAATTTTTTATTTTTAAATTATTAAAATTTTTAATCCTCCTACAGGAATTTATGTCAAATCTAGGTTGTCCCTAACCAATGAGAAAATAAAATTTTTGTTTTTCAAAAAATAAAAAATGTATTTTCAATATTCAAAAAAATAATATAAATTCACTATTTTCTAAAACATTATAAAAACATTAACCAGTACAACCAAAAAATTGATGATTAATACAAGTCAAAGAGATTTGACTCTCAAATGGAAAGTATATCCCTACCTTGGCAGAGACTAAAAAATAATATATATTAATATAATCTCAGATCCCTTTTCAATGTGGGCCTCTCTAATATTTCAAATTCTCCTTTTTCCTATCCATATTTATAAATTAATTAAAAAATAATATATATTAATTTAATCTTAGATTAAAAACAACCTATGGGGAGAAAACCATAAAACAAGTCACACTCATAAAGAACAAACATTAAATTTCCACATACATCAGTCTTATCTAATATTACATCAATTTCAAGTGGGGCCTATGCCTTCAAAGTCATTCCTCTCAATCATACTAGGTTAGTATATTTGAGAGTAGGTTAGTTTAGTTAGTTAATTTATAGAGGGATCTCACCATGGGGATGGGGAGACGAGTACAATTATTGAGTTGGGGTAAGAGGGGTGAAGAGAGAGAAGAGTGAGGGGTGTGGATCGTAGTAGAGGTTGGAAGCCATTTTTAGTATAGATCGAGCTAATGAATATAGTCGTAGCTATGTTGGCATCACTACACCTTGTGCAAGGATGGGCTTCATAGGGGTTTTTATCTCTAATATGCTATCTAATCAATAAAGAGATATTCCTGTGATGTAGACAAAGAAAACTATATATCATTCACCATCGTGGAAAAACACCCTTGAGTATAGATCATTCATTATAATTTCTTGAAAATTATTTTATAATTGATACTTGATCCAGTTTGACATGGCATACTTCAAGGAATAAAGACTTACAAGCCATTTCCAATCATCATGCCCCTTTTCTAGCCATTCTCATTATGTTAAATTTTGAGCATTAATTCACAATACTCTAGGATCTTTACTGAGAGAATAACATGTACAGTATATCAATGCATATCAATCATAACAAGCATGTCAATCATCACAAGAATCAAAAGCATGAGAGACAAGAGACACAGAGTTTCCGTGGGGAAAACCTTAAGGTGAAAAACCCCACAACTTCCTCAGAGATAGAGAGAGAAATGGCTCAACCAAAGTACAACCGAAATACACAGAGACAATCTCCTAGTAGCAGATGATCCTCCTCCTCACTAGTGCGCCACTTTCTGAGTCAGAGAAGTGTGGGTTTTCGAGTGATCAAAATAGAGATCTCCCGATCTCTATTTATACTTGTCTGTTTTCCCAGTGACCTTATGGGGCCGACTTGTCTAGCTAGGTACATCAACCATATAATATATATTTCAGGGCTGACCCCACACATGGTGGTCTAATATCTCATCGGCAAGTTCACACACTTGCGACACTTGTTAATACACATGACGACACTTCCTTATAGATGAATAACACATCTCTTATAAGGGTACAATAAATAAATATGAAATACATTCCGAAGTTACATATACATCAACACTCCCTCTTAACTAGGAAGGTATTTCTCGACACAGATCTGCTAGCACAAGTCTTCTTCTCGGGATCATCGTCATCAATGCATCATCATCATCATCATCATTGCTGCTGCTATCTCAACCAATCTCTGAATCTACTCGTCATAGGAAGTTCTACATTGCCAGTCCTTTTTCATATTGGATGTAGGCCCACCACCTGCAGGTCTTCATCATTTGTGCGAATAGTCTAATAGAGGTGGTCTCTCAGGACTAATTTTATGTGCGGATGCAATACCGGAAAGAGCATCCCAGGAACATTTATGTGCCTAAGCACGACCGACAAGATCTCCCAGGACTGATTACATGCATCTCCTTCACAATACCTATAAAGAGCATCCCAGGAACATTTATGTGCCGCAGCATGACCGGCAAGATCTCTAAAGAGCATCCCAGGACTTATTACGAGCACACAGCTCAACTTCTCGAATCTTCGGGACTGATTACATGTGAATAGACAATACCTTTAAAGAGCATCCCAGGAACATTTATGTGCCACAACACGACCGGTAAGATCTCTAAAGAGCATCCCAGGACTTATTACGAGCACACAGCTCAACCTATCAGATCTCCAGGAATGCTTACATGTCTCCATAGTAATACCTCATCCCAGGACTGATTACGAGCACACAGCTCAACCTATCGGATATCTGAGGAATGATTACATACTACATAGCAATACCTCATCCCAGGACTGATTACGAGCACACAGCTCAACCTATAGGATATCTGAGGACTAATTACATGCTATTTGCACAACTTGCCACATATCATCTTTGACCTCCAAGTATCAACCTGATACTCATGATCCAACGGATTATCATCGCGCAAAGCATCATCCTGATGCTCATGATCATACTGATAATCATCACTGTACCATCCTGGTACATATCATCTGGAGCAACATCCTGAAGCTCATCATCATGATCATCCTGATCATGCAATGCATCCACCTTATGCATACCAAGTATCTAACTGATATATATCAACATAAATGATCTACACAATGCATCTAACTGATATATATCAACATACATGATCTACCTGATCATACACAGTATCCACCTGATACATATACAGATACATGGTCCAAGCATCCAACATGATGCATATACAAAATACATACAAATGATCCAATCGATCATATCCAACATCCAACATGATGCGTACATACATATATAAATGATCCAACTGATCATATCCAGCATCCAACATGATGCGTACATACATATACATATAAATGATCCAACTGATCATATCTAGCATCATCCTGATGCATATACTGAGCAGTAACTGAAACATCATCCTGATGCTCATCATCCAGCGCTTACATCCACAGCCATGTGAAGGATCCTCCTTCCAACATGCTTGGAATGGCTTCAGCAAATGTGTCCATCACTTCTTCCTCGAAGTGTCATCGATCTAAAGAACACCAAGCCTCTCCTTAAAGTACTCAAACTTCACCCTGGCTAGTGGCTTCGTCAGTACATCTGCAATCTGCTCATCCGTCGCAACATACAGGAGCTTCACTGCTCCTCTCTGCACCATATCCCTGATATAGTGATATTTGATCTCTATGTGTTTCGACCTGTCATGGAACACGGGGTTCTTAGACAGATTCACACAACTTTGGTTATCACAGAAGATACCAGTAGCATCCAACGGGAGATCAAATAACCCAGACAGTAGCTTCCGAAGCCATACTGCCTCACAACTAGCTGAACAAGCTGCAACATACTCTGCCTCAACTGTACTCAGTGCTACGCAGGACTGCTTCCTGCTAAACCAAGAGATCACACTTGATCCCATACTGAAGCAGCACCCAGATGTGCTCTTCCTATCTGCAGCACTGCTTGCCCAATCTGAATCAACATAACCTTACAGGTTAAACTTTTGATTCGCTTCATACTTGAGCCCATAATTAACTGTACCCTTCAGGTACCTCAGAATATGCTTTACAACAACCAGGTGAACACTCCTCGGATCCATCAAGAACTAGCTCAATGTGTTCACCGCAAAGCAAATATCTGGTCTCGTGTTTGTCAGGTACATCAAGGACCCAATCATCTGACAATACATAGAGACATCAACCGGCTCAGATGAAGCATCACATAGAAGCTTCAGATTCGATGCCATAGGTGTGGCCATGGCCTTGCAATCCATCATCTCGAACCTCTTCAAGATATCTACAGTGTACTTCCCTTGTCCAAGGAAGATCCCATTTGTACTCTGCCACACTTCCATACCTAGGAAATAGTGCATCATTCCCAAGTCTTTCATATCGAACTCGGCAGCAAGCTTCCTCTTAGTATTTGCAATCAATCTGTCATCTCCTGTTACAAATAGGTCATCTACATACAGGAGTAGAATCACAGGATTCCCTTCGTCAACCTTGTAGTAAAGGTTGGACTCCGCTTTACTCTTGGTAAAGCCCAAACTAGATAGGAAACTGTCCATCCTACCATACCAAGTTCTAGGAGCTTGATTCAAGCCATACAAGGCTTTCTTCAATCTGCATGCATATGACTCCTTGTCATGTATTTCAAAACTGAGTGGCTGCTCCACATACACTTCCTCTTCAACTACACCATTCAAGAAAGCAGTCTTGACATCCATCTGGTGTATCTTCCATTTCATAGCTGCAGCCAGGGCAAGTACTGTTCTGATGGAAGTGTACCTGGCTACAGGGACAAAAGTTTCTTCATAATCTATTCCCTCTTTCTGAGAGAAGCCACAAGCGACGAATCTTGCCTTGTATTTCTCTACGCTGCCATCTGCAGCATGCTTGATTTTGAAGATCCATTTGGAAGTCACAACAGACTTTTCTTTAGGTATTGGGACAACATCCCAAACATCATTCTTCATTATTGATTGGTATTCCTCGACCATGGAATCCTTCCATTCTTTCTTTTACGTTGCTTCCTCATAACTGGAAGGTTCTTTGTTCATAATATCACAGAGTAAAGCAACATAGCTGGTATGTGATCTAGTTCTCTTCTTTGCTCTGAGTTCTTCTTCTGGGATGCCAAATATTTCTGCATCTTGAATGAGCTCTCTATCCCATGTAGGTTTCCTCTTGTGAGAGTTATTATCACAGGGTGGATCTACAGGTTCTTACGGATCTTCAAACTCACAACCAACTTCTGGAATTGCTTCAGTCATGGTAGCATCTTGAAATCTAGTTTCCTTAGGTTCTTCATAAACTTCAATAGGTGCCTTCCTTGATTTGATGAATGTTGATTTTTCATCAAATGTTACATCCCTGCTGACATCAATCTTCTTGAACCCTGGAAAGTATATTATGTAAGTCTTCGAGCTTTCACTGTAACCCACAAAGATACCCTTCTTTCCTAAAGGATCTAGCTTGGTCCTCTTTTCCTTTGGGACATGAGTGTATACTGGACAACCAAATATTCTGAGATGGCTGACTTCAGGTTTCTTACCAGAGAAGACCTCTTCTGGTGTCTTGTTGTCCAATATCTTGTGGGGTGTTCTGTTCTGTACATACACAGCTATTCTAGCTGCTTCTTCCCATAGATGCATGGGTAGATCTTAGTCATGCAACATTGCCCTTGCTGCTTCCATGATTGTTGCAACTCCATTCTGTTGTGGATTGTAAGGAGTAGTCAACTCCCTCTTAATCCATGAATCACTGCAAAGCTTCTTGAAGTCACCTGAGGTGAATTCTCCACCATTGTCGGATTTGAATGTTTTGATCTTCTTATTAGTTTGATTCTCCATCAAGGTTTTGAATTCCTTGAACTTATCAAATACTTCATCTTTGTTCTTCAAAAAGTAAACCCAAGTTTTCCTTGAGAAATTATCAATGAAAGAGACATAGTAAACATACCCACTAAGAGAAATGGATGACATAGGACCACATACATCTGAGTGGATGATTTCCAAGATACCTTTTGCCTTGCTTTCACTGGTTGGGAAAGCCTTCTTAATGTTCTTACCTTTTGCACATCCTTTGCAAACACCTTCATGCTTGGTCTTGATTTCAAGAAGACCTTCTATAGCCTTACTTGCAATTGGTAATGCTCTGTAGTGCATATGTGCAGGTCTTCTATGCCAAAGTTCACTTGGCTCCATGGAGTCATGCACAATGGCATGTTCAGGTTATCCTTTCAATTTATACAATCCTCCCTCTTGCTCTCCAATCACTACTGCATCATCGATTGTCTTACCCTTTGGCCACATTAGGACTTGGCCATCTGCAAATGCAACCCTCATACCTTTTGCATCCAATGCAGAGATGGAGAGAAGATTCTTCTTGAGCCTAGGTACATAAATCACTTCTTTCATCTTCAAGGATTTTCCAAAATCTAGGTTGTAGGAGGCTTCACCACTTCCTTTGATGGGTTATTGATAATCATCCCCAAGTTTCACTTTATGGGGTGATTCATGTTCAGACAGATTTACAAAAGATTCTTTAAACCCAGTCATGTGTTTAGAAGCTCTACTGTCAATTAACCAATCATTACAACCATGGGAGATAGTACCTGTGAGAGCAGAGATTAGAACATACTCTTCTTCACTTGATGAATCATCATCACTTTCTGCCCTAGCTTTCTTCTTTGGAGGTTCATCATCTTCGGCAACATGAGCATGGTACCTTCTTTTGCTACCCTTCTTTTTGTTGGAGTTGTTGTTGTTGTTGTTATCCCTTTTGTTCTTGGGACATTCTGAAGCAAAGTGACCTTTCTCATTGCAATTGAAACACCTTAGATCTTTCTTATCTTTGTGATGAGGATGAGAAGATTTCTTCTTGTGATGGGATGGCTCCCTCTTGAACTTTCCTTTCTTGGTGTGTGTTGTGAGAGCTTGATCTTCATTCCCCATATTTTCTTCTCTTGCCACAAGCTTTGCTTCTTCTTGAGAACATTCCTCCCACAATCTACTGAAGGAGATTAGTTTCTTTCTTACACAGATCCCTTGGATAAAAGAGTCCCATGACCTAGGTAGGCCATTCAAGGTGGTCATAACAATTTCACCATTCTCCACCATTTCATCCACAGCTTCAAGTTGTTCCTTGATCTGAGAGACCTTAGAGAAATAGGATTGAATGGTTTCTCCATTCGACATCTTGACCCCTTTCAATTGATTCCTCAGGTTCATCTTCCGATTTATGTTCTTCCCTTCAAATAGCTTGGTCAAAGAGTCAAACATATCCTTGGGTGTCTTCAGAGATGACACATGTGGTATGAGATGGTCTTTGATAGAATCAACAATGATTCTCTCTTGTTTGACCAAATTCTTCTTATTCAATATCTTAGCCTCTTCATCCTCTGGGATAGGGATGTCTTCTTTTACATATGAGTCCAACTCATTCTCTTCCAGGATTAACCCAATCCTATAATTCCAGGTTCGGAAGTTATCATCCCCTTCAAGCTTGGTGTGGTGAGACATCTTTAAAGAGTACTTCAAATGGAAATAGAAAACCACTTGAATTGCTGAAAACTGGATCTGGTCTCGGATTAGGGTTTGTCGAAAAAACCCTAAATATTCAAAATGTGAATTTCAACTTTTGAAAGGATAGAAAGATGCACCTTGATGAGCTGATCAACCTGGTGTGTTCAGAATTTGAGATCTGCAAAGCTACACCCTTCAAAACTGTCTTTCTATCTTCTCGGATTCAATTAGGAGAGCCCTGAATTAGGGTTTGAGTTTCCCGGATATCTACCCAACCAAAAATCTCGATCCAAAGCTCTAAACTTCGATTTTTGCAAGGAGCTTCCAGCTATGTCTTCAGACTTCAGAAATTCCTATTTTTGTGGAAACCCTAATTTTTAGGGTCAAATCTGAAAATGCTCAGAATTGAATTCTGATTGGACAGATAGATTCTCCTTGATGAGTAGAGTCAATCTACTATACTGCTTTTCCAAAAACTGTGGAGAGAAACCCAATAAACAAGAAACCCTTGCTTTCTGTCACTGCACAATGTCTTCTTCTAAGGTTAGCTCTAATACCATGTTAAATTTTGAGCATTAATTCACAATACTCTAGGATATTTACTAAGAGAATAGCATGTACAGTATATCAATGCATATCAATCATAACAAGCATGTCAATCATCACAAGAATCAAAAGCATGAGAGACAAGAGACACAGAGTTTCCATGGGGAAAACCCTAAGGTGAAAAACCCCACAACTTCCTCAGAGATAGAGAGAGAAATGGCTCAACCAGAGTACAACCAAAATACACAGAGATAGTCTCCTAGTAGCAGATGATCCTCCTCCTCACTAGTGCGCCACTTTCTGAGTGAGAGAAGTGTGAGTTTCCGAGTGATCAAAATAGAGATCTCCCGATCTCTATTTATACTTGTCTGTTTTCCCAGTGACCTTATGGGGCCGACTTGTCTAGCTAGGTACATCAACCATATAATATATATTTCAGGGCCGACCCCACACATGGTAGTCTAATAACCCATCGACAAGTTCACACACTTGCGACACTTGTCAATACACATGACGACACTTCCTTATAGATGAATAACACATCTCTTATAAGGGTACAATAAATAAGTATGAAATACATTCCGAAGTTACATATACATCAACACATTAGGCCACATGCAAAAAACCATGAGACAATTATCTGAAAGCTCAATGCATAAGTTCTAGGTGACCTAATAGTACAAACTTCACTTACTTTAGATGTGACCTAAGGGATTCAAACATAATTTTGAAAGTGCTCCATCATCCTTGAAAGACTAGCCATGGTAGAAGCATTGAAGCCATTAGTTCAGATCAATTATTATTGTTTAGGAAAATGGGTCATTTGAACATCACGAGATGTTGGAAAAATAGCATAAATGTTCCTAAACATGTATTAATAAACAAATGTTGGAGCAAGAGTTTTGGACCAGTTTTGGGAACTGCATGTAGGAAGTTGACCGCATGATAAGTCAGCTAAGGGACAAGCACGCGCAAAAGGTGGAAGACAGTTAGAAGCTGTTAGGAACTTTTTGTCTGCTTGTTATGGGATAATCCCCATTTCAATTGTATAAATATGCAAGGGTTTTTGGGGATAGGAAGCAAGAGGGTTTTAGCATGCTTAGAGAGAGAGTGTGCATATGCATAAGTAAGGGATTGGGGTATGTCTAGGATAGAGATATGTTGTAAGAGCGCAGTGCACCCGTTTTATAAGTGATTGTTTGATGATAATAAAGAAGATGGTCTGTTATGGATGAAATGGCTATGTGTTGTGATATGATGCATGTTTTATTTACTGTGCACTTATGATATGTTGTGTTTTATCTATGGGTTATTGCTTTATATAAAATTTATGTTGTCATGGATGATTATGCTATGAATATGTTATGTATTTATGTGCACATTTTATGAATGTTTGAAGAATGGTTGGAATGAATGCCTCTTATCCATTCAGCACTGAGGAAAATTGGTTCCTGTAGCCCCTATAGATGCCTCGGGTGAGACTTCATCTGCTTGCAGGTGATGCCGAAAGGCCAGTATCTAATGGTTTTGTTGGCGAATTAATGTTGAAAGATGGGTTTACCCACTGTGCACCAACAAATGGTTCGGTTATCGGGATCAGGATCTATGACTAAAGGGGTTGTGGAGGCCAATTAAGAAAGAGGTTGACTAGTGGCTAGAAATGAAGGAGTATGAATTTTCCAATGATCGGAATACAAACCCACGGATCAACCCACATGAGTGGTTAGAGAGGTATGTGTTTTCATATTTACATGTGATTTTATTTGGTGAATTTCTGATAATTTTGGTTAAGTGGTTAAAGAGGCTAGCTAAAACGAATGGGACATTCCTCCCCATTGTTCCAAGGAATTAGACCCATGAGTTGATTCAACAAGTTAATACCGTTAGTAACCAAATCTAGTTGGCAGTCGATTTCTAGTTACATAATGTATTGGTGGGTTATGTTACCAAATTTGATATAAGTTGTATTGAGTCATATAGTACTGCTGAAAGGAAATTCTTTTAAGCTCTACACAGAAGATATCTGAAAGCACTATCTAGTTGGATCAAGATGTTGTTGTGTGATAAGGGGGTTATGAGGTTGGAATCTAGTCACTAGGCATCTTCATGTGCATAAGGGAACTGGGGGCTAACTAGGGATGACTTGAGAGTATGGGAGAGACGCAGGAAATAAGAAATAGAGAATGGATGAGTTGAGGATGCCAAGAAAGGAAGAAGGTGCAACGGAGGAAGATATTGGAGTGTTGCGCAGTGGAAAAATATTTTAGTATAATAAGAAGAGAACTGTGGTTGATAGAGAAGGACATCACAGTGACTTTAAAGAGAGAGAGACTAGTATAGCATTCCATATTGAAGGACTACCGCATATAGAAAGGAAGGAAGCAAACCCTTAGCTCATTCCAGTAAAATAAGATCCATTGCATCCTAGTAGCTACACTCAGGTTGCTCCTTGTGCCGAAACCGTGACCCTGTGCATGTCTCCGAGATCTAAGGAAAGAACTAAAATTTTGTCGCAAACACTTGTGGTTAGTACAGGAAGTAAGAATAACAGTAAAGGTAGTCAGAGTAGTGAAATTCATACAAAAATGTGGACTTAGTCAGCAACACCAAGAATGAATACTACGCAGTACACAATGGTGGAACCCAATTTGAGAATGCTTTTCTTCTATGGAGCAGGGACATAAGATTTTGAACAAAATTTATTTGTATGTGAAGCAATCTAGATAGTCAAGAAGGTCCAGGATTATGATACAAAAGTCGCATAGCTAGTAATGACATTTAAAGACCGCACGTTACTCTAGTTTATGAAATATCATTCCACCATTCCTCAGGGACAAGCTAAAATGTTAGCACACATAAGGAAAACACCACTAAAGGAATTAAAGAAACCGAAGTCTGAGTTGCAGTTTATTACAGAACTAAAACATATTAAGCAGTTGAAAAATGAATCAGTGTGAGATTTTGATCAGAGATTCAAGGTGTTGATGGATTGGTTGACCTTCTAGATTCCATACGAACAACATAAGGAATCGTTCATTGCAGGATTGTTACCGCATATCGACTTCCCATTAACGCAACAGAAGATTACATCCCATTCAGACACACTAGATATTTCCATGAAGTTGGAATCCTTCGCAATAGGAGAGAGTGGCGCCACAGGGATGGCTCAGGTTCAGTCACAGTTAGAAGTATTGACAATTCAGTTGCAAGAGATTGCTAAAGGGAATGAAAAGCGCGAAGAGGTATGGTGTGTGACATATAGAACAAAATATCATCATAAGAAAAAGTGTCCAACATTTAGAGATTATTTAGGTACATGAGATATGAATCTCTTTCCCACGGGACGAGGGGTATGGTTTGAAATATGCAGAACGGTGGGTCATAACCCAACTGCATGTCTCTTGATGCAGAAATATTAGAGCAGTGCCAGAAACATATTTTGTAATTTTTGTAAGTCTGTGGGACATGACGAAAAGGATTGTCACAAACTCAACTTAATGATAGAATGCACCTCAGATGCATATAGATTTCAAGAGGAACCTGGACCAAAAGGAGGGGTACCGCAATATAATACTCCAAGGGATTATAATCAAGGAGGAAGAGGAGGGTTCATAGGTCGTGGAAGAGGAGAAATTGGTAGACGAAGAGGTCCGATCATTTATTATAACTATAACTATCCTGGGCATTTTGTGTGAGATTTTCCGAATCCTTGTATGACATGCACATATTGTAGAAACTAGATCATGTGACGAAAGACTGTCCAAATCTAATCACAAAGTGGCAGGAGAAAAGGAACCAATAGAATATACATATAATAGTAGTGGAAGAGCACGATAATAGACCAAAGATAGAGACAGTTACATGCGAAGGAGTGAGAACATAATTAGATGTGATAGATCGAAGAATTCAGACCGAACAATGGTTTAGGAGAGTAGCAGAACCACCCCTGACATTTGATCCTCGGAGGGAGAAGGACACATACAAGCAATCAAGGAAGGAGCTGCTGGAAATGGGATGCGGAGCATCTACATTGCGACCTATGTATGACGGACATCCTGTGTACGATATGCCTCCAGTCTATGACTATTTGGTTCCAGAAATGCCAATGGAGAAGATAGGTACGTTGAAAAGTTTCTTAAAGAGTTGTGTAGAACTGATGAAGGATGAAACAACATTAAAAATGTTGCACAGATAATCAAACAATGCGACCAAGATAAAGAAGCACATGTTATACCACGAGCAGTGAATTAGGTACAATGCAAGAGAAGGAGGAATAATAAATTCCGACTTAGTGTGCGGATATGAGACTATGATATTGGATTATATCATATTGGACTTGGGATCTAATGTAAACATCCTTCCAAAGAAGACATAGGAAATGATGGACAAACCAATGTTGATCTGGTCACCCATTCGGTTAAGACTAGAAAATAAGTACAAGATTGTTCCAATCGAAATATTAACAAGGGTGAATGCTGATATTGATGAAGTGTGCATCACAACTGATTTTGAAGTCATTGAGATGGTGAATGATAGTAAACCTCATCCAGTGTTGCTTGGAATTTATTGAGCTTTCGACAACCAGGTTATTGTTGACTTGAAAAAGAGGCAAATGATATTTGAAGTAGAAGACTTGAGAGTTATTATGCCACTAGATCCCACAGAAGGAGGGCGGTGTGTGGAACAGGTAACGAAAGGAGAATTTGATAACCTTTATAATGTGACCACGTGGATGGAATACTATTTTAATCCTATTGCAGACAGTGTACTTAGTTGGTGAATTATTAGTTCTTATGTCAACTCAAATTCAGAACAATCGTTGGAAGATTGATAGTAGAGGTTAAATGAGATATCTTCAAGAGGTGTGCCCAATATATTACCCTTCCATTGCACTAGATTGGAACTGAGGTAGGTGATCCCCCAAAGTATGATGAATGAACAAATATATAATCTTTTGTAAAATAATTTCAATTGTAGATAATTGAGCACCGGAGAATACTAGCATTAGATGTCGTGCTAAAAGCGACTCCTGCAAGATGGTGGCTTGCACACAAGGATAGAATAGATGATTGGAAGCAATGCAAAAGACTACTAAATGTTAGGTTTGGAACTAAATATATTGCGCATAAGTATACTAGGTTGAGTTTTCTTTCAGATCATATTACACAATGCGCCGTGACATGGAGTTTAGTACCTAAGTAGGAATGGACGCACTTGTTTGTACACACCCTAAAGACAATCCCTAAGTACTGGTACTAAGAATTAGAAGTGCGTAGAGGAACATCAGATTGGGAATATTTGACTCACAACTTCAAAGTAACTTACAATTTTGAATATGAGACCCCATTAGTGGATACGATGTTGTAGGTTATTAAAAACAATATTTTTGCATTAGAAATATCGACAGGAATAGTACCCCTATGTAGTGTGGATAGACCTTCTGCGAAGGTTTGTGAGGTTTTGGAATGCTACAATGTCGTTGGAGAAGACTAGGAGGAGGAAAACCCGAGGAATTTGCAAGCACCAGAAACTTCAAGAGAGTGCGCAATAGAGGGGCTCGAGCTTAGATCTTCTAACTATGCAAATCCGTTGAAAACACACAAGATGAATATTGGCACAAAGGATAACCCCAAGCTCGCGAATATTGGAGACTACTAGAATGAAGAAATCATCGAGAATATTGTTGATTTACTAAATGAATACCAGGACTAGTTCCCAACCACATTTTCAAAAATGAAAGGAATTGTGGGGGAACTAGGAGAAATGAAGATCCCTTTAAAGTCAGATGCCAAGACAGTAAAGAAGAGACTATACCAAATGAATCTTATGTATAAGAAGAAACTAAAAGCATAGATAGATAGGATCCTAGAAGCTGGTATTATTGAACCTATCACAGAGTCAAAATGGATCAGTTCGATGGTGGTCTAAGAAAAGAAAACAAGTGGAATCATAATTTTTGTAGATATGCACAAATTAAATGATGCTTGCTTACATGACCCATTCCCTACCCCGTTTACAGATGAATTTTTGGAAAAGTAGGGGGACAGGAAGTGTACTCATTTATCGATGGATTCTCTAGGTATCATGAGATTAATATTGCACAAGAATATAGGCATAAGACAACCTTTACACTGGAATGTGGATGCTATTATTATACAATTATTCCTTTTCGACTGAAGAATGCGCCAACAGTATTTTCCCGAGTGGTTGTTGCAGCTTTTAAGGATTTTTTTCCTAAATTTCTAGAAGTATATCTAGATGATTGGACAACATTTAGTTTGTTGAAACACCATATTGAAGCTCTGCACTTTTGTTGGATAGATGTAGACAATTCCATATTTATTTGAACTTGAAGAAGTGTATTTTCTACGCATGTTTTAGTATCTTGTTGGGTCACAGAATATGTAAACAAGGATCTTGGTTCATCCTGTGAAAATTGCTTCTATTGTTGATCTTCTAGCACCAATTTGAGTATGACAACTATGAGCAACTTTGGGTCATACAGAGTACTAACAACAAAGTTTGGATACCTTGAAGAAAAAATTGGTGACTGCACCAATTTTAATGTTTCCATATTGGAAGAAGGAATTCCATGTCCACATGGATGCATCATCAATAACGTTGGGCATATTGTTGGCTCAACTAGGGGAAGGAGACTTGGATCATCCCATTGCTTTTTCTAGCAGAAAGTTGTCAACTACTGAGTAGAATTACATTATGATAGAGCATACAATGGTGTATGTGCTACAAAAGTTTAGGCATTATCTACTGGGATCACACTTCAAAATGTACATAGATCATTATGCACTGCGATACTTAGTCAACAAGCCAGTGTTCGTGGGGAAGATATGCAGATGGTTGTTATTATTTCAGGAGTATGATTTTGAATTAGTAGTGAAACAAGGTAAGTTAAACTTAGGACCTAACCATTTGTCACACATAGTCACGGGGGAAGATGCAGGAAATTTGGATGACAACTTATGATATGCACACTTGTTTGTAGTATAGATGTTTGATGATTACTTCACAAATATTTCCCAGTTCTTGAGCACAAGAGTATCCCCACCCGACTTTATAGCTGCGCAAAAGAAGTAGTTAGTAGTTAAGGGAGTGGATCATCAGCTTATAGCGGGGAATTTGTGCAATTTAGGGACAAATGGTATTCTGCGACGATGCATATTAGAGCACGAAAGGACAATAATCCCATAAGAAGTACATGAAGGAGTTGTGGGATGTCACTACGTAGGGAAAACGACGGCTCAGAATATTCATAAAGATGTGAAGGAGTTCTGTGATGTATGTCAGTGATTTGGGAATCCATCAAGAAGGGATGAGATGCCTTTGATGCCACAGATTATGTTAGCCATTTTATAAATAGTCAGTTGATTTTATTGGAATGACCAACCCACCAACGAAAAGGTTAGGAGCAAGATATATAATTCACTATGACATATTACTTGACCTGATGGGTTGAAGTAGAACATGTCCGAGATTGCAGCTAATAGACAGCTGCGCAATTTCTATTTGAGAATGTTGTCACAAGGTTTGAATACTTATGAGTAATTAGGGGACCCATTTTCTGAATAAAATGATCGTAGCTTTGACAAAAGAATTTCATATTTATCACTAGAAGAGCACATCATATCATCCTCAGGAAAACAACGTAGGGGAAGAATTTAACAAGATCCTAGAGAATGCACTGACAAAGATATGCAATGTAAATCGAGATGGCTGGGACCTGAGGATTCTTGTAGTATTATGGGCATATAGGACAACATGCAAGAAGTTAAAAGAACAGACACCATTCTGACTGGTACACGGTTAGGAGGAAATAATTCCCATGGAGTTCATATTGTTGAGTTTGCACATTGCTACACTAACAGAGCTCATGGATTCTAGCGCGATCAAGAAAATATTTTCAGAGCTAATGGAATTGAAGGAAGATCGCTTTGTCACAAGATTTCATCTGTAGGTGCGGAAAGCGCACGATGAGACATGGCATGACCGACATATTAAGCAAAAAAATTCCAGAGAGGAGACCTAGTTTTTCTCTATGATAGTAAGTTTTTGAAGCACCGAGGTAAGTTCCAAACGCACCGTTTGGGTCCATATGTAATAGAGTTTGTAACATACTCAAGTATTGTATAGTTAGGAAAAATGAATGGGGAAGTCATGGAATGGGTTGTCAGTGGAAGCTGGACGAAAATATATAGGGACACCCGTCCTTCCATGCAGTAACCTGAGTACGGAAACAAATTTATATAGGAGAGTAAAATCAAAAGACAAAAATGAAAAGAGAGTAAAAACAAAAGAATTTGGTGTTGTCACAGAAGTAAAGAGAAATTTTAAAACAAAGTAGAAGGTTTGTAGAACAAAAGGCTAAATCATGCATAAAGGAATCCAGGATGAATATCTGCACATAATATATGAAAATCATTATAGAGAAAGCATAATGGAAAGACGGTGAGATGCGAGGTGATAAATGAAAAGATTGATGGCAATATTTCGACAGACTGGAGAATCTAAGGCAAATTTAGACCAAATCCATACCCGAATCTGCAGAATCAAGCCATTGAATGCAAATTAATGCGTGAAGAGCAACGAAACAATTGGCATTGGGATATCAAAGAAGAGGAGGGGCGGCAAGAAAAGGGAATAGTTCCTTGAGTATTCAAAGTTGAGTTGAAGTGATAACCAAGTGTAGATAGAACAGAGCCGAAGAGAGCCAAGTTTTTTAGCAAAGTTGCAAGAGAACCATGGCACCAAAGGAAACATGGTTCATATAAAAAAATAAATCGTGCATAAAGAAACCAAAAGTACTACTACAGGAGGAAACCCTAGGGGCATCGGGTTCGAGGAAACCAAGGTTTCCAAGATCTTATGTGTTTCCAAGGAAGCCAACAACGAAGCTCGTAAATCTAGATAAGACACCAAAGTATAACCTTGTAACACCAAATATCCCGAAGGAGGTCATTGTTGAAGAAAATATATTGGGCGAAGTGGGACATCTACGGTATGAAAAGCACAACATTACGGAGGATAAAAAGTTTCCATAGTTAGCTAGAGAAAAGTATCTACACACAAGAACCAACCTAGACTCACCCATAGTTCTAGTTGAGCCATAGGAATGGGCACTAAGACTACATTGGACAGGAGTACTGAAATTGTTATAAATTTCACATTTCGGTAGATCTCTAAAGATCAACAATTACGTACAATTGTTGCTAATTTGTGTCCACGGAGGGTTCCTATGGTTAGATAGGATAATGTCTATAGAACCATAGCTTATTACCCAGATTCCTAGCACCATTGTTCAGGGACAAGAGCCAAGAGAAAGAACTAGCAGAAAGGATGAAAGAAAAATAAAACACTTTCATAGGACTGCACAAATTGGAAATATCCAATATCAATGATGATGCTGTTAGGTTTCAGGAAATGTGAAAAAGAACAAGTGCCAACATGAGTAATAGCAGTAGCAAAGAATTGCACAACCATCATACAAGTGAACTAGGTGACATTCTTGATGAATGAGTTCTTAACCGATTGCAAGGATGCATAGGAAAAAGGTGAAGTTGCACTATGCTTGGATTTTAGTTTTGATTGCATTGGTTTCATGGAGGGAGCCAGAACACACATAGTTCATGGATGCTACGCAGAAACTGTGTTTGGAAGCATTCTATGTTATCTTGTGGCATACTGGAAACAAGAAAAGGCAACAGGACAACAACATCATTTCTTATGTTTACAAGGAGGTAATCCAACAGAGCATTGACAGGACACCGCACATCCAGCCGCATGTGATTGAAGCATATAAGGGAATTATGTGATTTAAGGTAGGGATGCACCACATGTATATCCAATCGAAAAGGGATCCATATGGAAAATGGTTTCTGACACACTTTAGACTAACATAATAGGATGTCAGTGTCATCGTGAATGATTGGGATGTAGAGTGGAGAGTCCCAGTACTCGAATCAATAGAGGAAGAGATGCAACAAACACAACAACAAGAATAGCAAGAAGAACAACAACAACAAGGTGACGAAGAAGAAGAACAACAAGGAGAACAAAGAAATTGTGCAGGAGACACCACACAAGAAAAATAACAGCAAGCGAGCGAAAAGAGAAAGTAGCATGACAAAGAAGGTTCATCAACGCAGTGCAAGAAGAGGAAATTAAAAAAGGATCAAACTATCCAGGCACTACTTGAAGATGACTTGGATAAAATTGGAGACTAGTTCAAGGAAGTGATAGAATAATTATTGTAGCAAGCGATGCATAAACAGGAAGAGATGCATATGAGGGTGAAAGAGCAGACAACATCATTACTCCATATTTTGGAAGCAACAAGAATATATCCTGAATGGATAGAAGTAGAACAAAAAGCTAATACAACACAAACAAATTAGCAAAGACAGACGGTGTCATAACCATCATCAACATCAACAACTCGCCGGAGTTTGAAAATATCACCAAGATATTTAGATTTCCCAACGACGGAGATGCAAGAACGTGCACTAGTAGCAAGTTCGATTGATTTAGTCTTATCATAGTTACCCAAATATGTGCTGCATAATTTGCAGACAAGTGTTGCGTATGAGATTCAAATGTGGGAACATTCGATGTCTCTGGAATGGAGCAAAGTGTATGCAGATAAGGAATCACCGCAGGAAGAATATACTAAGCTCTATAAGGAAAAAGAAGAGGTTGCACAGAGAAATGAAATATTGCAGCAGATAGTGGAGAAGGTGTACAACATCATCCTTGAGGTACAATTGGAAGTAGATATTCTAGTAGAAGAAAAAGTGAAAAAGTGACAAAGATTAGTGATTCCATTCAGGGATTCCACGCAAAGATTGTATATATAGAAGCACGCACATTACTAAGTACCATGCCAGAAGAAAGAGGGAAAAGGGAGAAGACAACCTCAACGATAGTAGAAACTATAAGGAATTTGGATGAGGAGTGTGCCAAGGTGTACAGAGAAAGCACACAATTCTAGACCTAGCTGATTGAGGATGTTGAGTTAAAGGAAGTAGAACAAAGGTTGCAATTTGCATAGTAGAAGGCACATAAGCTAAAGGAAACAATGAGTGCTCTACTTGTAGCAAAGTGAATGGCTATAATAGTTGAAAATAGGTAGCAATACTTGGATACCAATTAGATAAGGGTTGAGCAGTAGAAAATTGTGCCCAAGCTAGAGCTGCTACAGGGGGATGCCTTCCAAGTAACAGAACAATTTGCCATAGCACAAGGAGTAGTGGAGCAAGTGGTGCAAGACAGTGCGAAAAAATTAAAGGCACCAATCACAACACAGACAATAAAAGGGATGGTCGAACAAGAAACACAAGTAAAGGAAAAGGTTGCGACTGCAAAGGAAATCCTGCAAAAGTTAGTGGAGATGATTAAGACAACGCAACGAAAGACTTAAGTGGCTCGAAATGAGCCACATGTGAGAGTTGGGGGCCTGTTGGAGATGGAGTTTTGGACCTGTTTTGGGAACTACATGTAGGAAGTGGATTGCACAACATGTTGGCTAAGGGATAAGCACTCACAAAAGAAAGAATATGGTTATAAACTGTCAGGAAATTTGTGTCCGCTTGTTACAGGATAATTCCCATTTCAATTGTACAAATATGTAAGGGGTTTTGGGGATAAGAAGCAATAGGGTTTTAACATGTTTAGAGAGATAGTACGCCTATGCGTAAGTAAGGGATTGGGGTATGTATGGGACAAAGCTCTGATGTAAGAGCGCAGTGCACCTATTTTGTAAGAGATTGTTCGAAGATAATAAACAAGATGATATATTATGGATGAAATGGCTATGTGTTGTGATATGATGCATGTTCTGTTTACTATGAATTTATGATATGCTATGTTTTATATATGGGTCGTTGCTCTATGTAAAATATCTATTGTCATGGATGATTATGCTATGTATTGTTGCACACGTGTCATGAATGTTTGAAGAATGGTTGGAATGATGACTCTTATCTTTTCAGCACTGTGGAAAATTGGTTCCTGCAGTCCCCATAGATGCTTCGGGTGAGACTTCATCTACTTGCAGGTGATGCCGAAATGGATGGTATCTAATGGATTTGTTGGTGAATTAATGTTGAAACCTGGGTTTTCCCACTACGCGCCAAAAAGAAATTAATTCTAAAGAGCATAATTTTCCTAAACATGTATTAATAAAGAAATAAATTCTAAAAAGTGCAATTTTTAAATTCTCAAACAAATTAGAGTGATGTCGATGCCATGCTTGTGAATACCAAAACCACTATATGATACTCTGCTAACAAGATAAGGCATGTAAAAGGCATAAATATACAAATAATCATCAATGACTAGTAAAACCAAGGCAAAAGACCGATTGTAGAGACACTGTAAAGCATGCAAGGTTTCTTTGGTTTGGAAATTTAAAAGGAAAAAAAAGGTTTTTTTGGTTTAGTAAATTTTTTAAAGAAAAAATATTAATGATTAAATAAAAAAGATTAATGAAAAGTATATACTCAGGAGATTTAAAATATTAAAATTAAAAAATATGGTACGATCTAAGGTGGTGAGAAAGGAGGGTGATAGTGAGAGTTTGTGAATATGGAATCTAATACATAATCCTTTGTAAATGAGGAAAAATATGTAAAAATTATGGGATTGTGAAGAAAAAAAAATACATATTCAATATTTTTGTATGGTTGATTTCAAAACTATGGAGGTGAATAAGAAAATTGGAAAGGAATGCCTAGCATAATACTCAAGCTTGAATATGGAAAAGGAGGTCCAAAATACTCGACAATACCGTGAAGAACTATTCAATTGAGAAATTGGTAAGCATTAAAGATGAACACAAAGCTCACCAAAGAACTTTTGGCAATTTTATGCAAAAAGAGAGTTAGAGAACAAAGCACACTAAATAAACAATTAGGTGGGGCACATGCAAACAAATGAAATAGTAGGCACACTATAGAGAAGTGCACTCCTTTTGTCACCTCACATTGGTTCATGGTTTGGGATTCTTGGTGTAGCATGTTGTAATTATGGGTTTATAGATCCTTTATGGTTTCTCATGTTGGTTTGGTCCTTCCATCTTCTACATAAACTGTTTCAAGGTATCTATATGAATTAGGGTGGACGTGAAGAAGGGTGGAGATAGACATTTATTGGCCTTTGTTCCCAAGGAGGCTCAACTCAACACAATTTAGCAACACCAATCATTTCCTAAAATAAAAGGAAAGGAAAAGAGGTCCAATGCCCTAGAGTTATAACCACATCAATAAGCATTCTATAATACACTAAGAAAAGATGCAAAGGAAATAAATCAATGCATATATTTGCGATCTAGATTTGGATAAAGACCATCAAGACACAAGGTTTTCAAAGGTGAGAAAATGATAATAACTATCATCAAGGAATAGAAAGACAATAAAGTGCAATATCTAGTACAAAAGCATGCACCCAACTGGTCATTTGAATTAATATAATAACACAAATTTTGTTATAGAATTTTTTTAATTCTAGTTACACTAGAATTAAGGTTGCAAGATGCATTTCATGGATATCAAGGCATCCAAAGAGGGTTGGTGGTCAACATTGCAAGATATGGGTTGCAACAACAATGGAATTCAATAAGAGCATACATAGATTTAAAGCATCAAACAATGTGAGAGAAAGCCATTGGTTCTTATAATAAAATATGTGTTTCTCACAACCAAATTTCTTCCCCAACTTTTCAAAATATAAGAATCATAGTTGTTGGCTGGTATATACAAGATCTATGGAGCTAAATAAACAAATAATTTCTCTAATGTGCAAAATGAAATAGTTGGGAAAGGGCAATTCCCTTTCCCTTCCTCATTTTTAAAACAAATGACACCTAAGACACTCGTGTGAAAAATATTTCATTTTCCAAGTAAGACTCTTTGGTTTCACAATTAAAAGAATCCAAATGTTTATTAACCTATCCATAAATTTTTGGGGATGATATAAAATCATATCAAGAATTCTCGTATCAATATAGTTGTTTTGCAAATGGGCAACTCAAGCACTCCCAATATCTTTGTTGCTACAGACGTTAACTAATTTTCCTTGAGCATAGCGATGATCACTATGATTAACATACAACACATAGCACACTAGCAGGTAACACGGCCCTATGAAATCCTTGTTTACAAATTTAGAATAGATTGGAATACAATTGTGATAGGTATTCATTTGCAAAATAACATAATGAAATTAAGACTAGCATGGCCACTTACTAATGCATGAAACAATGATGAGAACAATCCTTCCAAGGGATCATTGTCACAACTTTGATAAGCAATGAAAGCGCAACCACATAGATGAGGATAATTTACATCTATAGACAAATAAAACATTAAGTAGAATAGGGTTTGAAAAAACCCACAGTTTAAACTATCAAGCACATGAAATTGCAAAAAAATAGAAGATAAAACTAACAAGACCCTCATTGGTTACCAATGAACTTGTTCATGGACATAACTGAGGAGAAATTAATAAAACAAATTACCACATTGTTTCTATAAAACCATACATGTAGAAGAACAATTAGGAAATCACCACTCCAAACAAACCACACCCCCATCACTTTGCACCCTAATGAATAAAAACAAAGAAACACTTTGGCCCAATGGCCCAGTAATTCCTTTTGAGAAAACATTAAATGTAGTGGCCATATAAGGTAGCTGAGTAGCATGCAAATGACATTGATGACTCAACAGTGCACACTTAAACGTAAAAATCCAAAACTCCAAATTAATAGCCACAATATTAGTGATGAAGAAAACTTCATGTGCCAATGAAACACATAAAAGACGCATATTGCAAATTGGAAACCACAACAACATAACGAACTAGACATCACAATGAGTCCAAAAAGCACAATATGTAAGGAACATGGCCCACAACAACCCTACAGGGGACAAAAGGACCAAACCAACATAACCAACTCTAAAGGACCAATGAACCTAGAATCACATCACCCAAAAACACAACATGCAACACCAGATGACCTTACACCTACATCGCAACAACCCTTGTGGAGGACAGAAGGACCAAACCAACATGAGCAACAACAATCAATTGATTAACCTAATATTACAACATTGTGAATCGCAAATATGAAACAACAAGAGTTTCAACCATGATCGACACAATCACTATGAAACAGATATAGGAACATTAGACTAAGGAATTAACATAGTTCCAAACATACCTACATCCACTATTGGAGGCTATACAAGAAACCCCTATTTAACTAATGAAGCAATAATGTAGGTAGCAAAAGAGTAAGCAATCAAGGAATCCTCCTTGACCAACTAGGCCATTAAACAATCACCAACAATGATTCCCTATTTTCGTAACCAATCCAACATGGACAACTACAAATGATTGATTGACCCATAATCACATCCAACACCAAGAATGCTAAATGATGATGCACACATCCAAGGGGAAATGGACACCACAACCACATACTAAGGATTCCATATAGAGACAAACATACTTTCAACCACCACAACCTCACCAACATGAGCCACCACAAAGGACCAATGAGCCCATAATCACAACATGAACCATACAAAATTATACTTGATAAACCACAACCTGTTTGGAATGGACACCGCAACCATAGACTAAGGAACCCATATAGAAGTAAACATACATGTAGCCACCACAACCAAACCAACATGAGGAACCATAAAGGATCAATAAGTTGAGAATTGCAACATGCACTATGAACCACACAACAAGTCTTAAAGACACACCACAATCACAAACCAAGAAGCCCATACAGAGCTGACACACTACAAGAGCCAATATAAAGTTGCAATGACAGTTTCTCACTAGAAAAACAACAACTACCATGGACTAACACAAGCTAGTAGAACCTCCTCTTCCCAACATCAAGCTACTAAATGAATCGAGAAGATAAACATAGTTATAGTAAACATTGCATTTAATCTAATGTCCTCGACCAATGAGACAATAAACCCTCGCCATTACACTACTTCCCACCAATAGAGTTCCCTTTGAAATTTCTATTTTATTTTATTATTTATGTTTTTACTCATCGAAATAAGTAGATTTCTTTAATCACATAAGCAAAACAAATAAAGCGTTTAAACTTTTAGAAAAGAAAAAAAAAATTATTATATACAAAAATGAGAATCATTTTTTGGACCCATGCCAAAATTCCCAATGTGAACAACGTTTGACGTAAGGTGAATAGAAGGAGAGACTATAGGAAAGAATAAACAAAATGGAAAACAAATTATTGAGTTGATGTGATCAGTGAGTTTAAACTCGTATATTATATAGAAACAAATGTTATTTTTTCCTTGGAAAAGAAAATAAAACTTAAAAGAATTAATTTTTCAAAAAACAAAAGTTAAAAGAATTAATTTTTCAAGTCTTTTGATAAAGTTTATTTAAAAAAAAGTGGTTAAAAAAAAGACATCATGGGATCCAAATAAAAATATCACTTTTTAATTCTTTGGTCAAAGTGATTTAAAAGACGACATCATCATCATAAAGATGTGATTCAAATTATTTTGTGTAAAAAATTCACTTTTAACCAAAAAAAATAGTGATTGCATTTATGTACTAAAGAGTAAAGCTACCTAGTGGTGTTAGTGGTGTTAATGTAAAATTATTTATGAAAAATTAAATACTAGCAATTGTTCTAGAAGGTACAAAGAAACATCTAATGAAAAAAATAATGTAAAATAAAGTAGATGTGATAAAGAGAAAAATAAAGCAATAAAAGAGATATCATGAAGAGTTTCCTCCACATCATCAAAATGCCCATTATGGAAAGTATAAACGAAATAGAGAAAATTGAAGTAAATTTGGGAATTGCTTAAAAATATATAGCAAACAATTAAATCACTATAAAGCAATATTAACTATAGCATAATAGACCTATAATTTCAAAACAACTTAAAATTTTCTCGATGACAACATTATTTTTGTCATTTCGCTAGACTTTTCTTTTAAAAAAATAAATGATTAAATATTGAGGATCCCAAGCTAAAGGGAGTTGTGATTGAGACATCCATCCATCAAAATATATGTCGAAATTGAACTGATATGAGCTTACCCTAAAAGGGTAGCATGCCAGTAATATGGAGAATCAAATGCATAACTAAAGCTAAACTGTTGAACATGTATGTACCGAAAAACTGCATTGGACGATTATAAAACACACAAAGTCTTAATGAGAAACATTGCATACTTTACACATGACCCTGCAATAGAACAATATTAACAACATTACATGATGGAATATAAGTCGTCTTAGGCCAAATGCATCCTGGACTAATATATAAAAAAATACAATGCATTTTTTCTACTTTTGTTAACAGTTAGTCTCCCTCAATTTCATCATCAATGAGATTAGTCAAGTAATCAAACCTATACATGCATCTAGTATATACATAGAAACAATTCTTCCATCAACCTAATTAGATATTGAGATTGAAAACAAGTTATGGTTCAAGGAACAGAGTCTATAAGCTCAATGTTACAACGAGTGAAGAGTTATTGTTGTAAACTAAAACTAAAACAACAATTGTACACTCCAGAGCCCTTAGATACACTTTGATGACATATGGAAAAAAATGACACAATGCTTTCAATCTAACTTTGAGAATGGCTCAAATTCTCAGATGGATAGAGCAGAGGATTAGACTTCCACTCTCCAAATTATAGTATCAATAGTTTCCTACGGCTTTCCCAAAGTTGACACTTTTGATCGGTTGTTTCCAATGGTATATTTCCCTCTACCTTCGCATGGAATTTCACAGGTCTCACTCATAGGACCGCATCTTATGTTTGCAGGAGGAATAAACCGATCCATGGATAGTCCAGGAACATTGAATGAAACCTCTTCAATCGTCCACACCTCTTTTGTTTGAGTCTTGGTGTGGCTCATTGCAACCTCAATGAATATAAATAGGGTAACAGTGGTTTGTCCTGAAAGATCAGTCATGGCACCATCTATTGGTTTGTAGTCCTCTAGGAATGAATTTATTGTTGTTTAAAAATAAATTACATCACCTCCAGTGGATTGAATGTAAGTGAGATGAGAATCTTCCATGTAAATCAAATTCCTACTTCTCTCATTGAAGTAGCCAAAGAGAACATGCCTAACAATGTCACTAGGGCCATGAGTCCTAGATGACAACGTCAGTTGATTTGTTGAGAGATTGAGGATGGAGCATTTTTCTCCATTGATTTTCTTCTCACTGCATTGGAAAACACGGTTGTTGTTAATATTGGATTCAAGCCCTACATAAAAGATAAGCTAATGATAAGATTAACTCAGCATCAACCAACTTTGAAAAGAAAGTATGTTAACTTCCTTATGCTCATATCCATCCAATGAAAGATTCAAAACAAAAGCTATTAATCATCATTAAAGAATTGATAACTTGGTTTTTGTGTATCTTCTAGATATTCTAATGGAAATCAACCTATTTTGAAAAGAAAGCTTGCTAATTGTCCTATGTTCATAGCCATCCAATCAAAAATTCAAAACAACAATGCTTGATCATCATTGAAGAATTAATAACTTGCTTTTATGTATCTGCTAGATCTTCTAATGGAACCTACATTATTCATCATCAATGTACCTGATTTATAGAATTGATCATTGATGATTGAAGAAGTATGAGGGTTTCATAACTAAATGCTACATATTCTTGCACCACAATAATTTTGTAAAAGGCCTAAAATCTTGTTGGTGGCTTTAATCATGCAATTAATCAGGCAACTAAAGTTCTCAATACATTAATTGTCAACCTGGGGAATTCTTTTTATTTCAGAGGAAATCAAGCAAAGTCTATGCATAAACATTAATTCTCATACAATTACCCAATTCAACCAATGCTTAATGAAATAACCTAATTGTTGAAATTGTTATAAGAATCCTTCCTTACCGAATACTGCTAATTCAATCTTCAAGAAGAATTACTGCTAATTCAATCCTTAACAACAAGTTACTATGTGTAGAGGAATGCAATCACTCCAACCAGAATGGAAACCTGATAAATCCTATATTACTTTTGCAAGAAGTTAAATCCTATATTACTTTTTCAAAAAGTTAAATCCTATATTAATTTTGCAGAAATAAAGATTAAATGGAATCACCACTCATGCAGTAATGAAAGATCTATTACTATGCAGCTAACACATATCCAAACTCTCAAATTCTCAAATTGGTCTAATCGTGCAGTGCTTCAGCAGTAAACAATGATAACAAGTTCAACCTATGATATCGATCCGGCAAAAAAGCAAGTCTTTTTCAACATTTCTTATCAATAAATCAATTGCAACGCTCAAAATAAATTACACGTTCTAATTAACCATCTAATCCAATGATGCCAAATTCACACACTCAAATTGATTAACTGTTTCAACAATATATTAACACTACATGTGACTAATGGATCCAATTAACACACCACTCGCTTAATCTATAAATAAATAATGTATCAACAATTTATTATACTAATAAAATTAAGCAATCCTACAGCTAATCAAATTGGGCAAGCTCTACAAGAAGGTGGGCCCTTGCCTCCCAACAGAGCCTCCTTAAAAACTAGAAAGAATGAACACTTAGGAAATTAACAAAACATTGCAAATTTTATTAAGAAATCAATATGCCAGTTACACTGTCAATCCTCCAACAACAACTTACAAAATGAATTCAAGAATTAACCAAACGAGACCAAACGCTCTCTGCTTATCTCTTTTTAAAGTTACCCTATTCCCATAATAGATTGTAGATCCCCTTAATTCGAACGGCCTTGAGAATATTCATTCTCAGGCAATTCGTGAAAGCATAAATTGTTACAGAAATAATGACCAATGTAATCCTTTTCAGTGATCTACGCCATACAGTTTTCCCTTAACATAGCAGGCCACATGGATGGATGGATGGGTTGTTCAGGCCTGGAAAATATCCTTCTGTCAACTAACTAAGTTGAGCTATTTTGTAATGAGTCTGAAGAAGAGGTTAAAGCATACTATGAGACTTCTCCTTATGCGTATTTAAGCAAGTTAGTGCATCAAATTTCCAATATCTACATTCATCCGCATTAATCCATCAGTAAATATCTTAACAATGAAACATCACCCTAACTTACAAGTAAACTATGCATTAATATAATAAGTTGGGTAATAGATTATACCTGCTCCAAGGTGATGTCTTTATCAGGAAATATACAATATGGATGAGTTAATAAAGGGAAAGGAAATGGAAAATGATATGTAAAAGTTAGAAAAAAGGGACAATTCTGAGATCCAACATCTCCCCCCAACTATACAATTGCATGTCCCCATGCAACCTTACTCACTCTCAGAATCCGGATCAAAAATGTCCAATGCAAATTGGTGACGTTGAAGGATGATTCTTCTTGTTCTCCCCTATTTCTGTAGCCTCCACAAGAAAACAATTCTGCCCGATACTTTTTTCCACTTTCCTTGTCATCCTATATAGATATTGATATTTCTCCATTGTAAACCAGATAAGTGGGAAGTGGAACCTCAATCCCAACCACTCTGGACCATAAGCCTAAATACAACCAACATAACCAATAACCTGAGAGAGGGAATAAGTTAAATTATCATAACTATAAGTATCCCTCGTCCTTAGAGACTCAGAGGATACCTCTTATCTAGACTTACTGCCCTCAAATCCATATGGCTACTGATTATTAATATTTTTAACACACAAATCAATGATAGACTTATGGAGTAATGCCACTTTATAGACTTTACTTGATGAAGCAAGAATTCTTTGGTAACTGTCAATAATAGTAGCAGGGCTTTGGGGTTCACCTCTAATACATAATGTGGAATCTTCTTCATTTTTATGAATTGTTTGAGAAGCATTCCACCATCTCACCCGATTGTTTACAAAATAAGTGAAGGCCCTCAACTATACATATCACACATACGGAACAGGATTGAACTTTCTATCCAACAAACATGCCAAGTCATGCAAATAAATCTCACATAACAGGTGTTGGTTTGTAAGGTCACTTTGGGAAAAGGTCTTTAAAAATTGAGAGGTTGTGACTATTTTATGACGCCTTCATTCTTTGATAACCTTCAACTTGAATATATTTAGATGCTCATAAAGGAAAACAAAGTAATATGGAGAAGGACTTCTGCAACTTATCAACTCATGTGCCAATGAATACATTTGATCCTTACCTTGCTTCATAGTCTTGAACTTCTTCAACTCCTTCAATTCCTTCTCCGTTTCTTCCCACCTAAACCTCTGAAACATTAATTATTTAGCCCATTTCTCCCCGAGATCTCTAATTATTGTTATGTGGACTAGTAAAGGAATCATTCCCTCTCCAAACAATGCAACTTGGTGTTTCCATTTGTCCAATTCATCCCTCAAAAGAGAAGCATTGTTAACTGGGCTTTTAGGTCTATCTTCTTATGCATCCAAATCAATGATTCCCAGTAAAGGTTCTTGTGTTTCTCTGCTAGTATCTTCCTTCAGGAGAGTCTGATTTTGTGTCACTGGTTCTTGTGTAACGATGACCTTTTCTTGCTGAGGCTGCTCTCCATTTTTATCAACCACTGGTTCTTGTGTGACAGTGGCAAGTTTAGGCTAAGTTGTTTTAGCAGTCTACTTATTTAAATTAAATACCACTGATTCTTGTGTAACAATGACCTTTTCTTGCTGAGTCTGCTCTCCATTTTTTTCAACCACTAGTTCTTGTGTGATAGTGGCAAGTTCAGGATGAGTTGTTTCAATAGTCTGCTTATTTCAATTAAATGCCACTAGTTTTTGTGTGACAGTGGTCATACCAAGCTGAATTGTTTCAACATTTTGTTTTCCTCATTACGGGCCACTAGTTATTGTGTTACGGTTTCCTTCCATTGTTTCAACCAGCGCCTATTGCATCCTTATTAACCCCAGGGAAAATGGTTCAGGGAGAATCACCTTATATCTAGCACCTTTATAAATATCCCCACATTCTAGGCACATTTATTCCACGAACTCTGCTTATGTCTCAGCCCCCTTTGATGGAAAATATACATTTCCAAAAATATCGACCACTTGAGCTAATATATCCAAAGTGTGGGGTTTTTTACTCCCTTGCTCTGCCTTCAACGACTCTAATTCCTCCTTAAGCCTCTGCACCTCCCTTTTCAACAAATCATTCTCAAGGACTGGGGCGTTAAATTGAACTGTAATTTCCTCCGCAGCAGGTTCTTGTGTATCGACAACTTTTTTATTTGGGCTCAGGATACCCACTGGTTCTTGTGTAATAGTGGCAGCCTCTTGTTGTTTTTCACCACCCACTAGTTCTTATGTAAAAGTGGGTGAAAGAGGATGTAAAATAGGAACCTCCAATTCTTCCCTTTGAAGCCTAGTCGCCTCTACTGCAATAGAATCCCTAGTCCTTTTTCTTGTGCTTGGGAAAAATGCTATAGTTTCTGCAGATGGCCTCTTTCTGTTCCCACTAGGTGATATGGTAGGAACAGGGTTCTCCGCGAGAATTTCAATTTCAAAATCAAGGACCGTGTGGAGAGAATCGTCACGCAAAGTGGATGATTCTTCCTCCAATTCATTTACTATCTCCTATAATTGCGTAGTCATATTTTAGGTGATCTTTCTACTCCTAACCTTGTTTTGCATTCTTTAAGGGCCTCTTCTTCTCCATCTCTTTGAGATGTCGTCTCTAGGTTTGATATTAACTCAGTATGTCCAGAAGATGCCTCCACATCTGATTCTCTCCCAAAGTCCTTAGAAGGTTCTTCCATACTAGGTTATTTTTCAGTATCTCCACCTTCGTATTGCATCCATTCTTCCTCCTTTGTTGTATCAATGTGGGAATCATCAAAATTCTGGTGCATAGGAACTTCGTCCTCCTGCACCTCCAGACCCATCTCCTGTGACCCTCTACAACTGCAATCTTAGGTTTATTCATTATTTCCATATATACAATACCCTGTCCAAATTCCATCTCAGTCTCCTCACTCTCTTCTCTTTCCCTATATGATATACTTCTATCATCACTTTCCTCCCCCTCTTCTGACTCACTGGTACCATCATCTTCAATTTCCACAAGGTTTTCTACTGCACCAGCAAGTAGGAATTGTGTCCATGTCCTGTTTTTTTATTCTAGTACCCTTACAATGATTAATTTGATGAGGCCATGGTTTGTAACAGAAGTGTGAGAGAGGAAAGACCGTCCCACATAATGTGCCATGTTATGCAAGGATTTCAATAAATAATAAGGTATGTTTACTAGTGACCAATGGCGTAAGTGAGATAGCAGAACAAAGTCGTAATTATAGACCACCTTGTACCTACCTTTGAAGGTGATGTATTTCTTCAGGAAGATAGAAACTTGGTCCCATGGATGAGGTAAAGATTCCAGCATCGTCTCGCGTCCTCTGGGTTGAAATTCCTCCCCTTCTTCGAGAAAATTGGCTCTTGCTTTTAAAACAGGTATCTTGCGACCAAACCACCTCCTACCAGTCCTATGCAGGCCTGTAACTACCGATATGAATTCTTTCGTAACATCAATCCTCAAGCCATTTAACTATGAGTGATTCCCCACCAAGTTCTGAGCAAATTGCAATGCATTATCAGCATTGAACCCCCTTATCCCCTCAAAATAGGTTATCCATCCTGCGTTTTTGAAGATCTTTTAAAATTCGGGGTTTCAACGCAACGAGTTAAGAGTCTCTGGACTGTGATGGACCACTGGACCCCCCATGCTAAATAATTTCCTTCGGGAAAATGCGGGAAGCACAGACAAGCTTCAGTTCATAATTATTCCTCACAAACCACAAGTTACAACATGAATGGGAGCGCATGCACAAGAAGGGGGAGTATGTCGAAAATTGGAAAGGGTGATGACATTTTAAGAATAGTTCATGAAAGAAAAAGGAAAGAAAACGACAGTGTGGATTGGTTCGTGCGGCAATGATTAACAAATACAGAGGGATGCAATGGCATACCACCCAACTGAAAGCATTGGCCACCGATTGTTGACGTGGAGGAGTGAAAGCAGTAATGATTACCCTAGTTTTCAATCAAAGCACAGTCACACAAGTAAATGAGGGCGACATACCTGTAGCACTTACCGAGGTGAGGTGCTAATGAGCAAAAACTGATGTGGCACCCATGTCCATCAAATCGAACAGTCATGACAGAACTTTGCATTGATGGGCATAATCTCCGTGGTGAACAAATCAAGAATGGTGGTGCCCCATTTATGTGGTAACTATATTAACCATTGGCCTGTAAATTGGCCTGTAAATAAATTAAGGGACTCTACAAATATCAGTATTTCATCATAATGGAGGAATTGACAATATCGATGTACAAAAAAATTGGCAATGTTGTGGCAAAAAACAGAGAAATTGATAGCACTGGCACGCAAAGAAATTGCCAGTGTTTCAGCAAAACAACCTAAAACATTCAACCATCAGCGGAAATATGTCATAACTCAACCAATAGTATAAAACTAAAGTGTTTCAGCTGATAATGAAGAAAATGACAGAGTTTTAGCTGACAGTGGAAATTGCCGGAGTTTCAGCTGATAGTGGAGATTGGCAAATTTTCAGCTGATAGTGGAGATTGGCAAATTTTCAGCTGATGGTGAAGAAAATGGTGGAGTTTCAGCTAACAGTGGATATTGGTAGAGTTTCAGCTGATGGTGAAGAAAATGGTGGAGTTTCAGCTAACAGTGGATATTGGTGGAGTTTCAGCTGATGGTGAAGAAAATGGAGGAGTTTCAGCTGATGGTGAATAAAATGGTGGATTTTCAGCTACTAGCAGACATGTTACAAGAGTTTAACAGACAGGTGAAAATACAATGGCTTAAGGAAGGGATTTTTATCAAGGAATAATCCGGTGGCAGATTATGTACTTTCGACAATCGACGGGCCCCAGATGCAGGATCAAACAAAATAATTGTTTCACCCAGCTCAATTACTGAGTATCAACCAAGCAACAATCTGCAATTTTAAACCCGAACTACCATACCTCCTTCATCACCTGTAAGAGAATTATGCCTGCGAAATCTAGCCATAACTTATTAGTAAACAAAATGCAATCAAAAGAAAACACAAAAAACACTTTATTTATGTACATGCCGAGAAAAAATATACATGACATAAATCAAAGTTTCGGTGGTGCAGGAGCAATCTCCTCTCCTTCGACAAGCTGATAGTCCAAACTTGTGATAACGCGAGCAATGAATGCATCCTTAGAGAGTGGTTTATGATACATACGCAATCGGTGACCATTAGTAAACAGGCATATGTGCGTCATCAATTGTTGTAAGTCGAACAATCCCGTTATCAAAGACCGTATCCACTTGGTAAGGCCCTAGCCATATTGTGCACAATCTTCCCTTGAAATCCTTGAAACGTGAATCGTACATCAGAGTCGAGTCCCCCTCTTGGAATATTTTCTTTTTGATGAATTGATCATGCCATTTCAAACGTTGTTGTTAAATTATAGAGGTTTGATGTACAATAGCCGCACACTTCTCGTCCAGTGCATTAAGTTGGTTCAGCCGATTTTTCTGCGCTTCCATCAAATCTAGATTTGATTCCAGGTTAGTTCTCAATGTTCTAATTTCAAAAAACACGGGAAATACAACACTCTTACCATATACTAGCTCAAAAGGATATAATCCTGTTGTGCTTCGCCATGTGGTCTGATACGCCTAGAGTGCTTCAGGTAGGATTCCAGCCCAATCCCTTCCATGGATTTTCACGCTCTTGGTGAGGATGGCTTCAATAACCTTATTGGTACTTTCCACTTGGCCATTTTCATGTGGATTATATGGTGGTGTAAATTCTTCAATCTTGCGAGATACAAACTGCGACCCTCCATCAGTGACTATCTCCTTAGGGATCCCAAAGTAAGTGAAAATTTCCTCATACAAGAAATCTTAGACAGCCAGTTCATTGGCCCGGTTCAATGTCTTGGAGTCAACTCACTTGGTCATATAATCTGTACACACCAGGATATAGGTTTTCTAATTTGATGGAGAAATGATAGGCCCTATAAAATCAAGAGCCCATCTCTGAAAAGGATCAACCACCAACTATGATTGCAATGGAATTTAATCTAATCTATTAGGCCAACCCATCCTCTGGAAAATATCACATTCCTATACATACTTTTTGCATCATGGAACAGAGTGGGCCAAAATACCCCATACGGAGTACTTTGTGCCCAGTTCCCTTATTGACGAAAGGCCATCCACAAGGCTCATCATGAAAATCCTTCAAAATGTTGTGAATATCATCTTCTCTCACACATTGCCGAATTTTAAGATCTGGTAAAGTATAAAAGAGATACCCACCTATCCAACAATACCTTGCACTCTGCTGAATGATCCTTCTCTTTTCCCTTTTAGACAGGTGAGGTGGTAACTTCCCTATAACAAGATAATTGGCGATATTTGCATACCAAGGTAATCGAACAGATACTGCAAACATATGTTTGTCAGGAAAAGAATCTTCGACAGGTAAATCATCATCACAATTATTTAGTCAAGATAAAAAATCAGCAGCGACATTCTCCTTACCTGGTTGATCAATAATGATAATATCAAATTGTTGCAATAGAAGTAACCACCTAGTCACACTATCATTTGTGATAGGTTTATTCATTAAGTACCTGATGGCCGATTGATCATTATGTACAAATTTAGGATAACCTGTGATATAATGCCATAATTTGTTGATGGCATAAACAACAACAAGGAATTCATTCTTCGTCACCCGTATAATTGAGCTCAGTAGGAGCCATGTTCTTGCTGATATAGTAGATAGAATATGGATTATGGTCTTCATATTGTCCCAAAACATCGCCAATAGCCGTATACGAAGCATCCGAAGAAATGTGGAAAGGAAGGGCCCAATTAGGCATGCATAAGATAGGAGTTGTAGACAACTGTTTCTTCGATTCTGCAAAAGCAATTTGGAAATTATCAGTCCAAGTAAACTCTGCATCTTTTGTCAATAGGGAAAACATAGGAGATGCTAACTTAGAAAAAATTTCAATAAAACGTCAGTACTAACCAGCATGTCCCATAAATCTGCGTACCTCTCTTTGTGTCCATGGAGTTGGAATATTCAAGATTACCTTTATTTTAGCAAGGTCTACTTGGATTCCTGCAACACATATAAAATGTCCCAAAACCACCCCTTCGCTCATCATCATGTGACATTTTTTTGTACTTAAAGAGAGGTGGGTTTGTTTACAATGTTTCAACACTTTTTCGAGATTTCTTAGAGCTTCATCAAAATCACTTCCATATGGTGTAAAGTCATCCATAAAAATTTCCATGCAGTCATTAACCATATCAGAAAATATACCTATCATAGCTCGTTGAAAAGTTGTCGGTGCATTACACAGCCCAAACAAAAGTACCATGTATGCAAGAGTACCCCAGGGATAGGTGAAGGTGGTTTTATCCTGATCTTCGGGGGAAATTTGTATCTAATTGCATCCGCTAAACCCATCCAAAAAAGAAATGAAAATTTTCCTAGATAATGTGTCCAAAACTTGATTGATAAATGGAAAGGGAAAATTATCCTTTTGTGTAGCTTTATTCAATTCTCTATAATCCACACATATCGACCACTTGCCATTTTTCTTAGGCACAATTACTAGTGGGGAAACCCACTCACTTTCTGAGATTGGATAAATAAATCCCGCGTTTAAAATACTTTGAAGTTATTCCTTCACAATATCCTTCATGTTGGGGTTCATTTTATGTTGGGGCTGGAAAATTGGACGACATATGCTTTTGATATAAATATGATCGGTACACATCTCAGAAGGAATACCCTTCATGTCCGTATATTCCCAAGCAAAGGCCTCCTTGTGTTCTTTCAGCAACTCAACTAAGATTTTAGTCTCTCGAGGTTTCAAATTAGGATTAACGTTCAGGGTCCTTCCTGGCTCGATTTCGATTGGGCTAATTTTAGAATTGACAACTACGAGTATTGTTTTAGTAAGGCTTGTTTCATCTAATACTTCCTCTATAATTTATTCTTGATTGGGCTCATTCATCACATTATCTAGGATCTGGTAGGCTTGTTGGGACACAGTTAAAGGATCACTGATGAGACTGCTGATGGCATCATCTCTAGTCTCATTCTTAAATTTAAGAGCTTTCCTAATAGTAAGAAGGGGGTTGAGCACTTTCTTCCTCAAATTCAACCCATAAAAGAGCTTCAACATCACTGCTTGGCTTAGCCGGTGGGTAAAGTGTAAGGTTTTTAGTTTCAAATCCATCAGAAATTGCCATGGATCCCGATCAGCGGCTGATGTAAGCATCATATTTGGACAGCCACAGTCTACCCAGGATTAATAGATGTCCCCCCAACCAATATTTGGGATGAAGTACAAGGAAATCGATAGGATAATCCCAGGATTCGACATAAATTACAAGATTGTCCAAAGTTCCCTCTGTTCAAATAGTGGATCTGTCAGTCAAATCCAACATAGTGGGGGTTGGTCTAAAGTTGGTGAGCCCTAGTTGTTTCACAGTCTCAATTGTCATAATATTTATTGTTGCACCTAAGTCCACTAAGAGATTTGGAATCATTGTCTGCTCAATTTGTACTGTAATAGTAGGGTTCCTTGGCTCATCATATTTAGCAGGTGGAGTTTTTCCTAGCATTAGTTCTGATCATTTTCCCACCACATGAACTATGATGGGGTCCTTGGGTTTTCTTCCAGGTTTCTTTACGCACAGGTCCCTTACTGCCTTAACATAAATTGGCACATCATTAATGGCCTGCAACAATGTAATTTTGACATAAATATTTTTCAGTTCCCCTAAGAGATCAAAGTGAGGTTTCTCTATTGTCCTAGTTAAAGGAAATCGCTTAGAATATGGTGGATTTGATGGAATACTCATAGGAGCAGTTTTAGCAGGTGTTACATCATTGTCCTTACTAGGAGTTGTTGTGTCATTTACGTTGTTGGGTTGTTTCTCGTTTTGTTTCGTAGCTTGGTCTACCATGGGGGATGGGATATCCTCAATGGCTATTAGTTCTACCACCCTTTCTGATCGCAAGTGCAAATCATTACACTAGATTGTCGTGATAAAGTAGGCTGGCATATTTGGCATTTCCACTTGTTGCACTGCCTTATGATTTGGGTTAAGATTAGGTTGTGCAGGTAGTTGAGGTCGTAGTCAAGGATTATTTGGAAAGGAATTCAGAGGGATTTACAAATGTGGTTGTTGATAATGTGGTGGTGGAGGGAATTGATTTCCTTGAAAAGGCCCTCTCCATCCTTGAGACCAAGGAGCAAGTTGATTTGGATGAGATGTCCATGGTGTAGGATATTGAGCAAGAGGTTGATTAGGATGTTTCCACTAATTGGTAGGGTATTGATATTCCTGTTGGAACTGAGGTTGATTATACATATTATATCAAGTAATGAAAGGTGGAAAAAAATTAAATTCATCCATGGGCCGTGGGGTTTCCATGGCTTCTTCGGAGAGACGAAATAAGCTTGTTCAACCTCTTTGCTTGATACTTGAAGCGATGCTTTGATATTTGGTAATGAAGGAAAAAGTCTAGTATCATGGCTTAATTCACAAAGACCACAAACTTCAATGTTTTCAAGAGGACATTCTTGCAGAGGATGTTTTTTTCTGCACTTAGGACAAAATATGTCTAGTGCTAACTCTTCTTCAGCCTGTTTGTGTTTTGCATTCGTGGAGTCAAAGTGTGAAGCTATAGAGCTCATCACATCGGTCTTAAAATTCTCAAATATATTACCAATTTATGCTCTTGTAGGTCCTCCATTGGATGAATTTTGTGTCCTACTATAACAGCCTGAGTGTGAGTTATGTTTCTAGTAGATCCCAGGGAACATCTATGGAAAAGTTTCACTATATCATTGTATGATTCTCTCGATATATCTCCCTTTCCTAGCATGTTTAGCATGTCTAAGAAGTCATCCCTAATTCCATGAAGCATATAGTTTTCAAAATATCCTGACCCATGTCAGGATGCCCTGATCTCTGGATATTGTACTGAAGTCACTCCACAAAATATTCAAGGATTTCATCTTCTTTATGGGTCATCTTGAAAAGATCCTCCCGTCGTTCTCATGTTTTGCAGTAATCCTAATACTTGTTGAGTAAATTTTGCTTGATCTGATCCCATGTTGTAATGGTTTCTCTACCCAAGCCCATGAACCATCTCAATGCATTCCATTTTAAGGTGGTAGGAAACAATTTCAACTTTTTTGCAGATGAGATGTAATCATAACTTCGGCAGGGGATATCAAATTAGAATAAGAACTCATCTGAATATTCACTGAATAACCCATGGAAAGTTGGAAGAGATGAATGAGGGATATTTTTCATAGGGGATTCATCCTAAATATTCCCAATAGGGAATTCAAGGGTAGTTGCTCCATCGTCGTTATCGTTTTCCATTAAATTCTTTGAATTCCCTCGATTCTCAGGATTCTCCTAATCTTCTGGATCCCCTTGTTCCTTATCTTCAAAATGAAAATTCTCGTACTCTTCCTTTGTCACTATCTGTCTGTTGATCTAGTACATGAATTCTTCTTCTCCTAAGTTATCTGCAACACTCCCCTGGTCCTCGACCCCTCTCCTGGAATATGGTTTTACGTCTAGTTTTGTTATTGAAATCAGATATTCAACCTTGGTTGTTTCAATAGATGATTCAATAAGAGGAGGAGTCAGATAGGGATTCCTTCTTCGTGGATCAACACTCCTTCATCCAAACCTTGAGGCCGAATAATCTGCTTTGGAAATTAACTCATATATGAATGTTGGCCTCCCAAATTGTACTTCTCCACTACCACATCCCCTCCCAGATGTGGGGTTAGTATCCTTGGGGGTTTCATGTTCTTTTCCTCTCCTATTCATGAAGACTTACATTTCATATATTTCCCTGAGGCTCAAATCCCGCTGCAGTTTGTCAAACGATGTGTATATCTTCAATACGTCTTACCACCTTGAAACCTCAAGAACAAGGCTACAAAAAGGAAATAAAACATTGTCAATTATTCTCTTATGTCTATCAATCTCCTTCCCCGAAAACGACACTAAAATTTTGGTGGATTTAATCATCCAATTAATTAGGCAACTAAAGTTCTCAATACATTAATTGTCAACCCAGAGAAGTCTATTTATTTCAAAGGCAATCAAGCAAAGTCTATGCATAAACACTAAGCTTCTGACACTAATTCTCATACAATCACCCAATTCAACCAATGATTAAAGAAATAATATAATTTCTAAAACTGTTATAGGACTCCTTCCTTATTGAATACTGCTAATTCAATATTCAAGAATAATTACTGCTAATTCATTAATCCTTAACAACAAGTTACTCTGTGAAGAGGAAAGCAAACACTCCAAGCAGAATGGAAACCTGATAAATCGTATATTACTTTTGCAAGAAATTAAATCCTATATTACTTTTGCAAAAATAAAGATTAAATGGAATCACCACTCATGCAGGAATGAAAGATCTATTACTATGTAGTTAACACATATCCAAACTCTTAGATTCTCAAATTGGTCTAATCATGCAGTGCAACCAAACATCATTATAAACATGTCAGCAGTAAATAATGATAACAAGTTCAACCTATGATATCGATCCAAAAAGAAATCAAGTCTATTTCAGCACTTCTTATCAAGAAATCAATTGCATACCTCAAAATAAATCACACATGTCAATTAACCATCTAATTCAATGATGCCAAATTCACGAACTCAAATCAATTGACTGTTTCAGCAATATATTAACACTACCTGTGACTAATGGATCCAATTAACACGCCACTATATTAATCTATAAATAAATATTGTATTAGCAATTTATTATAGTAAGAAAATTAAGAAATCCTACAGTTAATCAAACTAGGAAACTCTGCAAGAAGGTGGGCCCTTTCCTCCCAACGGAGCTGCCTTAAAAACTAGAAAGAATGAATGCTCAGGAAATTAATAAGACATTGCCAATTTTATTAAGAAATCAGTTTTCCAGTTACACTGCCAATCCTCCAACAACAACTTACAAAATGAATTCAAGAATTAACCAAATGATACCAAACACTCTCTGCTTATCTCTTTTTAAAGCTACAATGTTCCTATAATAGATTGTAGATCCCCTTAATTCGAACGGCCTGAGAATCTTCATTCTCAGGCAGTTCGTGAAAACAGAAATTGTTACAGAAATAATGACCAATGTAATCCTTTTCAATGATCTATGCCATACAATTTTCCCTTAACATAGTAGGCCACGTGGATGGATGGATGGGTTGTTCAGGCCTAGAAGATATCCTTTTGTTAACTAACTGAGCTGATATGTTCTGGAATGAGTCTGAAGAAGAGGTCGAAGCATATTATGAGAATTCTCCTTATGCGTGTTTCATCAAGATAGTGCATCAAATGTCCAATATCTACATTCATCCTCATTGATCCATCAGTAAATACCTTAACAAGGAAACATCACCCTAATTTACAAGTAAACTATGCATTAATATAACAAGTTGGGTAATAGATTATACCTGCTCCAAGGTGATGTCTTTATTAGTAAATAGGCAATATGGCTGAATTAATAAAGGGAAAGGAAGTGGAAAATGATATGGAAAAGGTAGGGAAAAGGGAGAATTCCAACATCCAACAAATATTAAGAGAGAAAAGCAGACAGGGAAGGAATCAAATGTTTCCCCCTCTTTTGTAATTTGGAACTATTGTTTGGATAAAGTAGTTTTTGGAAACTACAAGAATATTGTAATGAAAAAAAAAAATTCTTTTGGAGAAATTACAATAAGAGCACGTATTTGTTCAAAGTACTTAGCACATAAATATTTGATAGGTATGGAGTCCAACCAGCCATAACAATGAATATTTTGATTTATTTCTTCGAAATATCGAATATAAAGTTTTTTTTCTTTGGAAAGAAAAAGGAAAAAACAATCAATTTGAAAAGCATTCACAGATACAAACAACCATTTTCTCTTTTATGGCTAGTTTTAAATTGGGTTTTGCATGCATGTCTAAGAATTTATTCCTTTTATTTAGTTTAGTTTAAATTATTTTCCTTTCCATTTGATATGCTACTAATGATTGCACAACCTATTAGTAGGTTCATTTTGTAGAGTGTGAGAAATCACAAACAACAGATATCGCTTAAGTGACGCCCCTAACATCAATTGGGTGTCAATACCATAGCATAGACATTGGCGGCATGTCGCTTAAGAAACTCCATGGACATGTTTTTCAAGTGTTCTATGTTGCTTAGGAGTTGGCAACAATTCAATTAGATGTCGGCCCTACGTCGATTGGATGTCCCTTGAGCATCCAATTCATGACATGCTCTAACTATTTTTTTCAATCATCAAATGGTATAACATAAAATTTGTCACAACCTAGTGATGCATGTCCAACTGCAAGCTCAACGGTTTATTTTATAAGAGATAGATTCATATTCGATGCTTAATTGACATTTTAAACTTCGACTTTTGACCCCAAATGTAGTAGTGTTCCATCTTGGCTCCTATGACATGCAAGTTTCTATGTCTTTGTTTTAGGAAGGGAGTGCTCCTTAAAATTTTCTTAATTCATCATACCTCCCATTGAAAAAAAAATTAAATAATTCTTCCACTTTCTACCTTGTAAAAACAATTATTCTTTATAATGCATAATCTCATTTTAATTAACTTATTAATACTTTATCAAAGTTGTTGTTATGTCTAGTGTTTGTATCCATTAAACATAAAAAAAAAACTATTTAAAAGAATAGAGTAACAATTTTGATGTATGATCCCATGGGGTGTAGAATAGATGGTGACTGGGTGTATGGTTAAGGCACTCCTTGTGTTAGGTCACCGGTTCCAAACTCTTTAGATACCGACTTACAAAAAAAAATTATGTTTAAAAATTTAGAGTTAAGATGGATCTATGCTAGTTTTTTTATATTAAATACAAATATCATTTCATTTTTAATTTTAACTAATGTATATGTACATACCATATATTGTATGATTTGGAGTACTTAAATTGATTTTTTCTTTATCGACACCTCTTCTCACCATAAGATTCAAACTTCACATGCAGTGAACAAATCCACATATATGTGTTTGTGTGTGTAAAGCATTTTATATTAGGGTGGACTGCTATATATAAAATTTACCAATTTATTAATTCAAGTTAAGATAAATTTATATTAATTTTTTTAAATATTGAATATATTTTTTACATTAATATAACAAGTAATCATCTTTTTTTTAAATAAAAGTTTTAAAAAGTAAATAAATTATTTATTTATTTATTTATAAACTCTTATACATGTCATCGTACACTTTATTTATCTAAATGTAATTATACTTTATATTTTCAGTAAATTACAATATTTAAAATAATGTCTTTATTTTTATTTTTAACAAACTTATTAAATTTACTAAATAGTAAGTACATGTCATACAATACACAACTTGTTAATCGAAGTAAATGATGCATCTCTTTCTCACCACCTCTACCCACTATAAGGTTCAACATATATGACCTTTACCATTGTCACATGCACATACACATGCAATGAACAACTCCACTTGTTTAAATAAAAATATTGTAAAATATGTGAAGTGTGACTATTGTATCCATAGTGGAATATGTGACATAAGAGTATGTAGTTAATTAGCTAATGTCAACATAGTTACATCTAAATACTAAGCTGACATCAGATATTTAGATCTAAACACTAAATCCCATCATATCAATATGAATGTTTTAGATCTTTAATTATTTGCATTTTATATTAAAAACTAACTATATGAAATTTGCCACTATTAATTAAGAAAATAAATAAGTTTCAATTTTACATATTCACACTTATTCTATATGTGTTTTATTAATTAAAAAAATAACACTTCTTCTTATTTAATTTAAACTATGATGGAATGTTCATACTTTAAACTAATTAGAGTTTAATGGATCAATAGCCCCATCGTTGTAGTATGCAAAAACCATATAGTTGTGCATTCTCTCTCTCCAACAAAATTATGGCATAGATCTTCTTAACTCTACGAGCTTCTTCCATACATTTTCTAAGAAGGCGCAAAGGAACATCGAAAGGAAAAATAAAAATAACAACCCCATACAAGGAAAAAACATGTCCAACATGATTTGAACTTGGGTTTTCATCACAACCATTATTCTAAGTTACCACTAAACCATGCCATGACCATATAGATATCGTATATGTCAACACAATGTGTAAATACTATATTTTTCTATTTATAAAAGAAAAATGAAAATATTAATGTGGAATAGAATCCCAACAAAGGATATGCTATTGAAATAATAACCACAAATTAAAGCAGACCCACAGACATGACTCAAAAACTATGAGCAATGTTAACCACAAGGAGAAAAAAAATGTCCAGAGAGTAGGGGAAGACAAAAGAAGATTTAGTGAAAGAATTATGCAACGAAGCAAAGCAATGAAGGGGAAATGAACACAATAAATTTAATCTGAGATCAACATAAGAAAAAAGAAGCTTTCCTTGTTGAAGAGAAGATCAATAAAGATACATCAATTTTAAAATTTTAAAATTGTAAACATATTTAAGTTTTTAACCATTTTGTTAAAATACCTAGTCCTAAAGTATTTGTTTGAACTCTAGACAAATAAAATTAAAGTTAACCATTTTATTAACGTACCTAGTCCCAATGTATTTATTTGAAGTCTAGAGGAATGAACCTACCAAGTGAAATGCACTTTGCAGCTAAAAATTACTATGTATAGTCACATAAACCATGAATGTAATGAGCATAAAAAAGCATCTCATTATTGCCGATTTGTGGCACAATTTTGATGCTAGTTTCAACTTTCTTTAGTTGTATCGACTTGTAACTCTGGAATAAGGGAGGAAGGGAAAAACCTAGTGAGTTACATACTAATTAGGATTGAATACAATGATACAAGGTGATTGCATGGCCACTGGTTTGATGTAATGTGTATGTGTGTAGACATGTTGGCTAGTTAAGGAAACACAACTTTCCATTCATATGGTTGATGTTAATAATTCAAATTGAACACCATCCATCATCTCCATCCAATACTTATAGAATAAGTGGTAAGTTGGATGAGAAGAAATATGGTAAACATGCTTTTCCTACTCGACTCACACTATCCTATGTATGACACATTTCATTAAAATAGATAAATGACTCACATGCAATGGATGAATCTTGCTTGAATTTGGTTACAACATGTTTTCATTCTACAAAATTACATAAATTGTGTTGTTGAATTCCCATCTATAAACCACATGCGGCATGTCACATTTTGGTTGGATTGAATACTAGATATGTTTTAGGGATTGTAATTCTTTGGTTGAATGCCTTGTTTATTTTATACTTCATAGATATGAGAAATGGGGCATGTGGGCACATCGACGGGATATTGTTAACTTCGCATCAAGTGTAATCAATTTTTTTTTGTGCATTGAGAAGAACAATGTTCCTATGATATGTGAGGGAGGAGGCATCATGTATCTTGCACTAACCTTGTACAATTTGTCTTGATTGTTGGCTTAAGAAGTATTGTTCTTGAGCAAACCTTTCAGAGGCATGGAGGGAAGTAACATCAATTGAGGAGGGACATATATGCACAACCACAACTCGTGCATATGATCAAACATGATGTCCTTGTCATAGATTTCGAAAAATGTGGGGGTAAATGTATATTCTATGACTTCAAGGGGGGCATGTATGGGGTTATGTATATATATAGATACAGAGAGAGAGAGAGAGAGAGAGAGAGATGTATATGTAATAGGTAAAAGTGGCCAACTTACTAAAGGGCTCACGCATGCAATGAATGAATAGACATATATACAGGTCATGTGGTCATTATGGATAGGCGATTTGGATATATGAATGTATTGGGATATTTGGAGTAGGTTTTCCTATTATTTAAGGTGTTATGGCATAATTCATCTATATTAGATATCTTTTCTTTTTATATTTTTTGAATCTCCTACATGAATGCTTAGCTTAGCGAAGTCATCACATTTCTTTATTGAATCTTTTAACTTTTTATTATCATTCTGCAATTTGGAAAATATTATGTAACAAATACTTAAGATAACTAATAAAGTACATATAGTGCGAGTGTAGAGAAAAACTACAAAATATATGATATATATGACACAATAACTCTTTAAATTATAGGAAAACATATTCCAAAAAAACCAATACATTCATCAACAAAATCAATTGATAAAGCACATAGCACATTCATCAACTTTCCAATCATGCAGTCCATGTTGAAGAGATCAGGGTAGTAACCTAAACATCTCCCATAGTCAAGTTGTGCAGTGCATCTGTCGGTTATCTTCAAACTCCTTGGAATCCACCTCTATCATAATTTTATTAAGGCTCTCTTCCATTGATTTCAGTCGCTTGTAAAATTGAACGTTGGCCATGCTTGGACTACACAAATGATAGGGGAGATTGGTCAGCTCCGCCTACCATTCACATGGCGTGGAGATGATTTTTTTGACATTGGTTGGCAGCAATTTATTGATGCTTATCCCTTGAATTTGCATCAGTTTCATAGCCAAAACAGGGATCCCAACCATGGATTTATTGATCTTTTTGAGCTTCGGATGGTTGTCAAATAATACTTTCTCTTTCTTTCGTGCCTCCTTGTTTGTTTTGTTGCCAACATAGTTTACCACGCAAATGAATCCCAAGCATATGCCAACATCATTCATAGTCACCTTATCCCAAAACCCTTCCGGCATCTGGTTGCATTTCATCACCATGGCCAGAGTTTGCTCGCCATGCTCGTCCACACTCTTCAACATTCTGATTGATTCATAGCTGGAGAAATCCACATCTGACGATATGAAATTGAGTATAATACTCTCCTCTAGATTTATGTAATGCATTATGATTTCTCGAATTTGTTCATATATATCCGAGGGTTTCCCTGGTATGGGAACCTAGGTTACACATGTCAACCCCAGCATTGTTAGATCCGGGAAACTCACTTCCGCTAAGAAACTATGTAAATTTTTTGCATGAGGTATGGATTAATCCCAACAAATATATTTGTATTCTTCTTTGATGAATGTTATAGGCTTATACTAGGTGCATTTTGTTAGGTTCAAGGAAACCTTGACAAGGAATAGGCAACCTTCAATTTATTATATTGGTTCTCTTTTTTTCAGTCTTCATTAGAGCAAATTTGGGGTCTAAAATGGGCCTCATAAGAATACGAGCCAGCTCATAAGAAAAAGAGTCAACCATAACGGTTAACATGGCAGATTTGACATTAAAAAATTTACTTTATAATTCATATTTTCAACATATCTCCCTGTCGTTTTATTCAAATATCTAGTGGGAGAACTCGTTGGATGCGGAATTAAATTCTGCATGTACCGAGTGCTACCGTTCGACATTTGAGTAAAACAACAAGAATATATGTTTAAAATACGAAGAAAATTTTAGTTTTTTTCTCTTTTCCTCCAAAATTCATAAATATTATTTTATTATTTTCTACAGGAGGCCCATTTTAGACCTCAAATTTTATCTAATGTAGTTTTGGGTGTTTAAATTTTTTAGGGTTAAGGTATGGATCTATGTTAGTTGTAAGCATAGATCCTTCTCAACCTTTTACATTATATTAAGCATTATAAATCAGTGCAAACTTCTACCTTTTAAGGGATAAAATGGATCATTGTTAATTTATTTTTCTTTTATTGGTATAGGGTTTTTTAGTAGCTTGCATTTTTAGATGCAAAAATTCTAAGTAGTATTTGTATTTTAAGCCCAAAAAATACAGGTAATGTTTATTTGGTTCACTGCAACTATTGATGAGATGAAGCTTATGGATAGGGTTGTTTAGTGCATCCTGAAATAAGGTGAAAATAGCTTTCAATGTGGCCATGTATCTAACTAGTTTGGATGAAAGGTAAGATGCTTTAAAAAATAGTGTTATTGTAGGAACAACAAAGTGTGAAAGCTCAGTTTGTCTGGCTAATGGGCCTAGGTGGAGTAGGAAAGAGATACAGATATGGTCATAAGAATCATGCCTTCTTTCAGCTTCATTCACTACAACTATTAGAATATTTGGTAGATGAGTTCTTAATGTCCTGTGATGGATGGCCTTTATCTTTGAAAGTGATTGGGGCACTACTTTGTGGAAAAAATGACAAATCTAAGTGGAAAGACGGGTTTGATAGACTTCAACAAGTCAAAGTTTCCACTGAGATACATAAGAGACTAAAAATAGTAATGAGAAGGTAGGGATATGGCTATAAGGATATGGAATGGATCAGGGTGGAAAGGTTCTATGGGGACTCAAAATCTAGAGAAAAGTGTTTTGTTGGGGTGAAAAGTGAAAATAGGTTAAGGATACTTGATCAAATTTAAGATTTGGGAAGAATTTTTGCATGCTCCTTACAGGGACGCGGGCGACCCGACTCAGAGTCAATAAATTTGCAAATTTGCAAATGTATAGGGATGAGGGCGACGAGACTCACATCATTTTTTAATCGGTGCACAATAAAAGGAGTAAACACATGGAACATTTTAATTGTCTTGAACAACTAGGAATCCTAGAACAATGATTAAGAGATAAGATCTCATAGTGAAAAACGTCTATGGTGTAAAAATGAAGGATGGTTGTACTTCCTCGTGATTATTTATTTTTTATATTTAAAATGGTTCTTGATATTTAAATTGGTATTACTTTAGTTAAATCTTGCTATCTCATTCGGTTAAGGTGTGGGTCTCGTTAGAAGGGCGACCCGGGTTCAACTCCTCTTAGCTAGTTGGGAGGAGACACCCAGAATCGAACCAATTGAGGGTTAGTGTGGCCCAGGCCGGGTGTGATTCCCAAGTTATTTTGATGGCTTAGATGCCCCTGGGTCATGTTTTCTTAGACCAAAGGTCACTCCCGTAAATCAGGGAATTCTAGCCAAAAAGAAATAAATTGGTATTACTTTATTTACTGATGTTTAAAAAACTTTAATGGTAATGTTAATGTTTATATGGTTTCTTAAAACATAAGTTTATGTTAGATAACGTTTTGGAATTATATATATTATGTTAGATAACATTTTGGAGTTATATATAGAGAGAGGGGTATTACTTTATTTTATATGATTAAAAAAATGGTAATGATATTTTTTATAGGTTTTCTTATCATTTTCATATATATATCTACAATTTTATTTAGTAATAAACTAAGATATAATTTTCAGATGTTATGTAGCATTTCTCAAACATAACTGTCTAAAAAATTTCAAAGACATAAAACATCCATTACATATTCTTAATAATATCTATTACAGATTCAAAATACAACAATCCAAAAAAAACAACCATGGCATATTCATTGTAAAATCTATCCAAAAGCTTCCCAAAAGTATCCATTTATCAGATCTACACATCTTCATATCAAGAGATCTTGTTGAAGCTAAGATCTTGTAAAGACTCTATCACTGTTCTTGGATCTTCCTTACAAATCATGAAATGGAGCATGATAATACTCCCATATCTTCCCATCATATTCCTCCCTTATGAAACAACAACCAAACTGCATGGATACCCCAGCTTTTGATAATTCATCAACTTCTATATTCCTTTCTTTCTAAACATGATTAAAAGTAATCCACTCCATATTTGATTTTAGCCTTTTGACTTCATCCAAAATCTGCATCAAGTATATATTCCTACATAGTTGTTCTTCTCTAATACATTTGATAGTCAGCATCAAATCCCCACAAACCTGTAAACACTTGATTTTTTTTTCTTTCGCCAGTCCCGACAATAACCAAAGGGAACTCAACTCTGCATAATTGTTTGATCCCAATACAGGACTTGCCCTGAATAATATCTTATGTTCATTTGTCAAATTAAGAGTGCCTCCCACTCCACATGCATTTTAATATTACTGTGCCACTCCATCAAAAACATACCAAGGAATGTTCCTATCAATATCCTCTATTTGTATCCTCTGACTTGTTATTCCCGGACTGCTCTATGGAAAACAAAGTAGAAAATCAATACTTTGGCCTGCGCATTGAAGAAGAGAAATCAATTTATCCTGAAAAAAGCACATGTTCCTCGCTAACTAGATTTTCCATGCTACAATTAACAACAATGCTCTATAGTCACTCAAAGATATATTATGACATTAGAACCATAAGCACTTGAAAACCATTGAACCAAACCATCTGCAATTAATTCGAAGTAACTGAGCAATTTCTTTCCAAAATTCATGCACATATCTATAGTTTACTAATATATGTAAATTTGTCTCATCATCACTCTTACATAGACAACATCTACTAGGCCTAGCCCAATAACTTCTTTGCAACACATCCTAGGTTAATGCTTTATTTCGTAGCAAGAACCACATTAATATATTTTCCTTGGGAGGACATTGAAATTTTCAAATATCCCTCCACCACCACATCAGTTCCTCATTGTGCTCTTAAGACAATAGCTTTTCATAACGAACTTTTGCAATATAATAACCACAAGGATCAATTTTCCATACAAGAGAGTCTTGAAAGTGTCGAAGACGCACATGACATTTCTTTAGATTAGCAATGAAATTTCTCCACTAAATAAAGTCCCCATCCCTGAAGCCAAGATGAATTTCATTTAACCACCCTTGCCCCATCAAAGAGAAAAGTAGTTTGATATGAAATTTGATTTAGAGTGTACAATCCTCTATGTCATAAATTCATGACCGTATGATTTGGAATTATATAAAGACCCTCACTTCCAATCCAAGGATCTTTGTCCACTCGTAAACTCTGACCATTTACCACTCTCTATGCACGATCATTCCCATTTAGCTTAAAATAAAGGATAACTTCTTTCCAAGTAACTAGCAGATTTTGAATTGATTTGTTTGGATTCCTTATCCATTCAAGAACTGTGGATGGATCAATATATTTCGTATTAAACACATTCCTCCATATACCTGTACCACTGATCAATCTACAAACATTCTTAGCCATCAACGCCTTTGAGAATGAAATATATTTTTTATGCCCCATCCTCCTTTCCTTTTTTAATTTCCTAATGATTTCCACTTTATCCATGTTTTCCCCTGATTGTCTAACCTACTAGACCAGAAAAACGGAACGCTTAACTTCCTGATTTGATCTAAAACACCTTTTGGAATCCATGATAACAACATCCAGAAAACAAGAGTAGCCTCCAAAATTGCTTTCACTAGGACTAGCCTCCCACCTTTGGAAATCCACTTGTAACTCTAATTTGATATTCTCTTCTCACATTTTTCTATCAACCAGTCCCAATATTTTTTAAGATAAGAGTTTGGTTTTAACCTAAAAACCAAATATTTAATACCCTCATCAAAATCATCCGATGGAAACTTGAAAATAGTCATGAACTAGTTCAATTCTTGTTCTTCAATCCTTTCCCCCATGATCATAGATTTCCTCTCATTAACCTTTATTCCAGTATCCAAATTAAAATTTCATCGACAAATCGAATATGCATAAGCCAAAAATTACCACCTAAATTCAAACCTTTATATCCACCATTCATTTTTGCTTCTATAATACTTTTTTTGAGTCTTTCTGCTACCAGCAGAGATAATAAAGGAGCAAGTATAAAACCTTGTCTAATACCTCGTGGTGGATGAAAATTTTTATAATCTACCATATTGATCAACACATAAAAAAGATACAAATAACATGCATCCCATTACCCATCTAATAAAGGGAAAATTGAACCCTAGCTAAGACAATACCAATCTCAAATAAGCCCAACTTACCCAATCATAAGCTTATTCAGTCAATTTCGATGACTATCGATCTCTATTTTTTCACTCTAATATAGTGCAATCACTCTCGTGCTACTCCAATAGCCTTGTGCATTTGCATACCTGGAAAGAAACCAAATTGTTCAGCAGATATGTTTGCAGATAAAAAGGGTTTAATTCTTCTGGAAATGATTGTTGCCACAATCTTATTATAAGGTTTTGGGTCAAGAGCGATGAATGTAGAATTGAATATTGCAATAATATTCCCACTTTTCCAGGATCCTTGACCACCCAAAGTAAGTCCTTCCCCAACACATCATAAAGGTCTATATAGAACTTCATCGGCATCCCATCAGGACCAGGAATTTTGTCCTTTTTCATGTTATGAATAACCTCCTAAATTTATTTACTCGTAACTTTCTCCATCAAGGACTGATTATCCTCAGCACTGACAAACTACATAAATAGTTGAGCTATTCTAACAGCTTCAACGACTTTATCTCTACCCTCTTAATTGAACATATTGTCAAAATGTTTAATTCCAGCCTCATCAATATTTTCAGAACAATTAAACTCTTCCCCTGAATCACTGGATATTTTCCATATCGAATTCGCATTCTACCTATGATTCACAAAATGATGAAATAATTTTTCATTCTCATCACCTTTGGCCAACCATAATGCTCTACTCTTAAAGCGCAAATCAACTTCCCTATACTCTAATATTTTTTGTCGGTGCTTCTCCATCTCCACCACAAATTTCTTAGATTCCTCTTATATAAACCATGATCCTTCATCATCATTCCAAATTTCCAACTAAACCTCAATATTTGAAAGTTCTTTGTTCTTTTTAACCCTCAAATCAACTAACCAATCAATAGAAATATTTTTTGCTAATTGGAGATATTTCATAAATTGAATTGCAACAAACTCTCTACAATTATTATCATAAGGGATCCAGGCTAATCCATATTTATGTGAAAACAAAATGAAACAACATACATAAAACCATATACATATATATATTGCAAGGAACACAGTCATAAAGTAAACCCATATTCTATTAAATGAATGAAACAGAACATACTGCAAAATAAAAGTAGTTAGAATGGTGGTAGCTATATCTCTGAGAATAGATGTGGTGAATAAGCTCATTCGTGACAAGATGATCACAAAATGAGACTGAAGGGCCTTTTTATCATAAACATGAGGGAAAAAACAATAAAAATAAAAAACCTGACCCTAGGATATGAACCATAAAAAGGTTTGCGGGCCCCGAGGTGGTTAGTTGAGGTGTCAACTTCTCGAGGGCATAAATTTTACATACGATATTCATTTAGGGAATTCGGTAGCTTTTTGGAAAGGACTAGCTTATAAGTACACATTTCACCCATCGAGTCTTGCCTCCAGCTATAATTTGACAATGGCGTCACCAATAAATGTCATTTAGGGCCTCAAAACAACCCATACGTTTTGGACACGAAAATTCATAAAAATTGTCAAACTGGAAAAACTATCTTGAGCTCGTGGAATAGGTGGGACTCTGATATTTTGAGATTTTGACAATGGCGTCAACAATAAATGTCATTTAGGGCCTCAAAACAACCCATAAGTTTTGGACACGAAAATTCGTAAAAATTGTCAAACTGGAAAAACTATCTTGAGCTCGTGGAATAGGTGGGACTCTAATATTTTGAGAGATTTTCACAGAGATCTAGAGACAAAGATAAAATTCACACTAAGTCTAATAGAGATCAAAATAATTGAGCAAGAAAAATATAGAAGAAAAAACTGTGTTACAACACAAGAGAATGAAGAACAATTGGAAAAATTTCCATTACGTCATTATTCAGTAAAATGTGTACATAAATAATCCATATCCAAAGGAGAAATCAGTGAACCTAAACAGGATGTTGGAATCCACACAAGTGGCAAGCTTAGTTTGCATTGGAACCATCTCCCAATAAGGTCTAATGGCCACCGATGATGAATGGCTAGTCAACTGAGGTGGACTAGCACATGACTAAGTCATTGAGGATAGAAATTAGGGAAGGAGACTCCAAGGAGGCACAATACTGACTTGTAGTGGTCAAAATAGGCGCTCATGCACTCAGTGGCAGTGAAACTAGGTATAACAGTTAGTTAACTAGGCAATCAAGGGGACAAGGTGCCCTAAATCATGGAAATGACTGTGCTAACTCCTAAAATCATGCATGAGGGCACCTTTGGAATTTAGTGATGTAACCAAGGAGCTCTGAGTGGATAAGAGGGATAATGATGACCAAATTTAAGCTCTAGGGGGGCTAAATTAAGGACTAGGTGCTAGGAGAATCAACTACCAATGCATGGATTCATGGAGTGCTGCATGGAATGCATGCATGCATGAAAAATGCATGAAAAGCATGCAAAACCAAGATGATATGGTTAGAATATTCCAACACCCCCCCTTAAACCTGACTATGTGAGGAAAGATCAGAAATAGGGCCCTGGTATCAGAGACCAAAGGTCACCCTTTACAAATTTATTAGACCATTTAAGTAAGGAAAGAGGGAAAACCCGGTGGGAACAAAACCCCACCTCAATATGGACATGAAACACACCAAAAATTGTTGCTCAGGACTCAAGTAGGTGTGATGCTTGATTCAATTTATGGAGGTATCTTCATCTTGGGAAGAAGTGGATCATGCTCCAAAAACATGTGCTTGAATTCTCCTTCAGTGGATGTAGGCGAATATGGAGGCTTTCTGAAGTTGCTCTTCAAAGCAAACATGGTGCTAACAAATCCAAAAATATGAAGATCATCCTACAACCTATAATTCGAACTAGCTGCGGTAGGATCAACTCCAAGAATGTGTAAATGGTTCTTTGATATCTCCTTTGAACCAACAGGGATGAGATCAAAACCAAAATCACCAAAATATGCCCGAGACTTGAACCCAAGCAAATGGTAGTGTCCTCCATCTTCAGTGAAACTCTAAGAACATGTGCCAATGATCAAATAGAAGTTCATAGGAAGCATGTGATCAAGGAGGGAGAATGCATCACCTCCAAAATATGATTTAACCTCCAAAATATTCAGTAGATCATCATTCTGCACACCAGTAGACTCATGGAAAGTGGAGAATTCGAAACTCTCTTAAATATCTAAAGTAGTAACTGACATATCTTGCTCAGAATTCGAAATAGAAGAGATTGAGAACATGAGTGAGGAATGGATAATCTCCCCAAAAGGATCAGCTTCATTAGTTGTATCACTTTCATCTACATCAACTACATGGGAAAGGGAAAATTCAAAATTGTCTTCAAATTCTATAGAAACAGAGGAAGGAATGTCTTCAACAAGAACTTTCTGTGTTGAATCTACAACTTCTTCTTCATCTTGAACAACTTCATCATGAGAGATAATTGAGGCCGAGACATAATTAGAGAGAACACTCAAGGAGGTATCACTGGGATTGTTCTCCAAATGATTTGCACCAATATCTTCACTCTTCATGCCAAATGATTTGTCTAGATGGGCCCATAGATCACTTGGATATTCAACAGTTTCTATGAGGTAGCGCATACTAGGAGACATAGCAATACACATTAGTCCAAAGCCTCTATCACATTCATTTAGCCAATCATTATCCTCTTCATAGGAAGAAAAATATCTCATAACATCAATACACATATCAAAAAGACTCTGTCTCTTCATATATGCTATCATCTTTGGTTTCCACTCATGATAGTTGAATGGGAAGAGAGGAGGAATTGCTTTCAGATTCATGGAAGCTGTTGTACAATACCTGCATAAAAAAGATCTGAAAAACTCTCCAAAATATTACTTTGCTCAGCAAATCTCTAATACCATGTGAAATTTTGTGAGATTCTCAGAAATATATAGAGACAAAGATAAAATTCACACTAAGTCTAACAAAGATCAAAAGAATTGAGCACGAAAAATAGAGAAGAAAAAACGGTGTTACAACACAAGAGAATGAAGAACAATTGGAAAAACTTCCATTACGTCATTATTCAGTAAAATGTGTACATAAATAAAACATATCCAAAGGAGAAATTCGTGAGCCTAAAGAGGTTGTTGTAATCCACACAAGTGGCAGGCTTAGTTTGCATTGGAACCATGTCCTGATAAGGTCTAATGGCCACCGATGATGAATGGCTAGTCAACTGAGGTGGACTGGTGCATGACTGAGTCATTGGGGATGGAAATTAGGGAAGGAGACTCCAAGGAGGTGCAATACTGACTTGTAGTGGCCAAAATAGGCGCTCATACACTCAGTGGTAGTGAAACTAGGTGTAATAGTCAGTTAACTAGGCAATCAAGGGGACAAGGTGCCCTAAATCATGGAACTGATTGTGCTAACTCCTAAAATCATGCATGAGGGCGCCTTTGGACTTTATTGATGTAACCAAGGTTATCTGAGTGGATAAGAGGGATAATGATGACCAAATTTAATCTCTAGGGAGGCTAAATTAAGGATTAGGTGCTGGGAGACTCAACTACCAATGTATGGATGCATGGAGTGCTGCATGCATGCAAAGCATGCAAAACCAATATGAGATGGTTAGAATATTCCAACAGGGACACCACCAATATACATTTAGAGAAACCCTTTGACCTAAAAAGATGGAAATATGGAAAAAATATTTTGAGCTAGTGGAATAGGTGGGTGGCCACCAATATCCATCTAGATAACAGGCCGACTTAAGGAGTTAAATAAATTTTGAGTCATGAATCCAGAGAGAATTAAACTTAAATGAATTAGAAGGTCTCTTTCCTACTCCTGCTAATTCAAGAAAAATCGAAATATGATCATAATCACCTCCCATCGCCACCCTTTACCTGATTCGCATAAGAAGATCCATCAAGCTTTCACTGATTAAAAACCGATCAAGCCGCTTCACAATTCTGGCTGACCGCACTCTCATGTTGCTCCAAGTTGGACATGGCTTTATCAAAGCAATATCTAACATCCCTTTTGATTTTAATTTTTGAAGAAAATAGTCAGAAAGACTATTCTTCAACGAAGAGGCCCCCCAAACCTCAGAACATCCTAAAGAGAATTCTTTCTTCTCAAAATATCCTTCAAAAAAATATTGTCCCAGAATAAGAATCTATCAGTGTATTGGCCATATATATTAATGAAGAGGAATTCCTTCCCTAATTCTTAAGAAAACAAAACAACACCTATCCCAGATTCCACCACCCAGGAAGAAGGTAGCTACATACTGTGCTTACATCAAGCTGAAAACAAGCCTCTAGGGTGACCCTTTGCATCAATAAAACTAAAATCCTATCCACCAATGATCTTAGCTAACTCCTTTATGATCTTTTCTCCTTCACCCATTATTTCTTGAAGAAATAAAACATCAGGATTTATATAATCCACCAATCTTAGAAAAACTAGCTTCTTAGATGGGCTAGCCATCCCTCGACAATTTAAGGGGTAAATAATCATTAAGTACCCACATTCGGGGAAGCTATTTCTCTAAGTTCCCGTTCAATTGATTTCTACGAACATGTTTCCTTATCCCAAGCAGCTTTCTCTCGATCCTTATGAAAAAATGCCTTTCCGCGTCTTGCACCAGTTAAAATACTTCCTGAATTCAATCCTAACCCACTTGAATATTTTAAGACCATGTATCCTCAAAATACCCTTTCCTATAATGAATCTTACTTTTATAATCTTCTTCCACCAAATCCTTTGGATTTGATACATATTTACTCAAGGAACTATTAATATAATAAAAATGCATACCCTTCAGATAAGGAGTTTTTTTTTCCAAACTAATCAGTTAAAATAAAATTACCAAGATTATTTTTTACATTCCCCACTATAGAATCCCCCACTACCCCAGCAACACAAGCAAATAAATCATTTTTCTACCCAGAATCCAGGTTTGGAAACTGCTCAAAACTTAAGGGAATCAATTCATCAATTGGATTACCTAGAGAAACCTCTCTGATGAGATCTTATTTTTCCATAACCTAACTTGTTTATTCAAATGTTTGGTCTTTCTTATTTCGCAACCCTCTGGAAGCCTAAAAGAGTCCTCATACTCTTGACAATTTGTTTCCTCTTATAGTATGGAAACCCTCTCTTTATCCACCTTCAACCTTGTATCCCATGTGGCTTTATCCTTATCTTTCACAACTTTATTTTCTTCCCAAATCCTCCCTCTGAAGCTCACATAACAATCAACTATAAGATGTCCATAAAAATGACATATGCTACATTTAAATGGTATGCCCTAATAATCCAACACTTGGATGTGCATTGTAACACCCCAATTTTTTACCTCGTTGCATTAAAACTGTAAATGATGTAATATCATTATAAAATCATGGTGAGGATATCAAGGCCAAGGCCCCACCATCGATTTTTTGTTCTCATATTGGAAATTAAAAATCTATGTGTGTGAATTGTGTGCTAGGAGGGCACAATGGAAATTACAAATATAATGTAAATATGTATTTTAATAAAATACCCACAACTAGGTATGCAATGCAACAAGAGTACGAGGGCATGATTTTTACAAGGAATGGGGAGGGAAATATTAAAAACCTTGAATCTAATAGTGTCAATCCAAGTGTCCATGAGAGAACCCATGAACCATTGACTACCCATCTTGACTTTTGTACCCAATCATTTATTTCTTCCAAGAAGTGGTTCAGGTATTTATTGTTTTGGGAAATGGATGGTATGGCTGTCCAAAATTCCATGTATGAGAAAGCCATCATTTTGGAAAATCATGTTTGGCTTCCTGGGCAAGAAAAGACCCACGATTTTTCTTCCCAACCCATTATTCATGCATTAGTTTTTCTCTCTCACGAGTTTTGGGTTGGGTGGGTGGTTTCCCTCACGTTTTTCCTAAGTTTTCCTCCATTTTCTCTAGCTGGGAATTCATTTTTGAGTTGCAGAATTACTGGGAGGAAGGGAATCCTGATTTGGGGATCCATAGAGGCCGTTTTTTTCCTTTGAATACCTATATACCCATTGGAAATTTGATTTTTTTCCCTAGGGGTCGATTTCCCCTCTCACAACTCATTTTTGGGGTGCCACAATTTGGGAAACCCATGGACATCTTGTTTTGCACACCCCACAGTTAAAAGTGTTTTTCCATGCCCAACTTGTGTGCTTGTTGTGTGTGTGTGGAGATTGCTTTGAATTGGGGTATATGTATCCCTTGTTTTGGCTTGAAGTGTGGGTAAGCAACCAGGAGTATAAGAGGATTTAGAATTGGCTTGCTAAACCTAGTGAAGAGTGTAACCTCCAAAGATGATAAGGCTTTGGATACCTTTCTATGCACACCCTAAAGAGAACTATAAGGGAAGGTATGGACCGAGGGACTGTGGAGCAATGGAGGGGATACTTCCTTGTGTTGGGTGTGTAGGTATTGTGGGGGCCAAGATAGCTAAATATTGGAGAGTTTCCAATGGATCTGTGGATGAGCTCACTAGCTCAGCAATTCTTCCTCTCTTCTACCTTAACAACATGATAAACCCAGCTAAGGATTGGCTTGGCTGAGATGTGATGTATACTTGGCTATGTGTTAGTTATTGTTCCATTTTTCTTGTGGAAAGTATGCCCAGCTCGGGTGTGGTAGTTTTGTTGAGAGATTGATGAACACAACCGGCCTATAGTTGGGTGAAACGTTGCATTTGCATATCCAGTTGCTCAAGACAACTTCACCTCAAGATAAGTATTCTCTTGTATTTCAATTATATAATGTTTTTAATTAAAGATTGTTATGATTATGCAAATAAATGTATGATAGACGTGTGTGTAGTAGATTTTGTTTCCACTATATATTTTTATCTATGCATCTGCACATATATATTTTGTTTGCATGAATTTGTAAATGATGATGGGGCTAGAAATTTGAAATCCTGTATTTTTAGTCATGTTCCCTTCCTTGAGTGGGATTGATGGAAGGGGACATGACATGCATACAATCCCCTTTCTGTAAAATTATACTCTCTACAAACCCCTCCCTCAAATCCAAGATCACAAAAACTTCGGCCAAGCTCATCCATCCCAAATTCAAATAAGATAAGTCCACATCCACAAAGCTCCCCAATGCATTTCCTATTGCTTTAAATATGTATGACAACCATAATTTGAACAGGAGGATAGGAATTTTTATCCAAACAGGAACTAAATCATTCCTTTCCATGATAACATCAAAAAGAGGAGTCCATCTCTTCAGAAAAAGGGCACAAGAATCCCACCGCTAAGCTCCATTGAAAATTTTATAAGCATCTTGAGCAGAATTAAACTGAAATGCAATACAGCTCCTTGACAAAATGAAAACCCCAGGTACATACCTAACTTGTTTCCCCACTCCTTCTTCACCCAATATTTAATCCCAAACTCTCCAACTCTTCAACCAACAAACCTTCCTACCAACGTCATTTTGTTGGTCAATACAACTTCATTTAATCTGATATCTTCCCAAAGCACAAGGTTTACAGGATTTAGCTTCTTTTTATGCATATTTTCCATTTATTTTGGACCTTCTCCTAACTTCTCTCTAACCATCGCTCAGATACAGTAGGAATTTTAACAATTTCCTCACCTCTATTATCTGGTACTCCAAGAAGATTAGATAGATGAAGAATCTTCCCAATAAAACCTTCCCCATGAAACCGAGCATCTCATTTAATTTTCCTAACAATTCATAATTATTTATTTCACTCTCATTTTTTTTGGAAGTTCCACCCTATACTGATTTACCTCCCTCAAATATTCACATGAATATACCAAATCTTCCATTAATTCTTGACCTGACCCAGTTAAACTCAAAACAATTTTTAACCCACCCGGAGCCAAATCATCTTTTGACAATGGTCCTCATTCAACTTTCTTGTCCGATAAACTACATATGAAGTCATCAACTGTACTAACTCTAGTCTTGTCTCTGACAACCTCGATATCTCCAATCCATCCATTCTATTGTTTACTCCAATTGGAAATGGCACCCTAGCATTTTCCTTAGCACGTCTCAAATTCATCGTAACCTCCCTTCAAATGTTGTGGATCACATCCAGGATTCCATTTGAATGATTATATATATATATATATATATATATATATATATATATATATATAACAAACTTATTTTAGAATATATAAAGAATAATTAATACAAAATATGTTTGTTATGAACTCCCTTCCATTCAACACGTGTAAGTTATTATTTTTAGTTAATATCATATATGTCCACATCTTTTAATAGATTATAAACAATTTCTTCCTCTTTTAATTTTCTATATTGGGAACCTTTAATAACTAGTATTTTAATTAAACTAGCAATTGCCCCAGAAGGTGCAAAGGAACCCCGAAAGGAAAAAAAGATGTGAAATAAAGTAAATGTGATGAAGTAAAGAAGCCCCCAACTTATCCAACAACCCTATCTCACCAATAACATCAATCTCACCTAGATTGCAACTAACATACACATGATGCAAGGAAGACAAATTAATGAATATTGTAACAAACACAATAGTTGGTTGTGATTCAAAGATCATTGCCTCACCCTACTCAATGATAAATTCCTACATTTTGTTGAAATATTGTAACTTCTAAGAATATTATATTTGTACTTTATTATTCCAGAGATGTTTCATTCCTCCGAAGAGATTCTATTGTATATCTGGAGATGTTTATTCCTCCGAAAAAGTGTGGTAACTAGGGTTATTAGATCTCCCATGTGAGGTCGGCCCTGAGTTAGCTGTTTAGGGGTTATTAGACTCTCTTAGGAGAGGTCGGCCCCATTAGGGTGAAAAGTCAGTTAGAACATGAGTATAAATAGAGGAGGTGTGTTCCTCATTTATCGCATTCATTCACTCACTTGTGATTGGTGCATAGGAGAGAGAGAGGTCTGCATAAGAGGAGAAGGAGCTCTTGTTTGGGTACTACATCTTGTATTGGTTGATTATCTATATTTAGGAAATCTTTGTTGGGTTTTCTACCCCATGAGGGTTTCCCAGGGTAAACCTTTGTCTATCATGTGATTGTGTTTCTTTCAGTGATCTTGCTTGTGAAATTAGGCTAAAATTAACACATTTAACCCTTAACATCTCTAAGGCAGAAATCATGCCACAAAATGTCACCAACGAAATCAATCCACATAACAATGAGTTCTCAAGTAACAAAGGGGGAGGTTAGTACCATGTTGACCCAAAATCAATGCAGAGGGAATGGCATGTCTCATCCTCACTAAAAACATGACTCTTCAAAATTTATCCAACAGAGACACTCTCAACCTCTCCAAAGATTGTACTAGCTATCGCAAATGAGACAATGCATCAAAGTAAATGGTGTTGAAATCGCTACAAAAACATAAAACTAAAAATAAATAAATAAATATGAACTACCTAAAGATATTTCATTCCTCCTCTGTATTTTCTATATTGAACCGCTATCATGGATTTACTCTTCATTCTCAAGTGCAAATAAATAAAGTATACACCAAATTAAGCCCAAATTCTAATTGACGGTTGTAATTTTTTTTCTCTAGATCTACATAATTTGACTTTCAAAAGGATTGCACTTTGGTCCTCATTTTATCTTGTAAAATCCTGGGTTGAGCTGTAGATCTTACTTTAGGGAATTTAACCCACTTCAATAAAGGGAAACTTGGTTTACCCCAACGAACTAATTGGTTTTCTCAAAAAAGACAATCTGCCAGTGCAATGAAAACTAATACACCCGACAGTCCTGTCTATGATGAACAATGACAAGTTTTAAGATCAAAATAGGATTGCACACCATATCATTTGATGCAACAGACTTATCAGTTCCATAAGAATTAGTTTGGTCAAAAGAAATGGCTTCCAAGGAGATATGTTCTCCTTTACCTGGGAATGGGAAATGGGCAGACATTGATCATTGTTTGGAGCAAACATCCTAGAATGTTCAGTCATGGGTCAAACTAAAATAAATGGAACGGTGGTGCCAGGCATTAATGTTCAAATAAGGATAGAAATATCAAGACCAATTTGAGTCAAACAAGTTTCTTGGCAGAACAAGGAAGCCCCATTGTACTTATAGTTGTTAAGTACTAACATTAGTTTTCCACTTCCTACTAAATTTTGATATAGTAGAACTTTGGCTATTATGGAGTATTGATTGCCCCTTAACTTCTACCTACTTGGTTGCTAATGATTCTTTGTCCTTTGCATTCTTAGCATCCACTGGTGATGGGAATTCATAAAAGTGCATAATCTCTTCCATCTGATTTGCTATGGTTCAACACTATGCTTCTAAATCCAATAATAGTTTATGTCTCAATCTTTATTTACAAGGTTGAAAATTAATACTGAAAACTTTTTCCATTAAAATGAACATTTACTATCCTAACCATTTATGAGAAACAAGTTATGAGAATCCATGGATTGTGGATGTTTTGCCGAGCATATTTAGGTCATTTTTCTCATTGTCCTAGTGTAGCGGTTCTATTACATCTATAAATGTCAATGTATTCATGCTGCTATGAACACATTCTTCTAGTTTGATGTCCTCAATCTATGGTTTATAGGAACAAATCTAATTTATGCATGTTCAGTACCAAGCCTTCTATCTACAAAACAACCAAACACCTCAGTATCTACTAATTTTTGCAACAATAGGGGCCTCCTATGTACAAAACAATCAAACAACTCTACCCAATTTCACATGGAGAATGGATTTCTTAATCTATCTATTTATGATGGATATTTTTGATGGATCCATATTGATGAACTCATAATGAGGCTTTTGGACAACTTGATATTGTTTCATGATGCTACAAGTCATATATGAAAACATCAACATGCAGAAACTTTGAATGACAAGGTCTATGTTTATGGGTTCTTTGTTTATTATGGTGATTGATTCTCACCTATTAAATAATGCATACAAATAAAAACCTACACAAGTGCTAGTGTGCAAAAAATGTGTTAATGCTTGTTTTAAAGTATAATCCATGGTTGTTTTTACACTAAATGGAGGATAAGGTATATAATTTTTTTTTTAAATGATGGTTCAGCGTTTGTTAGAGGGATACATCCATCGGTAGAAAGGCATATAACCTATAGTCATGGTTGTGCCTCAAGTAACATAAAATTGCAATTACATACTTAGTAGTTTTGGAATGTGGTCCATATTACTTGTAAATACTTGGAACTTGGTTTACATTGTTGGCAAATTTTTGTGTGCATAGTTAGAACCCAAACAAGCGTGTTCTCTTCTTAATTCACCTTGTAATAAATGAAAGAATGAGGTCATTGACTTTCAAAACTAATAGTTGGGGTGGTAAAGAGATCGTTGGGATGGTGAAATAATAATGTTAACCCACAAGGTCTTTGAAACTATGCAATTATTCAAGGTGAGAAGATCCTTATACAAGTAGTATTATATGTTGTATCATGTCTATTATACTGCTTTTAAAGGTAGTGTCATATTATGATTCATGGTGGGTACATTCATATAGCTCAAATTACTTTGATTCAAAATGTTGGATTTGGTTTTCTAATTAAATTTTAAATAATTTGTCTAAATTGTAATTTAGACAACATATTTATTTAAATTGAAAATAATTCAAAAAATTAGATTTATTAGTTTCTACATTTTAATTTAATTTAATGACATATATAAGTTCTTCTTATTATTAGGGAAAATAGATTGGGAAAAAACAACAAGTAAAGTAGGGCATATGAAGTGTGTGGATGGCTCCCCCTTAGACCTTGTTTTAAAAGTGTTTGATGAAACCCCCCAACGAAAGTGTGACAAAGTCTCCATTCAAGCAACTGATTCACTTAGAGATTTTTATCAAGGGAAGGTATCATTAAGCATACACTTTCTACCCTTATTATCTCGCACACCAAACCAAGTCATAATATCAAATACCCCTCCTAAAAATGAATGCTAAATATCTTGACACATATCACATTAACTTGACATGCAACTAGCTTTGAGTTACACAACCCTTCTTAAGAACATGTAAGAAGTATCCACAATAACAAAAAAAAATCCAAATTAACTTAATTAAAACCACCAAGTTCTAACCCAAGAAAAGAAAATACCTTAAACTGACATATTCTCCATAAAAATATAACAATGATGCTTAAAGAAAAGTGATAAAACAATCCAACCATGACAAATTGATGAGAATACCAACCCTTATATATATTGTAGTCTTAACTCGTTTATAATAAATTGATATTATTTTCCTAAATCTAATTTGGAGTGGAGAAAATAGCAACTAACCTCCACTAATTCTTTTACAAATTTCTAACAAACTTTTAATAAAAATTATTATCAAAATTACTTTATTTTATTTTTAATAATAAAATAATTGATAAAGAATTTTTATCATCAAAATTACTTTATCTTATTTTTAATAAAAAAATTGATAAAGACCACTTACACATGCATATAAGATAAGGTCCCTATACTTTGTAAACCTTCTTAACCAACTCATTCAAAAGTGGTTAGAATCACTTGATTTTATCAATAAAATTCCAAATCCCCTTGTTAACAACATCAACGTCAAGCTCATGAATGAAGAGGTGATGGTCCACTCCCACTTTTGAGAAATAATATATTCTTTAATAATAAGATAATGGTATCTTCAAAAGTATTTTGACCAGGCCCATCGAAACCAAGTGACTAGCCATGGATATGAAAAGGGGCGCATTCCATGAAAGTGGACCCACCCTTTCGTCCACATAAGTGATTGTCCACTCTATTAGAAGCATGACGCTGTTCGCATCTCCATAAAGAATGTGAGCACCATGTGAAATGTAGCAACCAATCGACCCATCCTCAAAGAACCAATGGAAACGAACCTTCTTAACAGGATATTATCCACGTAGTAACCAAATAAAGCCTTCAAAATGTGCACACTACAGTTTTGAAGTGGATAGTCCCGATGCGGGCAAATATGATCATGAAATAACAATTGTCCTCCAAAACAATGCTAACCCTCATCCTTTTAAATAATGAGGCAATACTTCAGATAATGGAATGCCTTTCCAAAGCTGGATGTTTAAATCCTAGGTAAAGTCTAGATCAACCTCCCAAGTGTATGAATAAAGAGTGTATGCTTCACAAATATCAACTCCATGGCACGACCTCAACGTTGGACACAAATGCTTAACACAATCCCTGGACAAGATTTCACACCCACAATTGTAGGTGGGTTGGTGAAAAGTGGTGGTTAAGTCTTCATAGGTCACTAGTTCAAATCCTGTGAGTTAGAGGTTGAGGCTGGGAGCCAAGGCGGTCTTCATCTTCACAAAAACCTAGTTTGAATACCTCTCGCAATGGGCAAATCATTATTTGAGTCAACATTAAGTCTAATCTTGACCGAGGTTATACACCCATCCTAAAGGCGTGGGGAGATTCCTCGTCCTTAAAAAATAAAAAAGATTCCACGCCCACGATAATGGACCCACGGATTATGGAGATATCTTCAAGAGTAGCCCATTTCACCATATGTGCAATGAACATGATACCAATACCCCTTGATACCTTGACTTTTTAAAGAAGAAATGACCTCCATGTCATAACATGAGCCAACATCCAAAAAGGACAAATTTTTTGCCATCTCAACCTAGAATCTTCTTTTGTTGATTCCATTTCCAGTTTCTTGTACAGAGTGGGCATGTTTTACAAGGTTGCAGTTCTAGGTACATAATCTACATTATCTAAATTGGCACTGCTATGATTCTCAAGCAACAACTCTGAAGGGGATTCCTCCTTGGGTATACGAATATTTATGAGGATTGATGCTACATGCCTGTAGGAAACATTCCAGATGTTATAAGGTGACATTTATTACTATTGTTCTACCACCAACCCGAGATTGCCTATGAGATTTAGGAGATTTATTTTCCCAGTTAAAACAAAACAAAAGCATCACCCCATTCCATCTCAATTTATAGTTAGATGAATGAAGTGTGATGCCTCTTTTCTCTTGAACCATTTTGTTTAAATGTGTGCTTATCTTAGCTGCCATATTATGTATTCAGTCTGAAACTTTACATATTATTGGGATCATAACAGTACATCTTTGAAGCTATTTTTCATAACAATTGTGATTGTTTTATTAGAGGCGGAGTATTTGTTTGAATAAAGCTTATTGAACATGTAAATTAATCATCTAAATATATGTAATTACTCATCTAATTACAAAAATTTAGATGAGTAATTTCTTTGCTAAAATTTCTTACTGTAAATTGTGGTACATGTGACAATCCTCATCTTGTCAAAACAAGATTGAAGCACTAGGCTCAGGTTGTTGCTTGCTCAGTCCGCCAATGTTGTTGAGATCTACCTGCCTGAATTTATTAATACACTGTGCTTTACATTTTTTTGGTTTTGCCATGATTCCTTTGTGGTGTAGTTTATTGGGTCCAATTTCTAGTTTGAAGACTTGATTTTTCTGTAGTCATTTTTCCTTTATATTGGTACATGGATGACCCTAGGATCATGATTTGCCTGCCAATTTTTTCGTAGAGGGTATATGGTTTGACACATTTTCCCCTTCTTAATCACAGTGGAGGGAAGTGCAACATGGTCATAGAAATGGAATTTGAACATTGTCTTACCTGTTCGATATCATAAATTTACAACAACTAGGATTTCCAGAAACCAATTAGATTAGTATTTATATAAATATTTATATAAAGATGAACTTTGTTTCCTAACCCAGGGCTTACTTAGGATTAGGGTTGTTTCATTTTGGACTACTATAATTAAATGCTTTCTTTGAAACTGAATTGGGTCAGGTTATAAGATCTATATCTATTGATCACCCATATCTATAGAAAATTCAATTACTTTTAAACACCCATATTTATAATATTACACTCCGTTGCAAAACCTTCTCTACATTTCCAGATCATCCTAAAAGATATGTATGCTTCATTATTTTATATTCAACATAATAAAATAATAGATCAATCAAAGCAGGTTTTTTCCTGGAAGTTTTTTCCTAAAAGATCTATATTCAACTTTATATGATAGGCGTAACTATTGCAGGTTTTTTCATGCAAGTGAAATAATAACAAAAGATTCAAGAGCATAAATAGAAGCTAAATAATAGTTTGACTTAAAAAATAAATAAAGAAAACAAGCCTGATATCTAACCTATCAAAGGAAATGATTAAATCAACAAGGGTGAAAGCTCCATTGCAGCTAATTCCATGCCAAAGAGATGGTGAAGGATGAGACAAAATGCCTAGGAACGGGCCAAGAGGGCCACGTGGCAGCGGGGCAGGACATGAGTGTAGAAGCGTCAATGCGGGAGGGTATAGGATAATCTTTGGTAATGTTGGGCTTTCTCAGAGAGTTATGGGTTAAGGCAAGTGCATGAGCGTTAACATTATTGAGCTTTAGCATCGAAGAGTTATGGGTTAAGGCGACGTGGCAAAGCAGCATGACTCCATACCATAAGTGTCAGAGCAGTAGGGAATACCGATGTGGCTATTGTTCAGTTAATATGTTGTTCTCCAATCCTCTTAATCGATTGTGTTCTCCATTAATATGTTGTTAATCACCTGTTATGTTCGTTAAAATTTTGTTTTCCAACCATGTGGTGTTGGTTAATCTAAGAAAGCTATTTAGAAATCGCACATATAAAATTTTAAGCAAGCGAATAATTTGGCAATTTTGGCACTGGTTTAGTATGATTTAAAATTTTAAAAGAATTTGGTGGTTTTGACAGCAGTTAACTATGAGACAACTTTAGAGTCTCCAAAGTTCTCATCTCTAATAACATTGCTTGATAATATATTCTTCATTTTCTTCCTATATGTTTCTGTAGAGGAAATAGTCCATAGAGAATTGTGGCCTGTTTGTTTTACAATAAGTCATGGCATTGTGATTGCCACTATTCAATTGTAGCGTTAATATATAATAAATATGCACTTCATAGAAAAAATGTTTGAGATAGTGCTCCTCAGCTGTGCAAAAATTTTCCGCTACAACAAAATGGAAATTTAGTTTTTTCAGGAGACTTGAATATAACAAGCTATTGCCTAAATCTATATCTTAATTGACACACAGTTAGATGGATTTAAGACCAAGATGGTAATCGCTCTATTCTCATTGCTGTGTTTTTTAATCTCTAAGCATTTCCTCCACTAGATATGATTAGAGAAATGTCAACAATGGAAATGACAAATGAAAAGATTCCAGTCTTGTTCTACCCTACCTACGGAAATTTAACTTTCTTTAATTAATTATGCAGCATGGGTATCTCCATAGAATTGGTTTTTCCTCTCCCAAACAGTACAGTAGGTACAATCAAATGGTTGATGACCACATTCGTTCAATTCAATTCAAAGTCAATGACCACATTCGTTCAATTCAATTCTATTCTCATGACATTTTTTTAGTTCATAAACATGTTTTGACAACTCTAGTTAGATGCTCGATGTAATAACTCTAATAAGATATTTGTAGCTACGAGTAACGCTAATTATAGAAATACCTATGATACTTTAGGTTAAACTTTATTAACATACAGATTGTAGTTTGTTCAAGGCATGTTGTGCATGAAGAAAGTTGGTTTTTAAGATGCAATGATTATTTGACTAACGAATGTTCAATATGTTTTAGAAACAAGACATGGACAATATGTGTGTGAATGGAAAAGCAAGGTCAGGCTTGATCATGCTCCCTTGTGGAGCAAGGAAGTATTTGATGGGAGTCTATGCTATCATTCAACTAGGCAAATTGGTTCTATGCTTTGCGAACACGAGCATATAGGTTGATCAGTGGGTGTTCCAGTTCAAGCAATGGAGCACTCTGTCAAAGGAGAAAATCCAAGGGGTAACAAGTGACATCAAAGCCTTAGAATTCAACATAAAGGGGTTATGCAATCGGTTGCTAAGCCTTGGATTTCAGAAGCACTTTAGCTTGTAATTGTACAAGAGGGATGATTAATGTTTTTTTAGTTTTAACAAGAGTGAATGAGCCATGAAGTGCTTATTTGACAGTAAAAGGAAGTGGTTAAATGTCATTGTGTCCTTATGCTTTTGATGCACATCCAATTACAATGAAATTTTGAGGTATTTGGATACATTTACCAATATTTTCCATTGTTGTAAAGATGCGTTTTTTCTATGAAAATGCTCAGGAGAAATAGTTACTAATTTGAAGCATTTGATGAGATTTGATGGAAATTGGAAGCATTTGACGAGATTTGATGTAAATGCAGGCTTAGGCATGATTGTTTGGCGCTTGGCGCTTCATGATCGATTAAGAGTCTAGAAGAAGCAAGAAATTGAAATCTCTGGAAAATATCTCATCATCATAAGGATGACAATGCATTAGGATAATTTGGGCGATCTAGCGAACACTACTCAGCTGATGGGGCTTGACGTTGATTGCTATGATTGTCAAAGTGGTCAGCAGTGTGAAAATGCAGTAAAGAATTGTCGTTAGTTTGCATATCCCCTGAAGCTCATGGGGAACTTGCTAGAACAACTCAAGATTATAGAGTTGAATAAATATCTTGAAACTAGAGAGCCCCTGGAGCAACTAGAAGATGAGCTGAGAAGGTCATATGTTATTGTCGACAATTTCTAGAATAGAAGCTATTTGTATTTGCTTTCGATGGGATGGATTATCGTAAACCAATTCAAGCAAGATCAAGCAGAAATTGACAATATCTGAAGATTATCCCTCTCATTAGCCTCGTGGACAACCACAGAGTTAAGGTTATATGTTCATTCACTATTTCGTAGTTTATTTTATATTTTTTCATCGTACTAATTTGATGATTTCCTTATTTTTCATCATACCAGTGGATTTACCGCTTCTTAATTGAGAGTGGCATTGTTGCCTCTTAGTTAAGAATGGGAATCCTATATGTTTGTTAATATAATTGATTGATTTCTAATTGAAAATTTTGTTTGTCGTTGTGCCAAAAAAGTTTAGGAATAAGAAAAATGCTATAAACTACCATTTTTTGGGGGGAAGTAGAGACCGTGATTATATAATCTCACTCTTTTATCCTCCTAAAAAATAAAGGTCCCAAGGGTTTCAATGGATAATAAAATCAAACAAAACATATGGTCCTGCTTTATTTGATCCTGGATCTCATGGATTTACTATCCAAAAACCAAATATTACAATAGATAGATATGTCCTAATGACAAGGTGGAATTTTTTTGCGGGGGAATTGGAAAGCTAAACAATCCATTTGGTAGTTAGTCAGACTCGCCGACGAGTAGTTTGGGAATTTTTGAGTTGTAGGATTCCAATTTCTGATAATGAAATGAGTATACAAATTCCCCTTTCATTGTGCAATCTGGTTTCATATACAGGCTAGTGTAAGGTCTGATAATGAAATGTGTAATTTTCCCCTTTCATTGTGCAATCTAGTTTCGTATACATGCTATTGTGAGTTCTGATAAGGAAATGTATTATATATCCCCCTTTCATGGTACAATATGGTCTTGTATACTGTCTATTGATCATTTAAGGCTGCAAATTTCATCTCTACTCTAAGAGTTGCAGTGTTCATCCCTAACCGAAGTAGTGGGACAATATTTCCCATACACTACATGTTTTCCTATTTGGCTGTTGATTTTCTCATCCTTATCTCTTAAGCATGTTTTTTATAGGGCAAGTCTACAATTAGCATCTCTATCTTAATAGTTGCATATTCCCTAAGCGAAGTAGTTGGACAATTCTATTCATACACTGCCTGATTGGTTGCTAATTTTCTCAGCCTCATCTCTTAAACCGATTTTCTATTCTTAAATATGTTTATTTTGATAGAGCTTGAATATTAATCTCTTCCATGATCAAAAACCTTTGTATTTTAATAGAGTTTAAATATAAATCTCTTCAACGACTATTCCAAGACCTTTAACAATTATGCTTACCATGTTAACAACCCTATTAACCCTATTGATTAAACCTTTTATATACCTTTAACAATTATGCTTACCATGTTAACAACCCTATTGATTAAACCTTTTATATTCCTATAGATTATTGCTTACCAAGTTGTCAAAGTTACTGATTAGATTATAGCTTAAAACTTAATATAGTCCATTTCCTTTGGAATGATTTAGCTTTTGCTTATGATAATATTGAAAATTCCTTCTAAGATATGTTCAATTTTTTCAATATCATTTAAATTTTATTTTATCATTCAATATTATAAAATGTTGATTTAAATTTTATTTTATCATTCAATATTATAAAATGTTGATTTAAATTTTATTTTATCATTCAATATTATAAAATGTTGATTTAAATTTTATTTTATCATTCAATATTATAAAATGTTGATATAAGAATGGATGAATGTGAGTGGACATCTTTGCGTTTGGGTCTTTTCTTTTAGTTAGTCGAAAGCACACATTATTGTATGTGAATAATGTGTTATTTCAAGTGAATAATGTGTTCCCTGGCTCCCTGCTTCAGTTCCTTCAGTCTCGGATTTCTCTTTCTGTGAGCGGAATAGCTTAATGCATAGCCTTGTTCATCTTCTCTATTTATCTTATTTCATATTAAATATTGTCCCTCCAGCGTTCCCATGTCCTCCTCTGTCTCCTTGGTAGCTTCATTGGCTGTAACAATATCTGTTGCAGCTTTGCTTTGCTTTATTCTGGAATTTTAAAATTTTAAATTATTTTAATTTCATTTTAATTTTTTATAATTAAAATCCTCCTACACGGATTTATGTCTTTTCTTAGGCATACTTTACCAATGAATAAAAAGAAATTTCATTTTTCAGAAAATATAATATATATTTTTAATTTAAAAAAAATCAAATTAATAGGTAATTTTTTGAAAGCATTATGAAAATAGTATCAACAATTCACAATTAATGCTAAGTAAAAAAGCTTTGACTTTCTAATAAAAAGTATATCCCTGCCTTGGCAGGGACTAATAAAGAGAAAATGAATGAAATAAATAAAGTATGAATAAAGTGAAAGAATTAAGCCTTAAACTCTATAATTTTATAATTTGAGTTTAGAAGGAAACATTTTAGATTTTAGTTTAAATGCAAAATAATGAAACACAATAGTAATTAAATCAGTAAAGAGAAAATGAATGAAATAAGTAAAGCGTGAATGCATGAAAGAATTAAGCCTTAAACCCATAATTTTGAGTTTAAAAGGAAACTTTTTAGATTTTAGTTTAAATGCAAAATAATGAAACACAATAGTAAATATGAGTTAAAGCAAGATGCACTAACAATAAACATGATATGCTAAGTAAATGTGTCAGCAATATTTATAATAAAGGTTTGAGAATATTTATAATCTAATGAATATTTCATTTTGAAAGTTATGAAGATAAAATAATTTAGGAAAAAAAAATGAGTAATAAAACAAAATAGAAAGAATATACAAAAATACAAAATAAAATTTTGGGATTCACTATTGAGATTTTCCATGGAGGAAAAGCCTTGAGTCGAGCTGGATTTTAAGAGAAATTGGCATTAGTCCTTATGTCAAGCTATAGAAGGCTAATCTTTTCAATCAACACATTTGGTTAGAAATTTAGGACATTAAAAGTCTATTAGCAATTGGTCACTTTGCACCAATATCCATGAAAACAATAATCTTGACAAAATTTATCCTTTTAATTACCTGGAACATGATGGTTTATATTAAATGTATGAGGGTCTATCTAATAGAAAACCCCAGAATAGCCTTCCAAATTGACTTTTAATATGATATGTTATTGCTCTTGTTAGCTTAGCTCTAGCAAACTTCGTAAAAATGATTATACTATTTCAATAAGATATCGTCTTTATTAAAAGGAAACAAACAACTATTATGGTACTTTGTGAAAACCTTCTAAAAACATCAGTAGCATGAACATTTGGTCAATATATTATAATTTAAAAATATAAAGTGTAAGAAAAGGAAAATGTTTAAGAATAACATAGGAGAGAATCCATGTTCAGTCTATGTGTTTTTTATGATACCTATTACTGCTTATTTAAATGCTAAAATATCTCTAGTATGTTGAACTATATCTTCACTGCTACTATGTTGCATGGACAATGGGCTTGATAATGTTGTTTATTGGTACCAGATAGGCTTGCATACTCTATGTACCCCACATTTCAAAAATGCTTTAAGCTATATGGAGATTACTATAGTTCAATGAAAAGGTTGCAACTTTATTGGTCAAGTTTAGATATCACATTGTAACAGTCTAAAGATCTTCCTTTGGCTGGAAATGTATATAACTAGACTCTCTCTCTCTCACTACTGAATAAGTACACAAATGTTTTTCAAATCAGGGGATTTGTATCGACAAACAAAATAGGTTTGTTGATGCAAACTAGACATTTGCAAAGGCACTTAAAATTTGTCCAATTTATACCCTTGCATGCAACAATCTTGGGCTATTATGCACCGTTGAAGGACAGTGGCAAGAGGCTATTGCTTTCTTGACCAGACTCTTCTTACATATACTCCTTTGGATGATACTAAGTCGAATAAGATGAAGGTTGTAGCCCAACATCCTCTTGATTTTTCATTGTCAATTAAGGCTGACCTGTCATTTGACTGCTTCCATGCAGTGAATGTCCACTACAAAAGCCACACCATGGATCAAAGCTTAAACATAACACTTTTGCATTGCATCATGCTCTGACCCTGAAAAGTATCTAATTAGTTAATAGATAACCCTTTTCCTTGTACCATATGAAAGATACTTTCAAACTCCTATTGCAAACATTTGAACTGTAGCTTCTATGGAGATATAATGGCAACAAAAACCTTAATGCCTCTGGACCTAACAAATTTGTGAAGACGTTCATAGGGAAAATTGTACTTCATGAAAATTATGATATGAAATAGATCCACCTCTATGAGATTCTCTTCCATGGATTATATCATAAAATATACCAGATTTTAATAGGAGGCATATAAGAAATTTTATTTGACCGTGTCACACACTATCACTATCACAAAATTGAATATAATGGAAATATCTTGAAGGAAAAGCACAAATTTGAAGATGCATTCAATATTACATGAAGAGAGAGAATAATATTCTATTTAGTTAGTTAGTCTCATGGTGGGAATAACTTAGCTGCACTTGATTCCATTTTCCTTAGATTCTTCTTTGCTAGGAAGCCTTAATTATGGTGCAAGTGCTTCTTATCCTTTTTAGATGGCTCCATGTTTTAACTATAACAGTTCCTTGGTTTCTCTTGAACATGTATGATCTAGCATCAAGGGGTAGACAAGAAATTCTTATTGGCAAGTTTACTATTGCAGGAAGAGTTGTGAAGGATAGCTATGGCACAACCAAGCAGAAGCATACTTTTGTTGTAAGAAGCTGCCTTGTGTTCATGTTAAAAACATAAGTTCATAAGTATGCATGTGAACCAAGTGGGCTTAGAAAACGTATGTTAAGAACATGAGTTCATAAGTATGCATGTATTCATGTTAAAAACATAAGTTCATAAGTATGATTGCGAACATAATTTCATAAGTATGCTTGTGAACTAAGTTAAAAATATCACAATCGACTTTGAAAATAATGGATGAGCACTCCTAAATAACATAAAACAGAAAATATACGTCGAATTCACAAGAAATTCTAAACACTAGTATTATTCCAATCTCCAAATCTCATGAGAAAAAACTACATGAGCCAAATCTAACCCAACACAAGAAAAGCCTCTTCTTTTATAGATCTAGGAGGGAGTGAGGGTTTCATGACCATATCAAGTACATATGAATAAAAAAATAGTGTAGATCTAAATGAGAGAGAGAGGTTACAAATGAGTGGTTTAGATCTTTATCCATGTGAGAGATATAAGTAACTCTACAATAAAATAATGAGTCAAGTTCCATGTGGATCCGTGAAAGAGCATTCAGAGGAAATGCGCCCTTCTAGAATGAAGACCAGGAAATTACAGACAATGGCTAGTGCACCAATATCAATGAAGAAGGAGGTCCAATTCATAACCCACAAGTCCCATGTGCCATTTCTAAGGTAACACAATGTTATTCATGCACCAACAATATGGAAGGTCCCATGTGCCATTTCCAAGGTAACACAATGTTATTCATGCACCAACAATATGGAAGGCCTGCGTATCTTTACATTTAAAGATATCATCTATGCAAGTTTTATTTTTATTTAAAAGCAGACAAATCCTCTGCTTACCATCACCACTAGAAATCCAAATCATCTATCAAAATAAAATTCAAAGGCAAAGACTAAAAATTGCTATTATAGCTTTAGTGGGTAGAAGCCATACGGACAATCAGATCTAGCACTCGCGAACTGCAAAACATACAATCAAAGAGACCAAATTAATATGGTAGGCATTGCAGTAATATTGTTGAAAACCATGAAATCCATTCAACATACATCAAATACATGGTTTAATTTTCACTTGTATCCCCATTCATTGTCATACCATGACACTAATTTAACAAAATTGTCACTAAGTGCTATGCCTGCCTAAGCATCAACTATGCTTGATCTACAACGATAACGATAAAGAAACTACAGTCAGTCTAGGTCGCAACTAAGCATAGGAGAGTACAAAAGAAACAAATTGAATGTGGGAAAAATTTGCAACTTACAAATTGTCATCAATGAAATTTGTAGATACCACAACATCCTTTGTGTAACCAAGAATTCCTTTCAATTTTCCCTCATATTCCTCCCTATAGGATGAAATACGGCATATATAGTTAGAATTAAATACACAACCTCAAGCCTCATTCCTACTTGAATATTGTATATATTATTCCTCCTTGTATTGAGGTTGCTTAAATTACTTACTTGATGGTCACCTTAATTTCATCATAAGTAGCATATTTCTCAAGTCGAACAGTCAGATCAACAACTGAAACATATGGAGTGGGTACTCGGAAGGCCATTCTAGACAACTTTCCATTGAGATCTAGTACAACCTTGCCAATGGTCTACAAAAATAGAGTCACAAGTAACATCATTCAAAACATTGGAGAAAATCCCATTCACCATGAGCATGAGAGAATGTGCTAGAATGGAAAAATTAGTTAAAAAATTTTAAAAAAAACTTAAAAAGCACAACTACTCAAATGGGATAAGAAACAGTACACTTCAATATGTATGAGTACCTAAAATAGAGTCTCCTAATGACATCTGAAGAATAGTCTTGGCTGAGGAGATCTAGTAGCTCTCCTAAAGAGTCAAGGATAGCTGTAAGGATTACTTAACACTGGTGGAAAAGAGAAACATGATAAGCTGAGCAAAATAGGCTTTGGAAGGAGCTAATTTGGATGTAAAGACAAGAAAATCACAAGCAGAAATTTTCCAACCACAATCCTCTTTGTTGACTGTGTGAAAGTAAGGGTAACTAGCTATATTTGGTCACTTGACACGTTAAGGTGGTGCTCTTATTGATTGTTGTTCAGGTAAGGTCCTGGTAATATTATTGCGAGGAAAAAGTAGATTAAATACCTCCTATATTGGCATGTTAACAACAGGCATTATGCAAATTTTGGGGCAGACTTCTGAAAAAAGCACTCCATGCTATCAACGGATCCAAGCTCGCAAGAAATAATGGCCAAGTTCAAAGAATAAAGAAACACAGAATAAGTACTTCATTGAGATAGGAGAAAAACTATCCAAAGTCTAGAAAAACTAACTAATACTAAAAACAATTATCCAATTTAGTCATCCAATGGGTTAGCTGAATCAGTTCCCACTAGGCTACCAACCACTATTGTTGAAGGTGATTGAACTATCTTCCATCCATATATTCCAAGGAAAGGGGGGAATCTGTAAGGTTTTCTTGTTGAAGTACTAGAACCCATATGACATTTAGAAAAGATTGTTTTGTAGAACTGAATGACATTGCGAATGGCATAGTATATTTTGCAGATAAGTCAAGCCTCAAACCACAGGGAATTGGCTCAATCAGGCTAAACTTGCCTGGATTCCCTAATTTCATATTAAAAAATGTTCTCAATCTTCCTTAGTTGCAGAGAATCTTGTTGTCCTTGGTGCAGATTTGATAGCAAGGCCACTCCATCCACATGTTTGATGGGATTGTGGAGATAAGAAAATGCTTTGACAACAAGGTCACCATGACTAGTTATGAAGATGGACAGTTATTAAAGTTGAGAGGCTCTTCTGCAAGAGTTCATAACTTTGCCTATATCTCTCAGCATTAAGAAAGTAATATGTCATCCGGTTTATTATGGCATGCTAGATTTGGTCATCTTAATTACAACAGTCTTAGATTGTTAAGAAAGAATGGTGTATTTGGTTTGCCCACCATTCCGAAGCAAAGGAACAAGTTTGATGCATGCATACTAGGCAAAGATAGCAAACAGCCATTTCTAGAGTCAAAATTCAGAGCATGTAGAAAGTTAGAACTGGCGCATTCTGACTTATGTGGCCCCATGCCTATTCCTTCTGCAAATGGAAATAGGTACATTATGACATTTGTTGATGATTATAGTAGAATGTGTTGGGTGCATTTATTGAAGACAAAAGATGAAGCATTTCAAACTTTCAAGAAGTTTCATGCATTGATAGAAAATCAAGCACAAGTACGTATTGGTACATTCAGATCCGATAATGGAAAAGAATATAAATCTAAGGAATTTGAAGACTATCTTTGCAAACATGGAATTAGACATCAAACAACAGTTCCTTACAATCCCCATCAAAACGGTGTAGCAGAAAGGATGAATAGAACCCTAATGAATGCAGCACGATCAATGATGTTTTTTAAGAATGTGAAGCTAATGTTTTGGGGTGATGCAGTCTTATGCGGATCATATTTGAGAAATAGAAGTCCTTCTCATGTTCTAGAAGACAAGACTCCACATGAAATGTGGTTTGGCCACCTTCCTTTGGTTAGGCATCTCAGAATTTTTGGTTTCGTCTGTTATGCCTTAATACCTAAGGAGCAAAGAAACAAGCTTGGTGCTAGAAGCAAAAGATGTATTTGCTTGGGATACTCAGAAACGTCCAAGGCATATCATCTTTATGATGAGGTAAACAAAAAGTTTGTTATTTCTAGTGATGTCATTTTTCTTGAAACTAATAAAAATGACAAGTCTATTGAAAGACGGCTTGATCGTCTAGAGAGGTTTTCTCATCTAAAGACATATTATGAATGCGATAATGAAATTCCACATATTGAAGGGGGGATCCCTATCTTGGATCAATCCATGGAATTTCCATTTGAAGCAGCACCAACAACCCCCGATGAAGAAAATGATGAAGAAGAAGTTCATGCCACTTCAACTCAACAAGAGACTCAACTCGATGATGTAATTGAGAGGATTGGGAGATTGAACCTAGAAGAGAATAATGCACCACTAGCTGATCAACTTGGACCATCAAGGAGGATTCCAAAATGGGCCACAAAAACACTTGAAAGTGTCCATGCAGATGAAGTAGGAAAGACAGGAACAAGAAGCTCAACTAGACAAGAAAATGGAGGAAATGCAGAGAACTCGGGTGATGACATGGATGTCTCATTTGATTGTGAATTGAATTTTTCTGCTAACATTGTACCAACTTTCTTTGAAGAGGATTCTACTCGTGATGAGTGGAAAGAATCCATGCAGAATGAGTATGATGCATTCATAAATAAAGGAACTTGGAAGCTTGTAAATCCTCCAGTCGGAACCAAACCAATTGGAAACAAGTGGGTGTACAAGAAAAAATAGAAATCAGATGGCTCACTTGACAAACATAAAGCAAGGCTCGTGGCAAAAGGCTATGCACAGAAAGAAGGAACTGACTATGAAGAAACGTTCTCTCCCACAACAAAATGGGGCACCATCCGCACTATACTTTCCTTGGTTGCACAAAATGGTTGGAAAGTTCATTAGATGGATGTAAATACTGCATTCTTGAATGGAGACTTGAAAGAAAATGTCTTCATGTCTCAACCCGAAGGTTTTGTTGTGAAGGGACAAGAACACAAGGTATGCAAACTTGTCAAGTCCTTGTATGGCTCAAAACAAGCACCTTGAGCATGGTATGAAAAGCTAACCGAGCATCTTCTAAAGCTGAATTTCAAACACTACAATCTTGACGACGTAACGCTATTTGTAAAGAAACTTGGAAGATCTGTTGTGTTTCTTGTAGTATATGTGGATGATCTTTTGATGACAGGGAACAATGAAAGTTATATAGCATCCATAAAGAAATACTTAAGGAAAGGCTTTGAAATGACTGATCTGGGACATCTTCACTATTACTTAGGAATTGAAGTGACTCAACATCCTAAGTACATTTTCACTTCTCAGAAAAAGTATGTTGGAGAACTATTAAAAAAATTTGGGATGACAGACTGCAATCCGCTCTCAACTCCAATGGAACAAAAGCTAAAGCTCACATCAAGTGAAGAAAAAGAATTTGAGGATCCAACCAAGTACCGACAGCTTGTAGGAATCCTTATCTACCTTACTACCACCATACCATATATTTCGTATGTTGTTAGCATTCTTTCATGGTTTATGCACAAACCTTGTGAAGGACATTGGTATGCAACAAAAAGAGTTCTAAGATACTTGAAAGGGACTCGAGACTTTGGACTCAAATATTCTAAGGTGGATGACTTCAGACTTACTGGGTACTCTAATGCAGACTTTGATGGTGACAAGGAAACAGGAGTATCCACTTCTAGATACAAAATGAGTCTTGGATCAGCAACTATCTCCTTTAGATCACGCAAACAATCAGTTCCAGCAGATTCGACAACAAAGGAAAAATATGTAGCAACAGTATAAGCAACCAAAGAAATTGTGTGGCTTAGGAAGATACTTGAAGATTTGCAGGAGAAACAAGAAGACTCAACTCCACTTTTGATTGACAACACTTCTGCAATCAAGTTGGCCAAGAACCCTAGATTCCATGATCAAACCAAACATATCAACACAAAGTATCATCTAATTCGACATCATGTAGAGGCCAAGACAATTCATTTACGTCACTGTTCCACAAATGATCAAACTGCAGATATCTTCACCAAAGCACTTGGACGAGAAAAGTTTGAAAGATTTAGAACCATGATCGGTCTTACAAACTCTCCTTCGGATTAAGGGGGGGAATGTTGGAAGCTTAATCCTCAAATTATAGCTCCACATGTACATATGTAAATAAAGGAATATGAATAGGTTAGGTAGACAAAGAGTCACTAATGTACCCTTTGGAAGCTAGAAACCAGAGGTCTCAAAGATATGTATATATTCATATGCTTGGTGAATAGAAAATCAATCTGGGAATTAACCTGTCACAATTCAACCAACATAATTTTTTTTGTAAAGGTAAAATAGATGTTCAAGTTTGGATTCCAAATAGGAAGGACTGTAAACCTAAGGAAAAACTGGGACGGTTTACTGTGAAACAGTAGTTCAACCAAGTCCATCAAAACCTAGTGAATCTCATAAGAGCCTCATTCTCTCTCTCCCCTCTCCGATATTTCAACTTTCCTCTAAACTTATAAATCTATTTGAATTTCAGCAAAATAAAATAGTCATTCATACATCGTATATTGGAAGCCTTGTTGATTTAAGATCCCCACTGCAAGATCAAGGCCGACGAGATATACTCCTTGCTAAACTGAGACTTAGTCCAAATATAATTGCATGGAACCGCCACTGCAGCTTCAGATGTGTTGCTTCTTCTCCAACCACTGTGGAGGACGCGGGTTAGAATCACAAGCTAAGTAAGTTGTATATATCCTAATTAACTACACACCTGAGTATCTATGGAACTTCTTTTCACTCTGCAAAATTGCTTCACTCAAAGGCCATTTTTTAAACCCTGTATCAAGTAGGGAATGTTGAGAAAAATCCAATTAAAATATTCTATTGAACGTCATATAACCCGATCCTTATGTTTAATGAAGGAAATTTCATCTCATGTAAACTCATACATTCAATCCTCTGGATCCCTATCCATAGTAGGGGTAGGGCATAAATCTAGTCCTCCCTGCCCAATGTAAGGCATGTCTGAGCGAATTTTAAAACAAAATAAAACTTTAAAGAATACCAATGAGCTAAAATTGAAGAAATAAACATGCAGTGAATATATTCAAGTGAGATTGTGAGCAAGGGAGCTTGATCCCATGAATTGTGGGAGAATTGGAGGGAAAAAAACATAAAATATGAGGCACTAATGATCAGGCTCACAGATAGTCACTTGACTGTGATTTTCTCCCACCATGCAAGCACCTTCTTGCTAGCAGAAGGCGCCAATCGTCGGCCTGAGTCCGGCTTTTGCAAAGTAAGCAACACTTGGAACTGGCGCTCAGGGTTTTGGCGAAGGACTCTTGTGTGAATGATCCGCATCTCCTCACCACAGATGATCCACTTCTCTTCTTCCTCCTAGATGCTCATCCTCCCGTAGTGTCGAGGATACAAAGAGAAAAGGATGAACACAAAGGAAAAGGCCAAGAAGCATAAGAAATAAAAGCCTGAAAATACATAAAATCTATTTAAGAAGCATAAGAAATAACAACCCGAAAATACAGAAAACCCTAAGCGGGTGCAATTGATCGACGAACATGTGACGGACTGACCAATCACTAAATAGCAGACCGACCTCCAAAATAGCATGAAAACGCGCTTGGCAGCATTCCATTGGCTCAATGAGCGAAGAATCCAACGACAGTGGCATGGATGGTCTTTCGTTGTTTGAACACCTATGGCATAAATATTAACAACAAAGTCAACACTATATTGAATGAATATTAAATATATAATAATGTACATGTAACTTAAGATCACTTTACTAAATCCATAATGCAACATTGTGTATTGTATACTAATAAAGTTATATAATTATGGAATGTTTTTATTTCCATTTTTTATCAATAAATTATAAACAAGTACTTTACAAAATTAGAAGATATCCTAAAAAATTAAAATAAATGCTAATATAATCCTTATATATACCCTAATTACTATGCGATCTGACTTTTTATGACTTTTCTAGCACAGAGTCGTGGAAAACTTATGACCAAGAAAAGGTATATTAAATATTAATATAATCATAATGTATAGGGCTTAGGTATGGAATTTATAGTACAACGAGCCAATAATGCAAGGTCCAGGTAAAGTTCCCAAAAACAACCAAATTGTAATGGAGAAGTCTAAAAATTTAATGATTAGGATCCGATTGGTAATTTGAATATTTTTATTTTGTAAAATCAAAATTTTGTTGTGCTTTATTTAGATTTTGATGATAGAAATGGATTCAACATCCTCAAAAACCTCTAGAGCACCCAAAATTCTAGAATTTGAACATCTATACTTTGGATTTTCCAAAATTGCGATCATCTATTTCAACTCAAATAATCTAATTTTTAAACTATGCAAATTGCAATTATCTTAATAAGTTAAATATTTTATAAATAAAATAATAATATTTTAAATGATATTAAGATTTTTTTAAAGAAAAAAAACTATAACTTGTTATTTAATTAGAATCAGAATTATTTATAAAGATGGTCCTCCACTAAAAATTTACAAAAACTCTGAATCTCCATCTTTCCTAACAAACCAAACATTAATAATATATCATGTATTTAAGAGTCTATCTCTGCATATATCAAAAATCTATAATAAGTAATATTTTAGAAGAATTTTAGATTTATAATTTTTTTCCTAGGAAAATTTAGATTTATAATTGAATTAAAGTATAATAAATAATATTTTAGAAGACACTTAACTCTATATCCCTATAATTGAAGTAAAGCATAATAAATAATATTTTGAAAGACGTTCTTTAAAGTATAATAAATATTTGACTTGTCATGGACCATAAACGTGCAAGCCACAACCCTACAAGCCATAAACATTTTCTCATGTATTTAACAACTCGGCTTTCCTCGGAGATTATTTGACCTGCGTGAAATCCATCTGATATGGTTTATAAAGCTCTATATATAACATAGGCTCAGATGAGGATATACAGCGCCAAATTTTAAACATTAATCATGACAAAATCAAATTTGAACTACAACTTTGGTAACAATTGAATTTTTCTTTAATAATTTCCATTTTAGAGCAATGCACAGCTCAAACGGTTATGAGATAACCTATCACATACTCTTCCCATAGGAGTCTATATAAATAGTTTTTTATAGTCTATTGGATTAGTTGTAAAATAGAATGTTTCAAACGTCGGTTGTAAATTTTAAATATCGGTTGGTTGTTGAAATAACTTATGATTTGGATCGATTCAAAAATTTTAAAAACAAATTGACTGCCTCCCCATAAAAAAATATTTGAATTATAGAGTTCGTAACATTGCATTGTTGCATAGATGGATTTTTTTTTAGGAATGAGCGGTGGAGAATGCTAGGTTTCGACGCTAGGAGCGAGTGAGGAGAGCTTTCAGTCAATCGCCATGGGCGCGCCTGGGGGTGGGGAGCCAACTCCCCCCCCTTCATCCATTGAGCAGGCCTTTCAGAAGTTGATCGATCCGCAAGGAAAGAGATCCGCAAGTCCTTCAGTGCCACAGTTCATTAAAAAAATCGAGACAATACCTGAAATGGCCCTTCCGATTGAACAGCCCATCAGGATTACTCTAACCTGGATGAGCGCGGATTGATCAGGCAGTTTATGGGCCTATGGCCTTCTGCCAAAACCACTAACGACTAGATCTAAAGAAATTGGAGGCCCCTAATTCAGAACAACGTTACCTGCTATGCAATAGGTAGAGGATTTTTCATTTTTGAATTTATCTCAAAAGAAGACCGAGATCTCATATTAGGAGCAGTCCTTATTTTATGGGAACGCAAGGACTCTACCTCAATAGGTGGATGCCATACTTCGACCCTTCAGTCAACATGCCCAAGGAGGTTCCGGTCAGGGTTCGGCTGCCTAATCTGCTGGTACATTGCTGGAATCTCGAATTGCTGCAGAAGATTGGAAATGGTCTGGGACGATACATAGATAAAGAAGATTCAAAATCCCAATACTCTTGTGCAAGGATATGCATGGAAGTGGACTTGGAAGCCGGACTGTCGAAAGCTGTCAAACTCATGGTGGGTGCATGGTAGCACTATAAAAAATTGGACTATGAGCAGCTGCCGTTCAAGTGTAGAAGCTACCATGAATACGGCCATTTCCAAAGAAATTGTCCAAAGGACCAAGTGGCAAACAAAGATGCAGGAGAAGGATGGCAACAAGCCAAAAAAGCCAAAACAACCTCAAAACCGAAAGAGAAGAAAAATACAGCCCTAACTGGAAATCCTACAAATACATCGAAGATCCTAGATATCCAAAAAGAAGCTTCGAACTCAGGGAAGAGCTTCGAAGTTTTGGAAGTCCAAGATGAAGATCCAAAGGAGAAAGAAAAAGGGGATCCTACTCCCGATCTACCAATTGCCGAAGAAGATCCCAAGGAAAAAGAACCAGATGAAGAACATGTCGACCTTGGCTCCGAATCTGAAGCGAACTCTGAAAGTGAAGAAACGGAGACAAGTAGCCCCCAAATCACACCAAATCAACCAACCAGGGGCAGAAAATCCAAGAAAAAGAAGCGAGAAGAGAAAACCTACTTGGACGTCCTGCAAGGGTCACAGAAAACTCTTAAGGGGATGATCAATACTCGCACCACTAGAAAGCAAGGACAAGCTCCAAAAGGAGCCACACCCTTCCAAACAAGTAAATAATGTTATTTGTCTCCTGGAATTGTAGAGGGTTAAGTAGCAAGTTAAAAGAAGAAGCCATGAAAGACATCATCCATAAGACGAATCTAGAAATTCTACTAATCCAGGAGTCTAAATTGGAGGACATCAACGTCCTTCAAGTAAGCAAGATCTTTTGGAAAAAAGGACAAGGAACTGCAGTGAGTGCTAAAGGGGCTTAAGGTGAGCTCGACACTTTTTGGGACAGCTCCAAGTATGATCTGCTCCAAGAAGAAAAACAAATTCACTGCATCTTCACCAGAGTCCTTCACATTGACTCCGGTCATCAAGTAAGTCTCTTCAACCTATATGTCTCGATTCTCTTCTTAGAGAAAAGAAACTATTGGGACACCCTCAAATCCTTTCTGAGCTCGCACAATCCTGAGAACATAATTATTGTAGGGGATATCAATATCACTCTGGCGTCAGTGAAAAAAAAAGGGGGCTCTCTGGTCAGAGATCCAGCAAGAGAATGGGTGGAATATCTCCTGCTGGACTGGGACCTAGAAGACATCAAACCTGCCAAAGGGAAGTTCACCTGGTCCAATAAAATAATAGGACCGGGGCACATTGCTGCGAGATTGGACAGGTTTCTCATCCAAAACTCCTTCTTGGACTTCGATCTCACGACCACATCCAAAATTCTGCCCCATTATGTTTAAGACCACAAGCCTATCCTCTTGGATCTGTCTCTAGAGAGAATTAAGGGTCTGATTCCATTTCGATTCAGCCCGAGCTGGATCCAACAATAAGGGTTTCAAGAGATAGTCACCCAAGCCTGGAGCATGTATGTCCAAGGATCTCCCTCATTCATGTGGGAAGAAAAGATGAGATCCCTCAAAAAATCCCGGAAAAGCTGGGCCAGAAATCTCAAAACCCCAACTTCCAAAAGACATGAGGCCCATGACGCCCTCGAAAATCATCAAATGGTCTTGGAAGACTCTTCCATGACTCAAGAGCTTCTGATCCAAGAAGCTGAGCTCCAAAAAGAGTGTCACAAATCCTGTAGGGAGGAGGAAGAATACTGGTGCCAGAATTCAAGAAGCCTTTGGCTCCAAGCCGGAGATAAGAATACAAGTTACTTCCATAAGCAAGCTGAAGCCCGTAAGCAATTCAAAACGGTCAACGAAATATATTATCAAGGACAAGAAATTAAGGATTTCGAAGGAATTAAACAAGCAGCACACTTGTTCTTCAAAGATCTGTATTCCAGACCTGATGAAGCCCCTATAGATGATAACTCCTATCCACTGTCTCTCATTCCTCATCTGGTTCAAAACGACGCCAATTTGAGTCTTACGGCCCCCGTCCAAATGCATGAAATCAAATCAGCCCTAGATTACTTGGAAGCTGACAAGGCCCTGGGGCCTGATGGCTTCACGGCGAGTTTCTTCAAGACATGCTAGCCTATAATCAAAGATGATCTGTTCAGAATGGTGAGAAAATCCCAATATTGCAGCAAATTAGGAGGGAACACAAATTCAGCCTTCTTAACGCTCATTCCAAAGGAGAAAGGAGCATGTAACTTCAGCATATTTCACCCTATTTCCCGCTGCAACACTGGCTACAAAATAGTCACTAAAATTATAGCTATCAGACTCAAAAAAATTATCCCTACAATCATCTCGAAAAACCAAGGAGGATTTATCAAAGGATGTTAAATTTTGGACAACATTGTGTTGGTCTAGGAAGCAATCCACTCAAGCTTTCACCGAAAAGAAAAAGGTATAGTCATCAAGCTAGACTTAGCCAACATATTCGATAGAGTTAGACATGATTTCATGTTCACAGTAATGAAGAAATTGGGATTTGATCATGGGTTCATAAATTGGGTTAAAGCTTGCATTGGCTCTCCTTGGATTTCCCCTCTAGTCAACGGGCACGTAGCAATTTTATTTCAAGCCTCAAGGGGGCTGAGGTAGGGGTTCCCCTTGTCACCTATGCTATATGCCATTCAAGCTTCAGTCCTAAGCTTCCAATTGGAACATTGTCAACATATTCAATCCCTATCTGGTTTAAGGATGGTGTCAAATGTTAAAGATATAAATCATGCGCAGGTTGCAAATGACACACTGCTTCTTGGAGGAGCCAGTGTCATCACCACAAGGAACTTCAAAAGAGAGCTGGATAGGTACAAATAAGTTTCAGGCAGCAAGATCAACCTCCTGAAAAGCAAAGTCTACGGCTGGAATTGCTCCCCGAAAGAGATGCTCAATATCACCAGAGTTCTTGATATGGAAGGTCTAACGATCTGAGACTCTTTCAAATACCTGGTAATTCCTATCTTAAAAGCTAGACCCAAATAGGCACAGTGGCTCGCTCTCTTATACAAGCTAAAGCTTCGCATCCTTTCCTAGGGATCATCTTGATTGAATTTAGCAGGGAAAGTGGTGCTTCTAAAATCTGTTCTTTCCAGTATTCCCATCTATCATAATTCAATTATCTTAGCTCCCAAATCCATTACAAGTAAAATTGATGCCCTGCTAAGGCGATTTTGATGGGAAGGTGGGAAGCAAAATGAGCGGAAACTTCATTTAGTCAACTGGGCAAAAATCAATAAACCAATGATGGAAGGTGGACTTCACCTTCGGGATGTCTCCTCTCAAAACCTGGCCCTGGGCGCCAAAATACTCTGGAATATTGTTTCGGGCAAATCATCTTGGAGAAAATAAGTGTTGTGCAAAAAATACTTTCATGGTTCCCGGTTAAAGTGCCTGGACCGCCCTCTAAAAGTGCTCCAAGGCTCTCCAATTTTCACTCTCTGTCTCAAGTCCCTTGATTTCTTCAAAACCAACCTCACCTGGATCCTAGGCAATGGAAAATGTATTAAAATATGGGAGGACTCAATCCTAGGAGACCCCCCTCTTTGTCATCAGGAAGGCCTGGATAACATGAAAAGTTGGCTCCTTTCTATCAACCGATCCACGCTCTAGGACATCTCATCATGGAAAGAGAATGATGATAACAGATGGAAAAACTGGGATCTTGGGAATTATCCTGAGAGATTAGAAGCAGAATCCCAAAACTTGCTTGAGTTATTACAAGGGAAAGCTCCTCTAAAATATACCACCAAATATAAAAGAGGTTGGGGAACAACCTCAGGGAAATACTCAGCTGCAGCAGGGTACAAGCATCTCCTTGTTGTACCTCACGTCCCCCTAGATCCAGCTCCTTGGAAAACCATTTGGAACTTCAAGTCACTCCCCAAAGTCGACATGTTTAATTGGACGTTGGCTCACAAGAGCATTTTAACCACTGAGAATCTTAGAAGAAGGGGCTGGGAAGGGCCCTCCAAATGCCCCTTCTGCTTGACCGAGGAAGAAACCACAGACCATTTGCTTCCCAATTTCCCATTCGCAGTAGAGGTTTGGCATCACGCTTTCCAGATTGATACCATCCTGCCTTCGAATACCTTCGAGCTGCTAAGCAGCTGGATGTCTCGCTGCCATTCCAACTGAAGCAAAACGAAAATCTCAAAACTTGTTGGATGTGGATCCCCAAGTTCGTTCTTTGGAAACTTTGGCTGGAAAGGAACAATAGAATTTTCCGTGGGCTTAACTGCACACCATCCCAGGTAGCTATAAAAGCTGGGACCCTTCTGGGTGAGACTCTACCTGCCAATTCAACTTTCTACACTAATGTCCCTCTGGAACAGGATGAGGAGCAGTGGCTCAAGGAGATTGATCCGATCTACCATCAGCGGTTATAACCCAAGTCCATATCAAGAGCAACATGGGAAATTTGTCTGGAAGAGCAAAATTTCATAAAGTGGAGATCCACGCTTGAGAACCATTGTTTATTATTCAACGGTGCATCGAAGGGAAACCCCGGGGCGATAGGAGGGGGAGGGATACTTCTGGATCTAGATGGAATGCTGGAACTGGTCTACTCGTGCGGTCTGGGGGTTGACACTAACAACCAAGTGGAGGCTTTAGCCCTATTGCAAGGGCTTCGGCAAGCAAACTCCAAGAACATTTGAATTTTGTGATTTTCGGAGACTCCAGGCTCATCATCCAGGCCTTGATCACTCGAAAGATGCCAAACCATGTCAGTCTAAACCACATTCTCAGGAAAATTGTCTTGCTCCTTCACAAGTTCAAATCGGTTGGATTCTTCCACATTTTGCGAGAGCTAAACGTCCTGGCATATCTTGAAGCCAATAAAGGTTCACTCATGAGCTAGGGCGCTCTGTCAATCAATGGGACTAATTTATGGGCTTTTATTCCCTAAGGCGTTCAATCAAGGTGGAGCCCGCAATTTAGGAGCTTAGTCATGCATTTGGTCTTCCACCAAATGGTCGCCTACAGGCAGATATTCTCTTCTTTGGAGTGCTGTTGATTTCTATATTGTCTCCTGGTGGAAACATCCTTTCTTATGGCTAGAGATGGGATCCCAGCATGTGGTCACCTTATCGAGACCCAGAACCAAGATCCTCACATATCTCGGTGGAAGCGTGCCCTTTGCTGTTATAGCCATGGCCGCGGCACCTTTGTTTTCAGGCCTCTCCTACTTTATAGTAAGAAAGAAAACAAGTGTGCAGTCAATAGTTCTATTCCTTCCCTAATGGATTCTATGGCGTCTAGTTCTGATCCAAGTCCTTCTTTGGATGAGAAGCTCAAGCAGATGCAGGCAGAGCTAAATCGAGTGAGGACTTTGGTGAGCGAGCAAACAAGAATGTTGTTGAACATGGATGAAGGTGGTGCAAGGAGATTTGACCTCTTGGATCAGGATCTCAGTCGCCTCCGCATGGATCTCACACAATCCTCTGAATCCCAGTTCAAAGGCCAAGGCGTAGCGCACAGAAACGAATCAACAAGTTGGAAGCCAAAGTACCCAAGCTCTCCGGCGAATGGCCAGTCGAGAAAGGCGTGAAGGTGAAGGAGGAAGGGAACTAAGGAGCAGTTAGCTGGTTATCCTTGGCAGTGCTAATCTCTGTTTTTTTGGTTTCCTTGTCACCAAAAACTATGCTCTGTTATTTTGGTTTTGTATTATCTCGCCAGGCTCCCACATCCTGTGTAATTTTTGTCTCTCACAACCTATTGATCTCGCCAGGCTTCCACAGTAAAAATGACAGAAATGTCTTCAAGTTGTAATGTTCCTGGTGGCATGCCCATCGGCCCATAATATAAAAAATAAAAATAAAAAATTATCCGTTACTGTAAAAAAATAAAACATTGCATTGTCGCATTACTAAACTTTCGATTATGGAATTCCATACAAAACAATGCTACAGAAAGAATCGACTTAGTCAATGCTTTGCTCTACCTAAAAATTTTAGCCTTAGTTTTGGGCCAAAATGCTTGATCATAGTGAAATTCCAACACTCCAGAGAGTCGTTAGTCGTGGCTCTTATAATAAAGGCATGACAAAGACTTCTATCAAAGATGATTGGCAGAGAATTTCAAGAAACTTAAAATCATCCATGGAAAACTAAACTGGCTAAAACAATTTTCTCATAACATTAAAAATAAAACTTGATTTCACATACTTGAAAAAAGGATATAGAGCCATTAAAATATAAGTCATAGATATTTGAATGTATATTTACATTATCTTTCAGCTAAAACTACATGAGTGGATCTAGAAGACAGTATAGAAAGGCAAGATTACATCATCTTTCTCGTTCACTTACAAGAAGAAAAAATTCCTAAATTTAAGCAATATGAGTCCATATCTTACTAATCTATTGCTAGGTTGCTTCTTCAAAATATTCCATCCTCTTGGAGGCACACTATCCTTTCTTAGAACTATTTGAGGAAGGGAACTTCGTGGAGATTACAATGGAATTACATTTATTTCCGTATGAATTTCTTGGGATAGAAAATAATACCCTCCATCAATGCTAGAACAATGATTAGAATTCCACTTAATTTACATTTATCATTGTCTAAGCATTTTTATTGATTGCACAAATGTAATCCTTCTTGAATTTCCATTCTTAGTTTCCACTTGGGGAATATGTTTGTTACCACAATCCTAACTAGATTAAAAATTAAAGTGTTTGAAGCTTGGAGAGCCATATAAATAGCAGAAATAGACAAAATATATGCCCAGAATAGCCACATGAATATCTAGAACAAATAATTCCCACCTTTATTAGGGTCTTTCATATTCATTAAAAAATACAATCACAAGAACGATTGCATACAGGGTTCTATTAAAATCACATTCACAAGAACTCTTTTATACAATTCTATTCTTAAAAGAAAGGCCTTTGCAAATATTTACAACTATATATTCATATGCAAACATCAAGACTACCATACAATTTTACAAGACAAAAGAACTTTACTAATAATATTACTATATTGAAAAGCTTTGAATGCATGAAATTAAAGGATTTGGAATATTTTTGTATACGTTTGGAACAAAACCATTTTTGGTTTTGGGGTTATGAGATGTTTGATTCCATGTAATCAAAATAAACACAATTAATTTACAACAAGCATTGCATTTATTTCAGTGTAACTCTACAAGAGATATTGCTTCCCATGCCTTTGTTTATACTTATAAAATTATGTCATGCGATCTTCTCACTCTGCGCAGCAATACTCTTTGCATTGATTTCTGCAAACTTATCTCAGTCATCAATCTATGTTGCATTGATTTATATGTAACTCTATAAGAGATCATGGCCTCTTCTCAATAGTCCTATGTCCCTCTTATGACACCCGCCAATACTTTCTACATTGATTTTAAGAAACGTATATGTCATCAATCTCGGTTGCATTGATTTTGGTGTTACTTTGTAAGAGATGGTCCCTCCTCTACAGTCCTACATCCCTCTAACTCCACCCACCAATACTCACCGCATTGATTTTAGCAAACGTATATGAATCATCAATCTATGTTGCATTGATTTCAGTGTAAGTTGGTATGAGATGGCCTCTCCATTGCAATCATGTGCCCCTTGCACTCCACCCAACAATTCTTGATGAATTGATATCAATGAACTTATCTTAGTCACCAAGATCCGTTGCATTGAAATATGTTGAACTCTGTAAGAGATAGATTATTTGTAAAAACTTACATAAGTTCATTGATGGAGTTAATTGAATATCCTCTTACATTAAAAAATTCTTAATATGCATTAGCTTAAATCATTGATATTTTGTACATTCTTACGATAAATCATTCATAATAGCATTAATTTAAGCATCCAGTTCTTAATTACCTTCACATGGTGCATGGATTTTACTGCTTTCTATTCCCCCATGTTCCCCCACGCCCACGACTGGAACCAGCATAGATCCATCTTAAAAGTGGCTATACCAAGCGCCGAGAGGGATCAAATCTCTCGAGGTGCAAACCCTTTTTAGAGTAAAAATGAAGAGGAAGGGTTTGCATCTCGAGAGATTTGATCCTTCTCGACGCTTGGTAGAGCCACTTTTAAGATGGATCTATGCTGGTTGATAAGCTTCCGAGAGACATCAAAGCACTAATTCACAGCCCTCTACAATTATGCCTGACCACAACTTTCTTTGACTACCCTATGGCAAGGAATTTGCCGCAACACAACGTTTTCACTTGTTAACATTTATCTTTATTTATCAAATACAAAATTAAAAATATATATTCTTGGCTTTTTGTAAAACGTGATAAGTGATAGGTCGGCTTTTTTTAATGCTTGAGATCAATGTGAGGTTAAAAATATAAATTGACATTTATCTTTACGCTGTAGGCGTTTCACCATGGAGAAGGATGACCTCCACGTCGGGTAGATTCCTCGCTCATAGAGATAATGGAATGCCAACACGTGGATGGTGCCGTCGCGAAGTTCAATTGTTGTCGTCCTCTCTGTTCTTCAACACGCTTCTTGTCAGAAAAATGTTTTCTTTCATTTTCTGGTTTTCGGAATGGAGATGGAACTGCAAAGTCTTGTGAGATCCACATTTCCTTAACTAAAATTCAAGGTTTATTCTTTCAATGCAGATATTGTCAAAGGATTGATTTCCACTTCTGTTAGGCAGGCCTTGGAATAGCCATTAAATTATGCTCGCAACTACTTGGAGGGCATGCTCAAGCCCTGTGTGGAAAGAGTCATTTATCTCGACTATGATCTTGTTGTTGTAGATGATGTGTCGAAGCTGTGGAACATTAGCCTGGGGGCTCGAACCATGGGCACTCCAGAGTATTGCCACGCTAATTTTACCAAGTATTTCTCGGCTGCATTCTGGTCGGATGAAAAGATTTCCAGAAGAACCTTCCAGGACCGGAAGCCGTGCTATTTTATCAAGCTGCAATGAATTTTAGCTAAATAAATATAGCAAATGACTTTGATTGAATAAAATCCCACTCCTTATGCAAAATTTGAGCACGTTAACCTCCATGAAAACCTGTAAAAGAAAATAGAATGCAAGAAGAAAACCTGTAAAAAAAGAAAATCTGTGAAAGCTATGAATACCTGGCATATATCCAAGTGTTCGCCCTGTTATTCTCTGCCTGCAACCATTGCCAAAATGCCTCTGTTGTGTTGGATGGAGGGTGTTTCTTTTAGTGTTCGGGAAGTCTCCCTCAACAGAAAGCGGATATCTTTGTTTCAATAGGAAGGATCTGAAGCTGCGATGGGGTTTCACCTTTTTCTATCACAATTCTATATATAGTAAGAGTAAAACCTCATTTCTACCCCTGCAAATTTACAGTACTGCGAATATTGTTTGTGAACTGGTTGTGAATTAGCTTTTTTCCATGAATGAACTAACAATGGAGCGATTATTTCCAGGAAAAATTCCACACTTTCCACCCGGTAGCAAGCATTTTGATCTACCTCACCAAAACTCCGCTGGTAAGTTCTGGAATTTATGTTGTCACAAGATTTTGGGACATAGACATTTATACATTGTGGTGCTAATTAGATTCGAACTCCTGCTCGGCTTACATGCAGGTACCACCTGGCACGCCCGTGCTTAACGCCATGGCAAAGCAGAGGGCTATGCTAGAGAACAACATGAGGGCATGCATCGGCCTGGCTCCTGAGAACAACATGACCCTCAAGTACAAGTGAAGCGTTGGTGCTAAGTCGGCTTCAACGGGCTTATGAAAAATAAAAACACATTGTGTCAAACTATCCTCCAGATAAAATTAAGCAAAAGCGAAAGTAAAAGAGTTAAAAAAGGGGGGGGATTTCTTTTACCTGTAGCCGAACACCATGGACACCAAGCCGTCTCCAAATATCCAGAGCTTAGGGAAATCTATATTAGACCCGTTTCTGGGTTCAGGAATGCTCCCTCATAGCTCATTGAATCCCAACATCAACTAAACTATGTTATCACACAAATTCCAAATAGCAGTAGGAATGATTCCATTCATACCATTGTTCTTGAGTTGTAGATTGCTCAAATTAGGCACATTTCCCAACTTTGGAGACATCTCTCCTGTAAGACTATTGTTATTCAAACTCACCTGCTGTAAATATAGAAAAGAGCCCAATTCCTTTGGTACCGTACCCTTCAAGCATGTTCCTTCCAAATCAATCCCCTACAGTGAGACCTTGCGACTAAAATCCAAATCCACATTGCCTAAATTTGGGAACATAACAATTCACAGAAATACCATTGTATACCCGCATAACTCTTCTACATCCACACAGACGGCGAGAAACACTCCATGAGGCCACTGCAACATTAGTCCTTGTTCCAGACAAAGTTGGTTTCAGTTTGAGAAGAGTATAAACTTCAAGATTTAATATCATCCCATTGATGCAATGAAGCATCAACAAAAAACCCCTAACAGTGTGAGATGCATCAGAGAGAAAAAAGGATTATGTGGGCTCACAGATCTCACAGCTTTCCGACAAGCCATGTTTCTCCCTTTGTAAAGTAGATGGTGCAAGCGAGATGCTTATAGAGCCTCCCAACGACCCTTTAGAGCTCTAATGGAGTTTGCTATGAGATGATGAATTATTTTTTTTCAAACCTTTGTGGGTTATAGTCAAGCTTCGGTTTCCTACGACTGGTGGCTGGAGCTAAGGAGGGTAATTGAATCACCAATTTCAACCATAGACCACATACACTACGCTATGATATAACCAGTTATGGAGTATAGAACCAAAATAACTGAAGTTGAAACCATAAATGCTTGCAAACTACTATGTGGCATGGAAATCTTACTGCCATGGAACTCCATCTGGATTGGATTGCAAAAAAAAATGCGGTCAAATTGAATCCAATGGGGAAGGGGGCCATGTTTTGTGTAAGCCCTGCCTTCAGTTTAGGGCTCGTGGAGGGATGCCCAGTGAGGTTCATGCAGGGTGAGCTTCATGCAGGTGTGCACGGGGATTTCATTCAGGGTAGCCATCTAAAAAGCGCTGAGGGAGAGCCCGTCAAACCATTGCACAAATGAGACCACGTGGTTTCACCTTGTTGTAGGACGTTATTCTCACATCCACGTTACAACATCTTAGCGATTAAGGAACCCCATAGATAATTTAAACTTTATAATATGTATAATTCAAACAAGTTATCGATATATTCGAACTACCATATGTATATTTTAATTATATATTTAAAGTTTTATATTGGAGTTACGATATATATCATTCATGTAATTGAATTAACATTAATTTTAATTTAACATGAATGTAATATATTCAATACTATGCAGCTGCGACAACCATTAAAGGAACTTTTCTAAATGCACTTAAAGTGCGGAATCAAGACCTCTATATTTTTTTAAATCATATGGGTCCCAAAATATATATGTACATATATATGAAGCAATGTATCAAATAATAATAACATATATTAAAAAGGTTATAAGTAAAATATGTATATAGTTTATGAGAATTTTGATTGAAGTAGCTTATAATGAAATAATGAAGGTTGAATTGTACACAAGTAGTAAATTGTTAGGGAAATATGTCTAACTAATTATTTCATGATGTAATAAGGTGGTATTATCAATTTGTTGAGTAATTTGTATACATTTGTTGAGGGAAGATTACAATTGGTATAACTGATGATATAATTTCTTCCACCACCTTGTTGAGCTAAAGATTAAGAGAAGAGATGAATATGACAATTTCAATGTTCACTTAAAGGGATATTTTATATCTAAATAAACCTAGGATAAGTCGTGGTTGTTTAAATTAAAATTAGTTGGAAGATGGAAATGCCAATTATGGGGGATGCTGACCCCGCTCTTAAACTTGTAAGAGGGCTTATTAAGAGGGAATTCTTGAGAGAACTAGAGATATCTAAATCAAGTTGTCTCTCTGCATCAAGCTTCCCCATGAGCGCTCTGAGCCAATCACGCCTCTCCATCTCACTCTCACCAAACAGGGTAATAGGTTCGTTGAGACGATGAAGACGAGCACACACGGAAGGTACTGCCAATGCATAAGCACGCATTCGCAGCAGAAGCTCCTGCATAGCATGTTCTTACCTCTCTTAGACCTTTTTACACTCCTCGTTAATTTCATACTCAGCTGCCGAAGGTCTAGAGTCCACATGGTGGAAGGGTGTTTCTTTATTTTTTATTTCCGGTCCAGCTGTATCATACAAATCTATGCACAAGTTTTTTTATTGCAGCTTCGGACTCTTTCTCCCCTACGAGAACCATATTCTTCTTCCTCAACAGAAAGCGGATATCTCTGTTTCAATACGAAGGATCTGAAGCTGCGATGGGGTATGCCTTCTTCAAATCTTATACCCTCAACAACTTGTAGAGGTATTTTATCCAAAATCAATAGAATACTAGCCTTTCATGAACAATCCAAACACATCAAATATGAGTCTTCTTCCAATCCTTAACCCGCAACAGTTTGTGAATGTATTTTCTTTAAAATCAACAAAATTACGGACTTTTCATGAACCATCCATCCATATAGAACCAAAACACATCAAATATCAGTCTTCTTCAAATCTTAAACCCTTAACGGATTGTCTGTATATTCTTCAAAAGATAGCAGAATACTAGCCTTTCATAGATAATGCCCTCCGTAAAGAATCAAAACACATCAAATGTCAGTCTTCTTTAAAGTCTAAATCCTCAACAGCTTGTAGATGTATTTTCTTTAAAAAAAACCAGCAAAATACTATCCTTTCCTGAACAATCCCCTCATAATACAACCTAGACACATCAAAAATTAGTCTTCAAATCCTAAACGCTCAACACTCAGTTGATAAGCATTTTCTTGAAAAATCAACCAAGTACTAACCTTACTACATAATTTCCAATTTACATCCACATAAAACTAAATACCTCCTTAAGCTCATAAACCATTGAAAATCTTGACTCCTTTACTGTCGAAAATCTTGAGAGCTCCTATGGTCGCTCTCAGTTCAAAAAATCTTCCTTCACTTGATTTTTCACATGAACACCCGCATGCATCAACCTTTGCCAAAATTCCTATAAAACGGAAAAATAAGCATGCCCTTGCATGAATTTACAACTCTTAATGTTCCTTGATCGATATTATAACCCAAATTAAACTGAACAAAACTTTATTAAAGTTTAAAACAATCATTTTCAGGCTGAACAATCATTTTTAACCTGGCCCCCGAAACTGCACTCAAAGACATAAAGAGAACATTTAACAATATCCACTACAAGATGCAAAAACAAATTGCAAATTTCACAATCTCTCCACGATGAAGCTCCAAAAAAAATGCCAAAAATCACAGAGTGAGCAATCCAAAACTAGACCGCCCAAAAGTCGGCAAACACATATTTAAATCAGAAGCAGGGATCGAGTCCCTACATGCGACATTGTTTAGGTCCATACAAGACACAAATTTCATAGATGTCATTCAAGTTGATGAACGAAATGCAACAAAACAACATAAAACATCATTTTTTTAATTACTTTAGGTCTCAAAGCCAAGAGGCTAATGAATTGATTAACTCTTGAACACTTCGTTGAATCGACACCTGACTTCCCCTTCGATGTGTCAATTGATCCATCTGAATATTTGCTTGTGGGTTACTCGTCCTCTCCTCCGGCTGAATAAATGCAGCCATTATTTTAATTCAACGAGAAACATTGATGGTTTTCATATTTATGAACCTCATGGATTTAGTAATGGACCACAAAATTCATAGATTATGTTCCTCGCAATATTAGAACAGTGGGCCCACGCAATGCTCACTCGCCATTTTTAACATCACTTTTAATTAAATACTAAAACTTAACAATGACATTCTTTGTTATATTACTTTCTTGAAACGACATGCTTACTATGCTCACATCTCTCCATGCCAAGGATTTTGTTCGTAAAGTAGTTGTGAAAGTTGGTTGTACTCACATATGTAATGTTTTTATTAATTTTACTTTTTAAATTATTTTTAGTGTCTATCATGTTTTGAAAGTTAGTTCTCTTCTCCTTATTATGCTCACATCTCTCCATGCCTTTGCATTTTGTTCCTTTAAGTAATTGTGAAAGTTAATGTTTTGAAAGGTTAATTCTCTTCTCATTGATTTTCGAGTATAAAAGTTTATGATTTTCATTGGTTTTCAAGTATAAACGTTTATGATACATATTTTTGTGAGCAAGCTATAATCGTCAATGTCTTTAATGTATAAATTCAAATAATGAAATTGATTTTTTCATGTTTTATGATTTGAACTATTTTTTTTATTTTTAATAGAAAATATTAAAGACAAGCAATTAAACATATATTTAGAAAATTATACATAATTTTTGGAAATTATACATAATTTATGGAAATTTTATAATGAAGAAACTCTTATGAAATCAAAATTTCGATGATTTTATTCAAATTTGGTCGAGCACGCATGGAAATGCCACCAATGACACACTCCTTTCTTCATGTTTTGGAGTTCATAGGGTTATGGATAAATAATTTACATTGCCAAATGTTGTTAGTCTCACTAGCCTCCTATGCCATCATTTTCCTACTTGTTTGATGGACACAACTCAATTTTTTGAGTAACACCAATTTCATGCTTCACAAGCTTGCTTTCACTATCAAAAATTTGTCTCCAAGCACTAAGCGAGTGTGCCCTATCGAGCTCAATCCTCTTATGCTCGGTGATTCACCCCTTAGCCAATTTCGCCATTGTCTCTAGTCCTATTGCTTGGAAATTCTCTCCTTAACAAAATTCTTCCTTTGCTCAATAAGTTGCTTCTTTCTTAGATATGTGTCTCTAACACTTCATAAAATTCTCCTTAAATGAATTTCGTCCTTTATCCCTATTTCCAATCCAAATTTCAAATCAAATGAAAATTTGAAAACATGAATTAAATTTCTCAAATTAAAAAAAAAGATATAATACATTAGCTTTAGTTGATGCAAAGCAAGGACTCAATTAATAATCATCACTACACCAACATTCACATCCTAAAGGCTAACTACAATGTAGTTAAGAAAATTCAAAGGAAAAGTGAAAATATAGAGAAGTATGATTTTGTATTTGGAGAAAATGGAGATGCATTGTCATACTTTTCATTAGGTACTCAAACGCACAAATGACGACCAAGCTTACTCTGCAGGCAGTCGGCACTAACAGGTACATAGCCTCCCACCATCATTTTCCAAATTATACCCGTCTTTACTGTTATTAGGCAATTATCCCTACAAATATAAGGCAAAACTTCAATTAGCCATTTCAGCCTTAATGTTTCCGCTCTAACCCTGGCATAACCAATCTTTTGCACAAACCTCTATCTCGCATCCGAGAACTGAATTCTTCTTCTTAACGTTTAGAATAATTTCTATGGGTCTTCTCATGTGAGCTCCAACCCTACCATGCCTACCGCAAAAACCCTAAATTGTATTTATCAAACCCTAAATAAAACCCTAATTCCTAATAATTTTGTTAGGATATTCCTATACTCCATCCTAGGCCCAACAGTATTTTGACCATTTACATTTTCAGTCATGCATGCACTTTTAGGGTTTGCATGCATTCTAGGGTTTGCATGCATTTTACATGCATCCCAGTCATCAGTCCAGCACCTATCCCTCAGTTAGCCAGCCCCCAGGAGCTTCTCACTATTCAGTTTTATCCCTCCAGTTGCTTAATGCGCCCTTCTTCCTTGATTTTAGGAAGCAACTCGCCCTTCTTCACCTACCAGTCCAGTTGTCTTCAGTTTACACTCAGTTACACTCAGTTACACTCAGTTACACTTAGTCACACTCAGTTACACTTAGTTACAGTCAGTTACAGTCAGTTACACTCAATTACACTTAGTTACACTCAGTTACACCTACCAGACTCAGTTTGACTGATGGTTGATAGTTACTTGAGCATTGATGACTCCACTGATGATGATGAATACTTCCAATTGTGCTCCGATGATCATGAGGACACCTAGTTGTGCTCCGATGACACTCTATTGATCTTATGATCACTCTAAGAGGCTAATTCGAATTTCCACCTTAGGCATTCAAATCCTCTCTACCATTGTACTATTTATTTGTCCATATTGTGATTAATTAATTAGTGTGTGTGAAGTATTATTGCTTCTATCCGAGTTCTACTGTACCATATTATTATGTTGCTCATTATACTGCATTGACCACTCTTCTTCTATTTTCTTGCTTAATCATAATTACTCTTGTGAGGTATACATCATCTCTTAGATCTGCTGTGAGGATTTTCACATGGTATCAGAGCATGTTGAGAGTATTGTCTATCTCCATTCTTGAGAGTTTTTTTTGCAGGTTATTACCAAGATTTCAAGTGCAGCAGTTGCAGTAGTTTCTGCATTTTTGCAGCAGTAGCAGTTGCAGTTATTCTATATTGTTTTTGCAGGTCCTCTACAGCTTCCATGTATTCATCAAGAATTACTCCTCTTTCTCCATTCAACTATGATGAATGGAAACCAAGAATGATAGCATACTTGAAGATCCATGATCTCTTTAATTGTCATTTTGAAAGAGAGTTCAAATCCCCTGAAGAGAAGATTTATTGGTTAAGTAAAGGTGATGGAGCCTTTGGAGCAATGATGCTTTCTTTGCCTAAATACCTGAGATTTCATTTCCAATACCGTGATGGTGTTGAAACTCCAATGGAGTTATGAACTCCAAAAGAGTTATGGGCTCACCTGGATGAAAATTTTGGCAAAAAGAATGAAGGGATTGGTCCAAACCTATTTGAAAGCAAGCAAAGTGATGCATTCGCTCCCCTTGATGGTCTCTCAGATCATGAACCAGTATCATCTCATATTGAATTTGTTGACAAAGAACTTGTAGATTCTCCACTCATGCTCCAACTTTCTTCTCTTTCTGTGCCAGCTCACACTCCAGATATTGCAGAAGGTCCTAAATCCTCTCTTGCATCAGAGTCTGTTGGTTTGCATCATGATCAAATGATTATTTCGGAGGTAAAATCATCTATTGGCGGTAATGCATTCGCTCCTCTCAAGCAATCATCTCTTATTTACTACTATATGATCATTAGCACATGCTTTCAGATGGTTATTGAAGAATATGTCCATTGCCACCCGCTTGAGATAATTTCTCATGCATCCATTGGTTTTGATCTCACCTCTTATGGTTCAAACAAGATCTCAAGAAACCATTTCCATTCGCTTGGGATAATTTCTCATGCATATGATAGTTTTGATCTCACCCCTGCTGGTTCAAAGGAGATCTCAAGAAACTATTCTTCAAGTCTTAAATCTGATTTGGATTTCAAGCAATTATTATTTGATGGTTCTTTTTGGCATAATCTCACCCATGATGGTTCGAAGGAGAAGACAAAAGACTATCTGCATATTCATGATTTTGATCCTACCTCAGCTGATTCGAATCACAGGTTCAAGGATCATCCTCATACTTTTGGATTTGTTCTCACCACATTCGATCTGAAGAGCAAGTACAAGCACATGTTTTTTGAGCATGATCCACTTCTTTCCAAGAAGAAGATACCTACAGATATATGACCAAGCATCACACCTGCTTGAGTTTGGAGCATTTATTTTTTATGTGTGCCTTACAGTCTGTTTTTGAGGAGGGGGTATGTTTCCCATGAAATTTTCCCACTTCCTTGGTTTATTGACTATTATTATTCATTGTATTGGGTGATCTTTGGTCTTAGTTACCAGGGCCCAGGATGGAATAAGGGGGGGTGTTAGGATATTCCTATACTCCATCCTAGTCCCACCAGTATTTTGATCATTTACATTTTCAGTCATGCATGCACTTTTAGGGTTTGCATGCATTCTAGGGTTTGCATGCATCCCAGTCATCAATCCATCACCTAGCCCTCAGTTAGCCAGCCCCCAGGAGCTTCTCACTATTCAGTTTTATCCCTCCAATTGCTTAATGTGCCCTTCTTCCTTGATTTTAGGAAGCAACTCGCCCTTCTTCACTTACCAGTCCAGTTGTCTTTAGTTTACACTCAGTTACACTCAGTTACACTTACCAGAATCAGTTTGACTGATGGTTGATAGTTACTTGAGCATTGATGACTCCACTGATGATGATGAAGACTTCCAGTTGTGCTCCGATGATCATGAGGACACCTAGTTGTGCTCCGATGACACTCTATTGATCTTAGGATCACTCTGAGAGGCTAATTCGAATTGCCACCTTAGGCATTCGAATCCTCTCTACCTCTGTACTATTTATTTGTCCATATTGTGATTAATTAATTACTGTGTGTGAAGTATTATTGCTTCTATCCGAGTTCTACTGTACCATATTATTCTGTTGCTCATTACACTGCATTGACCACTCTTCTTCTATTTTCCTGCTTAATCATAATTACTCTTGTGAGGTATACATCATCTCTTAGATCTGCTGTGAGGATTTTCACAAATTTTAGCTTAAGAGTACACCTAAAACCCCCAACAACCTACTCCCTACCCCTCTTCTACCCTTTTTGTAGCTCCCACGTTGCTCGATGTCCATTTTTACCCCACTGTACACCCTCGGCCTCCTCGAATTCCACTTTGCTGCTATATCTTTCCAACTCGAAGCACCTGCACCAACCCTCCTCCGCTGCTCCTACCTGCACCTTTCTCTTCTACTCCAGATGTGCTCATCTTCCAGCCACATATCTCTTTTCCTTTCAGCCTACTCCCATCCACCTCTCCTACATTCCTTCCACCCTCTTCTACCTATCTGCCTTCCCTTCTCCACCTCTATAAACTCCCTCTCCCTTCAACTTCACCTTCCCTTCCTTTCCTTTCCATCTGAGCCATGCCTAACACCTATACACAGGTCTGCAATTAAAATTGCAGAGCTTGTGTGGTAATAGTTTAGTTCATAGTACAGTTAATAGTACAATTAATTTAGATTAGTTAATAGTACATTAATTTTAGAGTAATTTTTATGCTTCTCTTAAAGATTATTTACTGTGCAAATACATCTCAGAATTATGCACACAGATTTGAATATTGTAAAATTTAGGTAAGTTGAATCACCTATTACTGTATGGTCAATATTTATAATTATTGTTTAATACATATTCAAAAGGAAAGAAATGTATTCATCTACATACGCATCCCATATCCATTTTAGGCACAAATTTATTTAGGGTAGGTTTCTCACTTGATTGGTGTCTCTATCGAAACCTAATACAGCTCTAGGCCATTCCATTCCAAGAAGCAAATTTAGTGATTTACATAAAAATCCCTTAACAAAAAAATAAAAATAAAATGCAATCAAGTGAATAATTGTAAAATGAATCGAGTAAGCTGGAAACCCAAATTGTCAAACAAATAATCATACTAACAAGTGAAAAGCAAATTCCAGACACTTAGCAAGCATGATATATACCTATATTCCAAAATAATTACATGTTTCTTGGATAGCTTTATGCAATAAGAGGTAAAAAGTACACAGTTGAAAACATTTACATGTCTGCAGATCGCTTATCCAAAGCTGATTGCTAAAACTTGATCATTTACCTACATTTCAGATAAATCAAGTGGCCCACTACTCTACCATATACCCATAAAATATTTCAAACAATTGCATGTTGAATAGATAGCTGTCTACCATAGCACACAAAAGGTAGGAACAATACATAGTAGCTTAGTCTGTCCACGTCACTTATCCAAAGTAAAAACAATACACGGTAACTTATTTCTAGAAATTTTATCACTTACCTATATTTTAGAGAAACTAATGGCCCATTGCATTCTCTTTTGAATTTTTTTTTTCATAAAACAAATTCTCAAATATTTTAGAAGCTATAATTGGAAGAAAAAAATATTCATTGTTCACAGTGTATGGGATGTGTAATCCATTTAAATGTTAAAGGCCCATGTTCTTACTTTCCTCTGTAATGATGGTGTTTCAAAAATATTATGTGGTAGGTTATGGGGATATCTTATTTATATGCCTCGGCCCATGCTGCTCCTCTGCTTGTATAATGTTTGTGTTTCAATAGCATCTTGGTATACCCATAGTATTACTTTTTTATTTTGTAATGCTTGTGTTTTCATCGAACTTTGTACTTTTCCTCAGATATTAAATGGCTTTGTTGTGAAAGAATATTTTTGTTTAGTATACTGCAAAATAAGCATTTTCATATATTCATTTCCTTCTGTTTACCAATCTATTCTCCCTACTGACTTAGGCAGATCATTTTCACCGCAACTATTCATGTTCATCATCCATGGTCATGATGCATGGTCACATTTCTTTGATGCTGGTTCAGTATATTTTTTAGCTCCCATGAGTAACAGAGTAATCCAACTGTCCATCTCTTTTACACGCTTCACTAAACCAGAGGGTAATTTAAGTAATTTCACCATCAACCTAAGTTAACTAACTGCACATGAGATTCTCATCTCATGTAAAGAAAATAATGTTAGTGTGCAACAGAACACACATATATATTTAATATTCGCAAGTTGGATTTAATATTGGAGACATATCACATTCTTTCCAAAAATATGCAAAAGATATTAAGCATGCTTGACGCATGCTCATTTTGCAACTCACCAAAAAGATGCAACAGTTATCAAATTCTCCACTTTCATATACTTAATATTGGTAGAGATGCATTTTAGTTCTAGAAGCATAACACACAATTTTGCTGTAAGTTGTAACATAACACACAAAAATTCAACTTTAAACTGCTTAACATTACACACACTTTATACATGTCTTCCAAGCAAATTGTTGTGCCACTGCATTTCTCTCCAACACAACCTGAATTAATAGACATTGAATAAATAAGAGTGCAAGCCACAACCCATAAGATTGAATGCCAAATCTTATGACATTTCCTTCGAGCATGACACATGTAGCACCGAATCCATCCCCAGTTAGCCCAAAAATCCAAACATGGTCGAGGGAAGTTTCCTGCAAAAGAGAACACCTTGCAAGCATTCTAAGCGAACCTAAGTGTTAGTTTGCAGTGAACCAGAATGAAGACATTTTACGAGATTTATAGGTAGATTTCCAAGGATATAACTACAACCAGCTACTCCAAACCCATAAGAGGCTGCGGAATTTGAGCTAAGGATATGCTATTAATGCCTCTCTGTAGTGAAAATAAATCCTAATGATCAATGATTTAAGCTTTACGAGTTCCTAATTCTCGTTTGTGCCGATCACGATCAACACAAACTCGCCAAAACATAGCGATGCATCGACACTCTGGAAACTTTGTGCTGATACAGTGATTCAGGTTGTCCAATACAACCTGAATTAATTCCAATTGAATAAATAAGAGTGATTAGGAGTGTAAGCAAAAAATAGTTAGAACAACAACAAAAGTTTAGGCAATTCAACAATGCAAACACTTAAGTGTAGGCCAAATTGTATTTGGAATTCAATCTTCTCAACTTGCTTTTTCTATGTTATGTAAAGAAGATTCTAGCATAGACAGTTATATAACACTAATAGAACCTGCCAAGGGCCATATGCCTTGCCTTTCATGCCATACCTATGCCGAACAACATCAACTTTCAATTGTTGTTTAACCACTTCTTAATTGCTCAATATTCAATATTATATCCCTTATACACATGTCAACTTCCTCACTATTCACCCTTTATGTTTTCACATCAGGTATGATTAAAATAGCCAACAAGAAGAAGGGCAAGCAGGTTGAGCCTAATGTAGAAACAACTCCAATTATACCAATTAAAACAATGTTTGAAGACACCAAACCCATCACAAGGGCCACTCCAGAACTCAAATGGAGTGACATGTACACAGCTATCAGAGATGAAAAAATACTAGATGCAAACCTCGAGGAATCAATGGTTTACCAAAACATCAAGAGGTTTTCCCTTCACAAGGCAACAACCTTGCCAGAATTGTTTCCTTGCTCAGAGGTGATTGGGTGGATTCTACCCCATGTAGATACAACCACCAAGATCATTTCAAATGCCAATGGAGAAGGACTCACCTTCTTTCAACCAGGACACCTTTCAGCCGCATACAAGCTGGCTTCCTCCAAAGTTATGCTTACTGATGATTGGGTAAGGCATGCCAATATAGATAATTTTCAATGTGCAAAAAACATGATGGTACCAGACAAGCAACTAAGACCCAAAGGTAGTGGGGAATATGACATCCAACACTTAAGGACCCCCTATCGAATCATAGTCCTAATGTTGAACATAATCTTCGGCCTACCAGACAGAAACAACTATAAATCAGTTGGGTTCCATTGATCTACCACGTTGCCACACATGGTACAGTCTTCAATTAGGCAGATATAATATCAGATAGTATGGCGTCCAACATTGCTACAGCTCAAACTAGCCTTTCACAACAGAAAGAAGATTTTTTCTTGTCTTCTTACCTCATTGATTGTATATTAGTCAAGAATCCTTTCCCTAAGTTGGGATGTACTGGGAAACGGACTGAGACTCCCCTTCATGTAGCATGCTAAATAACTTGGGCTCATCGATATCAAGGGTATTACAAACTACTATGCGAAGAACTAATCATGCCCCTTTATTGGTTGCTCTTCAATAAATAACCAAATTGTTTGTCAGACAATGCCTTGGCTGTAATAGGTGAGTACGACATAAAGAAGCCATAAGACAAGTCTTCATCAATGGAATTGGTGACTTTCTCCATCTAAAAAAAAAGCATCTTACCCACCTCTACCATTCAACATTGGTGCATACAAGTTCCAAAAAAATAGAGTTTTTGAAGCCTTCATTTCTGACTTGGAAGCTTTTCGCTTCGGGACTATACTTTTTGTAAGAAACGACGACAAAGGTAAAGTGGATAAACATTATGCTTCTTGCAAAATCACTTTTGAATACTCAGATCATTTCCTGGCAGATGAGGAAATATATAAAAGGGTCAACAATGCGAAAGAGCTGCACAAAAAAATAAAGGGCAGCCATGCACCTACTTCTATCAAAATTACAACCCAGGAAAAGGAATCAAAAATACATATACAAAGGGAAGAATCAGCAGAGCAACAAAAGAAAGAGGAAGCAAAAATACATAGCCAAAGTGAACAGGCCAAAAGGGTACAAGTAAAACAAGATAAAGAGGAAGCAGGAAGATTAGCAATAGAACAACATCAAATAGAGGAAATGGAAAAATTGCAAAACGAAGAAGCCCATCATGCAAGAGAAACTAAAGAAAATGAAGCCCTGGAAGAACAGATCAACAAAGAAGCGCAAGAAAATATCCAACCAGCTATGCACAAGGAGCCAACAAGTCCACAAGTCAATAGTCCAGAACCCATGGACACAAACGTGCTAAGCCCACTAACTAGAGGCCACTTGCCATTTCCAGAGCTTGAGCTTACGCCGTTTACCCCATCTAAAGAACATATAGTGGTCCAATTGGACACGATTTTTTTTTATTCGAAGAGAAAACCATAACACAATGGTCAGAAGAAAAAAAATGAAAATGACCGCTCAATCAGATATTGTCACCATCACAGAAAACACACTTGTAGAAGGCACCCAAAAGGACCCCAAATTCACAGCCTCCGTGAATGTCGCAACTTCACAAGCAAGTGCTGACAATGTCGACAAGCTGCTTACCACTATTGAGCGAAACAAAGAAAAAATGTTGAAACTCAAGGCCACCTTGGTAAAGGAACGTGGAGATACCATTGAGTTAAACACAAAATTACATGCCACATTATTTGAGAAAGACAATTTACTAGCTGCGTACAACAACCTTAACATAGAAAATGAAGCATTGACTATTCGGTTAATGATAATGCAAGGGGAGACAAATGATTTTCAAGCAAATGTTACAGAATTTCAAACACGTGCATCAGTGGAAAATGACAAGGCCAATGAATTGAAGACTCAAGTAGATAAGTTGTTGAGAGATAAGGAATCACTCATGGAACCGTTCTGAGCACAAGCATGCAAGCTTCAAGAGCAAGTCTCAAACTGTCAAAAAACACTCTTTCAACAAATCTACAATATCAAACAATTCATGGAAAGGATGTAGGAAATTGCTGCAAGCTCAATAGCAATGCATCAACATTTGATTACTACTGGAAACAAGCTTAACAAACAGTTAACTTGGAGAGAAAATAACCCAGCATTTCCTCCTCACCTCCCTCAAAAAACACTAGCGACCTTGAAGCTGGATATTGAACTCCTTGAATTTTGCAGGAAAGCCACTAATCGACTAAATGCCGAGATTGATAAAACTCTTGAAAATTGCACAAACTTCTATGAGGAAATCCATCAGGTTCATCGTAAATGTCAGCTCCCTATGGCAGCCAATATCTATGAGCTCCCCCCCAAGGATCAACAAATAGAAGAACTCCAACAACTGTTGCAATCAAACCTGGACTACATCAAGAAAATTGATTCTCTAACAGAAGAAGACATCGAATTCTATGTGAGGTAAACATCTACACATCTCATTTTCCTTGAGGATACCTGCAAGGCTGCACCAACAAAGGTTGCAAATATAGAAACAGAATTGTCTTATCATGGAGTGTCTCTAAAACTATTAAAGCCTGAAAAATATAATATCATAACTGAAGAAGCTACTGCACGGGCAGACTATATTTCCAATTTAGAAGCATCCAGCTAATTTTAATTGTAAATATCATTTGTATCTTCTCATATGTACAACACTCAAATGAAAACTTTGCCTACTATTCTCATTTTTGCAATTTCACGAGACAAAAAATGTTTATATGTAATGTGTACTTTTCAATGGATATTATTAGGATTCCTTTTCTCTAAAAAAACCTAAATGCTTTTTCATATTTTTGTAACAATGCTATATTTTACTACTTTTTTAGTTCAATGCTCTTCAGTTTCCTTGTTGGCAATGACTTTTCAAGCTAAGCTCATAATGGATTATCCCAAGCAGTAATGATATAAATATTAATCTCAACTGATTTGTAAACTGTGTACTCTCTTTTACATTCATAAAAATAAAGGAGCCACGCAAAGTGACCTCTCCTCATCTACCTTCACGTTGAATAAATACAACCTTTATATTGAGAGCTACGACCACTCCTATTGTATTGTAAGTCTGCATTTTATTATGCTTTGTTGTGAACTATCTATATTGTCAGAAGACGTGTGAATCCTTGATGCGGTGAGAGTCATTGATAACCAGTTACTTTCCTTGGTTTATTAGTGATTTTCAGAAGATTAATTCATACAGTGATAGCTTTGTTCGCCTTTACATGCTTCTCAACCATGTTTTTATTGTGGACTTCAAATCCTCAATGAGAAGAAAGAAACATATTTGGATTTCCCACTTTATCTTCCATTCTTGAAGCAAGCATAACGAATATTCACTACTCCTATTGTGTTGTAAGTCTGCATTTTTATTGTGCTTTGTTGTGAACTATCTATATTGTCAGAAGAGGTCTGAATCCTTGATGCGGTGAGCGTCATTGATAACCAGTTAAGTCTTCATTTTTATTGTGCTTTGTTGTGTACTATCTATATTGCCAAAAGATGTCTGAATCCTTGATGCGGTGAGACTCATTGATAACCAGTTACTTTCCTTGGTTTATTAGTAATTTTCAGAAGATTAGTTCATGTAGTGACAGGTCTGTTCGCCTTTACATGGTTGAGAAGGATGTAAATTTTTATTATGGATTTGAAATCCTCAATGAGAAGAAAGAAACATATTTGGGTTTCCCACTGTATCTTCCATTCTTGAAGCAAGCATAACAAAGATTCATTTACAACTTAGATTGTGGCACTATCAAGAGCTGGTCCATGAAAGAGTTCTATACCTATACTTGTATATGGAGATTCCTAAATTTATTGCTACAACACATGGCATGAAAGCAAACTTTTGTTCACAAGTAGTTTGTGCAGTTTAGGAGCTATTATAATCATTGTTTTCATTGATATTATTGCAGAAATATTTTTTCAAATTGCTTATATATTCCAGATATAGTAGTAATCTGTAATGTTGAGATTACAACTACAGAGATTGTGAAAAAAGCAATTGTAGTTCACTCACTGTGTTGATGAACTTAACATTATTTTTTGTTATGGGTTGAGTGCCTATGTCTTTGTAATCTGAGATTGTTACAAACTTTGCTATTTTCCAACCAGTATCCTTAGCTCCCTGTGCCTATGTTTTTGTTCCTTCTAACTTTCCTCTTTTCCTACCGACGTTCACTTTTTCCCCTCAAGGGGCAAATGCTAGTTATTTATCAAATACAAAATTAAAAATATATATTCTTGGCTTTTTGTAAAACGTGATAAGTGATAGGTCGACTTTTTTTAATGCTCGAGATCAATGCGAGGGGTAAGGTAAAGTTTGAAAAAACAATTAAACTGCAATAAAATAATTCTCGATGAATTGAATATCTTATAAATAAAATAATAATATTTTGAAATATATTTATACTTATAATTTAATTATTTTTCATTTATAATAATATTTTTCATTTCTAAATTTATAATTGAAGGTAAATTTTCGGGGCAAAATTCAGTCTATGGGTTATTTTTTGATGATTCACCAATTTTCATGTTTTTTCCAAAATGATGTGCCCAAATTTTATAGGATGTTTTTAATTATTTTAAACCTCGCCAAAATTGTCCAAAAACCATATAAAATCCTTATAAATTTGAGTATTTTTACAAAATTATTGCCAAATATTGTATGTTTGGAATTTTAAAATTAATATGATTCACCAAGGTTTCTAGATTTTATGAAAAAATGGATCCTTAAAATTTTCCCATATTTAGAAAGAACATTAAAACTAAAAATGAATTTCATTTCATTTTTATATATATATTCACAATGATGAAACTTGAGTTCATTATAGTTTATCAAACACAAAATTCATGATGATTAGATATTTTCGCTGCCATTCAATATATGCTCACACAAATTACTAGTGTAAAGTTTAAGTTGACAACTTTGGGACCATGTATGATTGTAGTTGTAATGCTAAAATGAGCAATAATGCTCATTGCAATTGTGGTATTTTCACCTTGTGTATTGAAAAGTGGTGTTCAATAATTTGTGTTTCACATCATTAGTGACTTTTTATTTCCTAATTGTGGATTCAAAGTTTTGATAATGATGTTGAGCTACGTCCATATTCCAAATGGAAGGCGTCCTGGGCCATTGGAACATCATTATGTCTTTTTATGAGTATTTTTCCCTACTCGTGGATTCAAAGCATTTTTATGTTTTTTTCCTCAATGCTAATGGAAAATTTTCATAATGTTTCGAAAAGAATTTCACATTATTAATAGGTTTTTATATATTATATTTTCCCTTGCTCATGGATTAAAATCTTGTTAATGTTGTTTCGCTATGTCCATTTGCCAAATGGAAAGCACTATAGACCATTGGAAAGTTTCATATTGTTTGGAAAACCTCGGAGTTAGAATGTTTTTTATTTAAAAACATTCTTTAAAGTAGACAAAGGGGAAAAAAAATATTAATGTGGAGATAAGTGAGTAACAGGTTTCCAATAAATCAATACCAACCAACATCCCATAATAATGTTACTCTGATAAAATGAAATGAATAGAAAATAGTTTGCATACAACCTTGCTTGTGTCAAATTTGAAAACAATTATGCTACAGGGTAAGAAGGCGATACATATGAACTCTACATTGAATTGATTTTACTCAACTCGAGATCTATTAATCATCCAGAGAGATCAATGTGCTTAAAATATCTATAGTTAAAAGTTTTACCTGATAACATATATAAAAGAGATTTTAATTTCACAAAACTTAGGAAGCTTAGGATAAGAAAAGAAATCCATAAAAAATGACCTAGAATTATTTTTTCCTTTTATTATAACTTGATCAAGTTGATCTTTCCTCGATATTTCCACTTACAAATTTATGTCCTTTAAGTTTAATTAGTTCCTTATCGATCCGGGTCTCCCTATATTTTAAATTTTAATTTCTCATTTTTCCCACCCACATTTGTAAATTAATTAGAATTTGATATTGAACATTTTAAAATAATATAATATTAGATAAGAAACTATTTATAAGGAAAAAAAACATAAAAGGAGGCATGCTTATAAGAAAACATTCTATCTCTCTCTCTCTCCCACTCTCTCACACACACAATCTAAGAGAGATAAATAGAGAACAATAATAGGATCTCCCTTGAGGAGCCAAGATGAATCCTGTTGCACAAACTTGGTTCCATGGATTCAACTATGGGAGGGGGAGACCCTCCCCCTCTGACCGATGAAGCCACTATCTTTCAGGCTTTAGTCTCCTCACTAAAGACAACCTTGAAACTACATGCATCAAATTTTGTTAAAATATTAGAGGACATCCCTAAAGTTCCCTTGCCAGCCACAAAACTCTTCCAGGTCCATGGCGATATCATTTTCGAAGTGTGGATTAATCAAAAAATTCATGGATATATATCTAACTCCTGGAAACATGGCCACTTTGATACACAAAATTGGGTTGTGTTGATTGAAGGAAAACTTTCTCATTTCTTCTACGAACAAGGGTTCTACTCCTTTCTCTTTGAGCACAAAGATGATAGAGACTTCATCTTTAGAAACAACTACTTCTTTTGTAGAATCTTTCCTCGATATTTCCACTTACAAATTTATGTCCTTTAAGTTTAATTAGTTCCTTATCGATCCGAGTCTCCCTATATTTTAAATTTTAACTTCTCATTTTTCCCACCCACATTTGTAAATTAATTAGAATTTGATATTGAACATTTTAAAATAATATAATATTAGATAAGAAACTATTTATAAGGAAAAAAAACATAAAAGGAGGCACGCTTATAAGAAAACATTCTCTCTCTCTCTCTCTCTCTCACACACACACACACATACACACACAATTTAAGAGAGATAGATAGAGAACAATAATAGGATCTCCCTTGAGGAGCCGAGATGAATCCTATTGCACAAATTCGGTTCCATGGATTCAACTATGGGAGGGGGCAACCCTCCCCCTCCAACCGATGAAGCCACTATCTTTCAGGCTTTAGTATCCTCCCTAAAGACAACCTTGAAACTAAATGCATCAAATTTTGTTAAAATATTAGAGGACATCCCTAAAGTTGCTTTGCCACAAAACTCTTCCAGGTCCATGGCGATAGCATTTTCGAAGTGTGGGTTGATAAAAAATTCATGGATATATATCTAAATCCTGGAAACATGGCCACTTGGACACAAAAAATTGGGTTGTGTTGATCCAAGGAAAACTTTCTTATTTCTTCTACAAACAAGGGTTCTACTCCTTTCTCTTTGAGCACAAAGATGATAGAGACTTCATCTTTAGAAACAACTACTACTTCTGTAGAAATAGGGGAATGTACTTAATAGATGGACCCCAAATTTTAATCCAAATATGTATGTCCCTTCAACTGTCTTAGTTTAGGTTAGATTACCTCACCTTCATTGTTTAGTAGAAGAATCCCTAAGAAACATTGAAAAGACACTTGGGATACATATATATATTAGAGCCAAAGGATGGAATGTTTTCCTATTCTAGGATCTGCATGAAAGTAGATCTCGAAAAAAGGGCTCCTAGAAGTAGTGATGCTCACCCTTTACAATTAGAAGCATCTACAAAAGTTAGATTATGAACAAAATCCTTTCGAGTGTAAACTTGTCGTGAATATGGCCACTTTCCAAATAAGTGCAAGATGAACCAAGGAACTAGTGCCACTGTCTTTGATAAGGAATATCAATGGAAAAAAGTATGAAAGAATTTGACTATTCAAAAGCAGCAAGGATCATTAGGGATCTTGGATCCCTTGACCACCTTGCAACCTCCCCTAACCCCTTCGAAAAACCCTAGAAGCAAAAAATACCTATGGTACAAACTTCCTTTGTGGAAATAGTCTAAGTCTCTCCTCCTCCAAGCCTAAATCAAACCTTAATACATCTAAATCAATATGAATCCATCCACTATGAAGACATGGTCATTGAATAAATTTGTGAACCAAGCCACCTTGATGATTCCTCAAACCAAGTCCATCCCCTTGAACATCTCCCCATTCTAGCCTTCTCCCTTCTAGATGATGACTTGAAATCTATAGCCAAGATGAGATATATCATCTCCTTGAAAAGTCCTCTCAAACTTAAATCCTAACAAGAAAATAGGCCCTTGCATAGATCAAGGAGGAAGAGAAAGATGAGACAACTGAGGAAGATTGTAAGCCTAAAAGGTGGGGTGAAAGATGAAAAAAGAAAATTGAGGAGATGAAGCAAACATGGAAAGGATACTTGGCAACCAAATCACAATTAAAAAATCACTAGGATGTAGTAATCAGAGTGGTGCCTTGAAGAACTCAAGAGCCAAGGCCTCTTAGTAAGAGTTGAGTAGTTCCATGAAGAACTCTGGAGCCAAGGCCTCTTCATAAGAATTGAGCAGTTCCATGAATAAATCTAGAGTCAAGGCCTCTTTGCAAGGTGGAGGAAACAAACCCAACCATCCTAAATGATGAAAAGTGCCTCTTGGAACTGCCATGGAATGGGTAGCAAGAAAAAAGAAATATCTCTCAGAAATCTAATCAATATGGAGAAACTAACTATCATGCTTCTTCAGGAGACTAAACTCAAGGCATAAGAAATGGTTACAATAGAAAAAAAACAATGGAAAATAATTAAAGGAACAATGGTAAGATCAAGGGGATCCCTAGGAGGATTATGCACCCTCTAATATCACAATACTTCATCCTTGACTTTCAATTCCATACAAAAAAAAAATTGCTCATGGATTTCTTAAACCAACACACTAGTATCTAGTATCATATTTTCAATACTTATATGCAAGACCAAATTGGTCCATTATTCCTTTACATACCTGATATGATAGAATTGAGACTTAATGAGAGTTTTGAAATCCTCCCATTTATTTTATGGCGTATCACCCTTGAGACTAAGTGTCTATCTGTGGATTTTCCACTAGGTTAATGCATGGCCCTCTGATTTTAGTCGAGAAAATGAAATCTTATACTCCTCATCTATTTTGTGAATACTAAAATATACCTCTAATTGCAACAACCAATGATTCAACAAAAGCATCTATGTCACCTTGGTAAGGCATGATATCCACTTTGGCTTCCATTTTAAATAAAGGCTGAGAAGGGGTAATGGCATTAGAACTTGGTTTCTCTTTCTTGGGCTCTTTCCTCAACTCCTTTTCTAAGTTTCCTTTATCTCTTAATTTCCCCTCTAATTTGGTCTTTGAGTTAGAGCCTCCAAAATAAACAAAATGTCCAAACTGGTTGTCCATAGATGTCATGAGGATTGACATGTTGCGAGAGATATTAGCAACTTGTGTTTCCATCTTTGTAAATTACTCTTCACATTCGCCCCCTGATTCTTCACTAGACTCATCCGCCATGGATAAGGTTTTAGGAATTTTTCTTTATTTTTCCAACTCATAGATCCTATGATTTCCCAAAAATCCCAAATAAAATTGCTCTGATACCAATATGATCTGTAAATAATTGTGGATATTCCACTGGAACAATTCATCATAATAGATCTCATAATATTTTGAAGAATAAATTTTAGATTATGAAAACTAACATAAATGAAAGAAACAGACACATAAACACACCATCCACATATTTAACACAAGATTTTACCTGGGAAACCCAATATGGGAGACATCACAACTAGAAGATGAAGCTTATGCCTTTCTCTCTCTTTGCGGTAGTTATCAAAATGCACATACAAAGGAATAGGCACTCACTATGGAGTTACCTTTTGACAGTATGGCTTGAACGACTTCTATAGAATCTTCCCCCTCATCCATTAGTCTCTCAGAATACCACTCCTAGATTCTTTTCTCAGCTATGGAATAAGTACAATGCTCATGAACAGAACCATATCTCCTCCTAATCACTTATATTTAACATAGTCTATTGGTCATCTAGGATTAGGTTTTTTTTTACTTCCTCAACTCTCAATTATTAATAAGTTTTGGACATTATAAAATATTCATGAATGTCCACACATGCCTAGCCCCACTCATTGGAATAATGGAGATGATGTGGCTTTCACATCGGTTCATGGCTTATGGTTTTGGATTCTTGGTGTAGCATGTTGTGATTATGGGTTGATAGATCCTTTATGGTTTCTCACGTTGTTTTGGTCCTTCCATTGTCTACATAAATTGCTGCAAGGTAGCTATATGAACTAGGGTGGAGGTCAAGAAGGGTGGAAATAGAAATTTAATGGCCTCGTTTCCCAAGGAGGCTCAACTCAACACAATTTAGTAACGACAATCTTAAGGCACCAATAATTTTCTAAAATTAAACAAAAGGAAAAGGGGTCCAATGCCCTAGAGTTATAACCACATGAATAAGCATTCTAAAATACACTAGGCAAAGAAGCAAAGGAAAGAAAATCAATGCATATATTTGCAAGCTAGATTTGGTTGAAGAACATCAAGACATAAGGTTTTCAAAAGCAAGAAAATGATAATAACTATCATCGGGGAACAAGACAACAATAAGTGTAATAGCTAGTACACAAGCATGCACCCAACTGGTCATTTGAATTATTATAATAGCACAAATTTTGTTGTAGAATTCAATTTATTCTAGCCACACACGAATTAAGGCTGCAAGATGCATTTCATGGATATCAAGACATCCGAGGAGGGTTGGTGGTCAACATTGCAAGATATAGGGTTGCAACAATAATGGAATTTAATAAAAAAATACATAGATTCAAAGCATCAAACAATGTGAGAGAAAGCCACTGGTTCTTATAATAAACTATGTGTTTCTCACATCCAAATTTCTCCCCTAACTTTTCAAAATATAAGAATCGTAGTTGTTGGATAGTATAGACAAGTTCTAGGGAGCTAAATAAACAAATTATTTCTCTAATGTGCAAAATGCAATTGTTGGTAAAGGACAATTACCTTGCCCTTCCTCATTTTTAAAACAAAATGACTCCTAAGACACTCATGTCCAAAAATTTTCATTTTCCAAGTAAGACTATTTGGTTCCACAATTACAAGAATCCAAATGTTTATTAACCTATCCATGAATTTTTGGGGATGATATAAAAGCATATTGAGAATCCTTGTATCAATATAGTTTTTTTGCAAATGGACAACTGAAGAACTCCTAATATCTTTGTTGTTACGGAGGTTAACTTACTCTTTCCTTGAGCATAGAGATGATCACTACAAATAACGTACAACACATAACACACTAGCAAGTAGCACGACCCTACAAAATCCTTGTTCACAAATTTAGAATAGATTGGAATACAATTGCGATAGGTATTCATATGCAAAATAACATAATGAAATTAAGACTAGCATCGCCACTTACTAATGCATGAAACAATGATAAGAACAATCCATTCAAGGGATCATTGTCACAACTTTGATAACCAATGAAAGCACAACCACATAGATGAGGAGAAATTACATCTACAAACAAATAAAATATTAAGTAGAATAGGGTTTGCAAAACCTTGCGGTAGAATCTATCAAGCACATGCAGTTGCAAAACAATATAAGATAAAACTAACAGGACCCTCATCGGTTCCCAATGGACTTGTTCATAGACATAAATCAAGAGAAATTAATAAAACAAATCACCATATTGTCTCTATAAAACCATACATGTAGAAGAACAATTAGGCAATCACTACTCCAAATGAACCACACCCCTAACACTTTTCACCCTAATGAACAAAAACAAAGCAACACTTTGAACGAATGGCCTAGTAATGCCTTTTGAGAAAACATTAAATGCAGTGGCCATATAAGGAAATTGAGTAGCATGCAAATTACATTGATGACTCAACAATACACACTCAAGCATAAGAAGCCAAAAATGTAAATCAAAAGCCACAATATTAGTGATGAATAAAACCTTATGTGCCAATCAAACATATAAAAGCTACCTATTGCAAAGAGACACTCACAACAACATAACAAACTAGACATCACAATGAGTCCAAAAAGCACAATATGTAAGGAACATGGCCCACAACAACCCTATAAAGGAAAAAGGTACCAAACCAACATAATCAACTCTAAAGGACCAATGAACCTAGAATCTCATCACCCAAAAACACAACATACAACACCAAATGACCACACCTACATCACAACAACCCTCATGGATGACATAAGGACCAAACAAACCTAAGCAACATCAATCAATTGATTAACCTAGAATTACAATATTGAGAATCGCAGTGTGAAACAATAAGAGTTTCAACCATGATCTATACAATCACTATGAAATGGATATAGGAACATGAGACTAAGGAATTGACATAGTGCCAAACATACCTACAACCACTATTGGAGGCCATACAAGAAACCCCTATGTAACTAATGAATCATTGATGTAAGTAGAAAAAGAGTAAGCATTGTAATAAATGAATCCTCCTTGACCAACTCAGCCATTAAACAATCGCCAACAACATTCCCTATTGCCATAACCAATCCAACATGGACAACTACCAAGGATCGATGGACCCAGAATCACATCCAATACCAAGAATTCTAAATGATGGTGCACATAACCAAGGTGCAATGGACACCACAACCACATACTAAGGATTCCATATAGAGACAAACATACTTGCAACCACCACAACCTCACCAACATGAGAAACCACAAAGGACCAATTAGCCCATAATCACAACATGAACCATAAAAAATTATACTTGATGAACCACAACCGGTTTGGAATGCACACCACAACCAGAAACTAAGGAACCCATATAGAGGCAAACATACACGGAACCACCACAGCCAAACCAACATGAGAAACCATAAAGGATCAAAAAGTTGAGAACTGCAACATGCACCGTGAACCTCACAAGTCTGAAAGGCACACCACAACCACAAACCAAGAAGCCCATGCAAAACTGACATACCACAAGAGACGATATAAGGTTGCAATGACACTATAGAAGCAACAATTACCATGGAAAATCTAGTAGAACCTCCTCTTCCCAACATTAAGCTACTAAATGAATGGTGACCAATGAGATAATAAACCCTCGCCATCAAACTCCTTCCTACCACTAGAGTTCCCTTTGTTTTTTGTTTTATTTTATTATTTATTTTTTAACCCATCAAAATATTTATTTAATCACATCAGCAAAATTTAGAAGAAAATAAAGCCTTTGAAAATTTTTAGAAAATATTTTTATTTTTTATTATATAAAAAGAAATGAGAAAGAATTTTTTTATCCCTGCCAAAATGCCCATAGTGAACGACGTTTGACCGTAAGGTGAATCGCAGGAGGGACTAATAAACACTCAATTAAGTTCACACGGAAAGAATAAACAATAATTCAATACTTTATATGAGAATACTAAGCAACAATAATTTAGTTTCAATATATTTAGTTGTCACCAATTTATTTAATGACAAAAATATAAAAATAACTACGTACCCCCAAAGCAAGGGAAATGAAACGCTGAAATGAACATCGATATGTTGTAAAATGAAAGAAAGTTGTGTGTAGAAGGAATAAATAAGTGAGTCATGTAATACTTATGTCACTATCTTCAATGTCAATAACATCAAAGCTAAAGACATGGTCAAGCATGGCATTGTTGAAAGTGAAAATGTTAGATTTTGAAAGGACTCTGATTTTCAATGTCCATTATTGTATGTATAGATGCAAAGATTTAATAGGAGTAAATTTTGGGGGTGTTTTAGTTGTTTCTAATGGTTTTTTTTCTAGAAGGGACTTACATATCCTTTTTTACATCAACTCGAGTGGAAATTGGATCCTTGGTTCAAATAAACAACTTCACCAGCAAATCTATCCAAAATAACAAGTATGTACTCAAAATATCTATTTTTTCCTAAGCTATTGTTTTCTCTAGCACATCCCATTCCAAATCACATACATCATACACACAAACTACATTTGACACTACCCACTATTTGCACAATAATTTAAGTGCTAAATGTACATTTTTTTCCTCCATGTCCATCCAACACCCTGTGCTTCGACGGGTCCTGGTAATTCCATTTTCATACTTCTTCTTTCATAAATTTGGATTACACCCCATTTCTCCACCCTTCATTTTATCAATTAGGACTTTGTTTAACCCGCCATTTTGAATGCTTGCTAAGTGATGAAGCGTGCCAATTTCTGGAATTTGATACGAAGAGGACCACCCAAAGGATATTGAACTGAGCTCTACACATTTGCGATCGATATGGTGTGAAGTTCGAGACCCATGTTGTGATTGGCGAGGCTAAGGAGAGGATTTGCGAAGCTGCGGCCAAATTGGGTGCACATTTTCCATAACCAATCCAACATGGACAACGAAGAAGGAAGAAAGGTGTGCAGCTACTATCATTTGACAAAGATGCCATCAAATCTTGTTTTTGATTCTATCATTGGAGGAAACAATGCAAGTTTGGACACGCATGATCCAACCAGAACGATTTCTAGAGGAATTGTTACCATATATGGACAAAGGTGCCACGGAATTTAGCTATCCAGGGAGGAGGGCTGCATCAAATGTTAATGAATTTGAACAAGTAGAAGGAAAAGCTTTGGCTGCCTCTCTTTCTTCCTTCCGTTTCCACTGCAAAATATGAATCTATGCCCACATTATTGGAGACTCGTTTCATTTTGTTTTATTGGAGACTCATTTCATTGCTCTTCAATCTCCTTGCTTTTAGACTCTTCCTGTTTGAAAATTTCCATCTTTGATTAGATGCACATATATAGGATGCATATTCTGCCATTTGGAGGCTTGGATTTTCCACGTATCGGCAACATACATCTTTGACACTTTCAACGATGTTTATTTCCATGTGGTCAGTTCCATACTCAAAATATAAATTGCATTCGTTGGAAGTTCATTTCTATATTTAGTATTGCAGTGTATATATGTGTTATGGTTTACTCTTGGATAGTGGTCTTCTCATAGTGACTTGGAAAGTGGTCTCCTCATAGTGACTTAGGCGGCATCGTTCTGTGTTCTTGAAATTATGTATTCAAATCTTTGTCCTTATATTCATCAAATGTTACAGCATTGTTTCCAAATTCATACTATGTAGCTGCAAAAGACTGTCTGTCATCCTTGTCATGCTCTATATTTTTGCTGGCAAGTCCAATGAATATAGGTCAAGAAATTTGTTCATCTTTTTGGACAAAAATATATAGCATAGTCCTTCACTAGTTCTCTTTAAAATCAAACCCTGATTACCAAGGAAAAAATAAGACAGCGCAAAAAAATTCTTCTAATCTTACATATTGTAGAGCCCTTCGGCAATAATCGTTGTCGTGTTGCAATTTTGCAATTTCTTGTGGGCCCATACACTTAATTGCAAACCTATACCATGCCAACATTCGTTCATGTGTTAAAACTTATATGTGCTAAAACTAGATGTGAAGAACGAGAAGTTGTTGAAACCAGCATATCACCAGATTTTAGCTCCATTGTACTCATACAACGTCTATGACAGAAGGTGAAGATGTTCCTTCAATACCTTTGCATGAGTTGCTTGATGATCTTATGCTTGAGGAATTTTGGATGGAAATAACATTCATATAATGTTTCCTGAAGGATGGAAAAATTTTCAATTGTGACTATGTGGATAGTTCACATGGTGAAGCGGACAGCCTCAGCTCGATAAATGGAGAAGCGACGTGTGTTACTGGAAGCACTTTCTATTATCACTTTAATAAAGTTATTCTCTCAGTTTCATTGGTCTTGGAGATTCCATAGTCGTCTATCTTAGTGATAATGAAACAACCACCTTAGCACCTTCATAATATGCATCTAGAGCCCCCTCATAAGAGAGCATTCATCAGCATGAGTTCCTTACATTACATGAAAAAACAAGCTTGAAGGACCCCCGAAGCATTGTTATGAAAAAATAATTTGCAGGTGATTAATCACGGTGTGGAGGAACCATTGATAAGAGAAGTGATGAGAGTGGAAAGTGAGTTTTTCGAACTGCCCATGGAATAAAGGAACAAATTTATTTCTAAAGACATGATGAAGTCAGTGAGATACAACACCAGTTTCAGTCGTCGAGTGTGATTTTCTAAAGCACTTTTGTTATCCCCTGTCATGGGCCTATGAGGAATCGCCTTTGTTAATTTCTATTAAATAAACCCTTGGATCATTCTTTGCCAAGAAATCCATGTGTCAGTTCATGTATCCACATAACAACATGTACTTAATTGATGGAGGATTACTTCTTCTAAGCTGTAAATGTTGTCAGGGCTCCTTACATGTTTTCTTGATGTGCGGGCATATTATTAGCCTTAGGAAAATCCAACTATTTAGTGGTTGTCCTCATTTTGATAAACAAACCAATGTTACACTTCATATAGAATCAAATCAAAATTCTGCATCCGTAGAAAACTCTAACATTCCAAGTTGCTTGATGTTTAAACGTGCCCATCCTCGAAGGGGAAATTGTTGTAATGTCTACTAAATTGTTTATTATGTACAATTTTTTATTTAAAAATTTGACATTTATTTTCAATGCAACCTATTTTTAAGGATTTTTATTTGGTTGTCGTTGTTATAAGTCAAGTAAAATAAGAGAGAATGGATGTAAAAGTGAGATTAAGTCATGAAGGGGAGAATGAATGTGTAAGTAAAGTTAATAAAAATTTCTAAGAAATATGATATGTTTAAATTATTATCTGAAAGTTCATTTCATGAATATCACATGAAAGCATGTACGACTACATACGTAAAGAAATCTTTTCTGACACATTAAAAGGGTATAGAGAATCCAATAAACTAATAGATTGTTGTACATTTGTACAACATACCAATGACATAAATATATTAGGTGTAAATATGATCATCTACAACACATGTTTGGTTGAAAGGCCATGAAATGAGTAAACCACTCATAGGTAGGAGTAGGACCTTTGTCTCTTAAAGTTTCAAACATATACATGTGTGGTTACTGCGCCAATAATATGTAATACGGAAGGAGTTTGCCTTTACAAAGACTACTTGATCAACATATGCTTACGAAAAACTCTCCATTTATACTAAAGCATGTCGACATTCGCTGCACTCAATTTTTCTTATAGAATATCCTTACAAGTACTGTTGTCATTTACCCAGGATTTCTTTTTAAAATAATTTTTTCCATTATGCACATCATTTTGTCACTTGGAGAATACCTCAAAAAAGATGAGGCTTGACTTAATTCTTTTGTAACAAAAGTTTAAATTTTTCTATTATGCTTATGTCTATGTTGTTCATTTATTTCCGAGATTAATTGTTGTGGGTCATGCTCCTGGGCAACAACCACAATTATACCAAATCACATATCATTCCATGCATAAATCAAAGTAACAAGAAACAAATCCCCCTCAATATGGCTTGGGCATTGACTATCCATAAATCCCAAGGATTGGCATTAACAAGGTCAACCATTGGCAATGGTAACAATGAAGGTCAATGATTAACCCTCACAACAATTCCATGTACTACAACGTTAGAAGGAATCTAAATTACACCATCTTTCTCCTTCAAACACTATGCAAAGATAAAAGACACTTCATATGTCTCACTTCAAAAAAAGCAAGAGGCTTAACTTCATTCTCTATCCCGTTCACACTTAAAATTGCAATCCTCAATCCTTGCGCTCCCTCTACCACATGAAACTACCGATGTTGATTTCTAATACATTTAGAGTCAAACTTGATCACTACCTAGCCCTTTATTGTTTTATTCACATATGTATACCTTTTTGTATGACAAATTAATGTACAAACCATTTTACTTGCCATCGATTACATGGGTTTCTATTTATTGCTTATTAGTACTTGCAACATAGTTTTCTTTTCAATTTCATCGACTACTATCCCTACCATAAATTAACTATACTTTCTTTCAAACACATAAAATTATATTGTCTACGTACACACAAATTTTTCTCATTTTACAACATATTGAAGTTCTTCTCAGCATTTCATTTCCCCCGCTTTGGGGGTATGCTAGTTTTATTTTAATATATTCCACTCTTCCCTATCTAACATGCCATCATTGCCATGAGCAGACTAATAAAGATCAACTTTATTGCATGTGTATGTCATAAGGAAAGTTCTACTAAACTTGGCAGGTGAAGTGACGACAACTTGTGGCTACATGATTGTCTTTCAATTGATTGTCACTGCAGTTTCCAGATCTAGCAACAATAGTAATAGCGTACAAATTGCAATCAACGCCTGTTAAACCTTCTCGACGTTCTTCTCGACGTTTCATTTCCCCCGCTTTGGAGATATGCTAGTTTTATTTTAATATATTCCACTCTTCCCTATCTGACATGCCATCATTGCCATGAGCAGACTAATAAAGATCAACTTTATTGCATGTGTATGTCATAAGGAAAGTTCTACTAAACTTGGCAGGTGAAGTGACGACCACTTGTGGCTACATGATTGTCTTTCAATCGATTGTCACTGCAGTTTCCAGATCTAGCAACAATAGTAATAGCGTACAAATTGCAATCAACGCCTGTTAAACCTTTGGACATCCTCGGCTCCAATGATGATAAAAATTATATTTTCCTCAAATTCAAAAGGGCTAAATTAACTTAGTATTCTTCGTGCTTCAACTTTTTTGCATATGTCCTTTCGTGCTTCAACTTTTTTGCATATGGCATTTTGTGCTTCAACTTTACCTACAAGGCTAGAGCCATGGACTGTCTAAGGCAATTTCATCGTCTTTATCTTTGTAGCAACTTCTCCACTAACTGCTCTTTCTAGCTGTATATTCTCCCTTTATCCTTATGCGGATTTGATGTATTGCAATAAAAACTCTCATTGAGTTAGACGTCATCTCATAAATTACACTAACTCTCATTGAGTTAGACGTCGTCTTCGTTGAACCGAGGCCAGTTATATTTATTGAAATTTGCTAGAAATTAAGGTGGCTTTTATGAATGTTGCTTGCACATTTATACCTGAGACACTAAAAAACCTAATTAGAGTAGGATGACGCTTCTTGAGATGCCTCTGGATCCATGATAGAGTATGTTGAAGGATTGGAAGCCCAATAGTTGTTATGAGGATGTATTTATAAGATGACAAAGCAAGATTCTGAAAAATCAAACTGCAAACTAAAATATTTCCATACCAATCAAAGTCAGGTAGACGAAGGGAGGGATTAAAGGAAAGAAACAAGATTTTTTCCAGGTACTCCTTTGCTTTGCTTGCGATAGCTGGACTGAAATGACAAATATATTATGATATGAATATCTTCACTATTCGTCTCATGGTTCCTCGATATATAAATGATATTTCTTTTTTATCAGTAACTAGTATCATAATGAGCTATGACAGTTACCTTACTTTTACTAGTGATTGCAAATGTTTAATCTGTACCTTTAGATGAACGGTTCCACCTTGAGATCCATTCTTTAACTTCATGTATTTTTCTCCACCATGAGGTGTCATTTTTTATAAACACCGTGTTTCTTAACTTGTTTTTTTTTAATAACATCTACATCAGGAGTGAAGCCACATATTATTTAATAAACACTTTAATTTTAAGTTAAGCCATGTGTCATTGTAATTTGACATGGACCAAACACCAAAGTGATGCATTGTTTTGTAGTGGAGCATATTGTAAACTATGAGTGCATGCCTATTTGCACTGGAGATGCTGGAATGGTGTGTTCCATTAATTTGAAGGCATCATAATGTTTAAGTAGAAATCTCATGCATGTTTGAAAGATGATCTGGACCAATCTTCCCTCCACCATGTCTATGCTCGAGGTTCTCTAGTATTTTCCCCACTGAATGATTGGTCACACTTATTGGTCATATTATTGGTAATAACATGTGGTTTGTTTTTCATATTAATAAGTCATATGTCAAGATTCAAGATTGCTACATCCATCATACTAAGTAGCATTATTTATGGAAATTCGAGTATCTATCCGTCTGGGAAATTGTATTGCATCCGTCAATAATTAGGAGATTGTATTACATCCATCAATAATTGCAATTTCATGTTCATGATAGTCCTTGACTTCATTGCATGATAATCCTCGTCTTCACATCTTATAATTGTTCTTCAAATTCATAGAAATGCATGAGGAACAACCCACAAGATTTAATATAAGTGAAATTCAATTTAAATATTTTTTAATTACTTATGTTATCGATATGTATAAATTTAATCTTAATTAAAATTTGAAAACTATATTTATAAAATTTTTGTAATTTGTTATTTTTTTTTAATAAAAACTTTTAATATTGGTGAAAATTCTCTTAATATTTTTGAAAAAAACAATTTAAATATTTGTTAATTAAGTATATTATTGATATACACAAATTCAACTCTAATTAAAATTGGAAGAACATATTTATGACTTGTTTACAATGTTCTTAATTATTAGTAAAATGCAATTTGATTATTCCTAAATTAAAACATTTATTTTAATAATCTATGCATTACATTGTGTTTAATATTTTGAAATGCAATGTGAGTATTATATTGTATTGTTTTTATTTTTTGAAATGTAATTGAAAACTATTTTTAAATTAAGTTGGGACTATGTAATTAGGTTATCCATATTACATTGTCTTTATTTTCTTGAAGTGCAATTTAGTTATCCCTAAACTATACGGCAAAGACTAGCTACTATGTAGCACTTTGTTTAATAATTGTAACATTTATTCCATTTTTAATTATAGAAATATTACACATGGTAGCACAAAGTTTTATATAGAAACAACTTTATCCCTTTGCAAAAGATATAAGCTTAAGAATATATTCACTTCAGTTCTAACCACACCACACATTAAGAATTTGAATTTAATTTTGAGTTTTCAACACCCTTTTAAGATACGATTATATATCCAGTTGTTAAATATTGTTATTACTTAGAGATATTTTAAACTTTAAACATTCACATACTTTTAAGATTTTTAGAAATTAATTTATTTCATAATCAATATATATCTATCTTAATTCCGAATCGATCAAGAATCAAAAGAGATCAAATCTCTTAAGGTGCAAACCTTTTTTAAAATACAAATTTTGAGAAAAAACTTGCACCGAAAGGGATTTAATCCCTCTTAGTGTTTGATAGATCCGGAGTTAAGCTAAGATGGATCTATACCAATTTAATAAGTAAATCTCTAGTATGTTCTCAAATCCCTCCTATGTAAATATAGGTTTAATCATGACTCAACTCCCACATTGCATAGCAAACACCCAGCACAACTGGACCTCAAAATCAACCATCATTGAACACTCCTCCAAAACGAAACACCTCATCCAATTCGACCAAACAAAAAATTTGCCCGAGACTCCTATTATTCTACTCCTTTAATAAGACAAGCCCTAGAAATTGAAAAGAACCCCAATAACATCAATAAAGAGGATGGACTAAAAATTAGTCAATCGTGGGCTCCTACTGTCTACAAAAACTCTAACCCCCTTGAGAATTCTCTAATCACTTCTAAAACTTCATAAAAAATTCCTCTTGTTCCTTTCCTTTCCACCCCTCAGTTCTCTCTCCCTACCTTCCTCTTTCTCTCTCCCTTCTTCTTTTTTCCCCCTCAATTCTTTCTTTTCTTGCCTTCCTCTTTCTCTCTTCTCTCTTCTTCTTCCTTCACCATTACCCCCCTTTTATTTTATTTCATATTCCTTCTATCAACCAATTCTTTTAATTATTATTCAAAAATTGAATATTAATTTTATTTTCTCATTGCTCAATTTTATCATTATTATTAATAATTTTATCATTTTTTTAATTCAATCTTATTATCATTTAAGTTCACTTTATTATTATTAATTATTTACTTAAAAACTTTTTATCATTTAATGAACCCTTATCATGAAATTCCAATATAACTCAGTAGTTGATTACTTTTTTTCACATGAAAAAAGGTAACTTGTTATTAAATCAAAATCAAAGTTACATATATCAAAACCTATGCATTCCTTCAGACAATGCAGACTACCTTCTTCACTACAATTTCCATACTTTCAGACAAAAAAAAACTAGACGTAGAGTTTGTCCCACATAGAAACTAGCCCATCAAAAGATTACAGTCAAATTGTTTACAAAGTCAAAACTATCCTCCAACTATCAACCCCAAAAGACCAAATACTATCAACATTCCCACAAAATTAGAAGATAGAAATGGAACCACGGTCCATGAGTTGCTCATGAAAAAATTCCTCAAAGGATAACACACCATTCAATTCCCAATAGCTGACTTAGAGAGTTCGGCTGCCTTCTTGTTATAAGCCCTAAAAATGTGTTTAAAGGAAACATATGAAAAGTATAAGCTTAACTCTTGTATCTGCTGCTTCTAATGCTCCAGGAAAATAGATTGCAGATCATGTTTACCTTGAGCCCATCCTAAGATAGCATGAGAATCCCCAACAACTAAAATTTCAAAGATACCTCTCTTTCTAGCAAACCACAGGAGCCCCCATAATGCCAATAGTTCTGCAAACATATTAGTTCCTTCACTTGCTCCCATTTTCAATTTTATAAAGTGATAATTCTTTATATAAAGCAGGGCATGTGCAAGCTAATGAGGGTCACTTTTGGCGCATTAGATGCAATAAAAAACTAGAAAAATTAGGCATCCATCAACTTACTTGGTTTTTTTGAGATACTTACACAAGATACCTTGCATTGAATAAAAAATATGAAACATAGGAAATTGAGTCACGTTTCCGAATATATAAATTTTAAGTAACGAAAATTTACATAACTATGTCAAATTTCATTTTTTCTAACAATCACTTTTTATTTTTTTGGCAAATGATAAGGTATATGTTTTTGTGGGTGCAGACTTTCACTGCCTAATTGATGATTTAGGGCTACAAAATCTGGTATACATGTATAGAACCCGTAGCACTAGTGCAGCACTATTTTTCTAAAATTAAATGTTTAATTTTTAATTTTTTTTAATTATGTAAGTGATCAAACCTCGAGAACGGTACGTCAAATGTGGGTGCATCCTTTGAAGGTCTTAATGCAGTCATTTCGACCTGCATTTTTTATAGCATGTAGAGGTCGGTGTCTACAAGTGCAGCATACAATTTTTTTTAAAAATGGTTGTGAAATGAAAAAGTTACGGAATAAACACTAACAGCATGTTTTTTGACTTAAGGAGTGATGACACAAGAAAATTAGGAAATAAATAGAAAATCTCAATATTTTTTTTAAAAATTACATATTTGGAATCTGCATAAAAAATTCTATCTATGCCTAAAATTTCGTCAATAATGGTCATGTATGTCATGTGGTAGAGAGCGGTGAAAAACAGGTTTGTTGAGAAAAATGGTGGAAATGTCTAATTAGCTATGGTTTAGTAAATTCCATAGCACAGGTTTGGTAAGTACGAACCAACCACATAGGACTGTGGCTGACACGTAGGCGCAGGAGGAGTGGGTGATTAGGAGATAAGGAATGTGCGCGCATTATGTTTAAATTCAAATAACACGCGTGCGTTATATAGTTAAATTCATTTTTTTTTGTTTTCGCGCCTAATGTTATACTAAATGCGAGCGCGTTTTGTATATACTAAACGTGAGCGCGTTTTATATATACAAAACACGCGCGTGTTATGTATATACATAATGCGCACGCGTTATTATCTTCACAAATTTATATTTTCAAGTGTTTGATGGAGATAAAGGGGGCGAGAGAAAGATGACGATGATGAAGATTAGCCTGCAACTATTGCATTAGATAACTTCATTTAGTGATGGGTCTAATTTGACTACCAGGGAATTAGATAGCTTCATTTAGCCACGGGCCTAATTTGAATGCCATAGAGTAACCATCAATGACCGCATTAGATAGATTCAATGACTCCATTAAAATTCAATTGGACCGAGTCCTAAAAAGACCGAAATACTCCACTCAACCCTCTTAAATGAATTTGAGAAATAATACCCCTATGACTCTATCAGGTTAGTTTCGACGGTTAAAACTTTCAGGTGGGTAGGCCATAAAAGGTTGATCGATCTCTAGTCCACCTATAAAGTTGAATCAGATGGTTCGAAACCAGAATCAGAATACGCACCGGTTCTAATACCAAAGTAAGCAGTTTAAGTATAACTCTTACCTACAGCAGATTGTCCAATGACCATAATTCCTGTCGGACTAAGTGGCAAGTGCAAATCAGACTGAGAGAAACTAACATAAACTCCAAGAGAAAAAGGTGAAGAGGGGGAACTTGTTCGTATTTGCATAGCTAGGCATTTTTCTTTGATATTAGTTATTGTTTTTTTTTTCTTAAGTTTTGAAGAGCAGCTTGAGTTCCTAGTAATTTTTATATCATTTTGTTTTCAAACAGAAACCACCCATGGAGAGTGGAGTTGCTACACTGGTTGAATGTCGTATTTGTCAGGAAGAGGACAACAAAGGAAATATGGAGAATCCATGTGCCTGTTCTAGCACCTCGAAGGTAGCGGTTTACGGTTTAGGGGACAGATAAGAATGAAAGGTTTATCTTTATTGAGTGTTTATTATTGAATTCTGCATCCCAATTTATGTTTCGCTCTCTACAATATGCTCAGAGTAATGTCTAGAGCGTTGGTCCCACAGAAAAGGAGATTGCATATGTGAATTGTGCTATTAGGTTCATGGTTTTTTTATTTCTCAATTACTTATTTTTTAATTAAACGTAATTAATTTTTCATTCATCCATTTTGGTTTTAGAACTTGAAAAATCTAGCATTTCCTAAGTTATAGATGATTAGTGTTTTAAGTTGATGGTAGTATTTAAATCGGTTTTTTTCCTAAGCCTTTCACACTGCTTGCAATCTGAAAAGCCAATTCTATCTCTCTGCTACTCCCCCTAGCCCAAAACCCCCTACTCTTTATCTCTCTCCCCTCCTCTCCCTCTCCCTTACTAACCCGGGATCTCTCAGTCTCTCTCTCTTCCCTACACCTTCACCTACCTCTAACCACACCTCCCATCTCTCTTTCTCAACACCCTCTCCTCTCTCTCCTCTCTCTCTCTCTCTCTCTACCCCCCCCCCCCAACCATTACTAACCCCCTCTCTCAGTCTCTATCTCTCTCTCTCCCCCTTGCTAACCCCCCTCCTAGCATCTTACCCCTTAATAACCCCCCCTCTCTCAGTCTCTCTTCCTTGCTTCTACACCTCTCTCTCTCCCCCCCCCCTCTCTCTCTCTCTCCCCCCCCCTCTCGCTCTCTCCTAATCCCCCTTCCCCCACCACTACATGATGATGATGATGATGATGATGATGATGGAGATGACGACGACGACGACGACGATGATGATGATGATGATGATTATGGTGATGAAGATGATGATGATGATGATGGTGATGAAATGATGATGATGATGATGATGATGATGATAAAGGGGGTGAGAGAAAGATGATGATGATGATGAAGATGTAGATGAAGATGATGGTGATGTAGATGATGATGGTGATGATGATGATGAAGACGACGACGATGATGATGATGATGATGAAGATGATGATCATGATCATGATCATGATGAATATAGAGATGATGACGATGACGACGATGATGATGATGAAGATGACGATGATGATGATGATGATGAATATGAAGATGACGGTGATGAAGATGACAATGATGATGACGATGAAAATGATGATGATGATGATGATGATGATGATGATGATGATGAAGATGGAGATGGCGATGATGACGACGACGACGACGATGATGATGATGATGATGATTGATCATCATCATCATCATCCTCTTCTTTATCTTCACCATCACCATCATCATCATCATCATCATCATCATCATCATCATCTTGATCACCATCATCTTCATCTTCATCTTCATCATCCTCATCGTCATATTCACCATCACCATCATCATCATCGTCGTCGTCGTCATCATCATCACCATGGTCATCTCCATCCGCATCATCATCATCATCATCGTCATCATCATCCTCATCTTCATCACCGTCATCTTCATCTCCATCATCATCATCATCGTCATCATCATCATCATCATCATCATCATCCTCATGAGTGAAGCCACATTATCTTAACTTGTTTCTTAAACACCGTGTTTCTTAACTTGTTTTTTTTTTAATAACACCATGTTAAACACCATGTTTCTTAACTTGTTTGTTTTTTAATAACATCTACATTATGAGTGAAGCCACATTATCTAATAAACACTTTAATTTTAAGTTAAGCCATGTGTCATTGTAATTTGACATGACCCAACACCAAAGTGATGCATTGTATTGTAGTGAAGCATATTGTAAACTATGAGTGCATGCCTATTTGCACTGGAGATGCTGGAACGGTGTGTTCCATTAATTTGAAGGCATCATAATGTTTAAGTAGAAATCTCATGCCTGTTTGAAAGATGATCTGGGCCAATCTTCCCTCCACCATGTCCATGCTCGAGGTTTTCTAGTATTTTCTCTCGCTGATGATTGGTCACACTTATTGTTAATAACATGTGGTTTGTTTTTCATATTAATAAGTCATATGTCAAGATTCAAGATTGCTACACCCACCATACTAAGTAGCATTATTTATGGAAATTCCAGTATCTATCCATTTGGGAAATTGTATTACATCCATCAATAATTAGGAGATTGTATTACATCCATCAATAATTGCAATTTCATGTTCATGATAGTCCTTGACTTCACTGCATGATAATCCTTGTCTTCACATCTTATAATTGTTATTCGAATTCATAGAAATGCATGAGGAACAACCCACAAGGTTTAATATAAGTGAAATTCAATTTAAATATTTTTTAATTACTTATGTTATCGATATGTATAAATTTAATCTTAATTAAAATTTGATAACTATATTTATAAAGTTTCTCTAATGTTATTAATTTTTTATAAAAACTTTTAATATTGGTGAAAATTCTCTTAATATTTTTGAAAAATCAATTTAAATATTTGTTAATTAAGTATATTATTGATATACACAAATTCAACTCTAATTAAAATCAGAAGACCATATTTATGACTTTTTTACAGTGTTCTTAATTATTAGTAAAATGCAATTTGATTATTCCTAAACTAATACATTTATTTTAATAATCTATGCATTACATTGTGTTTAATATTTTGAAATGCAATATGACTATTTATATTGTATTGTTTTTACTTTTTTGAAATGTAATTGAAAACTATTTTTAAACTAAGTTGGGACTATGTAATTAGGTTATCCATATTATATTGTCTTTATTTTCTTGAAGTGCAATTTAGTTATCCCTAAATTATACATCGGAGACTAGCTACTATGTAGCACTTTGTTTAATAATTGTAACATTTATTCCATTTTTAATTATAGAAATATTACACATAGTAACACAGTTTTATATAGAAACAACTTTATCCCTTTGCAAAAGATATAAGCTTAAGAATTTATTCACTTTAGTTTTAACCACACCACACATTAAGAATTTGAATTTAATTTTGAGTTTTCAACACCTTTTTAAGATATGATCATATATCCAGTTGTTAAATATTGTTATTACTTAGAGATATTTTAAACTTTAAACATTCACATACTTTTAAGATTTTTAGAAATTAATTTATTTCATAACCAATATATATCTATCTTAATTCCGAATCAATCAAGAATCAAAAGAGATCAAATCTCTTAAGGTGCAAACCTTTTTTAAAATACAAATTTTGAGAAAAAGCTTGCACTCGAAGGGATTTAATCTCTCTTAGTGTTTGATAGATCCGAAGTTAAGTTAAGATGGATCTATACCATTTTAATATGTAAATCTCTAGTATGTTCTCAAATCCCTCCTATGTAAATATCGGTTTAATCATGACTCAACTCCCACATTGCATAGCAAACACCCAGCACAACTGGACCTCAAAATCAACCATCAATGAACACTCCTCCAAAACGAAACACCTCATCCAATTCGACCAAACACAAATTTTGGTCCGAGACTCCTATTATTCTACTCCCTTAATAAGACAAGCCCTAGAAATTGAAAAGAACTCCAATAACATCAATAAAGAGGATGGACTAAAAATTAGTCAATCGTGGGCTCCTACTGTCTACAAAATCTCTAATCCCCTTGGGAATTCTCTAATCACTTCTAAAACTTCATCAAAAAATCCTCTTGTTTCTTTTCTTTCCACCTCTCAGTTCTCTCTCTCCCTACTTTCCTCTTTCTCTCTCCCTTCTTCTTTTTTTCCCCTCAATTCTTTCTTTTCTTGCCTTCCTCTTTCTCTCTCTCTTCTTCTTCTTCCTCCACCATTACCCCCTTTTATTTTATTTCATATTCCTTCCATCAACCAATTCTTTTAATTATTATTCAAAAACTGAATATTAATTTTATTTTCTCATTGCTCAAATTTATCATTATTATTAATCATTTTATCATTTTTTTATTCAATTTTATTATCATTTAAGTTCACATTATTATTATTAATTATTTACTTCAAAAAAATTATCATTTAATGGACCCTTATCATGAAATTCCAATATAACTCAGTAGTTGATTACTTTTTTTCACATGAAAAAAAGGTAACTTGTTATTCAATCAAAATCAAAGGTACATATATCAAAACCTATGCATTCCTTCAGACAGTGCAGACTACCTTCTTCACTACAATTTCAATACTTTCAAAAAAAAAAAACTAGACGTAGAGTTTGTCCCACATAGAAACTATCCCATCAAAAGACTACAGTCAAATTGTTTACAAAGTCAAAACTATCCCCCAACTATCAACCCCAAAAGACCAAATACTATCAACATTCCTACAAAATTAGAAGATAGTTCTAAATGGAACCACAGCCCATGAGCTGCTCATGAAAAAACTCCTCAAAGCATAACACACCATTCAATTCCCCAATAGCTGACTTAGAGAGTTCATCCGCCTTCTTGTTATAAGCACTAAAAATGTGTTTAAAGGAAACATAGGAAAATTATTGTTAAGATATTGTAACTTCTACGAATATTATATTTGTACTTTATTATTCCGAAGATGTTTCATTCCTCCGTGGAGACCCTATCGTATATCCGGAGATGTTTATTCCTCCGAGACAATGTGGTAACTAGGGTTATTAGATCTCCCATGTGGGGTCGGCCCTGAGTTAGCTGTTTAGGGGTTATTAGACTCTCTTAGGAGAGGTTGGCCCAGTTAGGGTGAAAAGTCAGTTAGAAGATGAGTATAAGTAGAGGAGGTGTGTTCCTCACTTGTCACGCATTCACTCACTTGTGTATTGCGCATAGGAGAGAGAGAGATCTGCGTAGGAGGAGAAGGAGCTCTTGTTTGGAGACTACATCTTTGTATTGGTTGATTATCTATATTGAGGAAAGCTTTGTTGGGTTTTCTACCCCATGAGGGTTTCCTAGGGTAAATATTTGTCTATCTTGTGATTGTGTTTCTTTCATTGATCTTGCTTGTGAAATTAGGCTAAACTTAACATGGTATCAGAGCTAGCCTGAATAGGACATCTTTCACAAGGTGAAAATACCTCTCTCTCCTCCTCCGGTGAAAATTAGGATTTCTGCAAAAGTTGGAATTTTTGGATTCTGAGAGCACCAGTGCACCAGTGAACCAGAAAAAGTGTGAACCAGAAAACCAGAAATTCTGTTGCAAATCCAAAAGTTGTTGATCATATTTGAGTGGTGAAAAGTTGAAATTACCAGAAGCAGAGTACACCAGTCATCTCAATTCAATCAAGCACATCTCTTAGTAAGTGTTATTCTATCTTTTGAGAAACATCAATTTCTGTGACCTCCTGGATAAGATGGCTCCAAGCACTAAGCTTGAAAACAAGCTAGAGGGTATAGAAAATTTCTAGGCATGGAAATATAGGATTGGCCTCATTCTTGAAGAGAATTATCTTGCCCAATATATCAAAGATGAGGTTGCAAAACCTACAGAAGATGAAGCCAAAGAGAAGTATAAGAAGGACTTGATTAGGGAAAAGAGAATCATTGTTGATTTTATCAAGGACCACTTGATTCCCCAAGTGGCATCCAAGAAGACCCCAAAGGAAATGTATGATGCCCTAGGCAGAATGTATGAAGGGAGGAACATCAACAGAAAGATGAATTTGAGAACTTAATTGAAGAATACCAAAATGAATAAAGGAGAATCTATTCAAGATTATTTCACAAGGGTCTCCCAGTTCAAGGAACAACTAGAAGCCATTGGAGACACCCTTGATGAAGATGAACTAGTCATGACTACTCTCAATGGTCTCACTAGACCTTGGGAGTCATTCATCCAAACCATGTGTGCAAGAAAAGAAAGCATGAAGTTTGATGTAGTATGGGAGGATTGCATTCAAGAAGAGGCTAGGGTAGCCAATAGAGAAGCCTTACTCAAAGAAGATGACCAAGATTTGGCCACTCACACGAGAAGAAGAAGGAGTCATTTCAACTCCAATAAGAATGGCCTTAAAAGATCTCATCCTCCACATAGATTTCAAAAGAAAGAAGGAGTAAGTTCAGAAAGAGACCTCTCCTCAGTTAAATGTTACAATTGTCACAAACCGGGACACTTTGCTAGAAATTGTCCTTCAAAGAAGAAGAAGAATCTCCACAAAAGACATCATGCACATCTAGCAGAAGATGATAGTGAAGAAGAAGAAGAGGAAAGGCCTAAAAGGAAGAGAGCCAAAGTAGAAGAAGAAGATGCAGAAGAGTATGTTCTATTCTCTGCACTCTCTGGGTCAGTAACACCTAGAGAAGATACATGGCTTATTGATAGTGGTGCTTCAAAGCACATGACAAGACAAAAGAAGACTCTCTCAAGTCTGGAAGAAAATACCTCTCCATAGAAAGTATCCTTTGGAGATGACTATCAATATCCTATTAAGGGAATTGGTGAAGCAAGCTACAAGCTTGAATCTGGAACTCCACTGAAGATGAAGGAAATCCTATATGTACCAGGTTTGAAGAAGAACTTACTTTCTATCTCAGCATTGGATAAGAAAGGTTATAGGGTTGCATTCATAGATGGACAAGTACTCATGTGGTCCAAAGGAAAATCAGTTGAGGATGCAATTGTTATTGGTGAAGAGGAAGGGGGACTATATAAACTCGAGGGTCATCTAGAAGCTTCCCTTGTTCATGAGGCCACTAGCCCTAGGGAGCGATGGCATAGGAGGCTTGCTCACATTAAATACAAAGCATTACCTCATGTGAGAAAGGTAGTTATAGGACTACCATATTTGAAGATTGATCATAAAGGCACATGTAAAGGATGTGCAAAAGGAAAGAATATCAAGAACCCATTTCCAAAGAGTGAGACAAAGACTAAAATTACTTTGGAATTGATCCATTCAGATGTCTGTGGACCAATGCCCTTCACAACCTTAAGTGGATTTGAATATTACCTTACATTCATCGATGAATACTCAAGGAAGACTTGGATATATTTCCTAAAAGGAAAAGATGAAGTCTTTAGGAAGTTCAAGGAATTCAAAGCCTTGATAGAAAATATTTCTGAAAAGAAGATCAAAATACTCAAGACAGATAATGGTGGAGAATACACTTCAAAGGATTTTGAAGTCTTTTGTAAAGAAGTTGGAATCAAGAGGGAACTAACCACTCCCTATAGTACTCAACAAAATGGTGTTGCGGAGAGAAAGAATAAAACCATTATGGAAGCTGTAAAGACAATGATACACGATCAAGACCTACCTATGTATCTATGGGCTGAAGCAGCCAGGACAACAGTCTATGTGCAGAATAGACTATCTCGTAGTGCTTTTGATTTCAAGACCCCAGAAGAAGTGTTCATAGGGAAGAAGCCTGAGGTAAGTCACCTCAAGATATTTGGATGCCCAGTATACATTCACATTCCAAAAGAAAAGAGAACCAAGCTGGATCCTTCTGGGAAGAAGGGAATATTTGTTGGATATTGTGAAGCATCCAAAGCATTCAGATATACATCCCAGGATTCCATCATATGGAGATAAGTAAGGATGTGACATTTGATGAAGAGGCATCTCTCAAAATATTTAGGAAGTTCCAGCATGAAGAAGTATATGAGGAAGTTGCACCTCCCAGAATTACAGAAGCTGCACCCACCCCTGAAGATATAACACCTGAAGATCATGACATGATGGAACCACAAGAACCCCCTGCCATAAACATATCAAGAAATAGAAATCCAGCATGGGAAAGAGACATTATACAAGGAGAAGAAAAGTATGGAGCTCCTGAAGGGTCCACTAGAGTGAGCAAGAAACCAAAGACATTCTCCAGCTGTCTGGCTTTGATGTGTGATCTTGTAGATCAATAACCCACAAGTTATGAAGAAGCATATCATAAGAAAGAGTGGGTGGAGGCAATGACAGAGGAGTACCAATCAATAATGAAGAATGATGTTTGGGATATAGTTCCCAAACCAAAGGACAAAAGTGTGGTATCCTCCAAATGGATAAACAAGATAAAGCATGTCGCAGATGGTAGCATTGAAAAGTATAAGGCAAGGTTTGTGGCCATAGGATTCTCTCATAAAGAGGGAATTGACTATGAAGAGACATTTACACCAGTTGCAAGCTACACTTCCATTAGAACCATCATGGCACTTGCATCCATGATGAAGTAGGAATTACACAAGATGGATGTGAAGACAGCTTTCCTGAATGGTGTGATTGAGGAGGAAGTGTACATAGAAAAACCATAAGGATTTGAGGTTGAAGATAGAAGAACCCACGTATGCAAACTAAAGAAGGATTTGTATGGGTTGAAACAAGCTCCCAGAGCTTGGTATGGAAGAATTGACAGTTTCTTGACAAGCTTGGGCTTTACCAAAAGTAAAGTTGATCCTAATATTTATCTCAAAGTTATGGATGATGAACCTGTCATATTGTTGTTATATGTGGATGATCTATTTCTGACTGGAAATAAGAAACAGATTATTGAGTGCAAGAAGAAGCTCTCTACAAAGTTTGAGATGAAATATCTCGGATTGATGCATTACTTCCTAGGTCTGGAAGTATGGCAAGGCCCAGAAATAATCTTTCTTAACCAAGGAAAGTATGCGGTGGAAATCTTGAAAAGATTTGATATGTTAGAATGCAAAGCCATGGCTACTCCCATGGATTCCAACTTGAAGCTGTTAGCTGATGACTCATCGGAGTTAGTGGATATGACTCTGTACAGACAGATTATTGGGTCATTGATGTATCTGACAAATACCAGGCCAGATATATGCTTTGCTGTTAATACCTTGAGTTAGTATCTAGTAGAACCTAGATGTGTTCACCTGATTGCTGCAAAGCATGTGATGAGGTACCTAAAAGGTACAATAGACTTTGGTCTATGTTATCTTGGAGATCATGATTTCAGATTGTATGGCTACACAGATTTTGATTGTGCAGGAAGTGTATCAGACAGGAAGAGCACATCGAGAGGATGTTATTGTATGGGATCTGCCATGATCTCGTGGTTTAGCAGGAAGCAATCTAGTGTGGCTCTCAGCATAGTTGAAGCGGAATATATTGTTGCTTGCTCTGCTAGTTGTGAAGCAATATGGCTTCAGAAGTTGTTATCGGGATTATTTGACTTAGAGATGGACCCCACTGTGATCCTGTGTGACAACCAAAGTTGTATCAAGATGATAGAGAATCCAGTATTCCATGACAAGTCAAAGCACATAGATATCCGATATTTTTATATACGGGATATGGTGCAGAAAGGAGCTATCAAGCTCGAGTATGTGAGCATTGACAAACAAGTTTTTGATATATTGACCAAACCTTTGTCTCGAGTAAAGTTTGAGTATTTTCGAGACACGTTTGGTGTAGTTCAGAAGGACCCTCCTCGAAAGGGGGAGTGATATGGTCGTTGATGATGAGATTGCCTACATCTACGGTAAGGTCGATGATGTGGATACCTGTATTGATGAGAATACTGATGAGGTGACCTATTCCGATGATGAGGCTATCTTTTCCGATGATGAGGTCGATGATGAGGTTACCTGTTCCGATGACTAAGTCGATGTATGGTTCTTAGAATTTGTCTAAGTGGATGATAGGACTGCATCGTCCTTGAATGGTTAGTTCAAAATTTACGTGATAGGACTGCATCGTCCCTAGACATGAGAGGCGTCTTAAATGGATCAAGGACTGCATCATCCCTAGACATGAGAGGTGTCTTAAATGGATCAAGGACTGCATCGTCCCTAGACATGAGAGGTGTCTTAAATGGATCAAGGTCTGCATCGTCCCTAGACATGAGAGGTGTATTAAATGGATCAAGGACTGCATCGTCCCTAGACATGAGAGGTGTCTTAAATGGATCAAGGACTGCATCGTCCCTATACATGAGAGGTGTCTTAAAAGGATCAAGGACTGCATCGTCCCTAGACATGAGAGGTGTCTTAAAAGGATCAAGGACTGCATTGTCCCTAGATATGAGAGGTGTCTTAAATGGATCAAGGACTGCATCGTCCTTAGACATGAGAGGTGTCTTAAATGGATCAAGGACTGCATCATCCTTAGACATGAGAGGTGTCTTAAAAGGATCAGGATTGATCATCCTGTAAGTAGATCTGGATTGCATCGTACATAGACATGAGAGGTGTCTTAAAGTGAGAGGGATTGATCATCCCGCAATTGGATCATGTGTATTGCAGAGTATGTTGTTATGATGATATTGTTGATCGAGATGATCCAGATGATGATGTTGATCGAGATGATCCAGATGATGATGCTGATCGAGATGATCAAGATAATGATATTGTTGATTGAGATTATCCAGATGATGATGTTGATCGAGATGATCCAGATGATGATACTATTGATTGAGATGATCCAGATGATGATGTTGACCGAGATGATCGAGATGATGATATTGTTGATCGAGATGATCCAGATGATGATGTTAATCGAGATCCAGATCATGACACTGTTGATCGAGATGATCTAGATGATGATATTGATCGAGATGATCCAGATGATGTTGTTGATCGAGATGATCCAGATGATGTTGTCGATCGAGAAGATCCAGATGATGATATTACTGTAGCTGTTTGGATGCTGCAGAAGATGAAGACTCAATACTAAAGATGTCCAATATTGAAGATTTGAAGATGTTCTAGTAACTGGTTGAGTTACTGATGATGTTAAAGAAAGCTTCCAATGATTTATAGATGTATCATGTATCATGTAGTTGATGACTCCTTGCTCCTGCAGATGTTGTTATAATATCCTTCTTGTTAAGGGGGAGTGTTGAGATATTGTAACTTCTAAGAATATTATATTTGTACTTTATTATTCCGGAGATGTTTCATTCCTCCATGGAGACCCTATTGTATATCCGGAGATGTTTATTCCTCCGAGAGAATGTGGTAACTAGGGTTATTAGATCTCCCATGTGGGGTCGGCCCTAAGTTAGCTATTTAGGGGTTATTAGACTCTCATAGGAGAGGTCGACCCAGTTAGGGTGAAAAGTCAATTAGAAGATGAGTATAAGTAGAGGAGGTGTGTTCCTCACTTATCACTCATTCACTCACTTGTGTATTGCGCATAGGAAAGAGAGAGATCTGCATAGGAGGAGAAGGAGCTCTTGTTTGGAGACTACATCTTTCTATTGGTTGATTATCTATATTGATGAAAGCTTTGCTGGGTTTTCTACCCCATGAGGGTTTCCCAGGGTAAATCTTTGTATATCTGTGATTGTGTTTCTTTCAGTGATCTTGCTTGTGAAATTAGGCTAAACTTAACAATTATAAGCTTAACTCTTGTATTTGTTGCTTCTAATGCTCCAGGAAAATAGATTGCAGATCATGTTTACTTTGAGCCCATCCTAAGATAGGACAAGAATCCCCAACAACTAAAATTTCAAAGATACCTTTCTTTCTTGCAAACCAAAGGAGCCCCCATAATGCCAATAGTTCTGCAAACATATTAGTTCCTTCACTTGCTCCCATTTTCAATTTTATAAAGTGGTAATTCTTTATATAAAGCACCATTCTTGCACCGCACTTACCTTGATATGATGCACCATCAAAATAACCGAGAGGCAGGTCTCTAAGCAGATTTGGCTGAGGACAAGCCTTCATATTTTTAACCTTTCTCTTTCTTTGAAATTCCAAAAACCCCGCAATAATCTTGGAGTAGATAACTATAGAAGAGGGGATGATATTCTCGAAAATACACATTTTTCTTGATTTCTAGATTTCCTACAATGTGAATAAAGGGATGTCTCTTAATTTTATCTTCCTACCAAACCAAGAAGCCATACTATCTTCTAAAGAAGAAGAACCCCAAGCATCCGAAATCTACAAGAAATTACAAACCCCTGACCAAAATTCTTTGAAAAATGAGCATCTACAAAACAAATGTGAGACGATCTCGCTCTCAGCCATACATAGAATACAGAGTCCTGGACCTACGACACCCCTATGCTGGAGGTTATCCCAAGTTAACACTTTGTTGTTAAGCAACAACCATATAAAACATTTAATTTTTAATGGGCAGTCCCATTTCTAGAGCCGCTTTCCCCACCGAGTAGTTGATTACTTTATTTTACTATACATCTCTTTTCTAATAATTTAATTTTGTTTAATAATACCAAAGTTGTTATTTTTCATTCTTCTATTTTATTATTTAATTTTACTATTATTATTCAAAAATTTCATTTTGACCTTATTATTTCATTTGACTATTATTATTAAAAACATTACTTTTAATTTTAATTTAACTTAATTTATTATTTTTATTATTGCTTATTTTGATATCATTCAACTTAATTTTTCTTAACCCTAGTCATCTTTTTAGGTTAATAAAATCCCAATATAATATATTATTTTATTATTTCATTCCAACAACTTTTAACTTATTTACCCTAAAACTTAATGGCTAACTCTCTTTAATATTACTTTAATATTATTTTATTATTTCATCCTAACAATTCTTGACTTTTTCACCCTAAAACATAATGGCTAACATTCCTTAACATTATAAATATTCATTACCTATCTTTGCATCTAAACGGAAAAAAAATTTCATGATGGTTTCTTCATAAAATTATTGCTATCTCTGCTTTCCTGAAGATGAGCGGGGTTTTTGTTCAAAACGTCGATTTCGAACCTCTTACGTAGTGAAAAATCTAGAAGACCATGGAAAACTCAATAACTACGAAAGCTTTAATCATCTTAAGTTTATTTAATTTTTTAGTTTTAATTAATTGGAATACATATCTCTTTGATTTTATTATTTTATTAAAGTGTCACATGTCAATGTTGAGCACAGACTTACACTTCTCCCTCATATTGGTTTTGAATTTTAGATTAGAGACGACATTGTAAAAAAATTATTTACTTAATATTTTATTATTTTATTAAAGTGTCTTGTATCAACTCCACATTGACCACAAAAAACACTAATTAAAAAATATTTAAACTATGAAAATGTTAAAATATTAATTTAAAAATTAAATTACATTTATTTTATTTTCAAAATTGATGGAGGAAAATAAAATGCATATATAAAACAAAATTTGTGTAAATTAATTTCTTGAAAAACATTTAACTTTTAAAATAACAAAATTTACATGAATTTATAAAAATTAAAGTAAAAATATCTCAGTTGAAGTAGTTAGTAGGGAAAATTTTAAGGATCCATAATTTTATTAAAATGTAAAAACTTTGGAGGATCTTACTAATTATCAAATTTCCAACCATAAAATATTTGGAGATTTTTTTTTAAAGTATTCAAGTTTTCAAAGATTTTATATAGTTTTTGAACAATTTTGGCGATATTTAGAGTAAAAAATTTTAATTATATAGAATTTGAGCAAAATTAACTCATGGGTTAAATTTTGCTCCTAAATTTTTTATAAAAAAACGGTTTGCAACTTTATTCTACTCCAGCATTACATTTTAGCATTACATTTTATAGTTTGTTATACCTAAGCTCTCCTTATAAGGTCCAACCTCATGCTTTATACTTTTAATTATGAATTAATTAATGTTTTGTAAACTTTGCCTTTGACAAGCATAAATTCCCTCGTTTAAACAACGTGTTTGAATGAATACACATGTAAATAGAGTAACATAGTGGTTAAAGTAAAACATGAGTTATATGGCAAAGTAGAGTATTGATTCCCTCGTTTAAACAAAGGTGTTTGAATGAATACACATGTAAATAGAGTAACATAATGGTTAAAGTAAAACATAAGTTTTTTTTCCTCATAAAGAGAGCACTATTTATATGAAAAAACTGTAGATAAAAACTAGTAATAGCTCAGATTAAAAAAATAGATATAAAATTAAACCCAATAATGATGCACTTGAGATGATCTAAGAAAAGAAAAGATCAGAGATATGAAAGAGCAGATTAGTCGGGGTGGGGACTTGGATCATGTTTTATCATTATACCACGATCCATTTCCTTGAGAGTCCAATATCCATTTCTGACATCAAGGCTTTCCTTTGATAGATGATTAGCAATTCCATTTCTTTCTCTTTCTCTATAAATGTGTTGGAAAGTGATCTTAGTAAACATTTTAGAAAATCTGAAAGCCTCTTCAAAAATGACTTGGAGATTGATATTTTTTGGGGACTGGTTTTTCTTCATCCATTGGACAACCATCTTGGAGTCCCCAAAAAGGTGAAGATACTAAACGTTCTTGGAGAGAGATCAAGCATCAGAATCAGTTTAAGATCCATGAAGATTATTTATATAAGAGTTCCTGATGCCGATGTCCCCATTTGAAAATCCCAAGTCCTTAGGATTCATCCAAGACTGGTGCATATGAGAAGTGAGTCTATAATCATTGATTTGCGATAAGAATCTAATGCCTTGATCCTCTGGATGAACTATCATTTGTTGCGGAAGCTTATACACATCGGAGCACCTAGTCCACGGATCCTGAACGATACGAAGTCTTCTTCTGTCGCCAAATTTCCATATTAACCAGTCACCAATCAAATGAAACACAGAGATGAGCGCCCGCCACATAGGGGAGACATCCCAAGTTGGTTTAAGTCTCAATCTGAGCCATTCCTCATGAGAGATGGGGAAAATATATTTTTGAATAACCACTTGTACCCACAAACCTTCACCTTTAATGATACGCTAGATACCTTTTGCTATGAGAATTTTTGCAAATAAAGAGGAATATTTCAATCCCCACCCACCTATCTCCTTCGGCAATGTGAGTTTTCCCCATGCAATTTAAGGGAAGGACTTGTCATCAGAATTTGATTTCCAGAGAAAACTGTAAGCAATTTTTCTGATATGATCTAAGATACCCATGGGGACATAAGCAAGAGAGACCCAGTAGAGTGAGATGGCCTCTAGAATGGATTTAATAGAATAAGTATTCCACCATGGCTTAGCCATTTATTGCACCACAGGATGAGCTTGTTCTCAACTTTACTTACCATCCAAGCCCAGTCACGATAGAGGTAGTCATTTGGCTTCAAAATGAAACTAAGATATCTCAAACCATCATGTAAATCGACAATGATGAAATTAAAGTGAGTGAATTTCTAGTCAATGCATGCCTAAGTCAAGTTCATATAGAAATTAATTATTTACTAATATTTATGACCATCCCCGAAGCTTCAAAGAAAGAGATTATGATCTCTTTTAACTTAGAAATATCTCTTCTAGAACCATTTGAAAATAGCAGAATATCTTCGAAAAGAAGAAGGTGGGTAATAGAGAGGCTTCCCCCTACAGAAATACCTTTTATTATTCCATTATGATGTGCCTAAGAGATGGCTATACTAAGTCCTTCCCTGTAACAAAAGATGAATAGCAATGGTGCAAGTGGACATCCTCTGCCAGGATTGAAAAATCTGATGTTGATCCGTTGATTAAAACCAAGAACGAAATAGATTTTACACATGAGAGGACCCAATCAACAAAGGAGAAATCAAAACCAACCTGAATGAGAGTGAGACAAAGAAACAAGACAAAGAAACAACCAATTGACTCTATCATAAGCTTTTGAGAGGTCAACTTTAAGGATTGCAGCGGGAAGTTTCTTAATCTTTGCCGATTGTAAAACCTTTTGATCCTTCCCAATGGCTTCATGTATTTGCCTGCCCTTTATGAAAACAAATTGTTCTTGAGAGATATATTGGGATAAAATAGGTTTCATTCTATTTGACACCACTTTAGCTATCAAATTATATATGCAGTTACAGAGAGAGATTTGTCTGAGGTCCTCCCACTTTGTCACATTATCCACTTTAGGAATAAGTGGATAATGACAGCAAGGAGATCGGATTCTAAAATGTCCATGAAACCTTTGAAGAAATCCACCAACCAACCATCCGGACTAGGGCTTTTATCCCCATGAAGTGAGTGTACTACTTCCTTAACTTCCTCTAGTAGAATAGGTTCCATAAACTCATCACTTTGGGCATTAGTAACAAACGACAGAAGTAGAGAAGACATATTAAGCATCTGGACTTTGTTAGCTCTAGCATCCTCCTTGTATAAATTACCAAAATGTTGGATACCTGAATTTTCAAGATCATTGAATCTTGAAATCTGACTACCACCTGAATCCACCAATTGCTCAAGAAAGTTGGTGTGTTGGTGATGCTTCACAAATTTGTGAACAAAAATTGTATTGCCAACCCCCTTTTTGATCTGACTTGCTTGGCTCTTAAGACCCCAAGTCACCTAATTTTCATCAATAATTTGTGTACTTTGAACCTCAAGAGCGACAATCTGCTTTTTAAGATCAAGAGTTGAGAAACCATGGGGATGATCATAGTGAAATGTGTCCAATTCAGCCTCAATTCTACTTAATTCAGAATCCATCATTTTATGTATCTCTGCTACCCAACAAATAGAACAAGCCTTTAACCTCTCTAGATTATTTAAGAATTGAATACCAACGGATTCGATGAGAGATAAATTATAAGGAATCCATAAAGATCTGACCATATTTTTATAATCTTCATCTTCCAACCAGCAAGTTATATAGCAAAAGTAGACTATTGAGTGTAGGCTAAGTTATTGATGTTTTTCTTATTGATATTTTTCTTATTGAAATCTCCTAAATTAGTTAACACAACACATTGATATCGTATGTTTCACGTTGTTGTTTATGTGTTAATAAATAAATATATTAGTGTAAATCAATACACAGGTGCTTTGAAGATATATTTATTAGTGAGTTCTATGCACCTTATGACAAAGTCATGCATGGTGTAGTAAAGGGTATAGTTGCTCTTGGATCCAATGATGTCAATGCCTTTTGTAATGGTATTACTCTGCTATAGTGTATAGAGCTCTTCACATTTGTTTGTGGTTGAATTTCACTTTGTTAATAAGTGATTGGAAGTTATGAATGTAAAACATTTAACACAAGCACCCCATAAAATGTATCCAAATCTAATTTTCTTAGTATGATATAATTTTAAGTAGTATAATATAAACCTTCTTGATAAGTTATGTGTCATTGTGAATTGATGTGTTTATATTAATGCAGACAATGATTTACGTGGGACATGTTTTCCTTTTAATGCTTCATCGAAGATAAGATCACCAATCTTTTAAAAGATAAGGAGAATCATAAAGCTTCATGCAAATTAAGCCTTTAATTAACATTTCATGATGCAATTATGCTTAGTGTCTGTACATTACTCTTAAGGTTATGCACGTTACTTTTAAATTGGTTATATGAATACATAGTATTAACATGGAAATAGAGTATCAGAGAGGGAAGTTAACATTTTAAAACTTGTTTTAAATAATGCTTTAAATTGCAATGAGAAGTGGTTTTAATGAATTACTAACATTTTATTTTATCAAAATTATTCAACATACATGTTATGTTTGAGCAAAATCTATTATGTAGTAGCATAAAAAGAGTTGTAATTGAAACATGCATTTTAAGTTTATATGCAAGACATTTTTCTACAAAATTTTGTGTGAAAACAAAGAAATCGAAGAAATCATTGAAAGTTCTTCTACTATGTTAATTGGGTTTAGTACGGGTGGTTGAGAGGATGAATGTTACCCTCTCCACTAAGGTTCAAACCAGTTGTGACATGTTCATTATTGATGAGCCAATTGTTGATTGGGGCTCTCTATGAGCCAATTATTGTTGAGCTAACAAGGTACCACCAATCTTATTCTTGTTTACGAGCTTGAGGGTGGGACAAATTGAATTCCATGCAAAAAAAACAAGAATGAAAATCTCTCTCATTCCACTGAATAAAATTCCCTCTCTAGGTAAAGAAATATAAGCAATGGCACATTGTCTAGTGAACTTCCTTTCTATGTGTGTTCTTCTTAAATGCCACTACTAATAAAAAAACCCACATGATAATGTTCTCTCCAAGATTTTGCAATACTAAATAAATTCATATTTTTTACATGCACTCACAATAAATAGAAGTTCAACATGGAAATATTTGACTTGGATTATTTGCATCCTATACTCACAAAAAATAGGCATTCAAAATGGAAATATTGAAATTGGATTGTAGTTTTATTTGAATTTAGATTATGATTGGGTCCGTAAGTAAGGTATTTGAGTTTGTTTTGAACTGCTAATATACATCTAGATTTCGTATAGGATGTATTGGTGCAGAGGTTACCCAATTGAAAATTTTGTCCATATATGCTAGAAAATCATTCTAGATGATGTTGAGAAGTAAAAGCTAGTGTAATTGCCACCTGGAAAGATAGAAGCTTTAAGGCCACTACTCAATTATTTAGATGGGAGAATGTTTCCTCTAGTTTAGCGTGGAATGGCCATGAATAGTGCAGAAGGTGTATATATCAACATCCCATGATTTGAGGTTTTCATTGTCCCTTCATGGCAACAACATGAACAATGGGAAGTGGGGCCCTAGTAATAATACGTAATGATCACGATTTCCGTATTAAATAAACGAAAAAAGAAATCTATAATGAACCTAAGGAGGATAAAATGGGGTACCTAGGGAGGTACCCAAGGGGATAATGTATGTAATATGTCATGAATCATGGCAAAGGCCCAAATGGTTGTTGGTGGATAATAAATAAGTCCACTAGGTAGTTAGAGAAAATAATACAATAATAAGGGGTAGTTGGCATAGATCTCCGTAGGAATACTCATGAAAAAATATAAATATGCATGAGAATCATTGTATTGAGATATGTTGGATGAATTGCATTGTAGAAAGTATGGCATGCGGAGTGATTCCTTCCATAGAGAGTATTTGATGGTGTTACCCTAGCTTAAGGGTTCTTTCTCTCTATGTTATTGTGTTCATTATGGTGTAAATGCATTTTCATATCCCTAAAGTTTAAGAGTTCTATATTATTTGTGATTCATTTTTTTAGTTAATGATCATAACACAATCAATCTATCTTTAATCAAGCACAATCATTTTTTCACAATATCAATGACTATTTTTCCCTTTTCTTTTTTTTGTTGCCTCCATTCCATGAATAGTTCTCATATCTTCCTTCATTCATCTAAAGGAAGGAATTTACATGACATATGTGCCAATTGATCATGTTTTGCAATGTTGTAAGCATGGGGATGACCATGGAGAAATATGGTGAGAATGTAGAATGTGATAATAGACCCAATTTTGATTTTGTGGTCATTGAGCTAAAGTTTTGAATTCATGCAATAACTATAGATGAATTAAGGGCGAGGTATAGAAGTTGTGGTAAAGGAATCTTCTTAGAGGACAAAATGGACAAATTCAAAGAGAGCTTTTTAGCTAGTGATATTGCAAGGTAATAAAAAACGTTTAAGTGGAAACCAAAAAATGAATAGGTTGAGAACCTAGAGGTGATGAGGTAATGGAGAATGTTTATAATAAATGTGATGAAGTCAATAAAGAGAGGTTGTTAGAACTTTTTGTGACTTATTTATTTAAATTCAAAAAATTAATTGATTTAGATATTCCCTCAACTAATAGATATAGTAAATGCCCATAGTTGATGATACACACAAATAAGGAATTTATCGAGTAATCATGATCCTTGAAAATAACACCCTCCACATATTTTAACTTAAGGGTTTTCATTTGAATGAAAAAATATATTCATACTTGTTGATACTAATAAGAAAAGCTCGCACATAATGCCTCAAAGTACAATATTATTAATCTAAGTGTTTGAGCAAAAGATTTTTACTTACTTAAAACTTTGGAGATTTCTGTACACATAAACAAATAATTCATGTGATTGGTTGAAATCGACTAAATACTATGAAAAAGTTTGTGCGTTAATTCAAATTCATTTCTAAAATCCTTATTAAAGGGAGGCAAAACTGATAAGAACACTCTAAATTATATTGGTCATAATAGAAAGTCTTACTACTATGTATTGATTCAATTATTATTTTTTAAACCTCATTTTTAACATTTCTTGGTAAACATAAGTGGTGTCTTTTAAACATATGACCTTAAATAAATTCTGCCATAAATAAATAAGAGTAATTTAATTTACATTAATCATAGAGAGAGTTTTATTATTACTTTGTTATGATTAAAGTCTTATGATTACTTTGTTATGATTGCTATTTCTTTTTTTCTTTTTCTTTTTTTTAATATATTAGGAGAATTGACAATTGGGGAGAGGTTTGTACTCATGTGACACAAGGTCGATTCTCGTTCATTACCACTATATCCCTAGGTGCACCCACACAGTCCTCGTGCATGAGGCACGAGTTAGATGAAGTTTGAAGCCAGTCATAAAGAGTACCTTAACAATATACTATATTGTCACTTGGTCTATACTTCTAGGAGCATTATAATTACTATTCATTCTATATTAATACTCTTTTTTAAACCAACTAAAAACAAATTAATAAATATAAATATAATTTCACAGCAAAACTTTTTTTTAAAGCAAATTAATAATGAAACAATCAACATGATATATGTTATTATCATCCAAGGGGTGAATAAAGGACAAGATTGTGATAATTATCTATTTGGACATAAAAACATGCACATAGTCAAAGTATAAATTGAACCAACTAAATAGGTAGAAATTGAACTAACAAATAGAATATATAACATTACCTTATACTTGTAGTCTTAACTAAAGAGGCTTATAAGTCAAAATAAGTAATAATAGATATAACGTGAATCGTGAATGCATTTAAATACATGAAAATCAGATGTAGATATTTAAAATAAATTATCAAGTGCAACTTCTAATTGTATAGAGATGTATAAACAATAAGAAAAGCATATAATTTCTTAATTTTGTAAGAGTATGATGCTTCGATATAACTTAATGATATAAGAGTCAAAGTCATAAGGATGACTTTTATATTATTATGTTAAGTATGTTTAATAAAGAGTTATTTCTTTAATATTATTATGTTAAATGTGTTTAATAAAGAATTATTTATTAGGTGATTAGATATTATAATCAACTTTAAACTAAATAAAAAAAAATATTAATTATATTATATCAAATAACTTTATTGAGAATAAAATTCATATTTATATATTTTATATATATTACATATACACTTTTCAACAAATACCTTAATCTAGATCATCAATGTTACCAAAACAAAGTCCAAATATATATATAATAAAAGTAAACATCTATGAAATTAAGCCTATCAAAGTAAACCAACTATGCCAAACCATCATGGTCTCTTGTAGCGATTTAATTCTATTAAGAATATTTTGGGGATTGTAATGTTTAGTGACATGGGTGTAGTGGAGGAGATCTCATGCTAACCCTCATGTTAAATGTGAATTTACTTTTATATGTAATTGGTGATGGTATTAATGAATAATAGTACAAAGTTATTTTTATGATATGTTAAATTTAAATCTTTAAATTTTACATAGATTTAAATAATGACATTTTTTTAATGTTAAATGAATTTTTAAAATCTATATAATTTTAAATGGTGTTAATTTTCTTTAAAATGTTAAATTTGAATCTTTACAGTTTAGATAGATTCAAATGAATCTTTTTTATTAAAATTGGGCTAAAGAATCACTTGAAATAGCTAAATAATTAAATAAATCTCACATGTTTTAGTTTACAACTATTTTCCTTCACAAGTTTTGCAATCTTGAAATTCATATAACATTGTAGTTGTTAAATAATCTTAACATCATGATGTAATGCATGATTGTATCATGAACCAGGACAAAGCCACTTACCCTTTCCATGATATAATGCATGATTGTAATATTTAGTGACATGGGTGTAGTGGAGGAGATCTCATGCTAACCCTCACGTTAAATGTGAATTTACTTTTATATGTGATTGGTGATGGTATTAATGAATAATAGCACAAAGTTATTTTTAAGATAAGCCAAATTTAAATCTCTAAATTTTATATGGATTTAAATAGTGTCAGTTTTCTTTCTAATGTCAAATGAATTTCTAAAATCTATATAGTTTTAAATGGTGTCAATTTTCTTTAAAATGTTAAATTTGAATCTTTACAGTTTAGATAGATTCAAATGGATCTTTTTTATTGACATTGGGCTAGAGAATCACTTGGGAAAGCTAAATAATTAGATAAATCTCACTTGGTTTAGCTTACAACTATTTTCCTTCACAAGTTTTGCAATCTTGAAATTCATATAACATTGTAGTTGTTAAATCATCTTAAAATCATGATGTAATGCATGGTTGTATTATGAACAAGGACAAAGCCACTAACCCTTTCCATGTTAGAAAGAGATTTTATAACCATAAAATGGACTCCTAAGGAAAAAAGCGATACTATCCCCCATCCCCCAACGTTGCAACCATTTCATCTTTTGTTTTTTATCTTTGTGAAAGAAATAGAGTAAGCAAAAGATGATAGAGACTAATGCATACAAGAAATCGTTAAGGATGCCCTAACAAATGTTATCTTATTCATCGTGGATGACTACCTCCTGGGAAATTACTTTCTTTTAATGTGACGTCCACTTAGGCTAGAATATAGTAACTAACAATTGTCTTTGAAGGTGAAAAAAGTAAGTCGTTATAAGGTGGTGATGTGAAAGTAATTTATTTATAAATTAGGTTGGAAGTGAATACAACAATTATAAGCTTGAAAGTAGGAAATACGAGTGCAAAAACTGGAAAATATGCAAGCATTTGATGTATGAAAATATGTAAATACATATCTATTCCATATTACAAAAATTTAGTATATATGACAATATTTTATTTTTGTAATTAAACTAAAACCAATATAATGCATCATCATTATTATAAGGAATACTAATACTCTTATGCCATCATTAACAAAAGAAATAGTGATACCCTTATGTCATTGATGTTGTTTGCCATGTAAAATATCAATGAATACATATGCTTTAAACAACTACTGTTACAACTACTACTAATACTCTTATGCCATAATTAACAAAAGAAATAGTGATACCCTTATGTCATTGATGTTGTTTGCCATGTAAACTACTACTAATACTCTTATGCCATCAATAACACAAAAAATAGTGATACCCTTATGACATTGATATTGTTTTCCATGTAAAATATCAATGAATACATGTACTTTAAACAACTACTACTAATACTCTTATACCATCATTAACAAAAAGAAATAGTATAGTGATACCCTTATGCCATTAATGTTGTTTGCCATGTAAAATATCAATGAATAAATGTGCATAACTACCATGAGATCATAACTATAAATACCTAAGCGAAGGCACCATTAAGTCATTCCGTGTACTCGATTTAAAGGTAATTCAAAATGATAGAAGCTTTGGATTATAGAGATATTAACTTTTTTCCAGCGAAAAAAAAACTACTATTGATATTCAAAATAGAATCAAATAGTACAATGAAAACTCTTGATTCAAATGACTGAATCAGATACTGATCATCATGGGAACTCAAAGCTGCATATAGTTTCGGAGACCACTCAATATAATCTAGGCAAACAACAAGTTACGATAGATGCCAAAATCCCAGTCCATACAAAAAACCAAAATATAATTATCCATCCTTACAAAAATACCATATTCAAGACCCAGCAACAGATCAATCGAGGAAGTAAAAAGACCCACAGTCCAGCAAGCTATTTTCGCACCATCCCTCCCAGATTAAGTGACCTTCAATGCCAGAAAGAGCAAGTTTGGAAAGCTTGTCATCCTGATCATTATACTCTCTCTATATATGTTCAAAGCTGATATTTTGCTGTTTAGAAATTTCAAAATGAGTTCTTATAGCCCAATGTCTCAAGCTCATAACGTTGAGCTTGAAATCTCCCATCGCCCATTTGATGGTGACCCGAGAATCACCATATACCTTGATATTGACCATCCCAAAGATATTGGCAACTTTTAGAACGCACCAAAGAGCCATTTACTCCGCCTTCATATTAGATCCAGAACCACAATTGAGCCTGACAGAAAAATAATGAGAGTCATTAAGGTAAATAACCCCCCCAACTGCACATAATCCATTTTCTGATGCACCATCAAAGAATAGTACTGGCTGTTCCACTTTGAAGTCAAAATTACTAATTTTGATAGATTTCAATTTCTAATGATCCACCACACATGTGGAAAACATGTTCAATGCAATCAAGCTGCAATGCACACTGTCAGGAATCAGCTTCCGGAAGATGACACTGTTTCTAATGAACCAAATAGCCCACGGGATACAAATAGCAACATAAAAATGTTGTTTGCAGTGCCTAAACCAGTTTAATAAACATTTATTGAAGTCACCTACATCCCAGCATTGTGTTATATTAAGCTTAATAGACACCACTTCCCAGATTTTACAAGTGAAGGAGCAATTGACAAAAAGATGTTGTTTTGATTCAGCAGCATTTTTACAAAGAACACAGCAACTAGGACCAGTCCATCCTCGTTTACACAGATTATCCCATGTCTTCAACTTGTCTTGCAACACTAACCAAATGAAGCATTTCAGCTTAAGAGGAATAGTCCATGTCCTTATCCTCTTATACCACCAATCCTGAGGGAAAATATACTTCTCCTATAAAATTCTAGAATATGCAAATTGTGCTGAAACTATACCAGAGGCAGGATTACCTCCCCAAACAAGCTTATCTTTGTCACTGTTCAATCTGACACCAGCTGTATCTAAATTCTTGATGTAGTCCTGCTAGACACTAGTTAAATAACCCGAGAGACCAATCTCACGAGCAGACAACCACTTCGAATTGATTCCATCCCCAAAACTTTGATGCTGAATTTTATTTAATGTGGAAAACCCTAAAATATGTAGATCACGAGGGATGATGGGAGGGAGGATATGATCAAATTCAAGTCCTATGATCGGATCGACCCCAACACGAATGCAATTTCCAGAACCAACTTGCCATAAAAGATCATCTTTGATCCAGTGAAAATTTTTCATAAAACCCCTCCAGATAGGGGAAAAATTCCAACTTTTCAGTTTTGGATTTCTAATCCAACAGAAAACCTCTGATTTAATATATTTGATGTGAATGAGTTGAGACCATAGGGTCTTTCCAAAGATACCCCTCCAAGCACTTTTTAGTCTAAGAGCAATATTGAAAGTCTCCAAGTCCTTAATGCCCCATCCACCATACCGATAAGGTCTAGAAAGTGTATCTGCCGCAACCATGTGAATCTTTGCACCACCGGCAGTCCCAGACCACAGAAAATTGAAAAAGTACTTTTTAATGATCTTAATGATAAAGGATGGAACTTCAAATAAGGAAAACCAATATACTGGTATGCTGGAAAGAATGGATTTCACTAGTATTAATTTTCCACCAATAGACAAGAGCCTGTAGGACCACTGAGCTATACGTGCCTCAATTTTTTCCAGCAGCCAAAACCAATCCTTGATCTGGTAATTGTTTGGCTTAAGGTTGAAACCAAGATATTTGAAGCCTTATAGAGATATTAACTTTACAAAAATGGTGATAAAGAATTTAGAAACTATTTTTAATAATATACATGGATTTAAGGTTCATTAATAATGGTGATTAAAAATTTAAAAACAATATTTAATAATACACATGGATTTGAGATTCATTAATATTAATTCTTAGTAAAAGTTGTAATATTTGTATGCAAAAACTCATTCATTTTAATAACTCTTTTTCGTGGTCAATTCTAACCTATTTCTTCTATATATTATTAATAATATTAATTCTTAGAAAAAGTTGTAATATTTCCCTACAAAACTCATTCATTTTAATAACTCTTTTTATCGGTCTATTCTAATTACACTAACCTATTTCTTCAATATATCTTTACACTTTCACATATAATTTATAGTCTATTTATTGATAGGTTTCGAACTTTTAAGTATTTTAAATGCATCTAATATTAAAATCCATGGATACAAATTGACATGTGAATACCTCAAATTTATGAAAAACCTATTAATAATGGATAACATTTCCTTCTCATGCTAACCACATAGACTTTTTAAATTGTGCAAAGTTCAAAATTCGAACTATGCTTACTTAAGAGGAACAGAGAGTGACACTAGTCAAAGTAACATAATTAAAAAATTTGAAAATATTCAATAAATAAGTCCAAATAAAGTTGCTTTTCTTAGAGTAATATAATTATAAAGTTTGTAAAAATTGATCATTCCAAATAAAGTTGCTTTTTAACTTTTTCAAAGTTCAAAGCAAAATTTTATACACTTAAGGATAGATAAAGAAAGAATTCCATGTATCCTACAAAATCAGATAGTTTTTACTCGATTGAATAAAGTGTTATGGCTAGTCTAATGACATTGTATATTGATGGTATTAATTCTTATTGAATTTCAATCATTTTTATCCTTGTTAAGGTAGGGATATACTTTTCGGTGCCATGTCAATTTTTGTTGATTTACATTAGTTTTTTTTTTATAAATAAAATTTACAAAATTTTATAATGTTACACATAATTTTAATATTAAACATAATATTTGCAAAAATTAAAATAAATTCAAGAATTTCTAAATTACAATAATTTGATTTTATGATTGGTCAAGGACCACTTCGATGAGACATAAATCCCTGCAAGAGTGATTGTAATTATCGAAATTTAAAAATAAATAAAAATCAATTATAAAACTAAAATTATTAAAAATGCCACCTATTATCTAGTACTAGTGCCCCTGCTTTGATAATTAAAGTAGAGTGATTACTTTTCCACTCAGCAACCCAACCCAACCCTCAAGCCTCCTTAAAGGGACTGCACTGGAGGGTGCCCTCAATAAACTAGTGGATTTATAAGTGGTTTCATAGATTAATGAACATGTGATTTGAAGTCATATACAATTGTGGCATATGGTGTCTTATGTCTTTGATCTATATGAAATCGTTCGTCGACTAGCTAATGAAATCGACAACCAAAATAACAACCTAAAACGGTGACGGTCTAATCGACACACAGAGCGACAATATCCATATCTATTATAACCATACACATGCATACCTGATATTAAAAAATACTAAAATTCCTCGAGCAAAGCATGGTCTATGCATTTCACGCTAATCCATTTCACTACTATTTTGATCTCAAATTATATAAATGAGAACTTGATCAAGGAAATTTTATTCCTTCCATTGGTGGGGTTAGATGAATTTCATTTCGTCCACCAGGTTTCAATTCCTTTGAGACATCTTCTAACTTGCATTACCAGTTGATTCCTTCGAAATAGCAGGAAGATGATTTTTCTGCTAAAAAAATATATCACAACACAAATAAAGAATATCAGTGAAATATTCAAATATAGAAGAACATCTACATATGCTCGATTGAACAAAGGCCCTGAATGCCCGAGGAATATTTTCGACTCATAACCTACATAGAAGCTCATGGAAAAGGAAATTGGCGCTTCGTTCCAAAGAAAGAAGGTATCCCTTTTTTCATCATCTGATAATTCATATTGTTTATATTTCTTATTTCATCCAGTAAGTGCAGTTCTAAGAAATTGTTTATATAAGATATTGTTAATATGCGAGCTTGCTTGTGCCACAATGAATAGGGTCCATGGGATATAGATGAAGAAACCGCCAAAGAAAGATGAGGATGTGATGATATCGAAGACAACAACGACACTGATGAGTCTATAGAGCTGACCCTCGATTTTTGCTTTCCTCCCACGAATGTCTCCGAAGACCTCCTTAACTGTGCAACATCCGTTTCAAATACCATAGTTTTTCACTACATTGAACATGGGCATGCCCTTCACTTTAATATTCTAGGCCTCCCTAATAACCCTTTAAAATTTAGGGTGCTCCAACCATAGGATATTCTTTAAAAATATGAATGGGGGATTTTTGGAGTAGGGCCGTCTTTAGATACCATGAGGATGGGATGATGATCTGAAGTTGCGCAACAACATTTTTTGACATGGACCTACGGATAAGAGCTTCTCCATTTTAAGGACAATATTTATTCTTGATTGAAAGTGGTTGATGCCCTTCCCTCGGTTGGACCAACCCCCCCATCTATCTGTATCCTTTTATGGAACAACGTAGACCTAGTTTTTTACATCTCAATTAAAAATCAAATCAAAGAGATCTTCTAAGTTCTAGAATGTGAAAAACCATGGTAGCAGATTCTTTGAATGACTGATTCTCACAATTTACAGAATGGCATTTGCGGTGGCTAGTATTGTGTTAACGGTAGTCAAATTCATCACATGAAATCATAAAGGGCGGATCCTTGTGAGTTAGCGCCCCGATGCATGTTGGGACACTAACTCAAAAGGCTTCGCTCTTCATATTTACTGCCCTAGGGGGCTATTCTGGTCAATATGAAGAGTGGAGCCTTATGAGTTAGCGCCCCCACCTGCATCGGGGTGCTAACTGACAAGGCTCCACCCTTTATGAACGTTAGAATGTCAATGGAAAAATGAAAAAACTTATCATTATCAATGTTTAGCTTCATCTTATGCTTATCAATTATAATTCGTCCTACTGATATCTTAAAGCTAACTTCAGTATTCTTGCGTACAACTTAGGTAGATATTCTTACTTACAACTTAGGAAGGGACTAGTTGCATTGCAGCTTTCTCTTGTTAAAATATAATAAATGTGTTCCTAAATATTTTGTGAGACTAATATATAGGAAAATGAAGAGTGGAGACTAATATATAAGTGATTTTGAAACTTGTTTCAGAACCACTCATGTCGAGGGAAGATAGGTTGGCCTAAGTGGCGAAATGACACCTATGGTGTGGGGGTCTATAGGTCCTGGGGACCATTCCTATGGGAAGCCTAGGCTACCCTTGATTTTTCAGGGGGGAATAGCACCACTCACGTCGAGGGAAGATAGGTTGGCCTAAGTGGCGCAATGACACCTATGGTGTGGGGATCTATAGGTCCCAGGGACCATTCCTGTGGGAAGCCTAGGCTACCCTTGATTTTCAGGGGGGAATAGCACCACTCACATCGAGGGAAGATAGGTTGGCCTAAGTGGCGCAATGACACCTATGGTGTGGGGATCTATAGGTCCCGGGGACCATTCCTGTGGGAAGCCTAGGCTACCCTTGATTTTCAGGGGGGAATAGCACCACTCACGTCGAGGGAAGATAGGTTGGCCTAAGTGGTGCAATGACACCTATGGTGTGGGGGTCTATAAGTCCCGGGGACCATTCCTGTGGGAAGCCTAGGCTACCCTTGATTTTCAGGGGGGAATAGCAAGGTTGTGTTAAAAAAAAAATAGAAGATAAGTTAGCCTAAAATTCATAATTGCAATTTTATAACACTTTGAAATGTTAGAAGAATTTATCTTCCATCACATTATTAATGTGTCACAAAAACTGAAGTTGATGAAAACTTGTAGGAACTAGAATCAAATCAGAGGAACTTGCACGAAGCCCTATTACTTCAAATTCAATGGATTAGGTAGTATCATGATTTCCTCCTTAATGACAAAGTAACATATACAATACTATTTTACATTAACAAAGGAATAAGTGTCTTATATTTTACATTATTTTTTGGGAAACATGATGTCAATTGAAGATTTTTTTGGGGAACAAATCACTAGAGTAAGAATCATCAAATCAATGAAAACTTTTATATGAGCTCTTTTCTATTTCAAAAAATCTATTTTAATTTAACTTTCAATGTTTCTATTGGGTTGAGGAGATTTTACCTTGAATGAAATTCCATTGATAAGGCAAGCCCCTTTTGAATAAATGTCACTCGGTCGAGCACTATGATTATAACATCCTTGATTAAAGACTAAGTATAGAACACCACATGATTGTGTAGCACAAGTAGCGACAATCAGAATTCCAACACTCGGGAGGCAATGAATAGTATATGGAAAGCTCTCTTTTGGAGGTGACTTGGTCCTTCATAAATTGAACTCTCATCTGCCCACTCGACGGAGGATAAATGGGCATGGGATCAATCCCACCCTTGTTAGATGAAATATGGTTGGAATTGGGTGCCATGTCATCCTTGAACATTATAAATAACCCTTCCAAATTGTAGACCAATGGTAAGGAGGCTTGTTGCATAGCAATTGTCCAAAAGTTATAATGAATGTATTTATGTATCTAGATCACTCTTGGCAAGATATGAATATATATATACTTCGAGGGTTAGTTCAAGTGGTGATGAGGTAGATATTATATATACATTAAAGGTTAGCTCAAGTGGTCATGATCTAGATGTGAGATCTCCCCCTAAAACTAGAAAAGTCACAAGTTCCGCTCTATAATCGGGACCAACGATATACCCCAATTAACATCCATAAATAATGAGGAAGTACTCAAAATAGTTTCCATAAAATTATTCCTTTATATATATATATATACACACTACACTTAAGAGAATTTTTTCTAAAATTCTACATTTATTGTCAACCATTACAAACCACAAAATATATATGAATGAATTATACATAGTTGTAGATTACATCATTTCCTATCCTTATTATTATAATTGAATTATGTGCACCAAATTTACAAATTTATATATAGTTGTAGTATATATGAATTATATGTAGTTGTAGTATTCCACATAAAACAAGATTTGAGATTACATCATTTCCTACTTGTATTGGGCTGAGAGGCCCTTTTTATAGCCCAATGTGGATGAGATGTGTCACGTCTATCACATGTGGGATCCAAATTTAAATTGGCTAGATTGTAAAATTCATTTATATAAATATACATTGAATTTCAATTTCAATTTCCATTCATGCATCCTCACATTTTAAATATTTTTTTTCATAAATAGTTACAAGAATAACTATTTTACTTCATAATCAATGAATGCAGACAATTTTTGCATATTTGTAGGGTTAATGTGTTAATGTTTAGGATCCCAAATTGAAATGGTTGGCACGTGGATGAATATATTGGAATATTTTGGATTATGTATTGTTAAGTTAGTAATAGAACAACAAGTAAGATATTAGTTTTGTGATAATTACAAATAACCAATAATTAGGTAAATTGAAAGCATTTTACTTCACATTTAATTAATGAATGCAATGTGTATTTGTAGGATTTATATGTTATAATTTTCAACATGAAATAGTTGGCACTTGGAAGATTAAATTTGGGTATTCATAACCAATGAATGAATGCAATTTTTTCCTATTTGTAGGATTGATGTGTTATACTTTAGAACATGTAATAGTTGGCACTTCGACCATTAAGTTTGGGTAAATAACTGTTTTACTTCATAATTAATTAATTCATGAAAATTTTGCTTATTTGTAGTATTTATGTGTTAGCATTTACAACATGATTCCAAATTGGAATACTTGGTGGTTAGATATTAGTTTTTGATGAATATCTATTTTACTTCATAATTAATTAATTAATGCAACTTTGACATATTTGTAAGATATCCAAATTGGAATAATTGGTGCTTGAATGATTATAACCTAAAATATATTAGATTAAATGTATTTTTAAGTTGATAATATAACAATGAGTTAAATATTAGCTTTGTAATAATTACATATTAATAAGCTCTATCAAGCGCCAGACCAGGGATCAAATCAATTGAGGTGCAAACCCCTATTTAAAGTCCTAAACTTCCTCAAGAGATTTGATCCCTATTATCCCTTGATAGAGCCACAGTTAAGATGGATCTATGCTAGCTATTATTATAATTGAATTATATGCACGGAATTAATAAGAACTATGGTCAAAACAACATGATATATGTAAATAATTATGGCATCAAAATTAATTAGTATATAGAATAGATATAATTTTAAAATTAATTTAAGAATAAATGAATTTTATATCTAATTGGGTTAGAGAAATTAGGTGTATTTTACAATCAAGTATTAAGAAATTACAATTCCCAAGTTAATCTAGTTTTAAAATTTATAGAAAACTCATAAAATAGATTTACACTCACATAAACCACATCAACGCAAATTCATCTTAACTCGAGGCATTAAGAAATTTACATTTCAATTTAATTTTTATCTTTATCAATATTTAACAATTTGTAATTAAAATAAATATATTTGATAATACTTAATCAAGCATTCCTCACTTATAGAAAAACAAAACTTCGATAGATCTCACAAAAAGACACAATTCAACACTACTATAACTAAAATGTAATGTGCATTTGTAGCGTACATACAAAACTATGTTTTAAATTAATCAAAACATATGGTTACCACGATGAACTTAGTGCAATGTTGGAAGACTACATTTTACATTTGAAGCATAACATTGAAATGACATCACCCGACTAAATCATTTTTTTATAATAATAGACATTGACACACTAACACACTCAATTTCTCGGTCGTAGTAAAATAAAAAATAATAATCATCATAAGTGAGTAGATCTTTAACATTTAAATCAATAATCATAAGTGAGTAGATCTTTAACATTTAAATCAATAATCATAAGTGAGTAGATATTTAACATTTAAATTAGTGGAATTGTAGGAAGTTAAAAATGTATTAAGAAACTTTCATAAAGAGAAAAGTCCTCGTCTTGATGGGTGGATCGTTGAATTTTTCATGCCTTTTTTTTATCTTGTCAGGATGGATTTTTTGATGGTCATTGAAGAATCTAGGAGGAAGGCGTTTGTTCTAGATAACGTGAACACTACATACATCACTTTGATTCCAAAAAAGGATTGACCTAAGAATTTCAATGATTTTCGGCCTATTTCATTATGCAATCTAATTTACAAGGTCATTACAAAAATTATCTCAAACAGAATCAAGCCTATTCTGGCAAAGTTCATCTCATTAGAGAAATTTGGCGTTCGTTTCAACTGTCAAATTTTAGATGCAGTTGGAGTGGCACATGAGTGTCTTCATTCTGTCAAAGTTAAGGGCCTTCAAGCTTTTATATTGAAAATGGATCTAATAAAATCTTATGACAGAGTTGATTGGACATATTTGAGATTTGTTCTAATTCAGATTGGTCTCCCGGTTGAAGTGTCGAATTGGATCATGGCCTATATAATTTATGCTTCTTTTGCTATCCTTAACAATGGATCCCCCACATCTTTCTTCACATGCAGCAAATGATTAAGACATGGGTGTCCTTTGTCTCCATTATTGTTTCTTTTAGTCATTGAAGGACTAAGGAGACTTATTGACAATGCTAGAAAGTATTTGAACATCAAAGGTATCAATATATCGAATTATCTATCTATTACTCATCTACTTTTTGTAGATGATGTACTTGTATTTGGTAATGGTATAGTGACTGAATGGAAACATTTCAAAGCTATTATTGATATTTTTTGTTGTGCGAATGGAATGGAAATCAGTATCAGAAATCTATGTTTCTTTACAATTGTTTTGATGTAGGGTTATGTGAGCAAATCAGAAGGATTTTCCCTTATAAAATGGAGAATTTGGAGTTGGGATCTAAATATCTTGGATACTGTTTAAAACCGAACAGGTATGGCAAATACAACTAGAAGTGGTTGTTGAAAAAAGTGGATAAGAGAATAATTAATTGGGATTTTCACTGGTTGTCCATTAGGGGCAGGTTAATTTTAGCAAAATTGATTCTCCAAAGCATCTTGGTTTGCTCATTCGCGTTGATGATAGTTCCGACCTCTATCATAAAAAATATACGTAAGAAGATCTTCCACTTCTTATGGTCTGGAAATTTGAATATTTCAAAATTTCATTTAACCACGTCAAAAAGTATTTCTCGATCGAAGCATATGGGTGGTTGGGAACTTAAGCATTTAGACTATTTCAGCTAGGCTCTTCATGTTAAAATTATGTGGAAAGGGATCTTCGGAGAAGGTATGTGGAGCAACATTATAAAAAATAAGTATCTTAAATCCTTCTTTGTCCTACAATGGATTCGTCATCCAAAGCTTTGTGTCCAAAGTGCATTAATAATTTGGAGTGGGATGATAAAAACATTTCCATACACTAGAGGCTGGTTAAGCTAGAAAATAGGTAGGGGGACTCAAATATTTTTAGATATCGATCCATTTGTTGGATCTGGTGAAAGCTACAGGCTTTCTCTGTCTGTTTTAGCACAACTGCATAAAAACAATATTCAAGTTCTGGCCCAAGTCAGAAGGCCTTGAAACTCAGATGGTTCTTTACCTTACTAGCTCTTTGCTAATGAATTGGGTCTATCAGATGAGGTCTCAACTGAATGGAATAATTATGTGAAGGTTCTTTACAAGGATGGTATATTTTTATCAAAGGTGGTAGATCTATTAGTTTGGTATTTTGGCGGGATTCCAATGGGAGCCTCACTTCGAAAAAGGATTATGAAGCAATCGTATCCAAACATGATGTTCCTCTTTCGAAATGGTGGTCCAGAAAAATATGGCATTGGAATATTCCTCTAAATATTAAGTGTTTCCTGTGGCTTTGTTTAGAAAATAAAATCCTCACCTGGGAGAATATCCTTAAGTGCGGATTCATGGGTCTTGGTATTTGTATGCTCGGTGAAGAGGATGCTGAGAATATTTCACATTTATTCATCCATTGTTCATTTCCCAGAGCTGTGTGGAATGAATTGCAAGTTCTGCTTCAACATATTGACGATTGGTATAATGATAATTTTCAGGATTGTATGCTCATGTGGTTCCTAACTAAAGTTAAGTATAAAGAATTACCTCTTTTTATTACTTGGGAAGTATGGAAAGCACGGAATCACTGCATTTTTTAGGACAAAAAACCTTCAATTTATCATGTTTGTACTAAAGTGATCCGTTCTCTAAAAGAGTATTCTAAAGTTTTGAAAAAAACAAAGATGATATCTTTACAGGCCCCAGAAATTGGAAATGATATGTCATATGGTTTTTTCGATGGTGCGACGAAGAATGGAGCCTGTGGTGTTGGTATGGTTTTACATATTATAAAAGATCATCTGCTATTGCTCAGGATGGGCGTTGGTGAAGGCAGTAATACTAGGGAAGAACTATTAGTATTATGGGGTTTATTATGGTTCAACAAGATAAGAAGTAACTACAGTGTTAAGATATTTGGTGACTCCCGGGTCGTCATTGATTGGGAAGTAGGCTTATAAAATCTTCATGTCTTTCATCTGGAACATTGGATCAATAGAACTCGCAGCTTGATTAATGGATTTTCAGCTATATCCTATGCGCATATCTTTTGCGAACTAAATCAGAAAGTTGATCTCCTCTCAAAGGAGGCTATTGGGAAAATGGATGGCTTTATCACTTTTGAAGAATACACAGCAGATCGATTGATTGATTTTGGTTATGTGTGCATATTTTAGGTGGCTAAATATTGATTTTTGATGGATGTGTAGTTTTTTCGTTTTTAATTCTTGAAGAGATGTTGCACTATTATTGTTATGATTGATATGGGACATAGACTACAGTCAATTAACAACAGTTTTAGCATTTGACTGTTTTAATTATCATGTGACTTGGGAAGTCATTTTATATGTATTGAATTTTGTAACTTTGATTTCATAGAAATAACAAATTACTATATTTTTCTTTTTGAAAAAAAATAATGGAATTGTAAAATTAAAAATGTTAAAATATTTTAATATTTGAATTAGTAAAAATGTGAAATTAAAATAATAAATAATAACATGGCATGAAGTTGTGTGGTTAGTTTTAAATCTAAATCAAATTAATCCTCTTTTTCTAATTAAGAGTAAATCTTTCTTAATTGCAAGAATGGCATTGAAAGAGCAATGGAACATGAATACCATAAGATACCCAGCTAAATAATTTAAGTATTTGTCACATAGTAATCATGAAGTGGAAATCAAATTGTGGGATTTGGAATAAATTTAGATATGCATAATCATAGAATTATATCGAGAAAGTATTATTTTATATTTCAATTATATTGTTTTTTCTAATGAGAAAATAAATTTGTTGGCTTCCTCCGAAAAGAAGGCATTCTAGTACCAGTCGTGGTCCAAATCTAGTCGACATGGAAACCAAATCGTGCAACCCGTTGCTCGTGGTCCAAATTTAATTAGCATAGAAACCAAATCGTGCATCCCACGTAGTGACAACGTGAGTTTTGACGCTTGCAACATCATGAGTAAAACCACGTCAACATAAAAACCGCGTGAAAACATAGACGTGTGACCACAAGTAGTATAAAACCGCGTTAAATTGTTGAACACGTGGCAAGATTTAAATAGCTGGAGAGATGAGAAATCTCCAACAATGTCATGCGAGATGATCTTATATAATAAACGCCTACTGTGTAATTAATCAAAACATATGGTTACCACGATGAACTTAGTGCAATGTTGGAAGACTATATTTGAAGCATAACATTGAAATGACATCACTAGACTAAATCATTTTTTATAATAATAGACATTAATACACTAATATAGTCAATTTCTTAATCGTATTAAAATCAAAACAAACAATAATCATAAGTGAGTAGATCTTTAACATTTAAATCAATAATATTAAGTGGGTAGATCTTTAACATTTAAATTAGTGAATTTGTGAAATTAAATATGTTAAGATCTTTAAATATGGAATTGTAAAATTAAAATAATAAACAATAGCATGACATGAAGTTTTGAGGTTAATTTTAAATCTAAATCAACTTAATCCTTTTTTTCTAATTAAGAGTAAATTTTTTTTCATTACAACAATGGCATTCAATAGAGTAATGGAACATGAATACCATACGATACCCAACTAAATCATTTAAGTATATGTGACATAGCAATCACTATTCATAAGATACCCAACTAAATCATTTAAGTATATGTCACATAGCAATCATGAAGTGGAAATCAAATTTTGGGATTTTGAATAATTTAGATATGCATAACCAAAGGAATTATATCAAGAAAGTATTTTTTTTTTTTCACACGATAAAATCTACACTTTAAAATTAAGTATATGAAGAAGATTACATCCGATTTTCACAGTCAAATTACAATCCGGCGCCAACCAATGGCAAATGAAAAACCAGCCCCCTGGGCAAAGGAAAATAACGTCCCCAAAAGACATAACAATTAGAAAATACAGATCATAACAAAGAATAGAAAAATAAATAAACTCCACAGAAACCAACCGCAACGGTCACCAGACCAAAACAAACCAACAAACTAAATCACAAGCCATACAAAAGATAGTTGCCACTTTTGAAGGACATCTACAACCCATAATTCAAGAAATAGGCGGCTTCCACCTCAGAAAGCGCCCTCTTCGACAGAACATCCGCCTGGGAATTCTCCATATGTGGAATATGGATGAACTGGATAGCCTTTAGCACCTGGAGAAAAGATTGAATCCGAACCAACCAAGGCTTAAGAGAAATCACATTTAATGGACCTAGTCCCAAAGCCCAATTCACCACCACTTGGGAGTCACCAGCAAACTGAGATATCTCCAACTGTCTAATTTTACAAAATATAATAAGACCCAAGGGCACAAACCTCACTCCTAGTATTAGATCCCAAAACCACATTCATCCAAATATTAAAATGACACTGATCATTCAAAAAAATGAAACCTCCAGTTCCACAATTAGTAGCTGAATCCTGTGAAGCCCCATCAAACATGCCATGCGAACTAGAAAAATAAAATAAAGAGAGTCTACCACTCTAAGAAGTATTCTCTGTCCTAGATAGTTCCCAGAGCTCCATATAGGATGCCATCGCCTTCCCCACCACCCAGGATGACTTAAGGAATTTCCCTTCGAATAAGGCCAAATTCCTAGCCTTCCATACTTCCCAAAAGACCAAACAAGCTAAAGCAGCATACCTGTGATTATCCCTGTACCAATTAAGAGACCAACATCCAAAGAAGGTTCTGTCCAGACCGGTAGACCAACCGCCAAACCATGAACAACATTCCATGCATTAATGCTGAAGGGGTAATTAAGAAATACACGGCAGTCCTCCTCCTCCTCTAGATTGCACAGTGCACAACAGCTCGAACCACTATATCCACGCCTCTGAAGATTATCCCAGAATAGTAACTTACCAGCCAGTGCAAGCCAAATATTTTTTTTATATTTTGTGGAATCTGCCAGCTCCAAACCCCCATGTGCCACCAATTGGTCTCAACAGGAAAAGGAAAGGAAGTTCCGTAAGCTAAACAAGCTAACAATGACCCATAGGAAGAATTTATCGACCAAACCAGAGTGTCTTCCGCTACTGACAATCTTATATTTCCTCTTTGTAATGCCAACGAATACCTCGACCATTCCACTGCCAGGGTTCCATGTAAACCCAGTTGTGATGCACTAGCCCAACCCTGCATCGGATATCCTGTAGGCACCGACGTAACAACATGATACAAAGTAAAAAAACCATTAGATTTAAGAGTATCACTTAATTCCAACGAGAATTGGTACTGTACCAGACCTCCCATAATAGGATCAACACCCAACATGATCTGGCGCCCATTCCCCACCTCCCAAGCAATCCAATCAGCTAAAATCAGAGATGCAGATGAGAGGCCTGCCCACATATTCGATACATTTTTAACCTGAGTGCATCCCACCCTGATCCACATTTGCACCAACTGCCCCTGTAAATATTTATCCATGACCACCGACCCCCAAAGGTCCTCAATCATAAGAGCATGCCACAGACTCTTGGCTAACAATGCAGAAGAAAAAAAAAGGATATTCTTGATCGCGCAACCTCCCCATTTATATGGAGACGCCAATCTCTGCCAATCCATAATATGCCATTTATGAACATTCATCCCAGACTAGATAAAAGTGAAGATTTTCCTCTGAATGGCAGATAAGATAGACTTAGGAACTTTACTCAATGAGAACCAATAAACCCCAATGTTTTGAAGAACTGACTTAACCAAAGTTAATCGGCCTCTAATCGACAACCATCTCCAACACCATTTATGAATCCACTTGTCAAATCTCTTGAGCAGCCAAGACCAGTCCTAAATTCTATAGGCATTCGGCTTAATGAAATAGCCCAAATAAACAGTACCATCCACCAATGCCTTAAACTTGAAGTGCAATAAAACTGACAGATCCCACCTTAATTGATCATCCAACTGATGTTCCAAAAGGATAGATTTATCCTCATTGATAATCATACCTGAAGTGGAGCTTGCAGCAAAAAACTATTCGCTCATACAATAATAGTTACCAAAAGACTTGGTAAATCAAATAAGCCATTAATAGGCGAACTTATATAGATATTTTTAATAGATAAGATGATGATTAATAATTTACAATGAGGCTCGCTTTTATAGGCTTGAGCGTGTATAGTGAAGGGTTACACCCTTTCACTTAATAATTAATAACTTTAATTAACATACATATAATATTCATAGCATTGCCACTCTCTTAGAGAGGCTTTGTCCTCAAAGCCTTATAATTTTGTCGCACTATTCTTTGCGATGTCATGGCCACCGAAACATGTCGATACGAACTGCTAAGTGTAGAGCATAACTTCCGATATGTGGACGGATCAATCCATCCCAATTGATTTGTTGTGGATTGATGGGATTCCCTACTGATGTGTCGTCAGGAGATTTGATCACATTAGTACCATTATCTTTTGACATTTCCCACTTTTTCAAATATCGATTTTTATGGTTGGGGTGTCGATAGGGAACTTTCGCGATATCATTTTTGTTTACGAATGTCTCCTTTAAAGCATTGATCTGAGTTGGAAGTTGTATTTTCGTCTCTTGAGGATTTAAGCTTTTGTTCTGTATCTTTTCCAACTTGTTTTCTAACTGCCTATTATCATTTTGAAACTTCTTAATCAATTCAACTTGCGATTTTCTGTCATCTTCAAATGTCTTAAGTTGTTCCTTAAGATCTTCATTATGACTTATGATACAACTATTTTCTTCCTGCTTGTCTAGAAGTTTCCCTTCAATGCCATCCATAGATTGTTCTATCTTTCGACTATTTTTCAACTTCTTAATTTTTGTGACTAGTATCTTGTTATGATTTCTTAGTCTAAAAATTTCTTCAGCATTGTTAGATAATGCTTTATTACTCTTCGTGATCTCTGACTTATGTGTCTTATTAGAGTCGTCATTTTGTTGTTGAAGAACTTTTATCTGTTGTCGACACTGGCCAACCTTTGATTCTTGACTTTCTAATTTATGTCGTAACTGCATTAGTTCTTCATCTTTGTCGCTAACGATTTTGTTCAAGTGTATTATTTCTGCTTCGTAATTATTTATTTCCTTCTTTATATCTTGATTTTTCAACCTTTGATTGAAATCACTTTCATCTTTTAATTCCTTGATTTGCGCACATAATTTTTCTATGTGATTTTTCTGGTTGGACATTGTTTGTTCATTGAACCTTTCTTGTATCTTATGTAGTTCAATCCGTACTTCTGATTGTGTATTAATGTCTCGTAATTCTTCATTGTCTTTTCGATAGCGCTTTAACTTGGCTTCTAATTTCTCTCGCAAATCGGCTTCCATGGTTTCTGTCTTTTTCGACGGTGGAATGATCTTTTTTTGATTTCTTTGATGAGTCTTTCTTAAACTTGGTCGTCCTTGTCGTTAACACATCTCGACTTCTTGATAAGCCTTCCTTTACTTTGACTTCTTCAACGATAAATGATTGTCCTTGACTTGATTTCTTCGATGATAAGTGTTCTTCGACTTCTTTGATAATAAGGAGTCTTGCTTGGACTTTGTCTTTAAAGTCTTCTTTGACTTGAATTTGCTTTGTTTCTTCAAACAATTCTTATTTCAAAAGAATTGACCCTTTTTTTTTCTTTGATAATAATAATTATTATTAAAATTTAATAATAATATTATTATCGATATATATATATATTTTTATAATAATAATTATTAATTAATTAATTAATAATTATTATTAATAATATTTTTTATAAACTATATATATAGTTTAACATATAGTTTTTTTTTTTTTAAACAATTATAATAACACTATTATATTGTTTAATATTTTTTTTTTAAAGCTAGGGTTTTGATGGATGGCGGGAACGAGGGGATCCGAGGAGGGCGTGATGGAGGAATGGAGAGGGCCTAGCGGGAGAAGGGACGGTGGTGGGTGAGTTGACGGGGGAGTGGTTGGCAGAGAGTAGGAGCGGTGGCGTTGGAGGCGACGACGGAAGGTAAGCGATGGAGGCTGAAGGGAGGGCTGGCGTGGTGGTTGCGTAAGCGTCGAGGGCCACGCGTAGGCGTTGAGGGTTGCATGCAGGTGTGAGAGAGGCACTGGTGCGAGGAGATTGGGGTCGTGGAAGTGTGTAGGTGGTGGTTTAGAGCAGAGGAGGCAGGAAGCTAGATGCAGGCGGAAAGTGTAGTGTGGAGCAAAGGGAAGGGATGTGCGTGGAGGTGTAGGCACAGGTGCACGAGGGAAGGGAGTGTGAAAGAAGAGGTAGATGGAGTGGTCGCGTGGGAAGTAGCGTGAGGTGGAGTGATGATGGTGTACAGAGATGGCAAGCCTGATTGGCATAAGGTCGAGGTGATGTGGAGAGTGTGCAGTGAGAATGCGAGCGAATTGTCAGATGGGGAGGCGCAGTAGTGGAGGTGATGTGGGGATGATGGGGATGCGAGGATGATGGAGGGAGTGTGAGAGTTGGCGGAACGCGCAAGTGGAGAAAGGGGTGAGCAGGGAAATGGAGGTTGCGGGAGGGTATGTGAAGAAGAGGGCCAAGAGCCCGATATCTGGTCAAAGACCAAGTAGCTCAGAAATTTTGAGAGGATGGCTACCAGCCTGGGATCAATGAGGCTCGAGGAAAGAGCTGCTCTGATACCAAATGCAGCGAAAAACTATTCGCTCATACAATAATAGTTACCAAAAGACTTGGTAAATCAAATAAGCCATTAATATGCGAACTTATATAGATATTTTTAATAGATAAGATGATGATTAATAATTTACAATGAGGCTCGCTTTTATAGGCTTGAGCGTGTATAGTGAAGGGTTACACCCTTTCACTTAATAATTAATAACTTTAACTAACATACATATAATATTCATAGCAGAGCTAAACAAATCAATGATTCCCTTCAACTTTGTCCATTCCTTAATGCATGCCTTACCGAACAACATCACATCATCAACAAAAAGTTGATGAGTGACATAAATATTCTTGGAAATTTGTATCCCTTCTATCTGATTATCAACCTTAGCTTTGATGATAAGTCTACTCATACCTTCAATCACAATAAAAAACAACAATGGAGACAAAGGACACCCCTGACGGAGTCCTCTAGTAGCTGGGAAGAAATTCGTTGAGCTGCCATTAACCAAAATTGAGTAATGCACCGAAGAGACACATGCCATGATCCAATTCATAACTGACCAAGGTAAACCAATTTGAATAAGTGCCAATCATAGAAACTCCCAATTGACCTTGTCATAGGACCTAGACAAATGCATTTGAAGTATAAGAGCCTTTTTTTTCCTTTTCTTGATACTGTGAAAAGTCTCTTGCGCCAGCGCTATTTTATCCAGAATCTGACGATTCTCTAAGAACCCAAATTGTTCCGAAGATATTGTCTTTGAAATAATAGGGTTAATTTGATTTGCAATCATCTTCGTAGTCACTTTGTAGACAAGATTGTATCTTAATTACATTGGTTTTTCTAATTAGAAAATAAAGCTTTGGAATATTAAAAGCACGAGTAAAACAATAAACATTATTACAAAGGATGTTTGTTTACTTGTTTCCTGGTTAGTCTCAAAAACAAAAAGGAAAAAATAGAGCTATTTTTTGAAATACAAACGATAAATTTGTGGATGCACATGTACAATCTATAATATAGTTTTAGTTTTTAGTTTTCAGAATTATTTTTTTAGTTTTTGGCTTTTGTCAATTTTAGTGCTTTAGCTTTAACTTATAGCTGGAAATATCTATATAGACATGTATAATCTATGATATAGTCTTTTTTCTAACTTTAGTGCTGGCTTTAACTTAAAGTTCGATATATTTGTTGAGTATGTATTTATGTTTCTCATGTATTGATTTATGACTATTCGATACACCATAATCAGATAGAATTTTCATACAAACTAAGAAAATCAAGTTTTTCATTTCAATATGCAAATCTTAAATGAAAAACTTGAACAACAAATGACAACCAATATGTCAAATCCTAAAGTCCTAAATAGTAAACCAAACAAATTTAATTGAAAATCCAAAGCTATCATCAACTTCATTACATAGTATGAGGTTATCATAAGTGCATTGTTATTCTTCGTTATCAACCACTGCATAAGTTAGGAATGTTATTCATGCCCAATTAAGAGTGGAGGAAATAGTTTTAAGCAAGTTGAGATTTGTTAAGAAGCAAAGAGGGTTGGGTGCTTTCTTGGCTAGTGACATCCAAATAGTCCATCCTTCCCTTGAAAAACCAAAGTTTTTGAACATCTTGAAGTTTTGGTTCATTGTGTAATTGAGCACATAATGAACGACACAAATCCACCTAAATGTTACAAACAATAACAATAAAAACCAATGTATTTTTGGAACAAAATTGAAATAACAATCCCTCGCAAAGAACAATGTCGATGAACCCTCGTTGTGGGCACGATGATAGGATACAGGGAAGGAAATTATCCTACACCACACCACATTAGAGATCCAATGACAAGAGTAATAGTTTCCAACATCACATTAGAGCCACAATGGCAATCATTGTGAGTCATGACACAACAACGAGCTTATGGCACTCCTCACAATAGTTCAGTGCACCATAAAGTGAGAGGACTTGAAGGCTATGTTACTATCATTGTAGGACGCAATGAAGCACAACATGCTATAGCTTTGCAAGGCCTCGAGAGAAACAAGGAGCCCTAATCCCTAATTAGCCATATACTTGAACACTATATGCACCACAAAAAAACACTATATAAACATTTTAAAACAACAATGATAAAATTGATGTGTTTTTGGAACATAAATTGAAGGCAAAAATTAGTAAAAAGACATGAAAACATGCCATTAACTGAAGGTTGCACCTACGGAACTAGTGGGTAAAACCTAGCTATTCCTGCCTCTATCTCTAAATCGATTCTAAATTCCATTTGCAAGTCCAACATAAAACACATAGCCCATGCATACATAGTGTCTCCAATGTTAAATCTTCCACTAAAGGAATCCATTTCTTATGTTGTTGTGCAAAAGCTCCATGGAATCCCAATATGCCACCAAATGTCTCACACTTTCCCATTGAAGATGCTTCTGTCACACATATCAACACTGAAGGTATATATTGTGGAGCTCATTGTTGTAGAGTCTCCATGGTCATCCCATCCTATTTGACCATCAACACCAAAATTGTGAATGAGAAAGAGAGATGGTCATTATTTCTCTCCATGTGGGTTATTATGCAAAACTTAGTATTGAAGGTTAGTGGAGTTGATCAACTGGGTCCTAGCATTGATGGATGGATGGCCAAGGTAATTCTTATGGTTGTCAAAAATATCTGGGTAAGAGAATTGCTTCCATGGTGACATCAAAGACATATAAGGTACCATACTATGGTGTAAGATAGGGCAATGCAGTGCAATCAAGGATGGATGACCATGAGGGCACCAACAGTCATTAAATCATTCCAATGACCATGAACCAACAAAAATGTGGATGGAAACATAAGTTACATAAAATAGAAACATAAATTTTCTTTTAATGTGATGGTCACTTTGATTCTATGCAATGGTTTGGATTTTGGCTAATTAAACCCTTGAGGAATGAAAGCAACAATGTCTATTTAAAACCTTACGAATATAATGTCTATTTAAAACCTTACGAATATAACTTGTGAATAGTAAATATAAACATGATACTAGGATATCAAAGGTCAAAAAATTTGATCAAAATAACATTGATAATAGCCATAATATGAGGAGGTGTCGTGTCTTCTCTTCGTATTTAGACTATTCAAAATCTAATTTTGGGTTAGAGCAAAAAGGTGGGTCTTTTATTAGTCCCCACCTTTGGCTAGTAGGGACTAGTAGATGACATGTCGTGTTTTCTATTAATCTGCACATGATTCTATGCATTTATGTTTCATTTAAACTAAGGTTTTTATGAAAGACTTTTTATTGACCAATGTTTGAAGGTCTTATTTGGTCTCATATCGAGATGAGGTGCAATATTGAACATTATAGTTTTAGTTTTAGTTAGGTCATTGCACATTCCATTGGGTTTGAAAATTTGTAAAGTTTGGTATTTCTAAGTATTATTTAGCATTAATATTAGCATTAGTTGTTAGCTTTTCAATATCTCAAGTATCCATTTATTCATTTCAACGGCCCTTATGATGGCACCTCCCTCCTCAAGCTACCACCGCTACGTCTCTTGTTAAGAGGGCTAATGGTCAAGTTAATTTTTCTTGAATCCTTGTAGTGATATACTTTCTTTAGGCAGATGAGCTATTGTATTTTCTTCATGCAACACTGTCACAACACCAGCAACTTGCAAGTCAATACTCTAATACATCTATTATGTATATTGCTTCATCACATAACAATCATAATATGAAATATGAATTAAAATCCAGTGAAGTGGTTAGTAAGTTACTTGTATTCTTAGCGACTCCATTCATATTGAGTTACGCTTGTTACCCTGGAAAAATGCGAAGCTTTCACATGTAATTTGTTTTAAATATAAAAACTATAACAATTACTTTTGGCCATAAGCTTTGATATTGAAAGGGTGCATTGTGGAAAAGAACATGTATACTCGATCCATTAGTGAGATGATTGTTCTTGAGATAGGAAACTGCATCTTCTTCCTTAACAAGAACCTTTGTTTCTTAATAGCAAGGATCCCTTACAAAGTACAAGATGATATTCAATATCTAGAACTGCATTTTAATTGTTGAGGAAACTAATAAATTCTACAATTTAAATACAAATGGATTTATTCCATAGTGCTAGGAGCCTAGGGATTTATGCATTACAGTAAGCAAGAGTTTATTAGCTATTAGCTTTTCCAACATAATTTACTATTACCAATCTTGTAATGAGTGACTAGATATTTATGCACGAGCATTGTGTAGAATGTGAGTATTGCATTCTAACTCCGAGGTGCAGGAGAGACTATGTCAACAATAATACTATACCAATATTGGGTGGGAAGCAACAACGATAGCATTTGAACCACTAGCATCATACATTGATCAAGTTGAAGAACCAGCCGGTGTACCAACGCCAGTAACAATAGCATACCTTATAGTGGGATAGCCAAAGCCATAAGAAAGACCAGTCCATGTAGTAATCGATAAGTCCGGCACCCCCGATATTCATTTGCAAAATATCACAGTTATATTTTTTTTTGGAAAAACTTGTTATTGATGAGTTAGGTAAGGGTTTTAGTTTTTGAAAAGTGTATAAATACACCTTCAGCCTTTCATTGTAATTTGTGAATTAGATCTTTCTTTTCATCAATAAAGTTTAAGAGGCACAACTGATTTTGCACATTCTTTGTGTTGTTATTTCTGCCTCCAACCTTCAGATTGGTATGAGATCTTAGGAAGAAGATTGATTAGAGCAAAGAAGAATACCTTGAGAGTGCAAGAGAAGCCATAGTTTCAAAGAAAATTTGTAAGGAAAGTTTTCGTGCCTATCTCATGCAAGAGGGAGCGAAAATTTCAGGCACACTTTCGAAATTGAAAATTTAAAAAAAAAATCGCACCCCACCATACTCTAAGTAGCGATTTTTTTTGGATATTTTCGCTCAATGGCACATTTAGAAGGAGCGATAACTTTGGGGATTTTTCGCTTGGCTACCATTTCGAGAGGAGCGAAAAGTGGAGTCTCCAAAATCCACGTGAGTTTTTTAATTCATAAAAAAAAAATTAGTCGTTGGTTGAAAAGATACAAATAATGTTCACGAGAGACATGTATGTTGTGGTAGACTAAACTTCATATATATAGCTAGTTCAAAGTCAAATTTAATTGGGTGTGAGGGTCTTAAAGGACAATTAAAGGGAAGATAAATTTTGTAGAAGGGTTTTAATCTAAAAAAAAATTAATAAGTGTTTTTTTAGTAGCTAAGACATTTTAGGATTTTGAAGAGATTCCCACATCTTCTATAATTTGGATATATTTTCTTTCACTAGTTTTAGAAGGTCCAAGTCTTTGTATAGGATGATCTTTCTACAAACAAACCCTTCTTAGAATTATTGTTGAACATTGATTTTCCTTAAAAGGCTCATCATATGAGACCTTTAGGGGCCCTTTGATACTTTTGAAAAATATCTAGGCACACCTTGAGGAGGGAAACATTGTCTTTTTGCTACAAACTATCATATGTATGAAAGCTACTGTAATATTGTGACTATAAGGAAGTAGGCAAAAATTAGCTTTAGAAGGAGAATGGGAGAAAGTTGCGATCTTCCTAAAGATTGACACAAGAAGACAAAATGCAAATAATAAGAGAAATTATAATAGAACAAGTGTAAGTGCATCATAGAAACTAATTTCCTAGTGATAAATAACACTATATATAAGCAACATAGCTAAGGATGCCCTAACAAAGGGTTATAATCAATATTATAGTTAACGGCAACTACCTTTTATTTGATGAATTTTACATTACTCAAGGTTTAACTTCTAGCTAGTTTAACCTTTGACAAAAACATACAACTTTTACTCTAAGTCATAGTAATTTTTCCCATGAAAAGCCAAGGAAAACATGATACCAAAGATATACCAAAAGTTAACAAGTGAAATTAGCAACAAAGCTGCTTACTACTGCCGCTTAAAAACAAGGAAAAATAGTAATAAAAGTAATCTACAAATAAATAATATTTTCTTGCAGTAATAATAAAAAATAATTATTAATTAAATAAATTAATAATTAACAATATTTTTAATACTTAATCAATAACAATTGGTTTATAAAAAAGAAACATTCATTAAAATTTCATGAAAGTAAATATCATTACTTCCAATTACATTAATACAATTTTTCAACAAATCCTTTAATCATACATCATGAAACATTAATAAATTAAAGCATTTAAAGCTTATTTTGGAGTGAGAATAAGATATTACTGCAAGAAAATATTATTTATTTGTAGATAAGGTTTTATTACTATTTTTCCTTGTTTTTAAGCGATAGTAATAAGCAGCTTTGCTACTAATTTCATTTGTTATTATGATTATATTCTCATATACAAGATTTAGTTTAATTAGTTTGTATGGACTTTAGTTTCCAATCTATCTTGAATTCAAATATTATAAAAAATATTTAAATGGAACCACTTATAGGATTAGCCTTGACTGACCTAACTTAAAAAACAACCATAACACATTTTATGACTTAGTCTTACATTATTGTAGATTCAATACTTTAAGACTTAGTTTTACACCTCCTTTCTTCATGAAAATGACATATCCTTTCTCGAAATTGTCTCATGGACAGTGCCATTTAAAGCCATGGAAACCTGTTAGAATTTTTATAACATATCCTTTCTCGAAATTGTCATCTTGGACATGCCATTTAAAGCCATGGAAACTTGTTAGAATTTTTATACCAAGTGATAACTTTTTAATGTCTTTTACTAATAAAAATAAAAAAAAGTTGAATTGAATTTGACTAAAATTTAAAAATTGATATTTTATTGTAATAATTATGAATGCTGGCAGAGACATGCTTAAAGACATTGGCAATCCCAATTCTCGTTAAACCATTCACTAGAACTTTCTAATTTCCATATAAAAAAATTGACTTGCTGAAGTGGTGGGGTTGTGTTAGTTGGTTAGATGTGTAAACAATAGTTCATAATTTAACTGCCATCAAATCATTTTAAACTTCACACCTATTAAACGAAACTAGCTGTAATTTTTTTTATTAAAAACAAAATTATAAATTTTTAATTAATTTTTTAATTGACAATTATTTCTCAGGAGTATTTAGTCATTTCATTGTACTTAACCAATAAAAAATTAAAAATAACCAATTTTAAAAATTTGAAAATCAATTTTCTATTTTTATAATATTAAATTAAATACAAAATAATAATATAACATTTGAAAACTATATAAAATTTTTGTTAATTAATAAAAAGTCAAATTTGTTTGAATAGCAACCGATTGCTATATTATCTACCTTCGGAAGTAATAATAATATTTCATTTATAAAGTTGGGATTGATAGTGGTCATAATATTAAAGGGGTAATCACATGTTCTCTTTCTATTTAACCTAGTCAAATCACAATTAGGTTAGAAGTAAAGGTGGGTCTTCCCCAACACCCTATGCTCTCCCCCGTGGTTGTCATGAAAGACTATACCACAAACGAGAGAATATTTTGTAATAATGCAAGTGAATGTATATGAAACAAATTTCCTATTTACAGTTTTAGGGATTTGTAGAAAAAAGAGAGGAAGGTTTGATGATACTTTTGTGTTTTGACTCTATAATGATTACTCACTACAATGACTAGACTGATTATGATTAGTGACTATATAAGAAGTATGTGCAATTCATTGATCAATATCCATTATATTATTAAGAATATTTAAAGTTTCAGGAATTTGTAGAAAAAGAGAGGAAGGTTTGATGATACTTATTGTGTTTTTGACTCTATAATGATTAGTCACTACAATGAAGTTATAATGATTATGATTAGTCACTACATAAGAAGAATGTGCAATTCATTGATCAATATTCATGTATATTATTAAGAATATTTAAAGTTTTAGGAATTTGTAGAAAAAGAGAGGAAGGTTTGATGATACTTATTGTGTTTTTGACTCTATAATGATTAGTCACTACAATGAAGTTATAATGATTATGATTAGTCACTACATAAGAAGTATGTGCAATTCATTGATCAATATCCATGTATATTATTAAGAATATTTAAAGTTTTAGGAATTTGTAGAAAAAGGGAGGAAGGTTTGATGATATTTATTGTGTTTTGACTCTATAATGATTAGTCACTACAATGACTATAATGATTATGATTAGTGACTACATAAGAAGTATGTGCAATTCATTGATCAATATCCATCTATCTTATTAAGAATATTAAAGTTTTAGGAATTTTTTTTTAAACTCTTTTTATAGCAAGCCCTATTATTCCCTCAGGAATCAAAGCCTGCTCATAGGCCTCCCCGGGAATCTATCCAGGCAGGGCCCCAGGGCCCCAGCCACCACCCAACGTTGCTAGACCACATTCACGCGCTTAAAGTTTTAGGAATTTGTAGAAAAAGAGAGGATGGTTTGATGATTTTTTTTTTTTAAACTCTTTTTATAGCAAGCCCTGTTATTCCCCCAGGAATCAAAGGCTGCTCATAGGCCTCCCCGGAATCGATCTGGGCACCTATGGGGCCCCAGCCACCACCCAGCGCCGCTGGACCACATTCACGTGCCTAAAATTTTAGAAATCTTATTATGTTTTGACTCTATAATGATTAGTCACTAGAATGATTATAATTAATCACTACATATGAAGTATGTGCAATTCATTGATCACTATCCATGTATATTATTAAGAATATTTAATTGATTAAAGATAATTAGAAAACTAAAATAGTAAAACAAAAGCTTTTATTATAATTTCTATGATAAAAATCATTATGAAGTTGATACCATAAAAAAAACTTAAAAAAACTATACAAGACTTCATTTCAATTTACCAATTATTTTAAGAATGGACTAAATGTTTTAGAATTATGCAAATCATGCCATTCCGACGATTTTAACAAAATAAAATACCAATAATAGAACAAAAACTTTTATCATAATTTCTATAATAAAAATCATTGTGGAGTTTTTAAAACAGCATACCATAAAAGAAAACTATACAAAACTTCATCTCAATCTATCAATTATTTTAGGAATTGCCTAAATGTTTTAGAATTATGCAAATCATGCAATTCCAACGATTTTAACAAAACAAAATTACCAAAAAAACCAAAACCCTAAAACGTTTCTATTATTTTTCCGGATTGAATGGGCTAAACTCTAGACCAAATGCATCTTTACTGGCGATTTTCACCGGAATCTGGCGAATGGGAAATTGCTGAAACTGCAATTTGGGTTGTTTGAATTGCAATTTTGGTTGCAGGAATGGCTTCAGCGACCTCGATTACCCTTGGGGCACCCCCATTATGCAATTCTAGCAACCCAAAACTGTCATTTAAACAATTTCAGCGGGATTTTCGCCGGAAAAATCACCGGATTCTTGGTGCATTCTGTCTAGAATTTAGCTTACTCTTTTTTTAAAAGACCACAGCAACAGCCTTCAATACCACCGCTATAAAATCTAATCATTGATATGTGTTGTCACCGGCCTTCAATGCCACAGCAGCTGCTTTTCGCACACGAGCGAGTCAAGGGTTTCTGTGTTGTCACCGCCAGTAGATGCGGAAAAACACTGATTGCAGTTTATATTGGGAAAAACACCAGATATAAAAACTACTCAATACACCTGATTATTCTGTATCTGCTTTTCGCACACAAGCGAGTTAAGGGGCTCTGTGTTGTCGCCGTCAATAGATCGGGAAAAACTCTGACAGTTTAAACAACTGGCAGTTGGTATTGGGAAATACACCAGATGGGTATAGAAGGGAAGGAAAGGAATAAAACTGACTTAAGTAGCCACGGCGGCTGCACTTTGGCTTGGCTGGGTTATAAATGAATGCAATGTTTTGAAGGCCGAGACTCGCCCACAGGGTTTATTCATTTAGAAACGAAGGTAATGGAACTGTCTTTCCTGCATAGAGAACAAATCATTCTTCTTATTGTGAATATTCTCATAGATTTTTGTTAAATTTGTTTATGCCGCACCCTAATCCTTTAATAATTTTCGCTTATTGCATTGATTGATTGCAGGATATAATAACTCTTGGAAGAAGAAGAGGATCAAAATGAATGTGAAGTGGTTGATACCCTCCTTTCCTTTCCAGAAGACGGAAACACAAGCTGTCCGGGCTCCTTCCACCCACCTGGACACCTCATTAACAACATGAGGTCGAGGGTTTGAGGTTGAGGTAGGTGCACCCTTTTCTTCCATTTATGTTTATGAATATCTTTTTTTTGGTTATTTCATTAATTTATTTCCCAACATTTTCTTTCTTAATATTAAAATGTGCATAATCCCTTTCTCATTCCCTGTGTGTTTTAATCTTTGTACTTTTCACACTTTCTTGGAGTATTTTTCAAAATTCTTTAAATATTATGATGGGTTTTAATACTAGCTAGCTATCTTATTCAATACATGGTATTTACTAATACTAGAGGATACAATACTTTTGAGGGAACAATTAGTACAAGCTCATCTTGCCATTTTTATTTAGTCATCTTTATTTATTCGGGTTCTATCCGAAGTTAATGAAACGAAAAAAACTGTACCTTGCCTGCCGGCCTGCCTGCCTTCATGGGTTAAATCTTCCTTTTACTTCCCTACAATTATAGTTATCTTACAACCTTTAACTTCCAGTCTACAACTCGAGAAGTATTTATTGACCATAAAATAGAAGTAAATAAGATGGGGATTTTTTAAGCACAATATTAAAACCCATAGCAGGCCTAGAGATCTCCTAGTTCGCAGGCCCGACTAGTGGACACTAGCCTTCATTGAGCTTGAATTGATCTATCCATCCATGCACAAGGATGTAAGTTCTTACTTTATTCTATTTTAATATTTTTTGGTATTGAATTCAGTAATCTCAAATCCTTTGGCATTCGAAGGATGGTGTTCGGCCAACAGTATTAAATGGGCTAGCTATGCCCATATGGTATCCAAGATACTAAGAGATAATATTGTAGAAATCTATGAAGTCTTATATGAAATACCAATTATTTACTTAATCATCAACATTAAGCACAATCAAAATTTTAACTACCTCTATTCCATGTGAATTTTAGTCATATACAATGGGTACTCGATTTCTTAGAAATGTAAGGTAGTCATGCTAGGTCAATTGAAATGCAATATCAAAGCGGTATATCAACCTCTGACTTATAAAGAAGCCTACCCATTTGGTTCAACAGAATTGGCAAAGGCAAATGGAGGCATTGAAGTTCCAAGACAACAACTAGACACACGGTTGTTACAAACCTCAAGTTGTACTTGTCTTATTTGGTTTAAATTTGTTGAAATCCTCTTCCAACTAGTTTACACAACCATAAATCAGAATTCGAAAATATGATGGTAACATTAGAGATCATCCAAGGATTTAATAAAATAGTCCATTTAAATTCAAGATTATCCTAAAATATAAGAGCACATGTAAGCTCAACACATTCTTATCATGCTTAGTCTATATTGAAGCTGTCTTTGTACCAATAACGACTCCCCAAACATAGGCATTCAACGTTGTGTTGTTTTAATACATTCATCCAAAATTTTCTTATATATCATATTATGAATGCTTATCAATAGCTTCATCCTCAAACACCCCTTTACATGCTATATTATAGATGGTTATTTCTCTTATTGCATGATATTATATAGTGTGGTTGGATGATACAAAGTATTACTTAAATCCAAACTTAGGTTGCATAATCGTCTTAACTTCTTATACATGCTTATGGGAGGTTTTGATGGTTTGCTTACTAAGTGTATAATAAGATATGAGTATGTTATGTTGAACTATTCCACATATATATCATTTTTATATTTGCGAAACTATATAATGCCTAGCAAAAATTTTAATTTTAATTTTATTTTTTGCGAAAATATTGCTTATGTATGACTGCTTTTGGCTAAGCTGCCATGTTATGAGGAATGTATCTTGCCATCAAAATTACCCAAGAGTTGCACTTGGCCTCCTTTTCATTCACTTTGGAGGTTTTGAACTTGGGTCTCCATGTTAATACAATCATGATCACCTCTTTGTTCGACATTAGACCACAGTTATTTTAGCAAAATTTTAATCCAATCATTTCCATATGAAGCATATTCCACATTTTAAGATGTGATAACAAACTTAAAGACAAGGACTATAATGTTGTTTTCTTTTTCTATTTGTTTTTTATGACTTTTGGTTTTGTAATATGCCTTTGCAAGTTTATTAGATTACGTTGGTCACTGCTTCTTCATTTACAATTTACAAATAAATTACTTTCAATTTCAGTTATTGTCATTTGCCATCTTGTTATGATTGCTGCCAATTTTTGGTAGTAAGCCTTCATAATGATAAAGCCAAATTTTGCATAACTCAAATTTTAGGTGGCTTATCAAACCTTGAGTTTACCAATTGAATTCTAGCTTCATTTCAAATTCTCAATAACATATGTAACTTTGGATAGTATGTTAACCCCAAAAACGTGTTATCCCTCTATTAAGCATCATAAGTTATTGAATCTATTTGTGCCATAACATTTATAGTATTGAGCTCCAGCCATTTAACCCCTAAAATTCTTAGTTATATCCCTACTTTGTGTAATATTTCTTGATCATTTAATTCACTTAATATAGGCCTCACTCCTACAATGATATTTCTTTAGCCTCGCTTGATTGTATCTTTTTAAGACTAACTTAATATCTTGTTATTATTATTTTAAAATTATTTACTATTATAGTTGTTGAATGATACTCTTATACTAGAAGTATTGTTTTGATAACTCTCCGTAATAAGTTCCTTTAAAATCAAGACTTAATATCTTGTTATTATTGTTTTAAAATTATTTACTATTATAGTTGTTGAACGGTACTCTTATACTAGAAGTATTGTTTTGATAACTCTCCGTAATAAGTTCCTTTAAAATCAAGATTCCTTGCGATGCAAATGAGACACCTTTTTTCTTCCTTTTATAGCTAGTTCGAGTGGTTAAATTTTCTCTAAGGTTGACTTTAATAGGTCTATTCCATCCATTATTCAAGGGAATTAACATATCATGGTTTGTTGCGTTTTGCAAGTTGGCAATTTCTTGACCCTCTAGATTCTTGTCTTTGGGTTAAAATGGTATTTAAGGGTCCCAACTAGGTATTAAGGGTGTACTTTCTAAGTTAATAACTTATTTTACGTCATTATCCCCTCTTGAGTTTGTTAATGACCTCCTCATTAACCTATAATAGAGGATAAGTTGTTGTTTAACTTAAATTAATCTACATTCAAGAAACATAAGGAATTGGCTCAAATATCTAATAAAATTAAATTTATTATATATGTAAGAGGAAATCCTTGACAGAAATTGACTCTTATACTTAATAGAAGCAAGTTTCTTTTAATGAAATAATTTGTAATTGGTTCTGCTATCCAATTTGTTTTACAACTAGCCAGTTCTACAACCCATGTTGATGAAATTTTTATTCAACATGTAGTTTTTTGTTTTTGTAAATAAAATGATTGTATTACTGTTGGAAAAGTTACAGAGCTAAGCTTATTGGGTCCTCAAAACCATCCCGGCTGATAACAAGCAAAGAGGAAGCCAAATTAAAGACTTACATAACCAAAATAGTCAAAGTCACTCCCGGCTAGAAACAACCAAACAAGAGTCTTGCTATCACCCGATAGTTTAAATAGCAGGAAAGACCAAAAATCTAAAGCACCTACGACATTCATTGGAACCAAAGAAGTAAACAACACTGGATCTTCATGACTTGCCCACAGAGGCATACAAAAAACAACTTGCATCAGACTCAAATGTTGATCACCAGGACAGACTCCTTACCGCAACAAATTGGTAGCGGCGGCAACCTTGGGGTCTGGGTCAGCTCCTTCGCACTGTTAGAAGCAGCTTCAGAGGGGCTCTTGATGCCTCGGTGACCACTAACCGCATTTTCAACTTCACTCGCTCCCTTGACAATGAAAGTGATACCCAGTTTCTTGGCAATGGAATCGATTTTCAGATGCATAACCTTGCTATCTGAGTTATGGGATTTCCAAGATCTAATTGGTTCCTCGTCACCCTTACCCTTGTTAGCTGAATCCATTAACACATGAGCCAACAAATTCTTTGTTACCCAGTAGGTCATAATCATCCGCTCATAGGTCGATGTTATGCTTGTAGTAGTCTCGAGATCAACCACCCAGTCTTCGAATTCGTTGCGAATTTCATCTATTGGAAGAGCTTGAACAGTCTCCCACAATTCCTTCTCCACCACCTCGATATCATATCGGATAACAGAAGGGATGCGGCTTCGGAAGAAAGCAGCAGACTCCCTAGCCCTGGACTTTGCTGAAGCACGCGTCACCCTACCCCCTCGTTCCTTTTGACACTCAGAAGTTTCCCCATAGGCTTGTTGCCCAACTCCCTTAACACTCTTCAAATTCCAGGAGAGGACACCACGCTTGGGAGCCATCACACTAAACCATAGACACTCTGGTGGTCGACCCCAAGAAAAAGGCTATCTCTTGCACTTGTGACAACAATTGACATTGGTGCGAAAGCTACACACAGCCGGGAGGAAATGAAAATGGATAGAGATGCAGGGGAGACCACCCTGGTTTAAAAAACTTGGCGACATTATGGTAGTAACTACATATTGATGAACAATCGTCATGGTATACGACGCATAGATCATGAGGTTGATCAATCTACGCATAAAAATGACTAAAACATTGCGGGAAATACAGAAAGGGCTGTACAAATCCAATCCACCGGATCTCCTATGCTTCGTTTTGTACCTTCTTGTGCCTGTGTCACGACATAAGAGGTCAGCAAGTGTCAATTCTCTCATCATTGACCTTGGACACGAATCTCCCTCATAACTGCTGCCTACAACCTACTAGCACCTTCTCGGTTCTCGGGGAATGCCAAAGCCACCTGTCTGTGTTAGCCATATCGACCTCCGCTAGGTGGCGGCAATTCCCGTTCCATGGTTCATTCTTGAAATCATCCAACGTGTCACTCCTAATGGCCCTACCAACCTCCACACTAATATTAGCGAGGAGATCTGCCACCTTGTTGGCATCTCTCTTGGCGTGTGCAAAAGATAAGCCTGACTGGTTGAAAAGTAGCCTTCGAAGGTAATCTAGACGATCAAGGAGGCACCAGCTAAAAGACACCTTTTTCGGCGATTGGCCGTAGAGAAGCTTCTTGGCCATCTAGATAATGATCATAGTCACCTTCAAAAATTGCAGGGAGCCATGCGTCACGGTTGATCATCTCGATACCCTATATGAGCCTTTCCAGCTCCGTTGAGTTATTAGAATCGTGGCCATGTAACCAGAAAAGACCTTAAGAAAGACACCCGATGGGTTCTTGCAAACCCCCCCAAATCCCGCAGACCCAGGGTTACTGCGGGAGGCCCCATCGAAATTGAGTTTGAAGACAGAGGGGGAAGGAGGGTACCAGCGAGTCGGGATGATCGGGGGACAAAGTTTTTCCCTTTTCCTAAGACCCTCTAGATCAGACCAACTAATTCCCCAGCTGGCCTCAATCCAGAGTTCACTTGTTGATAAGTCCTTGTCCTTGTCATCTCATTGGGCACTTCTGATGGTTTTACTCATGTTCTTGGATAGCTTCAACTAGACCTCCTCTTCCTGGTGACATTTATCCCGAAAGATACGTCCATTCCGCTCTTTCCATATCGACCACATGACCATACCTGGAAACATCATCCAAAGAGAGCCAATGATGGGATTCAAAAAGGCCTTAAGGTCCCAGGTTTTTAAAGATTGGTCCGGTTGCCCTCTAATTTGATTACTTCACCTGAAAATTGTAGCACCTCTGTCCCACAGGGAGGAGGAGAAAGGACACGAATCCAAGAGATGACCAATGGATTCCTCCGAGTTGAGGCAGATAATAGACCGGACCCAAGATTCCACGCTTCCTCATATTTTCACTAGTCAAGATTCGTTTCCATAAAACTAGCATGCAGAAAATCCCAATTTTGGGCCAACTGTTCACCCCCCAAACTTTTCCCCATAAATTATCCTCCTCTAAGTCATCTTCAATATGGTAAGCATAAGCTTCTTTAATACTGAAAGTTCCTCTCTGAGAGGCGCCCCATCGCAACCAACCCTAGGAGTTGTTGTTCCGGATAAACCTATCCTGCAACATGGTCTTAAGGCTGTTAAGATTCTCAAATGAGATGAGATCCTCCCAACCTCTCGAATTAAACCAATTCCTGTAGCCATCCTAATCGGGGGGTTCTCAATAGTGGCAAACTTTAGTTTTACCCTTAGCCAATCCTCTCTCTCTAATTGTCAGCCACCTGGGATCATCCCCCAGCTTAGGCAATTGGTTCCAGGAATCATCCCATAAATTTTCCCTCTCCCCGTCATGAACCTCCCAGAAGCAGTGATTTTAGACAAGGTGGTGCCCAGAGAAATCTTTAGGCTAGATGTGAGACCCATTTTTAACTTCATTGAATATGATCAGCTTCCCGTGCTCCCGATCCTTGTGTGCCACAGGCAAGCCCAAGGTTCAAATTTGTGGGTGCACCACCTCCACCAGATTTTTGCTCCATAAACCTCACTCATAGCCTCTGGATCCCTGAGACCCAAGCCTCCTTTAGCCTTGGGTTTACAAATGTTATCCCAGCCAACCAGCGCAAACTTTGCCTTGGGTTCCCTGTCGCACCGGAGAAAATTCCTCTACAGTCCCCGAATCTCTTTAAGGATAGATTTGGGTGCAAAGAGCATTGAGAACAAGTAGACCAACATTGCCTGGAGCACAGATTTGACTAAAATCAACCGGATGGGAAGATTTAAAGGACGGAGCGTCCAACTAGCCAATTTACTCCTCATTCGATCGAGAAGATCCTTCCAAGAAACTCTACGAATCGTCCCCTCGGACAAAGGGACCCCCAGGTACTTGGAGGGAAAAGAGCCTTGGGAGAAGCCAAGAATCCTGATAATACTGCACTAAGTGGGAGCAAGAGTGTTGAAGAAGAACACCTGAGATTTGCATGGATAAACTTCCAGCCCAGATGCCTTCGCAAAAAGCAACAGGCAATTTTTGAAGATCCGGGCTTCTTGGACTGAAGGGTGCCCCATAAGCATAGTATCATCCACGAACTATTGGTGAGTCTGCTTAACCATACCCGCATGAAGTTGAAGCCCCCTGAGCCTCCCTTCATCGACCTGGGACTGCAGAAGCTTGCTGAGACCTTCCGCCATTAAGATAAAAAGGAAAGGAGACAAAGGGTCACCTTGACGAATACCACGAGAAGCATGAAGAAGTTTGGAAGGGGTCCTGTTAAGGAGAATGGAGTAAAAAGGGGTAGAGACCAAACTCATGATCCAAGTCACCCACTCCCTGTCAAAACCATAAGCCCTCAAGACACCTCGCATGTACTCCCAGCTGATTTTGTCATAGGCTTTGGCTATGTCCAATTTGACTAACATGCCAGGTTTCTTTGTGACCTTTAGGGAATTTATGATTTCCTGAACCAAGATAATGCCATATACAATTTTGTCTACCTTCCACAAACCCAAATTGCTCTTGGCTGATAAGAATGGGAAGGAGAGGCTTAAGCCGATTGGCTATTACCTTGGAGATGATTTTGTATATTACATTGCAAAGAGCAATTGGTCGAAATTTCCTCGGAGAATCAGCACCCTCTTCTTTTGGGATGAGCGATAAGAAGGTGGCATTAAAAGCTTTTAACACCCCACAACTACATTGCGATTCTTCCACAATCTGGTGAACATCCATCTTGACAAGGTCCCTAAAATGGTGGAAAAAATTAGTGGTAAACCCATCGGGACCGGGAGCTTTCCCAAGAGCCATCTGATTCATTACTTCCTCGGCCTCTTGCAAAGAAACAACATTTCTCAAGATCTCATTGTGCTCCCTAGTCACCAAGCGAGGGATAAGGCTGGAGATTTTGGCTATGTCATGGCTGTGATCTGTGTGCTCCCTAGTCACCAAGCGAGGGATAAGGATGTAGATTTTGGCTATGTCATGGCTGCGATCCGTCGTATCTTCTTTAAGCACAACCTCAAAATGGGTAACTAATTCTTCTTCAATTTCTCCTATGGTCTCTGCCTGCTCCCCATTGGTTTTATGAAGCTGGAGGATTTTGGATCTGTGGCGGTTTTGAATAACTGTATTGTGGAAGAACTTAGTATTCCTCTCACCTTCTTGCAGCCACTGGTTGCGTGATTTCTATTTCCAGAATATCTCTTCTTGTCTTTCTCATGCTTCCAGGTGTTCAAGGAGGACTTGTTTTCGCTCACGTAACACTAGTACAAAATGAGAAATTAATGACTAAAAAAAAGACTAAAATTCGACTATAAACGACTATTTTTGAGTCGGTGACTAATAGTATCTGATTTCCACTATCTTATCTCTAGTCGTATTTCACTAGTCATTAATTGGTTGACTTATTAGTCATTGATAGTCATTGATTAAGTCATTGATACTCACTGATTTAGTCATTTGAAGTTAACTGATTTAGTTATTGATTGTCACAATTAATGACCAAATATACAACTAAATAAACTACTAGATGATAACATATTAATGACTAATCTAAATACGACTAAACGTTAGTCATGCTATAAGATACTGGAAATTAGTTACTAATAGTCATATATATGTGAATTTAGTCGTTTTCTTAGTCACTAATTTATGATAGGGTCTGGAGGAATCGAACCACCAATCTTCTACCTATAATTAGGCAGGTGCTCTACCATTGAGCTAGCACCCTTTAAGAAGTTGTTATTGCTTGACAATGATGATATTCAAACAAATTTTGCATGAGAACAAAATGAATGTCAAACATATTCAAGAATAATGCTTCAAGTACTAAAAGAATTCTAAGATATAGCAGTTCAACTATGATAATGATGAAAATTCAAAGAAGAATGATCTTACAAATTACACATGAGTACAATAATCCATGGCTGTACAAATTATCAGGAAGAATTTTAAGATATATCAGTTCAACTGTGACAATGATGAAAATTCAAAGAAGAATGATCTTACAAACTATGCATGAGTACAATAATCCATGGTTGTACAAATTATCAGTAACAAAAGCAAGTTGCTGCCCTTCACAGACAGAATAGAATACAAGATCCAACTTGCAATAAATTTGTTTTAATTGTCTATCAATTGTTGATCTCTCGACAGCTAGAGACGTTTTCCTGTTTGAGATCCAAAATACACACAATTATCTTCAACTTCACTTTTTCAATACCAGTTGTAGTAAAAATTATTCTTACAGTGTATATAACTTCACTTTTTTTAACAACAGGCTTCTCTTTCATTTGTACAGTAGCAGGTCTGTTGCTTTTCATGGCAAGTTGATTTGCCATCCTGCAATACAAAATAAATGGAGTTAAGTCAATAGTATTTCATACAAAATAGAAAATATAATCACCTTAAAAGAAAGATGTCACAATGAGGACTCTATCTAGGACGCTCTATTTTAGAGTATATGGGAAGTCGTTTTGTCGAAAACTGTTAGGAACCTGTGTCAACCCTTCTCTTTACTTTGTTAGTATATTGTTGTTGGACGCATATGCTTTGTAAGTCGTCCCGTGGTATTTGTTGATCCATAGTTAATATTAGCCCATAGTATTAACCCATAGTATTGGACACATATGCTTTGTAAGTCGTCCCATAGTATTATATGTCTCATGGTTTTGACCCATAGTATTGGGCATAGACTTAGTATATAAGTGTGTGTTGAGGTCAATGAAGGTACCGTGAAGTTAATTGTATTGAGCTTGCTCAAAGGAATTTGCCCCCTCGAAGTGGCCCGTGATCAATATAAAAATGATTCCGAGTTCTGTTATTTCTGATATCTTGTGTATTTGCATTAATTAATTATTGCAGGTTTTTCACATCTGGTATTAGAGCACTTTCTTGGGCTCGCTGGATAAAATTTCTATTAAATTTTTTTTTTCACATCTGTCGTAGCTTCGGATTTGGGAATAATCCCTATCCGCTTAACTGTGGGAAGTACTTGAGCATAAGCCCTAAAATTCATTGTGAGGAGTACCATAGGAACCCCGAAGTAGTTGGTCCATTAAGAGGACCTGCCAGCGAAAATGGCAACGACCTCTACCTGATTGACTAGTTCCCACCTGTGAGGTAAACCAAGAGCTGTCGTTTGTGGCAAAGAGATTATTAGTTTCACCTGAGCCGTGGAGTGAGGGGTATTGCTCCAATACGCAAGTCGTCATATAGCACTGGTGGCTGAGTGAATCCCTTGGACCGATAGGAAACTGCACATACCTGGGGTCCATATCTATTTTTCAGCTGAACTATTGCCGGTCACTTCCGAGCCGTTTCAGATCCATTCTGACAGTCGTTCCAGCTCCAACCATTTCAGATCTATTCTGAAAGACGTTTCTGCACTGTTGCAGATCCATTCCTGGAAAAAAAAAGAAAAAAAAAGTATAAAATTCTATTTTTTGGCCATATCTCCCTTGTTTCAACTTTGTTTTCCCTGAAACTTCACTGACACCCTTGCAATCTGATTCTACATATTTCATTCCTGAAGACCCTATCCCAAATTCCACTTCCCAAGACCTGAAATCTCACATTTGTCTATTTTTAGGGTTTGCCATAATTCCTTCGATTTTTACTCAAACGCCTTCAAATTTTGCCACCGTGTTCATTTCCTAATTCTGCTTCTTTGTCCCTCTTTGACAAATTTTCCTATTCTTTCACCCTGCTTCTGAAATCCTCATTTTCTGCTTCTCTATCCATAAGAAAGTGTCCAAAACCTAGTCAAACCCCAATTAACCATCCGAATTTTTCCCAAATCCAAATTTCCCTTTACTAAATAAGCTTTTGTTTGTGTTTTTCTATTCATCCCCCCCCGAAAAAAAAAAAAAAAAAAACTCTTGGTTATGGTTGTCACCCGCGTAGGAGTAAAAACCATGGAGGAAGCACTTGTAGCTATCCAAACCAAACTTCAAGATCTGGATAAAAAAATTCTTAGTCTCCCGTCTTCAGCATTCAGCCATGAACAATAATCGACAACAATAAATTTCTGCAACCAATGGGTTCTCTTCTTCTAGTTATTTCCGTGGTTTGAAGCTTGATTTTCTTTGCTTCAATGGCATTGATCCGGCTGGATGGATCTATCGTGCAGAACAGTATTTCAGTCTGCATACCACTTTTGATGTCTAAAAAATTCCACTTGCATCCTTTCATTTGGAACAGGAAGCCCTTCAATGGTACCATTGGTACATCAAAGCTCATGACGAGCCAAAATGGACAGATTTTTTTCAACTCCTTTTGCAATAATTTGGTCCTAGTTCTTTTGATGACTTCACCGGTGCACTCACTAAACTTGGTCAAATTGGCACTGTGAGAGAGTATCAAACAGAATTTGAGAAACTAGCCAACCACACAGAAGGATTGTCTGATGACTTTTACAGGAGTTGTTTTATCAGTAGTCTTAAGAATGAAATCCACCCAGAGGTCAAAATGTTCTGTCCCAACACAATGATGGAAGCCCTAGGGTTGGCTAAGTTGGCAGAAGACAAGATTGCAGCCCAACAACGCTCCAAACCCACTTTTGTTCCCTTCCAAAATCTGGGTTCTCAACGACCTCCCATTTCGTTAGCTCCTTGACCAACTCCTATCAAGCATTTGTCCGAAACAGAGATGCAGGCACGACGAGAAAAATGGCTTTGTTATAATTGTGATGAGAAATTCACTCGGGGACATAAATGTTTACAACAAAAGATCTCTTGGATATGGATTCTCCACCTGCCTCTAAAATTGGTGAAGAAGCTCCAGATACAATGGATGATCATATCGACATTCATGAGCCCCCTATTGACCCCCTATCTCAGGACGACCAACCAGAGATCTCTCAATGCTTTATCTAGTGTCACCACCCCCCAAACAATGCAGGTTAGGGGTTACTTCAAGAAGCTTCCTCTTACAGTACTCATTGATTCTGGCAGCACTCATAACTTCATTGACCCTCGGATCGCCAAATAGGCTGATTGTTTTATCCATCCTTATTCCAATTTTGAAGTCATGGTTCCCAATGGAGGCACCTTACCTTGCAAAGTAAAGTGTCACAATGTGTGTATCTCTCTGGAAGATTATAACCTGCGCTCTGACATGTTTGCCTTGTCGTTAGGCAGATGTGATGTGGTTTTGAGCGTTCAATGGTTACACCAACTTGGCCCCATCTTATGGGATTTTGCTAAAATTTGGATGCAATTTTTAGTCAATGGGACAACACAAATTTACGGGCTTACAACCAGAGTCTCTCCGCATCATCACTTCACATCGACTTAAAAAGATCCTTAAGAGGAATTCACATGGTGTCATCGCTCATCTTCATTCCATTCAGATGCACCCACCAACGGTCTCCACTACTTTCTTGGATAGATATGCAGGTGTCTTTGCTGCACTAGTGGGCTTGCCACCTTCAAGAGACCTTTCCGATAAGCATTTCGCCTCATCTACATCTCAGCAGGACATGTTAGCTATTTTGCATGCAGTACAGAAGTGGCAACCATCCCTATTGGGGAATTATTTCTGCATCAAGACTAATCTACAGAGTCTGGAAAATTTCCTGGAACAACGGTTGTCCTACCCAATACACTTGAAATGGGTTATCCAACTCATGGGCTATGACTATGCGATCACTTACCAGAAGGGTATGGACAATATGGTTGCAGTTGCTCCTTCTCGCACATTTGATGAACCCGTTTCTCTTACGGCTATTTCTCTGCTTGTTCCAAATTGGTTGTAATCTATTCAACAGGGCTATCTCTTCTGTGAACTCCATGCTTCTTCATCAGCAGGGCACTCTGGGTTCCTCAAAATGTATGACAGGGAACCGAAAATGACAATTCAACGGATGGTGGCTAACTGTGATACTCGCCAGGTCAACAAGGGTGAAACGACACTCCTTTTGGGACTACTTGAACCCTTGCCCATCCCTACATAGATTTGGCCAACTCTTTCTGTGGATTTCCTAGAAGCGCTATGGTGGTCCACTACCACATCTATAAGAACACTATCTGAAGCAGTCTATGGACATACACCGTCAGTTCTTTTTCCATACACCCTCAACAACTCCACAGTTCAGGCAATTGACTCGGTTCTTTGAAACCGTGATTAGATTCTTCTTATTCTGCAGGACGATCTTCACATGGCCATAATTCGACTGAAACAAATAGCCACTCAACACCGTTCTGAGCGCACTTTGCACGTAGCTGATATGGTTCTTTTCGTCTACAACCTTCCAAGCAATCCTCCTTGAAACTCCAAAGGCATCAGTGGCCCGGAATGCAGCCCGAGGATGCTACATGGGAACCACTCCTTTAGATTCTGCAACTAAAGCTTTGAGGACAAAGCTTTTTCTAAAGGAGAGGGGATGTTAGGAACCTGTGTCAACCCTTCTATTTACTTTTTTAGTATATTGTTGTTGGACGCATATGCTTTGTAACTCATCCCGTAGTATTTGTTGATCCATAGTTAATATTAGCCCATAGTATTGACCCATAGTATTGGACGCATATGCTTTGTAGGTCATCCCATAGTATTATATGTCCCATGGTTTTGACCCATAGTATTGGGTATAGACTTAGTATATAAGTGTGTGTTGAGGCTAATGAAGGTACCGTGAAGTTAATTGTATTGAGCTTGCTTAAAGGAGGTTGCCCCCTCGAAGTGGCCCATGATCAATATAAAAGTGATTTTGAGTTCTGTTATTTATGATATCTTGTGTATTTGCATTAATTAATTATTGCAGGTTCTTCACAAAAACCCTCTTTCAAGGCTACACTGCATCTTAGGAAAGAATTCCATGTAAAAAGAGAAACATATCAGTCTCTTTGTGGTACAACAATTTCATGAAAACAAGGCTTTGCTCGATAAATATGCTTAAGATGCTGGCAAGATCTTAAAGCCTGGAGCCTCAACAAAATTGTTTCGAAGATGGATTAGCGATGCGAATGCATGCAACCCAGAAATTACAAATGTCCAGGCCCAGGCAAAATCTTAACTGAAAATGGAATTATCATTGGCACTGTTGACTCTAAGAAATTGTTTAGAAACAACAAATAAAGTGTGGGATATAGTTCTTTGATGTCGTGGATCAAATGCAATCATTGAGAGGTTAATCAAATTTGATATTTAAATTTTTGATGTTAAAATATCTGAGTCACTCGAATAGGGACAAGTCATATGGTAATGCCACCACAAGTAAAGAGGAAAACAATAATAGAATATGGTTGAAGGTTCAATCCATATGCAACAAAAATTTCAAATAAATAAATGATGGGCATGAGTATTTATAATTTTATATGCTTGCAACATGCAAACTTCTGGATACAATTCACTTGGGCATGAATATCTTGAGCATATTGATAGATATGCTCAAGATGCTTGCAAGATTTTATAGCCTGGAAGCCTGGAGCCTGACCAAAATTGCTGTGAAAATTCCCATGCACAGGCACGTCTAAGGTATGAATAACTCTAGCAAATCCATGCCAAAACAGAAAGAGATATGCCTACAAAATAATATACCCCATATGCAATGATGTCTAAAATTGGATATTCTCCACCACCAAGTGTATATAATGAAAAACATAAAAAAAAATTAACTAAGCCAACCAACCAAGGAGACCCTTTTAGAAGTGAATCTCAATGCCTCAGGACTAAACCTGCTCAACATAATAGATTAGAAAATCATATTCAATGATCTATATTTTATAAAATCTCTACTTTCTCAAAATAATAGAACAAAGAAAGCCATAGCAAGAGACCAATACAACAAAACTCTGAATTTTTTTCAAAACACAAATTTATATTCTTGATTTTGTAATAACCCTTGCCAATACTACCCTGGACTTTTAACTCAATTGTTGTTAGGGCAGAATTGTTTATACCACTACTCCTCCTTTAAACTACTGCTACTTTGTTTTCTCTTTCCAATTGATAATGGTTAGGCTTACTGTAAGGGTTATTTAAATCTCGATTTTGTCAAACACTTCACTTTCCATCTACTGTAGCGTACTGTTGGAGTCTAGAGGCTTGAAAATATATTGTATGGAATATTTTGGTTTTGATATTTCGTTAAACACTTCCTCTACCCACTAAATTATTCACAACTTAGTTCAAATATGATTCTTGCACTCCCCTTTAAAGCTTCCAATTGTGTTTTCAAGGCATAGTAACTTGTGGTTTCAAGGTTAGGGCCATGTATGATATAGAGATCATTCAAATATTCATATCTTAACAAGAAAACACAAATACACAAACTGAAACAGAAAATGAGAAGCAACAATACAAGGACTGATATATAATAAGAATTCATTGTATTACATGCCTGGAAGTGTTTCTTTTTACTGAGATAAGTATACTTGTCCCTTTATAGAAGATGTTGATGCTAACAAATTTCCAACTGATGTAAATCGTTGCTACTTCTTCAAACAAGAGTTGGATAAACCTGAGAAGCATATCTGAGTTGTTTTTGCACACCTGTTGTCTCAAATAAGTAATCCCTTGAGTGTTGTAGAAGACACCACTAGTTTAGAGATTTAGGCTAATAAATATTGAAGGTATTTCAGTCTTTCAATAGTTTGAAGAAGTCAAATACAATATGATATAAAATGCAGTAACCCTCTGCCTGTAGGAAATTGTCTCCTCTGGAAAAACGCAGCAACAACTAGGTGCATGAAATATTTCCACAAATATTTGTAGGTCGTGGTTGCTTCAAATGAGGCAAAAATCAATTATTATGACATCCAACACTCTTTATTTTGCTGACAGAGATGAAGCTTTAGTAAGTGGCTTCCTGTAGATTACTTTATCACCACTTAACTTTATCATAAAACAATAGGATCATAGAAAAAGTAGAATCTGAATCAGATTCATTAGGATTTGCTGGCACATGTTTACACCATTACACACAATTAAAATTAGGGAGTCAAACAAACATCTAACATCACAATTGTATAATATAGGTGCTTGTTAAAGGTTGGAAAACATCATAAAAAAAAAGTGCACCTATTCTTTATCTCAGCAGCCATGGTCATGAAAGCCCACTCCACATTTGTTGCATTCTTCGCACTTGTCTCCAAAAATGGAATGCCAATCTCATCAACAAATGCTTTGAAGAACAAAATACACAAAGCATGTCAAGAAAAAGATTGAAAAGTGACAAAAAAACTAACCCTTGAGATTAATAAAAAAAAAGAATATACAAGCCAAGTCAACAAAATTAAAACCACAAACTTCCATAGTGTTGCAATTAACAAAAAACAGAGCACTAACAACTTCCCTCAATCTTCCCTGGATTCAAACCAACCTACAAAATTCTAAGCAAAGGAATACTGATCAAGGGAATTTCTGAATTCTATTGACAAAAACTCCCAAGCCCACACACTCTAATCTTATTTTATAGATCTAATAAATATTCAAAAATAATCTTTCCCCAAATTGAACCTATTGTACTCTGTTTCTGGAAATGCACTACTCATAAAAAAACCTAAATAGCTTTCATATCTGGTATTTATGTTTCTGAGTAATTAAATATAAGCTCACAAAATGTGTTGGGTATCAAATTGATACAATTTCAAGTTAATAAAGAATGGAGAGTAAATGTGTTCTCTTTGTATTAAAGAACAAAAAATTGAATAAATTGAATTCACATTGTGGTTTCCTCTAATTTAGCTAATTCCGTGCTTGTAATTCTATGGCATTATGTTTGTTATTGGAATTAACAAATTCAGTTGAGTATATATTGTATTATGCTTTTGTCATTACTTTACACTCAAACAATTGCAGTAGGCAATTGATACTAGGGCCCTCATTTAAAAAAAACAAAAAAGTATATTGTGAAAAAGTTGCCCCTGGCCCATAAGGGGTCTCCTTGGTTCTAACATAGCTAAATGATCTACTACAAAGCAATTCTGTAAGCCTAGCAGGAGAAACAAGCAAGGAAAACAGTGAGGCGACTAAAAATGTTAGTCACCTAGACTACGAGCTAATCCATTTGTCAGCCAATCCATATATTCATTATCTGTTTAAGAACCCATATGCTAGAAAAAAAGCACAAGCAAGGAAAACAGTGAGGACACTAAGGAGGTTCGTTTGAGCTGGTGATATGCCATCCCTCCAAATTGAAAAAGGGGATCTGCGCCTCTCGCACCTGTTACTGTCATTGTAATCATGGGAGAAATCAAGACCAACTTCCTATGGACATGGGTCCTTTAACTAAAATTCTAGACCGGGATCTAGAAAAGGTACTCACGTCTTTAGTAGAAATTCAACCTATGAAGTTGTATGTGCATTTGTAGTGACACGTATTCAATGCGTGGAATCGAACCGAAAACCCTGCGGGGAAACGAAGGAAAATCATCTTTGAACAATGCAGGAACATAAGCACAATTTAAGATTTCACAAGGTTCTAAAGGAGAAATGTTTCAACTATAACACTTTCCAACGCATTAGAGTAAACCAAAATTACTTCATCGGATAGAGGCAAATACATATCTAATAGGTACTATGTTGCTACTACTAAAATCTGTGGATCATGCAAATATCATTTGCGAACAAACCACATAATATTTAGCAACAATTACATTCATCCAAACACATTTGTTGTGACCCCAATTTATAAACAAATAAAAATATGCAGCAACCTGTTTACAAAAAGTCCAATCTAACATGAGAAACAAATCCAAAGTACCTACTTCCAGCCTGCATTCTGTATATCGCATGGCAGCTGGAGGATCCGCATCAACTGATCCAAAATTTCCATGCCCTCGGATAAGAGGGGATCATAGGGAGAAATCCTGAAATCAAATGAGAATATAAACAATAAAATGTAAAAATGCATATAGACAAAATGTTAGGAAAATATTTAAAAATACCTTTAAAACATCTAAAAACAATGTATTGAAAACATGACTTCAGGCATTCATACATAAAGTTCACATGATATAAGATACAGAAGATATAATATGTATTAAGGAACATTGTAACAACTCAAACATCAGTTGATAATGATAACTTGATATTTACTGTGGTGTGATGGAAACACAATCTGACACCATTAAGTACTACAACAAAATGATCAGGTAGAAAGAACGCCATCATTGATAACCAAAAAGAGTTCTTTTCCAAAGCCTATATTAAAAGCCTAAATGATAGAATCTAAGTTACAAAACTGCAGACATCTTAGTTGTATTTCTAAAAATAATATTGAAATAAGTTAACAATACCATAATGTATGCCCATTTCCCACAAACAGACCTTCAACCAAGCCCAAGAATTAAGTTAATGAATATGAACTGTTTTCTCTTTAGAGTCCCTTGGACATACACTTTGCCTATAAATTGTTGAGATTTTTAATTCATACCAATTGAATTCCATTACTTAAAAAAAAAAACTAACAAATAATATGACAGCAGGAAAACACAATTCTACATGGAAAATAGAAAAGAAAGCTTCCATGTCATGGCTTTTACTCATGAGGATTCTGTTACCATTTTGATGCGCACTTTAGATAAAAATCAAGCAATACAATTTGTTTAGAGAAGAGAAACACAATTCTACATGGAAAATAGACACTGAAAGCTTCCGCGTCATGGCTTTTAATCGTGAGGGCTCTTAACTTGGGTGTGATCTGTGTGATAATCATTGGAACAATTAATCTCATTCAAAATCCAAATGGGGAGTCAATATGGGAAGCAATCTTTTCTAGAATTAGTTTATTCCTGTACCATAAAAAGGTTTATTGCTCAGACATTTTGATGGTCCTCCAATAACGCTGTTAAGAATCAAAACATAATGTGAAGGGATTATAGGAGTACTTACATCTCTAATTGTATTAGCAGTACTTATGTTGAATTTGTGACTGAAGTTGTATTGATAGTCTATTGAGACAAAGATGAAGAATAAGTAAAGGGCATCTGCGATGAACAAATGTTATACTCCTTCATGTTGGAATCTGTATTAGGAATTAAGGAGCTCTGAAATTCCTTGTATGTCTGAAAATAATATTGAAATAAGTTAACAATACCATAATGTATGCACATTTCCCACAAACAAACCTTCAACCAAGCCCAAGAATTAAGTTAATGAATATGAACTGTTTTCTCTTTAGAGTCCCTTGGACATACACTTTGCCTATAAATTGTTGAGATTTTTAATTCATACCAATTGAATTCCATTACTTAAAAAAAAAACTAACAAATAATATGACAGCAGGAAAACACAATTCTACATGGAAAATAGAAAAGAAAGCTTCCATGTCATGGCTTTTACTCATGAGGATTCTGTTGCCATTTTGATGTGCACTTTAGATAAAAATCAAGCAATACAATTTGTTTAGAGAAGAGAAACACAATTCTACATGGAAAATAGACACTGAAAGCTTCCATGTCATGGAATTTAATCGTGAGGGCTCTTAACTTGGGTGTGATCTATGTGATAATCATTGGAACAATTAATCTCATTCAAAATGCAAATGGGGAGCCAATATGGGAAGCAATATTTTCTAGAATTAGTTTATTCCTGTACCATAAAAAGCTTTATTGCTCAGACATTTTGATGGTCCTCCAATAACGCTGTTAAGAATCAAAACATAATGTGAAGGGATTATAGGAGTACTTTCATCTCTAATTGTATTAGAAGTACTTATGTTGAATTTGTGATTGAAGTTGTATTGATAGTCTACTGAGACAAAGATGAAGAATAAGTAAAGGGCTTCTGCAATGAACAAATGTTATACTCCTTCATGTTGGAATCTGTATCAGGAATTAAGGAGCTTTGACATTCCTTGTATTTATATAAGTTCATGGCTATTTTATTGAATCTATGTGGGCTATTAGTCTTTTGAATGCCCAAGAACTAGAATTTCTTATAGATATCTAGATTTTGGACTGGAGCATTAGTATTAATGTGTGAACCGATTGAAGAACATTAAAGTTTACCTGCTATATTTAAATACATTGACATGCTTTTGCAGGAACTTTCTGAGTCTATGCTTTTGGCATACCTTGAACTCTGCATTTTGTGTGCTTTCATCTTTGATGTCCTATTTATATTGATTTTGATTTATTCTATGCAATGTGGTTGTTACTTGATAGTTTTGAGGTGCTTTCTATATGCTGCAGAAACTGTTAATATTGTGTAGTGCAACTTGTAAGTAGTTGAGCTTAACTTTTGTCCTCATGATGAACACCATTGCTTTTTTGGTTCCAATATGATGTTTTACTTTCTATGTGAGGAATCCATGATGGGACGGTGACAATGCAAGATGTAGTACCTATACACTGTATATTACCTTTATCATTTATGGACAAAATGATATTCGGGAAAAAGAATCGTTGTTACTGTAAATGACAAGAGCGTGAGGCGGCTGAAATTTTACCCAAATAAATGAACATACGTGATTGGGCTTATCATTTTCCTCTCTGAGGCCAGAAGTTGCTATACTAAAGACATTTGGATAGTTCTTTGACCATTTTGGATAGTTATAAGAGTAGTTTAAAGACATTTGGATAGTTCTTTGACCATTTTGTTCTATTGGGATTGTTATAATGGTAAATATAAGATAGTGAAATTGAGTAGGACCAAGGATTTTGATGCCATGCATCTATTTTCAATAAAAATGAATTATATATCATAAGTTATGATAACCTAAAAATAATGGCCCAATTTCATCCTAAAACTCCTTTGTCATAGGTTTTATTGAATTAAAATCTAGATCGTGATTTTTTAATGCGTGCTCAATCAATCCAAAATTTGCTACAATCAAATCTAGATCTTTTCGGTTTTCCCCACAGAGGAAAATGAAAGGCACAAGATCAGTTTGAAACACACATATGCTAGCTATGCTACGGAAATTTATGTGAGACCCACATCACTTGAATTATTGTATAACTCATGTGCTTACCTGCTCCCACAAAAAATTAGTCCCGTGATTTCCACTACGATGCGACCTAGATGCAGGAGGACATCCTTTTAAATGTCTGCGGAGGAGCCTTCATTTGCAGGTCATCGGATCTCGAGAATCAGTAAAGAAATTTCTGAATAGTTCTCACTTTGCGTTATTTTTCTTACGTTTGATTGGCAATTGGATATGAATTAGGTCATGTTATGATCTCAAACCCTTACATTTAGATACAATTCCCCGGTCGATCCAACTAGGGTTTTCATTTCTAGCAAGTAGGGTTTGTTAATTTGTTTGTTGCAAAAATGGCAAAATTTGACTCAGGTAAACTGCTGGAAGTTCTGAACGTTAGGGTTATTGGATCTGGGGAACAAGTATTATTTCTCTCACATGGCTTTGGGGGCGCCTAGTCGATGTGGAAAGATATTCTGCCACACCTGGCCCCTAATTTCAAGGTCATCGTATTCGATTTGGTTTTCTTCGGTACCGTCGATCCCAAGTATTTTGACTTCGATCAATATTCTAATTCACTCGCTGGTTATGCAGACAAATTATTAGTTGGATCATTTTGTAAATTTCAATGAAAAAGTGTTGAACAAAACCCTGTAGATGCTAGAGAGGGTAAGGCCCTCTTCGGGAAATTGTTGGGTAATTGAGGGGTATTTGTATGAGGTTGAATTCTAAATTTGATATGTGAATTCCAAGATAAAGAAAAACGCCTTGTTAAGAATGACCTTATGTATTTCCTAAATATGTTTATGTAGATATAGATTTGAGAGGGTTTTTTTTATAGCCATCAATCTATAAAGGCTTCAACAACAGATTATAGTTCCAAAGTATACATGTAAGTGTTAGCTTTAGAAGACTTACCTCTGTTTTATTTCAACCTTATTTGCAGGGCAAATCCTCCACAAGCTCTCCAGGGATTGAATCATTGATTAAGCCAAGCAAACAAATATCAAAGAGGTGTCTTCCCATTTTTAAATGGCAAGCTTGTGTCATACAAGATGTTTGATCCAAGCTTGAATAGTTGGAAGACCGAATGTAACAGAGACGTCATTCACAATAAGAAACTTTTCATTTATTTTTCCCTGTTTCTTCTCAAATTATTTTAAATTTAACCATTTTACCGCTCACCCTATTTTGAGATTTTATTTATTTATTTTTCTTATTTGTTGTTTGCATTATTGTTTTTTAATTATTATTATTGTTTAAATTTACCATTTTTCTTATTTTAAGGTTTTTTTTATTGTTTAAATTTACCTATTTTATAGCTCACCCTATTTTGAGATCTTTTTTATTTATTTTTCTTATTTGTTGTTTGTATTATTGTATTTTTAATTATTATTATGGTTTAAATTTACCCATTTTCCCTATTTTGAGGTCTTATTTATTTATTTTCTAATCTATTTTGAGGTCTTTTTTATTTATTTTCCCTATTTGTTGTTTGCAGTATTGTTCTTTTAATTATTATTATTGTTTGTATTGTTATTTTATTTCTCTTTTTATTATATTTATTAATGTTAATATTAATACATTATATATAATTGCATATTATATATATGTAATTACCATATTATATTAATCTTACATAATGTATCAATATATTAATTATATAGTATATTAACTATATTAACTATACATGATATATATTAACATATTATATATTTACTAAGTATCAACTATATAATTATATATTAACTATAGGCCTTATAGGTCCTGACTATAGAAAAATTGGCCTAAATATTTAACATTTTAGCCTTTACAGACTTACAAAATTCATCATTAAAACAAACTAAGATGCAACAAGAGAACTGCATTACAGTGCTTGGAGATCCTTTGATGGAAGGACCATATTTTCCTGCATTGGCTAAATGTAGATCTGCGACATGTATCAAGATTTAAATTCCTACAAAGGACTGGAGTAGAGGAAGCCATTAGATTCTAGAAGAGCTCTTGTCTCCAAATTTCCTACCCGAATTTGCAACATAGCGAGATAAGCTTCTAACATTTTGACTTTGTCCTCCAGTTGTTCATTCATGGCTTTCTCTTGTGTTATTACGTCTTCTAGGTCCGACAACTTTTGATAGTTCTCATCGCTCTCTTGTTCTCACAACTCCTCTTCATGTTCCAACCTCCTTTCGAAATTTTCCAAGTCACACCGAAAATACCTCCTTTCCAATCTTCTTAGGTCTCTATTAGTGTTACTATAATTCTCCTCCTCCAAATTCTATAGGTGTTGAAAGATGCAAAGCCCTCTGCATTGCCTATCACCCCATATCGGCATGGCTACAAGAATAACAGAGTTTTTCACCACCTTTTTCCCAAGTAGAATAACCCAGATCCAACCAAAATTCCAAACAAGGCAATGAATATGGGCATCTATATTTCTTCCATTTAAATGCAATTCACCATAAATTGACATGATTTCCTCCTATGATGGGATATTACCATATAGCTTTCACCATTATCCTTAAACAAATGATCTCCTCCATGTGACTGGATCATTCCTTTCTAATTCCATCTGGGTGCATGTCATAGCAATTCTCCATTGTGACATTAGTACACCAGCCAAAACCCATGTTGCTTCACTCATTAATGGAGGTTTAAGGTATTGGTTCCCATCAAGTTTCCCCAATGTTTAGTCAAAGTTGTTGTTTCAACTGATTCACTGCTTTGTTGGCTTCCTCGTCAGCAACGAAATTTAGCCTCCATAATATATGCCACCATCTTATGTGTTCCATGTGTTGAAGTTCTTGTTTAATTCTTGTCAATTGCCTTTCAATAATAAGACTTTTTGGATAGGATTTAAATACAAAATAAATTATAAGGAGGGATAAGTATCCGAGAATTGAGAGGGATGATACTCCTACTTGACAGGTTAGTTTACATCCTTGAAGCAAGGCATAGGCTTCTTCTTGGTGTTCATTTTTTTCCGAGACCCCAATCAAATTTAAGCACTATTTGTCCTCCAGGGTCATAGAGTACCCCTCCTGCACTTGCCTCCCATAAAATCACTCGAGTCTCTAAATACATTATACAATGTTACAATTTACTTAATTTTAACACTGTATATGGATTCAGAGACCCCCTTTAAAGGGGTCGGGGTCTCTAAATCCATCTGCATTGTTAAAATTTAGTAAAATATTGTACAAATTCATTATCAAAATTGTAATTTTTCATTTTTAGTGTGACACAACTAAAAATGACTAAAATAAACAACCAATTCACATTAATCATTGTTAGCTAGTCATATTTATATTCCCGTGACTAAATTAGTCATTTATGTTAGTCATTTTTATTTTAGTCACTTGTTATCTAGTCATATATTTTATCCCGTGACTAAATTAGTCTTTTTTTGTTGGCTTATTTAAAATTGCTCAATTTTAGTCGTTTATTCCTTGAAAAAACAGTGGTGAGTAACTTTTTTAGTCGTCTAGTCACTTATCTCTAATTTTGTACTAGTGTAAGTTCACATTCGACCCATCCTCCATTCCTTTCATTTCCTATGAATGAGTTCCAAGTCCTCACTCAATTTCTTTTTGTCTTGAAATATGTTACCAAAATCCTCCCTATTCCAGGTTTGAATCCTAGCTTTCAAGGATTTTAACTTGTGTTGGAATTGATACATACTGGACCCCTCCGGGGGAACCAACTCCTACCACCACTATCTCACCAAATCATTGAATTCCTTATGTTCCAACCAGAATTGCTCGAAATGAAAAGGCTTAAAGAGTGTAGAATTTGAGAGATCCCAGTTTAAACAAATGAGCCAATGGTTAGAGCCCGTCAACGGAAGGACACTGGCATTGATCTGACCCTACACATGAGCGAGATCCTCTGTGGTAAGGAACCGGTCCAGTCTGGACGCCACCAGGTGAACCCCACCCCCTCTATTACTCCAAGTATACCAACCATTCCCTATTTCTACATTAATGAAGGGACTACGATTAAGCACATCACAAAAGATTCCTTGGAATCTGTCTAGAGACGTCCTCCTTTTTTCTCATTAAGGGATGTGATAAGATTGAAATCCCCCCCAACAATCTACGACCCCTCTCATCTTGAACAAACAACCAAGAAAATAAATGCATGAAATCCTCCTTATGAGGTGGATAACTTGACCCATAAACATTCACTAGGGATCCGGAGACTCCTGAATCAGCCACCACGAAATCAGACATTAGGGAGAATCTGTTGGCCCTCCAATTAGACTGCGAGATGGATAGAGTTCGCTAGAGGACATCGAGGCCCCCAACCATACCACATGCATCAATAGCCATAACCTCACAACCTTTCCAAATCCTTTTTCGTACTCTCTCATAGTGCTAGATGAGCATTTAGTCTCCTGAATAAAAAGAATATCAGGTTTTTCCTGTTTCACCTTTCTTGCTAACGTCTTCAGCTTCCTAGGGTGATTACACCCCCTAATGTTCCAGGACATGATCTTCATTAAGAAACTTTATTGACTTCAGAAAAGGCCGCTCTTATTGTCGGATACTGACTGGACTTGATAAGCTTTACGCCAATTTCTGCTATTCTCTGTTTGTTGGATTTCCTTCCATGCTTCAAGTCCTCTGCTGGAGACTTTCGCTTGTTCCCAGTTTGTGGGTCATCCAAGATGCCTAGCTTCTGGCTAGCCTTCGATTTGATGATTGCATCCCCAAGGAGCTCCGCTTGATTCTGGTGACGTATCCCTTCCCCCTCTTTTCACACTTCTTCTCGAGTGCGTCAAGATCCAATTCACCCAGATCTAGTTCCTCCTCACCATCTTCTTCCATCACGGCCGAAAGATCTTCTAGATATTGATCCTGAGTCTGGTTTTCCATGACTGCATCCTCCCCAATATTTTGAGTATCTTTGTCGCCTTTCTCACCCTCACCTTCTTTTCCCACTTCCTCCAAAATATGAAATGGGTTTTTGCTCGTGGATCCATTGTCAACCTTCTCCTTTCCTTTTCGTGCCTGGTCACCAGATCTATTCTTTTTGCGACTGCGGACCTGGGTAAATACCTCCTTGTCCTTGTTACTATCACTTTCATGATGGGAGGAGGAATTCGCCTGATCAGACTGAGGGCAATTTCTTCCAAAGTGACCATATTCATGGCAAAGGTGGCAGCGAAATGGAAGTTGCTCATAATCAAGTGGTTGGATCCATTCCTCATCCTCCCAATTTGGGTTGATAGTTTCTGGGAGTTCTGTAGATAGATCCATATAAACACAGATCCGGGTATAAGAGGTATACCTTTGAATTTTCGTCTGTTCTGCTACTTTGACAAATTCCCCCAGAGAGTTGCCAATTGTTTGCAGGATTTCTATATCCCAGAACTCACAGGGAAGAGAGAACAGTCTGATCCAAACTGGGGCAACTTTCATATCCTCCGTTTCTGGGTTGAATCGTTCTTTCCAGGGTCGAAGGTAAAGACCGGTTGAAAATAAAAAATAGGGCCCTCCTTCTAGCACTCTATCTTGATCTTCCACATTGAAAAAAATAATGGTAAAGAAACCCTTGGCCCATAGCTACAGATCATAATGCCCTTTTGGATTCCATGTGCTTTTGATCCATCGGACCAGATCTTTTTCCTTGGGCTATATACCCACGAACTTTCCTATTAGGGCCTTCTCCTTCCATTGCTCAACTTTCTCTCTCACCGTCTTTGCTAGGATCTGAATGGCCGGGATGGCTGAAGACTTTGGGAGGAATCCCCCGGGGCCCAGCCCGCACTTAGCTCCTGACACCTGATCTCTAGCTTCACCCATCCTTGCCTCCTCACCACCCTCCGTCGACGTCACCCCCGCAGGAACCATTGCCTGGGGCAATCGACAATAATCTTGCAGGGGATGCATCCCCTACCACGAGAGCACTAGACGCTGCGTAACTCTCACACCCTGCCAAACCCTAGCTTGTCTCAATTGTCGCTCTCATCCCTCAATCCTCCCGATCCATCATAGGAGACGTTGAGTGACCTTCCTATTCAACATGTAGTTATCGTTGTTGTAATTGGTGTTTTGGCCAAGTCCTCATAGTTGCTATTACTAATTGGTTGGATCCTATACTTAATACAAGCATGTTTCCTTCTTCAAATGTCCTAGTTTGTAATTGGTTCTTGCAGACAATTCTTTATAGTTATAGGTAGTTCTATAACTCATGTTGAGATCTTCATTCAACTTGTAGTTCTTGTTGTTGCAATTTTCATTATGTCTAGGTCCCCTTAGATGTCGTTACTAAATGGGTAGCTTTTTTCCTAAGGGAAATCTCATGGGAAAAACCTTGGGCACTTACCTACATTTCGCAGATGGGACCCGGTGTAAACCCATTGTTGTTGATTGTGGGGCTTGATTTGCTAGGGACATTGATTGACCTCGATACCTCTTGCATGAAGATCAAGGTACTCAACCACTTCAGCTAGCACATAAGGCCACTAATTGAGTGGATTTATACTTTATACATAGAAGTTTACTGATTCAAATGCCACAATTTTTAATTGGTTCTTATAGCCAATTCATTATATTTTTACAACAAAGGAAGGATATCTTCATGTTTTTTTGGGACCTTGAGAACATTGTGAATACCTTCAAGATATACTTGTTGCCAACTCATCATCACCATAGTAATAAACACTTTTTAGTGGCAATATCATTGCTAAAAATGTCATAACATATTGGGTATATAAGTGGCCTCTTGTTTCCTAAATAGTTTTGAGATTGAATTACAAAAGGAGATTAACAATTAATGCAATATATCTAGGTATATAATATTCCCTAGGCCTTGAAATAAAAGAATAGTATCCCAAACTACTTTTAATATTTGTAAATAAATCCATTAAGAACATAGCCTTTTTGAAATAGTTAAGTATTGCGTATATTGGAGATGTCCAATAATAGACCACACCCAATGCTCACTTTTGAATGTTACAAGCAACACATTTAGAAAGTATAAATAAACTCCATCTAGTGTTTTTAGCGTTTTTTATTATACAAAATATGGAGACATAAGAAAATTATTACTTAAATTCACACGTGTAAATAATAAGTATTACTTCCCTATAAATTAGTTTTGAAAATATCATGTGCAATAATCAACTTACTTCACAATTATATGTCTTGAATGGTTGTTATTAAAATTTGGATTCAACACCTAAAATGTATGTTATTTTTGTTGGAAACCTAATCCTTTTAGGGTTTTAGGGTTATGGTATATTATTATTACTATTCACATTTGTAATGAGAAATAATATAAAGACTCATAGTTGAATAGGAAGAGTTATCATGGAGTCTAAGAGACACCTTGGAAGATGAAGCCAAGGGTCTTAGTTTTGAAAATATCACATGCAATAATTAACTCACTTCACAATTATATGTCTTGAATGGTTGTTATTAAAATTTGGATTTAACTATGCAAGCTTTCTTTGGTAAAATTAATTTTGTAATTGTATTTCTGATCCGCTTCGCTTCTAGCAAATGACAAGGGTTTTGATTTCTGCTAGGTCTCGTTCTATTGTGTTGTTGATCCATGGCCTTGGTCTCTAAGGTCGAGTGACCTCCTTGTTATCGGAGGAACTAGTAGGGCTAGTCTCCGATGACAAATATGAGAGAAGTGGCCACTGTTAGCTTAGCCAATTCCCTAACTTCTTCGAAGAGTTGGACCCTCCAAGGGGAAGATCCCTTATGTGGCTTGCAAAGCACCTTATCACAAGGAAAGCTATGTCTTCTTTGACAAGAATATTAGTGACCAGTGCTTTATACAATGAACTTAAGAGAATGAAGAAGACATACTACTTGGGTTGTCGTGCTTATGGATGTAAGATAAGATGTCAATATTTAACCCAATGATGTAAATGGTTAGTACTGGAGACAATTGAATGTGTTGTAGTATATGATAAATATCTTTTGTAACCATAGGTCACCCAATAAAGTGTAAGAACCTTTGTCCCAGCATCAAGGTCAATCGACTAACAACATTAACAATACAAGAGACCACTTTCCAACATTTATCATGTAAGTATTTGTAACCAATCCCAATACCAAGGTACTTATATGGCAGTGAAGTAGCACCCTATATTACATCAACTTGTAACAAATGCTAAAGTATATCATAGCAGCGCATATAGATCAATATCATCCTTAGGAGACAAGAAAGATGATATTTCTTTGAAGCCAATCCTATCACCCAATGCAATATACACCTAAAAAAATGTTGTATGTAAATGTAAGTACAATATAACAACAAAGATATTAACTCACCAAAGTGTTAAATAAAATGCTTAAGTGTTAATTCTTGCACCATTAATTGGTTATCCTCCAACCTTTATCTACTCACTTGCAAATATATCATAAGCCTTGTAGTATAGCAGTGTATTGACAGTAGTAGCACAATACTATGTGTGGATGGAAAATCAATGCAAGTAACAAATAATGTCATTCATTACTTTTATGTAATTTAGAGTAAGAAAATTTATGCATGAGGAACCAATATTCAAACTTCCACTAAGGTTTTTAGACCTCTCTAAGCAGATTTCAGACTTCTTCCTTTTAATAAGAAAAGCTTACAATTGTAAAAAAATGGCTTAGTGGTTAACCTTTATGTTTTTTTTGCATGTGTAGGTGAAGAACATAAAAGTGGGATCTCTCTGTTGGTGAAGTCTGCTTCCCTAGCATATGTATAAATAGTGAAAAGGACATAATTTTTAGATTGTTGCAGCCCTAGGTAAGGCCCCAAAAAGGAGATAGAGACCTTCCTAGGTGAGGATCGAGGGCATAAGGAGGAGGGATGAAAGGCGAGGAGGGAGGGCGACGAGGTTTAGAGGAAGGGAGCGAAGGTAGGAAAGAGGACAATGAGGAGGAAAGGGGGAGAACGCAAGAGGATATGAGGAGTGAGGGCCTAGGATGGGAGTAGGAGAGAGTGAAAGTGCTAAAAAGGTAAGAGCGAGGGTATGAGAGGATTGTTTGGGTAGATTAGGGTTGTAGCTAGGGTTTAGAGGTAGGAGTTTAGGGTTTAGATTTTAAAATTTATGAAAATATGTACATAAAAAAATAAAAATCAGACCTAAACAACTAACAAAAAGACAAATAACTACTCTAATACTTACAATATACACAAACTAGGGTTTGGAAAGGAGTAGAAAAAAATGTAACAAACTTAGGGTTTTAAGGTTTTACCCTAACCCTAGAGAATCAAGGGAGATGGTCTCTCTTTTGAGAAGGTACTTGCAAAGTTTGGAAAGCTAGGGTCTTCCTTAACAACCACAAGAGTTGGTTAAAGGAGGCCTAGTTAGGGAAAACCTTGAATACCTAAAGCTCAAGCTTTAAAAATGACTCCTTCTAGAGGCTGTCCTTCAAAATGCTATGGTGACTAAATGCTGAAAATGACCTAGTTTAGACAAAATGCAACATTAATGGCAACCATTCAACCATGAACAAGCATCATCATTCAACATTTAACAAAGAGATATGAAGAAAAAGAGCATAGATATATCCTTGTGCATGTGTTAAGCTAACAATTCTAACATCACCTTAGCAAAAAACATGAACAAAAGACACTTCAAGAAATTTGCTTCAAGACCAAAGAATATACTTCACAAGAGGTGCACATCAATCCAAGAGCCATAGTGAGAGTAAAAATGTAGCATGATGTTTTATCCCACAAGTTGTGTTCAAATGAAGTGAGGAGAAGCTTATTTATAGCTTCTCACACTCACTTTACAAAAATATCTAGGTTGACATGCCTTTTAAAATGTCAATTTGAAATTATAAAATGTCAACTTAAAATTATAAGAAAAATAATATAAAATAATGAAATATGTGGGTGACTTGGGGCTTTTTCTCCAGAGTTTACCAAAAAATGACTAAAATAGTTAAAAATGAGAAAAACACTTCAAATTGAAGGCTAGAGTGGTGAGGGGGGGTTGTCATGCCCCATCTAACCCCAACAGTAGTGCAATCTCTCAACGCCCCCCCAATCAAGCAACACGACCTGGCATAGAGGATGATGTCATAATCAAGAACAAGCCAAGGAAGGGCCCTACTGAGTTGGAGGACCAAGAGGGTGTGGATGGTGGCGTGGAGGAGAGACATGAGCCTTAGTGCTAAAATAAAGTACCACCGATGTGATAAAGCAAGGCGGGGGTCATGTGACCCAGTGACCCACCCCTGAGAGCCTCAGACACCAACCTCAAGGCTTCAAGCCATTTCATGAGGCAGTAAGCAATGTCACTAAGCCATAGTAATCCTAGGTGAGGGACCAAAGGATCTGGCCATAAACTCCACTCAAAGAATATTGGAAAACACCCCTCGAAGTCTAAAAAAATATGACCCTCTCTCCCTTGGGCACATCTGAAGGTGCGTTGGTACTGGTACCACGTAACACTCCCCCTTTCCTAAATGAGTCTGCCTTTTGCTCTTTGGTCTCCTTCCTAAATCCTGCTACTCCTAAGGCATAGACTTCAAAATTCGTGAAGAAATTGGAAGCCATTCTAGAAGTTGAACTACCAACATGCCCTTCGTGCAACATGGCACTCAATCTGGTAGAAAAAGGACTTGTAGGTCAATTCACTGGACTCTAGTCGTCCCCTTGCTCCATGGAAATCTAGATCCAAAAGAACTGGAAAGTTATGATCAAAGGGTGTGTCTCTTGCACTTCTTCTACGAAAGGGGCTTTTTATGTTTTCTTGTTTGAAACCAAGGAAGATAGAGATTTGATCTTCTGTGGAGGAACTTACTTCTTTATCAATCAAGGTTTGTATTTGAACTGTTGGACCCCATAGTTTAATCCCGAAGTTGATGTGCCTTCAACAATTTGGTCCAAGTTGGACTGCCTCACCTTCCCCTTCACTGTCAGGGAATTAAAACAATGGAAAACACAAGTAACAAGTTGGGAAAATATATAGATAGAGTAAAACCAAAATCATGAATGTTTGCTTGTGGTAGAGTTTATGTTGAAGTGGATTTGGAAAAAGGATTACCTGAAGTAATCATGTTGAAATTGGATAATTGGCAACACTTGTAAAAACTTGACTATGAATAACTACCATTTAAGTGCAAATATTGCCATGAGTATGGCCACTTTGCCAAACGCTACAAGAAATCTCTTGCTCCTCTCGCCTCTTCATCCTCTCCAGAGGAATAACGGCATCATGTTAAAAAAATATGAACCCCAAGCATCCCCCTCTACTGGGTGCTGGTCTCTTGGCTCCCACATCCTCGCAGGCTGATCCTTTAGCACCCTCCTCCATTGTTGTTTCCTTAGCCCCTTCTGTTTCGAAGATAGAATTTCAATCACAACCCACACCCTTTCAACCTCCTCTAACATAACCCCCCAAGTCGATGAACCATTTTGAATGCCTCTCCTAGGAGGATCCTATAATCAATCCTTCATTTGTTGATATCATCTCCTCCATGTCAAATTAACGGGCTCTTATTTCCTGTTTTGCTCCTTCCCCATTTCCTTCCATCCTTGCCTGAGCACTATTCTCCCCTCCTTGGCCTCCCAATAGGTTTCGCATAGGCAGGAAGAATTAGATTGTGTCTAGTCCCCCCCTTTAAAGATCCTTACAAGGAAACATTCCCAACAACTCTGTAGCAAACAAGAGCAAGAAGTAGAAGACAAATGGCAAGCAAAGAAAGTTTGCTGGAAATCAAATAAAGAAACTAAAGAGGTAATTGGTGCAAAAGAGAAAATTATGGGTCTTCAAGCATCTTTGGATAAATTATTTGTTCTCACAGGAAAGAAAAACACGGCTAAAAAACGCACTAGCGAGCTCAAGAGCCAGTGAGGAGAGTGTTACATGGTATCAGTAGAAGCGGAGCTTTAGTTGTGCCCCAGGGAGAGAGGGTCATTTTTTCTCACCAGTAGGGGTGTTTATCAACATTTTATTGTTAAATTTTGAGCATTAATTCACAATACTCTAGGATATTTACTGAGAGAATAACATGTACAGTATATCAATGCATATCAATCATAACAAGCATGTCAATCATCACAAGAAGCAAAAGCATGAGAGACAATAGACACACAGAGTTTCCGTGGGGAAAACCGTAAGGTGAAAAACCCCACAACTTCCTCAGAGATAGATAGAGCAATAGCTCAACCAAAGTACAAGAAATAGACTCCTCTTAGGAGTTGATCCTCCTCCTCACAAGTGCGCCATTTTCCGAGTGAAGGAAGAATGAGTTTCTGAGTGATCCAAATAGAGATCTCCCGATCTCTATTTATACTTGTCCTGTTTGCCCAATAACCTTATGGGGTCGACTTGTCTAGCTAGGTACAATAACTTCATATTACATTATATCGAGCCGACCCCTTACAAGGTGGTCTAATAACCCATCGGCAAGTTAACACACTTGCGACACTTGTCAATACAAATGACAACACTTCCGTATAGAGGAATAATACATCTCTATAGGGGTACAATAAATATATAAATGAAATACATTCTGAAGTTACATATACATCAACACTCCCTCTTAACTAGGAAGGTATTTCTCGACACAGATCTGCTAGCACAAGTCTTCTTCTCTGGATCATCATCATCGTCACTACTGCTTCTATCTCAACCAATATTTGAATCTACTCGTCATAGGAAGTTCTACAGAGCCAGTCCTTTTTCATACTAGATGTAGGCCCACCACCTGCAGGTCTTGATCATCAATGGCCATACTGTGGATCCCAGGACTGATTACGTGCGTCAACAAAACCTAGCGCAGACGATAGGTTCTTTTACATGTTGACCTTCACAAAACCTACTCAGAGCATCCCAGGATGTTACGAGCAAACCGCTCTACCTGTCTGGATCTCAATAGAGCATCCAAGGCTGTTATGAGCACACTGCTCTACCTGTCCGGATTTTGAAGGATCTTTTCTATGTGAACTTTCGCAAAACCTACTCAGAGCATCCTAGCGCAGACTATAGGATCTCGATAGAGCAACCCAAGATGTTACAAGCACACTACTCTACCTGTCCGGTTTTTAAAGGATCTTTTCTATGCGAAACTGTAGAAAAACCTACTCAGAGCATCCTAGCGTAGACTATAGGATCTCAATAGAGCAACCAAGGATGTTACGAGCACACTGCTCTACCTGTCTGGTTTTTAAAGGATCTTTTCTATGCTACCTGTAGCAAAACCTCGAAAGAGCATCCTAGCACAGACTATAGGATCTCCCAGGATCTTTTCTATGCTACTTGCACAACCTGTCCACGGCCACAGAGTGTCAAACCGATACTCACCATACATCAGGACATCATCTTGATGTACATCATTACATGATCAACCTGATCATCATCATAGCATCAACCTAATGCGTATCATCTGGAGTGACATCCTGAAGTTCGTCATCTGTGATCATCCTGATCATCATAGCATCAACATGATGCATATCATGTGTATCCATCTGATGCATACACAGTATCTACTTGATACATATCATACATGATCCACCTAATCATACAATGCATCCATCTGATATACATAAGTACATGATCACACTGATCATACAAGTATCCACCTGATACATACTTAAGTACATGATCACACTGATCATACAAGTATCCACTTGATACATATACAAATACATGATCTACTTGATCATATCTAGCATCAACATGATGCGTACATACATACATATAAATGATCCAACTGATCATATCCAGCATCCAACATGATGCATACATACATACATATAAATGATCCAACTGATCATATCCAGCATCCAACATGATGCATACAGAGCAGTAACTGGAGCATCATCCTGATGCTCATCATCTAGTGCTCCACAGCCATGTGAAGGATCCTCCTTCCAACATGCTTGGAATGGATTCAGCAAATGTCTCCATCACTTCTTCCTCCAAGTGTTGTCAATCTGAAGAACACCAAGCCTCTCTCTGAAGTACTCGAACTTCACTTTGGCTAGTGGCTTCGTCAGTACATCTGCAATATGCTCATCCATCGCAACATATAGGAGCTTCACTGCTCCTTTCTGCATCATATCCCTGATATAGTGATATTTGATCTCTATGTGTTTTGACCTGTCGTGGAACACCGGGTTCTTAGACAGCTTCACACAACTCTGGTTGTCACAAAAGATACCAGTAGCCTCCAGCGGGAGATCAAATAACTCAGACAGTAGCTTTCGAAGCCATACTGCCTCACAACTAGCCGAACATGATACAACATACTCTGCCTCGGCTGTACTTAGTGCTATGCAGGACTGCTTCCTACTAAACCAAGAGATCACACCTGATCCCATACTGAAGCAGCACCCAGATGTGCTCTTCCTATATGCAGCACTACCTGCCCAATCTAAATCAACATAACCCTGCAGGTTAAACTTTTGATTCGCTTCATACTTGAGCCCATAATCAACTGTACCTTTCAGGTACCTTAGAATATGCTTTACAGCAATCAGGTGAACACTCCTTGGATTCGTCAGGAATTGGCTCAATGTGTTCACCGCAAAGCAAATATCTGGTCTCATGTTTGTCAGGTACATCAAGGACCCAATCATCTGACGATACATAGAGACATCAATCGGCTCAGATGAAGCATCACACAGAAGCTTCAGATTCGATGCCATAGGTGTGGCCATGGCCTTGCAATCCATCATCCCGAATTTCTTCAGGATATCTACTGTGTACTTCCCTTGTCCAAGGAAGATCCCATCTGCACTCTGCCACACCTCCATACCTAGAAAATAGTGCATCATCCCCAAGTCCTTCATATCGAACTCGGCAGCAAGCTTCCTCTTTGTATCGGAAATCAATCTGTCATCTCCTGTTACAAATAGGTCATCCACATACAGGAGTAGTATCACAGGATTCCCTTCCTCAACCTTGTAGTAAAGGTTGGAATCCGCTTTACTCTTGGTAAATCCCAAACTGGATAGGAAACTGTCCATCCTACCATACCAAGTCCTCGAAGCTTGTTTTAAACCATACAAGGCTTTCTTCAATCTGCATACATATGACTCCCTGTCATGTGTTTCAAAACCGAGTGGTTGCTCCACATATACTTCCTCTTCAACTACACCATTCAAGAAAGCAGTCTTGACATCCATCTAGTGTATCTTCCATTTCATCGCTGTAGCCAGAGCAAGTACTGATCTAATGGAAGTGTACCTGGCTACAGGAGCAAAAGTTTCTTCATAATCTATTCTCTCTTTCTGAGAGAAGCCACGAGCTACAAATCTTGCCTTGTATTTCTCTATGCTGTCATCTGCAGCATGCTTGATCTTGTAGATCCATTTGGAAGTCACAACAGACTTCCCTTTAGGTCTTGGGACAACATTCCAAACATCATTCTTCATTATTGATTGGTATTCTTTGACCATGGCATCCTTCCATTCTTTCTTTTCCGCTGCTTCTTCATAACTGGAAGGTTCTTTGTTTATGATGTCATAGAGTAAAGCAACATAGCTGGTATGAGATCTAGTTCTCTTCTTTGCTCTGTGTTCTTTTTCTGGAATGCCATATCTTTCTGCATCTTGAATGAGCTCTCTAGCCCATGTAGGTTTCCTCTTGTGAGAGTTATTCTCACGAGGTGGATCTACAGGTTCTTGCGGATCTTCAATTTCACGAACTGTATCTGGAATTTGCTTCAGTTATGGTAGTGTCTTGAAATCTAGTTTCCTTAAGTTCTTCATAAATTTCAACAGGTGTCTTCCGTGATTTGATGAATGCTGAGTTTTCATCAAATGTCACATCCTTGCTGACATCAATCTTCTTGAACCCTGGAAAGTATATTCTGTAAGCCTTTGAGCTTTTACTGTAACCCACAAAGATACCCTTCTTTCGTGAAGGATCTAGCTTGGTCCTCTTTTCCTTTGGGACATGAGTGTATATTGGGCAACCAAATATTCTGAGATGGCTGACTTCAGGTTTCTCACCAGAGAAGACTTTTTCTGGTGTCTTGTTGTCCAATATTTTGTGGGGTGTTCTATTATGCACATATACAGCTGTCCTAGCTGCTTCTGCCCATAGATGTATAGGTAGATCCTGATCATGCAGCATTGCCCTTGCTGCTTCCATGATTGTTCAGTTCTTTCTTTCTGCAACTCCATTTTGTTGTGGATTGTAAGGAGCAGTCAACTCCCTCTTAATCCCTGAATCACTGCATAGTTTCTTGAAGTCACCTGAAGTGAATTCTCCACCATTGTCGGATCTGAATATTTTGATCTTCTTATCAGTTTGGTTCTCCATCAAGGTTTTGAATTCCTTGAACTTATTCAACACTTCTTCTTTGTTCTTCAAGAAGTAAACCCAAGTCTTCCTAGAGAAGTCATCAATGAAAGAGACATGGTAAACATATCCACTCAGAGAACTGGATGACATCGGACCACATACATTGGAGTGGATAATTTCCAAGATATCTTTTGCTTTGCTTTCATTACTTGGAAATGCCTTCTTTATGTTCTTTCCTTTTGCACATCCTTTGCAAACACCTTCATGCTTGGTCTTAATTTCAGGAAGACCTTCTACAACTTTACTTGCAATTGGTAATGCTTTGTAGTGCATATGTGCAAGTCTTCTATGCCAAAGTTCACTTGGCTCTATGGAATCATGCACCATGGCATGTTCCGGTTGTCCTTTTAATTTATACAATCCTCCCCCTTGTTCTCCAATCACCACTGCATCATCAATAGTTTTACCCTTTGGTCACATTAGGACTTGGCCATCTACAAATGCAACCCTCATGCCTTTTGCATCCAATGTAGAGATGGAGAGTAGATTCTTCTTGAGCCCAGGTACATAGAGAACTTTCATCTTCAAAGATTTTTCAGAGTCTAGATTGTAGGAGGCTTCACCACTTCCTTTGATAGGGTATTGATAGTCATCCCCAAGTTTCACTTCATGGGGTGATTCATGTTCAGATAGATTCATAAAAGATTCTTTAAACCCAGTCATGTGGTTGGAAGCCCCACTGTCAATTAACCAATCATTACAACCATGAGAGATAGTACCTGTGAGAGCAGAGATTAGAACATACTCTTCTTCACTTGATGAGTCATCATCATCACTTTCTGCTTTATCTTTCTTCCTGGGAGGTTCATCATCCTCAACAGCATGAACATGATATCTTCTTTTGCTGTTCTTCTTCTTATTATTGAAGTTGTTGTTGTTGTCTTTCTTCTTCTTGGGACAGTCTGAAGCAAAGTGTCCTTTCTCATTGCATTCAAAACATCGAGCATGAGATATATCTTTCTTCTTGTGATGAGGGTGAGAATGTTTCTTGTTATGAGATCTCTCCCTCTTAAACTTGCTTTCCTTGGTGTGAGCTGTGAGAGCTTGATCTTCCTTCCCCATCTTTTCTTCTCGGGCCACAAGCCTTGCTTCTTCTTGAGAGCATTCCTCCCACAGTCTACTGAAGGAGATCAACTTCTTTCTTGCACAGATTCCTTGGATAAAGGAATCCCATGACCTGGGTAGGCCATTTAGTGTGGTCATAACAACTTCACCATTGTCCACTACTTCATCCACAACTTCAAGTTGTTCCTTGATCTGAGAGACCTTGGAGAAGTAGGATTGAATGGTCTCTCCATTCAACATCTTGACCCCTTTCAATTGATTCTGTAGAGTCATCTTCCGATTTATGTTTTTCCCTTTAAATAACTTGGTCAGGGAGTCAAACATCTCCTTGGGTGTTTTTAGAGATGACATGTGGTATGAGATGGTCTTTGATAGAATCAACAATGATTCTCTTTGCTTTGACCAAGTTCTTCTTATGCAATACCTTAGCCTCTTCATCCTCTGGGATAGGGACCTCAGAGCTGATGTAGGAGTCCAATTCATTTTCTTCTAGGATTAACCCAATCCTATACTTCCAGGCTCGGAAGTTATCAGCCCCTTCAAGCTTATCCTCAAGCTTGGTGTGGTGAGACATCTTAAAGAGTAATTCAAATGGACATAGAAGAAATTTAGGTCTTACCACTTGTTTTGCTGAAAACTGGATCTGGTCTCGGATTAGGGTTTGTCGAAAAAACCTTAAAAATTCAAATAGTGAATTTTAACTTTCTGAAAGGATAGAAAGATGCGTCTTGATGATCTGATCAACTTGGTGTATTCAGAATTTGAGATCTGCAAAGCTTCACCTTTAAGAAATGTCTTTTAGTCTTTCCGGGTTCACTAAGGAGGACCCTGAATTAGGGTTTGAGATTCCCAGAGATTTACCTAGCCAAAAGTCTCAATCCAAAGCTCTAAACTTGTATTTTTCCAAGGAGCTTCCAGTTATGTCTTCAGATTTCAGAAATTCCTATTTTTTTGGAAACCCTAATTTTTAGGGCCAAATCTGAAAATGCTCAGAATTGAATTCTAATTGGACAGATAGATTCTCCTTGATGAGTAGAGTCAATCTACTATACTGCTTTTCCAAAATCTGTGGAGAGAAACCCAATAAGCAAGAAACTTTAGCTTTCGTCATTGCACAATGTATTCTTCTCAGGTTAGCTCTGATACTGTAATGTCCCTTATTAGGAATTTTATTAAAATTGCAATTTTCACTTTTTTCCTTGGTTCGACCTTTAACTAGTTTCGATCTCTAGGTCCCAAATTTGCCCCAAATGATCCCAAATATTCTGAGAAGGTATATGAATGATATTAGAAGATAAATATGTGTTTCAGGGATTCCTTTGTACCTTTAAAACACTTCTGCAAATACTCTTTCAATTCTGGTCAATGTAGGTAACTTTACTAGTGATTTCCCTTTGACTAGTATTGGTCTCTAGGTCTCAAATTGACTCCAAATGCCTTCAAATCGTCAAGGAAGGTGTATGAATGATATTAGGAATTGAATATGATGTTCAGGGGTAACATATGGCCACCAAAAGACCTCTGCAAACTCTCTTAAGATTCTGGATCAAGTATGCAATTTACTAGTAATTTGGGGTTCAAATCTCCATAAGGTAAGTATTGAAAATGGCTTCCCAAATGCCTCCAAACTCACTCAAATTTATGAACAGAGGTATGTAATGTGTTAAGTATGTTATTAAGGTCTCATATGCACCATTAATGGTTTATTACAACTGTTCTCACCCTCTCCCATTCAACTGCAAAAATCACCAATTCAACCCTTGGGGAAATGGCACTATTTCTTCTCCCAATGCAATTAAACTGAGTAAAAATAATTCAAATGCTCAAGTACAGTACATGAAACTTGTAAAATACATCCATGGCAGTCCATTAATCACAAATGCATCATAGAATAATCTAGTCATTCGAAATTATCATCAATACATTGGTTCACAACAAGGTAGTGGGGAAATGGCATTGTTCTTCCATTAAAAATGAGATTTATACATTTCTACTTGGAATTTCGACCTGAAACTTTTTGGAGATGAAGAACAGAGTATTTACTTCATATTACAAAAGAAATGGGGCATTAGAATCTCCCCCAAAGAGTACAATAGCTCACCAAAAACGCCCTCCCTCAAGGATCAAGAATATGCCATCAAAATTGGAAATGGTTGAAGGAGCGAGCTGCAATAGAAGAAACCATGAGCTGCCCTGTAGCTTACACCTACAAATAAAGACTCCATTAAAGCTCCAAATGAAAGGTCTGAATGGCCTTTCCAATTGCCAACTTGGATGAGAATCTTTCACCCTCGAAATTGGCTAAGGTAAGAAACTAGTCATCCACTAGCTCTCCCTCTTCACAAATGCAATTGCAAATTCTACAAATGATCAAAAGCCATTCTCATACTTCATTTCTACATTTTATAACCAACATTATTCTTCTAAGGGTCGAAATCCTCTCAATAGATTCAATAGATTTCTATTTAGGAAATATTCCACATTTAGATTTCCATAGATTTCTATTTAGGAAATATTCCACATTTGCTACTTGTCTCCTAGTTCCAACCTTCCATCTTCTCCCAAATTCGATTTTGAGTCTCTTCGGCTTCTCCAACTCCCAAATTCTCCTTCTTTGAGCCTATTTTTAGGGCTGACATGCATAGTGGTCAGATGTCAGAGGTTAGGTCTGCAATTTGTCATAGTTGTCATAGATGCTCCATCATTGGTGTCATAGGGGCTAGGGAATCTAGCCCAAGTGTCCACAAACTTCTACTTTGACTCTTTATCTTCCATGGAGGTTACCAATCCTTCCCAATTCGACCTAATATGTTCAATGACATGTGTTATGACTTACCAACTCACCCAAGAGTGTTCACATTCCCATTAATTCGAATTTGCAAAAGAGAGATACCATGTATTATGAAAAATCAAGCTAGTGTGGGTCCCACATCCTCCATATGTCTCCAAAACCATTTGTCACCTAGGATTTCTCTTGAATTTATTTATTCACTCTATTTATTAAATACTTGAACCCTTCTAATATCTAAACATCATTTATTATCCCCCTTATTCCAAATCCCAAAGCTTCCACCCCAAACCTAGGAAACTAGTAATTTTCCTCCTTGGCAATTATTTGACCCTTAACATCAATTTTACAAACTCTAATGAATATGGCTAATGTGATTAGGCCATTGTGACCCAATTCCAAATTTGGGACACGACAAATCCTCCCTTCCCAATACTGTTTGTCCACAAGCAATTTCAAACATGGGCGTTGAAGAACCTGCTTTCTGTATAATTCTTTGAAGTTGCCATTGAATTGTCAAACCTTGAGTCTTTGAGTTTCCCATGAAGATTTTAGAGAGGAACCACCATGCTTGCTGTTGCACTACTCTGATAAAAATCACTTTATTAAGTGGGAAATCCATCTCCCATACTTCTTGTTTCCCCAAAAAAAATTGAAACCAATGAGATAAAAATTATTCCAGGGTCCCATTGTTTGTATTGCACCCCAACAATGAAGAGTGCTCTCCAACCCATACCATCAGATAAGATGATTCATGGATCCCATTCTCTTGTATGCATTCTTCCAAACATCATGAGTACAAAATATATATCATCAAAGTACATAACTACATAATGAAAATGTACATCAAGGAGGTGCTTCATCAAAGAATCATAAAAGTGCTTGTACCTCCAAGCAAGTAGACCACGATTTTCCAAGTGCATACAAGCTTCAAGTGACCAATCAAATTTGCTCCAATGACATAGGTGATGATCCCATGTCCTATAATGCTACTCCAAAAGGATGTGATATGCATCAAAATATTCAACCATGTATTCTTTCATCCAAGAAGTGAATGAAGAATCTCCACTAAAATCTGAACCAAATAATGAGCAGAAAAAACAAAGAGACTTCAAATGACTTAAAGAAGTCTCACCCATGCATCCATGAATGTGAGAATCATAAAGATGTAACAAAGTATGTGGCTTCCAACAAAAATGTTCTCCCATCATAAATCTATTCACCCAAGTGTTGGATGAAGTTCCTCTAACATCAAATGAACCCAGTGTTGAGCAAGAAAAACCATGAGTCTTCGAGTGACTCAAATCCATATCATAGGTGCATCCATGTACATGTGAATCATCATAAAGTGACAAATTATGCTGCTGCAAATGTGAATAAGAATGTGCTCCAACCATATCATCATAAAAAGTAAATCTAGGAGTTCCATACTCCTCATGTGGCACCATAAAAAAGAACCCTTTCACCCATACTTCATTGAGACTGATGTTGCAAAACATGGAATTGTAGGATGTAGGAGAATGAACCAAATCACCCAAATGATCAAATGTACAGAAGTTTCATCATGGGAAGGATCCATATGGGTAGTATCATGCAGCTCCTTCAAAAGTGTGAACTCTTTGTCATAGTTTGGTTCCAATGTAGAGGAATCATGCTCTTCTTTAAAAATTGCATAACCTTCATCAAGAGGCAATTCAAATTCCTCTTCCACCACATCAAGTGTTTGGATCTCTTCAAGTTCATCTTCAAACACATCAAGAACATTCAAATTTTCACATTTCTCATGATCCACCATGTCATGAGAATCCTCCAAACAATCTACCATTTGACAATCTGAAACATAGGAGGAAAAACAAGTATCTTGCAACTTTTCAAGAAGTTGCTCATTTTGAATTGTGAGCTTATGAATATCCTCATTATTCTTCAAGTATGCATCATGTAACAATTCATTAAGATCAAACAAATGGTTTCTATAAAAAATCAAAGACATCAAATTACCTTTGATGTGGCACATTGCTCTTTGGATTTTCTCCATGTCTTCAAGGAAGGATGTTTCCTCCAATGAAGTAGCTCTCCAACAAGAATTTGACACCAATGCTTGAGTGTCATGGAGAATGCTGAGGGACTTTTGGATCTTATTTTCATTCATCTTTAAGGACCCTTCAAGAAAATGAGGCTCTTGCAAATGAACCTCCTCATCTTCTTCAATTTTGCTTGGACCAACTTCATGAAGCTCAAGTGGTGATGGGGAAGTCGATCTTGGTTCTTCTTCAACTGCTACAAGGTCTTCATTATCATGCTTAATGAAACTTGTACTTGTAGAAACAATTTCAAAAGTGATCTCTATGTCATCAACATAGAGGTGTGAGCACCCATCAGTAGGTACTCCTTCATAGTTTAAGCATCCATCAGTAGATGCTCTTTGGTTCATGTCTAAGCTAGAAGGTGTCTCGAAATGATCTTCCATATTTTCAATAGAATCTTCTTCATGCTCTTGTGATGTTTCTTTCTTTTGCTCCTTAAAGCAAGCTGATGCATTTTGATCCTTGTTTTTCTTAGGATCAATATATTTGGAATCTCTTCTTGAATAAATCTCAAAAGCTCTCCTCAAGGAGGACATCATTTCATGCACACATATATGATACTCGCTCCAAGGGTTTTTACAAGAAGGGAATAAACCTTTCTTCACTAACTCCATATCTTCATTTTTGGGCCTATTTTCAAAAACATGTTCAACATAGTACTCAAAAGACATGACATTTTGTGTATTTTTGCTAAAAGCAAGATATTCTTGATATTTTTGATATTGTTGGGGCAAGGTTTTATATTTTGCTCTCCATCTTTGGAACTCACTCATAGAATTATCCTTGGTTGGTGTGACACACTCATATTCATCAGATTTAAAGTCATAAGAATAATCTTCATTTCTCTTGAAATTGTAAGAAGTGTTACATGATGGCACCTCTTCCTCATACCATTCACATTCTGCTTCATATTGCTCATAAGCATCTGCATATTCCTCATAAGAATTGTACTCATAGGATTCATCATAATAGTAAGACATGGCTACCAATTATTCTTGAATTTATGTACCTAATACACAAGTGCAAGGACCATGCTCTAATACCACTGTAATGTCCCTTATTAGGAATTTTATTAAAATTGCAATTTTTCACTTTTTTCCTTGGTTCGACCTTTGACTAGTTTCGATCTCTAGGTTCCAAATTTGCCCCAAATGATCCCAAATCTTCTGAGAAGGTATATGCATGATATTAGAACATAAATATGTGTTTCAGGGATTCCTTTGTACCTTTAAAACACTTCTGCAAATACTCTTTCAATTCTGGTCAATGTAGGTAACTTTACTAGTGATTCCCCTTTGACTAGTATTGGTCTCTAGGTCTCAAATTGACTCCAAATGCCTTCAAATCTTCAAGGAAGGTGTATGAATGATATTAGGAATTGAATATGATGTTCAGGGGTAACATATGGCCACCAAAAGACCTCTGCAAACTCTCTTAAGATTTTGGACCAAGTATGCAATTTTACTAGTAATTTGGGGTTCAAATCCCCCTAAGGTAAGTACTGAAAATGGCTTCCCAAATGCCTCCAAACCCACTCAAATTTATGAACAGAGGTATGTAATGTGTTAAGTATGTTATTAAGGTCTCATATGCACCATTAATGGTTTATTACAACTGTTCTCACCCTCTCCCATTCAACTGCAAAAATCACCAATTCGACCCTTGGGGAAATGGCACTATTTCTTCTCCCAATGCAATTAAACTGAGTAAAAATACTTCAAATACTCAAGTACTGTACATGAAACTTGTAAAATACATCCATGGCAGTCCACTAATCACAAATGCATCATAGAATAATCCATTCATTCGAAATCATCATCAATACATTGGTTCACAACAAGGTAGTGGGGAAATGGCATTGTTCTTCCATTAAAAATGAGATTTATACATTTCTACTTGGAATTTCGACCTGAAACTTTCTGGAGATGAAGAAAAGAGTATTTACTTCATATTACAAAAGAAATGGGGCATTAAAAGCTCCCCCAAAGAGTACAATAGCTCACAAAAAACGCCCTCCCTCAAGGATCAAGAATATGCCATCAAAATTGGAAATGGTTGAAGGAGCGAGCTGCAATAGAAGAAACCATGAGCTGCCCCGTAGCTTACACCTGCAAATAAAGACTCCATTAAAGCTCCAAATGAAAGGTCTGAATGGCCTTTCCAATTGCCAACTTGGATGGGAATCTTTCACCCTCGAAATTGGCTAAGGCAAGAAACTAGTCATCCACTAGCTCTCCCTCTTCACAAATGCAATTGCAAATTCTACAAATGATCAAAAGCCATTCTCATACTTCATTTCTACATTTTATAACCAACATTATCCTTCTAAGGGTCGAAATCCTCTCAATAGATTCAATAGATTTTCATTTAGGAAGTATTCCACATTTGCCACTTGTCTCCTAGTTCCAACCTTCTATCTTCTCCCAAATTCGATTTTGAGTCTCTTTGGCTTCTCCAACTCCCAAATTCTCCTTCTTTGAGCCTATTTTTGGGGCTGACATGTCATAGTGGTCAGATGTCAGAGGTCAGGTTTGCAATTTGTCATAGTTGTCATAGATGCTCCATCATTGGTGTCATAGGGGCTAGGGAATCTAGCTCAAGTGTCCACAAACTTCCACTTTGACTCTTTATCTTCCATGGAGGTTACCAATCCTTCCCAATTCGACCTAATATGTTCAATGACATGTGTTATGACTTACTAACTCACCCAAGAGTGTTCACATTCCCATTAATTCGAATTTGCAAAAGAGAGATACCATGTATTATGAAAAATCAAGCTAGTGTGGGTCCCACATCCTCCATATGTCTCCAAAACCATTTGTCACCTAGGATTTCTCTTGAATTTATTATTCACTCTATTTATTAAATACTTGAACCCTTCTAATGTCTAAACATAATTTATTATCCCCCTTATTCCAAATCCCAAAGCTTCCACCCCAAACCTAGGAAACTAGTAATTTTCCTCCTTGGCAATTATTTGACCCTTAACATCAATTTTACAAACTCTAATGAATATGGCTAATGTTATTAGGGCATTGTGACCCAATTCCAAATTTGGGACACGACAGATACCATGTTAAATTTTGAGCATTAATTCACAATACTCTAGGATCTTTACTGAGAGAATAACATGTACAGTATATCAATGCATATCAATCATAACAAGTATGTCAATCATCACAAGAAGCAAAAGCATGAGAGACAATAGACACACAGAGTTTCCATGGGGAAAACCCCAATGTGAAAAACCCCACAAGTTCCTTAGATATAGATAGAGAAATAGCTCAACCAAAGTACAACCAAAGTACAAGAGATAGACTCCTCTTAGCAGCTGATCCTCCTCCTCACAAGTGCGCCATTTTCCGAGTGAAGGAAGAATGAGTTTCTGAGTGATCCAAATAGAGATCTCTCGATCTCTATTTATACTTGTCCTGTTTGCCCAATAACCTTATGGGGATGACTTTTCTAGCTAGGTACAATAACTTCATATTACATTATATCGGGCCGACCCCTTACAAGGTGGTCTAATAACCCATCGGGAAGTTAACACACTTGCGACCCTTGTCAATACAAATGACGAGATTTCCGTATAGAGGAATAATACATCTCTATAGGAGTACAATAAATATATAAATGAAATACATTCCGAAGTTACATATACTCCAGCACTTATGAGTGGTGTTTATGGCAGGGCCCTTTAGTTTCTCTCCCGCAACTACTGTGGTGTTGATTGCCTCATGAAAGGGCTTGAAGCCCTGAGGTTGGTGTTTGGGGCTTTCAGTGGTGAGTCATTGTGTCACATGACCCCCACCTTTTTTTGTCATTCTGGTGGCACTTCTATCAACAATGAGTCTTATGTTTCTCTTCTAGATCACCTTCCACACCTTCCTGGTCCTCTAGTACCACAACGCCCTCTCTCCTTGGCTATCTACTGATGATGACATCATCCTTCTTCCAGGCCTACATTGCTTGATTTTTGGGGGGGCGTTGAGGTATTTTCACTATTGTTGGGGTTAGATGGGGCATGATGTTCCCCTCCTTGTCATTCCATCCTTTAGTTTGGAGTGATTTGCTCATTTTAGGGTATTTTAGTCATTTTGGGTAAACTCTGGGGAAAATGCCTCAAGTTACCCACAAATTTGATTATTTTATATTATTTAATGTTTTAATTTTAAGTTGACATGTTTTAATTTCAAATTGACATTTTAAAGCATGTAGGCTCTGTTATTTTAGAAAAAGTGAGTGTAAGATGATATAAATCCATCTCCTCACTTCATTTATAACACAACTTATGGGATAGACCATTATGTTATTTTTTAACCCTTCTTAGAGCTCTTGGAGTGATGTGCACCTCTAGAGGAGGATATCCTTGTATATTTTCTGGTTTAAAGACAAATCTCTTGAAGTATATTTGGTTCATTCTCTTTGTTAAGGTGATGCTAGAATTGTTTGCTTAACACATGCACAATGGGATATCTAAGTTCTTCTCTTGGTTTCTCTTTGTTAAATGTTGAATGATGATGCTTGTTTATGGTTGAATGGTAGCCATTAGTGCTGCATTTTGTCTAAACTAGGTCATTTCTCAGCCTTTTGTCACCTTAGTATTGTGAGGGACGTCCACTAGGAGGAGTCCTTTGAAGCTTGGGATTTAGGTCTTTGAGTTTTTCCTTAACTAGGTTTCCTTTAACCAGCTCTTATGGCCGTTAGAGAATGCCTTATTTTTCCCAACTTTGAAATGACCTCTTGAAAAGAAGGTTGGTCACGTCCCTTGATGCCATAGGGTTAGAGTAGAACCTTAAAACCCTAAGTTGATACTACTTTTCTACACATTCCAAATCCTAGTTTGTAAATTTTTGTATGTATTAGATCATTTTAGTTTGCTAGTTGCTTAATTAGGTTTACTTTTTATGTTTTTGTGTACATAAAACTTTTAAATTTAAATCTTAAAACCCTAAAATTCATACTGAAAGCCCTAGTTGCAGCACTCCACAACCCTAACAACCTCCTCATATCTTGTCCCTAGGATTCGATACTTATCCCATTGAGATCGTTCTCTCCTTATTCCTCCTAAGACATTTGCCCTTCCTTTCCTCCACCTCCTTTCCTCCTTTTCTACTTCCTCTTTTATTCGCTTCCCCATGTTTATTCATCTTTCCTCCTATCCCCTTCCCTGCTCATCCTTCCATCCTCTAAATCCCTTTATAAGTCTCGCCCTCCTCCCTTAAGGATACGTTGGTCTTAGGCCTTGGGTTGGGAGGCCATGACCTCCTCATAGGAACCGTTCTTAAGATCTGAGACCACTCTTACAAGGCTTCATTCTACGTTCTTTCAGACTTCTGCAGTATGGTCTGTGTACCCATGTCAAAGACCAATTAAGCTTCACTTCATAAACTTGTGCATGCAACAATTATAAAGTTAGACCCCTGCACTATATTGAGGGTGATAAACATTTGCTTAGAGAGGTCTGTGATTTGCTAAATATAGGTATGAAAGGTGTTAGTTCAGATGGTTATATGCATGAGTAAATCATTGAATACTTTTTGCACAATTTGTATGTTCTATTGGAATTTTACCTAATATTGAAAATAAGATATCAAGCTGATACTATATTGTCTGATTATCCACTGATATACTGTTGTTATTTGCACACTGCTAACAAGTTTGCATGGTAATGAACTTATAATCTCTTGCTCTTAGAAAGTTAGTAGAACAAAGGATCTCTATTCAGTGAACTAGTGCATTGGCTTGGCTAACCACTAATATCCTCATTGTTGCTCCATATTTTTGATATAGTACTGTTGTTGTTAAGTATATTGTAGGTAAAGTTGAATGTACAAAAATGACAAAGTAAATCTTGTTTGAAATTACTTTTAACATGTTCAATTGGATATCTTGAACCCTCTACAAATTAGTGGTACATTGCTAATACCTGATCCTCATTTGCATGTTGCTATGATTCTAATCTGATTGTCGTCCATGGTATAATAATAGAAGTTCGGATATACTTGGGACATTCGTGAGACTCTTATTGTTATCCATAGGTTGATGATAATAATTGTGCCTCCAATACATTTCCTATCAAGTCTGATATAAATGCTATCTCACTCTCATAGAGTTGATTATATTATTGGAATTGCATCTTTTGCACTTGATCGATTATTCTTGGACATTTACACTTATTTGGCAACATATGAAAAATTGTCATTAAATGTGATACTCATTGCTTTATTGACTACATAGAGGTCAGTGTTTGCATCATTGCCATTGAATGATTAATTAGTATGTTTTCTTCATTCTTTTAAGTTCATTATCTAATGCACTCGTCACTAATATTGTTCAAAAGACATAACTTCTATTGCACTAAGGTGTTTTTTGCAGATCACATAAGGGCTCTTCCCCTTGGAGGTTCCGGCTCTCCAAAGAAAGTTAGAGAATTGGCTAAGGTGACAGTGGTCACTTCTCTTGCATTTGTTCATAAGATACTAGCTCTGCTAGTTCATCCCGTTACATTTTTGGCGTCGTTGTCGGGGACCTCAAAATCAAATTAAGGTGACTAATTCTTGCATGAACGACATATTGGTAAGATTCAACGTATGTATTCATACTTGAAAAGTTTATTTTTTTTTAAAGGACTAACTTGGCAGGTTTATCGGGCGACTCCACCAAGAGATCATGTACGTCCCTTGTTCTATACATCGGTGAGATTTGCTTATCTTGACTTTGCAGGTCTCTCTTGGCGACTCCACCTAGACAAAATTTAAAAATGCATTCAACAAAGACTATTTTTAAAGGTACACTTCTCCCCGATCTCGGTCATATATTGTTAAAAAGAAAAGATCGTATGCATGAGAGATTAGTAAGTGGTCAACAAACCTTTGATACTCTGCTTGATATACATAAGCTTTTTATTGATCCTAACAGTCAAGTTAACATGGCATTTGTTGTTTTTTATTTCACTGTTATTCCTGGCTATCCTAACCAAGCATTGAACTTTAAGGACATTAGATAATTTCCTGTGTTTTCTAGTTCTAATGTTATGATTGCTTCTCAACATTGGGATGTAATAGAATTTATTTTATGCTCACTGACACTACTTATCTAGATTTTAAGTTTAAAACTTTTGCTTCTTGATTAGTTGATGAAGCTGTAGAATGGTTTAAATCTTTGCCTGCTCAAAGTATTGCTAATTATGCTAATTTAAAGACAAAATTCTTTGAGAGATGGTAACAAAAGAAAGATCTGATGATGTTAAATAATGCTTTAATGACTATTAAATGGAGTGAAAATGAGACTATTGACGAGTTTGATCGTAGGTTTGATAGAATTTTAAAAGAATTCCCTACGGATTGCAGGCCTCTAGATCCAATGACCTTGTCATATTCATTCTCATGTGATTTCATGTTCCACCTTAGTTTGGACAAACCAAGTGACCTTGCAGATGCTAAAAAGAAGGTAAGAAGTTCTAGATGACAGCTGGGAAGGTCGACACCTTCATTCAGTCAAGCGCTAAGCAAGAATCAAAGAATAAGACTTCTTCTTCCAATGAAGGTCCTGATCTGATGAACATATTGATTGAAGAGATTATATAGTTTAGAGTTGACATGACTCAACCAAATACTACTATGAAAAAGTAGATTGAGCATCTAAAAAGAAATCAATAGCCTAGCCAACCCAAATTTTTGCCAAATAAATTTAACAAAGCTCCTCCACAACAACAAAGGCCTCGTTCATCCCTGGAGCAACCAATGGGGTAAGTGATTTTCCATATTATTGCAGGGAATGTTGTAACTTCCATGACGAGAAGACTTGTGCCTACTACATGGAATACATCAGTAACAACATTCTTTTTGAAGAAGATGACTCCTAGGTATGTAATTTATTTGAAAGAAAGCAATTTGGTTTATCTAACGAGCACATGCAGGAAGTTAGGAAATGCTCTATTGATGCAGACAAAGTAAATAAACTTCTTGGGGAAATGTCTCCTCGGGAACAAATTAGAAAATGGTATGAAAATAAGACTTCAGGTAATACTTATTAGAGATGAATGTTCCCTCTAGCGAATGCAGAGAAACCAAAGGCTCATTTTCCGCCACAAGTAAGTGCAAGTTAGTCTCTTATTGATTTGGTTAATGATGAGCCTTTGAAAATTGATTTGACATTGGTCCTTAGCTCTATGAGGATTCTAGTCCCAATCTCCGAGTTAGCAACAATTCCCTTAGTGAGAGAACAGATTGCTGAACACTTTCAACTACAAGACAAACTTTAGGATAAACAACTAGTGGTCATTCAAACTAAGGAAGAGGATAGTTCGATCATATTGAACAATATATTACCAATCGAGAATAAGAATCCTGGACATAAACCATTATTTATTTCTTTATGCATTGGTGATTTTATTTTTCATAACTGTACGTTTGATTCTGGTGCATCTATTAATATTATGCCATTAGTTGTGATGAAAATGTTAGGTTTGAATATATTAAGACCATACAGGAACATCTGTGATATGGAATCTCGAGAAGTGAAGGTTTGTGGGGTGGTGGTTGATGTCCCAGTTCAGTTGGCAGTACACCCTACCATAATGATAAAGATGGATTTAGTAGTCATTGATCTACCCGAGTCATGCGGTATGCTGCTATCGAGGAAGTTTGGCTTATATTTGGGGGGGAGTTTACAATTTGATCTATCATATGCCACAATGCTCACTCCCGAAGGCGGTTACATCACCCTGCATAGGGAAACTATGCGGAAGTACAATGTGGAAGACCCCAAATATCCAACAAATAAATATGTTTGTGAAAATGACATAGGGTCATATGCAGTATTTACTACATAAGTTGCTCCTCAGATAGACATTGATAACTTCTGGAACTTACACTTCGATGGGGCAAAATACCAAGCAGGTATGGGTGCAGGTATTGTGTTGATATCTCTCAGGTATTTTGTTGATATCTTTCAGGTATGAAGAGCATTGTTTTTTGTTTCGATTAGAATTGAATGGTACTAACAATACTGTTGAATGTGAAACTCTACTGCTTGGTCTTAATATTGCTAAAATTATGGTATAAAACTATTACATGTATTTGGTGATTTTAACCTGATTGTATGCCAAGTCAAAGGAAAGTTTTATTGTAAAAAGATGCATTTGAAGAGGTACAGGGATGCAATCAGGTTGGATAATGAAGAGTTCCATGCCTTATCCTTAGAGGCCATTCCAAGAGGACAAAATGAGACAGTTAATGCACTTGCAGTCTTTGCTTTCACTTTTAATCTCACTGGTGCAATACAAGATACATGAAAAGTTCAGATAGTGTTATGTCCTTCCTTGCTTGACAACTTTGACGATTGGGAGGCATTCGATGACGACAAATAGATTTGCATGTTCATGGCCAATGTGGAAGAGTACTCAAACAATCAGATCGATTGGAGAGAAGAAGGGTCCACAAAACAACTTGACTACAATCCTATTTTCATGGAGAAGGTCTCTTTGGAAAGGATATTTAACAAGAATGATCGGTGTAAGCAAAAAATGGAAGTGCCTCCAGATCCCGGATATGAAGAAGTGAACATTGGTTCAAAAGAGGATCCTCGTCCAATCAAAGTGGGTAAAGCATTGAATTCTTAGGAAATAAAGGAATTGATTGATCTGGTTTGAGAATTCAAAGACGTATTTGCTTGGTCTTATCATAAGCTTAAGACATACGATAAGAACATAATTCAACATGCTATACATCTGGAATAAAATGCAAATCCTTATCGACAGAAGATACGAAAGACCAATCCGAAGTTGGCTCCGCTGGTGAAGAAGGAATTGCAGAAGATGGTTGAAGTCAAGATAATAGATTTGATCAGATACTCAGAGTGGGTTTCAAATCCAGTCCCAACTAGAAAGAAGACGGGAGATGTCTGAGTATGCGTGGATTTCAAAAACCTAATTGTAGTTTCCAAAAAGGACAACTATTCGCTTCCCAACATGGATCTTCTGCTACAATGGATTACAAGTTCACAAATGATGTCCTTCCTTGATGGATTTTCGGGCTTCAACAGGTGGTAGTAAAGAAATATGATAGAGCAAAGACAACTTTCACCACTCCTTGGGACACTTATCAGTATTTTTCGATGCCTTTCAGTTTGATGAATGTAGGGGCTTCATCCTAGAGAGCCATGGATTCTGCTTTTAGAGATATTATGTAGAAAATCATAGAAATATACGAAGATGATATGACAATCTACTCCAAGCAAAGAAATAACCATATCAAGAATCTACGATGGGTATTTGAACGTTGCCACAATTATGGCATTTCTTTGAACCCTAAGAAGTCTATTTTGGGGGTCACTAAAGGTAAATTGCTTGGCCATATTGTTACTCAGGAATGTGTTAAAATTGATCTTGATATGGTTAAGGCCATTAAATAAATTCCATTGCCCAAACATTTCAAAGCTTTGAGATCTTTCTTTGGGAAAATTAATTTTATTCATAGGTTCATATCCAATTTTGCTGAGCTTAATAAACCTTTGAATAAGTTGCTTAAGAAAGATGTAGATTACAGGTGGATTGATGAATCAAAGAAAGCTTTCGAAGATATCAAGGATGCAATCACTCGAGCTCCAGTATTGGTAAGTCTAGATTATTCCAAACGTTTTCAGATATTTTCTTTTGCATCTACTGACACCATTGCATGAGTTCTCCTTTAAAAGAACAAAAAGAACGAAGAAAAATCGATTGCTTTCATGCGTAAAGCCTTGAGTAGTACATAAATGAAGTATGACAGTATGGAAAAGGAAGCATATGCCTTGGTGATGTCACTAAAACAGTTCAAGGCATATATTGGATATTTGAATATTATTACTTATGTTCCTCATCCGGCAGTGAAAGAAATACTGAAGCAGCAAGATGGCTTGGATGCTAGAGCCAAATGGATCACAAAGATACCGAAATATGATTTGGAAATTCAACTTACCAAATTGATTGAAGGTATCGGATTAACTCAGTTGTTGGAAGAAGGAAATGAAAAGGTCCTAGATATCACAGAAGAATGTCCTCATATGATTTCAGTGGTGAAAGAAACAATAGCACAATGTGAGTGATATAAAGACATTATATACTATCTATAGAATTTGTCATGTACTCATTTGCCTGATCACAGAAAGAGAGGCTTGAAATTAAGAGCATCTAAGTACTGTTTCATGGATATAGCTGCAAATGACAGATGGGTTCAAGGAATCTGTCGGAGGAATCAAGATGAGATTATTCTTACCTGTATAGACCCCCTTAAAGCAGAAGAATTAATGAAGGAATTCCATTAGGGGTTGTGCGGACGACATCATGTAGCCTCTACTATTGCACATGAGATTCTAAAATCAGGATATTATTGTCCCAACATTTTTTTAGGATGTATACAATTATGTGCAAAGTTGTCAGACATGCTAATTGTTTATAGAGATGCGAAAAATTTCAGCCTTATCGCTTTAGCCAGTTATAATCAAAGCACCATTTAGAAATGGGGCCTTGGTTTCATTGGTGAGTTCAAAGAGAATTCAAGTAATGGCCATAAATGGTTTTTGTCTGTTATAGATTATTTCACTAAATTGGTCAAGGATATCCCAATGAAGCGGTCAATAGCACAATTGATTATATAGACTTCTTGGAGGACAGTATTATCACCCGTTTTGGTACACCAACCAAGATTGTGACTGATAATGCACTAGCATTCACAGGAGGAGAGTTGTCCACTTTCTGTTTCGAGTACGGTATTGTATTGTACCATTCTTCGAACTATTATCCTTAGGGGAATGGACTCGCCGAATCAAGTAATTAAGAATTTGATGAACATCATAAAGAAGACAGTCGGTGACAACAAAATATCTTGGGACAACAAATAGAAGTATGCAGTATGGGCAGGCATAATCAAAGTAAAGGAATCTACCAAGAAGATCATGTTCGAGTTAGTCTATGGATTGGATGCTACACTGCCAATCAACCTCAAGCTTCCTGTGTACAAGATACTCTAGCAGAATGTTGATGATCCAGATAAGTACCAAAGAAGAATCAACAACTTAATAGAGTTGGACGAGAATCGAAGGAAAGATTTTGATCACCTAACAGAACATCAAGACAAAGTCAAAGGAAAATTTGATAAGAAGGCTCGCAAGCACAACTTCCAGGTAGGTGACTTGGTGCTCCTATGGAATAAAGGAGGTGAACAATCAAGTAAGCATGGTAAATTTGAAAGTTTACGGTTAGGTCCTTATCAAATTACTAACATTGCAGGTCCAAGTACATTCTGCTTGAGCCACCTGCATGGCGAGAATATTCCTCTTCTTGTCAATGGAAAAATATTGAAGAGGTATTTTACATGTGATATTTGACCTTACTAGATTTATGTTGGTTTGTTAGTTGTTGATTTGTTGTTTCTTAGTTGTGCCCGAGCATTGTCTTAGTTCTGTCTTAGTTGCTGTGTCATTATTTGATTTTTCTTATGATGAGCAAGGCAGGATGAAAGTCTCTGCCTCATGGTATTTTGATTTCCCTGGCTATTTGATGTGTGTAGGTCTATAGGTATCTAGGTGATTCATGGATTCTCGAGCACCCTCGGTAGGAGCACTTGTCTTGCAGTTGGAAATAATGTTACATGGTATCAGTACTAGCGCACCTTCAGCTATGCCCCAAGGAGAGGGACATTTTTTTTAACCAGGAAGGGTGTTTATCAACATTTTATGAGTGGTGGTTATAGTCGGGCCCTTTGGTTTCTCTCGTGGAAGTACTATGGCTTACTAGCATTGCTGACTGCCACATGAAAGGGCTTGAAGCCCTGAGGTTGGTGTCTGAGGCTTTCAGGGGAAGGTCATTGGGTCACATGACCTCCACCTTGTTTTTTCATTCTGGTGGCACTTCTATCAACATTGAGGCTTATGTCTGTCTTCAAAGTCATCTTCCACCCCCTCCTGGTCGTCCAGTACTGTGGTGCTCTCTCCTTGGTTATCTACTGATGATGACGTCATCCTTTTTCAAGGCCTACATTGCTTGATTTGGGGGGGCGTTGAGAGGTTTTCACTATTTTTGGGGTTAAATGGAGCATGACCTCCCCCACCATCGCCACTTCAGCCTTTAGTTCGAAGTGATTTGCTCATTTTAGTAATTTTTGGATAAACTCTGGGGAAAATGTCCCAAGTTACCCACATATTTGATTATTCTATATTATTTTATGTTATAATTTTAAGTTGACATGTAGGCTTTTTTATTTTGTAAAACTTGAGTGTGAGATCATATAAATACTTCATTTGTAACACAACTTATGGGATAGAACATTATGCTACTTTTTTACCCTTTTTAGGGCTCTTGGAGTGATGCACACCTCTTGAGGAGGATATCTTCTATGTTTTAAAGGAAAATCTTGGAGTATATTTGGTTCATGCTCTTTGGTAATGTGATGTTAGAATTGTTTTCTTAACACATGCACAAGGAGGTATCTAAGTTTTTCTCTTGATTTCTCTTTGTTAAATGTTGAATGATGATGCTTGTTTATGGTTAAATGGGAGCCATTAGTGTTGGGTGTTATTCGTCACAATCTTTGTTGGAGTACCGAAGTGAGTGATAATCTCATCTTCCAAGAAGTCTTATGATCACCTTGGTTGTAGATCTCTTTGTAGGAATAGCCTCAACCCATTTCGTGAAGTAATCTGTAGCTATTAAAATCCATTTATGAACATTGCTCGAATTTTCTTTGAATTCATCGATAAAGTATAGGCCCCATTACTGAAAAGGTGCTTCAACTATGACTGGTTGGAGAGGTAAGGTTGCGATTTTTTCCTTGTAAATAACTGACATGGCTGACAACTCCGAACATACTTGTATATGTTTTGAAAAATGTTGGGCCAATAATATCCTGATCTGAGAATTTTGTGGGTGGTTGTAGAAGTTGTGTGATGCCCGCCGCAAAGTCCCTTGTGGAATTCCTTCATTAATTCTTTTGCTTTAGGAGGCTCAACACAAGTGAGAATAATCCATATAGATTATTCCATCCGAGTCCCTGAATCCATCAATCATCCGCAACAATGTCCACGAAACAATGCTTGGATTCTTTCGATTTTAGATCTCTCTTCCTGTGATCTGGTAGATGATTGGGGCATGAAAGATTCTGCAGGTAGTAAACAATTTCTCTGTACCAGTCGCATTGTGCTATGGCCTCTTTGACCAATGAAACCATAGGAAGCCCCTTTCTTTTTTTATATCCAATGTCTTTTCATTCCCTTCTGCCAATAACTGAGTTAGTCCTCTACGTTTGATCAACTTGGTAGGTTGTATCTCCAAGTCATATTCATGTATCTTCATAATGCATTTGGCTCAAGCATCTAGGCCATCTAGCTATTTCAATATTTATTTCATTGCTGGATGAGGAACATAAGCCATATTATTCGAATAAATAATATATACTCTGAAGTGTTTCAGTGACATGACCAAAGCATAAGCTTGTTTTTCCATACTGTGATACTTTGCTTTTGTGCTGCTCAAGGCCTTACTCATAAAGGAAATTGTTTGTGGTTTATTCTTTTCATTCTTCTGATGGAGAACTCTTGATATGGTGTCAGCAGATGCAAAATAAAATATTTGAAAATGTTTGGAATAGTCAGGACTTACCAATACCGGAGCTCGAGTAATTGCATCTTTTATGCCTTCGAAAGATTTCCTTGATTCATCGGTCCACCTGAAATTTGCATCTTTCTTAAGCAACTTATTCAAAGGTTTAGTAAGTTCAACAAAATTTGGTATAAACCTATGATTGAAATTAATTTTTCCAAAGAAAAACCTTAATGCTTTAAGATATTTAGGTAATGGTATTTCTTTAATTGCCCTCACCCTTTCAATACCAATTTTAACACTTTCATGAGTAACAATATGGCTTAACAATTTACCTTCAATAATCCCCAAAATAGACTTTTTAGGGTTCAAAGAAATGCCATACCTGGGGCAACGTTCAAATACCTATCGTAAGTGGCTGATGTGATTCTTTTTTTCTTTGGAGTAGACCGTCATATTATCTTCGTATTTTTCCAAGATTTCTGCATGATATCCTTGAAAGCATAATCCATAGCTCTTTGAAACGTGGCCCCGACGTTCATCAATCCAAATGGCACCCTCAAATACTGGTAAGTGCTCCATGGAGTAGTAAAAGTTGTCTTGACTCCATCTTCTTTCTTAACTGCCACTTGATTGAAACCCAAAAAAACGTCAAGAAAAGACATCAATTGTGAACCTGTAATTCTCTGTAGCAGAAGCTCCAAATTCAGGAGGGGATAATTATCTTTCTTTGAGACCACGTTCAAATTTCTGAAGTCAACACACACTCGGACATCTCCCGTCTTCTTTCTAGTAGGAACTGGATTAGACAACCATTTAAAATATCTGATTGAAGCTATTATCTTGGCTTCAACCATTTTCTGGAGTTCCTGCTTCACCAACGGAGCTGGCTTCATATTTATCTTTCGCAACTTCTGATGATGAGGCTTCGCATTTTCTTCAAAAGGTATAGCATGCTAAATTATGTTCTTGTCATATGTCTTGAGCTCATCGCATGACCAGGAAAAACACATCTCTGAATTCACGAACTAAGTCAATCACTTCCTTTCTTTCCTGGGAATTTAGTGCTTTTCCCACCTTTGTTGGGCGAGGATATTCTTGTGAACCGATGTTTACTTCTTCGTATCCAGGATCTAGAGTTGTTTCCAGTTTCTGTTTGCACCGATCATCCCTGTCAAATATCCTTTGCAAAGAGACCTTCTCCATCGGGATTGGATTGTAATTTGGCTGGTCTGTGGATCCTTCCTCTCTCCAATCGCAATAGTTGTTCGAGTATTCTTCTGTGTTGGACATGAACTCCCGGATCTGTTTGTCATCATCAAATACATCCCACTCATCAAATTCGCCAGGCACTGAAGGGCGAAAAACCATCTGAACTTTTCTTGAATCATGCACTGTATCGGTGTGGTCGAATGTAGATGCAAGAACAACAAGTGCATCAATTGTCTGGTTCTGTAGTCTCGGGATTGCCTCTAATGATAAGGCACTGAATTCTTCAGTAGCCAACCTGACTGCATCCCTGAACCTTTTCAATTGCTTCTTTTTACAAGAAAATATCCCTTTTACTTGGTAGACAATCACCTCAGAATCACCAAACACATGCAATAATTTTATACCATAATCTTTAGCCATGTTAAGACCCAGTAATAGAGCTTCATATTCAGCAGTATTGTTAGTACCATCAAATTCTAATCGAAATAAAAAACAATTCTCTTCATACCTGGGAGATGTTAATACAATACTTGCACCCATACCTGCTTGGCATTTAGCCTCGTCGAAGTGTAAGTTCCAGAATTTGTCAATGTCTACCTGAGAAGCAACTTCTACAGTAAATACCGAGTATGACCCAATGTCGTTTTGACGTATTCATTTTCTGGTTCTTCAGGATCCTCTACGTGGTGTTTTTGCATGGTCTCCCTTTGGAGAGTAATGTATTCACCTTCGGGAATGGGTATTGTAGCATATGATAGATCAAACTGTAAGCTTCCTCCCAAATCCAAACCAAATTTTATGGATAATAGCATACCCCAGGACTCTGGTAGATCAATGACAAAAATATCCATCAGTATCATTATAGTAGGATGCAATGTCAATTGAATCGGGACACCTACCACCACCCCGCACACTTTTACTTCTCGATAATCCATAACGCAAATATTTCTGTATGGTCGTGATATATTCATCCCTAACCTTATCATCACAGCTAAAGGCATTACATTAGTGGAAGCACCATAATCAAATATACAATTATGTAGAATTAAATCACCAATGCTTAAAGAAATGAAGAAGGGTTTGTGTCTAGGATTCTTATTCTCAGTTGGTAGCATGTTGGACAATATGATCAGAGTGTCTTCTTCAGCTTGATTGACCACTGGTTGTCTGTCCCGAATTTGATCTTAAAGATGAAAATGTTTTGCAATTTGTTCTCTGACCGACAGAATCTTTGCTAATTCAGAAATTGGCATTAGTATCCTCATGGAGTTAAGAGCACCTATAACATCAATCTTCAAAGGCTCATTAGTAACTAAATCAACTGGAGGTCTACTTACCTATGGTGGAGGAACCTTTGCCCTTTCTGCGTTTGCTGGAGGAAACTTTCTTCTTTGATAAGTAATCCCAATGGTTTTGTTTTCATACCATTTCCTAATTTGTTCTCGAGGAGGCATTTCTCCAAGAAGCTTATTTACCTTGTCCGTGTCAATAGAACCCTTTATGATCTCCCGTATATGCTTGTTAGATAAATTAAATTGCTTTCTTTCAAACAGATTACATACCTCAGAGTCATCGTTTTCGAAAGGAATGTTGTTCATGATATACTCCATATAGTAGGTGCATGTCTTTTCATCATGGAAGCTACGACATGCCCTGCAATAATACGGAAAATCACTTACTGCATTGGTAGGCTCCAAAGATGAACGAGGCCTTTGTTGTTGCGAAGGAGCTTTGTTGAAATTCTTTGGAGGAAATCGAGGCTGACTTGGTTGTTGATTCCTTTCTAATTGCACAATTCGATTCTGCATGGTAGTAGCTTGTTGATTCATGTCCTCCCTTATTTGCCTCATTTCTTCGATCAATACATTCATCGGATTATGGCCTTTATTGGGAGAAGAGGCCTTGTTCTTTGGCTCTGGTTTAGCTCTTGAGTGGCTAGAAGTATCTGGCCTTCCAGCTACCCTCCAACTGTTATCAAGAATTCTTACCTTTTGTTTAGCGGTTGCAAAATCCCCTGGTCGGTCTAGATTGAGATGAAACATGAAATCACTTGAGAAATCCTTAAAGTAGTATGATAAGATCATTGTATTTTGAAGCTTGTAATCAACGTTAAATTATTTTATGATCCTGTCAAATATGTGATCAAACTCATCAATAGTTTCATTCTCACTTCTTTTTATAGTCATCAAAGCATTATTTATCATTACATGATCTTTCTTTTCTTGCCATCTATACAAAAAATTAGTATTTAAATCAACGTAGGTAGCAATATTTTTAGCATAAAAAGATGTAAATCATTGTGCAGCTTCATCAATTAGGCACGAGGCGAAAGTTTTCAACTTAACATCCGAATTAGTAGTATTAGTAAGCATAAAACATTGTTCAATAGCATCCTAGTGTTGCGTGGCAATAATAGCATTTGATTCAGAAAACACAAGAAAATCTCTGAGATCCCTAAATTTTAAAGTTTGGTTAGAATACCAAGAATCGCTGTGAAATCAAAAGCAACGAAAGACATATTAACTTGAATGAAAGGAACAACAAAAATTTTACGTATGTCAAGTAAAGAGTCAAGCATTTGTTGACCATTTACTAACTTCTCATGTAGACCATCTTTCCTTTTTGACAATATATGACTGAGATCAGGGAGAAGAGTACCTTCAAAATTAGCCCTTGTCGAATACCTCTTTGAATTTTGTCTAGGTGGAGTCGCCAGGAGAGACCTGCAAAGTTAAAGCTATGCAAATCTCATCAAAGTATAAGCAAGTGACATACCTGAGTTCTTAATGGAGTCGCCAGATAAACTGCCAAGTTAGTCCAAACAAATTACAAGCTTTCTAATATAAGGACGTACCTTGAGTTCACCAAGTGTCGTTGTGCCAAGGGTGTGTAAATGACTTGGGATGAACCACTTCAATCTTTGAAATGTTCTCGGCAATGACGCCAAAAATTTTACCAGGCAAACTAGCAGGGCTAGTTCTCGATAAACAAAAATAAAGAAAGTGATCCAATGTCACCTCGATCACGATTTTAACTTCTTTGGAAGAAAATAACCTCCAAGGAGAAGTATCCTTGTGACAACCTCTAAAACACTAAGACAACCACAAAAATATATTTTCTATGCAATTTTGTAGTTAGACTAGTGCCCAAATGGAGTCGATTGTATTCAAAGTGCTAGTGAAAGTAACTTCAAACAAAAATATTTCAATCACACGTAGCACTTAGATCACTTAATAAAATGTAAATTCAATGCAAGAACATGTACATAAGATAGGTCATAGGGATGCATTTAATCAATGATAAGGCAAGAACATGAAATCCAAAGGTCATTCACCAAATATGCAGTTCAATGTCTATCGTAGATAAATAGTGTTCAACGTCATTTGATATTCACCATTAACTAGCTTTTGTCAAATAGATAATCAAAACACTTTTACCATCAACAAATAACCATTCACCAATGAAGCATAAGAACATAGGAGCCAAAGTTATCCACCAAATATGTACCAAAAAGTAGTTTCCAATGTCATTCAATAAGTATCATCAAACTAAATTCACCAACATCAAACTAATTTAATCAACATGTAATCTTCAAATTTGTATGTAACACTCTGAGTTAAATATATATAGTAAATAACCTTTAAAAGAAGGCACAGAAAATGAATAAAATGCAAGTAAACTAACTCTAACAAAACTAGGGTAAATGTGCTAACTTGTTTCTGTTTTGGTTTTGCAGATGAGGGTAGTGAAGGATGCACACAGGGTCTGCAAAAATTGTAGGCCTGTGTTATGGTAGGAAAGGGAAAGAGAAGGGCCGAAAATGGATGGATGGAGTGGGGGATGGAAGAGGAAAGGGAAAGGGAGAAAAGGGATGTGGATGAAGGAAGGGATGGACATGGGATAGGGAATAAGAAGGGAGGAAAGGTGGTGGAGAACGTGGAGGAGATGGAGGATGGAAGAAAACCCGTGGATGCAAAGGAGTAGGGTAGAAGTAGATCTGGAGCAAACCCGAACTGCGAGAGAGAAGCAACAGAATGAAGCAAGGCCGAGCTTGTGAAAGAAAGGAGCGAAAGGCTCAAAAGTGGGGGTCGAGGGTGTGACAAGGTGAAAGGGAGGAGGCCAAATTGTTAGGGAAAGAGGGCGAAGGTAGATGAGGAAGGAGGAGGAAGATCGTAGGTATCTTAGGTCTGCAAACTCCGTAGTTAAGTCAATAAAATCAGAACTTAGGGTTTTTAAAAAATAGTTTTTAGAATTTAGAATATACAAAAGATACATAAAATAATACAAATAAAGGAAAATCTAACAACAACAATATTCACAATAAATACAAACTCTAATTAAGTTGAGGGAAAGAAGGTGAACAACTTAGGGTTTTAGGTAGTTGAACCTAACCCTAGGCATTCAAATGATAGGTCTTCTCCTTGAGATGGTACTTGCCAATTTTGGCAAGCCAAAAACTCTTCCAACAACCTCTAGGGTTGGTTGAGAGAGACTTGGCCAAGAAAAACCTTGAAGACTTAAAAGCTCAAGCTTTTCCTTGCTAGGGCAACGAAATACTGAAAATTCTACTTAGCTAGGGCAAAATGCAGCATCACAAATACCATTCAACCTTAGACAAACATAGATTCAACATTTAACAAAAATACATCAACATAAAAGACTTAGATACCTTCTTGTGCATGTGTCAAGCAAACAAGTCTTAGCATTATCCAAGCAAAATGCAAGAACAAAATATTGCTTCAATGATCAATCCCCAAACAAGCTTTTACATCCATCCTCAAGAAGTGCGCATCCCTCAAAATTCCCAACGAGGGTCGAAAATAAGAAAATGAGTATAATCCCATGAGTTGTTTAAAAATGAAGTGACGAAAGGTAATTTATATCCTTTCACACTCACTTTTACAAAATAAAATCAAATCCAGGCCGACGTGCCTTTTTAAATGTCAATTTGAAATTATAAAATGTCAACTTAAAATAATAACAAAAATAATATAAAATAATCAACTAAGGGGGTAAATTGAGACTTTTTCCCCAACATTTACCTCTGCATGTCTAAAATGACTGAAAAATGGCCATTTCGAATTGAATTGAAGGCTGATATTGTTGATGTAATTGTAACTTCAAAATGTATTTCACCTATGTATATTGTATTCCTATAGAGATGTTGTTATTCCTCTATACCGAAGTGTTTGTATTCCTATATAAATGTTATTATTCCTCTATACGGAAGTGTCGTAACTTATACTTGATGGGTTATTAGGCCACCTTGATGGGGTCGACCCTTTATGAGTCATGTGGGTAAAAGGGTTATTAGACCACCCTATTGGGGGTCGGCCCTGTCAACATTATGTTATGTGGTTAAGTTAAGACAGACATAGTAAAGGTTATTAGGCAAGTCAAGTCAAGTATAAATAAAGTGCGGGAGGCACTCTATTTGATCATTCTATTATTCACTCACACACTCATTTGAGAGTGGCGCACATGTGAGGAAGGAGGAGTAGCTGCTAGGAGAAGACTATCTCTTATGCTTGGGTTGTATTATTGCTCTATCTATCTATGAGGAAGTTGCGGGGCTTTTCACCTTCTTGATTTTCCCCGGTGAAACTCTGTGTCTCTTGTGTGCTTGCATTATTGTGTCCATGATTGATATGTTATAGATATGCTGTACATGTTGTTCTCTCAATTAAGATCCTAGATCAGATTGAAGTAAATTCTAAAAAACTAACATGGTATCAGAGCTAGCCTGAAAGAAGGCACAGTATGGCATTTATGACACTTGTTGCACTTGCGAAGATAGGATTTGATATAGCAAAAACCAGTCATCGTAGAGCTTTCGCTATAAATTAATTTCAACAAGGTTTTAGGATCTGAAAATCTTACAGGTCGAATATAAGATCTCCATGTACCTTGTGTCTGAAGGAGAGCCTCTAATTTGTTATACTTTCAGATTTATGATCTGTACAATATAGGGTTTCTGCCTCTTCCAGATCTCAGTCATAAACAGGTGACCTAGGAAAAAATGGCACAACTTGGGCTCGAAAGCTCCAAATGAAATTTCGTAAAAAGTGGCAGATAGGGAACAGACTCTACTTTCACAGTTATGATTTTCAGAGGCCGAAATTGAACCAGTGACATGTGGCTCTCCATACAAGTTCACTCTCCTGTTTTATACCATAAACAGGTCACTTCGTGACACTTGGCATAACTCTCTCTCAGAGAATCCATTTGAGGTCAGACCTGTGGGATTGGAAAGATAACAGGTCAGGCTACCACAGGAAGAATTTTCAAACTCTGTAGATCTGAAATTTCGGAGTTACACCAGAAACAATCAGGTGCATATTTTTGTCAAAACAGAATTGGATTTTGAGCACTTTCATTCATGGCTCCGAGAATTTAGGGTTTCGAAGAAAGTTGGAATTTTTGTAATTGGATACCTCGGATGGATGCTCCTCATCAAAATCGAAATTTAGAGACCAAGATCGAATTTTTTGGTTGGGCAGAAGGACAGGCTTGATCAAACCCTAGTTCGGGACTTTGATCGGAAAGGTGAAAAATTAGGGCTTCTGCAAAAATGAGAATTTTTGAAATCTGTGACCATAGCTAGAAGATCCTTGGAAAAATCGAAGTTTAGAGCTCTGGATCAAACTATTTGGTTGGGTGAAGCTCCGGGAAACTCAAATCCTAATTCACGGTCCTCCCTAGTGAATCTGGAAGATTGAAAAGTAAATTTGAGGGGTGAAACTTTGCAGTTTTCAAATTCTGAGTATACTAGGTTGATTAGCTCATCAAGGTGTATATTTCTATCCTTCCAAAAGTTTGAAATTCAAAGTTTGAATTTTTAGGGTTTCCTTGACAAACCCTAATCCAGCTCCAGATCTAGTTTCTGCAAATCAAGTGGATTAGGTTAATCTTAGAAGAGAATGGATTGGTGGCATGTCCCAAATTTGGCATTGAGTCACAATGGCCTAATCACATTGGCCATATTCATTAGTGTTTGTCAAATTGATGCTAAAGGTCAAATAATTGCAAAGGAGGAAAATTATTAGTTTCCTAGGTTTGGGGTGGAAGCTTTGAGATTGTGAATAATGGGGATAATAAATGATGTTGGAACATTAGGATGGCATAAATATTTAATAAAGGAGATAAATAAATATAAACAAGTGAAAATCAAAGTGTTATTTGATCATGAAGACACATGGAGGAAGTGGGACCCACATATGGCTAGCTTTCCCCATTACACTTGGCATCATTCTATCACCAATTCGAATTCAAGGTCAATGGTAACATACTTGGGGGAGTCCAAAAAGTATTATTCATGGCATGACTCATCCAAGGTCGAAATATAGAGGAAGAGTAACTCCCATGGAAGAGGAAGAGGCAATTTGGAGCTAGTGAGAGACTTGGGCTAGATTCTCTAGCTCTATGACAACAATGATGAATATGCTATGACACCTATGACACAAATCAGGCCTGAAGGCTGACATATGACATATATCACATGTCGGGGCTAAAAATAGACTCCAAGAGGGCGCTCAATAGTGTTATGACATATATGACATGTCAGGGCTAAAAATAGACTCCAAGAGGGAACTCAATAGTGTAAGGGCAGCTAAGATGCTTCCACATGTGATTTGGTGGAAGTGGGAGACTAGGAATTGTTGTACAAATAGCGTTTTTTGGAATCTCTTCCCAACTTGAGTTGGCATGAGTATCTTGGAAGGAATTCGACCCAGGGAGAACATTATAACTTTATAAATGTCAATAACAAAAAATGAAACTAGCTTTTGATCATTTGTAGAATTTGCAATTGCATTTGTGAAGATGGAGAGCTAGTGGATGACTAGTTGCTTGCCTTAGCCAATTTCGCGGGTGAAATATTTCCATCCAAGTTGTTAATTGGAAAGGCCATTCAGACCTTTCATTTGGAGATTTAATGGATTCTTTATTTGCAGGTGTAAGCTACAGAGAAGCTCATGGTTTCTTCTATTGCAGCTCACTCCTTCAACCATTTCCAGTTTTGATGGCATATTCTTGATCCTTGAGGGAGGGCGTTTTTGGTGAGCTATTGTACTCTTTGTGGGAGATTATAATGCCCCATTTCTTTTGTAATATGAATTAAATACTTTGTTCTTCATCTCCAGAAAGTTTTAGGTCGAAATTCCAAGTAGAAATGTATAAATCTCAATTTTAATGAAAGAATAGTGCCATTTCCCACTACCTTGTTGTGAATCAATGTAATGCTGATGATTTCGAATGAATGGATGATTCTTTGATGCATTTGTGATTAATGGACTGCCATGGATGTATTTTACAAGTTTCATGTACTGTACTTGAGCATTTGAAGTATTTTTACTCAGTTTAATTGCATTGGGAGAAGAAATAGTATCATTTCCCCAAGGGTCGAATTGGTGATTTTGGCAGTTGAATGGGAGAGGGTTGCAACAAATATAATAATCAATTAATGGTGCACATGAGACCTTAGTAACATCCTTAATACATTCCCTACCTCTGTTTAGAAATTTGAGTGGGTTTGGAGGCATTTTGGAAGCCATTTTCAGTACTTACCCTAGGGGGATTTGAACCCCAAATTACTAGTAAAATTGCATACTTGGCCCAGAATGTTAAGAGAGTTTGCAGAGGTATTTTGGTGACCATATTTCATCTCTGAACATCATATTCAAGTACTAATATCATTCATACACCTTCCTTGAAGGTTTGAAGACATTTCGAGTCAATTTGAGACCTAGAGACAATACTAGTCAAAGGGAAATCACTAGTAAAGTTACCTACATTGACCAGAATTGAAAGAGGATTTGCAGAAGTATTTTTAAGGTCCAAAGACATCCCTGAAACACATATTTATGTTATAATATCATTCATATACATTCTCAGAATATTTGGGATCATTTGGGGCAAATTTGGGACCTAGAGATCAAAACTAGTCAAAGGTCGAATTAGGGAAAAAGTGGAAAATTGCCATTTTAATAAAATCCATAACATAAGACATTACAATTGGTCACCTGCATAAGTGAAGAAGTTCCAGTTTCAGAGGGATATGAGGCTAAGGCCTTACATAAGAATATATGTATGACTTATCCAGGTATGTTTCGAGATCTGTTCATGATTAAGTTTTTGGTATGTTTGTTTTCATTAAGGTTAGTACAATCTTGATTAACTTTAGACTTGTCGTATCACCTTAATAAAATTATGAATGCAGATATTCATTGATTAGGGTTTTGAAACTTATGATTGTACTAATGCATTGTGGTGTTGTATGAGTTTGATGTTGTCCGCTAACATGAAAGGTACATTAAGAAAGACAAATCATGTTCTAGTTCAAGAACATATGACCATGGTAACATGAAGACAAAGATTCATCCATTGTCATGGATCACATAGAAGATCTACTTACGAGGTATGTATAACTTGGTTCTATAATGGTTAACCTATGAGATATGTAGGTTACTAGCACAAGTCATTGAAGAGAACAATAAGACATTATGCGGGTATGTTAGACATAACTAGCTAGCATGTTAAACCAAGTATGTTTTTCCTATATCAAGTTAGAATCCTACCTTGTGTTAGGATCTCTTATATAAGTAAACATGGCATGATTGATAATGATTATTCATTGAAGTTAATAATCATGGGTTTAGGCATATTATGTTTCTTACTTTGATTGATGATATGACTAACTAGAAAAATCCTATGATCACATGGGAATATGCATAAGTAAAAGAATTGTGATAAATTATCTGTGTATGAAATGATCTTGACCATACATGTTTAAGATTATTGTGTTTTGATAGTATTAAGATTATACTAATGAATGTATGAATATGTATGAGATCTCGAGGATAACAAAATGATGATACTAGTAAGTATGCATATTGATCGATGATGGATATAAGTTCAAAGACAGGTAATCCAGGAATCAAAGATCTGGAGCACACCCCAGTAGTTCCTGCAAGGAAGCAAATTTTGAGAGGGAGTCCACCCTACAAACCAAACAAAGATAAGTATTTGAATTGTCATTTCTTGCATATTTATTTGTTTAAATAATATTGTTCAATCATGTATATGGTTATGTTCCTAGACTTTAGGGTGTCTATTATGCATATTAGAATAATTGCATTAATTTAAGATTATTGTGTTTTGATAGTATTAAGATTATACTAATGAATGTATGAATATGTATGAGATCTCGAGGATAACAAAATGATGATACTAGTAAGTATGCATAGTGATCGATGATGGATATAAGTTCAAAGACAGGTAATCCAGGAATCAAAGATCTAGAGGGAGCACACCCCAGTAGTTCCTGCAAGGAAGCAAATTTTGAGAGGGAGTCCACCTTACAAACCAAACACAGATAAGTATTTGAATTGTCATTTCTTGCATATTTGTTTGTTTAAATAATATTGTTCAATCATGTATATGGTTATGTTCCTAGACTTTAGGGTGTGTATTATGCATATTAGAATAATTGCATTAATTTAAGATTATTGTGTTTTGATAGTATTAAGATTATACTAATGAATGTATGAATATGTATGAGATCTCGTAGATAACAAAATGATGATACTAGTAAGTATGCATAGTGATCGATGATGGATATAAGTTCAAAGACAGGTAATCCAGGAATCAAAGATCTAGAGGGAGCACACCCCAGTAGTTCCTGCAAGGAAGCAAATTTTGAGAGGGAGTCCACCCTACAAACCAAACAAAGATAAGTATTTGAATTGTCATTTCTTGCATATTTGTTTGTTTAAATAATATTGTTCAATCATGTATATGGTTATGTTCCTAGACTTTAGGGTGTGTATTATGCATATTAGAATAATTGCATTAATAAATAGTATACTACTAATATGCATGTGATGGGTAAGTGGCCTATGGCACTGTACAACATTCTATTGCTACTTATCTATAATGAAACCTCTTTGCTGACATGTTGGGAGTAGTGCAAACTCTTAACAATGTTATTGTACAGATTGGAACTCATCTAGAAAGTTACGGGATATGGATAAATGTTGTATTGAAGCACTGGCTAAAAGAATTGCATGAATGTATTTTATGTGTAAGAATTTGTTCTGAAAACTATGAGATGTTTCTAATCATGCAATTTAACTTGTATTGTAGGAAAGATCGTATACCATCACCTACAAAATAAGGACTACAACATTTGTTCTAGCAACAAAGCTATCTATTGAAGAAATCCAAAGTTCCCAGGATTCAGGATGTAGTAATGGAAGAATGCCATGATCGAGGAATAACAGTCGATCATGAAGAATGATGTTTGGGATGCGGTCCCAAGACCTGAAGGGAAGTCTGTTGTAACTTCCAAGTGGATCTATAAGATCAAGCATGCTGTAGATGGTAACATAGAGAAATACAAAGCGAGGTTTGTAGCTCGTGGCTTATACCAGAAAGAGGGAATAGAATATGAAGAGACTTTTGCTCCTGTAGACAGATACACTTCCATGAGAACAGTACTTGCTCTGGCTGTAGTGATGAAATGGAGGATACACCAGATGGATGTCAAGACAACTTTCTTGAATGGTGTAGTCAAAGAGAAAGTGTATGTGGAGCAGCCACTTGGTTTTGAGACACATGACAAGAAGTCATATGTGTGCAGATTGAAGAAAGCCTTGTATGGCTTGAAGCAAGTTCTTAGGACTTGGTATGGTAGGATAGACAACTTTCTATCCAGTTTGGGTTTTACTAAGAGTAAAGCAGATTCCAACCTTTACTACAAGGTTGAGGAAGGCAATCTTGTGATACTACTTATGTATGTGGATGACCTGTTTGTTATAGGTGGGGATGGATTGATTGCCAATACCAAGAGGAAGCTTGCTGCCAAGTTCGAGATGAAGGACTTGGGGATGATGCACTATTTTTTAGGCATGGAGGTGTGGCAGAGTACATATGGGATCTTCCTTCGACAAGGGAAGTATGCAGTAGAGATCTTGAAGAGGTTCGGGATGATGGATTGCAAGGCCATGGCCACACTTATGGCATCGATCCCAGAGGTGTTCACCTGGTTGCTAAAAAGCATATTCTGAGGTACTTGAAGGATACAGTTGATTATGGGATCAAGTATGATGTGAATCAAAAGTTTAACCTACAGGGTTATGTTGATTCAGATTCGGCAGGCAGTGCTATAGATAGGAAGAGCTATTCTGGGTGTTGCTTTAGTATGGGATCAGGTGTGATCTCTTGGTTTAGCAGGAAGTAGTCCTGCGTAGCACCGAGTACAGCCAAAGCAGAGTATGTCGCAATTTGTTCGGCTAGTTGTGAGGCAGTATGGCTAAGGAAGCTACTGTATGAGTTATTTGATCTCCCATTAGAGGCTACTGGTATCTTTTGTGACAACCAGAGTCGTGTGAAGATGTCTGAGAACTTGGTGTTCCACGACAGCTCGAAGCACATTGAGATCAAATATCACTATATCAGGGATATGGTGCAAAGAGGAGCAGTGAAGCCCCTGTATGTTGCAATGGATGAGCAGGTTGTAGATGTGTTGACGAAACCACTAGCCAAAGTGAAGTTCAAGTACTTCAGAGAGAGGCTTGGTGTTCTTCATATTGACGACACTTTGAGGAAGAAGTGATGGACACATTTGCAAGAGCCATTCCAAGCATGGTGAGAGAAGGATCCTTCCCATGGCTGTGGATATAAGCGTTGTGTGATGAGTATCAGGACGATGCTTTAGTTACTGCTCTGTATGCATCATGTTGGATGCTTGATTGATCAGTTGGATCATGTATATGTATATGCATCATGTTGGATGCTTGTTATGATCAGGTGGATCATTGATTTGTATATGTATCAGGTGGATACATTGTATGATCAGGTGGATCATGTATTTGTATATGTATCAGGTGGATCATGTATTTGTATTTTTATCAGGTGGATACATTGTATGATCAGGTAGATCATGTATGATGATATGCATCAGGTAGATACTTGGTATGCATCAGGTGGATGCACTGTATGATCAGGATGATCATGGATGATGAGCTTCTGGATGTTGCTTTAGATGATATGTATCAGGATGATGTTGTGATGATGATTAGGATGATCATGTGATGATGTACATCAGGATGATGTATGGTGAGTATCAAGTTGATACTCTATGGTCGTGGACAGGTTGTGCAGATGAGCATATAAGTAGACCTGGGAGATCCGATAGGTTGGGCTGTGTGCCCGTAATAAGTCCTGGGATTCTCCTTCGAGGCATTTCTCTGGGAGGACATATAAGTAGATTTGAGAGATCCGATAGGTTGGGCTATGTGCCCGTAATAAGTCATGGGATGCTCTTTCAAGTCATTTTCCTATGGCATATAAGTAGACCTGGGAGATCCGATAGGTTGGGCTATGTTCCCGTAATAAGTCCTGGGATTCTCTTTCGAGGCATTGCCATGACCACATGTAATAAGTCCTGGAGATCTGGACAAGTTGTGCTAGTCACGTAAAAGGCCTCAGATGCTCTTTAGAGTTCTTGATTAACACTCTTTTAAAGTTTTATGGTGGGGGTCACATGTAATATGTCCTGGAGATCCGGACATGTTGTGCTAGTCACGTAAAAGGCCTCGAATGCTCTTTAGAGTTCTTGTTATGCTAGACACTCTTGTAAGGTTTTGTGACAGTAACATGTAAGTGGACTTGAGAGATCTTGCGGTTGTGCTTCGGCACATAAAGGATCCTCGGATACTCTTCCGAGGCATTGTGACGCACGTAATAAGTCCCGAGGATTCCACAGTATGGCCAGTGATGATGAAGACCTGCAGGTGGTGGGTCTACATCTAACATGAAAAAGGGATGTCTCTGTAGAATTTCCTATGACGAGTAGATTGGAGATTGATTGAGATAGCAACAGCAATGACAATGACAATGACTCGATGACAATGATCCAATGACGATGATCCAGAGAAGAAGACTTGTGCTAGAAGACCTGTGTCGAGAAATACCTTCCTAGTTAAGAGGGAGTGTTGATGTAATTGTAACTTCGGAATGTATTTCACCTATGTATATTGTATTCCTATAGAGATGTTCTTATTCCTCTATACAAAAGTGTTTGTATTCTTATAGAGATGTTATTATTCCTCTATACAGAAGTGTCGTAGCTTATACTTGATGGGTTATTAGACCACCTTGATGGGGTTGGCCCTTTATGAGTCATGTGGGTAAAAGGGTTATTAGACCACCCTATTGGGGGTCGGTCCTGTTAGCATTATGTTATGTGGTTAAGTTAAGGCCGACCTAGTAAAGGTTATTAGGTAAGTCAAGTCAAGTATAAATAGAGTGCGGGAGGCACTCTATTCGATTATTCTATTATTCACTCACACATTCATTGGAGAGTGGCGCACATGTGAGGAAGGAGGAGTAGTTTCTAGGAGAAGACTATCTCTTATGCTTGGGTTGTATCATTGCTTTATCTATCTCTGAGGAAGTTGCGGGGTTTTTCACCTTCTTGGTTTTCCCCGATGAAACTCTGCGTCTCTTGTGTGCTTGCATTATTGTGTCCATGATTGATATGCTGTAGATATGTTGTACATGTTGTTCTCTCAGTTAAGATCCTAGATCAGATTGAAGTAAATTCTAAAAAACTAACAGATACGCGGAGGGGGGGGGTTGTCATACCCCTACTAACCCCAGAAATAGTGAAAAGCCCTCAACGACCCCCTCAAAGCAAGCATACTGCAGCTGACGGGAGATGACATCATCCTCTATAGAGGACAGGGAGAGAGAGTGTTGGAACTCTGGAGCATCAGGAGGGGGTAAAAGATATTCTGGGGTCAAGACATGGGCCCCAGTGCTAAAAAAGAGTACGCCAACAATGTAAAAAATATGGGGGGAGTCATGTGGTCCAATGATCCATCGCCGGGGGCCACAGTCACCAACCTCAGGGCTTCAAGCCCTTTTATGAGGCAGTCAACAGTTCCATTAAGCCATAGTACCCCTAGGAGGGAGCCAGAGGATCTAACCATGACCCCACCTATGAAAAGTGGCTATATCGCACCCTATAGGTCAAAAAAATGTTTCCCTCTCCCTTGGGTACATCTGGAACATGTGCTGGTATTGGTACCACATAACAGGGCCCAAAAGGAGGAAGATACTTTGTTAAAGATTGATATAGGATACAATTATCCAACTTGCAGAGCCCACCCCAATCAACAATATGGAACTTGATATGGAAAAGTGTAGCAATACCAAAGGTTGAAGCCTTCATCTGCATATTATGTCATGACGGGGTTAATAGAAGACAACTTGAGAAAAAGAGGTTTCCAAGACCCCTCCAGATGCCACCTTTGCGGAAACACTGAAGAAATAATAGTATACCTATTTAAGGGGTGTAGCTTCATGATTTCTATTTGGAAATTTGCCTTCGTTGGGCTTATAGAAAGAGTCACTCACCCATGAATTGGAAGGATATGGTTTTAAATTGGCATAAAAACCATCTCGGGAACTTCAACAACAAGTCCTTCCCGTAAAAGCTTGGTAAAGTTTTTCCCTTTTATTTGTGTTGTAAAATATGGTTAGCCAAAAACCAAATTCTTTTTAAAACTAAAGAGTTCTCGTCAAGAATCATGGCAGCGTAGCAAAAGGAGCTAACTCTTGAATTTCAATAAAGGAACTGGTTGAATCGAATTCTCATGGGACCTTTCCCTCATTATGGAGTAGAAAGGACCCAACCCTCCACCATCCTGGAAGCAAAGACTCACTAAGGAAGAGGTAGAGTAGTGGATCAAGCAAAGTCAACACCACATCCTTTGTTTCGATGGAGCCTCGAAATGCAATCCTGGGGTGGTGGGTGTCGTGGGGGGGGTTGTTCCTTGGCCTTGAAGGAACCAATGAAACATATTTTGCACGGGGTCTCGACATAACGACTAATAATCATGCTGAAGTGTTGGCTCATTGGAAGGGTCTCTGTTTAGCTAAGGAAAAATGAATTGACAAGTTGAGAGTTGTTGGAGACTCGCATAATTTACAACACTTAATAAGAGACTCCCAATCCAAGGACATCACCTTGGAATGCATCTTCATGAGGATATCTTCTTTGATTAAAGACTTTAAAGATATGCAATGCTTCTAGATTCTTCGACATCTCAACACCCAAGTAGACAAACAAGCCAATCTCACTTGCACTCTTCAAGTAGGTATTTTGCAGCATGCAAGGGAAGAATCTTTAGCCCTAATTCCTTGATGATTCACCTTCCTATCCCTCTCATCATCCCCTCCACCCTCTTTGAAGTTGTAACGTCAATCGCTTATGACATGACCCTCCTCTCTTGTGTTATTCTCCTTTGCCACTCCCTTGGATTTCCAACCTGCACGGATTTCCTCAATATGATCGTTGCTGTCTCGATCATCCTTATCATGATGTATGTCGGTGCGTGGATCTGCTCTGCCATTTGTAATCTACGTACAATGTAAATACTAAATATATTGATTTACTTTGTAAGTAGTACTAAGTAGGGATTGTAAAAAGTAAAAATAATGGAAAAAACATAAAAAAAATATACTTAGGGGCATGGAGGGGGGAAACGTTTCTACAGGAGTTTCCACGTCCCTAGGACACAAGAAACGCGAGAAACATGTCCTCGACCCCACAGGATGCATCCTCGTGGAACACTAAATTTAATTGCCTGGGCAAATTCCTTGTTTGTGAATTGAAGAGAAGGTTGAATTCATTATTGGGCGAATTCCTTGCGTGGGTCAATTCCTTCGCTGGCAATCCTTTTTAACATCTAGTTACTTGCTTCCATTGGATAACCATTCATTCTATAAGATCAATGGTCTCAATTCTAAAGTCGTTGCAATTAAATAGTGGGGTTGCTAAATTGGTTTTGAAGGTTATTGTCTGTTGGACATATCCATTCTTTGTTGATAGATAAGATAATTTTATTAATGTCTAACTAATGACCATAAAAGTAGGTCAAAGGGACTGTTGAGTACAATGATGTCAATACAATGCAGGAGTACCAAAAGGTCTCCTATAAAAGGCAACTTCTCCAACTTCCCTTGGACCGTACAGTACTTGAGATTTATAGTCTAGCACCATATCAGAAGGACAATCTATTGTAGCTTATGCTTGATGTTTTCTTAGCGATTTTGCTAGTTCTTCAGCCTTACGGGTCGTATAATGTATTATTTGTTCAGTATTTTCTTCTTGATACTTTGTAATATTTGCTTCAATTGTTGGGACGTCTTTTGCCTCTACCAACTTAAATGTTGCATAAATGAATATGGGTTTGGGACGTAATTTTCCTGCATTAGCTTAAATGTTGCATAAATAAATATGGGTTTGGGATGTCTTTTTCCTCCGCGAACTTAAAGTTGCATAAATGAATATGGGTTTGACCTGGCTCTATTTCTTTCCTATTGTCAGGAAAAAGTCTACTCATTTCCTCGACCTCGTCTAAATAGTCATTGTAATATTGAAGTGATGGAAAATCTTCCTCTCATTTATTATATATGTTGGTTCTTTTTTCTTTTGATGGCTACTTCCCTTATAAAATGATTGCTAATTGGAGCAACCACCATCACTATAACTATTTTGAATACAAAATGAACTAATGGATTATCCAGTTTGAGGATGGAGATAAGATAAGATAATTTTATTATGTCCAACGAATGAACACAAAAGTAGTTCAATGGGACTAAAAGGTTACAAACAATATGAGTACAATGTGGGAATGCAAGTGCAACATATAGACAATGTTGGAGCTATACCTAATAAGATTTAAATAAAGAAAGAAAGATACAAGCAGTGAGGTGTCCTCATAAACATGTATAAAGTTGTGGTAGGGCACGATGATGTAGGAGAAGATAAATACTGAGGTAGATGAAGTTAAGAACGTTTGAGTCTAATAACCGATGACAATGGGGGTGATCGGGGCACTGGATTGCTATCACTATCGGAGTCCTCTAGAGCCACCGAGGTGTCTCGCTGGACGATCCTGGGGGGGATGTAAAAGTGAGGAATACTCCTAACATTCGAGAACGAAGGAAAAAAACTTTGGATAGATAAATGATTGCTCCATTGAGATTGAGAAGTCATCCGACGAGTAGGAGGCACCCTGGGGGATGTAGAAGTGAGGAATACTCCTAACATCTGAGAACGAAGGAAAAAAACTCTGGATAGATAAATGATTGCTCCGTTGAGGTCGAGAAGGAATCCGACGAGTAGGAGGCACCCTGCATTACGTCCGTTGGGAGCTGGTCCCTATGAGGATTTGGGGGTGTGTGGATTGATGTGTTGTTTGATACCTCTGAGTTGGTCTCAAATATATTGGTTGATCTCCCAGAGGAAGAGGTCAAGGGGTGGCTTGGGGTCTCACCACTACTATCTGAAGTACTATGGAACTCAACTCGTTGTTTGTTGCTTCGCTCCAACGGATCAACATGAAAATATGATGTGATCTTCATGGTTGTTCCAAGGTGAGGCAGGGTGTGTAAGAGCTAAGATCCGTGGTTGAAAATCTTATTGATGAAAAGGGCTAGGCATATTTGGTCCTCATGTCTAAAGAAATTTGAGAGGGAAACCCCACATCTCTTTAGAGGTAGTGGTAACGTTTTTTGATATCATAGTATAGGGGGTTCCTTCCATCCGCAAAAATCTATGAGGATGATGAGCCATGTGCAATGGAACTATCCATCGTTTACTTGGACATCATTTAGTTCATCCAAAAACTCGTTCAGAAGAAATTGACACCAGTTGAACTCAGTGCCTTCAGCCGCTGCGGCACCAAGTAATACTGTGCCCGCAGGCACTTCCGGAGGCCTTGCCGTTTTGAGGATTTTTCCTGCAAGTAACTGGGTCACAAATCTTGTCGTTGTGTCCTCAATGTCTTATGTGGGAAAACCTATTTTCCCCTTTATCAATGGCTGACTTTTCTTCATTTTCTCAACAGCTTCTTTTTATTTGCTCTTCCCTTGGAAGAAATGCTTGGGGTTCTTACCGCGCTTGCTGAGGCCTGTTATGCGGTGGATCAAGGCAATATTAACATCAATGTTTTTATCTAGCCATAGATATCCCTAGTGGGTTCATGCCATCAGTGTGCGAACCACTACGTTAACTTTCGCTGAACGGTCAAAATGTGGTAGTCTGAGGAGGTTTAACAAGCTTGACGGAACTACCGGTGTCAGCCAGCTCTCGGCAACCAAGTTAGGTGTGCCCTTGACATCTTTCTTCCAGCACATGTACTGGTCAGGTTGGAATTGTGGGTACTTAGGTGCTTGGGGCTCTTCCTTTTGCACGCCTAGGAGGTCAAAATCCTCCCACTTGCAATATGGAATCTTTCCAAGCAAGTTCTTAGCAACCTCTACATGCTTTGAAATCGGTGACAATGGGATCTCATACTTGGCGCTCTTTACCAATTTGAAGACTGGGGCGTCCAACGCCCGTGGTGATATATATTCCTGTGTGAGTTTCAGCGGTTCTTTTTGGAAGACCGACGATTTTTGTGCCATCTAGCCTATCTTTAGGGTGTTGCTTCGTGGTACAGTTACGTCTTTCCCTTTGTCTTGCATGACCAGATTATGACGAGGTGATCTTCTGGATGCTTGCCTTGGTTCGATTACAACCTTCTTGGTAGGGGTTTTCATTAACTTTGTAATTCCTCTGTCCTGAAAGATTCTTAGTGTTTCTTCAATGGTCAGTTCCTCTTCTCTATAGGAGGGTTCAGACATTCACTGGTTAGCTAAAGGCCGTGATAATCAAATGACAGAAGAATACTAGCTCAGGGAGTGATCGCAAGAAAATTCTAAGTGTTAGGTAGCGCCCGCGAGTCCTGTAGCGGTGTTATTTATAGGCGCAGCTAGGTCCTCCCCGCGCCTCCCAACAGTTAGATGAACATTTAATGAGGTGTCTGTTGGCGAATTTGAGCAGATCCTTCCGTCTTTTTCATCGTTAGCTTGTCCAGAATGGCTATCTTTCCTTTAAATGCTCGAGCGGTTTGTTGCAACGGTCACATAACGACTATATTTTTCCAACGGTAATGTAACGGTTATTTTTGTGAGTGTTGTGTCGAGCAGCACGGCAAGCCATCTGAGATCCTGCGCAGTTACTTCGCAGTGCCAAAAATTTTCAACTGCGCGGCTTTCCTTTTTCCTCATTTTTTTTTTTTACCCGCGCAGCTTTAGCATTGCTGCGCGGTACACACATTGCTCTATTAACATACATGTATAGACTCTTTGACATTTCTAGTGTCCAATTTCAGCTGTACCTGACACTTGGAAGTCTCTTTCTCTTCTTATCATTCAGGATGCTGCGAAGTAGGGCTGTCATGATACAGCTCTAACCCGCTTTCATTTATCACAGTGGGTAGAGTATCACTAGCTAAGTTGGCTAATTGGACTGCACCAGTGTTAGTAACATGTATTACAATATAGGGACCAAGCCAATGCATCTTAAATTTACCAGGAAATTTCATGAATTTGCTATCATATAGGATGACTAGGTCAACTACATGAAAGCTCTTATTCCTTGTATGGCGATCATGCTAAGCTTTCTCTCGGTCTTTTTGAGCTTGCTGGTGAAAGCCGGCAATGAAATACTCTTCCTCCAATCCAACACGGTGTAGCAACCTTTCTTCCAATGCTGCACGGTCTACCATCCCTGTGGACGCAGCGATCCTCAAACTAGGGACAATGTAGTCCATTGGCATTATAGCTTCCTGCCCATAATCCAACTGAAAAGGTGTGTGTCCTGTCAATTTCTTGTAGGTTGTCTTGTATGCCCATAATACAGAAGAGGCGCAGATCACAATTATCTTTATTCACATTGCAAACCTTAGTCAGTGCGTTCTCTAGAATTTTATTGAAGGCCTCTACAGTGCCATTCGCCTGTGGATGATAAGGGATACTGCGCTGATGACGAATCTGGAATTATTCTATAAGTGCCTCAATAGTTTTGTTCAAAAAATGAGTACCTTGGTCACTCATCAAAATCTTTGGACAGCTGAATCTTGATAATATTTCTTCAAAGATGAACTGCACAGCAGTACTAGCGCTGCAGTCCTTGACTGGTTTTGCTTCTACCCATCTGGTGAGGTAATCAGTAGCAGTGATAATATATCTTGCACCAGTTCTCTTCCCTGGTGGGTTCATAAGACCCACAAAGTCAATTTCCCACTTCTCAAATGCCTGCAAGGTTAACTGTGGATTTAATGGCATTTCATCTCTTCGTGAAGGTCTCTTTGTCCTTTGACAAACATCACAGTTCCGGCAGTATTCTTTAGAATCTCTGTGGATGGTGGACCACCATTGCCCTGCACGCAATATCTTCTGCACAGTGGCTCGTTTTGCATAGTGACCTCCTGCGACCCCTGAATGCGCATTGGCTAGAATCAATGGTTTTTCATGGTCTAGTACGCATCTTCGCAGGACTTCATCCGGCCCGAGTTGGTATAACTGGCCTGCAATTATAGTGAAGTCCGCGGTGCGCACTACTCTCTGTTTCTTCTGCTGGATAGAAAATTCTTGTGGTGCCAGCCCTGTTGTTAAGAAATTAATGATATCCTTATAGTAGTCATCAGCAACCTGTATACTAAATAACTGTGCATCAGGTAGACTGTCTTCAATATTCGTTAGCTCTTCTCCTGACTCAATCCTTGATAGGTGATCAAGTTCCAAGTTCAGTCTACCTGGCTTAACAACAATATCAAAGTCATACTCTTGGAATAGTAACAACCATCTGCATATACGCCCCCCTAACACTGGCTTGCTGACCAGGTACTTCAATGCAGAATGGTCAGTGAACATCAGGAAGTGCGCACCAAGTAAGTAATGCCTAAATTTCTATAGGGCATATACCATTGCAAGGCCTTCCCTCTCAATAGTGGTATAGTTCTTCTCTGCTGTGGAGAGCTTCCTGCTCGAAAATGCAATGGGGTGGTTAATACCTCCTTCCCCCAGTTGGACTAATACAATTCCCAATGCAATACATGACGCGTCGACATGGACATGAAATGGTTTCGACCAATCTGGAAAAACTAGAATTGGCGCAGTCACCATATTCTTTTTTAATGTATCAAACCCTTGTTTGCATTCCGCGTTCTAGATGAATGGTGTGTCTTTCTTTAGCAGCTTTTCCATTGCTGTGGTTATCTGCGCGTAACCCTTAATGAACTTCCTGTAATAACCTGTATGGCCCAAGGTAGAGCGCAGCATTTTAACTAAAGTTGGTGTTGGAAAATTTACAATTATTGCGATCTTCGTTGGATCCACCATCAATCCTTGCTTACAAACAATATGTCCAAGTAGAATTCCATAAGGAACACAAAAAATGCACTTTTTCAAATTCAAAGAGATCTGATGCTGTCGACACTTCTCAAGCATCATCCCAAGGTTCACACAATGGTTCTTTAGCAACCTAAAGACAGCCCAGTCATCAAAATATGCTTCCAGAAACTTATGCATGAATTCTTTAAATGTCACGACGACAACTTTGGAGAATATGGCTGGTGCGTTCTTTAGGCCAAAGGGCATTACTTTGTATTGGAATGATCCCCATTCTGTAGCAAACGTCGTCTTATGTCTATCTGCGGGATCAATTCTGATATGATGATACCCGGAAAACCCATCTGTAAATGAACAGGCCTCATTCCCTCCAACATTGTCAAGCACTTCATCTGTGAAAGGGGTAGGGAATGGGTCATGCATGGAAGCATCATTCAATTTTATGAGATCAACACAAATCCTGATCTCACCCTTTGCTTTCTTATCTTGGATGACCATGGGACTAATCCATTCTGATTCCTCAACAGGTTCAACGATTCCTGCTTCAAGCATATTATCAAGCCCTGCGCGTACTCTTTCTTTGTAGCGCAGGTTTAGTCTGTACAGTCTCTGCTTCATAGGTTTTTCACTTGGCTTCAAAGGTATTTTCATCACTCTTAGGTCTCCCAAAATTCCTTTCATTTATGTGAATTTTGTTGGAAACAGCTCCCGATATTCACGCAGGGTGTCTGCGATCTTTGAAACAGTCTGATCGTCCCAGTAGTCTCAAATGGCTGCGAACTTTGGTTCTTCTCTTGTGACAATGTGGACCTTCTATGTTTTTACTGGTCCGCTCATGTTTGGGATTTCCAATGGAGGTCCTTCTACGTCATGCGCACCCTCCGACTCTAGTATGTTTATATTGCGGGGATCGTCATCATCTTCTTCATTTGCATCCTCAATGTCTTCAGCTACATTGTAACACTCAATAAGGTGTTCTTCATGTTCCTTCCATTCTGAATGTAGGTGCGCGGGAACATGGTCTGGCCCGAAAAATTCCTGCAATGTCACATTTTTGTGAGGACAGTCATCCCTGAATATGCATTCCTTAATTATTTGCAATGCCTCATGGATCAGTGGATCCTCGTCGTCAAAGCTGAAGTCCTTCTGGAAGTTGGCAGTCAACATCTCCCAATTTGTGGTCTCTCTACGCAATTCCAGGTCTAAGTACCATTTCTTCGGAATGTCATCATCCAGTGTATGTACAAAGAGATGCACCCATTCTATGTGTGGCCTTTCTGTCGATGCCTATGAACAGACTTCAATGTGTTGACTAGGGTCTGTCTGTCCATTAAACTTCTCAAAGGGTAAGGTAACCTTTTCAGCAAACCGAATCTGCATCTTAATTCTGCATTGATCCCAAGTGGTCAATGTCTTCTTGTGTGCATTCCACCATCTGGCGGGTGTGTCGCGCAACGCTATATCTAATGCTGGTAGTCTGTGCTCACAGCAATAGCTGCAGTGTATTCTTGGATGAAAATATAAACATTAGCAGAACCATCATATGCGGGAATAGGACTTACCTCCTTCCTGATCCAACGCAGTGATTTCGTAACCTACGTGCACCTTCTTGCTGATACTTCATGCATTCGGCTTTGCCAATTTTCCAGCCCTGCCTCCGACTCAGAGATGCAGGAGCTGTCGCATCTCCAACTAAGTGTGCCATTTGCGGTAGGATTGATATAATCCTCCTGGTTCGCTGTGAGCTGGTATAGTCTGTCCAAGTCTTGAGCCTTGGATTCTTCCTGAATCGGCTCGCTGTATCTGTCACCGTCAATAGGATCCAACGGTACGATGACCCTAAGATGCTTTCTTTCAAATATCATCTTCTTTGATTTTAAGTCTATGATAGCCAAGTTATCCATAGCCCAGTTAATTCCTAGTAGCGCAGGAAAAGGCTGACTATCATCCACAATCTCGATAACTTCAAAGTCTGTCTGACGTTGGACTCCATCAATGTCGACTATCACGTCAGCTAAGCGGCCAAAAGGTATGACTTTCTCTTGGTTAGCCATTCTTAGCTGGATAGGTGACCATGACAACTTTGGTCGACCCATCTGCTGCCATGTCTACTTAGTTAAGACATTTACTTCAAGCCCAGATCAAGGATGAATTCGTCCATTTCAAAATCTCCAATCTGTGCGGTAAGTCTCATTTCTCAGCCCGTTCCTTTATGCTTCCTTATGTGATGGACTACGCTATCAAAAGCCTCTGTTTCGGTCTGTGGTTCATACTGGTTGATGAGCTTCTGCATCTCTACAATGGCATTTTCACTTTTCAGTAACTTCATGTAGCTTCGCAAGAACTGCGCAACGGAAGTGCTGACATCCTTCGCGGTGCTTGTTTTGTCATAGGCCGCTGGCATGTCTTCAACATGCGGTGCTTGACTGCGCAACGGGATCCTCTACGTTTCTGTTGTCGGCTCTCTGAAGCTATCCCGCATGTCTATAAAGACTTCCTTGTTCTTTTGTATATCGATAGCAGGTATTTTCCCCGGAGCTTTTCTTATCCATATTGTCTCGAGAAGAGACTGCTTTGTGTGAGCCTCCCCTGATGTCGAAGCTTCTGCTCCCCTATCACGGCCTGTCTGAGCGCCACTGTGCATGACGACATTGATGCTTAGGTCTGCTTGTCTTTTCTCTACTGCGATCCATTGGACATTCGTATTTGGTGCATCTGTCCGTCTTCTTTTCTGCATTTCCACTTCTAGCACTGGACAATCTTCAATAACATGGTCAAATGATTTACAATAATTACACATAGTGCAGGGGTTAACACAATCCCTGGATACGTGACTTGGTTGGCCACAATTATAACAAATGACCTGGTCGCGGCCTCTTCCCTGTGTCGGGCCAGCATTTCTTCCTCTGCCACGGTATCCGCCACCACGACTTCTGTATCCTCCTTGGTCATATTGTGCATTCTCTTGTTTTGGCTGGGTATCCTCTTATACGCGGTATAAGCCAACGCCTCTCATTGAGTCCATGTCCCGTTTTCTTTCATTCATTAATTCATATGCGCGGCAGTTGGATTCGTCATGTCCAACTTACTTACATAAATTGCAGTATAAATTTTTAGGTGTTTTCACATATTTCTGTATCAGATAACAGTCTTCCGGTCTGTGTCCTGTGGTTCTACAGATTTCACACCATGGGGATTGATTCTGATTTAATGGGTTTGGCGCACCACTGTTAAGATAGTCGTGAAATAACGGGCAATGCTCTCTGTCATGTCCTTATCCTTTGCATGCTATACACCAGACCTCATGTCTAGGTTCGTACCTTTTTTCTTTGCCATTCTTCATGCTTTGCAACTCTAGTGTCAGGGTGGTCAGTTGGTTTTGGATCTGAGACATCCCAGAACTAGTCTCACCAATCGGCAAATCCTCTAGCTTCATTGCGATCTCCAAGGCCTCTTCCTGGGACTCAACCTTCTGCTGCATCAATGGTAACCTAATATGGGGCAACAGCGCAGCAATGAACCATTCCTTGTGTTGTTCTGGAGCTATAACAAAGCTCACTTGGTTTAATAGGGTCTTGAACTTCTGATCAAACTCCCAAACCGTTTCAGTCGGTTTTTGCTTTATTTCTTTCAACTCGGTTATACACTGAGATTCAGACTTAGGTTTCTTAAATTCTGCTATGAGCGCAGCTTTAATTTCTGCAAGGGTTCTTGGCTGTATGGTAGAGTATTTCATGAACCAATGTAACGCTTTGTCCTTGAAAGTGGTGATGAGCTGTGCTCTCTTCACTGCTTCATCCTGGATTTGTCTTACACTCCATACGACTTCACAAAGAAACCAATGTTGGTCAGGGTCTTCTAAGCCAGTTCCTCTAAATATCGGTAGCTTCATATCTGTATTTGCCATTGTGCTATTAGGTGGTGGGGCGCCCGAATTAGTTCGCGGCTATTGTAAAGGGCTCTGTGCCTTGAATACAAATGGGACTATCGGGAGAGACGGGTTGGGCTGAGTCTTTTGCGGGGCGGGTTGAGTATTCTTCGGAGAGGGCTGAGTCTTAGGTGGGTTTTTAGAAAAAGGTGGTGTGGTCTCTACAGCCGGCAGGTTCTCAGGGGTGAATGGTAGTGCGGCTTCGTTATCAATGTTACACGAGATCTCAGTATTAATATGGAGTCCAGGGCCTCCAAGTTTCTTATTAAACTTATATCTCTTACCACTTCTAAGATTATGTGTTTCTTCGTCCAAATCACTAAATATATTGTTTACCATGACCAACTTTTAAGAATATAACTGCATTCTTAAAACACCTTTCTCAGCTAACAGCATCTTAATGTATAGATTGAGATTGTTCGGGAACTTACCTTGAAAACCTCTGAAGAAGTCTGCTTCTGCTTGGCTGTAGGATTTGAGTGTGTCTACAGCAAATTCTGTTACAAAGCCTTCTAGCATATGATCGACCCAAAAATCAACTACGCGTGCCAAAGGGCTGTCTATTGCTTTGAGCTGCGCCGTGAGCTCAGGAGTGCACTCTATAGGAACTCCTCCTTGAAAACAAGTTTTCTTCTCTGCGAGCCGCAAGATCCACGAATGTAGCTCATTGGGAAATGATGCCCAAAAAATATCGTGAATATCATTAAACAGATAGTCTGACCACTGCGTGTCACTTAGACGTGGATGTCTATTATCTTGTCTTTTGAAGTCTCTTATAGTCTTGTTCCACCAAGCTTGGATTTCTGTCTTTTCAGGATGCCAGTTGTCAGAGCCTTCCTGGAACTGGTATTCTTCGTCACACATCACGGTTGCAACTCACCACGGATTCTATCCTGGCAACGGAACCATTTGTTGGCTATAACTAACTTAGAGGTTTTCTATAAGACCCGGGTTCTTTGTGGTTTCTCGCTTTGACCAACAAAACCCCTTCGCACTAGCCCTTTCGGAAACAACCAGTAAGCAGGTTGAGGTCTCACCCGAGGTGTATCTAAGGGGTACTGCAGAATCAGATTTCCACAGTAAGTGATGACCTGCTTGGTCAGACATACTCCGCAACACCAAAAAGGGTTGGTGCTGCGAGGTGATACTGCGCAGTAGTGGGTAACGCTGTAGTCCGCACTACTATGTTCTTCTGCCGTAGGGCTTCCACTGAAGCTGCGAACACTTTAACTTTATTTTACACTTGGATTATCTTGGAAAGACTTAAGGTGCTGAAATGAATATCATTCATCCATTTATTCAGACGCTTAACTGTCCAGTCTTCTAATCATTCATTCATTAACTCAGGATATCATGATTCAAACATAGCCGATTGATCTACTCCATAGTTATACATTCCTTTGCTGTGCGTGAGAAAATACTTAACGAATTGACTGATTTACTGTCTTCACACACAAGAATAAATGTTCACCATTCAACCATCCATGCGAAGCTTAACATATCTTATCCATACTTATCTTAATGGTAAATGCATATGAAAACTCTCTCATAACAGTATGCAAAGAAGCCTTTAGACATTCATTGACAGAAAATACAAGTAAAAATTCATTCATAAACACAATCACACAACAAGAGATTTAACGTGGTTCACTCCCCTGGGTGGGAAGCTACGTCCACAAGAATGGTTGGTAATATATTTCTTTAGAAAGGGATGGGGACAATCATTCTTATCCTGCTCACTCAGTTGCAGACTATCCCTCCTCGCAAAACTAGGCCTCTGCGCACACAGCTGCAGATCCTTTACAATATTCTTAGCTCAGAGAGTTTTTACAATACCAAAAGGTTAACAATCGACTCACAGTAACCAAAATCACAACTCAGAACAACTCACTAGCCCCATCCCATACAAAATTGCCTTCTTTTATAGATCATGCCCGCAGGTCATGTCTTTACAAAACCGAAGACCTAAACCCAAAAACGCTTAGGGTTTACAAATTGTGCCGGTTTCCCTAAACTGACTTGCTGGCATCTGGTAGCGTTTGTTGCATCATGGAGGTTTGCCACATCTTCAATCCGTCGTTATCAGCCTTCCTATCGCACGCGTGCCAACAGGTCGCCTCCTCTAAACCGTTCTGCTCTAACGGTTTCTCCCACCAAGCATGCCAAGATGTCGCTTTCTTCAACAGTCTCGTGCATTGGTTGCCTGCCTGATTTGCTCATGCCCACCGCTTGGCACTTCTGGGGAATCTTTCCAAAAATAGACCATTATCGGTCCATCCGATATCTGCACCTGATTCATGTCCAGCACTCTACTTTGCTGGTTCCACGTGTCCCGATCACTTCGCAGGACTGCTTCCTCGCAGCATTGGTCTTCGCGGTGCTTCCCAAAATTCAAATGCCGCACACAGCTTCACAGCCTGATCAAAACTTGGGTGTTGCACGCATCTTCGTAGCGTCCTCCATATTTAGACAAAATTGTATTCATGAGCTGCGCTCAGCTCAACTTTTCCTTCTTAGCTCAAAAAGGCATTTCCCAAAATTGTCTCAACCTGAGCCCAACAGGCATCATCAACCAACTCTTGTAGTTGTTGAAGAATCCCTAGCTTTCCAAACTTGACAAGCACCATCTCAATAGGAGGGCTATTCCTTTTTATGCTCTAGGTTTAGGTGAATTTCACTAAGGAAACCCTAATGTTGTTCATCTACTCTTCAAACCTAATTTTCTAAGTTTTGTGCATTTGTAATTATTATGTTAGCTTAGTTCTTTTAGATTTATGAGTTTGTACACTTTTGTAGATATTATTTTAGCCTAGTGTTTCTATGTAAAATTGTTAGTTTAATTTTGCATTTTCATGGTAGAATTGGGGTTAGATTTAGGTTTACAATTTTATGACAAAAACCCTAAAAAATAATTTATTTTTTTTTCAATTTTTTGGCCTTACCAAAATTTTGGCCCTCTCTCCTACAATTTCTCCCTGCCTTCTTTAGCCCTAAAAACCCTATGGCGAAATTTTAGGAAACCCCAACAATTCAAAAATATCAAAAATTCCTAAAAATACCTTAAAAATTAATTTTTTTTTTTGCAATTTTTGACCTCCCTAAAATTTCGGCCCTTTCTCCTATAATTATGGCTTGCCTTTCTTGTTTCTAAACACCCTATGGCGAAATTTTAGGAGCCCTAAAAATCCCATAGTTACCAAAAAAACCCTAAAAACCCTAATTTTACATGTGTAAATATTATTTTGGGTTATATTTGTGTGCATATTATGTTTAGATTAGATATTAGTTTTTTTAGGCTAATGTATGTTAAATTAGTCTTTTACATATTTTAAAATCTTTAATTTAAAACCCTGTTTTTTTTGCCCTAACCCTACCTGCAGAAGACTTTACGCCCTAGTGGCCTCCTCCACACTCCTTTCCTACCTTCGATCTCTTTCCATCTAACTCGACCTCCCTATCCAAGCCCTTTCTCCTCCCACTCCTTGCCTTAGCCACAGGTCTGCAATAAGATTGCAAACCCTGTGTGGTTCTTTGTTGCCCCTGCCTGCAGTCATTGTAAGGCTTGTTTACAAAAGGGTTAATGTAGAATCGAAGTTGCTTGATGGTAATTCCTGTGTATGTTATTTAACACTTTGTGGTGGAATTTCTACTTTTGGAAACTGAATTAGTTAATCACAAGATCTGATTATTTTACATTTTATCCAATGCTTTAATATACTACTTTATGCTTTTAAAATTGACCTAAGACACCACTGTGGTTCATGAATGCTAGATTTCTGATTTAATTTTCAATGGGATGATCATAAGTGAGGTTCGTCCTAGATACAAGTGTTTATCTTATTGGCATAAAAAACATACTGCTGATATCATACACACAGATATGAAAAAATGGTATTTGGAGCAAAGGCCCTCTCTTGATATTCTATTGTGATATTTTTTATCTATAATTTATTGCCATAATTATGCTTTTCTATCATTGAAACCTCATTTACTGAATTGATGTATGACTGATTGTTACAAGTTTTCCTTCGTACATTAAATTTAGCATTAGCAACTGTTCTTTATTAGTTTACTGAGTTAACTATTGGCATTCTTACATGTATTACCTTTGTTGACCTTTGAATAGACATGTGACTTGTTTACACTTAGTCGATGATACATGTTTGCATGATAATGTATTGGTGAATGATCTTTGCACAAGAACTCTAATTGGTGGATGGTTATGATATCTCTTAAAGTATTGTTATTGGTTACACATTTCCATAATACATGCTTATGATATTTCATGTGATGATCTTGCATTGACCTTACACTTTCATTGAATAATTTATGATGAATCCCAACACAATTGTTGATTCTTTGATCATATACTTTCTCTAATTTGCATCTCTACCAACATCAAATGATTAATTGTTGTGTTATCTTCATTTGACTCCATTTCAACACTGGTCTAACTAATATTTAAATAGAGAACATAGTCTTTTGGTTGTATTAGTTTTCTACATGTTATTACAAGGGTACTTCTCCTTGGAGGTTTTGACGCTCCGTAGAAGTTAGAATCGTGATCGAGGTGACATTGGATCACTTTTCTTATTTTTGCTTATCGGGAATTAGCCTTGCTAGTTAGCTCGGTAACAGATAGGTTTGCATGATGAAGGTACCCTCAGCATATGGAAGCTTGGGCATTGGAGCCCATCTACAAATGATGTGTACTTGGTGATACAAATGACCCATTCTATGGTCATTTGTGTATGATGTGACTCATGTGTATGGATGACCTTTACATTCCGCCTTGATACCCTTGACATGCCTCTTGGACATTGATGTGGCATGGCAATGCTTTTTGTATGAAGCCCATGGAGATTTGGATCTTGAGGACCATGAAGACTTGATGGTCATGTTTTGCACATGGTACCTTGGCCCTTGGAACCCACATAAATGATGGCATGTTGCACATGATAGCTTGATGTATATGGTTGATTGCTCTTAAAGTTCGTGCTATGATGAGTGCATGGTGGAGTCCTCTTCTTAGTTGACATGTCCTTGAGATATGGTTCCTTGGTTATGATGCACCCATACATGGTCATATACTTGGTTGAGATGCCCTTATGCCCCTTGCATAAAACGAGGCTTGGCATCTTACTCTTAGTGGTCATGATTTGATCATGGTTCTTTTGCTTTGGAGGTTTGGGCCTTGAAGCCCCGCACACATGGCACTTGTACATGATGTTGAAATCTTTACCTGATCGATATGATGATCATGGTTGCATGGGAACCCATACACATGGTGTTTGGACCACTTGATGGATCTTGGACCCACTTATGCATTCTTGAGGAGCCCTTGGACATGGTTTGAATTTGGAGACCACACTCTTGTTGAATGGATCCCACTTGTACTTGGTAGCTTGATGGATCTTTGCTTCGAAGTCCATATGAAAAGAAGCTCTCATGTGGTAACTTGGAAATTGAAGAATTAATGACTATGAAGCCCTCACACATTTATCTCTTAGAGTTTTGAGTTGACGTGGCAACCCCTCTCAAGCCAAGCAACTTATTGGGGCTTTAAGTACCATGGAGTAATGAAGTTTAATTCCAAAATCCTTGAAATATGAAAGTACAATTACTCTTTAAAAGAACCAAACTTTAAATAAAGATACACATGTGAAGTTTGAAGCCCTATCTCCTTGATTGGAGGGACGACCAACCCAATGTTTAATTAATTTTTTAAATTGAATTAGGCTTAGAAAAGGGCTTCAATTCAACGTTTTCCCTATTAGACCTAGGTTGGGAAGGCCTCAACTTTTATCCACACGAATTAGTATAAATATAGTCCATCCCTTTTCATTTGTGATGTGAAATATATGAATCTTTAAGCTCTGAAATTTTCGGATTGACTAAGGCAGTCATAGAGAAAAAGCAGTGAAGTTTTTGAAGTGTAAGAGCTCTGAAATTCGGACCCCCTTTGAGGCAAAATTTCGGTGGTGAAACATAGTTAAGGCAGAAGACTGATTTTCAGATTAGTGACTGTGGCAGCAACTAATGTTTGAAGTTTTTTATGCTTTCAAATTTTCGGATCAGTCTGAGGTAGTTGTAGTGCTTGAGGAGGATCAAACTCGAGGTAGATGAAGATGTATGAAGGATAGCTGCAAAACTATCTTGGCAAGTTTTGCAAATCAAGTTTTTGATTTAGCTCTGAGTTCGATGCTATGAATATGTATAGCTGCAGAGATAAAGCATCAACATATGTATGTGGATCTTGTAGCAGTGAAGTTGACTGAGGAAACCTTGTATAGATCAGGGTTGGGGACATTATGATGAAGGCTTACATACATAAATTTGACCTCTGCAATAACATCCGAAGTCATAGACTTTAAGCTCTGATTTTCGTAGCAGCCAAAAGTTTGATTCTTGAAAGAAGTCTTGGTCAATAAAAGGGTTTCTATATAAGATCTTTCTTGGACATAGTTGAAGGCTATCAAAAGCAATACATTAAGCTCAGATACTCAGTGATCTTCAAGCAACCACAATACAATTCTTAGGCAAGAAAACAAAGTTCCTTTTGATCCAATAAAGAAGTTTGTGGAGAATCCATAGGCAGGGAGGATAGCCACACTTTATTGATTGAATGACTTGATCTTTGTTAAAGACATCCAAAGTGAAGTAGCAGACAAACATCCAAAGATGATTTCAATTCTAATTGAAGAAGGAACAACACCAGTGAAGCCAACTTCAAGAAGACAAGACATTTTTTAAGCATTGAAACAAGAGTCAATTAAGGCATCAAAAATCAAGCTTAAATATTATTTTCAAGTCATCTAATCATTGTGGAAGCATCCGAAGGTACTTGACTCAGTAAAACAATAGAAAGGTTTCATCTCGGATATCCAAAGGCATTCCAAGGTCTCCATCAATATCAGACACTCAATTCATATGACAATGACAATTGATTTGACATGACAGTAACAAGTGAGCTTGAGCAACAATTGATTGAGTTAATTGTGGTGTGGGTATTTGGCAGTGATTTGGACAATTGACAGTGTATTGCAACTTTGGCAGTACAGTGACAGATTTGACATCGCAGTGATTGATAGCAGACAATGACTTGGGGATATTCTATTTGATACTTGTCTATTGTATTTGTATTCCTTCTTCGGGATATGTCAATGATGTAATTAATAATGTAAGAGTCAATGTAAACCCTAGGGCTTGTGTCGGATTATTATATTATGTATTTTTGACAAGTCGGCCCAGTCAGTTAGGAGAAGTCGGCCTTGTTGGGGAAAAGTCACCACAATGAAAGAATATAAATAGAGGAGGTCTCTCTCATTTGTACTCACTCATCTCAAATTCACAAGTTCGCATAGGAGAGAGAGAGAACTTCGCACAAGTGGAGGAGTAGCTGATTTTGTCTTGGGGTTTACTTTTGTACTTTGTGATTTCTATATTGAGGAAGATTTTTCCAGGGTTTTCTCCCTTGTGGTTTCCCTGAGAGAACTATTGTGTTCATTGTGTTCTTGTTGTGCTTGTATTTCTTTCAGTGATAGATTGCTTAATGTTATATGCTAAACAAGTAAAAACTAACATGGTATTAGAGCTGGCCTGAAAGAATACATTGTTCAGCCTCTGTAACTGCAGAAACTAGGGTTTCTTGTTCCAGGAACTCCCTCCACAGATTAGTTGAAAACGATAGTGCATCTAACTCGCCTCACTAGGGCGCATATTTTTGTCGAAGGAGATTTTCATTCTGAGAATTTTCATTTTTGGGTCCCCCACTACAGCTCGGGAAAATTAAGGCATCAAGTTTTTGGATCATCTGCTGACAGAATTGGGAGAAGGAGTACTTTTCTCAAATCGCCTTGAGGAGGTGAATTTGCTCATCCAATCAGATTTCCAAAATCCCGAAGTTGGAAAATTAGGGTTTCTCTAACAAACCCTAGGTCAAGGAAGAAACAGTTTTAAGAAGAACAACTTTTCTAGTAAGTCTCAAATCTATTATATTTCCATTTGAAGTACTCATTATTTCAAGATGACAAGCAATACCAAGCTTGATGATAAGCTTGAGGGAGCTGAGAATTTCAGGTCATGGAAGTATAGAGTCATGCTCATTCTTGAAGAACATGATACTACTATTGTATGTAGAAGATTTGTTACCGACATGCGAAGACAATCCCATCACCGAATGTAAGAGAAGGCTTGCAACAGAAAATGAGATGAAAGACCTTGGTATGATACATTACTTTCTAGGTCTTGAAGAATGGCAGTTTCTAGATGAGATTTTCCTAATTCAAGGAAAAAACACAGTTGAGATCCTAAAGAGATTTGGGATGTTGGATTGTAAGGCCATGACAACTCCGATGGTGACAAACTTGAAGCTCCTGAATGATGTCATCAGAGATAGTAGATGTCACCATGTATATATAAATTATTGGGTCATTGATGTACTTGACCCATACTCGACCAGATATATGTTTTGCTGTGAACACATTGAGCCAGTATATGGTGGAGCCCAAGAGTTTTCACCTGATTGCAACAAAACATGTGATGAGGTACCTAAAGGGTACATTGGATTATTGTTGTGGGGAAAATGCACCTATAGTTCAGGGGAGAAACTACCAACTTACGGTGATAAAGATAGACTTACAAGCATTCTGCAAGTATAACAAATAAATGAAGAGATTAAGGTTTAGATATGTAGGCACCTCATTTAGAAGGTTGATCCTAGCTTTGCTTCCTTTGCTCTTCAATGTTTATCCAGTGTCGTAATGCCCAGACCTGCAAAACAACTTGATACCTTTCTCAAACACATTTGACTACACATACAAAACTGATATTCATAATAGAAGAAGACATCAGATTATAAACAAACTGTAATCAAATATAAGACACATTAATAGGTCATATTTGGAAAGAAAAGAACGTCTGATCTTTATTGATGAATGAAAGCAAGTACATAAAGTTATACCTTCCTTCAAGCTTGGCACTTCACGAAACCTAGATTCAAGGTCTCCTGCTTCTGTTCTCCAAGGATCTCAGCCTCTAAGCAATTGTACTAGGGTTTACCAAAACTGAAGCACAAGAGAGGGGGATGAGGGTCTCCATTCCTCCAGCATAACTTTGTAATTGGGCTTGGTCCCCTCACATGACCCTTCTACCCTTCTTATATAGTCAATGAGGAAGAGGAAAAGAAGTTACAACCACTCAAGAGGTTTCCCAACCAACTTAACTTACTCGAATTTCGAGATTTTGACCAAAACAGGGGTGTACGCTACTCTATAGTAGACAAAGTCGCGTACACATGGCAATGGGCGCTACTTTAAATGAGACAAAGTCGCGTACACACGCTACTATGTCAATAGTGGAGTCGCGCTCATATTGAAAATTGGCCAAAAATAGGCTTTTCTGCTCATTTTCGGGAGATGGTTTGGTCTGGAAAAATGTTCCTCAGGGTCATATACATGAAATGGGTCAAGAATGAGATAATTTCAACCATTTTTAGTGTCCTAGATGACTCCTCCATCCACAAATGTCCTGTTGTGTGACTGAACTTGTTCTCAAGAAGTGTCGTCATGCGACCAAGGGAAGCAAATGTCGTCACGGACGGAGAGGTGTCATTTCAAGCTATAACAGATGCCCCCTAATGTATGAGGTCAGAGGGAGTATGGGAAACGATGGCCGAAATACATTATAAAAATAAAAAAGAGTTGAATCGTGGAGGAACGGAGAAACCAAGAATCATAGGCTCAAATGAAGTACCTGAAAGCAAAGGCAATGTCAGACAAACTTATCCTTGGGGTAACTATCCATGTTCAAATGGTGGAAAATGACCTCCAAGAGGATACAATAATGATCCAAATACTGATGCATATATCATGGCCACTAGAATACAAGCGTGGATCCATGAGGAACATAAGTGTAAACATAGCCACATAAATACAAGGTGGATCTATGTCAAAACTGGAGAACATAGCCATAGAGAACAAGCTGGATCTATATCTCATCAAGAGCCAAAAAGAGTGTGGCTCAGTCTTGCGCAACTTGGGCGATAACATAAATGAGGTGATGCTATTGAGGATCCCAAGGTCTTCATCCAAAAACAACCCAAGGTACAAACCTATCCATGTGAATAAATGAGTTGATGTCGAACATGAGAGGTATCGTTTGATTACCGGTCATTGATGTAGACCGTTAACAAACGCGAGGGTGTCCACCAATAATGAAAATGGAACCCAAGGTACCTAGTACATTCAAGCAAGTGCAAATAGATGGTCTTGCCGTCGAACACTTGAAGAATCCATCGGATAGGAGACATTGATGTATTACCATCTATCCAATAGCGAGGGAAACTGCCACTAATGACTGCAATCCCCAAGGTACTAACCGAAACTCTAAACTTCATTCCCAGAGCACAATGAGTTTAAGTCGATGGAAAGAAGTCCGTTGGAAGGGAGGCCTTAATGCATCCTCCATCATCCAACACGAGGGACACTCAACAGGTATGAGAGGATTTGGAGTAGGACTAAACACATGATGAAACATACTGACACCAAGGAATGGGCGACACATGAGGTCAAGGCAACTGCAGAATGGCCGACACAGGTTATATCCTTGAACAGTGAGCACGACACAAGAGTGACTTAGGCAGCTTTTAACACAAAGGGACCACGACGCAAGTCTGCAATGTAGGAGACATTAACAGATTCTCCATATGATTGTAAGACTAACCAAACGGAGGAGTAAGAACTCCGAGATCAAGTTTACCCTAAGGCCAACAATAGAACCCAACTTGTTTGATAGACTCAAAACAGGTGCTTTGTTCAAGGAGATAGTTGACTTGCTGCCATCATATTGAAAGATATTTTAACATTCTTCCCTTCCATTTCCTTTTTCATTTTTTAACGAGCTTGACAAAGAACTAAAGCATGCTCGACGGTATTTTCATATTTAAGGAGTCTGAAAAAACCTAGAAGAAAACTCCATCACCTATCCGTGGATTTTATATCGAGCCCGGATTGGTCTGTGCTTGGCGGTGTTTTCTTGCTTATAGAGTTGAAAAACTTAAACAGTCCTCTATACACCTATCTGTGGATTTTATATCGAGCCCGGATTGGTATGTGCTCAGAGGTGTTTTCACATTTCGAGAGTCTGAAAACCCTAAAGACGACTCCAAAGGTCCTTTTTCGTAAAGTTAGTCTCCTTCCCCGAAAAAGTGTAAAATGATGGAAGAAGAACTCTTCTAGCTCATACAAGAGTATACCTAGAGTATACCTTTTCTGTAAATTATCCACCAAGGCCCGGAAAAGGGGTAATTCTATACCTAAGTGGATGTGGGTTCAGTTATTTTAACGAGCCCGAAAAGACAACTATGCTCGACAAACTTTTCCTATTTAAGGAGTCTGAAAAAGGGCTTAAAAGAACTCCATAGGGATCTTTTCCGTAAAGGTTTAACGAGTCCGGAAAAGTAAACTCACGACCTCCTTACTGTTTTTAACGAGCTCAAAGGAGATATAGAAAATGCTCATAAGTTCCTTACTGTTTTTAACGAGCTCGAAGGAAAGGTGGAAGAAATGCTCATAGCCTCCTTACTATTTTTAACGAGCTCGAAGTGAAGGCAGAAGAATGCTCATAGCCTCCTTACTGTTTTTAACGAGCTCGAAGGAAAGGTGGAAGACTGCTCGTAACCTACTTACTGTTTTTAACGAGCTCGAAGTAAAAGAAGAATGCTCGAAACCTACTTACTTTTTTTAACGAGCTCGAAGTAAAAGAAGAATGCTCGAAACCTACTTACTGTTTTTAACAAGATCGAAGTAAAAGAAGAATGCTCGAAACCTACTTACTGTTTTTAACGAGCTCGAAGTAAAAGAAGAATGCTGGAAACCTACTTACTGTTTTTAACGAGCTTGAAGTGAAAGAAGAATGCTCGAAATGGGAGGAGACGAGTGTCAGGGACATGCAAAACTAGCTCCAAGCGCATGGAACAAAGCTATGCCTAATGCAAGGAACATGAGCAAGATAAGGACACTCAGGGTGTGTCTCCTCCAGGTAAAAGGTGTCAAATTGCAAAGGTAAAATGATACAGGGCTTAGCGGAAATGAGATTAGAGATGGAGGTTTATATAATGAGCTAAAAGCGTGGAAGCCGGCTTCAGGCTCATTAGCGCAAGCAGGATCATAACAGATGCATATGCAATTTGAACACAAAGATGGGAGCCTTATCAGGGACGGCCAGAAATATATGAGGAAGAAAGATATGAGGCTTCTTCTCAAAGTCATGGTAAATCTAAAAAGGCTCCCGAGCCTATGAGAAAAACTCAGCATGGGCACCAGAAAGGAATAAGGGTGCTGACTAGGGTGACCCATGTTAGGTAGGATCTGCTGTCGGACTGGTGCACAATGCATAAAGAGATGGCTAACACACCAATATCCAACAGGTTCGACCCTATGGCGAATTCGGATGGAAAAAGGTTTAAATGCAACATAACAGCAGGGAAGCCTAAACCTATATGCAAGGTTCCGAATATACCTGACGTGGTCGCACAAGGTGTCGAAAATGACTAGTAAGCAAGTATACATCCAGCTAAGAATCCTGTCTCCAAGAAACATTAGTACCAGGATCATATCTAAAACATATGTAAAGAAAAACCCAATACAAGTCACTGTGGTAGAAATACTTTCAACTTCACTATCATCAACAGCAGGCCTAAACAAGGCAGAGTTTTCGAATGAAGACTCTATGATACCCAAGCCCGAGGACTTACAATCAACAAGATCAACTTCAGGATGAAGATCAAAGTTGAAGGACATGATGGAATCTGCAGAAACAAATTCATCATCATGGGAGTTGAAAATTCTAGAAGCAGAATCAAACTCAGCAGGAACACCGATTTGCAGATCTATAGGAGAGTCCAAAGACTCAACAGTAGGAAGATTAGACTTTAAGGTCAAACCGGGGTTGGACATAACTACGACTGGATCAACATCCAAATGAATGGTAGACTGTACTATAGACTCTAGGAAAACTTCATCGGAAAGAAGTATATCATCCCAGATAGAACACATATCTAAACATTCAGATGGAGGTGTCACTTGGTCAAAAGCTGGGACCAAGTCTCGAGAAGGTAAGCATGAACTCAGAGACTTCTTCTCAGTAGCAGTTGAACTCAAGGAACAATATGCCACATAAGGCCCATGTGACATAGTAGTGCCTAATGATGAGTGATCAGACTGGTCTTCAGTTGGGTAATAAGGAGGATCAACGAATGCAAGCTGGTCGATGGTGACAATGTTTTCGTTATGAGGGAAATGCATCACACGAAAAAGCGTAGACACCACAGCATGCATAGCATAAATGTAATCACTCCCGAGGATCATATCAAAGTCTACAGGGTCCTTTAGAACCATAAAATCAACTAAGACTGTTTTTCCACCCAAGGTAATAGGTGCCTGACGGAGGAATCCGATCGGTTCACTAGGTCTTCTATCAAAGGTCAACGGCCAATTAACAGCTGGAATAACATTAGGGAAACCCAAATTTCTCCAAGCATAAGCGGATAAGATACTAACAGAAGCACCTTCATCAACAATGCATCGATCAACCGTATGGTTCCCGATATCAACCTTTATCTGGAAAGGTTTCGAAGAAGGAAGACGAGGTTCGGCTAGACTATTCCAATCAAAGGAAACGGTCCTAGGGCTTGGTAGGGGTTCACATGGCACAGATGAAGTGCCCCCTTTTTCAGGAATATCCAAACTGGTAATGCAGAAGACTTCAGTAGTAGGTGCATCAATCTTCGAAGGACTGATGGGATCAGTCGAAGATTGCATCGATTCAATCACTTCACTCTCCGAAGGAAGAGTGGGGTCGACCAAAGATTGCATTGGTTCAACCACTTTATCAACCAAAGGTTGATCTGACTGCAGGGAATCTATAGACAACTCAGGAACAGAGGTTCCTTCAGACATGGACCACACTCTTCGTTCCTCTGGAATGGTAGGGCATCGGTGAGTAAGGTGATCTCCCTTAAAAAGTTTACAAGGGAACTTTGGTTTCCGTCCTATAGGTTTAGACTCCTTTACAATGTCAGTACTCTCAGCATGACTAGCATTGGTTGATAGCTTGCCCCTAGCATGACTCACAGAGGCTGGTTGCTCAGAAGCAAAAGACTTTTGAACTAAGGACCACACTTTTTGCACTTCTGGAAGTACAGGGCACAAGTAAGTAAGGTGATCTCCCTCGCAAAACTTACAAGGGAATTTAAGCTTCTATTTGTTTGGTTTGTCTACAATGTCAACTCCTTCAGCATGACTTGCTGTGGCTGATCTGGTGTCTCCAGTATGACTCATAGGAACTGGTGACATGTCATTAATATGACTAGCAGTGATCAATGACGTGTCCTCAACATGACTGACAGTGGTTGAAGACAAACTTCCAGTATGATTTTCAGCGACTAAAAGTTTTCTCCCAACATGACATCCAGAGGCTGGGTAGGTGCCCCCTGCATGACTTGCAGAGGCAAGGTGCTGGCACCCAGCATGACTCACAGAGGCTGGGTTGCTGCCCCCTTGTTTTGGAATCTTCTTCCTATTCTTCCTCCGTCTATTCCTTTTAGACTGCTGGCTACTAGTATTGCTACTTTCGCCACATGAGGTAGAAGGAGGAGGAGAAGATGTTACTGGCAAGGGAGGCACAAGGTTCTGATGCTCTTGATTTGAGGTGCTCACAAAAGAAGCGTCAGGAGCATGCAAGGCATTCGGAGTGGAAAACAACCAAACCGGCAGCCCAATAGTGAATCTAGGAAGATTCAGAGTAGCCATTAAGGGAGTACCAATGTTTCCAATGAATGGAACAACACAAGGATCCCTCGGAACAGGGGTACCTTGATTAGCACTCGCTGGAATGCTAGACATGGTTTCCTGCTCAAATGAACAAGAAGTTCTCTAAGGCAAACTAAAAAAAAAAAAAAGTAGCACAAAGAGCACACCACTAAAAAAGGTCCTAGGTAAATCAAACCAGGCAAACAGATGCCTTCCGGAGAAGAGTCTGGGATGATGAGGGCCCAGAACAGATCAACGAAGGAAGAAAGACAGTTACCCGGGGTCCACAATACAATGACTAAGGGTGCAAGCACTGGAATCACCCAACCGCCCTCCCAAAGACCTGCAAGGGGTTTCCTCCCACATCTGTCTTAGGTACAGCAGATATACCCTCTGCTGTCACCTGTGTATGAACCTAGATTAAGATACTATGGATACCACAACACCGAAAACTCCTGGGGGAATAGTCACCGGTCGAATCAGAAAGCGTGGGCAGGGTAGCTAAGCTCGAAACTCGAAAGAGTCCCCAATACGCAATCCGATCCTGGCGTATGCTCGAACAGAAAGTAGGAGTATTCCCACAAAATGATCTCGCAATGACCTACTGCATAGATCCCAGGCAAGTTTTGAGTGAGGTGGGTTTACCTGTGATAGTATCACTACGATTTTTGCGTAATGTGTGATCTTGGGTGATTTAAGGTGTTTTAAACCCAAGATCCTAACCAAGACTAGTTGGTGTAGTGTAACCTAGAAAAGAAAATGTTGGTAGTTCATTTTATTAGGGTTCATTTTAAAGGTTACTCGATTACTCAAAAAGGTAGTGGGTGTGTGAGAGTGGTTATAGTAGAGATAGAGTACTGAAAATGAAAAACAAATCTTTTTCTTTTCAATGCAAGTCTTAAAATTCTGATCTAGAATGCATGTGCAAATGCAGTTTTTAATATTTCGAATGCAAAAAAGGTAAAAATAAAGTCTAAATGTACAAAAATAAATTCAAAACCTAAAAATGCAGCTGCTCAAGCAACTAGGTATGCAAAAGAAAACTTGTTCTTTTTGATGCAACGCACTCTAAAATCTTTTAAGCCACTTGCAAGGTACTCTATTCAGAAGATAAATCAAAATTCTTTATGATTTTCAAAGGTAAGAAACAAAAACTGAAACTACCCTACTATCAAAGCAAAGCAAATAAACTTTCAGATTCTCTTTATGAAACAGTAAAAGCTACCAAATGTGACTTTCAAATTCTTATTGATGTAAGCATGCCAACCATTGGGAAAAGAGTACAAAAACTACTTTTAGACCCAAACGAAGCAAATGACCTACGAAGAAGTATGGTTTGGTAAAGTCAGGTCTGCACATAAACAATGCAAACAAGGTCTTGAACAACAGCCAAAACACTTGAGCTTTCACTACAAAAGAAAAACTAAAAGCATAAGGGAGGATAAGAAACCAACCTAAAAGAGAAATTTCACTCAAATAGATACAAACAAGGTCAAGAAGACTCAAGAGGTTCCAAATCCAGTGGAAAATGGGGCAAGCAAGTTCAGTCAGACTCAAATTAGGGTACAAAACACCAAACAGGTCCACAACCCCCTAACTTGGGTCAACAAGCCCCAAAACTTTCCAAACAAGTCCAAAATGATCAAAAGAGGTTCAAATCATGAATGTAGGATCAGTACAAGGATGGGAGACCACTTACAGTGGTTTAACTCAGACCTAGGGTCATCAGGGACCCCAAAAAATGCAGCCACAACCCCCAGATTTGGGTCCACAACCCAAAAACTCAAAAAAATCAAACCCAGATTTTGAGCACTACTGTGTATGAAGGAAACTAGCGCTCATAGCAGTATGGGCGCTACTGTGCAAAGGAAAAGTAGCGTATGGGCGCTACTGTGTGGTACAAACAGTAGCGTACAGGTGGAAAAAGTTGAAAAAATGGGGTTAAAACCACCACACCCTGGTCCACAAGGGTTTGCAAGGGCTGGGAAGGGTCTGTAAGAGCCAAGAAGGGTCAAACGGAGCCTACTAACTGATCCTAATCAAGAAAATGAACAAAGACCATCAAACAGAACTGAAGAAATGACCTTGGATACCCTTAAGCAATTAGGCTTTCCCCAGCGGAGTCGCCATTCTGTTGTCGGGAAAATGCACCTATAGTTCAGAGGAGAAACTACCAACTTACGGTGATAAAGATAGACTTACAAGCATTCTGCAAGTATAACAAATAAATGAAGAGATTAAGGTTTAGATATGTAGGCACCTCATTCAGAAGGTTGATCCTAGCTTTGCTTCCCTCGCTCTTCAATGCTTATCCAGTGTCGCAATGCCCAGACCTGCAAAACAACTTGATACCTTTCTCAAACACATTTGACTTCACATACAAAACTGATATTCATAATAGAAGAAGACATCATATTATAAACAAACTGTAATCAAATATAAGACACATTAATAGGTCATATTTGGAAAGAAAAGAACGTCTGATCTTTATTGATGAATGAAAGCAAGTACATAAAGTTATACCTTCCTTCAAGCTTGGCACTTCACGAAACCTAGATTCAAGGTCTCCTGCTTCTGTTCTCCAAGGATCCCAGCCTCTAAGAAATTGTACTAGGGTTTACCAAAACTGAAGCACAAGAGAGGGGGATGAGGGTCTCCATTCCTCCAGCATAACTTTGTAATTGGGCTTGGTCCCCTCATATGACCTTTCTACCCTTCTTATATAGTCAATGAGGAAGAGGAAAAGAAGTTACAACCACTCAAGAGGTTTCCCAACCAACTTAACTTACTCGAATTTCGAGATTTTGACCAAAACAGGGGTGTACGCTACTCTATAGTAGACAAAGTCGCGTACACATGGCAATGGACGCTACTTTAAATGAGACAAAGTCGCGTACACACGCTACTATGTCAATAGTGGAGTCGCTCTCATATTGAAAAATGACCAAAAATAGGCTTTTCTGCTCATTTTCAGGAGATGGTTTGGTCTGGAAAAATGTTCCTAAGGGTCATATACATGAAATGGGTCAAGAATGAGGTAATTTCAACCATTTTTAGTGTCCCAATTGACTCCTCCATCCACAAATGTCCTGTTGTGTGACTGAACTTGTTCTCAAGAAGTGTCGTCATGCGACTAAGGGAAGCAAGTGTCGTCACGGACAGAGAGGTGTCATTTCAAGCTATAACAATTATGGACTCAGATATGCTTCATATAGTTAGTTCAGGTTGTACATGTACACAGACTCAGATTGGGATGGAAGTGTTGAAGATAGGAAAAGCACTTTAGGATGTTGCTTTAGTTTGGGATCAGGTATGATCTCATGGATCAGTAGAAAAAAACCTTGTGTTGCACTCAGTACAGCGGACGCTGAATATGTAGCAGCTTGTTCAGCTTGTAGAGAAGCAGTGTGGTTTCGCAAGATGTTGGCAGGATTGTTCAATGCAGATATTGATGCTACGAAGATACTCTGTGACAATTAGAGTTGCATCAAGATGACATAGAATCTTGTGTTCCATGATAGATTGAAGCACATCGAGATCAAGTTCCACTATATCCGGGATATGGTGCAGAAGGGACCTGTAAATCTCAAGTATGTTCCTATAGAGGAACAAGTTGTTGATGTGCTGACTAAGCCTCCGTCTCACGTAAAGTTGGAATACTTTCAAGACAAGCTTGGTGTGGTTCAGAGGGACCTCTTTCAAAAGAGAGAATGATAGAGATCCTGTCCTTAGGGACAAATGCCAGTGCTGGGGACTGAAGATTAGTACTGGCTGATTGATAGTGTTCCAGTTCTTCGGAACTGATGCTAGTCCTGGGGGCGGAAGATTAGTACTGGATGACTGATAGTGTTCCAGTTCTTCGGAACTGATGCCATTCCTAGGGGCTGAAGATCAGTACTGGCTGACTGATAGTGTTCCAGTTCTTTGGAACTGATGCTAGTCCTAGGGGATGAAGATGAGTACTAGCTGACTGATAACGTTCCAGTTCTTCGGAACTGATGCTGGTATTGGGGGATGAAGATCAGTATTTCCTGATTGATAATGTTCTAGTTCTTCGGAACTGATGCCAGTAATGGGGGCTGAAGATTAGTACTGGGCGACTGATAGTGTTCAAGTTCTTCGAAACTGATGCTAGTACTGGGGGCTGAAGATCAATACTGGCTGATTGATAGTGTTCCAATTCTTCGAAACTGATGCCAGTACTGGGGGCTAAAGATCAGTACTGGCTGACTGATAGTGTTCCAGTTATTCGGAATTGATGCCAGTCCTGGGGGATGAAGATCAGTACTGGCTGATTGATAGTATTCCAGCTGATGATGTTGTTGACGAGGATGTTCTGGCAGAGGATGTTCTTGTTGATGGTGTTTCTCATCCAACAGAAGATGTTCCAGCTGATGATGCTGTTGATGAGGATGTTCCAGCAAAGGATATTCCAACTGATGGTGTTGTTGGAGGTTGCTGATCCAGTAGAAGATGTTCCAGCTGATGACGTTGCTGATGAGGATGTTCCAGCAGAGGATGTTCCGGATGACTATGTTGCTGATCGAACATAGGATGTTGTTGATGATGATACATAGGATGCTGCTGATGATGATATTCCAGGAGATGATGACGATGATGTTGACGATGTTGATGATGACATTCCAACAGACGTTAATGATGCTACTCTAGCAGATGATACCTCAGATAGATGATGATCCAAAATCTTCCTACGTAATATAGAGATTCACATGTCAGTGGTGCAACTATTGATGTTACCCACAGAATACCTTCCTAGTTACGAGGGAGTCTTAAAAGAGTGTAACTGTGGAAGATATTATATTTGATACTTGTCTATTGTATTTGTATTCCTCCTTCGGGAGATGTCATTGATGTAATTAATAATGTAAGTCATTGAAAGAGTCAAAGTAAACCCTAGGTCTCGTGTCTGCCTAGAAGAACCCATAAGAGATTATTATATTATTTATTTGACAAGTCGGCCAAGTCAGTAATGAGAAGTCGGCCTTGTTGGGGAAAATTCACTCCAACGAAAGAATATAAATAAAGGAGGTCTCTCTCATTTGTACTCACTCATATCACACTCACAAGTTCGCATAGGAGAGATATAGAAGTTTACACAAGTGGAGGAGTAGTTGATTTTGTCTTGGGGTTTACTTTTGTACTTTGTAATTTCTATATTGAGTAAGATTTTGTCGGGGTTTTCTCCCTTGTGGTTTCCCCGAGAGAAATATTGTGTTCATTGTGTTCTTTATGTGCTTGTATTTCTTTCATTGACAGATTGTTTAATGTTATATGCTAAACAAGTAAAAACTAACATAATTAACCCACTTTAAACAATTCAACCTTGATAATCGGAAACTGACTAAGAGCACTTGCAAAATCTTCCTTTCAGCTTTCATTTTTATTTTGCAGCATTGGTCTTTATTTGATTTAGTCATTTGTTTCAAGTTGATATGCTGGTAGAATAGTTTTCTTTGATTTTGCTTTTGTTGTAGTTAAATAAACTCCTAGATTTCTATTCTGCTATAGCTTATTCAACCTTAGTTTATTTTGTTAGGCACCACACCCCTTGGCTTCGCTAGGAGTTGGCCTAGTAGGAGGAGTCAAGTGTTAAGTGACAGAAACTTGACTCATGACTTGCCCCCAAAATGCACCTAATGGATTGAAGATTGATGCCACATTATCTGAGATGTGTATTAGGCGACACCAACTCCAATGGTACTCTGGATGAAGTCCAAAAGGCCATGTGCCATGTTGATGCAACCCAAAGCTAACTCGTACAATATCATGATGGTTTCCATGAGGGTCTCAGATATGCCCATATCATGAAGTCTCTGGAATAATGCCTCCCTTGGCATTGTATTAGACGCTTTTCGGAAATCTACATAGCAACAATAGACTTTCAAAGAGCGATGGCGAGGCTCCTCAATAATGGCTCAAAGTGTGAAGATATGATCAATCAATTGGTAATCAAGGAAGTACTCTACTTGTCCTCTAGCCCTAAGATTTCGTCTCTCTATCTCCTCCAAGAGCCATTGGTTTAAGACTGTGGCGTAAAGCTAAAAAAAGATATGGCCCACCATACAAACAAATTGTTGCACGCTCTTGTTCCACATAAGATTTATGTTCTTGTTGAGCTCATCTTAGGAGGTTCGAGGAGAAAAACACACACAAGCTGCTTCATGTGCTACTATGTGGCACTCAAATGTTTTAACTTTGAGAGCATTGGAATATTTTCCACTTGGTAACAATTTCTTCAGCCATAATTGGTCTTAATTAAGTTATACAAATGTTGAATGCTTGGAAAATGGTTGAAGGAAATGATGTCGTGTAGGCAACAAATGTTACAATCATACTTTGAATGTGGAGTTGATGTGTAAGATATATAACTATATATTGCAACTTCTCTTACAATATTTAGTAATTGTGAGAATAATCATCCCTTGTTATTGTTCATATAACCAAAGCCATGCCAATGGGAAATAAGTATAATATTGTCTAATTGTCGAGCTTTGCACTCTAGACTACATCATTCACTTTTACAGTTTGAACCTAGCAGTCTATCACCCAACTCAAACATATACCTTAGCTTGTAAGTGGTTGAATGTGCCTCCTATGTGAAAGAGAAGTATGAATGCTTTTTATTGGCATTGTGGGGTTTATGTATGTATATAGAAGAGTCGACATTGTATAGCTCAAAACAATTTTGTCCTTGGTCTAAATACTGAGAATGCATAATCAATCCAGTGCAATGTTGTCTTAAAAAAATTGGAGTTCTCATTCTTATCGTAGTGAATTTATGGCACTATGATTGACTATTGATGTTTCTTGGACGTTGATCTTTTGCAGGCAATTGAATCCGAATACACTAATATTTGTCAATGAGCATCTAACACTTGAACCCAGAGAAGAAATTATCCATGTCGTGAACCCATAGCATTCTAGCCTAGACAGCATGTGAAGAGGCATGATCTTAACATGTTTGCGATTGCAAAGACAAATTATTTCTACAAAGGTAAAACATTCATTTTTGAAGATAAATTCAAATCCAGAATTAACATCAAATTGAAACTTGCAAATAGTCATTTTGTAAGCTTACTTGTATTTTTTGAAGTTTAGTTGAATTGCATTGGGTACATTCACACTAGAAACTAACACCCTCCATTTTTTGATCTTGATTTTTAATTGTAACTTGCAAATAGTCATTTTGTAAGTTTACTTGTATTTTTTGAAATTAAGTTGAATTGCGTTGGGTACATTCACACTAGAAACTGACACCCTCCTTTTTCTTATCTCGATTTTTAATTGTTGAGTTTTAATGTTGAAGGGTGGAATTGCAAGAAGCCTATTATCACACAACTTGTAGTTTTCCCAAAAGGTGATCTTATCCAGGATAGTAGTGGCGTTGGACAACTAAAGAGGTAACCCAAGAGATGCCACAGTTCCCAATGCAGTTGATTGTCACACTAATCGAGGCACTCTTCACTTTAGATCTAGCCTAAGCAAGACTAAGGGGGAGACCCTAGCTAACCTATGAAGGCTAGCGAACCTACTCAAGACCTCCTAGGGAAATGTGAAAGATGAAATAAGAAGAGATCAAGAGTGAATAAATCTAGATCTAGGATTGATAAGTGGACCCAAGGAGTTAGGGCTTGGTTGAAGAGGCTTATGAGATGGACAAATGTTCAACCAAAGAATGATTAGGCCACTTATGGGATTATAATAGTAGATCTAGATATATGTAATGCCAAATAGAAAGACCCAAGTGGGGCCCACCCTTAAAATATGGAAAATGGTCAAAATGGGGCCCACAAGGTGAAGGTCAAAGTTAAATGGCACTAGGGGGGTTTCTACTCAATAGATCTATGGATTTGATGAGGAATAAGCAATACCCACATGATGGATCTAGCAAAATCACACCTACCCAACAAGTGCGACCTCCATTGGAGAGGCCCAGTGCCTTAGACGAGGGGGTAAATGGATTCGAATGCCCACCCAACTTTAGATCCAAGATATATTATCTATTATCTAGGTGGGTTTTAATTATTAAGCCCAATTAATTGCTAGATCTCACCAGATCTAAAAAAAAAAAAAAAATGAGGGTTTTGAGATATGAGGGTTTGAAGTGACCAATGGGTGAAATACATGAAAATGGATATGTACCTTGTAGATCTTACCTCAAATGCTTGCGGCTACCTTGTACATCGATGATCCTTGCATTTAGTTACAATTCCAAGCTAGATCCAAGTGATTCCAAACTAATCGTCCAAGTCCAAGGAGGAAAAACATCCTACTTCACCTACAAAACAAACTACATAACTTGAGATTTTATTTACAAATGAGCAAGATCTAAGCATGGCATATCAAAAGAAGTAAATCAATGGATGAAGCACAATTAAAAAACTCCCTTCAAGATGAAAACGTCTTGCTCGAGAGGGATGTGAGAAGATCCAACAATCTTCCTTCCAAGCAATTCACACCCCTGCAACAGTTCAATTTGACCTCCCTATGTAATTGTCAAAATCACTTGTGAACAACCAAGATGTCTAAAGCAAAAGATGTATAACCATGTACAAGAGCATCCAATCAAAGCAAGAGAAGCAGATCCACAAAAATAGTATTTTATTCTAGTATTTCTAGAGCCCCAAAGGTGCTTTTACAATAGGGGGGTATCTTCCTTAAATAGGAGGAGAGAGATAAGAAACCTAACCCCTTTATGAACAAGTGGTTGAGATGAAAAGATTAAAAAAATACAATCAATAGCTAAGATGAATATGTAAAATATAACATGGATCCACTCACACGGAGGGGGGGGTGGTGGTGTGCGCACTCACTAAAAGAAGCCCTAGGGGGGTGCACACCACATAAAAGTGACTAAAACATAAGTGTGCCACATAAGATGACAAGGACAAGTGACTAGGAGAACATGGTGGGGCTAGGAGGCTTTATTATCCTTCACTAGCATCACCCCATGGCACAATGATATAACATATGACTCAATAACATGTCCAAGTGACTAAATGATCAAATCCCGCCCCCCTCAATTGAGAGAAGAATGCATCAAATGACAACCCGAAGAATTTGTGGACACCGCTGAATGCTGCAAGCTGATCTTGAAGGAGTGGGATACACCATAGATGACCTCTGAACAAACCTCATGCCAAAACCTTGCCTCAATAGCCCAAATCGATTTACTTAATGACCTTTTTATTCCACCTGACAAACCATCAAAATGCTTGTAACCCACTAGGGGTAATATGGTAATAACAAGTGGCTGGACCACCCCTCTCCTCTGTAGTACCCTAGGAAAACATGCCTCATAAATGCTGCTGCTGGATAGGCCATTTCCTCATGGCAAATTGGCCAAAAGGTGGAAATTTGACAATATCATATTTGAGAGTGCCTGAAACTAATAATTGAGTGTCTTAATAGACTCATAAGGTCCAAATCTACTAGGGATGAGTATCCATACACCTTATGGCAACCTGTAAGATCATCTGTATTTTTAACCATACCCGGACAATAATAATATAATGGTATGGAAATAATAATAACGAATAAAAAGGTGCATCAACCATCATCTGAAACCTGTGTCCACTGTATGGAGCCATCAAAGGTGTATCAAAAGACCATATATCATCATCATACATCATCACTGATCCAACTCATCACGGATTCCAAGGTTGACCATGTCAAACTGGGTTTGACCAGGTCAAGACTGATCAAAATATGACCCAGGCGGGAAAAGCCGATTGCTACAAGTGCAAATGGTTAAGACATGCTCTTTTAGTCATTCTCATAGCGAGACTTAAAGCATTAAGCATCATTTCGATAGCAGTTAATAAATAATAACATAAAGTATAAGTTCAAATAATTATTTTCTTTACAAAAGAACCTCAAGGATATACTCATGCTGCAGACATGATCAATTTGCTAGCAAACGGTGAAGGTGAAAAGTGCAAGTCTAGGACAAGGGGATGACTCAACTGACTCAACACTGTGATACTTTGTAAAAGGGAAAGGGAATACACACTTAAGCATCTATTGGATAAAAAACACACAGGGAATGGCAGTGTCTCACAAATGGAATAAGTTGTTTAGAGTGCTTATTCAACCTTGGAAAATGTCTACAAATCACATCATTATATTTCATTTTGTTGGCCAATAGTATTTGTATTTAGCATATATTTAACCACTGCTTTCATTAGGGCTATATAACCCTTTTGGGGATTTTGGATGTGCTTAGAAGCACAACAACTAAAGTTTTCATCCAAGGTGCGTTTAGTTTCCACATCATTTCATTTGATAACCCTTTTGGGAATTTTGCATGTGCTTAGAAGCACAACTACTAAAAATTTCATTCATGGTGCTTTTAGTTTCCACGTCATTTCATTTGACAACCCTTTTGGGGATTTTAAATGTGCTTAGAAGCACACCTACTAAAGCTTTCATCCAGGGTGCTTTTAGTTTCTAGTTCATTCAATTTCGCAACCCTTTTGGGGATCTTGTATGTGTTTAGCAACACAACTACTAAAGCTTTCATCTAGGGTTTTTATTCATTTAAGCTTCCATAAATGATGATAATATAATTTGCTTCAGGTTTTAGCCAACACAACTCAGACAACTAGGGGGACTCTTTACAATCAAGACCAAACATCGGGGCAACTGACTAGAGTGATCAAGGTATCAAATCCAACTCACCAAAGGGTAAGTTTTGTTGCCAACTCAGAGCCGAGACACAAACTAACAGGGAGGCTATCCAACACAGGGGAAAAAGTGGGGAAGTCCTCCATATCACAGGCTGAGGTGTAAGTCATGGTAAAAACCAAAAGTGGGAAAGACAACAAAGGGATGGGGAAAGTGAAAGTGATGCCTAAGCTAACAAGCCATAAAAGGTGGGAATGATCATGTCCACACTCCTAAGAGGGAAAAACCAAACGAGTATAAACAAGAGCTTCTACATGTAAGTAATACAACCATTTAGATAATCAATAACAACCATATTCATTTTCTATAGATATACTGCTAGATCATGATTACTATGTATTAAGTCAAGCTATCAAAATGACCAAAAAAATCAAGATAATAACACTAATGCACATCATATACTTACTGGGCCATATACATGTATCTGCTATCTGGATCACCTATAACCACTGAAACATTGTTGCAGATACTCTGGGCACTTCTCTGCTCTATATGGAATAAAAGGTCATCTCGGTCATCAAATATGAGGTCAAGAGACTCATCCATGGTTTAAGGTCTACTGCATGTCTGATCTGGGGTTGCTTTGATGTGTGAGTGATCATAAGTAATACTGCTCATCATAGCTGATCTCACTGAAACTGTGTAAAGGAAAAGCTCAAAAACATACACTAAATTGCTTTGCAATCATGGTAGCTCGGCTATTATGGATGTGATAACAAATCCTTTTAAGATCTCATCCAATCTTTTAAATGGATTAAACTAAAGAATTATTAGAGTTATTAAACACTCTAATACTCATTTCTATTGATAATACAATTGCAATCAACAAAGTAACTCTCAAATATGTTTTAATTTGTTTGAAATATTCGTAAGCCAAAGTGGAACCTCTTTAGACTCAATCATAGTGCCAACATGATGAAATACAATGAAGGAATCAACATTTAGAACTAGTTTTTGTTCAGAACAAGTCTTCGTTTGAATTTGATAATGATTCCTATCAGCAATCAACACAAGATCAACTCAGTGAAACCACTTCAAAAGCAACTTCAAGTGAATATGGAGTTTATCATGAAAAAATTTAGTCTAATCTGTCTAAGCCAATCATCAAACCCTGGAAAGAAATTGGGAACAACAAACACAAAACAGGGATCATATGTGATAAGGAAGTTACTTTTCATATTCCAAATTATTCCAAACATATCCAGTTCCAAATTTCTAGATTCCTTTAAGAAGATTTATCTTCACCTATTCTAGTTTAGTATTAGAATTCTAATTGCCAACATTGTCATTGAATTAGTCATATGGATTATCGTTGTTTTGATCTCCATACTTGTCAGCATTGTGGGAAGCATAGTATTTTTTAGACAAATGTTCAATAGCAAAGAAACATACAAGATTGAAGATTTGATATGGGTAGATTAATTATTGTCTATGGTCATCAACAACGAAGAAGATATATCGGTCATATCGAATAATTTAGTCTTGAGTATTAATGCATTTTGAAATAGAAAGTCTTCCTGTTTCTCACCTTGTACTTGAAAAGGGGGAATATCATGGATTTACAATCAAGCTTCAAGTTTTGAATTTCCATAAGTTAGATAGATTGCTTAGTAAGCAAATTTCTACATTGTGGGAATAAGTGAGTTTGAAGCATAGCTAGAACTGAAGCTAGTAACCAATTCTTGAGCTAGAGCTAGAGAGAGAGTTGGAGATATAGCTAGGAGACCGAGTTAGAGACGTGTTCCAAAGCATTCATTTGTTTGTGGTCTTCCAAAACCACCATTTAGTAAAAAACATCAGCTTCTACTAGCTATTGTATTGTGGTCATCCTAAACCATTGTTAGCATACAATGCCAACTTTTATTAGCTATTGGTTTTTGGACATCCCAAAACCACCAATATGAAGAGAGCTTTAATGAAATTACATCTTCAACATCAAGGGGTGATGTTGGAAACCTAATCCTTAGGGTTATTGTTAGGCCACCAAATCATATTCTGCCACCTACAAGTGAGTATACTCTCCTCCTACCTTCATTTCAAAGCATTGTTTTTTATTTTTAATGGTTAATTTTGTTTTTTATTATGTTTTAAAATTTAGGGCTGCGTACTCGCGGGTTTCTCTAGGGCAAACTCGCGGGCATGAGAAAAGTGCATGGGTTTGTCACAAGTCAACTCGCGGGCACAAGAAAAGTGCGTGGATTTCTCACAAGTCAAATCGCGGGTACCCACCACTGTCCAGAGAGAACAGTCGTGGGTGCGGTAGTTAGAATGAAAAAACAAAAGAAACCAAAGTAAAAATGATTGAATGGATGCAGGATTGGTCTTAACATGGAGAGAGAGGGAGCATGAAGACATGGACAGGCATGCTATTGGAGATCCATTTACTCTAAGTGCATTAAGAAGGTGTGGTTTACTCAAGTTTTTTCGAACCACTAGCATGAGGGCACAAACACAACTGCTGGAAATGCTTGTAAATTACTGGGATGCCGACCAAGGTGTCTTTGATATCTAGGGAGAGATCCTTGAACTTACACTTGATGACATATACTTCCTAATAGGTTTGTGCCAAAGATGGGAAATGGTAAACCTGAAAGGTACATTCTGAGGAGTGGGTGCCCTGTCTGTACAAGATTAAATCAACGCCTATTGTCTACCTGGCACTGAGAAAAGTGGGAGTCAATTTCCGATCGGTTCAATCACGAGCTTCCCATTGAAAGTTATCCTGAGTAATTTGACTAGGATTGGGGGAAGCTCTGCACAACACTTAGCATCTAGAAACTACATGCAGATAGGCGTTGAATGCCTCCGAGGGGTTGTATTTGACTGGTGCTCAAGCCTTCTAGTGAGTATGAAACACTAACTAACCAAGTGCAAAAGGGGAAGGAATAAGAACTTCAGATACGGCAACATCTTATGTCACTTCTTCTTTGAGAGGGTTCCTGCCCGAGTTCGGGAATGGCCCTACCGCAGCTCAATCCTCGCGAGCCACTGATGACTCGATGGGGATATATCTTCCTACACCAGGGTGGTGGCAAGTCGATACTCTCATATTCTGATGAGGACTACTTAGCATGGTGGGGCTTTCAGGTGTCGGCCTTAGAGAAGTTTCCCTATGCAGGGATGGACTTCCGTGAAGATCCTGAGCTCCGTCTACCTCCAGGAGCATCCCGGGGAGAGATGGGTAAGGCATAGTTTTACTTTTTGAAATTTATTTCAATTTTAAAGTTTTTTATGTATATAATTTTTATAATGAGTTAGAGTATTGACAATATGGTTTATGCAGATGTGGGACCAGTGTGGCCTGCGGGACACCCTTGCACATTTACACGTCCGAACGAGCCTGGAGCAGCTGATGCCATGCTAGTGGGTATAGAGGGGAAGATGAGTCGACTAACTCATGACATCCCGACCTACAAAATCGAGCGAATGTCGTTCGATATGCAGGAGAACGTTGTGGGTGTTCCCTTAGCGCGGATTAGGATACTTAGGAAAGTAGCTAGACTCGTCATCTGTTACAGAGAGGCCATAGCTGAGATGGAAGAGGCCCCTCCTTCTCGATAGGGAGAAAGACATATCTATCTATATATATATATATATTGAGTCCTTTTGAGCCCACTTTTTTATATTGATATGACTCTGTGACATACTATTGAACCAAAAATCATATTTTTGATATGGATATATACTGTACCGATCTTATATACATGTGTGTTTTTACCTTATGTGAATGCTTAATGTGATTGTGTGATCAAGATGCCAATGTAGAATATAATTTGCATAAGAGTCAGCTAATGAACTTAAATGTCTTGAAATGTGTTGATTGTGATAAAATCAAAATATCTTTCAAGTAACTTGACCCTCGTAAACTAACAAAGCAAAACAGGATCCTGAACTCTATAGTCACCCATCAATTGAAATACAACTAACTGTGAGTCGAGTCGTACCTCCAAGTGTGAAATGCTGTGATGAATAACATCTCGGAGTAACTCAATGGCTGCACTGTATTCAGCTACGTTGTTCGTTGTAGGGCCTAGACAAGCACCTCCCAAAGACACGAGTTGACCAGACGATAAATAGATAACCCAAGTTGCTAAAGGCAACTGATGGGTGTGGTGACTAGCGCCATCCGCAAATCCTATGAAGCATTCAGTTGTCATCTGAAAATGCAAACCATAAGACACATAAGACATAACAGAAAAATAAAAGAGAAGACTAACTATACAAAACATGTACAACTATGATATAAAAAAAAGCATAGAGGCCTAGCATAATACTTTTCAGGTAGAGCCCATTTCTCGGCTCAGGCAACTTACACCCTTCATAATCGGTTAGCTCGTAGGACCCTTTCTTCAGAACATTGGAGACAATATACGGTCCAAGCCACATAGATTTGAACTTGCCTACCCCCAAGGGTTCCTTGTCCTGATCGTTAAGTAGAACAAGGTCTCCTTCGGAGAACACCCTTGGTTTAACAGACTTATCGTATTGATGCTTGACTCTACTTTTATGATCCTCGTTTGCTGTGAGCGCGTCGTGGCACTGTTCGTCTAGATGTTCTAGTTTAGCAAACATTCCTCTAGAACTGAAGTTCCAGGGAGTAGTTGGATAACCAACTTTAATGAAGGGATCTCACATTCAACCAAAATAGCCGCTTCTACCCCATGAACAAGTTGAAAAGGAGAGATCCCGGTAGCGGTCTTAACATTAGGCCGGTATGCCCAAGGAGTTGGATTCAACATGATGTGCCAGTTATATCGATTGGCATTGACGGTCTTTTGAAGAATAGTTTTCAACATTTTGTTGAACGTGTTATCACACAACTTGTAGTTGCCCCTAGTGGTATCCCATCCGGGACAGTAGAGGAGATAGGCAACTAAAGAGGTGACCCAAGAGATGCCGCGGTTCCCAATGCAAGGTGGGAGTCACGTCAACCGAGGCACTCTTTGCTTTAAGTCAAGGTGAAACAAGACCTAGGGGGAGACCCTATAACCAATCACAGTTGATTGGACCCAAACAAAGGTTTCTAAGGATAAGTAAGTGAAGAGTTACGGAAACCAATGCAAGGTTGAGTGGACCTAGATGTTAAAGTATGGTTGAAGGTGGTTTGGGAGATTGTTAGTGTTTCAACCGATGGATGATTTAGGCCACATAATTAGGTATAATGATAAGGTACATCACCATATGCTACACAAGTGGATCCTAGTTTCTTGGGATGTGTGAAATGGCTTTAAGTGGACCCACAAGGTGAAGCTAAGGGATGAAATTGGTACTAGAGGTTATGTAATGAGTAGATCTATGGATCTAAGTTAATTTTAGGAGTACCCATGTACCGGATCTGAGGTTTGACACAATTCTCAAGGAGTGCAACTTGCTTTGAGGAGGACTAGTGCCTTGTTGGATGGGCTAATGGGGTCAAAAGGTATGTCAAAGTGTAGATCGGGACACCTAGAGGTCAAGTCAAGTGGGCTAATTGAGATAGAATGGTTGGATCTTGCTAGATCTAGGTTTTCATGAAATGACCCTAAGTGGACCACAATCCCTTGAAACAAGGAATGCTACCCCCAAGGCAGATCGTCACAAAATGATACTCTAGACCTAGGTTTCAAGGTATGGACGTTCCAAATCCACAAAAATCTCAACCACCCACTTTCTCAAAGTGGGCAAACTCACTCACCCAAGGGAGTGCGACCTTGCTCAAGGAGGGCTAAAAGGGGGATTAAGTGGACCAAATCCACTCCAATGGCCACCAAACTGTAGATCCAAGTAGCTTATGCACCGATCTATGTGGGTCTATAAAATCATGTCAATCCAAGGGTTAGATCTTACTAGATCTGAGTTTTAAGGTGCCAAGAAATTCAAAAGGGGGTTTTAATCCCTTAAAACGTGGAATGATGCCCACAAGGTAGAAACCACCAAAGTAACAGTCTGGGGGTAGGTTATCAAATGTGTAGATTGGAAATCAAGTGAGATCTCACCTACCCATGTGCTAGATCTAACCAAAACAAGCCTCTCCAAGGAAGTGCGATTTGGTTCAAGAGGGCTTTTTGCCTTGAAAAGTGTGTCAATTTTAACCCAATCACCACCAAACTATAGATCCAACTAGGGGTGGATGCTATAGAGGTGGGTTCTTAAGATCTTTTCAAAAGCAAGGATAGATCTAAGTAGATCTAAGAAAAACCAAAATTGGGGATTTAATTAATTAGGGTTTGTGACCAATGAAGATAGAATGGATGAAAGAGGCACATACCTTGTAGATCTTACCTCAATTGCTTGTGGCCACCTTGCAAATTGATAGCATTCTCCTATGTGTATATTCAAGAGTGAGATCCAAGAGCTTCAACCAAAACGTCCTCCTCCAAGATAGCCAAATCGTCCTCCTCCTACAAGACAAGATCAAAGAAACATGTCAAGTAAGATGATTATGAAAATGATAGAAAGATGTAATAGAAAGCATCAACTATGTCACAAAGATACAATAATGATACTCCCTGTCACAAGATCAACCCAAGAGAGAATATGTGGATCCCTCCAACAATAACCCTCAAGAAATCGCCCTCCTCTCCATCAATTTGACTTTCCTGCAATAAAACTAGTAGAAGCACCAAAATCCACAATGATACATAGAAGAGATACTGTATACTCAATATGCAAGAGAATCCACAAGACAAGAGAAATATGCTCCATAAAGAAGTGTTCTATTCCAATATTCCATAGCTCCAAAGGTGAGCTATACAATAGGGGGTCTCCTTCTTATATACGATAATAAAGACCAAAACCCTATACCACTTCACAATACTACATCAAATGAGTGGTTGAGATTAAAAGATCTCATCATACAATCAATGGCTAAGATGAACCATAACAATATATCACATGGATCACCCAATACAATGATGATGTCATAGTATAACATAATCATGGAGGGTGACGTCATCCACTAGAAGGGGTAAAAGTACCAAAAATCCACTTCATGATGACTAGGACATGACATAATAAGCACATGGTGGGGTTAGGAGGCATCAATCCTTACTAGCTCATCCCCAAGGCACAATAAAATAATAAAATATGTCCAAGATAATATAAATGATCAAATCTGTCCTTAAAATCTGTGACAGACAAGCAGTAAAAGACCTCCTGTGATTGTTGTGGGCCTACCCACATGGTGAAAACTGGCTGGAAAATAGTGGGATCACCTTGGAAGACCTCTGTGAAAACCAAATGCCAAAACCTTGCCTCAATTGCCCAAATCGAATTCCTCAATGACCACTTTATCCCATTTTTTAACTGCCTCAGTAACTGTGAAAGTGCCAAAACTGCCTCCTAGGGCATGTGCGCTGTCCAACTGAGCCCACCAGGCTCTCCAGAAGGGGGGGTAAATGGTAAAAACAAGTGGCTGGACCACCCCATCCTCATACAACGCCCTAGGTGAACTGGCCTCTCATGGCCCCTGTTGCTCAGGTTGGGAAATCAGCCCCAAATCTGGTCAACAAGTGTAAAACTGCATCAATCACTGTCAGAAGTGCCCGGAACTGAAAGATGAGTGTCTCATTGGATCCAGAAGACCCAAATCCACTAGGAATGTGTACTCATACACCATGGGTTGCCCTATTGGGCCAGCTGTAGGGTCCACCATATATGGACAATGCATAATCTGCTGATCTGAAGTAATAAATAAATTTGCTGAACTGCATCAATCATCATCTGCATCATATGTCCATCATATGATATCATCATCAAGTATGTGGGACCATCAATCATCATCAATATGCATCTATACATGGCCCACATCATCACAGATCCCAATAATATACAACCAAGGATAAATCACATCAATAGACTAAGACATGTTTCTCTAATCATTCTCACAACCAAGCTCAAAGTATAACATCCATTCAGTGGCATTAATCAAGTTAGCATGTTCCTTTGTTATATAAAATTACTTGCACAGTAGTTCAAATGACAAACTCACCCATTGGACATGGTCAAACTGCTAGTGAAGGATGAAGGCTAGGAACAAGGTTGGGCCAAAGGTTTGACTTGTCTAACTTAACTCAAAAATACTTTGGACTGAGAGAAAGGGGAAAGCTACAAACTCCGTGCTGGACAAAATAACACAGGGAATGGCTGTGCCTCACAAATGGATAAGTTGTTCAGAGAGTGCTTATTCAACTTAGGCATCATGTCTACATCAAGTTGATCCAGGTTCATTAGGATCATTCAGTTTTATTTCATGGCCTTTTTGGCCTACATAACCCTTCGGATCTCAGGTGCACTGATAAGCACAACTAGTTGCAGCTTGTATCTAGGGCCTGTTTTTCAAATACATATAAGGTCAGCAATTGTTTAGATATATATTTTAAGAACCATTGCCTTTTGGACCTTTCTTATACTCTTCGAGGAGTATTTTTAGTTGTTCATTGCTCTTTCCCTTTTTAGTTTCCATGGGCGAATTTATAAGTTTCCATAGGTAGAACATGAGCTTTCAGTTTTAGCCAACAACATCTCAAGTGACTAGGGGGAGTTCGAGCCAATGCCAAACATCGGGACAACCGACCAGAATGATTTAGGCCTACAATCCAACTCACCAAAGGCAAGTTTTGTCACAAACTTAGAGCCGAGACACTGAATATACAGAAATGCAGTCCAAACACAGAGGTAGAAAAATGGGGAAGTCCTCAGTATCAGAAAGTCAAATGAGATAGGTCAAGGTATAAAGTCAAATAGGAAAGTCATGTATGGATGGAGTCAAGTGAATATGGAGCCTACACTAGCAGACAACTGGTGTCAGGAAAGACCATATCTATGTAAGGTGGAAAACCAGTGGGTTTTGTTAAATGACCTAAATGTGCAAGCAATTGTCCATTTTATGATTTATAGTTCATTTTAAGCAGTTTGCCACATCAAGAATAATATACCAAGCAGATGCTGTGAACATGACTAAATCAACAAGATAATAATCCACAGTCAGTGATAACATATCCATAGATCATACAACATCATCATAGTAATAATCATCATGTACCATCTGAAACACTGCTGCAATACATCTCTAAGCACTGAACTGAAACTGTATGGGATAAAGGGTCACATCGCACATCAAAGCTGAACTCTCAAGGCTCAGCCTTGACACAAGGTCTAACATAATTCTGAATAATATACTGCTCTGATCATGAGTGATCACAAAATGTACAATCATCATAGCCATGCTCTGAATAATGGAAGCTCTGGAATGTGCAGATATCTGCTAAGCAAGAAGAGTAGCCCTGCTACTATGGTGTGATAACAGAACGCTTCAACTTGACCATTCGCTCCCGGATAGAACGAAGACGAATGCTCCTACCGAAAACCTAACATAGTATAGAGTTTGGTCATCATGTTGTTTTGGAAGTGTCGACCGTGGTCTGTAGCAATCTCTTTAGGTACACCAAACCTAGCAATGATCTGGTTAAATACGAAGTAAGCAGCTGTTTCTCTGTCTGCTTTGACAATAGGCATTGCCTTGGCCCACTTTGTGAAGTAGTCGATGACAACAATGATGTGATGATGTCCTCTAGCAGAAGCTGGATTACATGTCATCAAATCAATCCCCCACTTGGTGAAGGGGCTTGCTGTATTCATAGGGTGGAGAGGAGCTGGATGTGCTCTCATCCTTTTGGTCAAAAACTGACATGGCTGACAGTGTTTCACAACTTCCATACAATCTTTAAAGATTGTAAGCCAAAAACAACCAGCACACAGTAACTTCTGGGTTGTTGCCAACCCAAAAAGGTGACCCCCATAGGCTCCACTGTGAGCGGCATTCAATACTATTTCATCTTCCTCTAAAGTCAAACAACGACGTAGAATGGAATCTATCCCATGTCTGTATAAAGTGTCATGTCTCTTCTACGCGATTTGTTGTTAATCAAAGGTTCTAACCACTCAAACAAATGCAAAAATACCAATACTAGCTGTCACAACAACCTACTTGGCTAATAGTTTGATTGTGTGTGCACTATGCTTCACTATTAATTTGTCGCTATTCACACAAGTGTCGACACTTGAAAGACTCTTATAACTGCGACGATGTACCTATACGTAAACACGTTAGTATAGGGCCCACTTCAAATACAAACCAAAAAGCATAACGATTCTGAACTACCACATTTGGGACACTTCCAAATTATATGCGACATTAATAATTCAATACACAAATATATTAAAGCTATTAATATATTGATGTTATGGAACATAAGACTATATTTTTTACGCTAATTAATTTAATTTAACATAGTTATATGTTATAACTATGTTACTAACATATAACCTATGTATTATTATTATTCTAAGCTCTAGGATTATTTTATAAAATACTTAGGCTTAAAACTTATACCTTATGCGTTCATGCTAACTCCATAAGATATCTCAACATAAAGCAACATTAATGAAATGGAAATACAATGCATTATATACATGTTAATGTAACATATCTACATTGTAATATAGTATATAGATATATATATTGCCCACGCGCTCCAAGGTTGACATAGTGTAAAAAACAAGGTCGAATACAAACCATGATACAAAATTAGTAAAAAGGAGTGCAATGTAATACACATATATGTATTAATCATAATATATATTATATATATATATAATATAAAAATGTGTGGGGGTTATGCGCTCAAAGGTTGACCTAGGGTTGAACCTTAGTTTCATGTGAAACCATAACACGTATCCACGACCATAACAACCAATTCCAACCCTTTGGCAAAGTTGTGATAACTCATATGTTATAACCTTTATATGTAATGGTTTTCACTATGAAATGTGGTGATTATGGGAATAACATTATTATGGTGTGATTGTGTATTGACTTAAAGCTCTGCTACGCATAATTCAATGTGTGAACCAATGTTTTAACCCCCGTGGGTGCCCAACTGGCAGGTGGCTCTTCTCTCGGCGACGTGGTGATCAGGGTAATTTTTAAGGGCGAAATTTCGCCAATTGGCTATTTGTCGGGCTTTTTTTCAAAAAATAAATTCGCTATTTGGTCATTTTTAGTCCCTAATATCGCCTATATTTACATAAAATATGTTTTTTTATCATAATATTTGCCAAAATTTACACATTTCAGTAGTAAATTGTATGATTCATATTTAATATTCGCCTACTTATCTATATACATGATTTTTTCAATCCAAAATAATCGCCTAAGATACTATACTTAAGTATAATATTAAAATCCTTAAAAAATACCCTGGTGGTGACGCCACTCAGCAATGGAATGCATACTCCTGCTGTAGCTAGCCCCAAGCTGGCTACCACACAAGGTTTCCAATCCAACATCCACTACATTAATACCCTGCTGGTTAAATAAATGCGCAGGTGGTCTTGACCGTCGATCACGATTCGAGTCACACAACTTGGGTGATACGAATGCATTGGCTCCGTTGATTCCAATAGAGTTGTTGGCACCCAAAACTATGGTGTACCAAGCATTAAAAGGATGGAGTAACAGGGCTCATAGGTAGCCTCCTCCTCTAGCTGGTTACCATCACGTTCATCCAAAAACCCTTGCTTGGCTATGAGATGTTCATTTTGATGTTGCGACAGGTCTCATAGAGCACCTCTGCTCTGAGCAGAGGGCTCATGCCCGAAGCAGGAAGAAAAGGTGCTCTCAACACGACTAAGAACACAGTGAGGCAGCTAGCTACACGACCACGTAATAGCAGGTAATAAAGAATGCTTTTATGCACTATTATAGGGTTTCGTTCTATTAGTTCAATGGTAAAATAGTGTTGTCGAATGACACCATTGTGGTTCTTTTGTGCAAGTAGGGTGCAGCCACGAATTGGACCTCGTGTCCAACTCAAACCCGAAGGTGAGTGGTTATACAACAACCACTAACTTTTTACTTGCCAGCTTTTCACATTAACTTATTACTACTCCAACTAATTTCCGTTTACATATTTTGTAAAACAGGTGGAAAGATCGTTGAGGGCGTGTTGGGCGGATCCACAGCTAGCTCCATGACTTGGCTAGGGAAAACAATCTTCAAGTGGCTAGATAACCCGTCCTCTCTTGTCCCTCGAGGGTAAACACCCTGACAGTTAGAGATGGGTTACTTAAGACTTGGTTCCATCATGTCTACAGCACGAAACAACGATGGCCCTCAGCCTTGCTCTCATGGTACATGATTGTGTTTAGTTGGTAGTTGTCCCTTGTAGCCTGTAGGTGGATGCAAGTAATGGATACGTTAATGTAACTATGAACAAATACATTATTTATGTTTATTTTTGGTTCAACCACATTAGTGGGTCGTCGGTTCTCAAACTTGGTTTCGCACTACGTTTCTCCCATGTAGGGATTCTGGTTTGGAAAAGAAATACGATAGATCTGGATTTTAAGGTTTTTGTTTTGTAAATAATGAATGCATTAAGTGAAAGCTTCTCCACCCTATCTCGGTGGGATACACAATATTGTTTAAAAGTCATGAATGTTTCCTGTCTTTAATTTCTTGTTTGAAAATAAATGAAATAGGGTTAATATAATATATATATAAATGCATTCATGTTTTGATTTCACACTGTTTAAAAGTTGTAATACTGTTTAACGTGATTAGATGGGTAAGAACACAACCCTCGTTGGCAAATGTAGATCAGGGAGTAATTACTAGGTTTTAAACTTATAAGAGAAATCGTAACATTGATGTTTCACCCAGCGCATACTGTTTAACTTCGCTAAACACCCATGGTCGAGCTTTGACCAAAACTCGTTCGGCTCCCATGCCGAAGCTTAAGGCTCAACCACGATTAGGTAAAGAACTACACAGAGGTCATGATGATCGTGGTTCTTTGGGAAACTTTGTTTCCAGAAGTGCTCCCCGAGTATAGGTATAAGCATATACTTAAAAGCTAGTTGACCTAGCTATGGTCATAAACATAAAATAAAACTCAGTGATGTTTGTTTTAATTTCTTACTGTGTATAATCATGGCGACTATACACACGGTGTGTAGGTCGTAGGACCCACGGTAAGAAACCCTTGTATAAAAATGTAGATGCATACACTTATTACATACTGTAACGTGCTTTCGCACTATGCCTTATGCACTGTATATGATTTGGTATAACGCTTATGGGACTTAGCTCGACCATTGGTAGAGCTCCTATGCTAAGAGCACGGCATGCCCTAACCCATATAAAATGCATTCGAGCATAAGTCCATGCATCATGTACATTAATTTTTATTTGTTTATAATTGCAATGGAACCCACATCGAATTCCATATTCAAATGTTATGCATAAACAGAGTTGGTATAAAGTTGAGTTCCATACAGGAAATAAAATAGCATACACACTCAGGTTAAAAACGCATCTGAAAATATTAATGCATTCTAATATTTATTTATTGATGACGATTTTGATAGAAATCCAATCAATATTTATACTAAAGTTTAATATGCTATTTAAATACCAATTCATCATGGATTTATAAACTCTGTCAATGAAATGAAAAACCACTCACTGTAGGTTTAAAATCATTTTAATCATAACATTTATGTTTATCTATGCAATGATAGAATAAAAATTAATTAATACAATGGCTGGACATGTAAACCTCGCGCTTTACATGGCTGCCTCTTTTCAGCCATTAAAATGAGAACATAAGCTCTGCTAGTAATAAGGATACGAGGAGTAAAAGAAACATGTCCTATTTAAAATATAATCAGCATATCCTTAGGGTAGAATATAAACAATGATCATTTCATGCTGCCTATCTCAGGCTTATAAATCATTATTTAAATTATATGTATATATGCCTACTACATAAAGAATGTGTCTATCAAACATAAACTATGAAACTGAAGGTGTTTCCACTAGATCATAATTCTGCACAATATACAGAGACCTAAAAGTATATCTATGATCCATAAACAAAGATCACTATAACAATATAGTCATGTTTAGATCTGATAAACAAACCATTCAATAGTAAATCATAGTTATACAACAATAAACCTTGGAAACTGTTTCATAAAATTTAGCAGATAAATACAACATATAGACTTATCTATATTCTGAAGACTAGTGGAACCTAGCACAAACCTCCCAGCCTTTGACCAGCAAGTTCACCTTGCTTTCAGGTCACCCCCGAGCTGAGTTCAAAGTCCCCTCTAGTTCAGAGTTTAGATTTTTATTATCCCTTAACTTTTTCCCCAAGTTATTTAGGAAATTCTTGTGGCAGCAGGAAACCCAACATCCAACTCAGTGCTCCTGAGCTCTAGGATGCTCCAGGGGCTTTTAACCCTCATCCATTAAGAGAATTATTAAGTCATAGCCTATTCAGAGTATTCTGTAGTGCTCCTGCAAGCTTGGGGTAGTGCTCCTACCTGAACACAACCAAGTGTCCAGGCTATACCCAGTTGTTTTGATTTCTCTTAATTTGGTCCAGTTTTGTGCTCCAAAACTGTGCCCCCTTTACTTGTCTTCATTTACTCTGATTATTGTTCTTCCTAGCTCCCATTTCTCTTGTGTGATGATGATCATGAGAATGTTAATAATGAAGTGTTTGAATGAGTTTCACTTTTTATTCTCTTAGGTGTGAATTCTCCCATTTTGTTATTTCTTTTATTTCATTATTCTCTCAAATATTTTCTTTAGAGTTTTCCATTTTCTCCAATAATAATTTCTCATTATTATTTTAATTGGTATTTTCCCTCAAACCCATAGGGGACTGTGACTCCCATCTCATTAATGTGCTGGTCCACATGATTATTAGAAATCAATTTCTCAAATTTCTAATGTCATCTAAGTAAGATGAAATAATACTTAGCAAAATATAAAAGGGGTTAAAGTCCAGCATTTGGGGTATTACATAAAGTATCAGAGATGATGATATAATTCCTTGCATGATTTTTCAATTTTCGTCGTTTATCCCTTGAAAAGGTAGGACCCCTCAAATTCTCGAGATATACTAAAATATCTCCATACCATGGGCCAAAAGATGCAATAAGAAAGATGTGTTCATCCGAGAATGATGACTCTTCCTCATTGTTCACTACGTTATTATATTTTGAGCATAAAGTTAATAGATCTAGGATCTTAACTGAAAGAACAACATGTACATCATATCAAGCATAAGAGACAAGAGACAAGAGGCACAAAACATTTCACCGCAGAAAACCAAGAAGGTGAAAAATCCCGCAACTTCCTCAGAGATAGAGTAAGCATCAATACAAAGATCACCATGATCAAACCCAAGAGATAGATATCTTTAGTAGCATGCTCTTCCTCCACTTGTGCGCACCGTTCTCTTCCCTCACTAATTCGAAGTGAGTGAATGAGACAATGTGTAAAATGAGAGAGTCACACTCTCTATTTATACACTAACCTGACTTGACCTTTACTCAAGTAGGTCGGCCCCAACTTAACCACTTAACATAATGCTGACTGGGTCGACCCCTACTAGGGTGGTCTAATAAGCCTTTGACCCACATGACTCATACAGAGCTGACCCCATCAAGGTGGTCTAATAACCCATCAAGTATAAGTTATGACACTTACAATATAACTGGCGACACATGCAAGTACAATTGACGACATTTCCAATCGGAGGAATAATACATCTCCATTGGGGAGACAATAAAGTACAATTACAATATACAAGTGAATATCTTCCAAAGTTACCAATACATCAACACTCTCTCTTAATTAGGAAGGTATTCTCTTGACACAAGTCATCAATACATATCGGCACAAGTCTTCAATTCTGGAGCTGGATCATCGTCACTGCTGCTGCTATCTCAATCAATCTCCAATATACTCGTCATAGGAAGTTCTACAGAGCCAGCCCTTTTTCATGCTGGATGTAGGCCTAGATTCCATGTAGGTCTTCATCATCTCTGCGAGCAAGCCATCAAGTAGGTACACCTTAGGACTGATTATACTGCCTCTGCAAAACCTGCAAGATCTCCCAGGACTGATTACACTGCCTCTGCAAAACCTGCAAGAGCATCTTAGGACTGATTATATGACTCTGCAAAACCTGTGTACCATACTGTCATCTCATCGTCATTGTCCACGGAGCACAACCCAGATGCACATCACCCAACACTTACATTCATTGGCATGGGAAGACACACTTCAACCATCTGTGAAAGGCTCAGCACTTATATATACGCGATGGGAAGACACATTTCAACCATGCGAGAATGGCATCGCACTTATATCCATAGCCATGGGAAGACACACTTCAACCATGCTAGGAATGGCACAACACTTATATACCAGCCATGGGAAGACACACTTCAACCATGCTCGAATGGAACAGCTCTTACATGACATCCATGGGAAGACACACTTCAACCATGCTCGAATGGCATAGATATTACATCAACGACCATGGGAAGACACACTTCAACCATGTCGAAATGGCCCCAGCCCTTATATCTGCACCATGGGAGGACATACCTACCACCATGTGAAAATGGCTCATGTGCATCTGTGTCTCCGGACTCATCACTTCCACTTGGAAGGAATCTCGATTTGAAGTACACCAAACCTCTCTCTGAAGTACTCAAACTTCACTCTGGCCAGTGGCTTGGTCAACACATCGGCTATCTGCTCATCCGTTGCAACATACAGAAGCTTCACTGCTCCTGTCTGCACCATATCCTTGATATAGTGGAACTTGATCTCAATGTACTTCGACTTGTCATGGAATACTGGGTTGTCTGACAACTTCACACAACTCTAGTTGTTGCAATATATACAAGTATCACTCAGTTGGAGATCAAACAAATCATACAATAGCTTCCCAAGCCATACTGCCTCACAACTAGCCAAACAAGCCGTGACATACTCTGCTTCAGCTATACTCAGTGCTACACAAGATTGCTTCCTGCTAAACCAAGAGGTCATACCGGATCCCATACTGATGCAACACCCCAAAGTGCTCTTCCGATCAATGGCACTGCCTGCCCAATCTGAATCAATATAACCCTCCAGGTTAAACTTCTGATTCGCATCATACATGAGCCCATAGTCAACTGTACCCTTCAGGTACCTCAGAATATGCTTTGCAGCTATCAGGTGAACATGTCTCAGATCTGTTAGATACTGGCTCAAGGTGTTCACCGCAAAGTAGATGTCTGGTCTCGTATTCGTCAGGTACAGCAAGGACCCAATCATTTGACGATACATCGTGGCATCAACCGGCTCAGATGAAGTATCGCACATAAGCTTCAAGTTCGATGCCATAGGTGTGGCCATGGCCTTGCAGTCCATCATCCCAAATCTCTTCAGGATCTCTACTGCATACTTCCTTTGTCCAAGGAAGATTTCATCTATGCTTTTCCATGCCTCCATACCTAGAAAGTAGTGCATCATGCCCAAGTCCTTCATCTCGAACTTGACAGCAAGCTTCCTCTTCGTGTCGACAATCAATCTATCCTCACCTGTTACAAACAGGTCATCCACATACATTAGTAGTATCATTGGATTGCCTTCCTCAATCTTGCAGTAAAGGTTGGAATTCACTTTACTCTTAGTAAAGCTCAAATTGGATTGGAAGCTGTCTATCCTACCATACCAAGTCTTAGGAGCTTGCTTCAAACCATACAGGGCTTTCTTCAATTTGCATACATCTGACTCCCTGTCATGTGTCTCAAAACCAAGTGGCTGCTCCACATACAGTTCCTCTTAGACTACACCATTCAAGAAAGTTGTCTTGACATCCATCTGGTGTATCTTCCACTTCATCATTGCAGCTAGAGCAAGTATTGTTCTGATGGAAGTGTATCTATCTACAGGAGCAAAAGTCTCTTCAGAATCTATCCCTTCTTTCTGGGAGAAGCTACGAGCTACAAACCTTGCCTTGTATTTCTTTGTGCTACCATCTACAACATGCTTGATCTTATAGATCCACTTGAAAGTCACAACAGACTTTCCTTCAGGTTTTGGGACCACATCCCAAACATCATTCTTCATGATCAACTGGTATTCCTTGATCATGGCATTCTTTTATTACTGCATCCCGAATCCTGGGAACTTCAGATTCTTCAATATCTTCAATAGATAGTTTTCTTTGAATTTCGTTTGTTGGAACAAATGTTGTAGTCCTTCTTTTGTAGGTGATTGTACATGATCTTTCCTACAAGTCAAATTGAATTGCATGATTAGAAAATTCTCATAGCTTACAGAACAAAGTCTTATACATAAAGGCATATGTCATACAGTCATGCAATTATTTTAGCCAATGCTTCAATACAACATTTATCCATATCCGTAACTTTCTAGATGCCTTCCATCTCTACCAGAACATTGTTAAGAGTGTGCACAACTCCCAACATGTCAGCAAAAAGGTTTCATACTAGATAAGTAGCAATGGAATGTTGTAGAGTGCCATGGGCCACCTACCCATCATGCATATTAGTAGTATACTATTCATTAATGCAAATATCCTAATATGCATAATACACATCTTAAATCTAGGAACATAAGTATGTACATAACTGAACAACATCATTTAAGTAATCATATATATAATAAACGACAATTCAAATATTTATCTTTGTTTAGTTGTTGGTTGGACTCCCTCTCAATCTTTGCTTTCTGGAGTGTGCTCCCTCTTGATCTTTGCTTCCTTGCAGGAACAATTGGAGTGTGCTCCTTCTTGATCTTTGCTTCATGGATTACCTGTCCTTGAACTTATATTCATCTTGGACCACTATGCATGCTTAAGTGTGCACTAGTGTCATGATTGTGTCCTCCTCAAGATCCTATACATAATCATACATTCATTAGTATAATCTCAATACTATCAAAACATTATGATTCTAAATAATCTTAAATATGTATGGTCATGATCATTTCATACATAGGTAATAAGTGTTAGTATTCAAGGTTTCAGGGAAGACTTATTTCACTCATGCATATTCTTATTTGACCATAGGACTCTTCTCGTTAGTCATATCATCAATCGAAGTAAGAAACATAATATGCATAAACCCATGATTTCCCAAACTTATACCCTCATGAATAATCATTATCAATCATGCAAAATATACTTATATAAGATATCCTAACACAAGATAGGATTTTAACTTCATATAGGAAAAACATACCTGTATTGTCATGCTTGCTAGTTATGTCTAACATATCCACATAATGTCTTCTTGTTCTTTTCAATGACTTGTGCTTAATAACCTGCATAACTCCTAAGTTAATCATTGTAGAACCAAATTATACATACCTTGTAAGTAGAGCTTCTATGTGATCCATGACTATGGATGAGTCTTTGTCTTCATGTCACCATGGTCATATGTTCTTGATCTAGAACTTGATTTGTACCTTTCATGTTAGTAGACAACATCAACCTCATACAACACCACAGTGCATTAGTACAATCATAAGTGTCATAACCCTAATCAATGAATGTCTTCTATCATTCACATGCATAGATACTTTTACTAGGGTGATAAGACAAGTCTAACATTAATCAAGATTGTACTAACCTAAATAATATGAAGACAAACATATCGTAAACATAACCATGAACATATTTCAACACATACCTGTATTTCCTCAAGTCATACTTGTCGATATTGCTTGTAGCATTCGTATGTAAGGCCTTAGCCTTATCTCCCTCTGGAACTAAAACTTCTTCACTTATGCAGGTGTTCAATTCATTCTCTTCTAGGATTAACCCAATCCACTTTGATTTGCTGAAACTGAAGCTGGAGTTGGATTAGGGTTTGCCAGAGAAACCCTAAAAATTCAAACTTTGAATTTCAATCTTCTGAATGGATGGAGAGATGTGGCTTGCTGAGCTGATCAAGCTGGTATACTTGACAGGACTCCAAACTAGGGTTTGATCAAGCCCACACTTCTGCCCAACCAAAAGGTTTGATTCAAAGCTCTCAACTTTGATTTTTTTTAGGAGCTTCCAGCAGTGGTCATAGACTTAAAAAATTCCAACTTTTGCAGAAGCCCTAATTTTCAATCTTTTCGATCAAAATCCGAAACTAGGGTTTGATCAAGCCCGACCTTCTTCCCAACCAAAAAATTCAATTTTGGTCTCCAAATTTCGATTTTGATGAGAAGCATCCAGCTGTGGTCTTCGATTCCAAGAATTCATACTTTCTCCGAAGCCCTAAATTCTCGCAACAGTGAAGCCAAGAATGAAGGTGCTCAAAATCCAATTCTCTTTTGACAGAAATATGCACCTGAATGTTTCTGGTGCATCTCTTAAATTACAAATCCACAGGGTCTAAAACTTCAGCTTGTGGTAGCCTGACCTATTATCTTTTCAACCCCACAGGTTTGACCTCAATTGGATTCTCTGAGAGATAGGTATTCCAAGTGTCGCAACATGACCTGTTTATGGGATAAAACATGAGAGCAAACTTGTACGGCGTTCCACGTGTCACTGGTTCAACTTCAGCCTCTGAAAAACTTACATGACAAACTATAGTCTGTGCTCTACCTATCTCTTTTTATGAAATTTCATTTGGAGCTTTCTAGCTCAAGTTGTGACATTTTTTCCTAGGTCACCTGTTTATGACTGAGATCTGGAGGAGGCAGAAACCCTAGATTGTACAGATCATAAATCACAAAGTACAATGAATCAGATGTTGTGCTTCGGACACAAGGTACATGGGGATGTTATCTATGACCTGTGTTAGCACTTAGATTTTATCCCGGTTGTAAAAGAATAATACCTAAGGTAACTTATTTCAAACCAAACTTTAGGTAGAAAACTTAGCTATTTTTTCCACCAGAGAGGGCTCTTTCACAAGATATATGTAAAGGCCAAAAATATATAGAAATACGCTCAAAATTTCTCAAAAGGATTTACTTGGTTGAAAAGGAAACAAGAAACATTGGGCATGGAGTCAACTTTTAAAATATTTAACGTGCCAGCAAGAGATTTATACCAAACAGATTTCCACAGAGGCAAGATATCAACCATATCATAGTCAATTTGATTTTGCAGGTGGTATAGAAAGAAATAATGATAGTCCATCAACAATAGGCATCGAATTAGGATGAATCCATTGTCAACTTTGGAGAAAGAGTGTATACTTAAATGCGATAAAATGAGGCATACCAGTATGAATCCCAATTTATTTCGAACATTCATTTAAGTATAGAAGAAGAACATAATGGAAGACATAAAAAAGAAAATAGACATGCACATATAAAAATAAGGGAAAAAACAGACTGTAAAAATGGACAACACATGAATCTCTGGTCTCAAAAGAGAGGTATTTCCACTGTACGGTCTTTTATTTATCAAAAATTTGACTTCAAAATATATCGTCTCTCAAAGAGTTTCCAACCCCTTCAAAAATGATTCTCATTGTCTTTTATACAGAATTCAGAAGAAGCCTGGCATAACTGCTTCTTTTAACTAGTATTTGAAAATGCCTTAACTCGAAAGATAACTGTCTTTAAATAATAGATAACTGTCTTCAAACAGTATTACAAATTTTTAAAATAAAAGCATCATTTTTGCCACTTGGCAAAAATTCTGAATGTATCTGTGAATGGACAGAATATTTTGTCTTTCCATATTTGTCCACATAGTTCCATTGGTCGACTGTGGGTAAATCATAACTGGCCATTTCCTTCACCAGGACTCGTATTTCAAGGTGACCTGCATAAGAAACAAGAGGAAGATTCTCATAGGTTGAGATCAACATATTTAAAATTTCAAAGTCTTCCGCAATTTTCTCCATTAAAATATTTCCTGTAAGCATATGATCCAACTGCTGAAACTTTTTGTGATCCATTCTTATGTCAAACAATAACCTCTTATATTCATTGGGAGGAATCAATTCATTCTTTTCATCCCAAAAAGCAGGGAATCCTTTGTTTATTAATTTTTCAAATCGCTTCTTAAACTTTATTACTTCCTCTCGTATATCTCCAGCTTTAGTTTCAATATTTTCAACATGTGAATATTTTTCCAAGATTCTTCTGGCCCATGTAATGACTGAAATTCTATTCATTCTATTCATTGCTGTCAAGTTTGCTTCAGTTAAACTGTTTAAGAAAGTTATTGCCCTCTGTGCTATTTCTTTTGGCTTTTTGTTTAAATTCTCTTTGACTACTCTGCAACTCTCAAAGGTGTCTTTGGCTACTTTTTCTTTGATTCTCATATAATCAAGATAAGGTCTTAATTTTTCAACTTCCTTTATAATTTGATCCCATACCATATGTTTGCAACTTTGCATTGCAGCCTGTCCTGTCACATGAGCTGCCAAACCTTTATTATTATCAGTTAATTCCTGATTCCTTATTTGCAAAGTTTTAATTTCCTTCTCTTTAGTCTCATTTTCTTCTTTGAGCTTTTGTATTCCCATTTTCAATTCTTTAATTTCGACATCTTTCAAACTTACCTGGGACATGGCTTGTAAGAGACCATCTAATCCAATTTTATCTTCATCTGTATTTGCATGTACCTCTTGCTGACCTAATTCTGCTAACTTTTTCTTTATTTCCTCCAATTGCTCTTCCAAACCAATTTTCTCTTTTTCCCAATGAACTTTTTCCTCGGTGAGCTTCAACATTTTTGCAGTAATATCCTTTATTTCATTTGACAGCTCTTCTTTTTATTTTTCCAGTACTGTTAGTTCGACTCCTTGGATAAGCAAAGTGTCTGGGATTTTCAGCTTTCGCCTTAACATTAGAATTGTATCATCTTTTTCTTTGAGTAATTTTGCTGTTGCATCCCCCTCTTTGTTTATCAAATCTATTTGTAGTCTTTTTATTTATTGTTGTTGAGACTTATTTTCTGCTTTCTCTTGTCTCAACTGGTTATTCAATTTATCCACTAAATTTTTCAATTTGTTTGCCTTTAATATCGCTCCCAAATAATCTGAATATATAACCTCTCCTTTTTGTCTGTGCAATAAAATTTTATCTGGGGCATTGATTTTTGTCAGATCCACCTTCATCTCTGAGATCTTATCTTTAGTAACAACTGAAAATTTTAAAGAATTTTCTTTGACATTTCTTCTAGTAAACAAATTGACTTCAGTGTTGGTTATATTTCTAACCTTTGGAAATAACTAACTGGTTTGCCGAGAGGATTCCTGTTTATTTTGACTGTGTTCATTAAATACATCCATCAGACTGTGTGGTATATTTACATCATCTTCCACCGGGGATTCTTTAATACTATACTTCTTTACCATGACATTTGGTATTTTGACTTCGGTTCTTCTTTCCTCTTCTGAAATTGCCATTAACTCTTGTTGCTCATGCATTTTCAATTTTTTCCCTTTTTCTGCTCCTTCACTTTCAATGTTCACTACATCTTGTATGGGTCTTTTAAACCCTACCATTGCAGTATTCATCGTGCTTTCTGCCTCCGTTGTTGCATCTGTCAATATCATTTCTAATCATGTCAATCTAAAATGATTTCTTCCTTATACTCCAGCCAATTGGCTCTGTCAGACATTCCCTCCATGATCTGATGATTCAATGCTTTGATGCGATGATCCATTCTCCGTTTTGATATTATGTTTAATGGATCATATTCAATAGCCATGTCTGTCTCAAAACCCATATCTTTTAATAATTTTTCTATATAAATAGCAACGTTTTTATTCTTCACTGTGAATGGGCCAAGTTTGAACGGATACTTGATATCTGTTGTTTGTTTGAAAAGCAAGAAATTATTATCCTCAACTATTAACTTCTGTCTCAGGAACTCCAAAGCGAAAACCCTTAGGGTAAGAAATGATGGTAAAACATAGGGTTTATGTTTGAAACCATATAACCTGATCACTGTACTGTCCTTTGACAAGAGCCAATCTCCTACAGCGTATTCTGCACTTAATTGCATACATGCTTGCGTTTCTGGTAATACTCTAGGCAAATTTTCACCAAAAATCATTCTGTAATCTCAGAGAGCATATAATTTATGTAATTAAACATGTTATTTTCTAATAACTTTGTTAAAATGATCTCAGGGAATTGTAACTCTTCATGACTGGCCACCATGATCATTTTCATCAAAAAGGACTGAAATATGAAATGCCTCAGAGTAGGGAAATTGACCATCTGGTCATGAGTCTTCTCGGTCAAGAATTCTTCAAAATTAAGTCGAGGAATTTGATTTTCATCAATCCATGACTGAATTGTACTCATTTTATACAAAAGGCTTAACTGAAACTCAGTTACATACATGTTTGTATCAAACCCTAGGATTAAAGCCAACAATGTCTGAACCAGCTAGGTATTTTCATCAAATAAAGTGATATCTATAGGGTACAGGATATCTGAAATGTTGGTTTCTGGTTTAAGACACGTAGAAAAAAACTTTTCTCTATCATCTTGAAGGGTTTGATGATAATATTCAATAACAAAAGTTTCAGAAAAATTTTCAGACTCGAGGGTTTGAAAAAATTCTATTTCTAGGGCTTTAATTATGACGGCAGGCTCTATTTTGTAAACGATTCTAGTTTTTCGACTATCTAAAATGGTTATTTCTTTTCTGGAATAATTCTCAGCACACCACGACACAAATTCTGGAAAATATGGGATTTGGTCCAGGCAAAAGGCTAACAAGGATGACTGGTGGACTCTGTGTATGCATATACCTTCTTCTAATAACTTAGACAACTTAAGTTTAACTTCAGCGACTGGTAACCTGATCAGTGGTTGCGGACATAATACCGCCGGGTACGTGTCACATTCTCATTGCTCCGCATCAACGTGATAATGGTATCACAAACCACTACAACACCGTGTGGAACCACCAAAGGATAAGACGGGGCGGGCCATAGCACGTGGCAGATGCAGAAGTCACAAAGGAATACATCACGTGTTGACATAAATTGGAGGGACGATATACATTGGGACAAAATCTACGGCCAAGATTCATCCGCATCATGGGAAGTGCGCACTCAATAGAGGAAAGAGTGGCTGCGGCAATTAAACCACTCTAACATGTGTCAGAAAATTGTTGATCCGCACACAGTAAAAACCGGAGAAGAAAACCGTTATTGGGATCGCAGATACCACCATGGGAAATAAAGGGACGTAAGATCTAACGGCTCAAATCAAAAGGCTCGTGATCAACGGTTGGATATAAAGTACATTCAGAAAGCTGCTAGAAAGTTAAGAAAAAAGGATTATATAAAACAAAAGAGTTTTCAAATAACAACATTTTGTATATGTGTCGCTGTTCCTGGAAGCTCTGAAGACTGGTGGAGATCAGCAATTGTGACAGAAGGATAAAGACGTGTCTATACAGGTAGGGTCTGGTGACCTGACCCACATTTTTAACGGAAATTTATTTGTAGAAATAATTTAAATAGAAACTGTACATGATATAGAAGTTTTTAAAGCTAAAGAAGCCCTAGAAGATAGAGATGGGGACATTCATGATACCCTAATCAGGTTACTAGTTGCTGAAGTTAAACTTAAGTTGTCTAAGTTATTAGAAGAAGGTATAGACATACACAGAGTCCATCGGTCATCCTTGTTAGCCTTCTGCCTGGACCAAATCCCATCTTTTCCAGAATTTGTGTCGTGGTGTGCTGAGAATTATCCCAGAGAAGAAAGAACTGTTTTAGATAGTCGAAAAACCAGAGTCGTTTGCAAAATAGAGCTTGCCGTCAAAATTAAAGCCCTAGAAATAGAATTTTCTCAAACCCTCGAGTCTGAAATTTTTTCTGAAACTTCTGTTATTGAATATTATCATCAAACCCTTCAAGATGATAGAGAAAAGTTTTTGTCTACGTGTCTTAAACCAGAAACCAACATTTCAGATATCCTGTACCCTATAGATATCACTTTATTTGATGAAAATACCCAGCTGGTTTTGACATTGTTGGCTTTAATCCTAGGGTTTGATACAGACATGTATGTAACGAGTTTCAGTTAATCCTTTTGTATAAAATGAGTACAATTTAGTCAGAGATTGATGAAAATCAAATTCCTCGACTTAATTTTGAAGAATTCTTGACCGAGAAGATTCATGACCAGATGGTCAATTTCCCTACTCTGAGGCATTTCAGATTTCAATCATTTTTTATGAAAATGATCATGGTGGCCAGTCATGAAGAGTTACAGTTCCCTGAGATCATTTTCACAAAGTTATTAGAAAATAACATGTTTAATTATATAAATTATATGCTCTGTGAGATTTATAAAATGATTTTTGGTGAAAAATTGCCTAGAGTATTACCAGAAATGCAAGCATGTATGCAATTAAGTGCAGACTACGTTGTAGGAGATTGGTTCTTGTCAAAGGACAATACAGTGATCAGGTTATATGGTTTCAAACATAAACCCTATGTTTTACCAGCATTTCTTACCTTAAGGGTTTTCGCTTTCGAGTTCCTGAGACAGAAGTTAATAGTTGAGGATAATAATTTCTTGCTTTTCAAACAAGCAACAGATATCAAGTATCCATTCACGCTTGGCCCGTTCACAGTGAAGAATAAAAACGCTGCTATTTATATAGAAAAATTATTGAAAGATATGGGTTTTGAGACAGACATGGCTATTGAGTATGATCCGTTAAACATAATATCAAAACGGAGAACGGATCATCTCATCAAAGCGTTGAATCATCAGATGATTGAGGGAATGTCTTACATAACCAATTAGCTGGAGTACAAGGAAGAAATCATTCCAGATTCACATGATAAAGAAATGATATTGACAGATGCAATAGCGGAGGCAGAAAGCACAATGAATACTGCAATGGTAGGGTTTAAAAGACCCATACAAGATGTAGTGAACATTGAAAGTGAAGGAGCAAAAAAAGGGAAAAAATTGAAAATGGATGAGCAACAAGAGTTAATGGCAATTGCAGAAGAGGAAGGAAGAACCGAAGTCAAAATACCAAATGTAATGGTAAAGGAGTACAGTTATTAAAGAATCCCCGGTGGAAGATGATGTAAATAGACCACACAGTCTGATGGATGTATTTAATGAACACAGTCAAAATAAACAGGAATCCTCTCGGCAAACCAGTCAGTTATTTCCAAAGGTTAGAAATATAACCAACACTGAAGTCAATTTGTTTATTAGCAGAAATGTCAAAGAAAATTCTTTTAAATTTTCAGTTGTTACTAAAGATAAGATCTCAGAGATGAAGGTGGATCTGACAAAAATCAATGCCCGAGATAAAATTTTATTGCACAGACAAACATGAGAGGTTATATATTCAGATTATTTGGGAGGGATATTAAAGGCAGACAAATTGAAAATTTTAGTGGATAAATTGAATAACCAATTGAGACAAGAGAAAACAGAAAATAAGTCTCGACAACAACAAATAAAAATACTACAAATAGATTTGATAAACAAAGAGGGAGATGCAGCAACAAAATTACTCAAAGAAAAGGATGATACAATTCTAATGTTAAGGCGAAACCTAAAAATCCCAGACACTTTGCTTATCCAAGGAGCCGAACTAACAGTACTGGAAAAAGAAAAAGAAGAGCTGTCAAATGAAGTAAAGGATATTACTGCAAAAATGTTGAAGCTCACCGAGGAAAAAGTTCATTGGGAAAAAGAGAAAATTGGTTTGAAAGAGCAATTGGAGGAAATAAAAAAAAGTTAGCAGAATTAGGTTAGCAACAGGTACATGCAAATACAGATGAAGATAAAACTGGATTAGATGGTCTCTTAGAAGCCATGTCCCAGGTAAGTTTGAAAGATGTTGAAATTAAAGAATTGAAAATGAGAATATGGAAGCTCAAAGAATAAAATGAGACTAAAGACAAGGAAATTAACTCTTTGCAAATAAGGAATCATGAATTAACTGATAATAATAAAGGTTTGGAAGCTCATGTGACACGACAGGCTGCAATGCAAAGTTGCAAACATATGGTATGAGATCAAATTATAAAGGAAGTTGAAAAATTAAGATCTTATTTTGATTATATGAGAATCAAAGAAAAAGTAGCCAAATATGCCTTTGAGAGTTGCAGAGCAGTTAGAGAGAATTTAAACAAAAAGCCAGAAGAAATAGCATAGAGGGCAATAACTTTCTTAAACAGCTTAACTGAAGCATACTTGACAGTAATGAATATAACGAATAGAATTTCAATCATTACATGGGCCAAATGAATCTTGGAAAAATATTCACATGTTGAAAATATTGAAGCTAAAGCTAGATATATACGAGAGGAAGTAATAAAGTTTAAGAAGCGATTTGAAAAATTAATAAACAAAGGATTCCCTGCTTTTTGGGATGAAAAGAATGAATTGATTCCTTCCAATGAATATAAGAGGTTATTGTTTGACATAAGAATGGATCACAAAAAGTTTCAGTAGTTAGATCATATGCTTACAGGAAATATTTTAATGGGGAAAATTGCGGAAGACTTTGAAATTTTAAATATGTTGATCTCAACCTATGAGAATCTTCCTCTTGTTTCTTATGCAGGTCACCTTGAAATGCGAGTCCTGGTGAACGAAATGACTAGTTATGATTTACACATGGCCGACCAATGGAACTATGTGGAAAAATATGGAAGGACAAAATATTCTGTCCATTCATAGATACATTCAGAATTTTTGCCAACTGGCAAAAATGATGCTTTTATTTTAAAAATTTGTAATATTGTTTTAGACAGTTATCTATTATTTAAAGACAGTTATCTTTCGAGTTAAGGCATTTTCAGTTACTAGTTAAAAGAAGCAGTTATGTGAGGCTTCTTCCGAATTCTGTATAAAATACAATGAGAATAATTTTTGAAATGGTTGGAAACTCTTTGAGAGACGATTTGTTTTGAAGTCAAATTTTTGATAAATAAAAGGCCATACAGTGGAAATACCTATCTTTTGAGACCAGAGATTCATGTGTTGACCATTTTTACAGTCTATTTTTTCCCTTATCTTTATATGTGCATGTCTATTTTCTTTGTTATATCTTCCATTATGTTCTTCTTCTATACTTAAATGAACGTTTGAAATAAATCGGGATTCATACTGGTTATGCCTCGTTTTATCGCATTTAAGAAACCACTCTTTCTCCAAAGTTGACAATGGATTCATCCTAGTTAGATGCCTTCTGTTGATGGACTGTCATTATTTCTTTCTATACCACCTGTAAAATCAAATTGACTAGGATATGGTTTCTATCTTGCCTCTGTGGAAATCTGTTTGGTATAAATCTCTTGCTGGCACGTTAAATACTTGAAAGTTGACTCCATGCCCAATGTTTCTTGTTTCCTTTTCAACCAAGTAAATCCTTTTGAGAAATTTTGAGCGTATTTCTATATATTTTTGGCCTTTACATATATCTTGTGAGAGAACCCTCTCTGGTGGAAAAAATGGCTAAGTTTTCTATCTAAAGTTTGGTTTGAAATAAATTACCTTAGGTGTTATTCTTTTACAACCGGGATAAAATCTAAGTGCTAACATTTTGGCACCGTTTCCGGGGAACGAAAGTGAAATTTTCCCTGGGAGAAACGACAGAGAAAGGTCAAATTTCTTGGGCAAGGAAATTTGAAGTAAAGTTGGTTGTAGATATTGCCCTGGCGACTTCACTTGTGAAAAATTTTCAAGGTTTTTTGAAGGTATTCAGAAATAGACATTGTGGCTACAAGAAGAAATCCCGGTTCACATTTCTTTTGAGGCGTGGATAATCCAGAAAATCTCCTCAAGACGGATAAAGGCAAAACAAAAGAAGGTATTCCTCAGTTTTCGAATATATTCCCTTCTTTTCAAGAAAATCTGTTTGAGGAAGAAAATATTGGTTCAAGTGAAAAAGTTTTGCTTAGAACTAAATCAGATTCTGATTTGAAAGAAACAAAAGTTGACCCAAAAAGTTTGTGGGACTATTCTTTAAAATCTGTTTGGGAAAACTTACAAAAATCTGAAAGGGCTGGGTCCAGAATATCCAAGGCCCAAAGAATACCTGTGCAAAGTCATAAACAACAGGTAGTGATTGTTCCACCTTATAATCCACCACCCATGGCTGCCAGATTTGCCCCATTGGTTTTGCCCGCTGCTTTACATGATTTGCCTCAAAATTATGGATAGAGAATCATTACTTTTGATAATGAGGGTAGTTATACAGCACAACAACATGTTGATAACTTTAGTGATTTCATTGATTTAGAAGAAATGAATCATGATGATGCAAAAATGAGGTTGTTTGCCCAAAGCTTGCGAGGTGAAGTCAAAAAATGGTTCAAAGCTTTAGCTACAGGATCAATTGCTAATTATGATGCTTTCACAACTCTTTTTATCGAAAGATGGGAAGACTAGAAAAATCCTTCACAGATGTTGACATAGTATAACAATCTGAAAAAATGAGGTTTTAAGTCGGTTCAAGAATTCTCTGCCAGATTTATGAAAGTTTATAACTCTATCCCTACAGACATAAAACCTCCAGTAGGAGCAACCAAGTTACATTATGCAGATGCTTTTGAAGGTGATTTTTCAAGCACATTAAGAGAAATAAGATCTACCACTTTGGCAATAATGATGAAGGATGCGGTGGAAGTTGAAGCTAATATGATGACTTCTAGAAAGATGAGGCATAGAGATATAGACCGAAAGAAAGGTAAAGAAGATAATCAAAATATAGCTTCTTCTTCTTCTTCCACAGATGTAAAATTTGAAGCAATGATGAAAACTATGGAGAAGTTGTTAGATAGGTTGGTGGTGGATAACAAAGCTCCGAATAAAGAACAAACAGAACCTCAAATCAGAAACCCTAATTTTAGGAGACCCTTTGTCCCACCCATAAGGCCAAGAGATCAGAGGAGCCCAAGGAATGCAGAAGAAGATCCAGTCAGACCTCCTTTCCCTGAAAATTATATCGCTGGGGAAGTTGAAGTTGGGATGGCTAAGAGTGATATTCACCATTGTGGCAGTTTTGATTCAGAAGTGTATCTGACTAAACATGAACATGATATGTTCCTTGCAGAAGGAGAATGTTGTAATTTGGAGATAGAAATTGATAAATACTAGATTGGTTACCAAAGCGTTATAAACGATCTTCAAAAAAAGATAAATCTGAGAAACAGAGACATTATAATAGACAAAGGAAAATAGTCAATGGGAAAATCAAAAGGATCTACAGATAAATCCTCCACAATTCAGAATGAACAGCAAACGAGAAGAAAAGAAAACGAGGATGTGCCAAAAGTGATTTCAGATAACAAGAAAGATTCAGTGAAAGAAGGTGATAAAAATTTGGTTCCTTTCAATATACAGAGTGAAATGTCAAAAGTTAAGATTTCTGTACCTTTCAATGAGATATTAAAGAATAAGGAATACAAGGAACAAATTTTTAAGATGATGCAAGTAGAAAATCGAGTGGAAATAGATACTTTGGAATTAGATGATGATACTCCTAATATCTACTTGGGTTCAAGAATGGAAGATAATAGTTTTGGGGAAATTTCTGCTTTCTATGTTGATTTGAACGTTCATGATAAAGTTGTGCATAATTGTATGTTAGATTCGGGAGCTTATCATAATCTGATGCCAAAACTTGTAGTTGAATATTTGGGATTGGAAATCCCAAGACCATATGATGACCTATTTTCTTTTTATTCAAGGAAAGTCAAATGTTTAGGGTTGATCAAAGATTTAACAGTCAATCTCAGTAAAATACCATCCAAAGGTATTCTCATAGATGTGGTGGTTGTTGATATTCCAGCAAAATTTGGTATGCTATTGTCTAGATCATGGACCTCGAAGTTAAAAGGAACTTTGCACATGGATATGTCTTTTGCTACTATTCCAGTGTTGGGGGTACACAGAAGATTATATGTTGAAAAAATGGCTGCTTATTTGGTAAGTGACTTAAAAGAACGCGAAAAGCATGATATATATGTAGTAGACACAGATTTGGGGTCATGTATTTTGTACAATGAAGTTGAATCCAAAGAAAAGATGGATTTAATCGAACATAAAGAAAATGAAAAACAAAGACTGTTAAGAGAAAAATTTAGAAAAGAAGGAACTTGGACAATGCACTTTGATGGAGCTAGGGGCAGAGAAGGAGCTGGTGCGGGAGTATGGATAATCACACCTAATCGAGAATTCTTGATGTTTTCTTATCAATTGAATTTTGAGTGTACAAACAATGTTGCAGAATATGAAGCTTTGATTCTGGGGTTGAATGTATTGAGAGATTTAAAAGCAAAAAGAATTGAAGTGTTTGGAGATTCTGAACTGGTAATAAATTAGGTAAAAGCTATTTATCAGACCAAACATCCTAAAATGAGGTCATATAGGAATGAAGTGTGGGATTTATTGGAAAACTTTTTCGATGAACATGATGTTGTTTCAAATCCCATAGTTAATAACACCGTAGAAGATTCTTTGGCCACTGTGGGAGCTGCGTTCAAAACCCCTATCTTTTCTAAAAAGAAATATGATATTGAGGTCATACACAGACCATCTATCCCAGACAATATCAAACACTGGCAGGTTTTTGAAAATGATCAACAGATTAAACGCTTTTTAGAGATGACAGATGAATTCAATTACAGGTCTATTGATGCAGAAGATGCTGGAGCTGCTCCAGATGAAAAGGATTCCCCTGAGGAAACAGAAAGGTTCAAGCAAAGGATTGGAGGTAAGGATATAATTCAGCTGAAGAATAACGTTATCCCTAGAGGTTTGATTCCTTTAGAAAAATTGTTTGATAAAAATGACGTGGTGAAAAATCCAAAAGTAGAACCTAAACCTGAGGATGTAAAAGATTACAATTTAGGTTCCGAAGAAGATCCCAAATTGGTAAAGATTTCAAAGAAATTACCAAGAAAGGAAGAGAATAAAAGTGTGGAGGTGATGAAAATATTTTCAGATGTTTTCGTCTGGAGTTATGAAGACCTGAAAGAATATGATGTTTCTGTTATACAGCATACAATTCTTATCAAACCTGATGAAAAGCCTTTTAAACAGAAGTTGAGACGAATAAATCCCAAGTTGCTTCCAGTAATAGAAAAAGAATTGAGAAACCTGTTTGATGCTAAGATAATTGTGTCCTTGAGATTTTCTAAATGGTTGGCTAACCTAGTACCAATAAGGAAAAAGAATGGCGAAATAAGGTTGTGCGTAGACTTTAGAAATTTGAACAAATTCTCTTTGAAAGATAATTATCCACTCCCGAAAATGGATCAGATTTTGCAGAAAGTTGTAGGAGCTGAAAGAATTTCTATGTTAGATGGTTTCTCAGGTTACAATCAAATTAAAGTTCACCCAGAAGATCAGGAGAAAACTGTTTTTACTACTCCGTGGGGAACATTTATGTATGCCAAAATTCCATTTGGTTTGATGAACGCAGGGGCAACCTTTCAGAGAGCCATGGACATTGCATTTGCAGATGAAAGAGACAAATTTGTGGTAGTATACATGGATGATATCACTGTTTATTCAAAGAATGTTGTTGATCACTGGAAACATCTGGAAAGAGTTTTTCTGAAATGTAGAAGATTTGGGATCTCCTTAAATACAAAGAAATCTCATTTTTGCATAGAAGAAGGAAGATTGTTGGGACACATCATATTAAAAGAAGGCATCAAGATTGACCCGGAGAGAGTATCTGCCATACAGAAGGTTGGGATCCCCAGAAGTAAGAAGGAAATTCAGTCATTTATTGGAAGGGTAAATTGGTTAAGAAGGTTCATTCCTAGTTTTGCTGAGATTTTGAGAAACATCTCTGAAATGCTAAGGAAAGACAAGGAAATTAAATGGACTGAAGAAGCAAGACAATCTTTTGATAATATTAAAATGGCATTGACTGAAGCACTAGTGTTAATTAGTCTAGATTATTCAAAGGATTTCATTATGTTTACTTATGCATCAGAACACACAGTACCTAGAGTATTGTTACAAAAGAACCAAGAAGGTGTGGAACAACCAATTGCATTTTTCAGTAAGATTCTGAGGGATGCAGAATTAAAATATAACATTATGGAGAAACAAGCTTATGCTTTAGTGAAAGCATTGAAGGATTTCAGGATATACATATTGCATTCTCATATAATAGCACATGTTCCATCAACAGCAGTGAAAGATATTCTTACCCAGCCAGATCCTAAAGGAAAAAGAGCAAAGTGGATAGCAGTATTATTGGAATATGATCTCAACATTAAACCTACAAAGCTGATAAAAGGCCAAGGTCTGGCTAAAATGATGATAGAAACAAATTGGGATTCTCTAGGTATGAATTTTCTTTCCGAAATTTTAAAAGAAGATATTCCAAATTTACAAGTAATTGAGGATTTCTCTTTATCTCCCTGGTACGCGGACATTGTGTATGTTCTGCAAAATCTCCAAGTGCCTGCAAATATGGAAAAAACCAGAGCAAGATCAGTGAAGTTGAAAGCAGCCAAATTCTGCATATTAGATGGAAATTTATTCTGGAAAGATCCAGGAGGTATTATGTTGAATTTTCTATTAGAGAATGAAGCACAACATATTATGGGGGAATTTCATAAAGGCATGTGTGGAGGACATCATTCATGGAAGGCTACAGTGAACACGATTCTTAGAGTTGCTTTTTATTGGCCCAGCATGTATTCATATGTATATAAAGAAGTTACCAAATGTCATGAATGTCAAATTTTTGATGGGAAAAGAGAATTATTACCATTTCCTTTGAAACCTATTTGAGTTTAAGCACCTTTTCAATGGTGGGGGTTAGATTTTATTGGCGAAATTAACCCAAATTCTTTAGGGTAGCATAAGTGGATTCTGACTGCTACAGATTACTTCACGAAATGAATTGAAGCCATTCCGACAAGAAACGCCACAGAAACAGTGATAATGAACTTTTTAGAAGAAAACATCTTATCCAGGTTTGGTTGTCCTAAAAGGATAGTGACAGATAATGCTCCAGCGTTCAAATAAAAAAAGATGATAAATTTTTGTCACAAATATCACATACATTTAAATCATTCCATTGCTTATTATTCAGAAGGAAATGGATTGGCTGAATTTTCAAATAAAAGTGTAGTGAGGATCATAAGGAAGTTGCTAGAAGATAACAAGAGGGCTTGTCACACTAAATTAAAATATGCTTTGTGGGCAGATAGAATCAGTACAAAAAGAGCAATTGGCACTTCGCCTTTCCGGTTGGTGTATGGCACAGAGGTAATTTTTCTTGTTTCTTTGGGTTTGCTAGTTATGAAATTGTTACGAGAAGTCGAAGAAGAACCAAATCATATGCAGAGGAGGATAAATCAAATGATAGAATTACACGAAGTTAGAGAAAAGACATACAACAAAACCCAAATGCATCAGGAGAAAATGAAGAAAACTTTTGACAAAAAGGTTAAAGAAAAGAATTTTCAGATAAATGATTTAGTTTTGAAATGGGACTCTATAAATGAAGATCACCATGGAAAGTTTGAACATTTGTGGAAAGGTCCATATGTTGTTACAGGATACCAAGGAGAAAATGTGTTTACCCTAAAAAATTGCAATGGAGAATTCTTTCCTGGAGGACCAGTAAATGGTAGACACCTCAAACATTATCTCTCTTAAAAGGACAAAGGTGAAAGAGAATTTCGTACAATGTAAATATTTTCCTTTATCACAAAAAAAAATAAAAATGATGATATGAACCTTGATTTGCAGAAAAATTTGAATACAGCCCAATGGATCAGGCACTTGGTCTACGATGTTCTTTGCTACCTCACAGGGAGGATAGCATCCCCAGTTGGAGCCAGTTGTTGACACTGTATTTGAAAATACTCAAACCCTAAAAGATTTATCAAAAATTTCCAAAAGAAGTGAATCTACTACAGATGGGTTGAAATAAAGGGTCATAATAAAAAATCAACAAAGAAAAACCTACATTTGCAATAGTCCGAAAGTAATTATTGAAGAGGTTAAGTCTTAGTGAAGTTTCAACGGCAGAGATGACAATAATAAAGATCAACGAATGTCATGTTTTCCCGCACCGCCCAAAAGATCGTTTGCAAACGTTGGTGAGCGGTTGCGTACATAATACTGCCAGGTACGTGTCGCATTCTCATTGATCCGCATCAACGTGATAGTGGTATCACAAACCACTACAACACCGTGCGGAACCACCAAAGGATAAGACGGGGCGGGCCATAGCACGTGACAGATGCAGAAGGCGCAAGGGAATACGCCACGTGTTGACATAAATCGGAGGGACGATATACATTGGGACAAAATCTACGGCCAAGATTCATCCGCATCATGGGAAGTGCGCACTCAATAGAGGAAAGAGTGGTTGCGGCAATTAAACCACTCTAACAGGTGTCAGAAAATGGTTGATCCGCACACAGTAAAAACCGGAGAAGAAAACCGTTATTGGGATCATGGATACCACCATGGGAAATAAAGCGACACAAGATCTAACATCTCAAATCAAAAGGCTCGTGATCAATGGTTGGATATAAAGTACATTCGGAAAGCTGCTAGAAAGTTAAGAAAAAGGGCTTATATAAAACAAAAGAGTTTTCAAATAACGACATTTTGTATATGTCGCTATTCCTGGAAGCTCTGAAGACTGGTGGAGATCAGCAATTGCGACAGAAGGATAAAGACGTGTTTATACAGGTAGGGTCTGGTGACCTGGCCCACATTTTTAATGAAAATTTGTTTGTAGAAACGATTTAAATGGAAACTGTACATGGTATAGATGTTTTTAAAGCTAAAGAAGCCCTAGAAGATAGAGATGGGGACATTCATGATACCCTAATCAGGTTACCAGTCGCTGAAGTTAAACTTAAGTTGTCTAAGTTATTAGAAGAAGGTATAGACATACACAGAGTCCACCAGTCATCCGTGTTAGCCTTCTGCCCGGACCAAATCCCATCTCTTCCAGAATTTGTGTCATGGTGTGCTGAGAATTATTCCAGAGAAGAAAGAACTGTTTTAGATAGTCGAAAAACCAGAGTAGTTTGCAAAATAGAGCCTGCCATCATAATTAAAGCCCTAGAAATAGAATTTTCTCAAACCCTCGAGTCTGAAATTTTTTCTGAAACTGCTGTTATTGAATATTATCATCAAACCCTTCAAGATGATAGAGAAAAGTTTTTGTTTACGTGTCTTAAACCAGAAACCAACATTTCAGATATCCCGTACCCTATAGATATCAATTTATTTGATGAAAATACCCAGCTGGTTTTGACATTGTTGGCTTTAATCCTAGGGTTTGATACAGACATGTATGTAATTGAGTTTCAGTTAAGCCTTTTGTATAAAATGAGTACAATTCAGTCAGGGATTGATGAAAATCAAATTCCTCAACTTAATTTTGAAGAATTCTTGACCGAGAAGATTCATGACCAGATGGTCAATTTCCCTACTCTGAGGCATTTCAGATTTCAGTCCTTTTTGATGAAAATGATCATGGTGGCCAGTCATGAAGAGTTACAATTCCCTGAGATCATTTTCACAAAGTTATTAGAAAATAACATGTTTAATTACATAAATTATATGCTCTCTGAGATTTACAGAATGATTTTTGGTGAAAAATTGCCTAGAGTATTACCAGAAATGCAAGCATGTATGCAATTAAGTGCATAATACGTTGTAGGAGATTGGTTCTTGTCAAAGGATAGTACAGTGATCAGGTTATATGGTTTCAAACATAAACCCTATGTTTTACCAGCATTTCTTACCTTAAGGGTTTTCGCTTTGGAGTTCCTGAGACAGAACTTAATAGTTGAGGATAATAATTTCTTGCTTTTCAAACAAGCAACAGATATCAAGTATCCATTCACACTTGGCCCATTCACAGTGAAGAATAAAAACGCTTCTATTTATATAGAAAAATTATTGAAAGATATGGGTTTTGAGACAGACATGGCTATTGAGTATGATCCGTTAAACATAATATCAAAACAGAGAACGGATCATCGCATCAAAGCGTTGAATCATCAAATGATTGAGGGAATGTCTGACAGAGCCAATTGGCTGGAGTATGAAGAAGAAATCATTCCAGATTCACATGATAAAGAAATTATATTGATAGATGCAATAGGGGAGGCAGAAAGCACGATGAATACTACAATGGTAGGGTTTAAAAGACCCATACAAGATGTAGTGAACATTGAAAGTGAAGGAGCAGAAAAAGGGAAAAATTTGAAAATGGATGAGCAACAAGAGTTAATGGCAATTTCAGAAGAGGAAGGAAGAACCAAAGTCAAAATACCAAATGTCATGGTAAAGGAGTACAATTATTAAAGAATCCCCGGTGGAAGATGATGTAAATAGACCACACAGTCTGATGGATGTATTTAATGAACACAGTCAAAATAAACAGGAATCCTCTTGTCAAACCAGTCAGTTATTTCCAAAGGTTAGAAATATAACCAACACTGAAGTCAATTTGTTTACTAGCAGAAATGTCAAAGAAAATTCTTTAAAATTTTCAGCAGTTACTAAAGATAAGATCTCAAAGATGAAGGTGGATCTGACAAAAATCAATGCCCCAGATAAAATTTTATTGCACAGACAAACAGGAGAGGTTATATATTCAGATTATTTGGGAGCGATATTAAAGGCAGACAAATTGAAAAATTTAGTGGATAAATTGAATAACCAGTTGAGACAAGAGAAAGCAAAAAATAAGTCTCGATAACAACAAATAAAAAGACTACAAATAGATTTGATAAACAAAGAGGGAGATGCAGTAACAAAATTACTCAAAGAAAATGATGATACAATTCTAATGTTAGGGCGAAAGCTGAAAATCCCAGACACTTTGCTTATTTAAGGGGACGAACTAACAGTACTGGAAAAAGAAAAAGAAGAGCTGTCAAATGAAGTAAAGGATATTACTGCAAAAATGTTGAAGCTCACCGAGAAAAAAGTTCATCGGGAAAAAGAGAAAATTGGTTTGGAAGAGCAATTGGAGGAAATAAAGAAAAAGTTAGCAAAATTAGGTCAACAACAGGTACATGCAAATACATATGAAGATAAAACTGGATTAGATGGTCTCTTACAAGCCATGTCCCAGGTAAGTTTGAAAGATGTCAAAATTAAAGAATTAAAAATGGGAATACAGAAGCTCAAAGAAGAAAATGAGACTAAAGATAAGGAAATTAAAACTTTGCAAATAAGGAATCAGGAATTAACTGATAATAATAAAGGTTTGGCAGCTCATGTGACAGGACAGGCTGCAATGCAAGGTTTCAAACATATGGTGTGGGATTAAATTATAAAGGAAGTTAAAAAATTAAGACCTTATCTTGATTATATGAGAATCAAAGAAAAAGTGGCCAAAGACGCCTTTGAGAGTTGCAGAGCAGTCAGAGAGAATTTAAACAAAAAGCCAAAAGAAATATCACAAAGGGCAAGAACTTTCTTAAACAGTTTAACTGAAGTAGACTTGAAAACAATGAATATAATGAATAGAATTTCAGTCATTACATGGGTCAGAAGAATCTTGGGAAAATATTCACATGTTTAAAATATTGAAGCTAAAGCTGGAGATATACGAGAGGAAGTAATAAAGTTTAAGAAGCGATTTGAAAAATTAATAAACAAAGGATTCCCTACTTTTTGGGATGAAAAGAATGAATTGATTCCTCCCAATGAATATAAGAGGTTTTTGTTTGACATAAGAATGGATCACAAAAAGTTTCAGCAGTTGGATCATATGCTTACAGGAAAGATTTTAATGGAGAAAATTGTGGAAGACTTTGAAATTTTAAATATGTTGATCTCAACCTGTGAGAATGTTCCTCTTGATTCTTATGTAGGTCACCTTGAAATGCGAGTCCTAGTGAAGGAAATGACGAGTTATGATTTACCCAGGGCCGACCAATGGAACTATGTGGACAAATATGGAAGGACAAGATATTCTATCCATTCATAGATACATTCAGAATTTTTGTCAAGTGGCAAAAATGATGTTTTTATTTTAAAAATTTGTAATATTGTTTGAAGACAGTTATCTATTATTTAAAGACAGTTATCTTTCGAGTTAAGGCATTTTCAGTTACTAGTTAAAAGAAGCAGTTATGTCAAGCTTCTTCCGAATTCTGTATAAAATACAATGAGAATCATTTTTGAAGGGGTTGGAAACTCTTTGAAAAACGATATGTTTTGAAGTCAAATTTTTGATAAATAAAAGGCCGTACAGTGGAAAAACTTATCTTTTGAGACCAGAGATTCATGTGTTGACCATTTTTACAGTCTGTTTTTTCGCTTATCTTTATATGTGCATGTCTATTTTCTTTGTTATATCTTCCATTATGTTCTTCTTCTATACTTAAATGAACGTTTGAAATAAATCGGGATTCATACTGGTTATGCTTCGTTTTATCGCATTTAAGTATCCACTCTTTCTCCAAAGTTGACAATGGATTCATCCTAGTTAGATGCTTCTTGTTGATGGGCTGTCATTATTTCTTTCTATACCACCTGCAAAATCAAATTGAATGTGATATGGTTGCTATCTTGCCTCTGTGGAAATCTGTTTGGTATAAATCTCTTGCTGGCACGTTAAATATTTGAAAGTTGACTCCGTGCCCAATGTTTCTTGTTTCCTTTTCAACCAAGTAAATCCTTTTGAGAAATTTTGAGCGTATTTCTATATATTTTTGGCCTTTACATATATCTTGTGAGAGAGCCCTCTCTGGTGGAAAAAATGGCTAAGTTTTCTACCTAAAGTTTGGTTTGAAATAAGTTACCTTAGTTGTTATGCTTTTACAACCGGGATAAAATCTAAGTGCTAACAACCTGTATAATTTTCAGATCTTGAACCTTTGCTAAAATAGATTTATAGCAAAAGTGACACAATGATTTGTTTTTTCTATATCAAGCCCTAGCTTCCAATTTGTCGCAAGTGCAACAAGTCTTATAAATGCCATATCATGCCTTCTTTCAGGCTAGCTCTGATCCCATGTTATATTTTGAGCATAAATTTAATATATCTAGGATCTTAACTGAAAGAAGAACATGTATAGCATATCAAGCATAAGAGACAAGACACAAAACATTTCACCGGGGAAAACCAAGAAGGTGAAAAACCCTGCAACTTTCTCAGAGATAGAATAAGCATCAATACAAGGATCACCATGATCAAACCCAAGAGATTGATATATTCAACAGCATGCTCCTCCTCCAGTTATGCGCACCCTTCTCTTCTCTCACTAATTCGAAGTGAGTGAATGAGACAATGTGTAAAATGAGAGAGTCACACTCTCTATTTATACACTAACTTGACTTGACCTTTACTCAACTAGGTCGGCCCCAACTTAACCACTTAACATAATGCTGACTGGGCCGACCCCTACTAGGGTGGTCTAATAACCCTTTGACCCACATGACTCATACAGAGCTGACCCCATCAAGGTGGTCTAATAACCCATCAAGTATAAGTTACGACACTTACAATATAACTTGCGACACATGCAAGTACAACTGACGACACTTCCAATTGGAGAAATAATACATCTCCGTTCGGGATACAATAAAGTACAATTACAATATACAAGTGAATATCTTCCAAAGTTACAAATACATCAAAATACGTCAATAGGAAATTCAGAGATAAGCTCAACGAAAACAAGTGACTTCTTTGACTTAGCCGATTGAAAACTAGGTCAAATTCTTGCAAGATGACAATCCATTTATTAAATTTCTCACTGATGATGCGTCGGGTTAGAACATATTGAAATGGATTGACCTCTATGATCATTGTAGTACTCCGTAACAAAATGTAGTGGCGCAGCCTCTGAACGACATGGACGACAGCTAATGCCAACTTCTCAACATAAGAATACTTAATATCAGGAGCCATTAATCCGCGCGATAAATAGTAAATGACATGCTTTTGGAGCTGGTCATCCTCCTGAACAAGTACTATGGCAATTGTGTAAATATATGATGCCAAATATAACAATAAATCCTTGGTATAATCTGGTGGGATCAACATGGGGGCTGATAGTAATTCCTTTTTCAAAGCCTCAAATGAAGTTTGATCTGTCTCGTCCCAAAGAAAATGGGTGTCTCGTTTGAGCAGTCTCATGAAACATTTTGTGATTTTGGCATAGTTAATGATAAAACGTTGTAGAAAATTGGACATACCCTGCATACTCTGAAGTTTTCGTAGGGTTCAAGGAGGAGACAAATTTACAATAGCCTCAACTTTTAGTGGATCGACCATGATGCCACGACTGGATACAATGAAACCCAGTAAACGTCCGGACTTGACACGGAACACACACTTGTTGGGATTCAATCGAATCTTATAGTATCTGCATCATTCAAACATGAGTCTCAAATGGTCAGGATGATCCCGTATCTTACAAGATCCCATTGGGAGATCATCTAGATACGGCTCAACTACATGTTTGATATCGTGGAAAGCGAAGTTCATCGCGCGCTGGAATTTAGCTGCAACATTCTTTAGGATGAACGTCATCTTCCAATAAGTGAAGGTCCTCGAAGGACAAATAAAAGCTATCTTATGTTGGTCTTCATGTTTTATTTGAATCTGGTTGTATCTTGAAAAACCATCCATGAAAGAAAAAATTTCATGGCCCGCACATGCATCGATAATCTGATCTATGAAGGGTGTGGGGTAGTTGTCCTTATGACAAGCTTTGTTTAAGTCTTGAAAGTCTGTACAGACCTGAATGGTTCCTTGCTTCTTATCGACTGAAACTGGGTTTGAGACCCATTCCGTCATATCAATCGGATAGATGGAGCCAACTCTAAGAAGTTTCTCAACTTCTGCCTTGATGGCTGCTGCTTTCCTAGGATTTACCGGACGGAGCTTTTGTTTCACAGGTTTAGCATTTGGATAGGTTGTGATGACATGCTCCATTATGGCGGGGTCGATGCCTAGCATCTCCTCGCTAGACCAGGAAACCACGTCACACAAATCCTGAAACAGGTTGGCATACAAAGTGATCTCATCGGGAGAACAATTTGCTCCAATAAAAAGGTTTTCCACAACGCTAGCTTTGATGGAGATATCGATCGTAATGGTTCTCAATATATTTGCCATATTACCTTCAGCATAATTTTTTTGTATAGAAGGAATAACAGACAAATCGCCATCACCACCAAGTCTCATTGGAAACTCTCCTCTCTCTATCCTATCCAGATCTGGAAAAAAATAGGACCTGTGATGCATATGTTCCCATGGATGATCTAGGACTACCATGGCTTCCAAGATAGCCTCGTTAGAAGGAAAAACAATATCCAGACAATCGAAAGAGTAGGTAGAGTTAACTGACAATGCGGGTGCATAGTCCATATCTGACTCTTGGGAGATGGACATAGTCGAGATATGTTCTGTTGCAACATTATGTGATGCTTGATAAGCCACTTTTGCAACAGACAGGGTCACGGTTGGTTCTGACTGAGCAGGGAGAATCCATCGATCAGTTTTTTGACTAACCGTGAAAGTCTCTGAAGATGAGCAATCAGTGGTACTCATAGAACCAATAAAGTTAATGGGATTAGATAGGTCGAATGTGCCCCTCAATGATGAATAGATGCCTACTCCCAGACTCTCGTTGGGTAGGTGACTCTGACCAATAAAGTTAACGAGATCATATAGGTCGAATGTGCCCCTTAATGATGAATACACGCCTATTCCCAGACTCTCGTTGGGTAGGTGAGTTTGATCAATCAGAGGGATCGTTGAATCCGACAAAGCATGGTTGTTTTTTCGAGTAAATGAAAGTTGATCAACCGTAATGATCCTTCCTTCATGGGGGAACATTATTTCTCGAAAAACAGACGATAGGACAGCTTGCATCGCATACGTCCAGCTCCTTCCTAACAACAAGTTGTAGTCAAGAAGAGCGTACAATACTTCAACCTCCGCAAATACTAATTTACCGACAAGTTTGAGATCAAACGACGGTAAGACTCTGTGTGGGCGGAAAGATCTTCCATCAAAAGGAGTAAGTAGTGTGTTAGAAGGAGCTAACTCAGGCGAGCTGAGGGATTTCCAACAAGAAATCGACATCACACACATAGACGCACCCTCATCCACCATAGTTCGTCTGATGGTTTTAGGGCCATGGACTACTTCTATCTGGAGGGCTACGTGATACTGTAACTGGGGTTTAATATTCGACATATCAAACTAAGAAAGCATACTAGATGACTCAACGCTCCAGATCGTTGCAAGAAGTGCATTATGTTGTAAAGGACAACTCTGCAAAACTTCCAGTGTGGACATTGCACAAGGTGTTTGGGCCAAATCGTCAACCACATAATAGTTGGGAGCAACCCGCGCATTAGGGTTGTGCATAACCCTCTTGAAGACACCCTTAGGGATCTTTAGCAATGAATCTATTGGTCTCTCAATATGGAGAGAACTGGATGATTCAGGAACTTCCTTATCTTTCTGCTGCGAGTCCGAGTTATAGTTCTTTGCTTGGGCTTGCAGAAGCATACCTGAGTTAACCATGTTTAAAAATGACTAATCAGCTGACGAGACATGAGGGGTGCCCCCGACACTAGAGTTTCCATAAGCTGAGCCTTGTCCATGAGGGAATGGGTCCTTCAGGACAACTGGTTTCTTCTCACAGAGGGGCTTCTGAGCTTCTTCCATCAAAGGGCACTGGTGGATTAGGTGGTCATCCTTACATAACTTGCAAGGAAACTTGACTTTCTTTTTATCCTTCTTGCCCTCCTCAGCATTTTCAATGTTTTGGGGTTTTTGATGGTTCCCCTCCCCTTTGTTACCCTTCTTCTTATTGTTGTTGGGCTGCCGAGGGCCCTTTTGATTAGTATTCACTTGTGTATAGATTTTGTTGTTGAAGGGGAGGTCACAACCATAGTTGCTTCTACAGCAGACTGCTTTACAGATAAAGCATGAACTTGCTTGGTCAAAGCTTCGAATGCTGTCGTGTCTACTGAACTAACGATGCCATTGGCATGCTGTCCAGCCTTAGGTATACCCAAATCTATATTAGATCTCAGCGCATTAGGGATAATCTCGTACTGGATCATTTGTCAATTTTGAAATATATGGCAAGTTCATAGTTTCCAGAAAGGGAAAACGAGGTTTTGTTGATGGCATTTGATAAGCAGGAGTTCGGTAGGGGGAACCACCCAAAAGCTGGTTGATATACTGTTGGTTGGGGTTGCCCCCAACCACCGGTTGTGAAGTAAAAGCATTATTGAAGTTGCTACAACCATAAGACAAATGATTGCTTCCTTGGGTGTTCGTTCATTGCGGTTGGGTGTTAGCCCCTCTGTAATGTGGGTTGAACAAGTTACCACCCCCTCCACCAAAAAGTGAAAAGAGAATACTCCCTACAAGTACATGAGATGTTTTTACATTCGATGAATGCACATTAGAACTTGTAAAGGGGTTAAACCCATGTATAGATGTAACAGACGTAATAGGCATCGAGCCCACAAAGGTTGTGGATGAATGGGCATATTGAGCCTATAAAAAGTGTAGAAGGAGCTATGTGTCTTCTATACTAAGGAAAACCATGACTGAAAGGAGAAGACTGCAGATTACCCTAAGAATGTATTATAAAAAGAGACGATGTAAATGGTATTGAAGGTATCCCTTTGAAAGGGATATTGGACGATCCAATAGTGGAACCAAAAAGAATAGCTGATGTCGAGGTTGAAGAGCTTGACATACCTAAGGAACTAGTATATACTGAACATAGGGATTGAAGCAGAGGCATCCTGCAAAGAGCTAGGTATCGATGTGTTTGTAAGAGAAGGAGAGAAAACTCTGGAAACAATGGCTGCAGTAGGAGTATGGGAAAATCCTTATCGTCCATTGAAATAGCCATGAAAAAACCATCTGTAAACCGATATGAACTAAACTCCGGTTGACCTAGAGAATCTACACTTACAAGTAATGGATCGTTAGGTTCTGTCAAAGGAGGGTTGTAAGGTGTGTTAAACTCTTGAGTGGTTATGTCTTCAACCTCAACAGTATTATGAACCTATTGATCATAAGTTATGACGTGTGGTTCTTCGGATGGCTTGGACTATATATTGTCTCGAAAGTTCTGAAGAAAGGGTCCTATGAGCTAACTGATTATGAAGGATGTAAGTTGCTCGAACCCAAAAATGGGCTCTACCTGAAAAAGTATTATGGCTAGGCCTCTATGTTTTTTCTTGTATCATAGTTGTACATGTTTTGTATAGTTAGTCTTCTCTTGTATTTTTCAGTTATGTCTTATGTGTCTTATGGCATGCATTTTCAGATGACAACTGAATGCTTCATAGGATTTGCAGATGGCGCTAGTCACCACACCCGTCAGTTGGCTTCAACAACTTGGGTTATCTACTCACCATCTGGTCAACTTGTGTCTTCGGGAGGTGCTTGTCTAGGCCCTACGACGAACAACGTAGCTGAATACAATGAAGTCATAGAGCTACTCTAAGATACTATTCATCATGGCATTTCACACTTGGAGGTACGACTCGACTCACAGTTAGTTGTATTTCAGTCTATGGGTCACAATAGAGTTCAGGATCCTGTTTTACTCCGTCATTTTATGAGGGTCAAGTTACTTGAAAGATATTTCGATTTTATCACATATCAACACATTTCAAGACATTTAAATTCTTTAGCGGACTCTTATGCAAATTATATTCTAGATTGGCATCTTTATCACACACAATCACATTAAACATTCACATAAAATAAAAACACACATGTATATAAGATTGTTATTGTATATATCCGTATAAAAAAATATGAGTTTTGGGTCAATATGTTAAAATATTAACCAGGAAAATGTTTGAAATGCATGCTAGGGTTTGCATGCATGCATGCAAAAGTGAGTTTTGCATGCACCTACTTTTAGGTTTTTGGTGAACCTAATTTTACAGTGAGATGATATAAGGAGACAAAGGTGTCTGTCTCACTCACGGAGATAATTGATCTGAGATAGATCAATTGAGAGGAGGATGACATTCCTAGAGAAGGAGGGCGCATTCCTTAAGGAGGATAAATCTCATACCGCATCTGGTTGAGCAATTGAGTGTCTGTAACTTGCAGAGTATCTTCATCTCAGTAATTGAGGAAGATCAGTGATGATCAAAGCTCAGATCTGCTGAGATCTGATTTAGTACGAGTCATTCTTCATTGGAGGGAGGGCGCACTTGTGCTTGTAGAGAAGGACATTTTCAGCAGTATGCTTCCTCAGTTGCAGAGCGGAGGATAGAAAGAGACAGATAAGACAGAGGCGGTTGCAAGGATACTCAGATCCATTTTTCAAGTTAGGGCTCATTCTTCTAGTGCATGCATCAACTGGATGCATGCAAATTTATAATTTGCCTGATTTACTTCTGAGGTAATCCTGCATTGTACTTGTCTCATTTCTTATATGCTATGGGGTCGAGAGAGAAGATATCCCCACAGATTACTGGTTTTCCCTTATTGAAGTTTCCAGGGTATATGCAGTGTTATGTGTGTGATTGCATGTGTGTTGAAGTTTCAAAGAGATCTAGTTGTTAAGTTTATGTTTGTACAAGTATTTACTTACATTGAGACTCAAACCGGTTGATATCTCAGGGCTATCCAGAGGGAGTAGTGATCTTTGGATTACTTAAAAATTACATGGTATTAGAGCCTTGGTAAGGGTCAGGGAGAGAAATCACACTCAGATCTACAACTGCAGCATCAGATATACGATCACAGGGGAGGATTAAATTGTTTGCACTTCTTGCCCTGCTATGGATATTGATGAGTGTGCTACCAACGAGATTGATAGGGAGATGGATCTTAACTCCTGTAAGTCATTGATGGCCTCCACTTCTAGTATATGGTACATAGACAATGGAGCTTCTAGTCATATAACGGGTGTTCGAGGATACTTTTATGACCTAGCAGAGGATGGGGTAGATCTTAAGATTGTCTTGGGAGACAACTCTACGGTCAAGGCTATAGGACGAGGAACTGTGTCCTTCCTGAAAGACTCTGGAGAACATATGAGAGTTCGTGATGTTCTATACGTTCCAGGTATTAAGAAAAACTTGATCTTCGTATCTACTATTGAAGATCGAAGACTATGGGTGATGTTCAGAGATGGAAATGTGCTAGTTCATCCCAAGGGATCCAATGTTGCCTTAGCTGATAGGATTGGAGTCCGCAGTGGGAAGCTATCCAAACTGAGCTTCCAACTTCATCATGCCCTAAGTCATAGCAATTGAGATGAGGGATGTGACTCCTGTGAGCTTTAGCATAGGAGGATGTCTCATCTGCACCATTCGTCCCTAAAGATTATGAGCGAGATTGTGACAAGAGTACCTGAGTTCAAAATTGAGCACACCGATGTGTGCAAGGGGTGTGCTCTCGCGAATTATGTCAAGACAACATTTCCCAAGAGCGATAACAGAGCTACAGAAGCTCTTGATTTGATTCATTCTGGCCTTTGTGGTCCGATGTCCACCACATCATTTAAATGATACAAGTACTATGTATATTTCATTGATGACTATTCCAGGAAAACCTGGATCTACTTCTTGAAGAGCAAAGAGTATAAGGAAGTTTTGTAGAAGTTTCAAGAGTTCAAATCTCTTGTGGAAAAACAAACAGAAAGGAAGATTAAGATCTTCAGATCAGATAATGGGGGAGAGTACATATCCAATGAGTTCAATAAGTTTTGCACTCAGGAAGGCATCAAGAGGTAGTTGACTATACCTTATACACCTCAACAGAATGGGGTGGCTGAGAGAAAGAATAGGGCCATGGTTGGAGTTGCAAGATCCATGTTGCATGATCAGGGATTGCCATTTTTCCTTTGGGATGAAGCATGCAACACTGCAGCCTACATTCTGAACAGGAGCCCTCATAAGGCATTAGGGGACAAGACCCCCATGGAGGCTTTCTCTGGGAAGAAACCCGAAGTTGGGCACTTCAGGATTTTTGGATGCCTCACCTACTCTCATGTTCCTTCAGAGAAAAGGACAAAGATGGAGCCCACTGTAGAAAGAGGAATTTTTGTTGGGTATGATGAGACTTCAAAGGCCTATCGCATTTACATCCCTTCTCTCAAGAAGACTGTTGTGAGGCAGGATGTGAAGTTCGAGGAGGATCGAGCCTTTTAAAAGTCATGTGAGTCAGAGAAGGGAAAACAACAGGTTGCTACATCCCTACATGACACAGGTCAGAGTAATGCTTAGCAACCAACAGGGTCCCAAGTATCTGGAGTGGCATATGCACAAGATATGGTTTCCATGGGCACAGGAGCAAGAATTGGCACAGTATCTCAGATTGGAGATCAACTAAGATCAGGGTCCCATAATGTATGAAGGGAAGAACATCAAATGGAAGATGAATTTGAGAGCTCAATTGAAGAGTACCAAGACGAGCCAAGGAGAATCTATCCAAGATTACTTCATAAGGGTATCCCAGTTCAAGGAGAAACTAGAAGCCATTGGAGACCCCCTTGATGAAGATGAACTAGTTATGACTACTCTCAATGGTCTCACTAGACCTTGGGATTCATTCATCCAGACTCTGTGTGCCAGAAAGGAAAGCTCTACTTAAAGAAGATTGCATCCAAGAAGAGGCTAAAGTATCCAATAGAGAAGCTCTACTTAAAGAAGATGATCAAGCCCTAGCCACCCATACCAAGAGAAGAAGAAGCCAATCTAACTTCAAGGAGTCTCATCCTCCCAAAAAGTTCCAAAAAAGAAGAGGAAACAATTCAAGAAGAGACTACTCCTCTTTCTATTGTTTCATTTGTAACAAGATAGGACACATTGCCAGATATTGTCCATTGAATAAAGAAGAATAAAAGAAGAGGAAAAACAGCAAAAGACATCATGCACACCTAGCCAAAGACGATGAAGAAGAATCGGAAGATGAAGAACGTCCCAGGAAGCAAGCAAAGGAAGAAGTCGAAGAATATGTCTTGTAAGCACATGATAGGTCAGAACAAGATTCTCCAACTTAAAAAGGAATTCCCTCAGAAAGGATCACAGGAGAAGCAAAATACAAGCCTGATGATGGAGTGGAGTTCACCATCAGACATTCCTGTAATACCTACAAGGAGACTAGGATCAAAGGAGATCCTACCAAACAAACAAAGATAAGTATTTTAATTGTAATTTCTATCACATTGTTTAAATGATAGTATCCAGTTGTATACACATTTATTTAGGATGTGTGTTTGGATGTTTGCAGTGTCATGCATGTGATGGGTAAGTAGCCTATTGTGCTATACAACATTCCATTGCTACTTATCTAGAGTGGACCTCTTTGTTGACATATTGGGAGTAGTGCACACCCTTAATAATGTCCTGGTAGAGATGGAAGGCAACTAGAAAGCTACCATATGAATATGGGATATGGATGAATGTTGTAGCATTGGATAAGATAGTGTGACTTATTTTTTTATGCATATATTTGGAAACTATGAGAATTTTCTAAACATGCTATTAAATTTGACTTGTAGTAAGTATCGTACAACGATCACCTACAAATGAAGAATGATGAGACTTGTTCCGTAGAACAAGCGACAATGGTTCAACTATAAAAGAATCCAAAAGAAATGCTCACGAGAAAGAAGCCTGAAGTAAGCCTTCAGAATATACATTCCAGGATTCCATCACATGGAAATTAATAGAGATGTAACATTTGATGAAGAAGTTGCTCTCAAAAGATCCAAAAAGTGCCAGTATGAAGAAGTATATGAAGAAGATATACCTCCTAGAAATACAGAAGTTGCTCCCTCCCCTGAAGAGGAAACACCAGAAGACCATGATATGCTAGAACCTCAAGAACCCCCATCTCTAAACATATTATGGAAGAGAAAGCCTACATGGGAAGGATAAATTATACAGAAGCAGAAAAATATGGAGCACCAGAGGGATCGACAAGAGTGAGCAAGAAACCAAAACCATTTTCCAGCTATGTGGATTTGATGTGTGATCTTGTAGATCAAGAACCTACCAGTTATGAAGAATCAGTTCAGAAGAAAGAATGGGTAGAAGCAATGACGAAGGAGTATCAATCAATAATGAAGAATGATGTTTGGGATATAGTTCCGAAACCAAAAGACAAGAGTGTGGTATCCTCCAAGTGGATATACAAGATAAAACATGTTGTCGATGGTAGCATTGAAAAGTATAAGGCAAGGCTTGTGGCCAAGAGATTCTCTCAGAAAGAGGGAATTGACTATGAAGAAACATTTGCACCAGTTGCAAGGTACACTTCCATTAGAACCATCATGGCACTTGCATCCATGATGAAGTGGAGTTTACACCAGATGGATGTGAAGACAGCCTTCCTAAATGGTGTAATTGAGGAAGAAGTGTACATAGAACAACCAATTTAAAGTTGAAGATAAAAGAACTCACATATGCAAGTTGAAGAAATCTCTATACGGATTGAAGCAAGCTCCTAGAGCTTGGTATGGAAGAATTAATAGCTTCTTGACAAGCTTGGGATTTACCAAAAGTAAAGCTGACCCTAACCTTTACCCTAAGGTTATGGATGATGAACCTGTCATACTATTACTATATGTGGATGATCTATTTCTGACAGGAAATGAGAAACAGATCATGGAAAGCAAGAAGAAGCTAGCTACAGAATTTGAGATGAAAGATCTCGGATTGATGCATTACTTCCTAGGTCTGGAAGTATGGCAAGGCCCAAAAGGAATCCTTCTCAACCCGGGAAAGTATGCTATGGAAATATTGAAAAGGTTTGATATGTTTGATGTAAATCCATGGCCACTCCCATGGATACCAACTTGAAGTTGCTAGCTGATACATCATCAAAATTAGTGGATGTGACTCAGTACAGACAGATCATTGGGTCATTGATGTATCTGATGATTACCAAGCCAGATATATGCCTTGCTGTGAACACCCTAAGTCAGTATCTAGTTGAGTCTAGACATGTTCACCTCACCACTGCAAAGCATGTGATGAGGTACCTAAAAGGTACACTAGATTTTGGTCTATATTATCTTGGAGATCATGACTTTAGACTGTATGGTTATACATATTCAGATTGGGCTGGAAGTGTCTCATACAGAAAGAGCACATAGGGTGGATGTTATTGTCTGGGATCTGCTATGATCTCATTGTTTAGCAGGAAGCAGTCTAGTGTGGCTCTCAGCACAGCTAAAGCGGAATATATAGCATCTTCCTCTGCTAGTTGTGAAGTCATATGGATTCAGAAGCTATTGTCAGGACTATTTGACATAGAGATGAACTCCACTATGATCCTGTGTGACAACCAGAGTTGTATCAAGATGACGGAGAATCCAATGTTCCATGAAAAGTCAAAGCACATAGAGATACGATATTTCTATATACGAGATATGGTGCAGAAGGGAGCTATAAAGATCGAGTATGTGAGCACAAATGAGCAAGTTGCTAATGTATTGACCAAACCTCTGTCTCGAGTTAAATTTGAGTATTTTCAATATAAGCTTGGTGCAGTTCAAAAGGACCCTCCTCGAAAGGGGGAGTGATGAGGTTGATGATGAGGATACCTCTACCGACGATGAGGTCGATGATGAGGATGTCTATCAATGATGAGGATTCCTATATCGATGATGAGGTCGATGAGTGGTCCTTAGACTTGGTCTAAGTTGACGAGTAGATTGCATCATCCTCGGACTTTAGTCCTAAGTGAATCCGGAGACTTGTGTCTTCATGAGTGGTCCTTATACTTAGTCTAAAGTTGACGAGTGGATTGCATCATCCTTGGAATTTAGTCCTAAATGAATCCGGATACTTGTGTCTTCATGAGTGGTCCTTAGACTTTGTCTAAGTTGACGAGGGGATTGCATCGTCCCTATACATGGTGTGGTGTCTTAAAGTGATAGGAATTGATCATCCTGTAAGTAGATCAAGATTGCATTGTGCTTAAACATGGTGTGGTGTATTAAAGTGATAGGGATTGATCATCCAGTAAGTAGATCAAGATTGCATCGTCCTTAGACATGGTGTGATGTCTTAAAGTGATAGGGATTGATCATCCCGTAAGTGGATCAGGATTGTATCATCCTTGGACTTATATCCTAAAGTGAGAGGGATTGATCATCCTGTAATTAGATCATGTGTATTGTAGATATTTATGATGTTGTTGATCAAGAGATCCAGATATTGATGATGTTGTTGATCGAGATATCCAGATGAAGATGCTGTAGACGATCGAGTGATTGAGTGTTGCAAAAGATGAAGACTCAGTACTGTAGATGTTGATGTTCCAGTACTGAAGATGTTGAAGATGTTCCAGCAGTCGTTTCAGTTGCTGATGATGATTGAAGAAAACTTCCGATGATTTATAGATGTATCACTCTGATGTTGTTGATGATGATCTCTCTCCTTGCTCCTATAGTTGATGTTGTTGTTGTCCGTAGAATACCCTTCTCGTTAAGGGGGAGTGTTGAAATATTGTAACTTTAAAGAATATTATATTTGTATTTTATTATTGTAATTTATTCAGAGATGTTTTATTCCTCCGTCAGGATTTCATTATTGTATTTGATCATGTAAAGTCAATGAGGTAAATCCTCCCATGTAAGTTGGGGCATTAGTTCCCCTAGAGTCAGTTGTAATGGGGTGTTTAAGTCCCCTAGAGAAGTCATCCTGGTTAGTAATTGGTCATTTAGTTATGGGGCTGACCTAGCGTGGTAAAATTTCAAGTGAGAGATAAAGTATAAATAGAAGTGTTGTGTCTCTCATTTGAACACACACTTACTTTTGTATTGCGCATAGGAGAGAGAAATACATCTGCAAAGGAGAAGGAGCCCTTGCTTTGGTGATTTTGTATTTGCACTTTTGATCATCTATATTGAGGAAGTTTTGCTGAGTTTTCTACCCCATGAGGGTTTCCCAGGATAAATTTGTGTCTATATTGTGATTGTGTTTCTTTCAGTGATCCTTATTGTGCTCTTGTTGTGATTTTTATGCTAAACTTAACAACTATTTGCCATGTCCAATAGTTGCGGGTGTCTTAAGGAAACTTGAAAAAATATATTAAAAACACGAATTGGGATTAGTTGAGTCAGGTACTCTAACTTTCCCAACTTCCCAATTCAACTACCTTTCGAACTAATCCTCCCTGCCTTGCTATAAATACAAGGGGAAGACATGAGAAACGGACCACCAATTGAAGAGCTATTGTTATGCTGGAGAAATTCTAAGTCAAGAGAGGAGCAGGAGCCCAGGTCTGGGTTACGAAGGTGCCTCATACAGAAGTCCGATATAAATTGTATTTGCTTCATTTATTGATTAATAAGAGTGGAAATTCTTCCTTTCCCAACATAATCTTTGTCATATGTTGTAAATTTAATTATTAATTGATGTTTCATGCCATTATAGATGTCAATTTGTTTTTATGTAATCAAATTGTTTTTATGCTCTGGGAATGAAGTTTATAGTTATCGATACTACCTTGGGGATTGCAGTCATAAGTGACAATTTCCTTCACTATTGAGTAGTGGGAATACATCAATGTCTCCTACTCGATAGATTATTCAAGTGTTCGACCTTAGAACCCTGTATTCACACTTGTTAGAATGTACTAGGTACCTTGGACCCCATTCTCATTATCGGTGGGTGCCCTCGTGTTTGTTAACGATATACATCAATGACCGGTAATCAGACGGTACCCCCCCATGCTCGACTCCAACTCATTTATTCGTATGGTCAAGATTCATACCTTAAGATGGTTTAGATGAAGATCTTGGGCCTATGATAACATCATCTCAATTTGTTATTGCCCAAGTTGCACAAGACTGAGCCTCACCCATATTTGGCTCTTGATGAGACATAGATCCAGCTTGTTGTTATGGCTATGATCTCCTATTTTTTCATGGATCCATGCTTGTATGTCAGTGGCCATGCTATATACATCTTTCAGTTATGTATTGGAGATTATGTTCTATCACCATGAACATCTCATGATGTCAAGATTGTAATTGCTTGCTGACCTGGTATTTTGTTTTAGGTACTTTTGTGACTTCATTCCATGGTTTCCTCGTTCCTCCAAAAGTTTTCATAGGTTGCGGAAGGTAGTTCTATGTACCACTTAGCCACGACACTAGTCAAGGTTCTTTGAAAGAGCCTCAACCTAATGGAATCGTCATTCAAGGAGTTGGAAAAACACCAAAGATGAAAAGTAGTGACATGGTCACCAGGGTCTTCACTAGTCTTGCCTTCAAACTTTAGAATGTCAGAGGCAACTTAGTTGGAACTGGTGAGAATGCGGGATGGTGTCGCACCAGATCATTTGTCAATTTTGAAAGATATGGCAAGTTCAGAGTTGCCAGAAAGGGCAAACGAGGTCTTGCCGATGGCATTGGATAAGCAGGAGTTCAGTAGGGGGAACCATTAGAAACCTGGCTCGTATATTGTTGGTTGGGGTTTCCCCCAGCCACCGGTTGTGAAGTAAAAGCATTATTGAAGTTGCTCCAACCGTAAGACAAATGATTGCTTCCTTGGGTGCTCGTCTGTTGAGACTCGGTGTTAGCCCCTCTATAATGTGAGTTGAACAAGTTACCACCCCCTCCACCAAACAGTGAAAAGGGGATACTCCCTACATGTACATGAGATGTTTGTACATTTGATGAATGCACATTAGAACCTATAAAGGGGTTAAACCTAGGTATAGATGTAACAGGCATCGAGCCCACAAAGGGTGTGGATGAAGTGGGCATTGAGCCTATAAAAGGTGTAGAAGGAGCTATGTGTCCTCCATACCAAGGAAAACCAGGACTGAAAGGAGAAGACTGTCGATTACCCTGAGACTATTGTATAAAAGGAGACGATGTAAACGGAACTGAAGGTATCCCCGTGAAAGGGATATTGGAAAATCCAATAGTGGAACCAAAAGGAATAGCTAATGTTGAGGCTGAAGAGCTCGACATACCTATGGAAGTAGTATTGAAACTAAACGGAGGGCTCAAAGCAGAGGTAGTCTGCAAAGAGCTAGGTACCGATGTGTTTGTAAGAGAAGGAGAGAAAACTCTCGAAACAATGGTTGCAGTAGGAGTATGGGGAAATCCTGACTCGTCCCCTGAACTAGCCATGAAAAAACCAGGTGTAAACCGATATGAACTAAACTTCGGTTGACCTAGAGAATCTACACTTACAAGTATTGGATCGTTAGGTCCTGTCAAAGGAGGGTTGTAAGGTGTGTTAAACTCTTGAGTGGTTATGTCTTCAACCTCAATAGTATTATGAACATGTTGATCCTGAGTTATGACGTGTGGTTCTCGGGGTGGTTCCGTTATGTCCGTATACAAGTGGAAATTTGAACTTGCTTGGGATATTGGTGACACCCTTATTGCTTCTCATAAGTTGATCTTGCCTCTAATATATTTCCAAACAAATCCGGTTGACCTAGAGAATCTACACTTACAAGTAATTGATCGTTAGGTCCTATCAAAGGAGGGTTGTAAGGTGTGATAAAATCTTGAGTGGTTATGTCTTCAACCTGAATAGTATTATGAACCTGTTGATCCTGAGTTATGACATGTGGTTCTCGGGATGGTTATGTTATGCCCATATACAAGTGGAAATTTGAATTTTCTTGGGATATTGGTGACACCCTTATTGCTTCTCATAAGTTGATCTTTCCGCTAATATATTTCCAAACAAATCTGATATAAATGCTATTTCACTGACATAGTGGTTATTAGATTATTGGATCTTTTACACTTAATTGACTATCTTTGGTCATTTACACTTATTTGGACATATATAAAAATTTGTCATTGAATAATTAATTAGTATGTCTTCTTCATTCTCTTAAATTCATTATCTAAGGAATTGGTCACTAATATTGTTTTCAAGAAAGACATAGCTTCTCTTGTCCTAAGGTGTTTTGCAGACCACAAAAAGGCTCTTCCCCTTGGAGGTTCCAACTCTCCGAAGAAGTTGGAGGAGTGGCTAAGGTGACAGTGGTCACTTCCTCCATATATTTTTTCATTGGACACTAGCCATGCTAGTTCATCCGGTAACAGACTCCCAACTACTTCCCTAGGATCTACACTCCTATCTTTGATTTGCTTCATTTGAGACTTGAGAACATTATAAGTTGTACCCATTACAATGTTTATACCATCCCAAGGTCTAACCACAAAGTTCAAGGGATTTATCTTGATCAATGTTATCGAAACTAGATTGGATTCGCTAAAACCAATTGGTTTGACAAGTTTGAAACACTCTTTGGTCCAACTAGCACCGCCAAACCGCAAATGGTTGATTCAGTCCTGAACCGGCTAGTTTCGTATTGGAAATGACCAGTTTAGGGTAGGATTGACTTTATTTGCATAAATCGGTCGGTTTAGTACATGCCCGTACAAGCCTCATTTTCTTCAATGAGACTTTAAGAATTAAATAAAAATTGGTTTACTAAAACCCTAAAATCATCCCTAAAGCCCTACCATTGCTATTTAAAGAGCATCTAACCTTTCATTTGTCTCATACACTTCAACGATTTGGAGTTTTTGAGCTGAGTTTATTCTTGTGTTATTGAGGTTGTGCTACTGGTTTGGACTCCTTATTGGGTTGATATACAGTGTTGAATTTAAGTAGTTGTTGGGATGAGTTGGAGAGTTGTTTTGGTGAATCTCTTTGACAATTTCAAGGGTTAAATTCTGCTGTTGTTATCAGTAAATTAGTAGTTAAATGACTACTATGCTTATGTTTGGACTTTGGACTCTAGAGGTCATGTAGAGCCTCTTTTTTGATGTATTTTGGTTCATATATGGATTGCTATAGGTGCTATTTTGGTTATAAGCACCCTTACTTGATATATGCATGAGATAACTTTGCATATTTGTGTCTAATGGTTTGGATTCACATGGATGTACATGAATATATGTCTTTTTTCAAAATTTTAATATTTTATGTAGTTTTTGGTTGAACGTTTTTTTTTAAACCTAGTTTTTTTGTTTTTGTTTTGGCCTTGTTTTGTTTGATTTCAAATTTTTAGGGTCCATAGGTTTAGTGACTAGTTTGGTTTTAACAACATTGATCTTAATTAGACCCTTCACCACTTCCACTTAAGTTCTGATTAATGAATACTTGGGTTCTAGGACATAGTCTAGTATCGAGATCTTCGTTAAAAGTGGGACATTGAAAATAAGTATCTTATTCAACAATATTGTTGGTGTTCAAAGGAATGGGAACCTTTTGGTCACAATTTTACCTTGGCCTATTCCAACAACCATCGTTTCCTCTAGGATGGTTTCTAAGTTGTGCTTGGGCATTTTCTAAGTTTACCAAGCTATTTTGGATTGCAGTGTTGCTTTGGACCATGGATGTTTCTAATATTTTAATCATTTAAGTTATTGTAGCCAAGAGGTCATGAGATGACCTAGCTATATAGCCTTTCACTTAGATTCAAGTTTAGGATAGATAGCCCTAGGACGGGTTAATGATTCAGGTCTTTCACATCGCTAGTTTGACGATCTTTTAGATTTGTGGGTCTTGCTTGGTTGAGGAACACCCTAAATTGGCCTCAATAAGCATTCATGTAATACACTAAAATTGTAGCAACGGGGGGAGAGTAATCAATAGGGATTTGATCAATCAATCTATTAAAACTTGCATTAAATTCATCCACAATTTCATTTTCATCCCTCTATATACACAAGTTAATGCATTCAAAACAAACTTATTGTCTTCCTCTTCTTGTCATCGATCAAAGAAAACCTTTTTATTATCATCAAAGGAGATAATAGTATTATATAAAGGCTTTGAAAATATCTTAATGCTCCCTTGTTTAGTATTAAGGAAAACAACTTAAAAAGGAAATCAATATGAGAAACCCCCTTGACAACCATGTGCCTTATAAAGGTGTGCCGGTGATTTGTTGGATATGGCATTTTCTCCTCTAAATTCAGACAATATTTCATTAAATTTGGGCATAACGCTGGATAAACAACAATAGCTAAAAAATTAAAAGGCTTGTAGGAGTTGGTTAACCAAGGAGTTAGCATGTTTTAAGGTGTAGGATTAGAATGACTTGAAGAATTTCTTTGAATGATGGATTGGATTCTTTTATATTTTTCTATATAGTATCTTTCAGGTTCAAGAACAAAAGGAACGAGTGTTTGTGAAGATCCTCACATGGAGCTTCTCTTAGGCACATATTCTCTAGGTGGAATCCTCATATGAGCTAGTTAGATTACGAATTATGAAAAAACTGATAAATGATTAAGATGTCATTTCAAGCTTCGATTGAAAGGAGTTATCCCCGACAACGACACCAAAATATTATAACTTGATTTAGCACTTGGGTGGAAAAGTCCCAATCCGCTAGTGCTATCAAGGAGCAACTTTGAAAGAAAGCACCATTTTCACCTCGGTGCTAACTTCCCTCACTTTTAACTAGCTCTCAAGGCCAATAGGGGCTTCCCTAGGGTTGATTAGATGGTGATCTATTGAAGAGAGCTAAGGGGTATTGATTGTAACCTAGTTAGATGTGTGAGATGAGAAATTACCTTGGCTTGATAGAAAAGGAAGTTTGAAAATTATTGCGTCCTTGAAAAAACCCATATTTCACCCTAAAAAATAAGAAAAGAAATGCTTTTTGAAGTTTAATGGTTTATGATGTGGAGTGGTGGATGTTGATTGAGTTGTCATTGATTCCAACAAAGGTCTTATAGTGGCCTCTCAGTTTTCATTGGTGCCACCAAGGTTTGTAGAAAGGCTTGAGTCATGGAAGCCACACACATGATGGGATAATGAACATTGACACTTGTATTAGATGGTACATATGTGATGGCTTGATGTACTATGGAGCCCATGGTTGAAGTTTGATGGTAAAGAAATTGTTGGAACCCCTTTTCTTATGGATCCTTGATACCCTTGATGAAGATCATGGTGGTAGTCTTCTCTTGGTCATAATCCCAAGATGCCCATGACTTATTAATGGGTTCTTTGTCTCGATGAAGCATTTGAAGAAACTTTGAAGCTCTTTACTCAAATGAAGCATTGCTTAAAGTAACCTTTATCTTGTTTGTGGTACTTATGATGCATAAGCATGTATGGATGTAGATTAGAAAAGGTGTCAAGTAACCCAAAAGGAATCTCTTTGCAAAGTTGGCCTGCTAAAGAAACACTTATTAAATTATTTAATAAATAAATGATGGTCGATGAGTCGGGCTAGTAAAACAAGTTTCAAGTTGATCTATTCAAAATATAAAAGAACATTTAATTTAAAATATGATCTAAGGTCGGCTAGCTCTTATAGATTAAAAATTATTTGAAGCCCTTTCTTAACTCCACGACCTATATAAATATACAAGTCTTCCCACTCAACTATGCGTGAGTTTGAGATGAAGTTTCATGTGCTCTGAATTGAATATAGTTCTGAGGTAGCAGTAAAGAAGTATTATTAGCTCTGAAATTTGGGCCAATAGAGGACCGAGGCAACCATAGTAGTGAAGGCATCTATCTTTTCTTACCTCTGCAATCTCATGCTGTGTAATCAAACTGAGCTTCACCATAAACACGATTGTATTATAATTTCCATTCAAAACCACCAAGGCCAATCTTCAACCATGTTCAAGTACTTCTTACTGATCTGATTATATGCTTCCCTATTTGTAGACTTCCATCTCACATCATTATTTGTTTGTATATATATTTTACTTTCTTCATGAATTTAGACTAGTACTACTGCTACTATACTTGGATTGAAGCTTCTTTTGCCTTTTCTCATCTCAAGGATAAAAGTTTTTCTTTGGTTTCCTATCTTGAGTCTTGAACCTTCATCATCTACACAGAGGACTAATCCACAAGATTCTTTCTTCGACTTCTACAAAAACTATCCTTTATTTATTATTGCAGTCATTAGATAAGACCTTTCCTTTCAGAAGATCCTAGGACCTATTGATACATGCCTCCAATTAATGTTGTTGCAAACACTGGATGTTCAATGATGTTTGGGCTGTACTTTTCCTTTTCTAAACTTACAAGCATAAAAAAATTCATCTTGAAAGAGCCATCAACTACTCTTTTCTCACCCTTGAGTTCCTCATCAAACTTCATGAACTCAAGGTACTCCAAGGTCTTTGGGGGACCTCAAGCTTGGCTTGCTCACATTCAACAATACATTTTTATTCATCCATACCTGAGAGTGTCCTTGATTGTGAGCACTTGTCCTTTGAACTTCAATTTTTCCTTCATTATTCTTCTTCCATGGTGCATAGGCTTTCCTTGTTGATGTGTACGAGCCACTCATGAATCGTCTTCTTGTATTCCAACAATCTTGAGCTTTGTGCCCAAATCCACTACAACTGTAGCATCTCATTGTATAGCAGTGGGAAACAATATGGCCAATATGGTTGCATGTCCAACATCCAACGGTATTGTTGGAAGGCCCAACACTTCTTGCATGAGATTTGAAATCCAATGCCTTATGACCAAAATCATTACATGAGTAGAAATGGCCATTGAAACTGTTTTTATACCTGGATGCCTGATTCCACCTTGAGGATGTCTCTTTTCTAAACTTGTTTTGAGGAGTAGGATTAACTTCTTGATGTCCTCCTAATTTTCTGATGTATTTTGTAGGTATATGAGGGGCAACTTGGATTTCACTTTTGGGAGATGACAACCTTGTTTCAGTCTTCTTAGGAGTCTTTGAGCTATCTTCATAGTATTATGCTTTCTTGTTGTAACTTAAGCGAGTCTTGTCAAAATGAGATTTTTGATGATCCAAGATCTTATCTCGGATGACAAAACTGTTGTTGAACTTGACATAAGAACTTGACTTTTCATTATTCTTCCTGAGATTAACCACTTCCATTTCAAGATTTTGACAATTCTTCTCTTTTTCATTCAGCTGGTTTTCAAAACATCTTCTATCATTTTGGCTTCCTCAAGTTGAATCTTCAAATCGACATTAGCCTTCCTCGTTTCTTCAAACTCTTTTGAATCTTCACTAGCCTCTTTTTGTTCTTCTGCTTGATTGATTAGTTTGGTATTTAATCTTTTAATTTTATCGTTTTTGTCTTATAGTTCATCTTGTAAGCTTGTCTTTTTGTGATTGAGTTTCTTAAGAAAATCCATAGTTTTCTTTTGGTATTTTTTGAAAGACTCCAAAATCCTATTTTTAAACCTTAAATTGTATTTGAGATCAATGTCTATTAAAATATGTGCTGGAAAATCTTTCTTAACATCTTCAAGATCTTTTTCAATTTCATCACAATCAAAGCTACTATAATCAGAAAGATTCTTTACTTGCATTGATGTCTGATCCTTGCACTTCCTTTTCTTCTTGCTTTACATCTTCAGTGGGTTTGACTTATGTTTCCTTCTTTGTGTCTTGATTTCCTCTTTGGTATTCACTTTTTAGATTAACCAAAGGTGTTTGACCGAAGTGTATTTTCCTACACTCTCTTTGACGGAGCTTGAGAGTCCATCTATAAGAAATCTCAAGGCAATAGTGTTGTCCTTGGGTTTTTTTTGTGCAGTTGTCTTAGTCTTCTTGTTGGACGGAATGGGTGGATTTATCACAATCTCCCAGAAACCAAACTTCTTCAGGTAAGCTTTCATCTTACTTCTCCATCCAAAATAATTTGTCACATCAAATACTAGAACATCATCCGTGGACACACAATGGAAAAAAAAACAGAGTTCTCTAATGATGATGTTCCAATATTTGATGTGGATGATTACTTTGGATGGAAAAGCAAGATGAAAGCTTACCTGAAGAAGCTTGGTGTTTGGAAGATTGTGATCAATCTGCCCATTCCATCCAATAAGAATACCAAGACAACTGGAAAAAAAGAAGCCAAGAGGAACAACACCATTTCCTTGAAATTTCTTATGGATAGACTCTCAAGCTCCGTCAAAGAGTGTATAGAATAATACACTTCAGCCAAAGATCTATAGTTTATGTTGGAAAGTGAATACCAAAGAGGAAGACAAGACATCGAAAAAGAAAAGCATGAAACAAAAGTCAAGACCACTAAAGATGTGAAGCATGAAGAAAAAGAAGTGCAAGCATTAGACATCAATGAATGTAAGGATCTTTCTGACTGCAGTAACATTGATTGTGTTGATATTGAAAATGATCTTGCAGATGCTAAAAAAGAGTTCATAGACACTTTTTGATGGATATTGATTTTAAGTACAATTTGAGGCTTACGAATAAAATTTTGTGGTCCTTCGAAAAGTACCAAAAGAAGACAATGGTACTGCTCGAGAAACTGAAACACAAGAATAGAGATTTACAAGATCATTTAGAAGAGACAGAAAATGAAATTGAAAGACTAAAGACTGAATTGATCAGTCAAGCAAAAGAACAAAAGAAGAGGCTAGTGAAGATTCAGAAGAGCTTGAAGAAACAAGGAAGGCTAATGTCGTTTTGAAGATTCAACTTGAGGAAGCCAAAATGATAAAGGAAGTCTTGAAGAATCAATTGGATGAAAATGATAAGACTTGTCAAAAGTTTAAAATGGAAGTGACTTATCTTAAGAAGAAGAATGAAAAGTCAAGTGCGTATGTCAAGTTCAATAACAGTTCTGTCATCCTAGATGAGATCTTGGATTGTCAAAGATCCCTTTTTGACAAATCTGGCTTGGGTTACAACAAGAAAATTGAAAATTTTTAAGATAGCTCAAAGACTCCTAAGAATTTTGAAGGAATTTCATCATCCCCCAAAAGTGAAAGACAAGATGCCCCTCATATACCTGCAAAAAACATCAAAAAATTTGGAGGACATCAAGGAGTTAGTCTTAATCAAAGAAAGTTCAAAAAAATGACATTCTTAAGGTGGAATCAAGCATCTAGGTATGAAAACAGTTTCAATGGTTATTGCTACTATTGTAATGATTTTGGTCATGAGGCATTGGATTGCAGATCTCATACAAGAAGTATTGGGCTTTCCAACAATACTGTTAGATGTTGGACATGCAATCATATTGACTATATTGTTGCCTATTGTTATATGATGAGATGCTAAAGCTGTAATGGCTTTGGTCACAAAGCCCAAGACTGTACAAGTACAACAAGACAACCTATGATGAGTCCCTCATACACGTCAACAAGGAATGCCTATGAACCATGGAAGAAGAATAATGCAGGAAGAATTGAAGCTCAAAAGGCATGTGCTCAAGATCAAGGACACTCTCAGGTATGAATGAAAAAGAATGTATTGTTGAATGTGAATGAAGTTGATCAATGCAAAGAAGATGGCTGCCAAGTGGAAATCCAAGCTTGAGGTCTTTCAAAGACCTTAGTATGCCTTGAGTTCATGGAGTTTGGACGATGGACTCAAGGGTAAATGATGGTTGCTCCAAACAGTGAAACAGGTCAAAGAATCATAGTTACAGGTGGCATGTTAATAGGCAGAGAAACTGAAAGATGTCAAATCAAAGATAATCAAAAGAATATTTTGGGTACCTTAGAGCAGCTACAACATATTTAAAAAAAAATCAGTCTTGAGGAAGCCACACCATACTTTAGGAGTTTAAGAATTCAAGTGTGAATTTGGGTGAATTATTGAAGACTAAGGCAGCTGCAGTTATGAAGCAAGGAGTCCTCATTGAGAGAATGTTTGATCTCTGCATATAGTCTTGCATCCACAGTCTTGGTGCCAATTTTTTGGGTCTGATCTAGTTCAATCATAGTGAAGGAATCTGAATATACTGGGTGGATGTTTGACCTTCGTACATAATTCTTGATCTCTGTACATAAAATTTATTTATAATTTTATATGATGTACAATGGAAGACTTCAATCTTTGCAAATACATCAGCAACAACTGACTTAAGAGCACCAACTTATACAACAGGACCCAATCTGGTTTTCTTAGCTCCAACTAAGAAGATGTGAGGTATCCAAACCTCAAATGTAAGACTAGCTTGCAATTACATATTGATCATTGTCATCAATTGTCATGTCATTCTGTTGTCACTATCATGATCAAAACTCAATAAAATGGTCAACTATCCTACTGTAACTTATCTGTTGTCACTGTCACATTAACCATTTCCAAGCCAAGCACTGTCACTATCTAGTAAGCTTCCTAACACTGTCAAGAAGGTTTGCTTCAAATCACAAATGAACACTGTCAAAACACTATGGCAGCTTCAAAACCACTGATTACATATACCTTTAACATCATACAAAAGATGATACTATAAATATATAGCTCCTTCACTGCTGTAGAATAACCAGAGGACGAATACAATTTGCATGGATGCCTATGTGATCAACATTCACTTTATAGTAGCTCTGCACCTTCAAGTTTTGCGTGGATGATCTTTGTGGTCATTAGTAATATGGAGGTTTACGTACTTCCCAGACTACCTTATTTCATGTTTACATCCTTATGCTTCAGACAAGGTTCAGTACCATCTCATTCATGATTACAAAATTAAAACAACTGCAGCTTGTGATCGAGATCTTCCTATAACTATGTCAGAAGCTTTAGAGAAATCGAGATATCCCTGAGATATGCCCTCAAATAGTTTTTATTGCATCTTGTCTACGAGGTCTGTTTTGTATCCAACAAGGATAATAATCACATGACTACCACGTTCAATGCATACTTCTTCAATCCACTCAATTCAGAGGTTATTATCTTGAGCTTCGATCACATGCTTTTGATTGAATCTTCTTAATGTTGTTGTTGTACTTGATACCATTGAACTCACCTCAGTCTTCTTTTTTAACCCAAATTCAGATATATCTTCAAGGATGACTTACTTCCTTCTGCGAGCTGCTACTACTCTTTAAATACCCGAAATTCAAAGGTAATATCAAGTTTTTTTTTTTACTTTTTCTTTGGTGTAAATAACTTGTGTATATATATATATAGAATTCAATGTGGAGAGTAAAACCTCCAACTGGGCCGACCTTACTTTGTGACTCCAACATGGCACCTTTTATAATAATAAATATTTTGACTGAGTTGACCCGTCTTTAGGGATTTTGAATAATAAAATTTAATATCATTTTAAACCGAATTTTGACTAGGCCGACTTCCTTACAAAAATTTACTTCCACACCATACATTCCATTCTTCACAGGTAGCTGGTTTTACTTATGTCTTCAACATGGTAAATGACCACAATATGGATCATTTACATTCTCCTTACATTGTGGGGTTTCAAGCATGATGATGGATGTCATGGACTTCTATGTATCACGACCACCTGAGTCTTTAATACTCCATCGGACTTAGGGATAACTCCACATTCAAACGTTTTCATACTCCTTGAAAATTATGAGCATTAAGTACTTTGTCCAATTGGTAAGGGAATCAAGATCAAGGATTTCATTATATCAAAGGCTCCAACAATCATGGTCTTACAAACCACCATATGCAAGGGTTCCAGGACCCAAGGCTCCACATACAAGGGGATCATGACCACATCATCAATACGATGTCATCATACAAATCATGTCATCAAGTCCTTTGTTACTCTTTTTCATGGAGTTCACTTGCTCTTGATGAAAAGATCATGGAAATCTAAATGTGCATGAACCTTTTTAACATGGCATATGGAGCTCCTTAAAAAGAGGACTTTGGTACCCATGAATGTCTTCTTGAATGTGGTAACTATGGTGATAAAGGCCTCATGAATGTCTTCTTGAATGTGGTAACTATGGTGATAAAGGCCTGGTCCTTATATTGCTTGAAACATGATAAGAAGCCCATATGTACGATGGTGAAGCTTTTGATGTCGTTCAAACCTCTTGATAAGAGTGAGCCTCTTGTAATGCTGTGGCATGAAGGCCCTTTCCCAACCTTAATGAATGAGAATAAAAATAGAATGAAAACTTTGAAAACGACTTAGCTAGACTTGAAAGTTCAAGACTACATTAAACACAAAATTAGTTCAAGTTTAACGTGGCTTGTAAGATGGATTTGTTCAAGATATACCTCCAAGTTGAAGTTCAAAGTTTACAACATTTGAGAGAGAAATATTTTATTGTTGGCCCAGTCTTTACAAAGTCGGCTTGCTAAAGAAGAAGTGGTCTCCCAAAATTGGTTTAAACCCTATCTCCTTGATCTTTAGTCAACCAACAAATTAAAATTTTTAAATCCCTTTCTAAGTCGGCTCCAAACATATTATAATTTTAATTTTGCACAAGCGAATGACAAGTCGGCTTGAAGAATTCCTCCACGTGAATGCATATATCAAGTATTCCACTCTCAAATTGTAAGATTGTAGTTTGAAATTACCTCTGAAATTCAGTCATGTAAAGTACAGTAGCAACATTAGGAAGCCGTCACTATTGATGAGATAAAACTCGGGTTAGTCATATTAGATAGAGACAACTGCAACTAAAAGCTTATCTTTGTAAATATCGTGTTGCAAGTTCCCTTCTTTGATTTTCATATCTCTTACAACAATGAGAAATGATCTAGGGAAAGCTATGAAGTTGGTATTCACCTCTGAATTTTGGGACAAAGTAGCCGCAGGAGTAAGCGTGAAATTAAATATGAATTTAAGGGTATTGAGAAAGAGGAGAATATAGTGGAAGTAGCGAGCCGCTATACCCAACAACAAGTCTAAGCAAGTGTTTCTTCTCTTAAAATCTCGAGTTAACTAAGTAAAGTTGCTGAAGAAACACGACCATGATCCAATCCATGCTTCTCACTGAGTATTTCGGGCTACAGACATGAAGTAGATTGACAAATCTTTGGCTTTGTTAAACATCTATGATTAAAATAGCAGTAACAAAGAGGATGGCAGTGTCTCACAAATGGGTAAGTTTTTTCAGAAGTGCTTATTCAACCTTGATAGATGCCTACAACTCACATCCAAGCTGATACAACTCCGTGAGGATCTTTTCTAGAGCCGCCATCACTATGTGCCCAACAAACCGTAACTTGAGACTCTCTAGGGGACATAATGCGAGTTGTCCCTTACTCCATCTCACATGATAACTCGCAAGCTAGTGAGGGATAAATCAATACAAGTGAGGCCAGCAATCATTTAGATATAACTTTTATTGAACCATTGCTTTTTTGGGCCTTTGAATTTCCATAGCCTTGATCCGTGTGTGTTAAGAAACACATTCTTGTATTTACATTTATTAGGCTTTATGATCCAAGTGTGTTCAAAAACACGATTCCATGGATTTACATTTCACATTTAACATTTCAAAGCCAATTTCATTAGGCTTTCCTTTCATTCATGTGTGTTCAGAAACACACTTCCATGAATGGGTTTTCATAGAGATATACATTTCATTTCCATATACACTGTACCGATGGTAGCACTATCTGTTTCAGGTTTATCCAACACAACTTAGGCAATTCAGAGCCGAGACACAATACAACAAGGGAAGCTCATCCAACAAAGAGGCTAAAGCGGGGGAAGGTCCTCCATGCCACTAGTCAAGTAGTAAGTCAAGGGTAATCAACAACAACTCGTAGGTAATGGATGGGTGGAGAAATTGAATAATGAGACCAACACTAGCAAGCTAAAAGATGGTTGGAATGATCACCTTTATTCTCTCTAAGGAAGGTAAAACCAATGAGTATAGGTCAAGAACTTCTAAATCTGAGTGAGGACATATATATATATATATATATATATATAAATGATACAACCAGGTCCAAATTTCTATATGATCGCCAGATCATGGTACTAAGTGCTAAGACATGCCACAAGAATGAGTATAAAAGCAATAATAGCCATAAACAAATGATAATACCCGTTGGGTCATATACCTATGCACAATAATATGAACCATCATTTGTCCACTGAGAACCTGCTGCTGCAATTCTAAGAAATACATACTGCTCTGTAAATGGCTAAATGGCTACATTCGTCATCAAATCTGAGTTTCATGAGACTCAGTCATGGCATAGGAATATACTATTGTCCATAATCAAATAGTGATCCAATTTAGATGCTCATATCGGCATCTCAAATGTAAGGGAACTGGCTGAAAAATGTACTGGAATCTGGAATAAAACATATGGTAGCCCAACTACTATATATGTGTGTGATAATAGCTTCCTAGGACTTGTCGACCAAGTCGGATATTCCAAGGAGTTTTTTCACTTATTAATTATGTCTTTCATTTTTGCATAGCATAATTTGTGAGTTTTTCTCCTGCTCCTCCAAAGCTGGAATGCCAGGTTGGGTGGATAGGCCTTAGGGGGTTATTAAAGTCCATGGGTCAATGTATATGAACATGCTAGACATTAATTTTTAGTCGTATGGACATCGGTGTTCATTTTCAAGCTCAGAGCACCCACCGTACCCCAAAACCGACTTTCCTAAGTAGTTGGGTGATTTATTTTTCACTTATATGCAAAAAAACCCAAAAAAGTAAAAAAAGTGGAAAAAATGCAAAAAAGTGAAAAATGTAAAAATCAAACTCCAAAATTAGTGGGATTTGGAGTAATTTTTGGTTCAGCTATGATAGAAGGGGTGTAAGAGATGAATTTGGAAAGGTTATGGGGCCGCTACAAAAAATGGGAACACTTCCCCATTAAGGGGGGTGGATTTCCCCATGAGGGGGCGCATTTCCCAAGGGAGAGTGGCCCATCTTTTATGGAATTGGAAACTAGGTTTAAGGAACCATTTGGGATGTGTTTTGGAAGCCCAAATAAAGGAGGCAACCCCTTCTTTGCCTTTCTTAGTGGCATGACTCACTCCACCAATTCTCCTCAACTAGTGTGCCCTTCTCCCTTGCATCTCTATTTAAGCATGTCCCCTCTCCATTGTTTCTCATGAGAAGGTGGAACCTCTGCTCCTAAATATTGTATATCTTTTTCAGAATTGTGTTAATGAATAAAAGGCTTTGGAGGCAAATCAGTGTGTGGACCTATGATGTGTGGATGATAATTTTCTAACTTATACATAAGGTAATCTGTGTCTTTACATTTTTATTCGCATTTGTTTGTTGATCAAAGATTGACTTTTGAAGGAGATGTATATCTTAGTAAGGTGAAGTATTGTGATCTAATCCATTACTTTTTTGTTAGGTTATTGTAGAGAAGTTAGATTTACAAAGTTAATTTTGTTTAAATGCTTGTATCTAAATCTCTATATTAGTGTACACCAATTTCTCTTGATCTTTCTTGTGTGAGTTGTTTTTTTTTACTACAGGTTGCCAATCTGAAGAGTTTGTGGAAATTGCCTGCGTCCATTTGTCTTGAGGATTGATCCAAGGAGAACTAGTCCCTCTGATCACCACTCTTGAGGACCCCATTGTGTTTTCCTCTTCTTCCTTCTCATCATAAAAAACTTCAAATTTTCCTTGGTTACCTCAGTTTGCGTATCTCAGATCTACTTCTTTTTGCAATATCATAAATAGAGCTGATTTGTTTTATTATATCTTAAGTAATTTTTAAAGTAAAAATCTTTAATCTAGATCTAGTAGAAGCATATTTCTTGTTATAGGTTGATTTTTGCATATTTTAAGGCTTGAACAAGTAGTATATTTAGATTAGTTTAAAGGTTTATTTGGCTGATTTAAAAGGCTTTAATTTGCTACTCTTTGAGTACGCAGAGATCCTCAGGAAACAAGCCTTACAACTTGTCTCACTTAGTTCTTTTTTTGCATTTTCACTTAGTTTTTTCCAGGGATAATTTTAAGGACTCATACTCATTTAAAAGTGTATAAACCTTGGCGAATTTTAACAATTCTTAAAATGTCAACTATAAAATATTTGGCAATATTTTTCTAAAATTATTTCAATTTATAAGTATTTTATATATTTTATATAATAATTTGGCGAATTTTAGAGTAAAAAAAGTTTGCCCCGACAAAATTGGGCGAAATGGGGCTTCAAAAAATGTAATTTGGCAAATCTGTTTTTGGAAAAAAACATGAAAAAATAGCCCATGCGCTAAATTTCGCCCCTAAAATTATCCTTGGTTTTTTCCTTTAGAATTTTTGGGTAAGTCCCAAAACATTTTTAAAGTGTTTTTGGGCATTAGTTACTAACATTTGCTTGTTATTTTGCAACACTTTATGAACAGATAGGAGGAGACTCTGTCCGAATTTTGGTAGATCGGGCTATCCAGAGCACCCAGAACCATACCTTTTCATTCGGAAATTCTTTCTATCTATTTTTGTAAGCCTTTGAGTCAGTTTTGAAGGACTAGGGCACTTATTTTCACATTGTAAACAAAATATTAAATGAGAGCAAGTGGGCTACCCCAATGCCCACACCCCATCCCCCCAAAGGGAAAACCATGTCGACTCAATTTTCGTGGTTTGCAATTTTTTAGTTTAGATTTTCTATATTCTCATTAATAAAATCAAACTAGGATTAAAATTAACCTTGTTGGTCTGTTGCATTGGCGGGCCACAATTTTACTCAGGACCTAGTTTTTATAAAAAAAATTACAATTATAATTTTCTTTTACTTTCAAACAACCCCCTGGCTTTCCCGAAGTACGTTTTCAGGATAAGTGCTTGCCCGAGTACTAGCCTAAAAAGAGATTCTTGGGGTTTAACTAAAAAAAGAAAAACTTTGTTCAAAAATACATAAAAATTAACAAGGCTTTGTCCCCGTATGCTCTGGATCACTGTAGCTTTGACTGAACATGCCGATCAACCAGAAAGGGACTTAGTTACTAGTAATTAGTTTAACACTTCCCAATTAACATCCCTTTACGGAATTTCGGCGTAAACAATTATTGACACTGGTGGGGAAATTTCTCAAAGGAAGCAGGAACCAATGGGTAGTGACCTTGGGATACCGTTAGACTCCGATCCAACCCACATGTCCAAGTGAGGAGCCACCTTGTACAATTACGGACATATTTCCAGCACCTCACGGTATATTGGAAATCCCCCATCCCTAATAAAAAACTCATTACCACAGAAAAAATAAAATTTACCAAGAACAATTGCAAAACATTGTCATTTCATTTCGAGCGCTTTATTTCGACTCCATTATAAACACTGGTCTTATTTTTGAATATTTCATGATGATGGATGTTTACATTTCAATGATGATGTTGGATGATCAATGATTTTTAGTTGAATATCGCACTGTATTGTGTTTAAAATTCTAACTCCTAGATTAGTTGCTTTCATCTTTCATAGATTAAACACCTTAGATTTTCTTTCTTTTAACGTCCACCTCCCTTGGCTTCGCTAGGAGTAAGCCTAGACGGAAGAGTCGAGTTTCAGGTGACAACTCTTGAATGTGGCTTGCCTCCTAGGCCATACCAGCAACTTGAATATTTTTGCTGCGTTTTCCCATGTGTGATTCCAGGCGGCAAAACCCCCTAAGGAAATCCTAAGGAAAATAATAAGATAATAGTAGAGATGGAGTAAAAAAAATATTTTTTTGGATCATATTTTCAACTGATCTTCTTGTAGGTTTGCTCAAATTTCAAGTGGGAGCACTCTTTGCTTACAAAATTAAATTTTGCATCCAACGAGTACCGAATTTGAATACTTTTGACAACATCCACATCACAGAAAATTGAAAATACATAAAAAACGTGTTTCTAGTGAGAGAAAAATGTGTTTTTCTAGGTGTTTTCAATATTTCGTTATGTAGATGATGTTAAAAGTATGCAAATTGGGTATTTGTTAGATGCATAATTTATTTAATTCCGCATCCAATGAGTGCTCCCACTTGAAATTTGAGTAAATATACAAAGAGATAAGTTGAAAATACAATCCAAAAAAATAGTTTTTGTTTTTTCCCTCCAATTTTTTTATATGCACCTCTTTTGAATTTTTAAGAATTTTGATTGGCTAATACATGATGACATGGAATTTGAGTTAGGGTTGGGCAGACCTTTTTTCATCCAAATTTCCTCTAATCGAAACAAGATGACTAGTGAAAAGTGACATTACTTTTGTATTTAGTTCTAGCATTTGGTACAATGAGGATTTAAATTTTGATTGGAGAGTAGGAATGGAGGTATTGACTTAGAAAATATTGAAAAATGGATATATTCAAGAACACCATCTATGCCAAATAAAATCTTAGAGACATAACTTCAATTATTGTCTTTTCCACATTAACTGAATACGACATTCACCATTTACAACATTATTATTCAGCATGAAGACACCAAAACGTTAGCATATACTTATACATTCATCGTCGTCGATATAACGTTTAGATTGGAAATGGTTTATGTTTTTATTCATGGCATGGCTTCAGATACTTCCATTATAAGCCTTGAGAACCATAAAGGGCTTATGAACACAGCTAACAGGAGAAACTTTTCAATTAATGGACTCTTGACCAGACACCGCTCTTCTCAATCATTCTATACAAATGCCAATTGGTACACCATGGTTTTGTTTGATGATGATGAGATACATTTGAATATTTAATGGTACATCATGGTTGTCCATTTTTAAGTCATTGATTGGACAACTAAGATTTAGTATAGACTCTGATGTATCATTTTTTATTTGGTATGCACTACATCATATATATCGATGTTTTTCTCATCTTTTTGTGTCAATGTGTTTATTTGATGTTGTATTTGGTTTATATCTTTAAAAATTTGAAAAAAATGAATTTATTTTGTACTTTTTAATGCTTGTCGTGATTTGTCAATTTTTTCTCTAAAGCTGCTGAGAAGTTGTATTCCAGATCCGTCATCGATTTTTTGCCAATGTCGATTTTTTCAACAATGGTGGTTTTTTCAACAATGGTCAAGGGCTTCAAAGAAGATACCAGGTTTCTTATGTGTCTAGTTTGCTTACTTATTTTTCTTATACATATCATGTCGATCAAATATTTTCGTCAAATGTACGAGGCCTTTAGGGAACTTGTTATCGTTCAATTGATGAATGCCATCTATATCTTCACCTTCATCTTGACTTTGCTGATTTATCTGGTAATTGGAAAATTCCCATAGATTGTTCATAAATCAGATGATTTGTTAATCATCATTGAATGCCTCACAATACTCATAATTTTTTGGAACTAAAGGTTGGAAAAGGATCTCCAACTTACCTTCTCCAAAATATATAGCCGATGAATCAACTTGCTCATTCTGGTCACTTGGGACAACTTTGATTGAAAATGCATCTCATACCACATGTTTATAATGCTTTAAATTGTCATTCTTTGCTACAAAATTAATCATTTATCTGCATAACTACCATATCAGAGTTGCCGATGAATTCTAGAACCCTTTATGCCCATATCTCGATCCAACTCTGGTCCTTGAAAGCTTTATGTTATGCTACATTACTTGTAGTCAAATTCCCATCTGTAAATAAATTTTGAAACAACACCTTTGAGGGATGTAAACACAATTCTTGCCCCTCCTCCAATCCTGGGCTGGGTTCCATCAAAGTTTATCTTCAAGTTCTTGTCAATCTGTGCCTTTATTTCTTCTGATGACATATTCAGTGTCAATGATTTTGCAATAATTGCATAATGTGAAAATCCTCACAGCAGATCTAAAAGATGATGTATACCTCACAAAAAGGATTAAGCAGGAAAATAGAAGAAGAGTGAACATGCAGTGTAAAAGAGCAACATAATTATGATACAGTAGAACTTAGATAGAAGCAGAATAACATCACACACTCTAATTCATTAATCACAATATGGACAATAAATAGGACAATGGTGGAGAGGATTCGAATGCCAAGGTGGCAATTCAAATTAGTCTCTCATAGATCATCAAATCAATAGAGAGTCATCAAAGCACAACTAGGAGTCATCATCATCATTAGTGAAGTCATCAATGCACAATTAATGGTCAACCAGGTGTCAAACTAAGTCTAACTGAGTGTGGTAGGTGTAACTGGCACATGGAAGCACTAATGTAGTGAAGGAGGCTCAATGGAGGGCACATGAGGAGCTAAGTGGAGTCAGAATAGGCAGTCTAGTCTCACTGAAGGTCCATTGGAGTGATACAGTCAGTTGAGGAGTCAATCTAGCCTTAAATCAAGGAAAGATCTAAAGATAACTCAACTGACTGAAGTGCAATTGAGAAGTAGGTGAGAGAGGGCATCTTGCACAAGTGGTAGGTGAAAGGAGGGAGCACTAAGCACTAGGAGGGATAAAACTGATCAGAAAGAAGCTCCCGGGGCTAGGTGATGTGACTGATGACTGGGATGCATGCATGACTGAAAATGCAAAAAATGGAAATGTTGGTAGGACTAGGATGGAGTATAGGAATATACCAACACCCCCCCTTAATCCATCTCGGGCCCTAGTAACTGAGACCAAAGGTCACCCAATACAATGAATAATAATAACAATCAATAAATCGAGGAAATGGGGAAAACCTCATGGGAAAAATACCCCCCCTCAAAATAAACTGTAAAGCACACCAAAAATAAATGCTCCAAACTCAAGCAAGTGTGATGCTTGGTCATATGTCTTGAGGTATCTTCTTTTTGGGAAGAAGTGGATCATGCTCAAAAAGCATGTGCTTGTACTTGCTCTTCAGATTGAATGTGATGAGAACAAATCCAAAGGTATGAGGATGATCCTGGGACCTATGATTTGAATCAGTTGAGGTAGGATCAAATACAAGAATGTGCAGATAGTCTTTTGTTTTCTCCTTCGAACCATCATAGGTGAGATTATGCCCAAAAGAACCATCAAATGTCAATGATTGCTTGGAATCCAAAACAAATCCAAGACTTGAAAAATGGTTTCTTGAGATCTCTTTGAACCATTAGAGGTGAGATCAAAACCATGATATGCACGAGGAATTATCCCAAGCGAATGGCAATGCCCTTCATATTCAAAAAACTTCTGAGAGCATGGAAAAATGATCTTACGGTAGTAAATAAGAGGTGAGTGATCAAGGAGAGCGAATGCATTACCTCCAACAGATGATTTGACCTCTGAAACATTCAATAGATCATGATGCAAACCAACAAACTCTTGTGCAAGAGAGGATTTAAGAACCTCTGCAATTTCTAGAGTGTGAGCTGGCACATAATTTGAAATAGAAGAAATTTGGAGCATGAGTGTAGAATCTGCAAGTTCTTCTTCTTTGTGGACAACTTCATTATAATATATGTTTGATACTGATTCATGATCAGAGAGACCATCAAGAAGGGAAAATGCACAATGGGCTTGCTCTTGAAATGGTTTGGACCAATCCCTTCATTATGTTTTCCAAATTTTTCATCCAGATGGGCCCATAGCTCTTTTGGAGATTCAACAGAAAGGAAGTGGTGTACCATGCATCGAGACATAGCAAACAACATGGCTGCATAGGCTCTGTCACCTTCATTTAACTAGTCATTCTCTTCTTCAAAGGATTCAAACTCTCTTTCAAAACAATAATCAAAGAGACCATGTCTCTTCAAATGTACTATCATCTGTGGTTTCCATTCATCATAGGTGAATGGAGTAAGAGGAGTAATTCCTTTCGAAATCATGGAAGTTGTTTCAGAAGACCTACAAAAACAATAGAAAATGTCTACAACTGCTACTGCTACAAAAGTGCAGAAACTGCTGCAACTGTTGTACTCGAAATCTTGATAATAACCTGCAAAAAACTCTCAGGAATGGAGATAGAAAATACTTTCAACATGCTCTGATACCATGTGAAAATACTCATAGCAAATCTAAGAGATGATGTATACCTCACAAAAAGGATTAAGCAGGAAAATAGAAGAAGAGTGAACAATGTAGTGTAAAAGAGCAACATAATTATGATACAATAGAACTTAGATAGAAACAGAATAACATCACACACTCTAATTCATTAATCACAATATGGACAATAAATAGTACAATGGTGGAGAGGATTCAAATGCCAAGGTGGCAATTCAAATTAGCCTCTCATAAAGTGATCATCAGATCAATAGAGAGTCATCAAAGCACAACTAGGAGTCCTCATCATCATCATTGAAGTCATCAATACACAAGTAATGGTCAACCAAGTGTCAAACAGAGTCTAACTGAGTGTGGTAGGTGTAACTGGCACATGGAAGCACTCAGGTAGTGAAGGAGGCTTAGTGGAGGGCACATGAGGAGCTAACTAGAGTCAGAATAGGCAGTTTAGTCTCACTGGAGGTCCATCGGAGTGATATAGTCAGTTGAGGCGTCAATCTAGCCTTAAATCAAGGAAAGATCTAAAGATAACTCAACTAAGTGAAGTGCAACTGAGTGGTAGGTGAGAGAGGGCGCCTTCCATGAGTGGTAGGTGAAAAGAGGATGCACTAAGCACTAGGAGGGCTAAAACTGATCAGAAAGAAGCTCTCAAGGCTAGCTAACTAAGGGCTAAATGTTGGGATTAATGACTAGGATGCATGCAATTTCATGCATGCATGACTAAAAATGCAAATAATGGAAATGCTGGTAGGACTAGGATGGAGTATAGGAATATCCCAACACATAATTTCCAAATTCATCATCGATTGTGCAAAGAAGCTTGCTCATAGGTTTTTTTTTATCTTTGACATGATACTTCCTTTGGGTCTCCATGAATAATGTCACGAATGTTCCTTTGCAAGTAGGAATGGTGGCATAAGAAAGGTTCATTTGTATATTTTCTCTTAGTCTCGTAGCCGACTTCCTTTATGGGAGCATACCTAAAGATTTTGGGACATCATAATTGATTTTGGGACATTGATGACTATGATATCCATTAGCATAGAGATATTCAAGTACATTGCCAGATTCACCTCCAGGTCTTTGATCAATCCCAAAACTTTAATTTCTCTGTAATCCATTGCTCACACATTTCTGTAAGGTCTAGTAATCTCAAGGCCTAGTTTGTTCATCATCGTGAGAGGCGTCACTTTAGTTCATGCACTTGAGTTTATCAAGCAGTTGTGAAATATCAAACCATTCACAAATGAAGACTTGGCCTCCTTATTGGTGACTTAGCTGAATCTAGTTTTAAACTCGTTGAGTTAGCTGAGTCTAGTCGAGTGGGCTCTGAACCGGTTACTCGCTCGATACTTGGCCTCCTTACTAGTGACTAGGTCAAACTTGTTGAAACTCGTTGCTTGCCTGAAACTCGTCATAGACTCGTCAGTACTCATGAGTCTGTGTTCCAATGCTTCTGTCATTTCCACCTGTTGACTTTGACCACAAAATATTAGGTTTGGAGGGAAGCCATTGATCTCAACAATTGATACAACAGTTCGGTGATCTTAGCCATTGATGTCAACAATTGAAGCAACAAATATATATATATATATATATATATATAGAGAGAGAGAGAGAGAGAGAGAGAGAGAGAGAGAGAGAGTCTTTTCACATCAATAGATTCTTTTGATTTGTCATGTTATCATCTATTATCATAAACTCAAGGTATTGTTTACAAAACTAAAATTAATTTAAATATATGCATATCATCAGTTTTAATAAATATTAATTTGACGGAAAAGTTAATATAAATATTAAAAGTTATAATTTATTGGTTGTAATTGATATAATAATTAGTTTGAATTAAATTAAGATCAAGTTAATATATATAGTTAGTGAGTTAGTTAGTTAGTTAAATATTTTAATTTTTTGATACTATTGTAAATTTAGTATGTAAATGTTGCCTTCCATAGTGCTATAAATTATCAGAGAAAGAGGACAAAGATAATTGGTCTAGAAATTTATGGACATTGGTATTTTTACAATTAAGTTAGGGTATGTACCTCAAGTTAAGGATGATTTGCAAGAAAAGAGAGATCGGTGATGGAGACCATTTTGGAAGTGTTGGTGCGTATAAACAAGATATTAACTTGAAATAATGGACAAAAATAGGCATTGGCTTGGATCAAGTAGATATATTTTCTGTGAGAACTGTAGTGAAACCATCAACCATTGTTTGAAAATTGTTCTTTCTCCAAAGAGAAGTATGGAAAGAGGGCATTAAAGTAATTGTGAGCATAGAATCGGGTTTTATAACTTATATGGATTAGAAATGTCATTAGTATTTTGTTTTGTACAAAATTTATTGTTTTTTGAATTTTTTTATATTTGCCAAGTCTTTGTCGAGTCTCATTTGAGTCTTTATCCAAGTCACTGAGTCAACCAAGTCCCAATCCAATCGAGTCTTTATCCAAGTCACTGAGTTAGCTAACTTCCGATTCTGACAACATTGATATTAAGAACAGATTCTAACTACCATTCCTTTTTCCTTGGGTCATTGTTCGCAACACTATTGAACTTGTTCTAGAGTTTCATCAAAACCAAGGAATTTCTTAACTTTCTCCTTTTGTGCAGGGATTTTCAGAAGCTCAAGCAAAGGCACTTCCACATTTGTTTTTGGAAAAGAATTGAGTTAGATCAATGTATAGGTGCATGGCATACTCGTTGAATTCCTTTAAGTGAGGATTCCCTTGAAATCAGATGTTGAGTCATCGATACCTCTAGGGGAATTTGCTTATTTCTCCTTTGATATGTGATCATTTTCTTCTCATGCATCCTTCTGTCATTTTCCTCTAGGGAAGCTCTCCCATTTATCTTTTGTCAGGATGCCTATGCCAATGCTTATTCCCTTAATATGCTTCATTTGATGTGAAGACACATTGAAAGATTTTACATTTTTTATAACGTCCCTCTCTCCTAACACGAAGTTCAAGGAATCTAGACTAGATGATCCTTCACTAATTCCTTGAAGTGTCATCTGACTTGAAGACACATTGAAAGGTTTTTCCATCGCATTGGTTATAAAGTTCCTCCTTTCTGACATGAAGTTCAGGGAATCTAGACTAGATGATCCTTCACTAATTCCTTCTTTAGCTTTCCTGATCGATTTCCTTGCCTTAGCACAAGTATCTTGATAATGTGCCTTGTCACATGCTGCACACTAATATAATAGGCATGGATCCACCACATTATTGGTGTTACCCAAGTTATCAAGAAATCTTAGATTTTGGTTCTGATATTGGTTTTGGGGACCTCTTAGCTTGTCTGAACCCATGTTTCCTCTTGGTTGGGCTATGAATTGTTGACTTCTCTCCAACTGTATGACTTTGTTTTTCAAGGATTTGTTTTGTTGAGTCATAACTAATTTCTAATTTGTGCTTGACCATATGTATCAACACTATCATGGGATTAGGGGTTGGCTCAATGGTGTTCATTGCTCTGGATCCTGTCTCAGAATTCCTGGGATTTTCCTTGGTGAACTCAAAAATTTGATTTTTCTGCGGTGATCATATTTCTTTCGATCTTCATTGCAACTTGTTGTGCAACAAGGAGACATTGGGGTTTCTTCCGCTCTAACTAGAAAGAAATCTATCCTTTGAAAGCTTGTTTGTAGTGTGTGAGGGTGGAGTTTTGAGAGGGCTTGATATCAACATTTAATTTTTTGAAAGTCGATTGAATCTCAGATTGAATTCTCCCATAGATTTGTTCTTATTCTTCTTAACATTACTCACTACAGGAAACAAGAATTTTGTATCAACCTTTTCTCCCCATTTTTCCATAAATGCCCCTTCTAAAGGTTACTAATTGTTTGTAAGATTGCTTGACTAGTAAAAAACATTATCCTCCAAGGTTAGTGCGAAGAGCTTCATAGAAATATCCTTGGGTTTTTCCTTCTCATGTGATTGGCAATCATCACTGCATTATTTCCTTGAAAGGTAGGTAAGGCATTTATAACTTTTGAGGGAATGCCATGGGGAGACCTATTTATTTGGGTTACGTTCAATGGATTATATATATGTCATTTTTCCATGGTACAACCATATTTAATTCTATGGGAAGGTTCCAATTATTCCCAGACACACCCCTAAGATCTTCATTTATGTCAAGGTCGAGGTCGCTTGATCTTTGGAACCTTTTGATTCTTCTTCTATAGTATTGTTCTAGTTCTAGGATAGGATAACTAGTCCTTGGGAAGATGTTCTTGTGGAATCTCTTCTTGGAACCGGTTCCTTTTGTGGAGTCGCCATATGAGCTTAATTGTAACTTGATTAGATCTGATGCTCATCACTTAGTGAATCTAACATTCAGAACACTGGGAAAATAATGTCCCTGAAAATGACACCAAAATGTTACTACCCAATTTCTCGTTAAGTGGAAAAGTACCAACCTCGCATGCAAGAACCAAAAAAAAACTAATAGGCAAATTACCCACTGTCATCTCAATATTCTTGCCTTGTTTCTTTAGGGTCAGAAGTCCTATCTCACTAAAGCGAGGTTTCCGTACAATAATGTAAGTCCATAGTATGAAAGAGATGGGATAAGTAAAACAAGACTTAGTGTAAATCTTTTATTTAATAATATTAGTGAGAGTACTTTCCCAAATAACAAAGATATTGAAATCAACCAATAAAGGTCATGGAAAAACAAATATGGTTGCAAGGACAAGTCTGGGAGATGTATCTTGTTTGAAAAACATGGATCTGTACAACAATTAATGAGGTCCTTTTTAGATGGGTTTAAAATATAATTAAAAAGCCTAACAACCACCTGAAAACTTAGGCTTTTTACTAGCTATTTCCAAAATTTAAAGTGCAGAAAATTACAACCCAAGAAATTACAATAAAATGAGATTTTAAGGGCATCAAAATGAATTCCGGAAGTCTGATTTCTAGTTTCTAAATTTCAGATTGTAGCAAACAGAAAATAAATTAATTTTTTTGGACTTTTGGTGTTTAAAAAGGGGTAAACTAGTGCCTATATCCTAGGTTAGGCCATTGGAGTCATAAGGGATTCAAAAAGAGCTTATTTCACTAATTGTAGATGTGAGATTGACATCGATGATGTATATATTCACTCTCTAACTTTGTTGGAAATTATATTAGGGGATCTGTAGAAGGAAGACAATATAAGATCCACCTTCAAGTCTAGTTCCAATAGGCTATTTACATATGGAAATATCACGAAGCAAGAAAAACTGTTTTATATAACTTACATCTTTCTTATTCATAAATACCAAGCAAGAAAGGAAGAGAGGAACCTTCACATTTCTTTTACTTCATTTGATATAGATACACCTTGGATTTGAACCATAAACTCTTCCATTCATAATGCATTTAAACCAATCCAACACATATATTCATTAAATTGCCTTACATCCAAGAACAAGTGCCCTCATTCATTCATTAGCACACTAGAGAGAGTTTTGAGAATAGTATTTCCAAGAGTATGAGAACTTATAACCATTACAAGTGGAGGAGCTTCAAATATATATATATATATATATAGAGAGAGAGAGAGAGAGCTCAATAATTTTTACAATAAAAAATTAGCACACTGGAGAGAGTTTTGAGAATAGTATTTCCAAGAGTATGAGCACTTATAACCATTACAAGTGGAGGAGCTTCAAATATATATATATATATATATATATATTGAGCTCAATAATTTTTACAATAAAAAATAATTAATCCCTTAGATCTATTATAGGGATGCATAAACAATCCAATATCTTCTAACCTCCAATGTCAAACAAACAATAAAAATAGTGTACCTTGCTACATGTACAAGATATGGTTAATAGACATCTATAGAGCTACAACACCCTCCAAAATATAGCTAGATCATGTCAAAAATGAATAAAATATGTAAAAAACTACTCGTAAGAGATGCGCTCCACTAGGAATGGGATAGATATGTCCACATAACAGCTCTGTCAACTCTTTCACTACACATGAGTTGTGGTCAACATGAAGATCGAACAATGAGCTCAAAATCCAAGGGGGATGCCTCAAATCGATCCAGCCAAGGGAGAAAATGGTCACACTTGTGAGATGCATCCATTGAGTCTAGCATGTACGAGTGGATAAGATGGTGTGCCTACTCCTCAAGTAATGGATCATCATGGTATTGTCTAGTGGAGTTGGACAAAAGATTGAAAGGTCAGCAAACCATAGAAGAAACATTTTTAGGGATTAGGAAGGAGCCAATGAATAGTCAAAGGTGGCTTGTGTGAGCCAACTTGAGGAGAGTGTTCCATGGATCTAAGTTCTTCTAGGATCAAGAAACAACCTCTAAGTGATAAAATGAGGAAACACAATAAGGACTTTAGAGAAATTGAATTTAAGCATGACCACCCTACATTGTTTTGTTTAACTTATTCAAATTCATCAAAACATCAACAAGCATATTCAAACAAAATTTAACAGAAAAAAATTGTTTCCTTTTTATTACCATGATTGTTTTTTTTTCTATTTTCCACAAACTCAAAACAATAGACATTAGGGCACATGCACGAAGTTGGATCCACTTTTTAGTGCCACTTTAGAAATCGGAAACGCATGTCTAAAATGTAAATCTATAAGGCATATGCGTTATAGTGGCTAGGTTTGGAAAACCCAAGCCCAAAACTGAGGCTAAGTTTAGTTAGCCTATATCACACTTGCGTTTTGTAAGAGTTACAAATTGCAAGTGCGATTTGTAATACCAAAAAAAAAAAAAAAATAGAGGCCCGCGGCCTCAATTTCGCATTTCACAATCAAGGTTGAAAGCATTGGGAGAACAATAAACACAAAGGCGATTTGCGTTTGAGTGAATTTGGAGGCGAATTTGGAAGGGTCGATTCACAAGTTGGATACAATGGAAGGTAGGTGGCCATTTCCTTCAAAATTTCTTTCAATTTTCATTTGTGTTTGTTAATTTAATAAATTTTTTTTTTTTTTTTAAATGAATTTAATAAAAATTTGTTACATATTAAACCAAACAATGAAATATTAAATAAATTTTGAATTTGTTGTTTTAATCTTAACAGAGAACACAAATGTTGAGGAAAATGTGCATAATGAAACCATTGATAACCAAGACCCAAACACAAACCCAAATCCAAACACAAATCCAGACACAAACCCAAACACCGGGGAGGAACACGATCGGAATTCAGATATTCTAGCTCGTTTGGGTGCATTGAGGCGCCTTAGCTCACTATTTAGAGGGGGGGGACCATTTAATACAACCATTAGCTGAGGCATTAAATACCATAACAAACACAATTGCTAATGCTCAGGGAGCATTGTACAACATTAGCTCGTACACAGATTCCCAGAGGCAATACTATTCCACTGGGTTGAGCTACAAAGACATGAAAATCCTAAAGATAACCAAAGACCAACTGTTTTCATTATTTCGGGACCCTAGCACAGGATTGGTTCCACCCACCAGTTGACCACACATTTCTATAGACAGGTGCGTGGAACCAAATGTGAAAGCCAATTGGATGGATCGCTGGTACATGGTCTTCGATGAAGACCCTCATGGGAATAGAGACATCCCATTCTATTTCCTGAGGAAGATGTATGCAGAATTTATCTTGGGGAGACATGTGAACTATTTTGATATTTTAGAGTTCCAGGGTGTAGGTCATGGGATTCCCCAAGACAAGGAAGGGGCTAGGACTGATCCTAACCGTGTGCAACGCTCTCCATACACACCAAACCCCCCTCGGGTATATCCTCCTGCTGGTCTCGTTATTGATGATACACATGAGGCCTTATTCCATTTGGCAGATACATTACTTTGACATGGGACTGTTGTTGAAGGCAATGTATGCCAAGGGGTTAGCACTTCTGAGGCTAGCCCATTTGGGGCTGGACTATCGCACACTGAGGATCCACTTACTAGGTTTTCAAACCATACCAAAGCTACAAATCGCACTGGAGACAAAGAGGGTTCAGAGCGTCGTGTTATTCCACACCCTTGCACAACATGTGGAAGCATATGCTATGGGCCTGCATCATAGTTTCGGAGCTTATCAGAGTAATCCATCACCCCAAAACTCTGAAGCAGGCCCATAGCATATGCTCCCTCACACTATGCAATGGTGTGGAATAACACGACACTTTGAACCCTTTGCGTATCCAGTGCGATCTGTAGCTCTGGTACGGTTTGGAGATCTAGTAAGTGGATCCTCAATGTGCGATGGTCTAGCCCCAGATGCGCCAGCCTTAGAAGTTTCAACCCCTTGGCTTACATTTCCTTCGGCAACAGTCCCATGTCAAAGCAATATATCTGCCAAATGGAATAAGTCCTCTTGTGTATCATCAATAACGGGACCCGTAGGAGGATATACCTGAGGGGGGTTTGGTGTGCGTGAAGGGCATTGTACATGGTTAGGATCAGTCCTAGCCCCTTCCCTATCTTGGTGAATCCCATGACCTACACCCTGGAACTCTAAAATATCAAAATAGTTCACATGTCTCCCCAATATAAATCCTGCATACATCTTCCTCAGGAAATAAAATGGGATGTCTCTATTCCCATGAGTGTTTTCATCGAAGACCATGTACCAGCGATCCATCCAATTGGCTTTCACATTTGGTTCCACGCACCAGTTTATGGAAATGTGTGGTCGACTGGTGGGTGGAACCAATCCGCTGCTAGGGTCCCGAAGTAATAAAAACAATTGGTCTTTGGTTATCTTTAGTTTTTTCACGTCTTTGTAGCTTAACCTAGTGGAATAGTATTTCCTTTGGAAATATATATACGATCTATTGTTGTACAGTGCTCCTCGGGAATTGGAAATTGTGTTTGTTATGGTAACTAATGCCTTGGCTAATAATTGCCTTAAATGGTCCCCCCTCTAAACAGTGAGCTAAGGCACCTCAATGCACCCAAACAAGCCAGAATCTCTGAATTCCGGTCTTGTCCCTCCTTGGTGTTTGGATTTGGGTTTGGGTCTTGGTTATCAATGGTTTCATTATGCACATTTTCTTCAAATTTTGTGTTCTCTATTAAGATTAAAACAACAAATTCAAATTTTATTTAATATTTCAGTGTTTGGTTCAACAAATTTTATTAAATTCGTTTTAAAAAAAACAAAATCTATTAAATTAACAAACAAAAACGAAAAATTGAAAGCAATTTTGAAGGAAATGGCCATTTACCTTCCATTGTATCCAACTTGTGAATCATCCCTTCCAAATTTGCTCAAACTCAAATCGCCTTTGCGTTTTATTGCTCTCCTGATACCTTCGGCCTTGACTGTGAAATGCGAAATTGAGGTCGCGGGCCTCTGTTTTATTTTTTTTGCTTTGGTATTACAAAGTGCACTTGTGATTTGTAACTCTTACAAAATGCAAGTGCGATATATAGCACATGCGATATATGTGAATATCCTTACAGTAGATCTAAGAGCTAATGTATACTTAACAAGAAAGATTAAGCATGAAAATAGAAGAGTGCAGAATGGAGCAGCAAAACATAGATGCAATAGAACTCAGATAGAAGCAGAATAACATCACATTAATTCATTAATCATAATATGAACAATAAATAATACAATGGAGAGGATTTGAATGCCAAGGTGGCAATTTGAATGAGCCTACATGAGGTGATCAATTAGATCAATGGAGTGTCATCAAAGCACAAGTAACCATTAACCATGTGTGACATTGAGTCTAACTGGGTGTAATAGGTGTAACTGGAGCATTGATGGAGGGCGCATGAGGAGCTAACTGGAGTCAAAATAGTCAATCTAGGCTCTTTGGAGATCCATCATAGTGTTTCAGTGAGTTAACTAGGCCATCTTTTCTTAAATCAAGGAACATATCCATAAATCAAGGAACTAACTGAAGTGTCACTGGTGGTAGGTGAGAGAAGGCGCCTTTCACATGTGGTAGGTGAAAGGAGGGTGCATCATGCACTAGGAGGGCTAGAAATGATCAGAAAGAAGCTCCCGGGGCTAGCAAAATAGGGACTAGGTGCTGGAGGACACCATGTTGATGACTGGGATGCATGCAATTTCATGATTGCATGCATGTATGCAATTTCATGACTGCATACATGATTGAAATGCAAAATAATGGAAATGTTGTTAGGACTAGGATGGAGTATAGGAATATCCTAACACCCCCCCTTAATCCATCCTGGTCCCTGGTAACTGAGACCAAAGGTCACCCAATACAATCAAATAAATGACAAGGAACAGTCCATGAAAGAAATAAATGGGGAAAAACCTCATGGGAAAAATAAACCCCCCCCCTCAAAAGAGACTGAAGGGCACACCAAAAAAAAATGCTCCAAACTCATGCAAGTGTGATGCTTGGTCATATATCTGGAGGTATCTTCTTCTTGAGAAGAAGTGGTTCATGCTCAAAAAGCATGTGCTTGTACTCGCTCTTCAGATCGAATGTGATGAGAACAAATCCAAAGGTTTGAGGATGATCCTGGAACCTCTGATTCGAATCAGCTGAGGTAGGATCAAATCCATGAATGTGTAGATAGTCTTTTGTTGTCTCCTTTGAACCATCATAGGTGAGATCATGCCCAAAAGAACCATCACCTGATAGTGATTGCTTGGATTTTAAATAAGCTCCAAGACTTGATGAATGGTTTTTTGAGATCTCCTTTGAAACAATAAAGGTGAGATCAAAACCATGATATGCATGAGAAATTATTCCAAGCGAATGGAAATGCCCTACATCTTCAATGAACTTTTGAGAGCATGTACAAATGATCATATAGTAGTACATAAGAGGTAAGTGATCATGGAAAGCGAATGCATTACCTCCAATTGCTGATTTAACCTCTGAAATATTCAATAGATCATCATTATGCAAACCAATAGACTCTTGTGCAAGAGAGGATTGGTGAGCTCCCAATATGGATGCCTAATGAGGGAAGCTGTACTAAGAGCCTACTTTAATTATCAACTCGGGGGACATACAAACTTTAGAATGGCAGGCACTATCTGTGCTCTTATAGGATAATCTTTGTCACGGTTGGGTATCGGTATCAATGTTTTAAGGGTTGCCTACTCAATACATAAAACTGTTTATACTAGGGAATTAAATACTGGGAAACAGTAAATCTATTTTAAAGAATTAAAATACTAAAAGTAGTAAATCTATTTTTAAAGAATTAAAATACTAAAAGCAATAAATCTGTTTTAAAGAATTAAAAATGTTGAAAGTGAAAGAGATATTCCTATGAATATACCTAATGCAGAATGGTGAATCTAGACTATGAAAGTGAAATACCATAACAGATCTATTCTAAATTAAAGAAAGCGAAGTTTGTAATTACTTACACATAAAACTAGAATTCTAATATAACATCTCATGCTACACATCTATCATTAAGAAATCAAAGCAATCAATCTCGAGAAGCAATTAATCATGATGGGAAACATTCATAAACCTTAAATCTAAACCATAATTTTTGAAGGCAATGCTAATATATAATATGGAATCGTTGTTTAAAATGTGTGTTGGAAGAAAGCATCTATAGGACTACTGGAACTGTATTGCTGAACTACAGAACGTGTTATAAATTACTACATAATCAAGACATCATTCAAATGCTTCCATATGCGATATAAATTTTCATCACTGTAAAACACATAATCGGAAATACCTGAAAAATGGAAATCCCCTGACCTACGTGTTGGAGGGGCCCTCTCCAACCCTGGCGCCGTTGCCAGGGAGGTGCTAAATCTTTTAGGAGACATCACCTAAAAACAACACAAAAAGAAAACAAAAATCACATAAAACAAAAACGTAAATACTTTTTTACCAATGAATGCCTCGTTGGCAAAGAGATAGGTTTGACCACTTTCTACCCAAGCATTCCATGAGCAACAACGGTAATAACAGTTCTGACCATTCTCAGTTTGAATTTCTACACTCTGAAAATGAAACTGACTCCACATACGATCCAAACAGAGACAACTTCACTACCAGTTCCAGCTCAAACACCACAATGGCAAACGAAGAGGAGGAACCTAGGGAGCTTTTCACCTTTCCCATTAGCATACCTCTTGGAAATTCCAGGATGAAGAACATCAATCCTAATAATCTACCAAACTTCCATGGTTTGACTTCAGAAGATCTTGACACATTCTTGTTTGAATTTGAGGTAGTTTGCAGATCATTTGATTCCACTACTGATGCACAAAAGCTAAGGCTTTTTCCTTCTACACTGAAAGACCTATCACTTCGGTGGTTCGTGAGCCTTGAAGGCAATAGTATCTTTAGCTGGGATCAAATGAAACAGGCATTCTTGGAAAAATATAGGGACTACTGCAAGGCCTAAGATACAAGGGATGAAATCTTTAGGATGCAACAAGGAGAAAGAGAGTCATTAGAAGATTATGCCCAAAGATTTCAACTCAGCTACAAACGAGCCAGTCATTGCACCTTGGATCCTGAATCACTAAAACTTGTCCTTCTTAGAGGTGTAAAAGAAGATAATTTTGAAGTCTTAAATATTCTAGGAGATGGAGATATATTCCAAAAATATTTTGACTAGATCCTACAAATCTTCAAAAACTACTCTAGATCTAGGAAAACTAAGAATGAGACAAGGGATACATACACATCTACTAGTGGATCAACATATTCAGGACCAACACTTACAAAATCTAATTTAGGAAACCTGCTGGACTACATGAAGACTAACATCCTGCAATTTCTGGCCATGCAACTTGATGCTCTTCAAATAAAAAAGAAACAGGATGAAATTAACCAAGCCTTGGCGGTATTCTGTCCTCGTTGTAGAAAGAAGCATTAGAAGGGGCAGTGAACACTAAACACCATCAAAATATGTGGCCTCTGCACTGAGGATCACTCTACTGACAAGTGTCCCTTGTTGCCTTCCTGCAAAGCCACTATCCAAGAGCCCACAACCGAGGGTGCAATAGAACAACTCTGCTTTGTAAATCAGAAGAGGAATAATTTTCCCAGACCGTATCAACCCAACAACCAACATTACTATAACCAGGGAAATAACCAGCAGAATTGGAACTCTATACCAGCCCTATGGCCATCTCAGCAAAATCCAAATCAGTGACAGCAAAACCAACCTTATCATCAATCATACTACCCACAATCCTACCCCTCATACCCACCACCTTTTACTCAACCATCGACAAATTATGGCAATCCATATCCTTATTCCTCATCAAAAAGTGGTGAGCTCTCAATATGGATGCCTAATGAGGGAAGTTGTATTAAGAGCCTACTTTAATTATCAACCCGGGGAACGTACAAACTTTAGAGGTGCAGGCACTATCTGTGCTCTTATAGGATAATCTTTGTCATGGTTGGGTATCGGTATCAATGTTTTAAGGGTCTCCTACTCAATACATAAAACTGTTTATACTAGGTAATTAAATACTGGGAAACAGTAAATCTATTTTAAAGAATTAAAATACTAAAAGCAGTAAATCTATTTTAAAAGAATTAAAATACTAAAAGCAATAAATCTATTTTAAAGAATTAAAAATGTTGAAAGTGAAAGAGATATTCCCATGAATATACCTAATGCAGAATGGTGAATGTAGACTATGAAAGTGAAATACCATAAAAGATATATTCTAAATTAAAGAAAGCAAAGTTTGTAATTACTTACGCATAAAACTAGAATTCTAATCTAACATCTCATGCTACACATCTATTATTAAGAAATCAAAGCAATCAATCTTGAGAAGCAAATAATCATGATGTGAAACATTCATAAACCTTAGATCTAAACCATGATTTTTGAAGGCAATGCTAATATATATATGGAATCGTTGTTTAAAATGTGTGTTGGAAGAAAGTATCTACAGGACTATTGGAACCGTATTGCTGAACTACAAAATGTGTTATAAATTACTACAGAATCAAGACATCATTCAAATGCTTCCATATGCGATATAAATTTTCATCACTGTAAAACACATAATCAAAAATACCTGAAAAATGGAAATCCCCTGACTTACGTGTTGGAGGGGCCCTCTCCAACCCATACTCAGGAGGGAACGAAACTTATAGACGTTGACTGGGATTTAACGTCAATATTCTATTAAAATATAAACTCCATGTCTTCACAAAGGTCTGTAACTCAGAAGTATCTTAATAGTGCAAAAACGTGAAACAATGATTCTCCAAAAATGTCAATAGAGACCTCTTGCTACCCAAGAGGTCCATATTTATATAATTATTAATGCTGAACCTAACTAAATGTCTAAATGCTGATTCTCCTTGAACATGAGTGCGTTCTCTATAGATCAGGAAAAAGGCGCTGAGCTGCATGATCCCTCAGTCTTCTACGTGTTTGTTCTTTAATGCCCCTGAACCTACTCAATCACGCTCGATTTCCACAGAATTAGTTTATTGAATACGCATTTTAAACATACAAGAATAATTGTAAAAAACAACTTCATTAAATAATTAAGGTAAAACATTTTTCCCACAAATGAATGTGTTTCTTCACCATTGCTTGGGCTTTATTGTGGGAAAAAGGTTATCAAATACCTGAAAATTGGACTCATCAAGAATTTAAGAACCTATGCAGTCTCTAGAGTGTGAGATGGCACATAATTCGAAATAGAAGATATTGAGAGCATGAGTGTAGAATTTGCAAGTTCTTCTTCTTTGTGGACAACTTCATTATGAAATATGTTTGATACTGAATCATGATCAGAGAGACCATCAAGGAGGACGAATGCATCACTGGGCTTGCTCTCCAAATAGTTTGCACCAATCCCTTCATTCTGTTTTCCAAATCTTTCATCTGATTGGGCCCATAGCTCTTTTGGAGATTCAGCAGAATTAAGGAAGCGGGGGTAACATACAATGAGACATAGCAATCAACATTGCTCCATAGGATCTGTCACCTTCATTTAACCAATCATTCTCCTCTTCATAGGATTCGAACTCTCTTTCAAAACAACAATAAAAAAGACCATGTCTCTTCAAATGTGCTATCATCTTTGGTTTCCACTCATCATAGTTGAATGGAGAGTGTTTGTGCCAGAAATTGTTTCTAGGCAACAAAGAAACAAACCAACACAATCTCAAAAATACAATCAAGTAAAAGTAAGTTTTAAGGTTTTTTTTGATAGGTTTTCTGGTTATAAAGTTTGGGAATAAATAGGGAACACACTCATGAGCAAAATAGGAACTGAATCATAAGCAAAAGAAGACAAAGATGCATAATATATTCACCAGAATCCAACAGAGCATAATATTGAAGTTCATTCATAAAAGATAAGCATTACCAACATACAAACATAGTCCAGCAATGAATTTATGAGTTAAGTAACTAAACAAGTTAAAAAATGAAGCCAACACACAAACTGAAGGGTGAAAAGGATCATATATTTCATAATTCTGTCAACAAATACATATAAGAGTTATGTACTTAGGTCCTCAATAAGTCTAGCAGACCTCCTGAAGTCCTCCCAAAAATCGAACCCTGTTTCTGTCTTTCCCCACTATCTAAATATTAATTTTTACAAAATTAGTTAGGGTCTAAACCCTAACTGCCCTCAACCAACTCATCGATGAGATAAAGTGAAATTATATTTACAAAATAAAGTGTTTCTTTAAAAACATAACTTAAAACTAACTAATTAAAGCATTTCTTAAAAGATCTACAAGTAACTGACTAACTGCCAACTCAAAGGTCTTTGGCAGCTTCAGCTCGTAAGGCTATTCCATCCAAGGCTTGGGCCTTCTCCCTGGCTCTCTTCTGTTCAGCTTTTGTATCTGCTAACTTTCTTGTAAGTTTTTCATTCTGCTGCTGCAAGTATCTGACAGTCTGCTTCAACTCTGCATAATGCACATCTGTGTTTCTCTTTCTCTTCAGGGTTTCCTTAGAAACTGTTATTAACTCTTGATAATTCTCATTTACTTCCTGTAAATCTTCCCTGAACCTTTTATTTGCTAGGATCAGAACGTCATTAGTCTCCTGCATGCAATCCATTTGATGCTTGTATTGTTTGATGCTTCTTTGCAAGTTCTCCATATCTAAGTCAAAAGCCTTCCCTGTTGTGGTACTTTGCATCTCACTGGGTAACGATGGGATATTTAGCCTTCTGAAAATATCTTCATCTTCCTGTAACAGCCTTGAAGACACACCATGAACAATAGGGTTTTCCTGACTTGTTGCTTCAATAGGTGTAGTTTCATCTATTAAGTGCTAATTTTCGGAATAAGAAACTTCAGTTTCCTTTTTCTGTTGTTCTTTTATCATTTCATCTCTTAATTCCAGAAACACACCTGATAGTTTAGTTTGGGTGAGGCTGGAGTCTTCTACTGACCTCAATGACTTTTTCCCTTTTGTATGATGAGAAACTAGACTTTTTGGAACTGCTTCTTTCTCAATCTTTGGTTTTTCATCTGAAGAGTCATCATCAAGTACACTTACCTCTTTTGTATTCAATCTAGGGTTTAGCAGCTTTTTCATACTCAGCCTTAACTTTATTTTAGATCTGGTTTTTGGTCTCCATTCTGAAGAAAGTTCTTTCACCATCTTCAAAGTTTTTCCTTGTTGTCTAACTGTGGCTAACTCTATAGCTTTGATTTTGGTTTACTTTTTCTTTGATATATTTGTTTTATCCTCTTGACTGTAGCATTTTGTGTATGTGTCAACCCTAGCTTCAGTTTTGATAGTGAATTCATCTTCCTCTAACAGATATCCCTCATCCTCAGATAAGATAGTGACGGGGCTCCTTTGTTGGACCTGAATGTTTTCTTTCTCTATAGCAACCTTTTCTATGGCAACAATTTTCTTTTCACTGAAACTTTTTGCTAGTGCCATGTGTTGCTCAGGCTGATCTTCCTTTTGTGCAAACAATGAATATTTACCTTTGCTGTCAGCTGCAACCTTTTGAGGTTTATTGTCATCCTTCAAGGACTCTGATGCTTCTTCAAGTTTAACCTCTTTCTTGTCTTCTGACCTAGTTTCCTAAATAGAGTTTGCCCTTTGTCTACACGTTTTTTGGTTTGTTGTTTTTCTTGCTTAATTTGAAAACTAGACCTAAACAAAAAATAATCCAATGTCTTCCCTTCTCGTTGTAGAACCGTGCTGATAATGAGTTTGATCAAACCATGATGGAAGATGGATTGTGTAGTATGATCATGATGTCCCTTAACTCTACTTGACATCTTCTGCAGACTTTCGAACAAGAAGAAAGGAAGACTCATTATGGATTCACTGACCAGATGCTGCAAGGACCTAAAATGATATTTAAAGACATAGGCATATCTCCCTTCACAGGTGATATAGCTTTGTAAGACTTTAATGGGCCCCACCCACTCATCTCTGAGATTCTGGATTAATATTCCTTTTCTCTAGTCTGGAGTAATACCAGGTAAAAGATACCTTTGGGCATTAAAGGTGAAAGGCAACTTTTTGAACCACATTTCACCTTCATTTCTGACTCCTGTAGCTTCAGCAATTAGCTCCACAGTCAACTTGAATCTCAATGTATCAAAAATTATCATGTCCTGGTTATAACTTTTGGCAAACTGATAAGAGACCTCAGTGTTGTATACATCGATCTTCTTGAAGAAATCTAGCCAACCAGCATTCTGAAAAAGCTTTGCACAGTCTGGAAATTGGTCAATCCATTTCAACTCAGTGGGCTCAATCTTATTTGTTTTTCCGCTTTTACCCATCTGCTTTCAATAACTGAATTTTGTGTACTTTTAGAGTTCTGTCAATGACCTAACAACTGCTTTCAGATTTTGAAAAATTAGTGGTTCAATGTATTGCTAACTTTCAACTTTCCACTTGTCACAGCATCTCCAAAACTCTTAAATTGATATCTCTTTGACAGGAGTTTTGTTTAAAGCCTACATTTATGTTTTCCTTAACGAATTTTAACAAAACAAGTTTTACTGGGAAAACCCCAATTTAGTAGCCACTATCAGTTTAACGCGGAATACCTTATTCCTGTCTTGCTATAGATGTTTAAAATCAATCCTTGAGGTATATGATTGTTAAATTTAATTGTACAAGTGTCTTCGGGTCTTCAATTTGCTACCAGCTGGCAGGACGAGCAAGCCCTAATTTCTTTGTAACTGTGAAAACCCAAAAATTCTTCTGTAACTGCAACTTCCGGCTTTTAGGCGCATGTCCTTGCTCCACTTAGTCACCAATTTCATAATATATGTATGGAAAAACTTCCTTCACATCAAACTCGGTCTATGCCTCTATTTGTCATGATACGTTGTGTTCTAGCTAATGATTACCATGATCTCTTCCATGACACAATCACACCTGCTTTCATGATGATTACTGGAGCAACACGTATCAACACCCTTTAAACATGTGATTAGTCACTTAGAAATGGAACTCATGCGAAAATTCAGTTTAAAAAACGGTGATTTCGGCTCACGCGATATTCTTGTAGTGTTGTTGTGTTAATTTTTCACGGTTGCGCTACAAGAATAATTTGCATTCAATTTTGGTGCTATTTAACCATTTTTTTTCCATTTTAAATTAAATTTAAATGATAAACTATGCTCTTTGAATATATTTGTGACATCCTTAATCAATATAAGTCCTATGGATCCCTTCAAATCCTAAAGAAAAAATAATAAAAATCTAAAGGCAAAAATCAAAAGCTTCACTTTAAAACCAAAAATTTCCTAAAGGAAGCAAATGAGCAAAATTAATAAAAATCACAATCAAAATATAAAATTAAAGGAAACAAGTTCATGACTTAACATCTGGCTCCAGCTGCGGGATGAAGTCCTCCCTGTGAGGCTTCAAGAACCTGTAGACCAATGCCTTTTGTCTGCTACCTACTTATCTGCAAAATTTCCATTGGGCTATGGAGTCTTTAGTATGCTTCACTCACATCAGTATGTACAATGAAAAGTGAAAATTTCTTTATATACTATAAAAATGCTTGAGGAATCGTCCATTAACTGGACTAGACAACTCCTCACCTTCCAAAGACTACAGGATAAAAGTATTATTCTCCAAAACTTTAGATACTAGGAAAGGGCCAAACCAGAGATTATCAAAGTTACCATGCTTATCCTTTTGCTCTTTCCTTGCATCCCACCTTAGAACCATATCACCAACTGAGAAAATGTTTTCTTTGATGTTCCTGTCAAATCTGCTTTTGATTTTTAATCTGTACAACTGTGCCTTTTCATCCACCTTTTCTCTGTTCTGTTGTAACTCTATCATCTCATAAATCCTTCTCTGTATATCATTTGGCTCTGCCTGATAATTCTGAAGAAACTTCATCACTAGGATTCCCAATTGAACAGGAAAAATTTCATCTGTACCATAAACTAGCTGGAAAGGAGAAGTTCTAATTGTTTGTTTAACTGTTATCCTATCTTCCCACAATGCATATTTCAGCATTGAATCCCATGATATCTTGTTATGCTTGAGCAACTTTTTGATACTCTGAATGACGTTTTTATTAGAGGATTCAGCCAAACCATTACCCTGAGGATAATAAGGAGTTGAATGCTTCAGTAGGATGCCATTCCTTTCACAAAAGGCTTCCATTTCCTTGGACTTGAAAGCCTTTGCATTGTCTGTTACTAATTTCTGAGGACAACCAAATCTACTAAGAATATTGTCTTCAATAAATTCCATGATAACTTTGTCTGTAGCATTCCTAGTAGGAATAGCTTCTACCCATTTGGTAAAGAAGTCTATTGCAATCAGAATCCAATGATGTTGCCCTGAAGAGGCTGGATTTATTTCTCCAATAAAATATAGACCCCATTGCTGAAAAGGAGCACTTACTGCAATAGGTTTCAGGGGTAATGACATCAACTTTTGTTTTCCAGCAAACTTCTGACAAGGGATACAGGCTCTTACCTGCTGATAAACATCTGCAAACAAGGAGGGCCAATAATATCCAACTCTTAAAATTCTGTATGTTGTTGTCTTCCAGTACTTGTGCCCTCCACAAGCACCCTCATGAGATTCAGAAATCACTCCTTCAATTTCAGGTTTATCTAAACATCCAAGTAGAATACCCCCTGGGTCCTTCCAGAACAACTGCTCTTCCACTAGACAATACTTAGTAGTTTTAAGTTTTAAAGATCTAGTAGCCTTCCTATCTAGATGCTCAGGAAATTGTAAAAACAACAAAAAATAGACTATGTCTGCATACCATGTAGATGCTGAATAATAATCCATAATATTCTTTTTTTCTAGTAATCCTTGATCTTCATCCTGAGCTATTTCTTCAGCCATAACATGCAATCCCAGAGCCTGAAAATTTGATTCAGCCAGCAGCTTGGCTAAACCTTGTCCCTTGACAAGTTTGGTAGGTCTGATCTCTACATCATATTCCATGATTTTAGCAATCCACTTGCCTTTTTTCCCTTCACTATCAGGCTGTGTTAACACATCTTTTACCGCAACATTAGGTACAAATGAAATAACCTTAGAATGCAGCACATAGATTCTAAAAAATTTTAAAGCCTTTACCAGAGCATAGGCCTGCTTTTCTAAAATACTGTATTTTAGTTCAGAATCTCTGAGAGTTTTGCTGAAGAATGCAATAGGCTGCTCCAATCCTTCCTTATTCTTCTGAAGTAAAACAACTGCAATTGTATCCTCTGATGCAAATGAGAATGTAAGGAATTCTTTTGTAAAATCTGGGCTTACCAATACAGGAGCTTCAGTAAGAGCCACTTTAATTTTCTCAAATGCACTCTTTGCCTCAGTGGTCCACTTAACTTCCTGATCTTTTTTCAGCATGACTGTAATCTATTTGATAGTCTCAGCAAAGTTTGGTATAAACCAACATAAAAAGTTGATTTTACCAATGAAAGATTGGACATCTTTTTTACTTCTTCGCAAACTTATTTTCAATATAGCTTTTACCCTTTCAGGATCAATCCTTATACCATCAGCAGACACTAAATGACCAAGCAATTTACCTTCCTGTACAACAAAATGTGATTTCTTTGGATTCAAGGACAAGCCAAATTTTCTACACTTCAGGAAAGTCTGCTTCAAATGTTTCAAATGTTCATCATCTGACTGTGAGAAAACAGTAATATCATCCAAGTATATTACTACAAACTTATCATTTTCTCCAACAAAAGCAATATCCATGGCTCTCTGGAAGGTGGCTCCAGCATTCATCAATCCAAAAGGCATCTTATCATACATGAAGGTTCCCCAAGGAGTTGTAAAGGTTGTTTTCTCTTTATCATCAGGATGCATAGCAATCTGATTGTACCCGGAAAAACCATCCACCATAGAGATCCTCTATGCCCCAACTACTTGCTGCAATAGTTGCTCAATTTTAGGCAAAGGATAATTGTCTTTTAGTGAAGATCTGTTCAGATTTCTGAAGTCAACACATAACCTGATTTCCCCATTCTTTTTCTTAACAGGTACAAGATTAGCAACCCATGAAGAATACCTGAGGGGCACTATGATCTTGGCATCCAACAGCTTCTTTACTTCTTTTTCAATAACAGGAAACAAGGCTGGATTAATCCTTCTTAATTTCTGACGAAAAGGTTTGACATTTGGTTTTAAAGGGACTTTATGCTGTATAATTCCTGTGTTATAAGTCCTTAATTCTTGATAAGACCAAGCAAAAACATCCACATGCTCTTTTAACAGTTTATTATATCTATTTCTTTGTTCAATTGTCAAGGATTTAGAAATTTTGACCATTCTAGGATGTTCTGTTGAACCAATATTGCAGTCCATCACATTCTCTTCTGAAGATTGAACAACAGGCTTTGACAGTGTATCATCCTTTGTAAATATTCTTTCCAGAGGTACTAGGCCTTTTGGAATAAAGTTGTTTTTTAACTCAATAATTTTATGTCCTGCTATCTCATCTTCAACAATCTCATCCAACCGTTCATCCTCTTCATCTTCCTCTTGATCAATCAGGGAATTTGCAAACTCATGAGTAAGCTCAAGAAATCTCTTAATTTCAATGTCATCTTCGAAAACTTTCCATTGCTTTACATTATCAGGTACACATGGTATGTACCTCACCTCTATTGGATACCTTAACTGGATGGTCTTGGGGATTTTGAAGTGTGTGGCAGCCAAGGCTAATGAATCTACAGTCTGATTATGGTCTCTTGGAATATGAGTAATGTTAAATGCTACAAAATCATTTTCAAGCATATCCCATACCTCATTCTGATAAACTTTCAGCAAACCCTGCTTCACTTGATATTTGTTCTTCACCTGCTGAACAACTAATTCGGAGTCGCCATATGCAAAAATCTGCTGAATGCCCAAATCTTTGGCAGCTTTTAATCCTAACAGCAAAACTTCATATTCAGCGGTATTATTTGTAGTAACAAACTCAAGCTTATACATCAGCTTTACTATTTCACCTCCGGGAGATATTAGAAGAACTCCGGCTCCAACACCTTCTTTACAAGAAGATCCATCAAAGTATAATTGCCACAGTTCATATTTTTCTTCTCTGCTGTATTTCACTGGCTGTTCTTTTTCCACTTGTAACAAACCAGCAGTATTGTCATCATCACTGAAATGTAACATGCAAGTTCCTAGGTCTTTGTCAACAACATATAGTGGATGATTTGTGGGGTTCTTGTCATCTATCACTATATAAGCAAACTGAAGCTCTCTCTACAGCCTTCTGTTTTCTCCACCAAACACAGGAATGGTAGCATATGAGAGATCCATTTGTAAGGTCCCTCCAACCTTCTTTTCCCAAGACCTAGAAAGAAGTAAGCCAAACTTTGGTGTAATGTCAGCTACCACAACATCCATTATCACACCTTTCATGGGCAACTGAGCCAGGCTGACAACCATATCTTTTATTACCCCTAAACACTTCACAACTTGAGAATCAAAGGCATACAGATCATGGTAGGGTTTGGTAATACTAAGCCCCAAAGCCTCCATGACAGCCTTTGGCATCAAATTGTGGGATGCTCCTGAATCTAACAAACAATTGTGTATCATCTGTTCATGTACAGTCAGAGTGATATAGAATGGTGGTGAAGCTCCTGCTTCATTCTCAGCCTTCTCAGCCAAGGCTGATCCAATGAAAATCTTAGGATTCTCCTCTTGTAAATTAATTGTGTCGGAAACATGCTTATTGCTTGTTGGATTAAGCATTTTAAGGACTGATTCTTTATATGAAGGATTTTTTATCAATTCAGTTAAGGGTACAGGAATCTTTAACTTTCCTAATTCATTTTCCAAACTGAAAATCTGGAGAGTTTTATTTACCTCTTCAACCTCTGTGTTTTTCTTATGTTTTCTGAATCTTGCTTCTTCTCTGTTACAGGCTCAGATGGTTGATTAGCAGGGACAATTGCTTTCTTATTTGGGGGTTGTACCACCTGTTTTGGACCTGATCTCAGATTTATAGTGTTCTTGAGTTCGTTTTGATGGACAGCAGTAGTTACAGTAGTATTTTCCAAACCTAAATCATCCTTGGTTTCAAACATGTAAGCATCATAGTATTCTGCATTTAGAAATTCTTCCTCAGTGACAAAACCTTCAGACAATCCCTCTCCAAAATGATTCATATCTTGATCATTCTCTTAAAAGATCAGCTCATCATCAACTTCTTCCTCATCAACCATATTGTTTTGAAGAGGTGGTGGCACTCTTTGGTCCTCATTTTCTCTCCTTTCTCACTGGATATCATTATTCCTTCGTTCTCTAGGCATGAAGCGAGGAGCAAATTGCCTTCTGAACTGATTCTGATTATTTGGATTTCGTTCACCTTTTGGAGCAGGCTTGCTGGAATTTTTCTCAAGCTCTAATTTGTTCGATTTTGCAGTCAGAGTCTTCACCAACTTAGCGATTTCATCAATTTTCCCTTCTGCAGAATGAGAAGCAGAACTTCTTGGGGCTGCTTCCTTTTTTCCTTTTCTGTCATAAAGCTGCTGATCCGTTTCCTTCTTTAATCTATTAGAGGCCAAGCTGTTGGATTCTACCTCCAATGCTGCATCCTGCATATTCAGTAAAGAGATAGGTCTTCTCTCTCTCAACAATAAAGAAAAGTTGTGATCAAAGGCATTTGCGTAGGTAAGTATAGCTAATAATTCCATAGGCTTTATTTCTGCAGGAATTCTACTGTACCTCTTGTTAAACCTCTTTGAAAAGTTTGCAACAATTTCATCCTTTTTCCTCCTAAGGGCTCCAAATTCAGTTATGTAATATGTATGGTCTTTAGTGTCACCCCATTGTCTCATGAAGAGATCATGAAGTTCTTCAATGATAGTGATGGAATTAGCAGGCAACTCCCTGAACCATTTCCTTACATCTCCATCAAGGCTCTGCACAAACATTATCATACATACATCTTTAGCCTCACTATTTTGGTTATCAACATAACTAAGGAAATCTTCCCAATGTTCTTCAGCTGTGGTTTCCCCCTGTCCATTAAACCTAGGAAGATATTTCTGATAGTCACCCCCAGGCAATGCATTTAAAGGCTAAGGCAAAACCAATGGTGTATATTTGGCTGCAACCATCCGGTCCATCATGTCTATGGGTTGATTTTGGGCTGCCATTTTTGGACTGACCAACTTTAATGATGAAGAAGTTCGACTGGAACCTGGTTGAAAAGGTTTTTTACCTAGTTTCAGCTGAAAAGTAGGTATCTTACCAGGATAAATAGTTTTGGCTTTCTTGAAGGATTCAGGATTAGTAAAAACTTGGAAACTGCTATCAGGGATAATAGGCCTTAACCAAGGTGAGTTTTCTTCTTATTTTCCTAACAACGCTGAATGTGATAAACCACCCAACTGATCAGGGTCACACAGGACTGGTAAATATTGAGACCTTCTAACTTTTCTTGTTGTCTTTAATATCTGTTCAGGGTTTGTTCCTAGTTCCAACTCCTCTAGTAGCCACTGTGTCAAACTTGGTGAAAATTAGCCTTAAAGATGTGCTGGTTTAAGCTCACCTCTTAAAACCAGTAAAAGGATAAGTATCCCAGGGAAAAATATTTTTTCAACTTCGTTCCCCGGCAACGGCGCCAAGGATGTTTGTGCCAGAAATTGTTTCCAGGCCACAAAGAAACAAGCCAACACAATCTCAAAAATACAACCAAGTAAAAGTAAGTTTTAAGGTTTTTTTTTATAGGTTTTCTGGTTATAAAGTTTGGGAATAAACAGGGAATACACTCATGAGCAAAATAGGAACTGAATCATAAGCAAAAGAAGACAAAGATGCATAATATATTCACCAGAATCCAACAGAGCATAATATTGAAGTTCATTCATAAAAGATAAGAATTACCAGCATACAAACATAGTCCAACAATGAATTTATCAGTTAAGCAACTAAACAAGTTAAAAAATGAAGCCAACACACAAACTAAAGGGTGAAAATGATCATATATTTCATAATTCTGTCAACAAATACATATAAGAGTTATGTACTTAGCTCATCAATAAGTCTAGCAGACCTCCTGATGTCCTCCCAAAAATCGAACCCTGTTTCTGTCTTTCCCCTCTATCTAAATACTAATTTTTACAAAATTAGTTAGGGTCTAAACCCTAACTGCCCTCAACCAACTCATCGATGCGATAAAGTGAAATTATATTTACAAAATAAAGTGTTTCTTTAAAAACATAACTAAAAACTAACTAACTAAACCATTTCTTAAAAGATCTACAAGTAACTGACTAACTGCCAACTCAAAGGTCTTTGGTAGCTTCAGCTAGTAAGGCTATTCCATTCGAGGCTTGGGCCTTCTTCCTGGCTCTCTTCTGTTCAGCTTTTATATCTGCTAACTTTCTTGTAAGTTTTTCATTCTGCTGCTGCAAGTATCTGACAGTCTGCTTCAACTCTGCATAATGCACATCTGTGCTTCTCTTTCTCTTCAGGGCTTCCTTAGAAACTGTTATTAACTCTTGATAATTCTCATTTACTTCCTGTAAATCTTCCCTGATCCTTTTATTTGCTAGGATCAGAGCGTCATTAGTCTCCTGCATGAATCCATTTGATGCTTGTATTGTTTGATGGTTCTTTGCAAGTTCTCCATGTCTGAGTCAAAAGCCTTCCCTGTTGTGGTATTTTGCATCTCACTGGGTAACCATGGGATATCTAGCTTTCTGAAAATATCTTCATCTTCCTGTAACAGCCTTGAAGACACACCATGAACAATAGAGTTTTCCTGACTCGTTGCTTCAATAGGTGTAGTTTCATCTATCAAGTGCTGATTTTCGAAATAAGAAACTTCAGTTTCCTTTTTCTGTTGTTCTTCTATCATTTCATCTCTTAATTCCAGAAACACAGCTGATAGTTTAGTTTGGGTGAGGCTGGAGTCTTCTGCTGACGTCAATGACTTTTTCCCTTTTGTATGATGAGAAACTAGACTTTTTGGAACTGCTTCTTTCTCAATCTCTGGTTTTTCATCTGAAGAATCATCATCAAGTACACTTACCTCTTTTGTATTCAATCTAGGGTTTAGCAGCTTTTTCATACTCAACCTTAACTTTATTTTAGATCTGGGTTTTGGTCTCCATTCTGAAGCAAGTTCTTTCACGATCTTCAAAGTTTTTCCTTGATGTCTAAATGTGGCTAACTTTATAGCTTTGATTTTGGTTTTCTTTTTCTTTGATCTCTTTGTTTTATCCTCTTGACTGTAGCATTCTGTGTATGTGTCAACCCTAGCTTCAGTTTTGACGGTGAATTCATCTTCCTTTAACAGATATCCCTCATCCTCAGATAAGATAGTGATGGGGCTCCTTTGTTGGACCTGAATGTTTTTTTTCTTTATAGCAACCTTTTTTGTGGCAACAATTTTCTCTTCACTGAAAGTTTCTGCTGGTACCATGTGTTGCTCAGGCTGATCTTCCTTTTGTGCAAACAGTGAATATTTACCTTTGCTGTCAGCTGCAACCTTTTGAGGTTCATTGTCATCCTTCAAGGACTTTGGTGCTTCTTCAAGTTTAACCTATTTCTTGTCTTTTGATTTGATCTTCTGACCTAGTTTCCTAACTAGAGTTGGCCCTTTGTCTACACGTTTTATGGTTTGTTGTTTTTCTTGCTTAATTTGAAAACCAGACCAAAACAAAAAATAATCCCATGTCTTCCCTTCTTGTTGTAGAACAGTCCTGTTAATGAGTTTGATCAAACCATGATGGAAGATGGATTGTGTAGTATGATCATGATGTCCCTTAACTCTACTTGACATCTTTTGCAGACTTTTGAACAAGAAGAAAGGAAGACTCATTCTGGATTCACCGACCAGATGCTGCAAGAACCTAAAATGATATTTAAAGATATAGGCATATCTCCTTTCACAGGTGATATATCTTTGTAAGACTTTAATGGGCCCCGCCCACTCATCTCTGAGATTCTGGATTAATATTCATTTTCTCCAATCTGGAGTAATACCAAGTAAAAGATACCTTTGGGCATTAAAGGTGAAAGGAAACTTTTTGAACCGCATTTCACCTTCATTTCTGACTCCTGTAGCTTCAGCAATTAGCTCCACAGTCAACTTGAATCTTAGTGTATCAAAAATTATCATGTCCTGGTTATAGCTTTTGGCAAACTGATAAGAGACCTCAGTGTTGTATCCATCGATCTTCTTGAAGAAATCTAGCCAACCAGCATTCTGAAAAAGCTTTGCACAATCTAGAAATTGGTCAATCCATTTCAGCTCAGTGGGCTCAGTCCTATTTGTTTTGCCACTTTTACCCATCTGCTTTTAATAGCTGAATTCTATGTACTTTTAGAGTTCTGTCAATGACCTAACAGCTGTTTTCAGATTTTGAAAAAGTAGTGTTTCAATGTATTGCTAACTTTCAACTTTCCACTTGTCACAGCGTCTCCAAAACTCTTAAATTGATATCTCTTCGACAGGAGTTTTGTTTAAATCCTACATTTATGTTTTCCTTAATGAATTTTAACAAAATAAGCTTTACTGGGAAAACCCCAATTTAGCAGCCACTATTAGTTTAACGTGGAATACCTTATTCATGTCTTGCTGTAGATGTTTAAAATCAATCCTTGAGGTATCTGTTGTTAAATTTAACTGTACAAGTGTCTTCGGGTCTTCAATTTGCTACCAGCTGGCAGGACGAGCAAGCCCTAATTTCTCTGTAACTGTGAAAACCCAAAAATTCTTCTGTAACTGCAACTTCCGGCTTTTAGGCGCATGTCCTTGCTCCACTTAGTCGCCAATTTCATAATACATGTATGGAAAAACTTCCTTCACATCAAACTCGGTCTATGCCTCTATTTGTCATGATACGTTGTGTTCTAGCTAATGATTACCGCGATCTCTTCCACGACACAATCACACCTGCTTTCATGATGATTACTGGAGCAACATGTATCAACACCCTTTAAACATGCGATTAGTCACTTAGAAATGGAACTCATGCGAAAATTCAGTTTAAAAAACGGTGATTTCGGCTCACGCGATATTCTTGTAGTGCTGCTGTGTTAATTTTTCATGGTTGTGCTACAATAATAATTTGCATTCAATTTTGGTGCTATTTTAACTATTTTTTTTCATTTTAAATTAAATTTAAATGATAAACTATGCTCTTTGAATATATTTGTGACATCCTTAATCAATATAAGTCCTATGGATCCCTTCAAATCCTAAAGAAATAATAATAAAAATCTAAAGGCAAAAATCAATAGCTTCACTTTAAAACCAAAAATTTCCTAAAGGAAGCAAATGAACAAACTTAAAATAAAAATCACAATCAAAATATAAAATTAAAGGAAACAAGTTGTTTTTCTACCTCCTTTAGGAAAATTTTTGGTTTTAAGTGAAACTTTTGAGTTTTGCCTTTAGTTTTTTTATTATTTCTATTTCTTTAGGATTTGAAGGGATCCATAGGACTTATATTGATTAAGGATGTCACAAATATATTCAAAGAGCATAGTTTATCATTTAAATTTAATTTAAAATGGAAAAAATGGTTAAATTAGTGCCAAAATTAAATGCAAATTATTCTTGTAGCGCAATCATGAAAAATTAACACAGCAGCGCTACAAGAATATCGCGCTCAGTGAAATCATCGATTTTTAAATTGAATTCTCACATGAGTTCGATTCCCAAGTGACTAACCGCATGTTTTAAGGATTTTGGTACGTGTTGCTCCAGTAATCATCATGAAAGCAGGTGTGATTCATATCGTAGAAGAGATCGTGGTAATCATCAGCTAGAACACAGTGTATCATGACAGGAAGAGGTATAAGCCGAGTTTGATGTGAAGGAAGTTATTTCACATATGCATCACGAAGCTGGAGACTAAGTGGAGCGAGGACATTTGCCTAAAAACCGGAAGTTGCAGTTATAGAGAAATTTTTGGGTTTTCACAATTACAGAGAAATTAGGGTTTTCTCGTCCTGCCAGCTAGAAGAAAATTGGAGACCCGAAGACACTTGTACTGTTAATTTTGACAATTAGATAGCTCAAGGATTGATTTTAAACGTCTACAGCAAGACAGGAATAAGGTATTCCATGTTAACCTGATAATAACTGTTAAATTGGGGTTTTCCTAGTAAAGCTTGTTTTGTTAAAATTGATTAAGGAAAACATAAATGTATGCTTTTAACAAAACTCCAGTCAAAGAGATATCAAGATAAGAGGTTTTTAGATGCTGTGGCAAGTGGAAAATTGAAGGTAGCAGTTGCATTAAACCATTACCCTTTCAAAACCTGAAAATATGGTAGGGTGAAGATCTGTGTAGTTTATGGTATCTAGATTTCACAAATTGACTTGTTACCTGTAAACAATGCAATGGAAGAGCTGAACATGTGAAATTACAAGAAGACCTAGTCTTATTAGGTGCAGAAGCTGACTAATTTTGGTTCTAAAAGCAGCTGTTAGATCATTGACAGGACCCTGAAAGTACACAGCATTCATTCATTGAAAGCAAATGAGAAGTGGAAAAACTAATAGGGCTGGGCCCACTCAGTTGAAATGGATTGACAAATTTCCAGGATGTGCAGAGCTTTTCCAGAACACTGGGTGGCTAGATTTCTTCAAGAAGATTGATGGATACAACACTGAGGTCTCTTATCAGTTTGCCAAAAGCTATAACCAGGACATGATAATTTTTTATACACTGAGATTCAAATTGACTGTGGAGCTAATTGCTGAAGCTATAGGAGTCAGAAATGAAGGTGAAATGTGGTTCAAAAAGTTGCCTTTCACCTTTAATTCCCAAAGGCATCTTTTACCTCGTATTACTCCAGACTGGAGAAAAGGAATATTAATCTAGAATCTCAAAGATGAGTGGGTGGGGCCCATTAAAGTCTTACAAAGTTATATCACCTGTGAAGGGAGATATGCCTATGCCTTTAAATATCATTTTAGGTTCTTGCAGCATCTGGTCGGTGAATCCAGAATGAGTCTTCCTTTCTTCTTGTTCAAAAGTCTACAGAAGATGTCAAGTAGAGTTAAGGGACATCATGATCATACTACACAATCCATCTTCCATCATGGTTGACACAGAAAAGGTTGATGTAGAGAAAGAAAACATTCAAGTCCAGCAAAGGAGCCCCATCACTATCTTATCTGAGGATGAGAGATATCTATTAGAGGAAGATGAATTCAATGTCAAAACTGAATCTAGGGTTGACACATACACAGAATGCTATAGTCAAAAGGATAAAAGAAAGAGATCAAAGGAAAAGAAGACCAAAATTAAAGCTATAGAGTTAGCCACAGTTAGACATCTAGGAAAAACTTTGAAGATAGTGAAAGAACTTGCTTCAGAATGGAGACCAAAAACCAGATCTAAAAATAAGTTAAGGCTGAGTATGAAAAAGCTTCTAAACCCTAGATTAAATACAAAAGAAGTAAGTGTACTTGATGATGATTCTTCAGATGAAAAAATAAAGATTGAGGAAGAAGCAGTTTCGAAAAGCTTAGTTTCTCATCATACAAAAGGAAAAAAGTCATCAAGGTCAGCAGAAGACTCCAGCCTCACTCAAACTAAGCTATCAGCTGTGTTTATGGAATTAAGAGATGAAATGATAAAAGAGCAACAGAAAAAGGAAACTGAAGTTTCTTATTCTGAAGATCAGCACTTGATAGATGAAGCTACACCTATTGAAGCAACGAGTTAGGAAAACCCTATTGTTCATGGTGTGTCTTCAAGGCTGTTACAGGAGGATGAAAACATTTTCAGAAGGCTAAATATTCCATGGTTGCCCAATGAGATGCAAGATACCACAATAGGGAAGGTTTTTGACTCAGACATGGAGAACCTACAAAGAACCATCAAAGAATACAGGCATCAAATAGATTGCATGCAGGAAACTAATGATGTTCTGATTCTAGCAAATAGAAGACTCAGGGAGGATTTACAAAAAATAAATGATCATTATCAAGAGCTTACTACAATTTCTAAGGAGGCCCTGAAGAGGAAAAGAAGCACAGTTTTACAATGTGCAGAATTGAAGCAGACTGTTAGAGGCTTGCAGCAGCAGAATGAAGAGCTTACAAGAAGGTTAGAAGATATGGAAGCTAAACAGAAGAAAATCAGGAAGAAGGCCCAAGCTTCGGATGGAATAGCCTTACTAGCTGAAGCTGTCAAAGACCTTTGAGTTGGTAGTTAGTCAGTTACTTGTTAGATCTTTTGGGAAATACTTTAGTTAGTTAGTTATTAGTTATGTTTTTAAAAGAAACACTTTATTTTGTAAATATAATTTCACTTTATCCCATCGATGAGTTGGTTGAGGGCAGTTAGGGTTTAGACCCTAACTGATTTTGTAAAAAATAGTATTTAGATAGAGAGGAAAGACAGAAAGAGGGTTCAATTTTTGGGAGGAATTCAGGAGGTCTGCTAGACTTATTGATGAGCTAAGTGCATAACTCTTATATGTATTTGTTGACAGAATTATGAAATATATGATCCTTTTCACCCTTCAGTTTGTGTGTTGGCTTCATTTTTTAACTTGTTTAGTTGCTTAATTGATAAATTCATTGCTGGACTATGTTTGTATGCTGGTAATGCTTATCTTTTATGAATGAACTTCAATATTATGCTCTGTTGGATTCTGGTGAATATATTATGCATCTTTGTCTTCTTTTTCTTATGATTCAGTTCCTATTTTGCTCATGAGTGTATTCCCTGTTTATTCCCCAACTTTATAACCAAAAAACCTATAAAAAAAAAACCTTAAAACTTACTTTTACTTGATTGTATTTTTGAGATTGTGTTGGCTTGTTTCTTTGTGGCCTGGAAACAATTTCTGGCACAAACATCTTTGGCGCCGTTGCCGGGGAAAATTTTCCTAAAGGAGGTAGAAGCGGTGTAACATACAACGAGACATAGCAATCAACATTGCTCCATAGGATTTGTCACCTTCATTTAACCAATCATTCTCCTCTTCAGAGGATTCGAATTCTCTTTCAAAACAACAATAAAAAAGACCATGTCTCTTCAAATGTGCTATCATCTTTGGTTTCCACTCATCATAGTTGAATGGAGAGAGAGGAGGAATTACTTCCAGATTCATGGAAGTTGTTGCAGAAGACCAGCAAAAACAATAGAGAATATCTGCAACTGCTACTGCTGCAAAACTGCAGAAAACTGTTGCAACTGTTATTGCACTCGAAATATTTGTAATAACCTACAAAAAACTCTCAAGAATGGAGATAGACTATACTCTAAACATGCTTTCATAACATGTGAAAATCCTCACAGCAAATCTAAGAGTTAATGTATACCTCACAAGAAAGATTAAGCAGGAAAATAGAAGAAGAGTGCAGAATGGAGCAGCAGAACATAGATGCAATAGAACTCAAATAGAAGCAGAATAACATCACACTAATTCATTAATCATAATATGAACAGTAAATAATACAATGGAGATTATTCGAATGACAAGGTGTCAATTCGAATTAGCCTGCATGAAGTGATCAATCGGATCAGTGGAGTGTCATCAAAGCACAAGTAACCATCAACCATGTGTCACATTGAGTCTAATTGTGTGTAGTAGTTGTAACTGATGCATGGAGCACTAATGGAGGGTACATGAGGAGCTAACTAGAGTCAAAATAGTCAATCTAGGCTCTCTGGAGGTCTATCAAAGTGTTTCAGTGAGTTAACTATGCCATTTGTCCTTAAATTAGGGAACATATCCATAAATCAAGGAACTAACTGAAGTGTCACTGGTGGTAGGTGAGAGAAGGTGCCTTTCATATGTGGTAGGTGAAAGGAGGGCGCATCATGCACTAGAAGGGCTAGAAATGATCAAAAAGAAGCTCATCGGGCTAGCAAAATGGGGACTAGGTGCTGGAGGACACCATACTGAAAACTAGGATGCATGCATGCAATTTCATGACTGCATGCATGACTGAAATGCAAAATAATGAAAATGTTGTTAAGACTAGGATGGAGTATAGGAATATCCTAACAATATATGCTAACTAAGCTTATCCTTGGTTTTGGGATCAGGTTTTCCAAACCTAGCCATGATAACGCATATGCGTTATAGATTTACATTTCAGACATCCGTTTCCTATTTCTAAAGTGGCACTAAAAAGTGGAACCAAATTCGTGTGCATGCCCTAATAGCATTGAGTGTAATATAGTTCAATATAACGCTGGGATAACTCATTTAAAATCTTGTAATCATCAATATTGGTTTAAATAAACTTGTTTGAAATATAAATGTTGTCAAAACTTAATCCAGAACAATTATAGAGAATATAAATGAAACTAATAAAGAAATGGTGATAACATCCATGAAACCAACATATTTTATAGCACAAACAAACTTTATAGTAGTTACATATGAAGATTGTTGTCATTTTCAGTGCATTTACAAACACCCAATATGTTTGCTTGAGTGGATTATTTTTCTTACATTAATGGAAAAATTGCAACTAAATTTGTTCAGTATATCTCAAGTTTAACAAAATTGTTGGCTACTCCATTTTATTTTTAATGTTAAATGAAAGTACAGGTGATGACTTGGAACAATATTTGATTGTGTGTTTTATATTTTTAGATACAAAATATTTGAGTTCTTCAATCTCACAATTTGTGAAACATTTTAAAGTTGTTTATGGAAAAGAAAAGCCTATATATGATATCATCATTAGTTTAAAAGAAATAAGATTGTTGTACAATAAAAACTAATAGTAGTTTCTATTAATGTTACTTTATCTATGGTTGTAAATAGAAATGGATTTGTTTCATTACCGAACAAGGGTCGATCAAACTTTATTGGTATGCATTGCATTGATCATCGTGAGACACTTTGTCGTGTCAAATGCATAAATGAAAAAATTGCTGAAAATTTGACAACATCGTGATTTTTTTGTCATGTGAAACCTCAAACGAAATATTGGCACAGGAAAAAATCGAGAAAAAAATGGAAAATCAACAGGCAAACTTTGACCTTTTTAAAGTGTTGTTTTTTTAAAATGTTTTCTTAATGACCCATTTGTATTTGTGGCTATTATGGAAAAAGAGTGAAGGTGTTTGCCAATATCAACAACCATTGTTAGGAAAGACAAACCATTGTTCTCATTGCAATCAAAGATTCTTTATTTAGAGCAAGGATCAAGGTCATTGAGGAAATAATTTCAACAATGCATTTGATTGCATTCAAAGACTTACCCCACCCGTTTATATTGATTTTATCATTTATAAATCTTTCTAAGTCTTGGATTGGTTTAGTTTTCAATCCGTAGAATGTTTTCGATACCCCAAGAAGGTGACAATCCGATAGCATTGGGTTTAGGTTAATGTAAAGATTTTGGGGAGGTATTGGCCATCCTATCGAGCACCCAAGATTGTTGTATTGCTATATGTTATTATCAAGGAGACTATAATTAAAATAAATGTGTAAGCAACTATGAAAAATATACACAATGTTATTGAGTCCCTTAATCCTCTCTTTTGATGTGTATATGTCAATTCTTCTACAACTAGTAGTTGTTCGTCCAGTTTTTGGAGAAAATATTACATATATTATATACCAAATAAATATATGTACAAATAGATAAGCAAAGAGGTAATCATTTGGAGAAAATAAATATGTAAAAATAGATAAGCAAATAGGTAATCATTAAGGCCTGGATTTGGTTTCGATTGTTTTCATCTTGTCATTTTTCATCTTTCCTAATATAGTGGGCAAGATATATTTCCAAAGCTTTAGTTGACTAATGAACCTTGTCAATCTCTTTGATCGATTAAGGATGGTAGATATGCCAGTGTTAAAAGCTTTAAAGCTAAATGGCATTGTTAAATATGCTAAGTAGGGAGAACGTGAAGGGATCAAATAAACTTGATTATAAATTTTATGGTTTGAAACTTATTGCTATTCCAAGAGGAAATTCATATTGTTTATGAATAACATCTATTCATGTTTTGGAAGTTTGTTCGACAAGTTTCATTATTCATCTACAATTATCTTTGCCCTGCATTCATCACTATACATTTAATTTTTTGTCAATGGAAGGGTGAATCTAAAGATGACAAATGGTTGGGCAACACATTACTTTGTTAGATTTTCTACTTTTAATCAATATTTATCTAGGATCTTAATTGGAAGAATAGAATGCACAACATAACACAATAGACACAAAGAGTTTCCTTGGTGAAACCATGAACGAGAAAACCCCGCAACTTCCTCAGAGATAGAATCGTCACCAATACAATATCACAAAAGTAAAACCCCAAAACAAAGATGGTCTTATGCAGCTCCTATTCTTTTCCTCTGATGCAAACTTGTCCTCTCTCTCACTAATGAGAACTTGTGAGTGAGTGTGATGTCCAAATGAGAGAGCTCCACTATCTATTTATACTATTATCATTCACTTGACCTTTTCACTTACTAGGTCGACCCCAATTGTACCTGACTAGGTCGACTTATCTAGGGGACTCAATAACCCTAATCTAACCGACTCTTAGGGGATCTATTGCCCCAATTTACAAAGGAGGAATTACCTCAATGACTTTACATGACCAAATGTAATAATGACATCCTCGACCAGAGGAATAAACATCTCCGTCGGAGGTACAAATAAAATAAATAATAATAACAATATAAAATACAAGTGAATATCTTCCAAAGTTACAATTACATTAACACTCCCTTTTAACTAGGAAGGTACTCTCTTGACACAGTCATCAACACATCTGGATAAACGTTTTCATCGCTGGATCATCATCAATGCCGAAACATCATCCTCAACACTGGATCATCGTCGTCATTGCTGCAATCCTCATCATGTCGATCATCGATTGGTGACATCTCTCAAATCTACGCGTCATAGGAATTTCTATAGAGCCAACCCTTTTTCATGTTGTATGTAGGCCTAGCCCTCATGTAGGTTTTCATCATCTCTGCGAGCAAGCCATCTAGTAGGTACATCCCAATACCAGTCATTACATTTCCTCTGCAAACACCTATGTCTCCTACTGTCACCTCATCGTCTTTAGATCATCTCATCGTCACACCGAGCACAACCCAGATGCACATCACATGTCCCACAATGGTTAGCCCACATATACCAACATGGGAGGACTTTCCTGCCACCATGCGAGATCTTGCGTAGGTGCACACACAGTGTCTTATGACCGGGGGACATCTCAAGTATGGAAGGAACGAACCTACCACCATACGAGATCTCGTCTACCAACATGGGAGGAATTTCCTACCACCATGTGAGACCTCGTCTACCAACATGCGAGGAATTTCCTACCAGCATGTGATACACAACGCTTACATCAACCGAAATGGAAGGACTTTCCTACCACTATTCGAGAAAGGAGCATAACTACCGACATGGGAGGACATTCCTACCACCATTCGGGAAAGGATCGGCCATTATATCTACCAACATAGGAAGACTTTCATACCACTATGTGAGAATGGCTCATCCCTCACATCTACCAACATAGGAGGACTTTCCTACAACTATGCGAGAATGGCCCATGTGCATATGCGTTTGTCGGACTCATCACTTCCTTTTGGAAGGAACCTCAATTTGAAGAACACCAAGCTTCTCTCTGAAGTACTCGAACTTCACTTTGGCTAGCGGCTTGGTCAACACATCGGCTATCTGCTCGTCCTTCGCAATATACTGGAGCTTCACTGCTCCCTTTGCACCATATCCCTGATATAATGGTACTTGATCTCAATATGCTTTGACTTGTCATGGAACACCAAGTTCTCGGACAACTTCACATAACTCTGGTTGTCAGAGAACATACAAGTCGCCTCTAACTAAATATCAAACAAATCAGACAATAGCTTCCTAAGCCATATTGCCTCACAACTAGTCGAACAAGCTGCAACATACTCTTCTTTGGTTGTACTCAGTGCCATGCACGACTACTTCCTGCTAAACCAGGAGATCATGTCGGATCCCATACTCAAGCAGCATCTTGAAGTGCTCTTCCTATCAATGGTACTTCCTTCCCAATCCGAATCAACATAACCCTGCAGGTTAATCTTCTTATTAGCGTCATACTTGAGCCCATAATCAATTGTACCCTTCAGGTACCTCAATATATGCTTTGCAACAACTAGGTGAACTTGCCTCGGATCCGCTAGGAACTGGCTGAATGTGTTCAAAACAAAGCATATGTTTGGTCTCGTGTTCTTCAGGTACATCAATGACCTTATCATCTGACGATACATTGTTGCATCAACTGACTCTGATGAAGCATCACACAGTAGCTTGAAGTTCGATGCCATGGATGTGGCCATAGCCTTGTAGTCCATCATTCCGAACCTCTTTAGAATCTCCACTGCATACTTCCCTTGTCCAAGGAAGATCCCATCCGCATTCTGCCACACCTCCATGCCTAGGAAATAGTGCATCATACCTAGGTACTTCATCTCGAACTCTGTGGCAAGTTTCCTCTTCGTATATGAAAAGAGCCCATCCTCCTCTGTTACAAAAAGGTCATCTACATAGAGTAGAAGTATCACTGGATTTCCCACTTCAACCTTATAGTAAAGGTTGGAATCTTCTTTACTCTTGGTAAATCCCAAGCTCATCATGAAACTATCCATCCTATCGTACCACGTCTCGGGTGCCTGTTTCAATCTGTACAAGGCCTTCTTCAATTTGCTCACATGAGTCTGTCTGTCGTGTCTCAAATCCGAGTGGTTTCTCCACGTACACTTGCTCTTCTACTACACCATTCAAGAATGTTGTCTTGACATCCATCTGGTGTACCTTCCATTTCATTACTGCAGCCTATGCAAGTACTGATATGATGGAAGTGTATCTGGCTACAAGTGCAAATGTCTTATAATCTATGCCTTTCTTCTGGGAGAAGCCACCTTGCCTTGTGTTTCTCTATGCTACCATCTGCAGCATGCATGATCTTGTAGATCCACTTAGAAGTCACAAAAGACTTCCCTTCCGTTCTTGGAACTACCTCCCAGACATCATTCTTCATGATCAACTGGTACTCCTCGATCACAGCATCCTTCCATTCTTTCTTCTATGCCGCTTCCTCATAGTTGGTAGGTTCTTTGTCAATGATGTCACACAATAGGGCTACATAGTTGGAGTATGGCCTAGGTCTCTTGCTTTCTCTATGCATCCCTTCTGGAGCGCCATACCTCTCTGCATCTTGTATTGCCTCTCGTACCCATGTTGGTTTCCTCTTGTGGGAGTTCTTCTCACGAGGTGGATCTACAGGTTCTCGTGGTTCTTCCATCTCACGATCTTCATTATCTTCTAGAATCACTTCTTCCATTACTCCATCCCTGATCCTAGGAACTTCAGGTTCTTCAGTGTCTTCAATAGGTAACTTTCTGGATTTGATGTAGGCCAAGTCTTCCTCAAATGTTACGTCTTTGTTGATGTCGATGTTCTTGAATATTGGGAAGTATATTTGATAGGCATTTGAAATTTCACTGTATCCTACCAATATACCCTTCTTTCCTAAAGGATCTAGCTTCGTCCTATTCTCCTTCGGAATGTGTAAGTACATTGGGAAGCCAAATATCCTGAGATGGATTTCTAGTTTCTCGCCGGAGAACACTTCTTCTGGACTCTTGTTTTCTAGTACTTTATGAGGAGTATGGTTTTGTACATACACAGCTATTCTCGCAGCTTCTTCCCATAAGTGCATTAGAATATCTTGGTCATGAAGCATTGCTCTTGTTGTTTCCATTATTGTTCTGTATTTTCTTTCTGCAACTCCATTCTGTTGTGGATTGTAAGGGGTAGTTAACTCCCTCTTAATCCCAGATTCTCTGCATAGGTTCTTGAAATCTTCCGATGTGAACTCTCTGCAATTATCTGATCGAAAATTATTTATATTTTTCTCCGTGTGGGTTTCTATCAAGGATTTGAATTACTTGAACTTTATGAATACTTCATCTTTGGCCTTCAAGAAGTATATCCAAGTCTTATGGGAAAATTCATCAATAAATGAAACATAATATACATGCCCACTCGACATAGTACCACATACATCGGAGTGGATGATTTCCAATATTCCTTTCGCTTTTCTCTCGCTACTTGGAAATTCCTTCTTCACGTTCTTTCCTTTTGCACATCCTTTGCAAACGTGTTCATGCTTTGACTGGATTTCTGGAAGTCCTTCAATTGATTTGCTTGCAATGGGTAGTGCCCTATAGTGCACATGTGCAAGCGTTCTATGCCATAATTCACTTGGCTCCATGGAGTCATGGACCAAGGCTTGTTCAAGTTGGCCCTTCAATTTGTAAGAACCTCCCTCTTGCTCTCCAATCACAACTGCATCATCTATAGTCTCTCTTTGGCCACATTAGGACTTGGCCATCAAAAAATGCAACCCTCATACCTTTTGTATCTAGTGATGATATGGATAGAAGGTTCTTCTTGAATCTTGGAACATACAGGACATCCTTCATCTTCAGAGATTTCCCAGAGTCTAGCTTGTAAGAAGCTTCTCCACTTCCTTTTATAGGTTATTGGTAATCATCCCCAAATTTCAACTTGTGAGGTGACTCATGTTCAGACAGGTTCATTAAGGATTTTTTATATCCCGTCAGATGCTTGGAAGCTCCACTGTCTACAAGCCAATCATTACTTCCATGTGTGATAGTTCCCGTGAGTGTTGATATTAGGACATACTCTTCATCACTTAAAGATTCATCACTCTCTTCTCTGGCTCTCTTCCTTGGAGGTTCATCATCTTCTACAATGTGAGAATGGTGCTTTTTTGTTGTTGTTCTTGTTGCGGGAGCCTGTTGATGTCCATTTTTCTCATCATTTTTATCATTAAACGTGCTCTGTTGGCGTTATTTGCACTATTTTTTATATGATAAGTCATACTTATTGCCATTCAAGCCACCATTTGAATCCAGGTATGAATACATTTAAATATTTCATAAATCTTAATTGATTATCATCATTTTGTGGTTTATTATTGTTTGTTTAACATTTCTCAACCTACTTGGCACATAGACTTCGTCCTGCAAGCTATGGTTTTCAAACGGACTCTCATTCAGACACATTCGGACCATTGTTCAGCCCTTCGTTCGCACCCACAAATTCATTGGTTGGAATATTCTGGGGCACTAAAGGCAAAAACTGTGACGTGGGTTCTGTTAGCAACGTGTCCCTCATGGTTCGTGAGCCCTCGTTCTAGAAGATTTGTGTTCCTGTTCTCCCAGCCTGACAATACATCAGTTGGCCACGTCAAAGAGAATCAACGCCCACGGAATCAGGCAGACGGCCTGTGCATTGTCATGAACCGTTCTTGTAGCTATTAAGACCACCTATTTTTAGATAGGTTGACCACTGAAAGGGTCGACCTGCTCTCCCATTGTAAAAACTATATAAAGACGTCTCAGGTTGAGAAACGCATGCGCAGAGTTGGAGAAAACGTTGTGTAACTTTTGATTCAGTTAATAGAAAGTCACTGATTTTAGTGGTTTATAAGTAAATTCATGTTCTGTCGGTGATTGATTTAAGTTAGACACAATCCCTGATTGTTGATAAGGGCCCCTCAACAACCAGAGTTTTTTCATTGTGTATATTTTGTTATTTCTTTTCTGCAGATAAGTAGTTTTCATTTTCAATATTTAACTTGGTTTAACTGTAGATGGTGTTGTTTTGTTTCCTGTAATATATTTCTTGCTGTTAATACAATTTACATTTCCAGAATTTAAAACGACTGATCATGCGTAGTTTCTTTTAGTTTGTCTTTCAGTTTTTCCATTGTAATTAGACAAAATTTAATTATTTTTGTGTTTCAAGTTCAGTTTGTAATTAGATTTAGTTATGTTGATGTTGTTGTAGCTGTATATTAGTTTCATTTACCTTTCAACCGCGTTTTATTATGCAATAGAAAATTGTTTCTTTCCTTAGATAGAAATGAGTGTAGTTGCTTCTTGTTATTTCAATTTTAAACAGCTTATTTACTGTTTTGCTTGCACCATAGACTAATATGCATAAACCAACTGGCGTTACAATCATTTAGTTTGCTTATTTTCATAGTTCATATCATTCTTTGTCATCCGGATTGTCATTCGAACTGTCTTTCAAACTGTCATCTAGACTTCAATTTCTCAGGTTGTCGAATTGTACTATTTCTTGTAGTTTACCAGCATCTGTATATGTAATTAGGACCTTGTTTTGAACTACATAGAGTTTCAATTAAGCTTCATATCCATTCTTAGTTCTTGTTCATTTCCTTAACTTTGCCTTAGTTTACTTTTTAGATTATGTTTCTATAATTGATCTTTTATCTCTGATTTCTTAACTTGTTACTGTTCTAGAACTCGTCAATTTCATTCTTAGCTCAGTTTACTTCATTTTTATCAAGGTTGATTTTGGATTAAAACTTGGTAATTTCATTTTCAAAGTACATTAGTTTTTCATGGTTTGATCATAACTTTTAGTTCAAGCATAGGATCTGCTCTTCTCATTTACATAGTTAATGAAGATGTTCATGGATAGGATTTGATTCAAAAATAGCATAACCTTATTAAGTTTTATACTTGCTTCTAGATAAAATTTATTTGCAAGTCATTTGCATACGCTTAGATTTTCTTAAACTTGTGTTGGTAATTATATTTCATGCTTCACCTTTGTAGGATAGCATAGATATGTGTATGCCTTCGATTTCAAAGTAGTCATTAGAGATATATGTTCTTAGTTTCTTGTGAATAGATCGATTATTAATAGTATCTCATTTCGAATCAGTTCTTGTTAGGAACCCATGTCAACCCTTCTATCTACTTTGTTAATATATTGTTGTTGGATGCATATGCTTTGTAGTTGTCCCGTAGTATTTGTTGATCCATAGTTTGTATTATTGTTGTTGGACGCATATGCTTTGTAAGTTGTCACATAGTAATTGTTGATCCATATTTTGTATGGGCCCATGGTTTGTATTGACACATGGTATTGACCCATGGTATTGATGTCTAGACTTAGCATATAAGTTTGTGTTGAGACCAATGAAGACACCGTGAAATTAATTGTATTGAGCTTGCTCAAAGGAGGTTGCCCCCTCGAAGTGGTCTGCGATCAATATAAAAGTGATCCTGAGTTATGTTATTTCTGATATCTCGTGTATTTGCATTAATTAATTATTGCAGGTTCATCTCATCTGGTATCAGAGCACTTTCTTCGGCTCGTTGGGCGGAATTTCTGCCCATTTTTTTTTCCGCATCTATTGCAAGTTCGGATTTGGGAATAATCCTTATCCACTTAACTGTGGGAAGCACTTGGGCATAAGCCCTAAAACTCATTGTGAGGAGTACCACAGGAACCCCAAAGTAGCTGGCCCATTGAGAGGACCAGCTAGCAAAAAGGGCAACGACCCCTACCTGATTGACTAGTTCCCACCCGTGAGGTAAACCAAGAGATATTGTTTGTGGCAAAGCGGTTATTAGTTTTACCTGAGTCGTGGAGTGAAGGGTACTGCCCCAATAAGTAAGCCGTCAGACAACATTGGTGGCCGAGTGAAACACATGAACTATTAGGAAGCTGAACATACCTGGGGTCCATATCTATTCTTAGCTGAACTGTTGCCGATCACTTTCGTGTTGTTTCAAATCCATTCTAAGCAGTTTCATATCCAGCCGTTTCAGATCCATTCTGAAAGTCGTTCCAGATCCATTCTGAAAGTCGTTCCAGATCTATTATGAAATTCATTCCAGATCCAGTCATTTTTTATCCATTCGGTGCCGTTTCAAATCCATTTGTTGTCGATCCCTTCCACGCTGTTGCAAAGCCATTTATGAATAATAAATAAATCCCTGTTTTTCCACCATATCTCCCTTGTTTTAACTCTGTTTCCCTTGACCCTTCTCTGACACCTCTGCAATCCCATTCTGCATATTTCATTCCTGAGGACCCTATCCCACATTTCAGTTCCCAACACCCGAAATCTCAAATTTGTCTATTTTTAGGGTTTGCCATAACTTCTTCAATTTTCACTCGATCGCCTTCAAATTTTACCACAAAGTTCCTTTTCTAATTCTGCTTCTTTGTCCTCTGCCAAATTTTCTCATTCTTTCACCCCGCTTCTGAAATCCCCCTTTTCTGCTTTCCTATCCTTTCGACAATGTCCAAAATATAGTCAAACCCCAACTACCCATTATATTTTTTCCCCAATCCAAATTTCTCTTTACTAAATCAACTTTTGTTTGTGTTTTTCTACCCATTCCTAAAAAAAAAAAAAAAACCTTGGTTATGGTTGTCACCCGTGCAGGAGCACACACCATGGAGGAAGCACTTGCAGCCATCCAAACCAAACTCCAAGACCTGGATGAAAAATTTCTCAGCCTCCATCTTCAGCATTCAGCCATGAACAATAACCGACAGCCAGAATCTTTTGCAGCCACCGGGTTCTCTTCTTCCAGCAATTTTCTTGGGCCGAAGCTTGATTTTCCTCGGTTCAATGGTACTGATCCGACTGGATGGATTTACCGAGCAGAAGAATATTTCAGTCTGCATAATACTTTTGATGTCCATAAAGTTCCACTTGCATCCTTTCATTTGGAACAGGAATCCCTTCAATGGTACCGTTGGTACATCAAAGCTCATCCCGAGCCAAACTGGACAGATTTTTGTCAACTCCTTTTGCCACGATTTGATCCTAGTGCTTTTGATGACTTCACAGGAGCACTCACTAAACTTCACCAAATTGGCACAGTGAGAGAGTATCAGATAGAATTTGAGAAACTAGCCAATCACACAGAAGGATTGTCTAATGAATTCTACAGGAGTTGTTTTATCAGTGGTCTCAAAGATGAAATCCACTCAAAGGTAAAAATGTTCTATCCCAACACAATGATGGAAGTCCTAGGGTTGGCTAAGTTGGAAGAGGAGAAGATTGTAGCTCAACAATGCTCCAAACCCACCTTTGTTCCCTTCATAAATATGGGTTCCCAATGACCTCCCATCACGCCTGCTCCTCAACCAACTGCTATCAAGCATTTGTCTGAAACATAGATGTGGGCACGTCGAGAAAAAGGGCTTTGTTATAATTGTGATGAGAAATTCACTCGGGGACGTAGATGTGTTCAACAAAATCTCTATCTCTTGGATATGGATTCTCCGCTTGCCTCAGAACCTGATGAAGAAGCTCCAAATACAGTAGATGATCAGGTCGACATTCAACACCCGCTTATTGACACCCCATCTTAGGACGACCCACCCGAGATCTCTCTCCAGGCTGTAATCGACGTCATCACCCCACAAACAATGCGGGTCAGGGGATACTTCAAGAAGCTCCCTCTTACCATACTCATTGATTCCGGTAGCACTCATAACTTCATTGACCATCAGATTGCCAAACAGGCTGATTGTTTTGTCCATCCTTACTCCAACTTTGAAGTCATGGTTGCCAATGGGAGCACCTTAACTTGCAAGGGGAAGTGTCACAATGTGTGTTTCTCTCTAGAAGATTATAGCCTACGCTTTGACATGTTTTCCTTGTCCCTAGGCGGATGTGATGTGGTTTTGGGCGTTCAATGGTTACGCACACTTGGCCCCATCTTATGGGATTTTGCTGAACTTTGGATGCAGTTTTCAGTTAATGGGAAACAACACAAATTTAAGGGCTTACAACAAGGGTCTCTCCGCATCATCAGTTCACATCACCTGGAAAAGATCCTTTAGAAGAATTCACATGGTGTCATCACTCATCTCCATTCCATTCAGATGCACCCATCAACGGTCTCCCCTACTTCCTTGGATAGATATGCAGGTGTCCTTGCTAAACCAATGGGCTTGTCACCTTCAAGAGACCTTTATGGTAAGAATTTAGTTGCATCTACATCTCAGCAGGAATTGATGGCTATTTTGCATGTAGTACCAAAGTGGCAGCCATCCCTATTAGGAAATTATTTCTACATCAAGACTGATCTCCAGAGTCTAGAACATTTTCTGGAACACCAGGTCCCCTCACCAGCACATCGGAAATGGGTTATCCAACTCATGGGTTATGACTATGCGATCACTTACAAGAAGGGTAAGGATAATATGGTGGCAGATGCTTCTTCTCGCCAATTTGATGACCTAGTTTCTCTTACAGCTATTTTTTTGCTTGTTCCAAATTGGTTGCAATTTGTTCAACAAGGTTATCTCTTCCATGAACTCCATGCTTCTTCATTGGCAGGGCACTATGGGTTCCTCAAAACCTATGACCGGGAAAAATGTAACTTCTTTTGGCAGGGATTGAAAATGAAAATTCACCAGATGGTGGTTGAGTGTGATACTTTCCAGGTCAACAAAGGTGAAACAACACTCCTTTCAGGACTGCTCGAACCCCTTCCCATCCCTACACATATGTGGACAACTATTTCTATGGATTTCCTAGAAGTGCTCCAGTGGTACAATACCACATCTAAAAGGACAACATATGAAGCATTTTATGGACAAGAACTGTCAGTTCTTCTTCCATACACACTCAGTAGCTCTTCAGTTCAGGTAATTGACTCGGTTCTTTGAAACCGCGATCAAATTCTTCTCATTCTGCAAGACAATCTTCACATGGAAAGAATTCGACTGAAACAACAAGCCGATCAACACTGTTCTGAGCGCACTTTTCATGCAGCTGATATGCCAGTCCTTCTTCGTCTACATCCCTCCAAGCAATCCTCCCTGAAACTCAAAAGGCGTTAGTAGGCCAAAATGCAACCCGAGGATGCTAGAGGGAACCACTCTTTCAGATGTTGCATCAATTTCTACATCTAAAGCTTTGAGGACAAATCTTTTTTTAAGGAAGAGGGGATGTTAGGAACCCATGTCAACCCTTCTATCTACTTTGTTAGTATATTGTTTTTGGACGCATATGCTTTGTAAGTCATCCCGTAGTATTTGTTGATCCATAGTTTGTATTATTGTTGTTGGACACATATGCTTTGTAAGTCGTCCCGTAGTAATTGTTGATCCATATTTTGTATTGGCCCATGGTTTGTATTGACACATGGTATTGACCCATGGTATTGATTCCTAGACTTACTATATAAGTTTGTGTTGATACCAATGAAGACACCGTGAAGTTAATTGTATTGAGCTTGCTCAAAGGAGGTTGACCCCTCGAAGTGGCCTGCGATCAATATAAAAGTGATCCTAAGTTATGTTATTTTTAATATCTCGTGTATTTGCATTAATTAATTATTGCAGGTTCATCTCAGTTCTAAATAGCATAACTAGATTTTTTCAAATGTCCTTTGCTTATGGATAAAGAATAGATTACAATGTTTAAGATTAATTGCAATTGGTCACTTTTTAGTTTGCATCTCTTTGTAGAAATTAAACTATATTTACTTCCGTTTTGTTTCTCTGTCACATTTGAAAGTCATTTTGATACATTTTCTCCGGTTCCTATCACATTTGATGCATTTCCTCAGAATCCTCAAGGAGAATGGAATTAGGTAGCTTAGCTTAGTTTTCAATGCATGAATAGTTTAACTGTTGAATTTCTTAGGTTCATTAAGTAGTTGTAATCTTGCTTAAGATAGTACAAGTTTCTTGTCTTTACATAGTTAGTTGCAAGACTAAATCATTTCATATATAGGTTTCTGAATTTGATCATAGTTGTTACATGGTAGCTAGCCTTTCTAATTCCTAGATTAGAGTATGAATAATTGATCAGTAGCTTCCATTTTTCATAACAAGTAGTTTGCTTTCAATCAAGTCTTGTTTCCTAGAGTAGTATTGTTTTTAACTTTTCAACTATTGTTCATAGAGTAGAGTAGTATAGATGGATACTATTATGATATCTTGGTTTGGCTAGGTCTAATCAGCTTAGTAGTTGTCGGTTTTTTCATTTTAAAAGATATTTCGATCTTTTCATTATTAAACATTTCTAAGGTCTGTCGAGCTGATGTCTTAGGTACCCTTCTAACTCGGCATATACTTTGCCACAACTCTAAGATTACCAACCCCGATCGATAATTAAATATTTGGTGATTCATTAAGACAACTTAAACACCCAAGAGAGCCACTTTTTGTTTCTGGGACAATCCCTGGAGTAATGTCCCTTCTCATCACATGTATAACATCTAATAGTAGATAGATCTCTCTTGAATCTTCTAAAGTTACCCCTTTGACTTTGGTGGTGGTGTTTCTCCATCTTACTGTGATGGTTCTCCCTCTTCTTATTATTCCTCCTGGAGTGTGTTGTGAGAGCTTGTTCATCTTTTTCTCCCATTTTCTCTTCTCGAGCTACAAGTCAAGCTTCTTATTGTGAGCATTCCTCCCATAGCCTTCTGAATGTGATTAACTTCTTCTTAGCACAAATCCCTTGAGTGAATGAGTCCCATGATCTTGGGAGACCATTCAAGGTGGTCATCACAATTTCTCCATCTTCTACATTTTCTCCCATAGCTTCAAGTTGCTCCTTGCTCTAAGAGACCTTTGTAAAGTAATAACGTATGGTCTCTGCATTTTATATCTTCACATTCTTCAACTGGTTTCTCAAGGTCATTTTCTGTTTTATATTATTCCCATCAAACATCTTGGTCAAGGCATCAAACATTTCTTTGGGTGTCTTCAAAGATGACACATGTCGGATGAGATGATCCTTAATAGAATCTGCAATGATCCTCTTGGACTTAACCAAGCTCTTCTTGTGTAAGGCTTTAGCCTCTTCTCCCTCTGGTGCTGGAACCTCTTCATTCACATATGTATCCAATTCATTCTCTTCAAGGACAAGTGCAATCCTATACTTCCATGCCTGGAAGTTATCATCCCCTTCAAGAATATCCTCAAGCTTGGTGTGGTGAGACATCTTTAATGAGAAATTCAAATGGAAATAGAAAAGCTTTTAGGTCTTACCACTTTTGGATGCCCAAACTGGTTTTGGAGTTGACTGGCCCTGGGGTTTGTTAGAGAAACCCTAATTTTCCTGCAAACTTCAAATTTGGAACTTCGGATTGGATAGATAGATGTGCCTCCTCAAGGTGAGTTTCCCAATGTACTCACTCTTTCAAATCAGTGAACTGAAACCCAAAATATATGATGCCCTAGTTTTCCTCCGGTAGGAGTGACAGACCAAAAAATGCAAATTCTCAAAATCAACTTCTACTTCGACAGAAAGATGCGCCCTCCTTAGGCGAGTTAGCCTAGCCTCTTTTCATTGATTATCTATGGATATAAGTCCAAAAATTAGGAAGCCCCAGCTTCCGCAGCTACACAGTGTCTTCTTTTCAGGTTAGCTCTGATACCATGTTAGATTTTCTACTTTTAATCAATATTTATTTAGGATCTTAACTGAAAGAATAAAATGCACAACATAACACCATAGACACAAATAGTTTCCTCGGTGAAACAATAAAGGAGAAAACCCCGCAACTTCCTCAGACATAGAATCGTCACCAATGCAATATCACGAAAGTTAAACCCCAAAACAAAAATGGTATTTTGCAGCTTCTCTTCTTTTCCTCCTATGCGAACTTATCCTCTCTCTCACTAATGCGAACTTGTGAGTGAGTGTGATGTCCAACTGAAAGAGCTCCACTCTCTATTTATACTTTATTTTTCACTTGACCTTTTCACTTACTAGGTTGGCCCCAGTTGTACTTGACTGGGCTGACTTCTCTAGGGGACTCAATAACCCTAATCTAACTGACTGTCAGGGTATCTATTGCCCTAACTTACAAAGGAGGATTTACGTCAATGACTTTACATGAACAAATGTAATAATGACATCCCCGACTGGAGGAATAAACATCTCCATCGGAGGTACAAATAAAATACAATAATAATAACAATATAAAATACAAGTGAATATCTTCCGAAGTTACAATTACATTAACATACTTAAACAACACAAAAACACCATTCACAAGCAACCTCTCAGCGAGGAGTAGTGTCGTATGGGGTGACAACAATGAAACATTAATAACACTGGGAGAAGGGTAGGGGTTATAAACACGTTATTATGAATTTCAAGGTAAATAAATTCAATATCAAATTACGACAATCAATAACACTTTAGAAAATTGATAAGAATCAACCCAAAGGAGTTTGAGAAAGTTGGGTGGGAGGGAGGATTGAAAATATGTACACTCTCCTAGATGAATAGGAAAATTTGACCTTGGAAAGATTTCAATTTTTTTATCAAGTCTACTTACTATCTGAGGACAAGATTTACCAAAACTATCTAACTCAAAGGATTGGATAAGATTATCTTGATTAAGGATGAAGAAAGGAAAACTTAAAGATTCACTATAAGAAGTAGAACAAATATTAGAGCATCTAATGTGATTTACTAACTCATCTTGTCACAAATATCAACCCAAGAGAAGGTATGTGGGTCCCCCCTATTGGCAGTCAATAAAAATTTTTGGTTAACTATCTTCTGGTGACATTGATGGTCAAAAATAGATCAGTTTGCTTAAGGGAGGTTTCAAACTTGGCCAAGAAAAAACATCTTTGTCCTTGGACGTACGACACCAAGGTTGCAAAAGGAGGAAGATTGGTTCTATGTGTTTAAAAACTAAAACTTTATAAGAGACCTAGAAGATTTTGGAGCTAAAGTCGAAAAGGAGAAAAAACTTTATGTTTTCATGAAAAACCTAGGCCAAAACTCATGAAGAAAAAGGTTTGATATTCTAAAGGCAAAGAACTATGTATGGAGAAAGACTTTCATAGTTTTTCATAATTGGAACTTTTATGAAAAAGAAGGGGGCTTCAATATTTTATTTACCAAAATTAAAACTTTATGAAGGGTTTTGATTTTTTAAAACTTTTCTAAGGTTTTTTATAAAATTGGTATGGCTAAAACTTTAATTAAAGTTTTTAGCTTAAGGTTAGTCATATTTTTAGTTGGGCCAATAGTTAAATAAAGTTTGAGCAAAATGTATTAAGCGCCCAACATCGAGGGCTTTCACCATGAGACTGAGCGCCACACCAAAGAAGACCCACGTATTTTACATCATCCAAGTGCCCAATGCCAAAGGCTTCTTTCTTTTGTCACTTGATATATGATATAAAATTATAATATATATAAAGAATGAAGAACATTCCTTCGTTTTGCATGTGGGACAAATCCCCTAAACGCAAAATAAAAGAAGAAGTGGCATGATTTGGTCATTGAAACGTACAGCAGGAATATGATGAGATCGATGGTGCGGCATTGAGAAGCCAGACGGACGGCTCATGATGTATTCCGCATCGTCCACATGTTTGGGAGATAAAGACGGTTGGTGGTTGGTGGGTGTGGTAAGAAACCACCTTCATACGTGTCACTCTCGAAACTCATCCGCATATGTAAAAATGGTATTGCAAACTACTCTATAGGCCATGTGATACCGTCTTTAGCAATATAAACCATTGGCGGGAGTATAAAAAGGGGAGGTGGTCTCCTCTTTTGGCATCTTATCATTTGAAACGGAGCACCAAAAACCTAACACTCTTCATCCAAATGAGAGAGATATTCGTAACGAGTTGGAGAATGCGTAACAAACGCCTTCTGCATGGTTTTCTGGGTTTTTTCATGTTCACCGTATTTCTAGCACAAAAGTCTCAAAACAAAGAACTCTAAACATGAAAGTCATCATGTGCCCGTCATCACACCTGTACACAAGCCAAGCATGGGCTATGATTTGCAAAATTGTATACACCAAGGTTTGTATAGCTCGACATATTGATGGTCACATTTGTAAACATTTCCATTTTCAACGAAGGAGAAAAACCCTAAAAGATATCACATAGGTATTTTTTTGTGAGAAGAAATATACAGCTGCGAAATTTTGGACAAAAATAGGGTATTATCCTGGAGCGATCGATCGTACCAATAGAGATGCTCGATATCCAGTTATAGGGGGCATGGTAACATCGTTTTTTGAGTGTATTCCATCAAATTTCTGGAGTTGTTGGATGTTGATTAAGCAAATGGTCGTAGGGATGTTACAGGGTTTCCTCCATTGGGTCATTTATAATCTGAAGCTTGAGAAGACACGAAGAGCTTTCAAAAAGTCCCGGAGGTCGTCGAGTTTACAATTTTTGGCCAGTCGCAGCCAAGTTACAAGATTTGACATGATATGTGTATCTTTTCTGCACTTCGTTCGCTGCTTCTGATGGTTTTGGTGGCATATCAACTCCAGATTTTGGGCAGAGCACATTTGGACAACCCACTTAGCATAATATAATGGTTACAATACCTCAAATTGTAACAAATCCATTTGGTATTCTTCCGGCAAAGCCTCAAATGTCTATTGGCCAAAGTGGGAGATCTCCTTCCGTTCAATATGGAATACTTAGTTAGCCCGCTAATGAAAAGCCTGCTCAAGTAAGGACAATATCTTTGTTGACTCCAAGGCCTGTCACTCGACGATCAAGGATCCACGCCTAATTACGTAGATACAATCCTGAGAAGGATAGTCCCTAGGTATCATTTTTTTCGGCGATAGTGAAGAAGCACCTAACATTCCAAAGGAAAATGCCATGTTCATCCCAAGAGAAAACACAAGGGCACTTTTCATTCAACAGCCCAATCAATCTCCTGCCTCTGCTGCATGCAAACCAATGGCAAACATGAAGGAAAAGGCCATAACGATTGATGATAAAAATGGGACATCATCATTTGAAAAAGGAATTTGTGCTAGAACCAGAAGACAACATTGACGAATGGTCAGGTGGTGGTGAGGATACAAACCTTCAGAATAATTCACTGTCATCGAAGTCAGTGGATTCCAATTTAAAATTTGCTTCAAGATAGAATGGTCTTCATGAGAAGCATAATCACAGAGGTTATGGTTTTGTGAATATTTTTGGGGAAACTAATGTGAGATGTCTATATTTAGAGAATGTTACTCAGTTTAACAAATGTGAGGTTCTAGTGTACATAGACGAAAACAAAAAGCCACCTGCAGGTCAGGGACTTAACAAGCCTGCGGAAAATAACTTGTTGAATGTTAAAAATGTTGACAAGAAGACAGGTCAACATCATATTGAATGGTGCAGAAGTGGAAAAATTTGAGAAAAGGCTCAAGTTAAAAATAGAAGAGCATCAACAAGCGGGAAAATAATAAATATCAGTTGAAGAAGTGAAAAATTAAAAGGCAATTGGAAGCCATTTTTAGTTTCAAGGATATGACAGAAACAACATTCCAAATTTTCCCTCATTTATTGTTTAAGAAAACTAATTCTTGTAAAAGTAGTGATTAGTTATTTGTCATTATTTAGTACCGATAGTTTATTTTGAAAACAATATGGTTAGGGTTTTGCTCATGGAGCACTTTTTGTATAAATAATGCATTTTACAATGTAAAAAGGGTTCGGGGAATTTTCAGGAATGAGGGAACCCATTCTGGGTGTTTGAAGTGTTTTCTAGAAATTAATAAAGATTTCAGAATCTGAGCATATTTTTACCAAAGATTCATGTGTTGTTTCAAAATTGCAGTCTGTACTTTCCTTTTCTTTACATGTGCATGTCAATTTTCTTTGTCATTCTTGCCATTATGTCTTTCTTCTATGCTTGAATGAAAGTCTAAAATAAATTGGGATTCATACTTGCTATGCCTCAGTTTATCACATTCAAGTATCCACCTACTTCTCCAAAGTTAACAGTGGATTCATGTGAAAATCGATGCCCGTTGTTGATGGATTGTCATTAATTCTTTCCTGTCACCTGCAAAATCTTATTGACTGTAATAAAACAACTATCTTGCCTTTGTACAAAAGTTTGTTTGGCTGCTGATCTGTATTTTTCTGTTTCTCGACTCCATTTCCCAATGGTATCCTTTTCTTGTTGATCTAACCACATTATTTAAAGCCTACAAAGTTTTTATTGTTATTTTATAATTTGGCCATTGAATTTATTGTCAAGCTGCTGTCGTGGTGACATTGGATAGAATATTTGCTGAGAGAGCCCTCTCTGGCTGAAAGAGGCCAACTTTTCAGTCTAAAGATTGGTTTGAAATAGGTTACCTCGGGGTTTCTTTGATACAGCCCAAGGAAAATCCGAGTGCTAACACCCCCAACAATAGCCTTCTTCAAATTGTCCTCCTCATCAATTCGGCCTCCCTGCAAAAAAACGACTAGTAGCCCACGATCCACAAATGATACATAGATAAAATATGGTATATTCAACTTGAAAAAGAATCCATCAAGACAAGAGAAGTAGATCCACAAAATAGTATTCTATTCCAATCTTCAAGAACTCCAAAGTTGCCTTTACAATAGGGGGGTCTCCTCCTTTTATAGGATGAGGAAGACCAAAACCCTAAACAACTAAACCACTTTGAAAACTAGTGGTTGAGATTAAAAGATATAACAATATAATCAATGGCTAATATGAGCCAATACAAAATCAGACATGGATAACTTAACTAAGTGATGACGCCATAGCCTAAAACACTCTATGGAGGGTGACGTCATACATGAGGGTGGCTAATAACACGTGCCACATCAACAAGACCAAGAAAAGTCACTAGTAGCACATGGTGGGGCTAGGAGGTATTAATTCCGTTCACTAGCATGTCCCCATGGCACAATAATATAAAATATGAGTCTATGACATGTCAAAATATACAAATGATCAAATCCTGTCCTCATTATCAGAGAGAGAAGTACAATAAAAGAGCTATTGTATCCCATGTAGACCCCACTGGCTGGTGCAAACTGATCTGGAAGAAGGGGGATACACTATGGATGACCTCAGATCAATCCAAGTGCCAAAACCTTGCCTCAATTGCCCAAATTGAAGTCCTCAATGACCTTTTTATTCCCTTTTTTAATCCTCTTGAAAACCTTGAAAGTGACCAAAACTTCCTCCAGGTTTTCTACACTGTCAAAATGAAGGTGCCATCATTTCCGGAAGGGGGTATAATGGTAAAAAAAGTGGCTGGACCACCCCCTTCCTCTGTAGCGCCCTAGGAAATGACTTGCCTCCAATGCTCCTGCTGGACAGGCTGGATCAACATGCCCAAACTAGTCAATAGGTGGATAACTGTTGCTATCAAGCCCAAGAGTGCCTGAAACTGAAAGATAAGTGTCTTAATGGGTCTAGAAGACCCAAATCCACTAGAGATGAGTACTCATACACCTCATGATAACCTGTGGGGTCATCTGTAGGGTCCACCATACCCGGACAGTGTAAAATATGATGATCTGGAAAAAATAATAAAATAGACCAACTGCATCAATCATCATTTGGAGCATATGTCCAACATATGGAATCATCAATAGGTGTATGTGGGACCACAAATCATCATCATAAAGAATAAATGGTCCATCTCATCACGAATCCCAAGAATGACCATGGTCAAACTATGTATGACTAGGTCAAAATACAACCAAAGACTAGACTATAACAAATGACTAAGACATGTTCCTTTAACCATATTCATAGCTTAATGTTAAGATTCAATATGATAAGATAGATAACATCAGTATTCAATTCAATTTCACAACAATAGCATATACAAGATCACTGAAAGAATAACAAGCACATCATAAACACAAGAGACACAATTTTATACTGGGAAACCCTCTAGGGGAAGAAAACCTAGAAAATCTTCCTCAATATAGATGATCAAAAGTACAAATACAAAACCCCAAACAAGTTTTCCTTCTCCTTTCAGATATATATCTCTCTCTCTCTATTATGAATTACACAAGTGAGTGTGTGTGTCCAAAATGAGGAGCACATCACTCCTATCTATACTTTATCTTCCACTTGAATTTTTCCCTAATTAGGTCGGCTCCAACAACTTAACCACTCAACCTAATGCTGACTAGGTTGACTCCTCAAGGGGACTTAAACAGCCCATTACAAATGACTCAAAGGGGATCTATTGCCCCGACTTACAAGGGAGGATTTACCTCAATGACTTTACATAATCAAATGCATAATGACATCTTGACGGAGGAATAAAACATCTCCGAATAAATTAAAACAATAAAATACAATAGAATATTCTTCGAAGTTACAATATTTAAACACTCCCCCTTAACGAGAAGGGTATTCTACTGACAACAACAACATCAACTACAAGAGTAAGGAGAGAGAGCATCATCAACAACATCATGGTGATACATCTATAAATCATTGAAAGTTTCCTTCAACAACATCAACAACTGGAACATCTTCAATATCTTCAACATCTTCAGTACCGGAGCATCATCTTCTATAGTATCGAGTCTTCATCCTCTGCAGCACTCAATCGCTCGATCATCTACAACAACACTTGATCTCTCAATCATCAACATCATCTTGAACTTTTGATTAGCAACATCATCTTGAGCTTTCGATCAACAACAACCGTTCATCTTGATCTTTTGATCAACAACAACATAACCTGCAACACACATGATCCAATTACCAGATGACCAATCCCTTTCACTTTAGGACATAAGTCCAAGGATGATGCAATCATGATCCAATTACGGGATGATTAGTCCCTCTTACTTTATGACATAAGTCCAAGGATGATGCAATCCTGATCCAGTTACGGGATGATCAGTCCCTCTCACTTTAGGACATAATTTTAGGGATGATACAATCCCACCACATTCTCGAGGACAAAAGTCACCGGATCCATTTTGGACTGAAGTCCAAGGATGATACAATCCAACCACATTCTCGAGGACATAAGTCACCGGATCCTTTCTGGACTGAAGTCCAAGGATGATACAATCCAACCACATTCTCTAGGACAAAAGTGACCGGATCCGTTCTAGACTGAAGTCCAAGGATGATACAATCCAACCACATTCTCAAGGATAGAAGTCATCAGATCCATTCTGGATAGAAGTCCAAGGATGATACAATCCCACCACATTCTTGAGGACAGAAGTCACTAGATCCGTTCTGGACTAAAGTCCAAGGATGATACAATCCCACCACATTCTCGAGGACAGAAGTCGTCGGATCCGTTCTGGACAGAAGTCCAAGGATGGTACAATCCAACCACATTCTTGAGGACAGAATTCACCGGATCCGTTCTGGACTGAAGTCCAAGGATGATACAATCCCACCACATTCTCGAGGATAGAAGTCACTGGATGCGTTCTGGACTGAAGTCCAAGGATGATAGAATCCCACCACAGCATCATCATCATCACATTATCTGAGACAAGAGTCTACGGATCCCTTTAGGCCATGTGTCTAGAGATGATACAATCCCACTGCAACATCATCATCATCACATTGTCAAAGACAAGAATCTATGGATCCCTTTAGGCCATGTGTCCAGGGATGATACAATTCCACTGCAAAATCATCATGATCAGCATCAACGCTACTCCCCCTTTCAAGGAATGTCCTTTTGAACGACACGAATCTTGTCACGGAAGTACTCAAACTTCACTCGAGACAGAGGCTTGGTCAACACATCCAAAAACTTGCTCATCAGTGATCACATATTGGAGATTTATAGCTCCCTTATGTACCATATCCTGTATATAAAAACACCATATTTGTATGTGCTTTTACTTGTCATGGAACACTGGGTTCTCCGTCATCTTTATACAACTCTGGTTGCCACATAGAATCACTATGCTATCCAACTCCAGGTCAAATAGTCCTGACATCAACTTCCGAAGCCATATGGCCCCACAACTAGCAGAACAAGCTGCTATATACTCTGCTTCAGTTGTGCTGAGAGCAACACTGGACTGCTTCATGCTGAATCATGAGATCATGAAGCATCCCAGACAATAACATCCACCTGAGGTGCTCTTCCTGTTTGAGAAACTTCCAGCCCAATCTACATCTGTATAACCATGCAATCTGTAGTAATGATCTCCAACATAGTATAGACCAAAGTCTATCGTACCTTTCAGGTACCTCATCACATGCTTTGCAGCTATCGAGTGAACACATCTAGGCTTAGCTAGATACTGACTCAGGGTGTTCACAGCAAAGCATATATCTGGCTGTAATGTCCCCATCTTGAACCTATTGTTAAATTTTTAGAATTTACTTCAATCTGATCTAGGATCTTAATTGAGAGAACAACATGTACAGCAAATCTACAGCATATCAATCATGGACACAATAATGTTAGCACACTAGAGACACTGAGTTTACTTTGGGAAAACCATAAAGGTGAAAAACCCCAATAACTTCCTCAGAGATAGATAGAGCAATGATACAACCAGAATACAAGAGATAGTCTTCTCCTAGCAGCAGAGCCTCCTCCTCCACAAGTGCGCCACTCTCCAAAGTGTGAGTGAGAGAATAGAATGTGTAAAATGAGAGAGACACACTCTCTATTTATACACTAACTTGACTTGACCTTTACTCAACTAGGTCGGCCTCAACTTAACCACTTAACATAATGTTGAGTGGGCTGACCCCCACTAGGGTGGTCTAATAACCCTTTGACCCACATGGACGACCCCCAATAGGGTGGTCTAATAACCCTTTGACCCACATGACTTATACAGGGCCGACCCCAACAAGGTGGTCTAATAACCCATCAAGTATAAGTTACAACACTTACAATATAAATGACGACACTTCCGTATAGAGGAATAATAACATCTCTATAGGAATACAATATACATATATGTGAAATACATTCCGAAGTTACATATACATCAACACTCCCTCTTAACTAGGAAGCTATTTCTCGACACAGGTCTTTTAGCACAAGTCATCTTCTCTGGATCATCGTCACTAGATAATTGTCATCAAGTCATCATCATCGTCACTGCTGCTGCTATCTCAATCAATCTCTGAATCTACTCGTCATTGGAAGTTCTACAGAGCCAATCCTTTTTCATACTGGATGTAGGCCCGCCACCTGCAGGTCTTCATCATCTGTGCGAACGGTTTGATAGAGGTGGCCTCTTAGGACTAATTTTATGTGTGGATGCAATACCAAAAAGAGTATCCCAGGAACATTTATGTGCCTAAGAATGACCGGAAAGATCTCCCAGGATTGATTACATGCATCTCCTCCACAATACCTTTAAAGAGCATCCCAGGAACATTTATGTGCCGCAGCACGACCGGCAAGATCTCTAAAGAGCATCCTAGGACTTATTACGAGCACACAGCTCAACCTCTCGGATCTCTAGGACTGATTACATGTGGATAGACAAAACCTTTAAAGAGCATCCCAGGAACATTTATGTGTCGCAGCATGACCGGCAAGATCTCTAAATAGCATCCCAGGACTAATTACGAGCACACAGCTCAACCTCTCGGATCTCTAGGATTGATTACATGTCTCCGTAGTAATACCTAATCCCAGGACTGATTACGAGCACACAGCTCAACCTATCGGATATCTGAGGACTGATTACATACTACATAGCAATACCGGAAAGAGCATCCCAAGAACATTTATGTGCCGTAGCACGATCGGCAAGATCTCCCAGGACTGATTACATGTTATTTGCACAACCTACCACATATCATCTCTGACCTCCAAGTATCAACCTGATACTCATGATCCAACGGATCATCATCACACAAAGCATCATCCTGATGCTCATGACCACACTGATCATCATCACTGTATCATCCTGATACATATCATCTGGAGCAACACCCTAAAGCTCGTCATCATGATCATCCTGATCATACAATGCATCCACCTGATGCATACCAAGTATCTACCTAATACATATCATCATACATGATCCACCTGATCATACAGTGTATCCACCTGATACAAATACAAATACATGATACATATCAACATACATGATCTACTTGATCATACAATGTATCCCCCTGATACATATACAGATACATGGTCCAAGCATCCGACATGATGTAGACATACATATACATATAAATGATCCAACTGATCATACAAAGAAGAAACTAGAACATCATCCTGATGCTCATCATCCAACGCTTACATCCACAGCCATGTGAAGGATCCTCCTTCCAACATGCTTGGAATGGCTTCAGCAAATATGTCCATCACTTCTTCCTCGAAGTGTCATCGATCTGAAGAACACCAAGCCTCTTTTTGAAGTACTTGAACTTCACTCTGGCTAGTGGCTTCGTCGGCACATCTACAATCTGCTCGTCCGTCACAACATACAGGAGCTTCACTGCTCCTCTCTGTACCATATCCCTGATATAGTGATATTTAATCTCTATGTGTTTCGACCTGTCATGGAACACCGGGTTCTCGGACAACTTCACACAACTCTGGTTGTCACAAAAGATACCAGTAGCCTCCAGCGAGAGATCAAATAACTCAGACAATAGCTTCCAGAGCCATACTACCTCACAACTAGCTGAACATGCTGCAACATACTCTGCCTCGGCTGTACTCAGTGTTACGCAGGATTGCTTCCTGCTAAACCAAGAGATCACACCTGATCCCATACTGAAGCAGCACCCAGGAGTGCTCTTCTTATCTACAGCACTTCCTGCCCAGTATGAATCAACATAACCCTGCGGGTTAAACTTTTGATTCGCATCATACTTGAGCCCATAGTAAACCGTACCCTTCAGGTACCTCAGAATATGATTTACAGCAACCAGGTGAACACTCCTTGGATCTGTCAGGAACTGGCTCAATGTGTTCACCACAAAGCGAATATCTGGTCTCGTGTTCATCAGGTACATCAAGGACCCAATCATCTGCCGATACACAGTGACATCAACCGGATCAGATGAAGCATCACACAGAAGCTTCAGGTTCGATGCCATAGGTGTGGCCATAGCCTTGCAGTCCATCATACCGAACCTCTTCATGATCTCTACTGCATACTTGCCTTTACCAAGGAAGATTCTATCTGCACTCTGCCACACCTCCATGCCAAATACAAATAGTGCATCATCCCCAAGTTCTTCAACTCGAACTCGGTAGCAAGCTTCCACTGCATGTCGGAAATCAATCTATCATCACCTGTTACAAACAGGTCATCCATATACAAAAGTAGTATCACTGGATTGCCTTCCTCAACCTTGTAGTAAAGGTTGGAATCCGCTTTACTCTTGGTAAAGCCCAAACTAGATAGAAAATTGTCTATCCTACCATACCAAGTTCTGCACATAAATGAGTCCCTGTCATGTGTCTCAGAACCAAGTAATTGCACCACATACACTTCTTCTTCAACTACACCATTCAAGAAAGTGTATCTTCCTCTTCATCACTGCAGCCAGAGCAAGTACTGATTTAATGGAAGTGTATATGGCTATAGGAGCAAAAGTCTCTATGCTACCACCTGCAGCATGCTTGATCTTGTAGATCCTCTTGGAAGTCACTACAGACTCCCCTTCAGGTCTTGGGACTGCATCCCAAACATCTTCATGATCGAATGGTACTCCTCGATCATGGCATTCTTCCCAAATCCTGGGAACTTCAATATCTTCAATATTTTTAATAGATAACTTTGTTGCTGAACAAATGTTGTAGTCCTCCTTTTGTAGGTGATGGTATACGATCTTTCCTACACAACAAGTTAAATTGCATGATTAGAAAACATCTCATAATTTTCAGAACAAATTCTTACCCATAAAGAAATATGTCATACAGTCGTGCAATTATCTTGGCCAATGCTTCAATACAACATTTATCCATATTCCGTAACTTTCTAGATGCCTTCCAATCTCTACCAGAACATTGTTAGGAGTGTGCACAACTCCTAACATGTCAGCAAAGAGGTTTCATTCTAGATAGGTAGCAATGGAATGTTGTACAGTGCCATAGGCCACTTACCCATGTATATTAGTAGTATACTATTCATCAATGCAACTATTATAATATGCATAATACAGAACCTAATTCTAGGAACATAAGCATATACATCATTGAATAACATTATGTAAGAAATGACAATTCAAATACTTATCTTTGTTTGGTTGTTGGGTGGACTCCCTCTGAATCTTTGCAACTCAATTCTGATGTGGATTGTGAGAAGTGGTCAACTCCCTCTGAATATCTGCATCCTTGCAGAAACTACTGAAGTGTGCTCCTTTGCTTTCTTGCAGGAACAACTGGAGTGTGCTCCCTCTTGATCTTTGCTTCCTGGATTACCTGTCCTTGAACTTACATCCATCCTTAATCACTATGCATGCTTATTAGTATCATCATTGTGTTATCCTTGAGGTCTCATACATAATCACACATTTATTAGTATAATATTAATACTATCAAAACACAATAATCTTAAACATGTATATTCATGATCATTCACAGATAATAAACATTAGTATTCAAGGTTTTAGGGAAGTCTTCTTTTACTCATGCATATTCTTATTTGATCATAGGACTCTTCTGATTAGTTAAATCATCAATGCATAAACCCATGATTACTCAAACCTATACCTTCATGATTCTTCTGGTTAGTCATATCATCAATTATGGTAAGAAACATAATATGCATACAGACATGACTATTCAAACCTATGACTTCATGAATAATCATTATTAACAACACAACAGTATAAGATCCTAACACAAGGTAGGATTCTAGCTTGATATAGGAAAAACATACCTGGATTAGCATGCTAGCTAGTTATGTCTAACGTACCCGCATAATGTCTTTTGGTTCTCTTCAGTGACTTGTGCTAGTAACCTGCATGTCTCATAGGTTAACCATTGTAGGACCAAGTTATACATACCTCGAAAGTAGATCTTCTTTGAGATCCATGACAATGGATGAATCTTTGTCTTCATGTCACAATGATCATATGTTCTTGAAGTAGAACATGATTTGTCTTTCTTGGTGTACCTTTTATGTTAGCGGACAACATAAACCTCATACAACATCACAATGCATTAGTACATTCATAAGTGTCAAAACCTTAATCAATGAATATCTTCTATTAAGGTGATATGACAAGTCCAGTAATTAATCAAGATTGTACTGTAATGATATGAAGACAAACATATGATAAACGTAACCATGAAACATACTTGTAAGCCATACCTATCAAGATTGCTTGTAATATTCTTATGGAAGGCCTTAGCCTCATCTCCCTCTGAGACAGGAACTTCTTCACTTATGCAGGTGACCAATCCATCTTCTTCTAAGATTAACCCAATCCACTTGATTTGCAAAAACTGGACCTGGAGTTGGATTAGGTTTTCTCAAAGAAACCCCAAAAATTCAAACTTTGAATTTCAAAATTCCGAAAGGATAGAAATATGCGCCTTGATGAGCTAATCAAGTTGGTATATTCATAATTTGAAAACTGCAAAGTTTCACCCCTCGAAATTGCCTTTTAGATTTCCGGATTCACTAGGGAGGACCCTGAATTAGTGTTTGAGTTTCCCGGAGCTTCACCCAACCAAAATATTTGATTCAAAACTCTAAGATTCGATTGTTCTGAAGAGCTTCCAGCCGTGGTCACAGATTTCCAAAATTCCAATTTTTGCAGAAGCCCTAATTTTCCATCTTTCCGATCAAAGTCCCGAACTGGAGTTTGATCAAGCCCGGCCTTCTGCCCAACCAAAAAATCTGATCTTGGTCTCTAAATTTCGATTTTGATGAGTAGCATCCAGCCGTGGTCTCCGATTACAAAAATTCCAACTTTCTCCGAAGCCCTAAATTCCGGAAGCCATAAATGAAGATACTCAAAAATAATTATGTTTTGACAGAAATATGTACCTGATTGTTTATGGTGTAACTCTGAACTTTTTGATCCACAGGGTCTGAAAATTTTTCTTGAGATAGCCCAACTTGTTATCTTTCTCTCCCGAGAAGTCTGACCTCAATTGGATTGTCTGAGAGAGAGTCATGCCAAGTGTCGCAACGTGATCTGTTTATGGTATAATATAGGAGAGCAAACTTGTACAGCGTGCCGCGTGTCACTGGTTCAACTTCGGCCTCTGAAACCTTTTCCTAAGATAGTACAGTCTGTGTACTACCTGTCACTTTTTACGAAATTTCATTTCGAGCTTCGTAGCCCAAGTTATGACCTTTTCCCAAGGTCACCTGATTTTGACTCAGATCTAGAAGAGGCAGAAACCCTATATTGTACAGATCCTAAATCACAAAGTACAACGAATTAGAGGTTGTCCTTTGGACACACGGTACATGGGGATCTGATCTTCGACCTGTAAAAGTTTCAGATCCGAAAACTTCACCAAAACAGATTTATAGCGAAAGTGCTACGATGACTAGTTTTTGCTATATCAAGCCCTAGCATCATAAGTGCAACAAGTGTCATACATGCCATATCATGCCTTCTTTCAGGCTAGCTCTGATTCCATGTTAAATTTTCAAAATTTACTTCAATCTGATCTAGGATCTTAACTGAGAGAACAACATGTACAACAAATCTACAGCATATCAATCATGGACACAATAATGCAAGCACATAAGAGACATAGAGTTTACTTGGGGAAAACCATAAAGGTGGAAAACCCCAATAACTTTCTCAGAGATAGATAGAGCAATGATACAACCAGAATATAAGATATAGTCTTCTCCTAGCAGCAGAGCCTCCTCCTCCACAAATGCGCCACTCTCCAAAGTGTGAGTGAGAGAATAGAATGTGTAAAATGAGAGAGACACACTCTCTATTTATACACTAACTTGACTTGACCTTTACTCAACTAGGTCGGCCTCAACTTAACCACTTAACATAATGTTGACTGGGCCGACCCCCACTAGGGTGGTTTAATAACTCTTTGACCCACATGACTTATACAGGACCAACCCCAACAAGGTGGTCTAATAACCCATCAAGTATAAGTTACAACACTTACAATATTAAATACGACACTTCTTCATAGAGGAATAATAACATCTCTATAGGAATACAATATACATATATGTGAAATACATTTCAAAGTTACATATACATCAACACCTATTGCATTAAGATTGTAAATGATGTAAATATTGTTATTTAATCATGGTGAGGAGCTCAAGGCCAAGGCCCTGCCATTGATTTATCATTTTATGTATCGACAATTAAAAATCGGTGCATATGGCTCTTGTGCTAGATAAGCACAATGTAAATGAAAACATCATGTAAATACAAATTTTAATGAAATACCCAAAACTAGCTATGCAATGCAACAAAGAGATGGGGGCATGATTTTACAAGGAATAGGGAGGGAAATTATTCAAACCCATGAGCCAATGGTGTTAATCCATTTCATTGAGAAAACCCATAAATCCCAACTACCCATTTTGGGTTATGCACTTAATCATTTAATTCTTCCAAGAGTTGGTTGAGGCACTTAATGCCTTGGGAATGGAGAGGCATGGGAGTCAATTTCATGTATGGGCAAGCCATCCACCTGGAAAATTGTATTTTGTCTCCTTGGGCAAGAAAACACCCACGAAATGGTGCCCAAAGGAATTATGAACCCATAGCATTTTCCCTCTCACACAATCTGAGCTAACTGGGCTTTCCCCATCACGTTTTTCACCATTTTTTCTGCATTTTCCATGCCTGGGAGTTCGTTTTTGTATTGTACAGCAGCTGGGAGAGGAGGGCCACGAGTTGGGACTATGATGGAGGTCGTTTTTTCCCCAAAATGCCCATGGATGTTTTTCTGAAAACGATTTCTACTCTCCAGGGTTGTTCCCCATCTTCCATTTTTCGTTTTGTGTTTTTCCACGTTTTTCTGAACTGCTAGAAACCCCATCTTTGGGCATCTCACTGTAAAAACGCTTCTTCATGCCCAACCCTCGTACTTTTGTTGTTATGTGCATCCCTATTTTGGTTTTGAACCTGTGAGCAACAGACTTGGAGTGGTAGTGGACAGAATTGGCTTGATAAACCTAGTGGGGAAAATAACCTCTCAAGAAAGATCAAAAGGGCTGGCTACTCTTCTATGCACACCTTGGACAACACTAGAATGGAAGGTATGGCCTGAGGAACTGTGTATTGGTGAAGGGAATACTTCCTTGAGTGGGGTGTGTAGGCATTTTGGGTGCCAAGCTGGGTAGATCTTGTAGAGGTATCCATAGCTCTTTGGTTGAGCTCACTAGCTTAGCAATTCTTCCTTTCCATTTCCTAGCAGCCCGATAAACCCAATTGTAGATTGGCTTGGCTCATTTTGGTGTATGCTTGGCTATGTGTGAGTCTGTTGTTCCCTAGTTCCTTGTAGAAATCATGCCCAGCTCGGGGGTGGCAGTTGTATCAAGAGGTTGATAAGCACAACTGGCCTATGGCTGGACGGAACGTTGCAGATGCATAGCTGGTTGCTCAAGGACTACTTTGTTTAAGATAAGTAATCTCATGTGTTAATTCTGTATTGTTTTAATTGATGAATGACATGAATATCTTGAATGAATGATGGATGGGTAATAGAATTTAATTCGGTTGTGTTTCAAATATTTATGCATTCGCATATGTCCATCTTCAGTTTATATGAATGTTTGTTTACTAAGTATGGGACTAGATGTCCAGTATTATCGTTAGTGTTCTCTCCATAGCCTTGGTAGGATGGAAGGGACATTACACTGGCCTGGTATTCATCAGATACATCAACGAACCAATTATCTATCTGTAAACTAGAGAAATCACTGTCCATCATCCCAGATCTCTACTTCACATTTTTCTTGGCTAAGGAAAAATCTCATCTGATCTCAGCCACATATCTAATCACAAGAATCATGCCAAGATTCTTTAACTCTTAGATATACTCCCTCTGAAGTGGAGTCTTCTACATCTGAGTATTGTCCTCTCTCTGTGACTGAACATCATGCACACTCTGCATTGAGTGATCTTCTGCATATCTATCTGTGTCATCTCCCGTCATATGGGTCTACTGATATGAGCCTCAAGATCACTCGAACTATGGTGAGTTCATTCTTGCATCCATCCGAGAGAAGCATGTCATCTATATATAGAAACCATCTTCAACCTTGTAGCAAAGGTTGAAATCCGCATCACCTGTGGTGATCATCAAGCTCGTCAAATGACTATCAATCCTGGGTACCTGTTGAACCCGTACAAAGCCTTCTTCAATCATGTGATTTTCTTTCAAATCTTGGGAGTTTGCTCGATATGCACTTCTTCTTCAATTACACCATTCAAGAGTCTTGTCATCCATGGGTGTAATCTATCTTTGGAAGTGTGTCTAGCCACTAGAGCAAACATCTCATCATGATCCTCTCCCTCTTTCAAAGAGAATCCTCTAGCCATGAGCCTTGCTTTGTACTTCTATAGTATGTTTGATTTGTAAGTCTTCCTGTTGAACAGTAATCACTTGTTCTTCAGAACAAGTGTTCATCATCCTTCTTTTGTAGATCACAGCACATGATCTTTCCTACAATTCAGATTCAATTACATGATTAGTAACACTTCATAATCATCAAATCATTTCAATGATAACCTTTTATGCATACTGATATGATTCACATAGTTATGCAACTATCTTGTCCAATGCTTTGGCACAACACTTTTCCATATCCCGTATGCATATGGTGACTATCTAGATTCCTTCCATCTCTGCCAGAACATACTATCAAGACTGTGCACTACTCCCAGCATGTTAGCAAAGAAGTTTCATTCTAGACAAGCGACAATGGAATGTTGTCCAACACTATTGGCTACTTACCATGCATATTAGTAGTACACTGTTCAATTCTATATGAATGCTTACCCTATGCATGATACATTTCCCGATTCTAGGAATACAAATATGCATACAACTATTAATATCATTAACTATTCATAGATTCAAGAAGTGATTCAAATACTTATCTTTTTATGTTTTGTTGGGTTGCCTCCATCTGGATCTTTGCTTCCTTGAGATGGCCTCCCTCTTGATCTCTACTTCCCTTCCATGTCATGATAGTATCACAATCTTGTGTCTTTCAGATTTTATCCATCCTGTAACACTATGCACCCTTAAACGTGCACTAGTTTCATCATTGTGGCATCCTCAAGATCTCATACATAATCACGCATTAATTAGTATACTCCTAATAAGATTAAAACATTATAACCCTAAACAATCTTAAACACGTACTGTCATAATCATTAATCAAACTGAGAAACACAATATGCATAAAGCCTCTATCTTCAGGAATAATCATTATCAACCATATGAAAGTACACTTATCTAAGATCCTAACACAAAGTAGGATTCTAACTCGATATAGGAAACCATACCTGGATTAGCATGCTTTCTAGTTATGTCTAACATACCCAAATAATATTTTCTTTGTTCTTTTCAATGATTTAGAGACCTTTTGCTAGTAACCTACATATCTCATAAGTTAAGCATGGTAGAACTAAATCATACATACCTCATAAGTAGAGCTTCTATGTGATCAAAGACTATGGATGAGTCTTTGTATTCATGTCATCATGGTCATATATCCTTGATCTAGAACTTGATTTGTCTTTCTTCATGTACCTTTCATGTTAGTAGACAACATCATCCTCATACAACACCACAAGTGCATTAGTACAATCATATGTGTCATAACCCTAATCAATGAATGTATTCTATCATTCACATGCATTCATACTTTTACTAAGTTGATCAGAAAAATATAAAATTAATCATGATTGTACTTGTTACACCTAAATATTTCCACCATATGACTCAGTGTAAACATCCCTGAAGTTCCCATGACTATAGAACTTAATTGACCCATTTTTATAGGTCATCGCAGTTAACCCTTGTGCAACATGCGACGTCGTAGGTTGTCTTAATGCAGCATGCGCCGATGTCAGTTAAAGTGGATAAAGGGCATATTCGAGCCATTTCTCGAAGGAGTGTGACTTGGATCTCTATCCCTAACCCATAGGAGAGCTGGCATTCGATTCCCTAACCCTTTGGGAGGATCCCTTAGTCCTCTCCCATTATTTATCAACCTATCCTATCCTCCTAGTCCTATATATATGAAGCTATTTCCCATTCCAAAGGGAGGAAGGCTATAGCGTCCATATGCTGGTGAAATAAGCTTAGGAAGATCATCATCCATCCATTGGAGGCACCCATTTCTCCTTAGAGGCATTGGCTTGGCTTGCTAGAGGAAGATTGCAACGTTAGGGATTGCAGGTTGTAATCCTCACTCTTCTATGTATTTCCACTCTTTTATACAGTAATACAAAACTCTTTCCATAAATGTCTTCTTGTTATTGATATTTATAGTTTACCTCCTTAACTATTTACTTGGATCGATTATTGTGTGGGTGTACTATTATTGCTTGTTTGTCTCTTGCATGTTCTGACAAGTCTTGCAGCTTTGGATCTAACGACTGTGGAGCTAGGAGTGACAAAGGGGAACTAGATCTATAGATCTGAAAGGTAAGAAGTCTACATCTCTCAAATCTATAATTGCATCTAGGAAGGTAGATTTGTATTCTGTCTCATTTGTTCTAGATCCACATTGGACTAGAGAGATCACGCCTTAAGTCCGCTTTCGGTAGATTGTCTGATAACAAATTTGGCGACTCCGCTAGGGATATGTACATTGTTTTAAGTTTTCAGTTTGAAAGTCATTTTCTCTGATTTCTTTGTAAGCCATCTCATTTTCCTCCCGAGCCTTTTTCACCATCAGATCTTCTCTCTAAAGAATATGTTAACTTCCTTTGGGTCTGTATGTATTATCATCAAAAATTTTAGTTGCCCATTTATGGAGATCTTCCCATCTTTGCAATGGGATTTCTCCTGTCGCACTTGTGTAATATAGCCAAAGCGATGTCCTCTCCCCATCGCAATTTGATTCTCTCCAACCCGTGCCATTGGCGCTCAGCTATGTTTGACAACCTGCAACATTGTCGCAGAACACGTGTTTACCACCTGCAACGATCGCTCTGAGTCTGACCATAGGCTACGCCGAGCAATCTAACCTTGTGTTTGGGTTATCTCCTCTCCAACTTTTGAGTTTATTTGATTTGTAGACCTTCTCTGTACTGCACCTTCCAGCCAGAGATCTCTTGATTTTGCATTGATATTGTTTGGTTTCGTTCGGTTTGGTTTTGGGTCCCATTTTGGCCAAGTTTGAGATTTGGTAGTGGCGGACACTTTAGTCTCCCCCACTTTCATCCACTCAACCTTGCATTCCATCCTCTACTCACCTAACCTAGTCATTGCACTAGATCGGTTTCCAGATCTCTTTTTGCACGCATCATTTGGTTTTGCTTGCATCTGGTTGATTTTGAGTGTTTTGTGTGTTTTCAGTACATTGGAGTGCTTGTCATTTTCTTGAGAAATTCTGAGTGATTAGAGTATTGCAAGTAATCTTTTATTTTCATCCATTTACATTTGAAAGCGTTGTTGTTATAAAGCATTATCTTGGTGCATTCATTGGAAGAATCAAAAGTGTTTCATTTTCATCATTTTTTCAAGTTCATTTGAAAATGTTTTTAAAGTCTTTTGGAAAAGTTGAAAGAAAAAGTTAATTATTTGTGTTTTTCACAAATTATGAGCCATTCATTTTCTTGAAAAAATCAAGTGAAAATCAAGTTTTTGCAAAAGTGGTTCCATGCTTGGAAACGTTACACGCATTTTTGGTTTCTCTGCTTTTAGGCCATCATAGTGAGACTGAAAGTGAAAAGTGCATTTTTTGTTTCTTTTCATCACTTTTTTATTTGAAAAGATGAAAAAGAAAAAGAAATATGCGTTGATTTGGATTTGTAGTGTTGTTTATTTTCGTGTTTTGCTCGAAAAAGGAAAAGAATACGTTCATTGTCATTTTTGGTAGAGTTGAGATTTGTTGCATTTTGGTTGTTTTGGTAAAACCACTTGAAAATATTTCTCCCTCCCATATATAGATTTCATCAAAAGGAAAGTACATTTTTTCATGTAGTTAGGGCTTGCATTATGCTTACGTTTATGTACTCACCTCATGCAATCCTCTAACCGTCCAGATAAAATTAACAGTAGAACGAGGATAAAATATTTAGTAACTTGTGTGTTAAGTTAGAGACGTGTTCTGACGTCGTAAAATGTGGAAGTTGTTGTTATTTTTTTGCACTGCATCCCGGGGGTATTGTAGTCTTCCACGTACCAACCAGTATATCGAAGATATTTCATGTACCAACCAGCTATATCAAAGGCTCTTTCACGTACCTTAGGGTATATCTAAAGGCACTTCACGTACGTAGCATATATCAAAAGGTGTTTCACATACTCGATAGTATATCGGAAGGTCTCGTGTCATATGGTTGTGCATTAGACAGCACCACTACAGATTTGAGCTCCCACGTACCTTGCGTATATCGCGAGACACCACTAGGATTCCTAAAACCAATTGAGCAAACCATTTGGCTGTCTTGGCAGAGCAATAAACTACGCATGTGTCGTCCAGGTAGTTGGGTATTCAAGCAAGGGTATGGTACCAATCCTCCTTGTCGCATTTTACTGTTGGACCCTGCGGTATATAGCGAGTTGCGAAGCCTTGACAATCCTGTGAGGTTCCATACTTTTGAATTTACTCCTATAACATAAGTTTGCTTGCTGCCTTAGTTTGTGTAGATTTTTTGGACTGTTTTTCTTTTGTTTAGAATACCCTTAGGAGAAATTCTAGTCTAGTCACTCTAGCTGAATTTCCTTGCAGAATGTGTCGTAGAATTTTGAACTTACCACCCGAATATCCCCTTAACCAGGAGGTAATTTATAGGGTGAGAATGGACCCACGTGCCACGGTCGTGCCGCCTGAAGTAGAAAACACTACTTTGAATATTGGGGCACATATGTTCCCTCTAGATTCACCTACCTCCAACCCCGCAGGGGGTGAATAGGCAGAACTTTCCACTTCACAAGACACAACTCTTCCGGCAATATTACCGGGAGAGACTGGTTCTTTGGAATGGATAAATTCCTCCTAGGACGACCATGTATCGGCTGCGTTTGGTCCAACTGCACCTTTTTGGGAAACCACTCTAGGTGAACAAGTGGCCCATTTTTCCACTACACACCCACCTAGTTGGCCCACTCCTGCTGAGATTTTCGGACCCCTTCGTGATCGATTATGTTCCATGGGTGATGAAGTTCGAAGAAAAGGTCTCGCCTGAAGCGCTGATAACACAACATTACCTACATATCGACAGATCCCGATTCACACATTATCTTTTGATTCACCGGAACCATCCATCCACAACCTAACCACTTATGAATCTGGTCAACCTTCACTTCTTGCAAGTTTGCCACTTCAACAAGAGACCATTTATGTACCCCAACGAATCAACTGGTTGAAGGACAACAGTCCAACACTCCTCGCACTACTAGGGGAACTTTACCCATTCCTTCCCCACCCCAAAACTCGCGGGGAGGATACTCTTTACCTCCTAATTTTCTTTTGAGTAATGTTAGTCCTGCAGTAGGTAATCAACAACCTCCGTTGGGTCAAACATCGAATAGTGATTAGCACGTTGTCGCTGGGGGGAAACCCCCATCTCCTAACCATAATGTAAGAGGAGGAGTTCCCATAGGTCCTTCCGTTGGACCCTCCTTACCCGCTCGAGCATCCACCATGGGTTTATCTCATGTTGGGGGACCATCGAATTGAACTCAACCACCATGGAGTCAAGCGTATCCAGGTTATGTCAATGCTGTGTCGGGACAATTCAATCCTGGAAATGCACTCTATGGGATACCTTATCCTGGAAACCCATACACTCTATGGGAGCACCAAAATGTTTTAGAAAATGGACCCCTAACTACTGTCCCTCAATTACCAACACCCCCGGTTGGTCCCTCCCCCCACCCCCTATTGGAGGCAGCGAGCCTCCATACAATTCTATAGGAGGTAGACCTCTACCTTCAGGCGGAGGCGCATCTCATTCTTCCAACAATGGCCCCAACCCTTCTAGCGGATGGGGTGGTCCAGCACCTCCTCCTGGCAGAGGCGGTGGAGGACCATCCTATTATGGTGGAGGTGGTAGAGGAGGACCACATCCTTCCGGCGGTGGAGGATCATATTGTTATGGTGGAAGTGGCAGAGGAGGACCACACCCTTCCGGTGGCAGAGGTAGTGGAGGCCCCCATCCTTGCAGTGGAGGTGGTCCACCACCCCCCCTGGCGGAGGCAATGGGGGACCATAATATTAGGGTGGACCTCCACCTCCTCCCGACGGTGGGGGAGGACCTACACCTCCTCCTGGCGGTGGGGGCGGACCTACACCTCCTCCCAGTGGTGGCGGCGGGCCTCCACCTCCTCCCGATAGTGGCAGCGAACCTCCAACTCCTCTCGGCAATGGCAGTGGAACCCCACCCTATGGTCCGTGCGGCACATACCCTTACGGCCAGTTTTCTCCGTGAACACTCTACAATCAGTCGATGAAATCTCCCACTGGTCCTTATATGCCTTACTAGTACTATCAGTACCTGCATCCTAATCAACAGCTGCCCTTTTTTGCTACTTTTGACCTACCTGACCTGTCACGTCTGACTAATGACCCCATCTTCGACAGACATAATTGGCCACCAATTCCGGTGAAACTTCCATCTGATATTGCCAAATTTGATGGCAAGCCAGGTGAGGATCCAAAAAATCATGTGATGACATAACATTTATGGTGTTCATCCAATTCCTTGATGGATGACTCAATCCATCTTGGGCTATTCCAACGGACTCTCACCGTCCCGGCTACCAATTGGTATATTGAATTGCCACCGCATTCTTTTCTCGATTTCTGTTCTCTTGCTATGTCATTTTTGACTCATTTCTAGTTACCCATACGTTATGAGACTGGTACAGACCTTCTGACCTCGCTCTGCCAAACCACCGCAACTCACATTTATGATCATATCCATGAGTGGCGGAGGAGACGACGTCTAATTAAGGCTCCTATTCCAGACCAACTCTTAGCAGACTGATTCATGAAGTCTCTCTTACCTACAGTAGCTAGAGACTTGGCCATGGGAGGGGCCATCACTGAGGAACAAGCTATTACTCGTGCCCATTACTTAGACTTGGTCTATGCTCAATCTGGCATATTGTATGACATCATTTCTGATGCACCCCGTTCCACATATGACCCTGCAAAACCACCTAAGGTACCCCAAGCTGATGGTATTATTGGTTCCATTAACACCCAGCCTTCTTCTCAAACTTTTGGATTATCGAACCCTCAGGGTTCTTCCCCATCACCAACATAGGCTGGAAACAACACCGCCAAATCATCCACTCCTGCTTCCACTGAAGAAGTGAATTTTGTTCAATCAACTTCACCTCAAAAGTCTGGTGGTAAGAATAAAAACAAGGGTAAACCTAGGAAATCTTCCACAAAGCAGGAGAACAAGAGCACCCCTGATGACACCAAACATAAGAAGAATTTTAAGTATCCTTGTTTACTACGGTGGTGGAGACCATTTCTCCAAGGAATGTCCCCATTGAGATGAAGTATACAAGTTTCTCAAGAGAAACCCTACTCCTTCAGCTCTCAATGATCCTTTCCCTACTCAGAACCAACAGCTCATCACCCAAACCTCTCACTCACATGGAGAGGCATCCTCTATCGCGCATGTTCTCATGATGCGTAGTGAAACGGTCAATTTGAACACACGATCGCGTTCATATGACTTAGACCCCACAAAGGAACCCATTGGAAGTAATTATGAAAAAGCTTTCGCTTCTTTTCCTGATGTCACCGTACCGCAGGCCTCTCTCACCATTGAGAATCCTTCTTTAGAGTCAGTATTGTGTCCACCCAAGAGCACGATTAGGAAAGTAGTTTTCAATCACAATGCTTGGGCAGCTCAAAACTACAATATTTTAGAAGACTTGGCACAAGCTCATTGTGCCATGTCGACGCTAGAGGTCTTGCAGAATTGTCTCAACCAACGCAAGATTCTTCTTGCTGCTATCGGTGTAGTAGATCTGGATTCCTCAAACACTATCATAATTCGACTTGAGTACTTTAAGCCGAGACTTTCCCACCAACTTGCATTTCAAGTTACTACAAACGTTGCTGGGAAGACTGTCCATCATACTATCTTAGACGAAGGGGCCTCTACCTCGGTCATGTCGATCTCTTATTGGAGAGCCATTGGTTCTCCCCAACTTAACCATTCTCCCACCAGCTTGAAAGCATTCGATAGACGTGGCTTTCAACCCCATGGGTTATTACAATTCTTAGCAGTTGAGTTGGGGGGCAAGACCACAACCATTAACATGGAAGTTGTCACAGCCCCATTGGATTATAATCTCTTACTTGGTTGTAATTGGTTTTACGCCATGACTGTGGTCGCATCATCTATCTTCCGTGTAGTGCAAATTCCCTCACCAAGGCTGAATTTTCACTGTCGACCAACTAGACTTCTGCACACCAGACACCGCTACTCATCCTCGTTATAATGTCCCATTGCTTCGACAATCTTCACAACAGTATGAGAGCGGGGGGGTCGGACTCATAAAAGATTCATCTCTTATGGGCATATTTCTAACTCCAGATCCTCCTAATCATGCTGCCACGGTGAACATGATCTCCTCAGAGATCCCATCTCTTCCCAACTCTACCGATACATGGCTTGTACCCGATGAAGCCACCATGCATCTGATTGGAGACACCATGCCTCTTTCACCTGCTGAACTCACTTATGAGGCTATCCAGTTAGCACCCGAGGACCAACTAGATGTGGCCTCTACATACTGTTCTCTAAAACAGATGTCATCCTTACCCGATCCTATGCTCCGAAATTTTCATTTTAATGAGTCCCTTATTGAAATAATGAGTGCGGATGACCCCCCATGGGAAGGCCTCCACCATAGATCGTCTTTCCTTCCTCCTTTGGATTATGTGAAGAACATTATCACCACCATTTTCACACCGGATGTCTACCCTTGCCCTCAATCCCCGATACTCACATATCATACGGACACTGAGGGCAATTTGGCGAGCATTGAACCTACCACCCTGGTTGACATTTCGGTTACTCCTAGTGTAGTGGAACATATTCGTTTAGGCCAGAAATGTTCACCTAAAGAAATTACTACTTTCACGGCCTTATTCAAGCAATCTCGAGACGTGTTTGCTTGGACCTATGAGTAGATGCCTGAGATAAACCCTGCTGTTGTTTCACACGAAATCAAAACCTATCTCGACGTCAAACCAGTCTGCCAAAAGTTGCAACCGGTACACCCTCAAAAGACTACGACAATCAAGGCAAAGATTGAGAAGCTCTTTAACACTGGTTTTATCCACCCTATCCCATTGACAAAATGGGTCTCAAATGTCGTCCCTGTAGCTAAGAAACAGGGCACCATTTGAGTCTGTGTCGATTATCAGGAAATTAACAAGGCTTGTCCTAAGGACAATTACCCGACTCCCTTTATCGATCAGATCATTGACAATTGTGTTGGAAGTGTCATATTTTCGTTCATGGATGGATTTTCCGGTTACAACTAGATTGAGATCCACCTCGCCGAGAACCACAAGACTGCATTCATCTGCCCTTGAGGAACATTTGCATATCATAAACTCCGTTTTAGTCTTAAAAATGTTGGTGCCACATTCCAGCAGGCCATGTCATACGCCTTTCATGATGTGAAGGACTTTGTGGAACCCTATTTGGACGATCTCCTTGCCCATTCACGGCAGCGCAAGTTCCACATAGATCATCTGACGACCGTTTTTCTCACATGCAAACAGTATAATATCTGTCTGAACCCTCACAAGTGTATTTTCTGCGTCGAGTCTAGATGTCTCTTGGGTTTTATCGTTTCGAAAGATGGGATCCGCATTAATCCTTTGAAGGTGGAAGCCATTATTGCTCTCCCACCTCCGACTGATGTTACAGAACTTCAAAGTCTGCAATGGGAGGCAACTTACTTACGGCGTTTCATCTGTAAATTTGCTCAGAAGACACAGGGTTATATGAGACTACTCAAGAAGGACGTCCCATTCATTTGGGACAATCAAGCGCAACAATCCTTCACAACAATCCTTCGATAGTCTTAAACATGCTATTACCCATGCCCCTGTGCTCCAAACGCCAAATTACTACCAAGATTACATTCTTTATCTCGTTGCTTCTGCCACCACTATCGCCATGGTTTTGGTGCAGGAGGATCGTCACACCCAGGAACATGTGATATATTACTTAAGTAAGGGTCTTATTGACACTAAAACTCATTACTCACATGTTGAAAAGCTCGCTCTCGCGGCAGTTATTTCCGTCCAAAAGTTCCTTTATTACATATTGCTCCGCACCACCACCATTATTGTCGATTGGAATCCCATTTACCACGTTTTAACATGTCAAGTACTTGGGGGTAAGTATTCACGCTGGATCGTGATACTGCAGGAATTTGACCTCCTATTCGAGAAGGCTAAATCTAAAAAGTATTTGGTGTTTTCCAAGCTCATCTGCAATCTTCCCCATGCTGGTGTAGAATTTGATCCCAATGAGTTTCTTCCAGATGAGTCATTGTTTCTTCTCAGTACATCTAATTCGTGGTATGGAGATATTACCTTATATCTTCAGACCCAACGTTTCAACCCCCAATTGTCTCGTGATGACCGTTGTCGAATATGCCACCATGCAAAGTATTACCTGATCATAAGGGATACCGTGTACCGCCGTTGTATTGATTCTATCATTCGACGTTGTCTGACTCATGAGGAGGCTGAACACGTCTTAAATGACTGTCACGCTGGGGCTTGTGGTGGTCATCTCTCTGGGATGGCTACAACCCAGAAGATACTTTGCGTGGGATATTATTGGCCATCCATCTTTAAAGATTGTATCGAGGCCGTTAAAAAATGTCCTCCATGCAAGCATTTTCAACCGAAAAAGCGCACCCACCCAGCTCCGTTACACTCGGTTATTTCCATTGGCCCCTTTGCTAAATGGGGCATCGACTTCATGATTTGTAAGCCTACCTCGGTCAGGGGGCATGGTTACATCATAGTATCCGTGGATTACTTTACAAAGTGGGCTAAGCCTATGCCTACATACAGAGACGACAACAAAACCGCTGCACACTTCATGTTCAATCATGTTATAATGCGGTTTAGAGTTCCTCAAGCTATAGTCATCGATCATGTTTCTCACTTCCAGAACCACATGGTTGACGAATTGAGCACCAGATTGGGTTTTCGCCATGAAAACTCAACACCTTACTACCCATAGTCCAATGGACAAGTAGAGGCCATTAACAAGGTCTTGAAAACCATGATCCAACGCATGGTGGGTATGCACAAGTTTAACAGGAACAACATGTTCTTTTCCACACTATGGGCTTATCGAACTTCCGTCAAGACTGCCATTGGATTTACCCCCTTCCAATTAGTTTATGGATTGGAGGAAGTCCTACCAATAGAGTGTGAGATTCTGTCTCTCAAACTCGCAGTTGAACTTCTCCCTAACACTACTGCTGAGGAAGACCGCTTACTTTACCTAGAAAAACTCGATGAGACTCACCGCGATGTTGCTCTTGCCCACGAGGCACATAATAAACGCATCAAAGCGTAGTATGACAAGTCTGTAGAACCTCACATCTATAGCGAGGGTGATTTGGTCCTCACTTACGACCAAAGACACGATAAGCTAGGGGTAGGAAAGTTCGAGTCCATGTGGCACAGACCCTACATAGTGAAATGTGTTCTAGAGAAGGGAGCCTACGAACTAGAGGACTATGACGGGATATCTTTAGGTGAACCCTGCAATGGGATTTACTTGAAGAGATACTATGCCTTAGCCTTTCACGCATAGACATTTTGTATATATTGTACATGGCGTGTGTTTTTGTGTGGTGTGACGCTTTTGTTTTAGTGTGTCTAGATCTTGTTTTCGCTTCTTATACCATGTTCAGTTTTCATGTGCATATGGAAATTTGATATGGAGTTGCGGACGACGCCATCTGACATACCCGTAACCTTGCTTCGACATCCTGGGTATTTTATTCCCCGACCAATGAGCTCATTAGCTCATGAGGAAATTGTCTAGGTTTCGCAACCAACAACGCCGCGGAGTATCAGGCGGTGATTGGAACCCTAACCGACACTCTTTCCTTGGGTATGGACCACGTTGTTATCCATTTGGATTTGCAACTAGTGGTTTCTCATCTCAACCAAGTCTACGCTATCCGCGATCCCACTCTACTTCGTCTCATTAGACGAGTCCATCTTCTGGATAGGTCTTCTAAATCTATTTAATACCTGCACATTCCAAGAGACATGAATACAGTTGCTGACTCAATGGCCAACTTCATTTTGGATTGGTACATTTCACACACATAATATATTCATAAAATTTAAAAGCATACATAACATGTAAATAATCTATTGGATAAGTAAACATGTAAACAAGATCACATTAATCATCCATTAGAAAACATAATGTATAAAGCCGTCAAAAATGTCTATAGATAATTCGATACAAAATGATGGTGCTGGTACAAATCTGAAGCATACTAGCTTTCAGTAAGAGTCATCTCCGACAAAATTTGAAGCTCATAAGTTTTCAGTACATACATAAGCATAAACCTAAGCCCTAGGATACCCATGATAGCAGACTACATCTCTCGCCACTTTGGCAAACAACATGCCAAAACGAGTAGACACCCTGATGGTGTATCTCTGACCCAACACCGAGGTAGATCACGAACACTCAGCTCTGGGATATCCAGTGTCAACCTGGTGAGGTTCTCATAGACCTCCTCTACCTCCTCGATGGCATCATGCATCGCGGGACCTACAGTCAGCACCTCTCCTCTCCTCGCAATGAGCAAGACTCCTACTGGTCACAATGGACCCACATCTGCACAAAGCTTTAAGTTATCAACACTACTCCAAAAAAAATCATATAAACATTTAAAATAAAAAAAACACAAATTGTTTTTCTTACCGATGTTACCCCATTATGCTCCCTCATGAAGCACTAGGTTGGGATCACCTCTAAAGTCTACCCCGTTGTACGGATAATCCTCTATCATGAGGAGTTGTCCCTCCAACCAAGTGAAGAACCTTGTACCGTAGCCAATGATAGGACCCCTGCCACCATGGCGAGCCATCACCTCTGCCCATCGGGTCATGTGTGCATCCCAGGCCTCTCGGTCATCCAAGTCCACTTGTGGATGCAGATGAGGTACCCGTTCAAGTAGAAAAGATATCACAATGGACCCATAGCCATACTGTTTCAGATCCCCGCGCCGACATTTGGTTAGCTGATTCCGGAGGTTGGTAAGGAGTCCCTCACACTAGTTGAATACCATGGAGCCATGCACTCCTCTGCATACGTCAACTATGTCTTGCTCGCAAGATGAGCAAACTGACTCCCCATTGCCCTCACTAGAGTGTAGACCACAGTACGTAAAGGATTATCGAGAATCTCTTTGATGGGGATCTTCCCACCTTTTGCCACAATACGTCCAGTGCAATATTGAACGATCATGTCGTCCGATCACCTCCTCGTGATCCGGTAATAGATATAGGTTCTCCCATCCGGGATAATCCTGTCAAGAAGTATATGTCCTCGACATCTATACTCAATGTATGAACCCCAATCTCGAAGTGTTGCTGTGCTCGATCCCAACATCGGATCATGTGTGTCAGCAGCGGAACTTGGGCTCTCATGCCCAGCACTTGGAAGTATTTGAGTAACCCACAGTTCCTCAATGCAGCAATGCATTGAGGGTCATTTGCGGCTTGGGAATCATACACCTCGTGCTATCTTTCTCGCCACTTTATAACCATTTTTCTCACCATGAACCTATCAAAAAGGGCAAGTAAACATTGTTAAAACTCTCCCCATGCATCAAAACTTTTTATTTCTGGTAGGGCATTGACTTGAAGTTGGGCATTTCTGCCGTCGCTGGACGTCTTTGCAGACAGTGCGGCATTGGCGCAAGAGGCCTTTACGGGTTGTGTGATGGCGCATGGTCATATAAGTTTCCGTAAAGAGGGCTTGCGCCGACTCATGGGCGCATTTCCCCCCACCAAAACAATTCAAAACCCTAAAATTTAAGCAAAAAACATAAAACCAATCCACTGAAAAGTTGCATAGATGAGTTTAGGCCTACCTAACTTTGAAGGCTCGCGAAACTATGGACCATAGCTCCCGGAATCAACAAGTGAAATTTGGCTCCAAACGACACTTCACACTCTCCAAACTTTGGTAAAAAACAATTGTAATTCTTTTTAACTATTTTACCCATTTTATAACCAAAAATTGAATTTTACTTTTATAATTTGATGCTTTAGTGGGTTTTTTACTATATTTTGGGTTATTTATTGCATTTAAATGCTTGGTTAATTGTTTTTGACCTAGTCTTTGAGTTGCAGGAGAAACTAGATGCCTAATTAATGCAATTTTTCATCGTGATGATCATCTCGTAAGTATTATCAGATATGAACAATTCTTCGAGCATCTTTTTGTCATTATTTCGCTCATTAAATTCAATTACTAATGACACCAAGATTACTCTTTGTTCTTTCTCGTGCTCGTAAAATTATGAGAATAAGTCACCGAGTTATAATTTATCACTTTTTCGGGCTCGTTAAATTCCTACGAAAAAGGAACCCCCCCCCCCAGAGTTTTCTTTAAGTTCTTTTTAGGCTCTCAAAATATGAAAAGATTGCGAAGCAAACTTGTCAGGTTCATGCTTGTTAAAGTATTTGAATGGTCGTCTTCTTGGTGATAGTTTACCCATTTTTCATACCAGGGGGCACTACCTATGAAAAATGAATACTCCAGCTAATCATGACTGGAAGAGTTTGCTCTCGCGTTGTCTTACCCTTTTCTAAGTGAAGAGGCTAACCTTACGAAAAAGAACCTTTGGAGTCTTATTTTGTTCTTTTCAGACTCTCTAAACATGAAATGACACTGAGTTTACCTTCTATGGACTCATTAAAACTCAACATTGAAGGCCCGTCATGGGACGAACCGCTCCTTTCCCAAGTTCGGAAAACGTTTGGGGTTGGACTCATCTATAAGATGAGCTATACCGAGCATCTGGTTACCCTCATCAAGCTCGTCAAAAACACATGAGGCCCTCATCAATCATGATGGGGAAAAAAGAAAGTGTTTTGTGCTACATTTAAACCTATGGCAGTAGTTAGTCACTCTTGAACATGGCACTCATTTTCATTTTCATTCAGTACTTGTCCTCGTGTCCTGTTAACTTTGTGAGTCTTGTTACTCCTTTGGGTCATTCAAAGAATGCTTCCACCATCAATTACATTATTATTTGGCGTCATTCTTGTCATGTCAATACTTCCAAGTCATGCCATGCCCATGTTCAAGAGATGTATTCACCACTCATCATCTACAGTCAGTACACCTTCCATCATGTTGGTCTACTATGAGTAAGTATTGCATGTTACTGTACCATCCGATCTACTCCAAACATTTGTTATCGAGTTTCGTGTCGATAATGAGGGATTCATCATGGCCCTCCTTTGACGAATTCATCCTTCTCGACTTCAACACATCATCCGATGATTGAATCTAGAAACCAATCGAGTACCTTGGCCTGCATGCCTCAATGGTAGGTTACCTTGCTTTCCACATGAGTTTACATCACTGACTCTTGATTGAAAGATTACATTGAGCGTTCGACTTCAACTCATTAATTCGCGCTCGATGGTATGTACTGTGATATCTTGGGAATCATTGGCATTAATGGTGATATCCCTCGCACTTATTAACGGTATACATCAATGACCGGTAATCAAGTGGTTTCTACCATGTTCAATGTCAAGACATTTGTAATCACATGGATAGATTCATATCATTGCGGGTTCAGCTTGAAGATCCTAGGGAGTCATGTTTTACCTAGGTTGCGATGGAGATGGTTTGAGTTATATTACACGAATCCACTTTGTATTGGTCGTGGCTGTGTTACCATATCCTCATGGATCTACACTTCTGTCTAGTATCCATGCTGTGTTCAGACAATCTTTACTACCATGGATATTGTAATGTCCCCATCTTGACCCTATTGCATTAATATTGTAAATGATGTAAATATTGTTATTTAGTCATGGTGAGGAGCTCAAGGCCAAGGCCCCGCCATTGATTTATCATTCTATGTATCGGCAATTAGAATAGATGCATATGGTTCTTGTGCTAGCCGTGCACAATGAAAATTCAGACATCATGTAAATATGCAATTTTAATGAAAAACCCACAACCATCTATGCAATGCAACAAAGAGATGGGGGCATGATCTTTACATGGAATAGGGAGGGAAAATAACCAAACCCTTGAGCCATGGTGTTAAGCCATTTCATTGAGGAAACCCATGAACTCTCAACTATCCATTTTGTCTCATGCACCCAATCATTTAATTCTTCCAAGAATTGGTTGAGACAATTAATGCCTTGGGATGGGAGAGGTATGGCTGTCAATTTTCGTGTATGGGCAAGACAGCAACCTGGGAAATCGAGTTTTGGTTTGCTGGGAAAGAAAACCCCCATGAAATTGTGCCCAAAGCCATTCTTCACCCATGGCATTCATCCTCTCACGCAGTCTGAGCTTGTTGGGGTTTTATCCTTCACGTTTTTCACCATTTCCTGCATTTTTCCATGCCTGCAAACTCGTTTTTGGTTAGCATAGTGGCTGGGAGAAGAGAACCACGATTTTTTGGGGTTATAGAGGCCGTTTCTGCCCATGAATTTCCCATGGATGTTTTTCTGAAAACGATTATGCTCCTGGGATTGTTTTCCCTTTTTTCAAATTTCGTTTTGGGATTTCCCACGTTTCTCTGAACTAGTGGAATTCCCATCGTTGGGCACCCTACTGCAAAAACGCCTAGCACCTGCATTTCTAGCTGTTATGACCCTCCCTGTTTAGTTTGAACCTGTGAGCAGGAGATTCAAGAGTGGAAGAGGACAGATTTGGATTGATGAGCCCAATGAGTATCCATAGCTCCATGGTTGAGCCACTAGCCTAGTAATTCACCTCTGCCCATCTCTTAGCAGCCTGAGAAACCCAACTGCTAGCTGGCTTGGCTGATTCTGGTGTATCTTTGGCTATGTAAGAGCCTTTTTTTCCCTTTTCTTTGTGGAGATCATGCCCAGATCGGGGGGTGGCAGTGGTGCTGAGAGATTAAGGAGCACACTGGCCTACAGTTGGGTGGAACGTTGTAGAAGCGTAGCTGGTTGCTCAGGGATTACTTGGTTTAAGATAAGTATTCTCAATTGCTAATTTGATATTGCTTAATTGATGAATTGCATGAAAATATGGAATGTATGATGGATGTGTATTGAAATTACTCCCGCTGTATTTTAAAATAATTAAGCATCTTCATATGTCTTTGTATGTCTTTTATATTATATTAATGCTTACATAATAGTTCATGGGGCTAGATGCCCGGTTTAACACAATGATCCTCTCTATCATGATGGTATGGTAGGAGGGGACATTACAGATATGCATTGTATTGGTCAGCAGCCATGTTGTGATTCATACAAGACTGTGTTCTCAGAGTCAGTTGTACTGCAGCAACATCTTCTCTCTGACAAGTCCTTACCAATCCTTCTATCAAATCATTTCACCTGTCTAGTTTCAACAGCTTCATGCTTTGAAGGGCATTCTGTTACACCTAAATCTTGCCACCATAAGACTCAATGTAAACATCCCTAAAGTTCCCATGACTAGAGGGCTTAACTGGCCCATTTTTATAGGTCATCGCAGTTCACCCTTGTGCAACATGTGTCGTCGCAGGTTGTCTTAATGCAACATGCATCGATGTCAATTAAAGTGGATAAAGGGCATCTTCAAGCCATTTCTCGAAGGAGTGTGACTTGGATCTCTATCCCTAACCCATAGGAGAGCTGGCATTCGGTTCCCTAACCCTTTGGGAGGATCCCTTAGTCCTTTACCATTATTTATCAACCTATCCTATCCTCCTAGTCCTATATATATGAAGCTCTTTCCCATTCCAAAGGGAGGAAGGCTATAGCATCCATATGCTGGTGAGTAAGCTTAAGAAGATCATCATCCATCCATTGGAGGCACCCATTTCTCCTTATAGGCATTGGCTTGTCTTGTTGAAGGAAGATTGCAACATTAGGGCTTGGTTGTAATCCTCACTCTTCTATGTATTTCCACTCTTTTATACAATAATACAAAACTCTTTCCATAAATGTCTTGTTGTTATTGATAGTTATAGTTTACCTCCTTAACTATTTACTTGGATCAATTATTGTGTGGATGTACTATTATTGTTTGTTTGTCTCTTGTCTGTTCTGACAGGTCTTGCAGCTTTGGATCTGACGACCATGGAGCTAGGAGTGACAAAGGGGAACTAGACCTATAGATTTGAAAGGTAAGAAGACTACATCTCTCAAATCTCTAATTGCATCTAGGAAGTTAGATTTGTATTCTATCTCATTTGTTCTAGATCCACATTGGGCTAGAGAGCTCATGCCTTAAGTCTGCTTTCGGTAGATTGTATGATAACAAATTTGGAGACTCCGCTGGGGATACGTACATTGCTTTAAGTTTTCAGTTTGAAAGTAATTTTATCTGATTTCTTTGTAAGCCATCTCATTTGCCTCCTGAACATTTTTGACCATCAGGTCTTCTCTTTGAAGAGTCTGTTAACTTCCTTTGGGTCTATATGTATGATCATCAAAAAATTTAGTTACCCATTTTTGGTCTTTGCATTAGGATTTCGCTCGTCGCACCTGGGTAATATAGCCAGAGCGAATTACCAAGTTACCCATTTCTAGTTTTTTTAGTTACCCATTTGTGTTTTTCACGAATTATGAGCCATTCATCTTCTTGAAAAATTCAAGTGAAAATCATTTTTTTGCAAAAGTGGTTCCATGCTTGGAAAAGTTACATGCATTTTTGGTTTCTATGCATTTAGGCTATCATAGTGAAAGTTAAAGTGAAAAGTTACATGCATTTTTGGTTTCTTTTCATCACTTAATGTCATTTTTTATTTGGAAAGACGAAAAGAAAAAGAAATATGCTTTGATTTGGATTTGTAGTGTTGTTGATTTTCGTGTTTTGCTCAAAAAAGGAAAAGAATACGTTCATTGTCATTTTTGATTGAGTTGAGATTTGTTTCATTTTGGTTGTTTTGGTAAAACCACTTGAAAAGATTTCTACCTCCCATATATAGATTTCATCAAAAGGAAAGTACATTTTTTCATGTAGTTAGGGCTTGCATTATGCTTACATTTATGTACTCATCTCATGCATTCATCTAACCATCTAGATAAAATTAATGGTGGAACTAGGGTAAAATCTTTAGTAAATTGTGTGTTAAGTTAGAGACGTGTTCTGGCGTCGTAAAACGTGGCAGTTGTCGTTATTTTCCTGCACTGCATCCTGGGGGTATTGTAGTCTTCCACGTACCAATCGGTATATTGAAGCTCTTTCACGTACCAACTAGGTATATTGAAGGCTCTTTTACGTACCTTAGGTTATATCGAAAGGCACTTCACATACTTGGCATATATCGAAAGGTGTTTCACGTACTCGGTAGTATATCGGAAGGTCTCATATCATACGGTTGTGCATTAGACAGCACCACTACAGATTTGAGCTCCCACGTACCTTGTGTATATCGCGAGACACCACTAGGATTCCTGAAACCAACTGAGCAAACCATTTGGTCGTCTTGGCATAGCAATAAACCAAGAACAGCACTCGAGGAGATTACTATGCACGTGTCGTCCAGGTAGTCGGGTATTTAGGCAAGGGTACGGTCCCATTCGTCCTTATCGTGTTTTACTATTGGACCCTGCGATATATAGCGAGTTACAAAGCCTTCACAATCGTGTGAGGTTCCATACTTCTAAATCCACTCCTATCACATAAGTTTGCTTGCTACCTTAGTTTGTGCATATTTTATGGACTACGTTTCTTTTGTTTAGAATACCCTTAGGAGAAATTCTGGTTCAGTCACTCTAGCTGAATTTCCTTGGAGAAGGTGTCGCAAAATTTTGAACTTACCACCCGAATATCCCTTTAACCCAGAGGTAATTTTGAGGGTAAGAATGGACCCACGTGCCACAGTCATGTCGCATGAAGTAGAAAACCCTACTTTGAATATTGGGGCACATATGTTCCCTCAAAATTCACCTACCTCCAACTGCGTAGGGGGTGAAAAAGCAGAACTTTCCACTTCATAAGACAACTCTTCCGGCAGTATTATCGGGAGAGCCCGGTTCTTTGGAATGGCTAAATTCCTAACAGGACGACCCTGTATCAGCTGCGTTTGGTCCAGCTACACTTTTTTGGGAAACCACTCTAGGTCAACAAGTGGCCTATTTTTCCACTACACCCCCACCCAGTTGGCCCACTCCTGTCGAGCTTTTCGAACCCCTTCGTGACTACTTTGATCGATTGCGTGCCGTGGGTGATGAAGTTCGAAGACAAAATCTCGCTCGAAGGGATGACAACACAACGTTACCTGCATATCGACAGATCCCGATTCACATATTATCTTTTGATTCACTGGAACCGCGCATCCACAACATGACCACTTATGAATCTAGTCAACCTTCCCTTCCTGCAAGTTCACCACTTCAATAGGAGACCAGTTCTGTACCCCCAACGAATCAACTGGTTGAAGGACAATAGTCCAACACTTCTCGCACTACTACGGGAACTTTACCCACTCCTTCCCCACCCTAAAACTCACGTGGAAGATACTCTTTACCCCCTAATTTTATTATGAGTAATGTTAGTCCCGCAATAGGTAATCAACAACCCCTGTTGGGTCAACCATCGAATAGTGGTCAGCACATTGTCGGTGGGGGACAATTCCCATCTCCTAACCATAATGTAGGAGGAGGATTTCCCATTGGTCCTTCCGTTGGACCCTCCTTACTCAATGGAGCATCCACCATGGGATTATCACATGTTGGGGGACCATCGAATTTAAATCAACCACCATGGAGTCAAGCGTATCCAGGTTATGTTAACCCTGTGTTGGGACAATTCAATCCCGGAAACGCACTCTATGGGATACCTTATCACGGAAAACCCATACATTCTATGGGGGCACTAAAATGTTTTACAAAATGGACTCCTACCTACTAACCCTCAAGTACCACCACCCCCAATTGGTGCCCCCCCCACCTCCCGCTGGAGGCGGCAGACCCCCATACAATTCCGGAGGAGGTGTACCTCTACCTTCAGGCAGAATCCCATCTCATTCTACCAACAGTGACCCCCACCCTTATGGCGGAGGGGGTGGTCCACCACCTCCTCCTAGCGGAGGCGGTGGAGGACCATCCTATTATGGTGGAGGTGGTGGAGGAGGACCACATCCTTCCGGTGGTGGAGGTGGTGGAGGATCATATTGTTATGGTGGAAGTGCTGGAGGACGACCACACCCTTCCGACGACGGAGGTGGTGGAGGCCCCCATCCTTTTGGTGGTGGAGGTGGTACACCACTCCCGCTGGCGGAGGCAGTGGGGGACCATATTATTACGGCGGACCTCCACCTCCTCTCAGCGGTGGGGACAGACCTCTACCTCCTCTTGGTGGTGGAGGCGGGCCTCCACCTCCTACTAGTGGTGGCAGCGGACCTCCACCTCCTCCCGACGGTGGCGATGGACCCCCACCCTATGGTAATAGACCACCTTATTACAGCGGCGGAACTACATTTGGTCCGAGCGACACATACCCTTATGGCCAGTTTCCTCCGAGAACACCCTACAATCAGTTGATGGCTGGTCCCACTAGTCCTTATATGCCTTACTAGTACTATCAGTACCCGCAGCCTAATCAGCAACTGCCCTTTTTTACTACTTTGGACCTACCTGACTTGTCTCGTCTGACTAATGACTTGCTGAATGCTCAAAAATCATAGCATCAATCAACAAGGGATTCTCCCGAGTAAGAAAGCCCAACTAGATCGCTCACCGTTTGGTGTGGGGAATCCGTCCGGTTAACGGTTCTAGGTACCGTAAGAGTTAAAGATTTGTATTCTTTGGACCGATTGCAGCTCAATCCACCGTTTATTGTATTTTATTTTCAAGATGATATGCAAGTGCTCTAAGCTAAATGCAGGTAACTGATCTAAATTAATCTAAAACTGTAGAAGCAAATCTAATCTATCCTTACAAGGAGAAAACTTTAAAGATGAGTAATAAACTGAAAGAAACATCTAAAGATTAGACAAATAGTTATTTAACAATAAAGATGCATTTCCAGCAAAATATAAAAGATATGAAAGATAGCTTTGATTCAGTTAACACATTCCATTACTCATTTGGGATAAACATCTTTGCACAGAAAATAGGAGAACATTCATCACATAGAAGTAATTCATAACTCATAGTAATGTATAGATGATACAGGAGTAATCCAACAAACATTTAACACATCCTTCAGGCAAAAATGCAGTCTTCCAGGATTTCTTTAGGCAAATTCAAATTTCATACACATGCAGTAAAATAGTTTACTTACAAGACAAAAAATGTCTCACCTGCCAAAAGACTTGTACTATTCTCTAATCATCTCTATATATAGCTTTACAAAACACTCCTTGAGCTGACACCTGTCTCTTTTCCCTAAATCTTTTAATTTTATTTTAAATGCCTTTTAGAGAATGAAATAATTCGTGGCAGCCTTTACACAAAAAACAAAAAGGAGACAGCTATCCTTTTGACTTCACAACTTGATAATAGAAAGAGAAACTTTCAGCATATTGTGGCTGCCAAGTTAGCTTTCAGGTGGCGCTTCTGCTTCTGTTGGATCCTCTGTCCCATATGGCGCCCCTTCTTCGACTAATGCCTTTGCTGCTGCACGATTATCTTCTTTTTCTATGTAACTGAACCAAATGCCTGCATCCCTTATAACAACATTGGCAGGGCCAAGGAGCATGATTTTCTTGGAAATCACATGCTTGTCAAGTTTTGCTTCAATGTCCTATATTTCTGCTACTGCAGTCTGGAGGATCTCATGGAACATATGAGCGTGTACGGAAGGAAGCACGATGCATTGATGGAGATCATCGGTCATTAGCACATCTATTCTCCTTACATATTCCATTTGGATGCTCAGCTCATCTTTTAACTCAGATAGGCGTTGCTCTTTACTCGGAAAATCTTCAAGAGTCTGGGGAATTGCTACTTTGCACCTCTCATGAACTTCTTGAACCTTCTGATAGAGGCTTCCGCACTTCCCAATAGTTACCTGTATCACATATATCAATTTTACACCGCAACTCTTAAAGAACTCCAAGAGGCCTATGTCTTCTTTAAAATCAGCCACAGATTTGAAAGGGAGGTTTTTGGGGAAATACGCCTTTCCTTCTCTCCATTCTATCTGCTTTATTATATCCTCCTTCACCCTTGTGTACTTTTTCTTGAGCCTAATAGCTTCGGAGTTAATCTCCTTCATTCTATCCACCATGGCCTTTAGTCTACAAATCTCTTCAGTAAGTCGTTTCTGTGACTCATGCGTTTGCTTTAGTATGTCACAGGAGTGCTCATGAATGGGAGTCATGTCCATTGTTCTGCTATATGCTTGTTCTAGCTGCTTAGCCATCAACTCCTTCTCTTCCTCTTATTGAATGATTCGGGCTTTGAAATCATTCTTCTCTCCTTCAACTATCATCATTTGGACTGCCAGGTGCTCTTTCTCTTCCTCTAGGTGCTCATATTTATCTGACAATTCCTTTTGATCTGACAAAAGGCGATTGTATTTCTTCACCACGAGGTCCCTATAGGCATGCTCATTAGCCACAGTGTGCTGCAACATACGAGCCCTTCTCTTGGTTGTCTCAAACTCCTTTACCATTTCGATTACGTTGTCTTTGCTTGCTTTTGTTGCCGCTACAGTAGCAGATGCCATGGCCACAGGAGCCTTTTGCGTGTTTTGCATAACAATAGTTTCTTGCCTGATAATGATGTCCGGGTGAAAAGGTTTCTTCAACCTTGTCTCTGATTTTAGCACAATGGACTTCCTTTTCTTATTATACATAAATTTATCCCACTAGGACACAGTATGATCTTCCGATGGAGTGAAAGGGATCAGTGGAGCATTCTCTATGGGGATGTTTTCTTACGCGAGTGGGGTCTGAACCATATGGGATGAGTCTATATCCATGTCCTGCATGTTAGAGCCCCTAGCTTGTGCATCTTCATTTTCTTTATTTTCTTCTTCGGCATTAAGTTGTCTTTCCTCTTCTTCAGCCCTTAGCTGGTTCTCAACTGCCTCTCTTTCTTCTTGTGCTTTAGTAGCTTCCGCCATTCTTATCTTTTCTAGCTCTTCGTCTCGGAGCCTCTGAGCTTCTTCTTCCTGAAGCCTAAGAGCTTCTTCTTCCTGAAGCTTGTATTCTTTCTCCTTTTGCATCTTGTTGAGAGCTTCCTTTTGGATTCTCTCAGCTTCCTCTTTAATCTTTTTCTCTTCATTGGCCAGAGCTTCCGTTGCTTCCTTTTCTTTTTGTAGTTTGGCCTCTTGGGAATCTTGGGCAGCAGTCGAGCTAGAACTAGATCTACCTTTGAGGTTATGGCAAATTTGGAGCTCAGTCATGTTGCTGATTCCTCTATACACCTCTTCATCTTCATCATAGTAATGAGCATAATCGAAGTGAGCATGGATCTCTCTGTAATGTTCCACAGCCTTGCTCTGCCTATCATTTCTATGGAAGACTACTTCCCTGAAGTGAAAACCTTTTAACTCCTAAAAAAAATCTTCGGCCGATGGAACCTTTGAGAACTTATAGGCTCCCACATAGACAGGCAAAGGAGGAAAATAATCCTTCTTCAATCTATTAAAAAATCCTCCAACTCCGTCAAGAAAAACTTGCATGGCTAACTCCTTGTTGATTATGTAATCAGTAGCATACCTAGGCATGATATATGGTAGTTTGGAGCCTCCATAAATTCTTATATAAGTACCCTTCTATGAAAAATAGAAATCGTCGTAGCTTTCCATGACCTCCATGGTGTTCTTAGATAAACAATTGGGTTCTTCATTAAACATTAGCTCATACAAAGGTATGATGAATTCTTCACAAATGAGCTTGTACTGCATCCTGTAATTTTGGGCCTAGAGCATTTTATAGGCAGTATATAATGGGGTGTTGGCTTGATCCCAAACACAACCTAACTTTGGGAAGGAAGCTTTGCCATAATACAATCTATGAAATAGGATGACATGAAAAGTTCTGACTTCTTTAGGATCAACCCTTCTTTTGCAGAGGCTATGGCTGACGAAAGACTATCTGAGAGGATAGTTTCCCAGTTAAAGATTGTTCCCTTGAATGCCACATAGTCAATTATGGGGACCCATTGCATCCTATAAACGGTTCTGTCAGCCATGCCGAAAATTCTACTTAACATAAGGGCGATCATTCGGAAAGGGGCCCTCAGGTTTTGGACCTCATACTCATCACTGTCCTTTTTCCTTAGTTGCTTTCCCGAGATTAACAACTTTTTAGCCATTTCAAAATTATCCATCTTGAGCTACTCCAACCATTCATTGTTCAGCAGCTGCTGAGGACGTGGTAACTTGTAGGCTGCTGCAATGTAGGCTGGTTGAAACGAGGTGAAGGCCTCTCCCTTGCTATCGGATAATACTCTGTTTCAGTGTCTGTATGTTACAGGATCCATCCGATCACTTATGAACAAGGGAAGAGCTCTGGGCAGGTGGAAGCTTTAGATATACCAGAGCTTTTGATGTTTTGGTATAAGTATCCTTCTTCCAAGAGCACTCTAGGGATATCTTGGTCTCTTAACATGCGTTATATATCTCCCCACTTGACTTCAGGAGGAACGCCTGTGACAGACTTAGTGTCCTCGAATAAAGTTTCAACTCTTACCTCTTCTGGTTCTGTCATCTTTTCCTTCCTTTTGCTACTCTTCGGCATTATGGCTTAACCATGTTCAATGCCCATGCACGAATAGACATAAGATTGATAATAACATAAAATATACACATTAGACTAGCATAACAACATGGCTCCAGTAAATTTCCCAAATATAGCAAATATCAAACACTTTCAATAGCAATGTGTTGTAAAATATAGATAGGAAATTAAGAATTTGCATGAAAACGAGAACACAATGCTTCTCTTTAAGATAATAAGCGGGGCTTAAAAGGATGTCGCTGAATTTAGGATTGAAACAGGAGACTTGGTCATTTCTTAACGAAAAATCAAGTGAGGCGGCAGGTAAGTGCGACCTAGGAGGGTTGAGTATGCAGGCTTAAGGGACTGTGAGTGGGTTGGATGGCATGACAACTACGATATTTGGCGCTCAAGGATGTCAAAACAAAAAGAAAAACGGCTGAGATCCATGCAACGGAGCTGTTGCGATAGTAATGTCAGGACTGGCTCAATCAACTAGCAACTGAAAGAGACGACAAGAAAGTTAGACAACCATCTACCTAGCAGAGAACGGTTGGTCCTGACGGAGGTGACTGTGCTGTAACCGAGCTGAGCTGGAGCAAATTGACGTGGCCTCGAACGGGTTTTTCAAAGCACAAATCTACCAATGAAAACTAAACCACCTAAACACTATTATATAGTGGTTGACACGTGTGGGCATTCAAGTTGGTGGGTGGAACTTTTAAAACAGGGTTTAAATGGCAAGTACGGTGAGGTGTTTCCAACGCATTTAGCATTAAATACGACCACTAAAATCGGACGGTGTCAGCAAGTTCGCTTGACAGTTTGTGGAGAAAACTTGTGAGTTTCAAGCGGTGTTGCGGTGAAACTCGATGAGCTCGTCCACTCGTTGCGGCGAAACTTTACGATTTTATCCAACCTGAAAGCGACTTCAGGGGTTGATAACACTCGCCTCTCCATTGCGGCAAAACTTTATGAGTTTGTCCGCCGTTTCGGCAGAACTTGGTGAGTTCATCCACCGTTTCGGTGGAACTAGACGAGTTCATCTGACATAGCGGCGAAACTTAGCGAGTCCTCTCAGTGCGAAATGACTTTGTGCCTTAGTGAAAATTCTGCCCGCTCGTTGCGGAAAACTTTGTGAGTTGTTCCATCATTGCGGTGAAACTTGCTGAGTTCATCCATCGTTTCGGATGAACTTGCTGAGTTTGTCTGAAACTAGGAAGCTCAAAAAGACTTAATGAAAAGAAAGCGCCCGTTGTGGCGGAACTGGCTGAGTTGGTTCGCTGTTTCGGATGAAAAGGCCGAGTTTGTCCGCTGTTGCGGATGAAAGAGTTGAGTTTTGACTTAGAAGAAAAAGATAAACAAACTCAAAAACTTGCATCTCTAGAAAAACTAAGTACAAAAGACCTTCTAGGAAGTGTTTAGCTCCTAGGTAAACTTTTCTAAAAACAAGAAGGAGGGGCCCCAATATTTACAAAAATTTGGGGGGATGTTGCATCAACAACATGACCCCATCTTCCACGGACATAATTGGCCACCAATTCTGGTGAAACTTCCATCTGATATCCCCAAATTTGATGGCAAGTCGGGTGAGGATCCAAAAAATTATGTGATGACATACCATTCATGGTGTTCATCCAATTCCTTAATGGACAACTCGATCTGTCTTAGGTTATTCCAACGGACTCTCACCGGCTCGGATGCCAAGTGGTATATTGAATTTCCACCACATTCTTTTCCCGATTTTCGTTCTCTTGCTATGTCTTTTTTGACTCATTTCCAGTTACCCATACGTTATGAGACTGGTATGGACCTTCTGACCTCGCTCCATCAAACCACCGCAACTCACATTTATGATCATATCCATGAGTGGCGGAGGAGATGACGTCTAATTAAGGCTCCTATTCCAGACCAACTCTTAGTAGACTGGTTCACGAAGTCTCTCTTACCTACAGTAGCTTGAGACGTGGCCATGGGATGGGTCGTCACTGAGGAACAAGCTAATGCTCGTGCCCATAACTTAGACTTGGTCTATGCTCAATCTGGCACATTGTATGACATCATTCCTGATGCACCCCATTCCACATATGACCCTGCAAAACCACCTAAGGGACCCCAAGATGATGGTATTATTGGTTCTCTTAACACCCAGTCTTCTTCTCAAACTGTTGGATCGTCGAACCCTCAAGGTTCTTCCCCATCACCAACACAGGATGGCAACAACACTGCCAAATCATCCACTCCTGCTTCCACCGAAGAAGTGAAGTCTGTTCAATCAGCTTCACCTCAAAAGTCTGGTGGTAAGAAGAAAAACAAGGGTAAACCTAATAAATCATCCACCTAGCAGGAAAACAAGAGCACCCCTAATGACACCAAATGGAAGAGGAAGTTGAAGTATCCTTGTTTACTATTTGGTGGAAACCATTTCTCGAAAGAATGACCCCACCGAGGCGAAGTATAGAAGTTTCTCAAGGGAAACCCTACTCCTGCAGTTCTCAACGATCCCTTCCCTACTCAGAACCAACAGCTCATCGCCCAAACCTCTCCATCACATGGAGAGGCATCCTCTACCGCGCATGTTCTCATGATGCGTAGTAAAAAGGGCAATTTGAACACATGATCACGTTCATACGACTCATTCCCTCCAAAGGAACGCGTTGGAAGTAATTCTGAAAAATATTTCGCTTCTCTGCCCGATGTCACCGTACTGTAGGCCTCTCTCACCATTGAGAAGCCTTCTTTAGATTTAGTATTGCGTCCGCCCAAGAACACGATTAGGAAAGCAGTTTTCAATCCCAATGCTCGGGCAGCTCAAAACTAGAATATTGTAGAGGACTTTGCATAAGTTCCTTGTGAAATGTCGATGCTAGAGGTCTTGCAGAATTGTCCCAACCAATGCAATACTCTTCTTGCTGCTATCGGTGCAGTAGATCCGGATTCCTCGAACACTATCATGTTTTGATTTGAGTACTTTAAGCCGAGGATTTTTCACCAGCTTGCATTTCAAGTTGCTACAAACGTTGCTAGGAAGACTGTCCATTGTACTGTCTTAGACGAAGGGGCCTCTACCTCGGTAATGTCGATCTCTTATTGGAGAGCCATTGGTTCTCCCAAACTAAACCATTCTCCCACCACCTTGGAAACATTCGACAGACGTTGCTTTCAACCCCATGGGCTATTACAAGCCTTGGCAGTTGAGTTGGGGGGTAAGACCGCAACCATTAACATGGAAGGTGTCGTAGCCCCTTTGGATTATAATCTCTTACTTGGTTGTAATTGGTTTTACGCCATGACTGCGGTTGCATCATCTATCTTCCGCATAGTGCAATTCCCTCACGAAGGCCGAATTGTCACTGTCGACCAACTGGACTTCTGCACACCAAACACCGCTACTCATCTTGGTGATAATGTCTCATTGCTTGAACAATATTCGCTATAGTATGAGAGCATGGAGGTCTGCCTCATAAAAGATTCATCTCTTATGGGAATCTTTCCAACTGTCACATCCCCTCCCATTAGACCAAGCAAGGGAGAGAACATGACACTAAATCCAGGCATCTAGCCCCATATCCATTAAGTAAAACTCATTGATAAAAAAAAAAGACATATACATGTGGATATTGTAATTAAACACAACGGAATTAAAATCATCTACATATCTAACATATATTCAAACATTTTCATGACAGACATTAAATAAATACATGGCAGAATTTAACACATGAGAGTACTTATCTTAAAACAAAGTAGTCCCAAGCAACCAGCTATGCAACTGCAATGTTTCACCCAACCATAGGCCAGTTATGCTCATCAATCTCTTGATACAGCTACCACCCCCGAGTTGGGCATGATTTCTACAAGGAAAAGGGAACAACAGGCTCATACATAGCCAAATATACACCAAAATCAGCCAAGCCAATCAATAGTTGGGTTTATCAAGCTGCTAGGCAATGGAAATGAAGAATTGCTAATCTAGTGAGCTCAACCACAGAGCTATGGATACCTCTACAAGATCTATCTAGCTTGGTTCCCCACAATGCCTACACACCTAACTCAAGGAAGTATTATTTTCACTACTACACAGTCCCCCAGGCCATACCTTCCAATTCAGTGTTGTTCAAGGTGTGCATAGAAGAGTAGCCAGCCCTTTGGATCTTCTTGAGAGGTTATTTTCCCCACCAGGTTTATCAAGCCAACTCAGGTCCATTTCCACTTCTAATTTCTTGCTCACAGTTCAAACTAAAATAGAGATGCACAAAATAGAAAAAGTACAAGTGTTGGGCATGAAGAAAATGTTTTTACAGTGAGATGCCCAAAATGGGGTTTCTACCAGTTTAGAAAAATGTGGGCAGCCAAAAACAAAAAGCTAAATGAGGAAACAACCCTGGGAAGCCAAATCCATTTTCAGAAAAAACGTCCATGGACATTCCAGGACAAAAACGACCTCCATAACAGCCCCAAATCGTGGTCCTCCTCTCCCAGCCATTGTGTAACACAAAAATGAGCTCCCAACCATGGAAAAATGTAGGAAAATGATGAAAAACGTGATGGGGAAAGCCCAGCTAGTTCAGACTGCGTGTGAGAGCAAAGGCCATGGGTCAAGAATGGATTTGGGCACCATTTTGTGGGTGTTTTTTTGCCCAAGAAGAAAAAATACGATTTAACAGGTTGATGGCTTGCCCATACACAAAATTGGCTACCATACCTCTCCATTTCCAAGGCATTAACTGCCTCAACCAACTCTTGGAAGAATTAAATGATTGGGTGCATAAGCCAAAATGGGTAGTTGAGGTTTTATGGGTTCTCTCAATGACATTTGGATTATCACCATTGGCTCAAGGGTTTGAATAATTTCCCTCCCTATTCCTTGTAAAATCATGCCCCATCTCTTGCTGCATTGCATAGCTAGTTGTGGGTATTTCATTAAAATTCATATTTACATGATGTCTTAATTTACATTGTGTCTGTCTAGCACAAGAGCAATAAGCATCTATTTTTAATTACCGATACATAAAAACGCTAAATCAATGGCAGGGCCTTAGCCTTGAGCTCCTCACCATGATTAAATAACAATATTTATGTCATTTACGATTTAATGCAATGGTGGTCAAAATGGGGACGATACACCAACCTCGGATGCCCCTAGTCATGTTGCCATGGTGAACATGATCTCCTCAGAGATCCCATCTCTTCCCAACTCTACCGATACATGGCTTGTACCCAATGAAGCCACCACGCATCTGATTGGAGACACCATCCTTCTTTCACCCACTGAACTCACTTATTAGGCTATCCAGTCAACACCCAAGGACCACCTAGTTGTGGCCTCTGCATCTTGTTCTCTACAATGGACGTCATCCTTACCCGATCCTATGCTCTGTACTTTTCATTCTAATGAGTCCATTATGGAAATAATGAGTGCGTATGACCCCCCATGGGAAGACCTCTACCATACATCGTCGTTCCTTCCTCCTTTGGATTATGTGGAGAATAGCATTACCACCATTTTCATATCGGATGTCTACCATTTCCCTCAATCCCCAATACTCACATGTCATACGGACACTGAGGGAAATTTGGTGAACATTGAACCTACCACCACGGTTGACATTTTGGTTACTCCTGGTGTAGTGGAACATATTCGTTTAGGCCAGAAATGTTCTCCTGAAGAAATTAATACTTTCACGGCCTTATTCAAGGAATCCTGAGACGTGTTTGCTTGGACCTACGAGGAGATTCTTGGGATAGAACTTGCTATTGTTTCACATGAAATAAAAACCTATCCCGACGTAAAACCAGTCCACCAAAAGTTGTGACTGGTACACCCTCGAAATACTGCGTTAAACAAGGCAGAGATTGAGATGCTCTTGAAGGTTGGATTTATCTACCCTATCCCATTGACAGAATGGGTCTTAAATGTCATCCCTGTAGCTAAGAAACAGAGCACCATTCAAGTCTGTGTTGATTATCTAGAACTTAACAAGGCTTGTCCTAAGGACAATTACCTGACTCCCTTTATTGATCAAATCATTGACAATTGTACTAGAAGTGTCATCTTTGCATTCATGGATAGCTTTTTCGGTTACAACCAGATTGAGATCCACCCCGCCGACCAACACAAGATTGCATTCATCTTCCCTTGGGGAACGTTTGCATATCGTAAAATCCCTTTTGGTCTTAAAAATGTTCGTGCCACATTCCAGCAGGCCATATCGTACGCCTTTCATGATGTGAAGGACTTTGTGGAACCTTATTTGGACGATCTCTCTGCCCATAAACAGTAGCGCGAGTTCCACATAGATCATCTGATGACCTTTTTTCTTAGTTGCAGACGGTATAATATCCGTCTGAACCCTCACAAGTGTATTTTATGCGTTAAGTCTGGATGCCTCTTTGGTTTTATCGTTTTGAAAGATGGGATCCACATTGATCCCTTGAAGGTGGAAGCCATTGTCACTCTCCCACTTTTGACTGATGTTACGAAACTTCACATTTTGCAAGGGACGGCAACTTACTTACGACGTTTCGTCTGTAATTTCACTCAGAAGACATAGGGTTAGATGAGACTACTCAAGGACATCCCGTTCATTTGGGATGATCAAGCGCAACAATCCTTCGATAGTCTTAAACATGCTATTACCCATGCCCCTGTGCTCCCACTACCAAATTAATACTGAGATTACATTCTTTATCTCGCTACTTCTGCCACTACTATCACCATGGTTTTGGTGCAAGAGGACCGTAACACCCAGGAACATGTGATATATTACTTAAGTAAGGGTCTTATTGACACTGAAACTTGTTACTCACATGTTGAAAAGCTCGCTCTCAGTGCTGTTATTGCCGTCCAAAAGTTTCGACATTACATATTGCTCCGCACCACCACCATTATCACCGATTGGAATCCCATGTACCACATTTTAACATGTCAAGTACTTGGGGGAAAGTATTCACATTGGATCGTGATACTGCAGGAATTCGATCTCCTATTCAAGAAGGATAAGTCAAAAAAGTCTTTGGTGTTTGCCGAGCTCATCTGCGATCTTCCCCATGCTGGTGTAGAATTTGAGCCCAATGATTCTCTTCTAGATGAGTCATTGTTTCTTATCAATACGTCTGATCCATGGTATGGAGATATTACCTTATATCTTTAGACCCAACATTTTAACCCCCAATTGTCTCGTGACGACCGTCGTCGAATACGCCACCATGCAAAGTATTACTTGATGATCAGTGATACCTTGTACCGCTGTGGTATTGATTCTATCCTTCAACGTTGTCTAACTCATGAGGAGGCTGAACATGTCTTAAATGAATATCATGCTAGGGCTTGTTGTATTCATCTCTCTAGGTTGGATACAACCCAGAAGATACTTCGCGCGGGATATTATTGGACATCCATCTTTAAAGATTGTATCGAGGCCGTAAAAAAATGTCCTTCATGCCATCATTTTCAAACGAAAAAGCGCACCCACCCAGCCTCGTTACACCCGGTTATTTTCGTTGGATCCTTTGCTAAATGAGGCATCGACTTCATGAACTGTAAGCCTACCTCGGTCGGGGGGCATGGTTACAACATAGTAGCCATGGATTACTTTACAAAGTGGGCCAAGGCTATGCCTACATACACAGATGACGGAAAAACCACTGCACTCTTCATGTTCAATCATGTTATAGCGCGGTTCAGAGTTCCTCAAGCTATAGTCACCAATCATGGTTCTCACTTACAGAACCACATGGTTGACGAATTGAGCGCCAGATTGGGTTTTCGCCATGAAAACTCAACACCTTACTACCCACAGTCCAACGGACAAGTAGAGGCCATTAACAAGGTCTTGAAAACCATGATCTGACACATGGTGGGTATGCACAAGTCTAACTTGCACAACATGCTCTTTTCTGCACTATGGGATTATTGAACTTCCGTCAAGACTGCCACTGGATTTACCCCCTTCCAATTAGTTTATGGATTGGAAAAGTCCTACCGATAGAGTGCGAGATTCCGTCTCTCAAACTCGCAGTTGAACTTCTCCCTAACACTACTACTGAGGAAGAACACTTCGTCTACATAGCAAAACTCGATGAGACTCACCGCGATGTTGCTCTTACCAATGAGGCACATAAGAAACACATCAAAGTGCAGTATGACAAGTCGGTAGAACCTCGCATCTATAGCGAGGTTGATTTGGTCCTCACATACGACCAAAGACACGATAAGCTGGGGGTAGGAAAGTTTGAGTCCTTATGGCGTGGACCCTACATAGTGAACCATGTTCTGGAGAAAGGAGCCTACGAACTAGAGGACTATGATGGGATATCTTTTGGTGAACCCCGCAATGGGATTTACCTGAAGAGATACTATGCTTGAGCCTTTCACGCATAAATATTTTGTATATACTGTACATGGCGTGTGTGTTTTTGTGTGGTGTGACGCTTTTGTTTTAGTGTGTCTAGATCTTGTTTTCCCTTATACCATGTTCTGTCTGCATGTGCATATGGAAACTTGCTACAGATTTGCGGACGGCGCCAGCCAACATACCCGTAACCTTGCTTCGACTTCCTGAGTATTTTATTCCTCGACCAGCAAGCTCATTAGCTCAAAAGGAAATTGTCTAGGTTTCGCAACCAATAACACCGCAGAGTATCAGGCGGTGATTGGAACCCTAACCGACGTTCTTTCCTTGGGTATGGACCACATTGTTATCCATTTGGATTCGCAACTAGTGGTTTGTCATCTCAACCAGGTCTACGCTATCCGTGATCCCACTCTACTCTATCTCTTCAGACGAGTCTGTCTTTTGTAAAGGTCTTTTGAATTTGTTCAATACTTGCACATTCCACGAGACATGAATACAGTCGCTGACTCAATGGCCAACTTCCTTTTGCATTGGTACATTGCACACACATAATATATTCATAAAATGTAAAAGCATACGTAACATGTAAATCATCCATTGTATAAGCAAACATGTAAACAAGATCACATTAATCACCCATTAAAACACAATTTATAAAGCCGCTGAAAATGTCTGTATATATATATAAATCGATACAAAATGATGGTGCTGATACAAATCTCAAGTATACTAGCTTTCAATAAGAGTCATCTCCGACAAAATCTAAACCTCATAATCTTTCAGTACATACATAAGTGGAAACCTAACCCCTAGGGTGCCCATGATAGCAAACTACGGCTCTCGCCACTTTGGCCAGCAACGTGCCAAAACGAGTAGACACCCTGACAATGTATCTCTGGTAACCGCGAGGTAGATCACGAATACTCGGCTCTGGGATATCCAATGTCAACCTCATGAGGTTCTCATAGACCTCGTCTACCTCCTTGATGGTGTCACGCATCGCGGGACCTACAGTCGGCACCTCTCCTCTCCTCGCAATGAGTAAGACTCCTACTGGTCGCGATGGAACCACATCTGCACAGAGCTTTAAGTTATATGCACTACTCCAAAAAAAAAATCATATAAACATATAATATGAAAACACACAAGTTGTTGTTCTTACCGATGTCACCCCATTGTACTCCCTTGGGAAGCAACAAGTCGGGATCACCTCTGAAGTCTATCTCGCTGTACGGATAATCCTGTATCATGAGGATTTGTCCCTCCAACCAAGTGAAGAACCGTGTACCATAGCCTATGATAGGACCCCTGCCACCATGGTGGGCCATCACCTCTGCCCATCGGGTCATGTATGCGTCTCAGGCCTCTCAGTCATCCAAGTCCACCTATGGACGCAGATGAGGTACCCGCTCCAGTAGAAAATATATCACCACGGACCCATAGCCAAACTATTTCAGCTCCCCGCGATGACATTTGGTCAGCTGAATCCGGAGGTTGGTAAGAAGTCCCTCACTCCAGTTGAATACCGTGGGGGCCATACACTCCTACACTTACATAAACTGTGTCTTGCTCGCAAGATGAGCAGACTGACTCCCCACTACCCTCACTATAGTGTAGACCACAGTATGTAAAGGATGATCAAGAATCTCTTTGATGGGGATCTTCCCACCTTTAGCCACAGTACCTCCAATGCAGTACTGAACGATCATGTCATCCACTATCTGATCATCTCCTCGTGATCCGGTAAGAGATATAGGTTCTCCCCTCTGAGGTAATCCTGTCGAGAAGTAGATGTCCTCGAAATCTATACTTAGTGTATGAACCCCAATCTCGAAGTGTTGCTGCACCAGATCCCAACATTGGATCATGTGTGTCAGCAGCAGAACTTGGGCTCTCATGCTCGGCACTCGAAAGTATTTGAGTAACCCACAGTTACTCAATGTAGCAATGCATTGAGGGTCATTTGCGGCTTGGGAATCATCTACCTTGTGCTCTCTTTACCGCCACTCTATAACCATTTTTCTCACCGTGAACCTGTCAAAAAGGGCAAGTAAACATTGTTCGAACTCTCCCCATGCATCAAAACTTTTTATTTTTGGTAGGGCGTTGAGTTGTAGTTGGGAGTTTCCGCCGTCGCAGGATGTCTTTGCATATAGTGCGATGTTGGCGCAAGAGGCCTTTACGGGTTGTACGATGATGCATGGCTGTCAAAGTTCCCGTAAAGAGGGCTTCTTCTGACCCGTGGGTGCATTTTCCCCCACCAAAACAACTCAAAACCCTAAAATTTAAGCAAAAAACATAAAACCAATCCCCTAAAAAGTTGCATAGTTGAGTTTAGGCCTACCTGACTCTGAAGGCTTGCGAAACAGTGGACCGTAGCTCCCAAAATCAGCAAGTGAAATTTGGCTCGAAATGGCACTTCACAATCTCCAAACTTGGTAGAAAACAATTGTAATTCCTTTTCACAATTTCACCCATTTTATAACCAAAAATTGAATTTTCCTTTTATAATTTGATGCTTTAGTGGGTTCTTAGTATAGTTTGGGTTATTTACTGCATTTAAATGGTTGGTTAATTGTTTTTGACCTAGTCGTTGAGTTGCAGGAGAACCTAGATGCCTAATTAATGCCATTTTTTGTCGTGATGATCATCTTATAAGTATTATCAGGTATGAACAATTATTCGAGCGTCTTTTTCTCATTATTTTGCTCATTAAATTCAATTACTAATGACACCAATCTTACTCTTTTTTCTTTCTCATGCTCGTCAAACGATGAGAATAAGTCACCAAATTATAGTTTTACACTTTTTCAGGATCGTTAAACCCTTACGTAAAAGGAACCCCCCCGGAGGTTTATTTAAGCTATTTTCAGGCTCTCAAAATACGAAAAGATCGCCAAGTGAACTTGTCACGTTCACATTTGTTAAAGTATTTGAATGGTCATCTTCCTGGTGATAGTTTACTCCTTTTTCGGACCAGGGGGCATGACCTACGAAAAAGGAATACTCTAGCCAATCATGACTGAAAGTGTCCTCTCTCGCGTTGTTTTACCCTTTTTTGGGGGAAGAGGCTAACCCTACAAAAAAGGACCTTTGGAGTATTCTTTTGTTCTTTTCAGACTCTCTAAACATGAAATGACACCGAATTTACCTTCTATGGACTCGTTAAAACTCAACATTGAAGGCCCGTCATGGGATGAACCCCTCAATTCCCATGTTTGGAAAACGTTTGTAATTGGACTCATATATGAGATGAGCTATACCGAGCATCTGGTTACCCTCATCAAGCTCGTCAAAAACACATGAGGCACTCATCAATCATGATGGGGAAAAAGGAAAGTTTTTGGTGTTATATTTTAACCTATGGCAGTAGTTAGTTGCTCTTGAACATGGCACTCATTTGCATTTTCATTTAGTACTTGTCCTCAAGTCCTGTTAACTTCATGAATCATGTTACTCCTTTGGGTCATTCAAAGAATGCTTCCACCATCAGTTGCATTAGTAGTTGGTGTCATTCTCGTCATGTCAATACTGCCAAGTCATGCCATGCCCATGTTCAAGAGATGTATTCACTACTCATCATCTGCAGTCAGTACACCTTCCATCATGTCGATCTACTTTGAGTCAGTCTTGCATGTTACTGTACCATCCGATCTACTCCAAACATATGTTATCGAGTTTCATGTCGATGATGGGAGATTCATCATGGACCTCCTTCGACGGATTCATCCTTGTCGACTTCAACACATCATTCGAGGATTGAATCTAGAAACCAATCGAGTACCTTGGGCCTGCATGCCTCAATGGCAAGTTAGCTCGCTTTCGACATGAGTTTACATAATTGACTCTTGATTGAAAGATTTCATTGAGCGTTCGAATTCAACTCAGTAAATCACGCTCGATGGTATGTACTGTGATATCTTGATTCTTGGGAATCATTGACATTAATGGTAATATCCCTCGCACTTCTTAACATCATACATCAATTACCGATAATCAAGTGGTTTTTACCATGTTCGACGTCAAGACATTTGTAATCACATGGATAGATTCATATCATTGCGGGTTCAGCTTGAAGACCCTGAGGAGTCATGTTTTACCCAATTTGCAATGGAGATGGTTTGAATTATATTACACGGATCCACTTTGTATTCATCGTGGCTGTGTTACCATCTCATCATTGATCTACGCTTGTGTCTAGTATCCATGATTGTGTTCAATCGATATTTAATACCATGGATCTGTATTGTATTGGTCAGTAGCCATGTTGTGATTCATACGAGACTGTGTTCTCAGAGTCAGTTGTACTGCAACAGCATTCTCTCTCCAACAAGTCCTTTCCAATCCTTCTATCAAAGCATTTCACTGATCTAGTTTCAACACCTTCATGCTTTGGGGGGCATTCTGTTACACCTAAATCTTGCCACCATAAGACTCAGTGTAAACATCCATGAAGTTCCCATGACTAGAGGGCTTAACTGACCCATTTTTATAGGTCATCACAGTTCACCCTTGTGCAACATGCGTAGTCGCAGGTTGTCTTAATGCGGCATGCGCCGATGTCAATTAAAGTGGATAAGGGGCATCTTCAAGCCATTTCTCGAAGGAGTGTGACTTGGATATCTATCCCTAACCCATAGGAGAGCTGGCATTCGGTTCCCTAACCCTTTGGGAGGATCCCTTAGTCCTCTCCCATTATTTCTCAACCTATCCTATCCTCCTAGTCCTATATATATGAATCTCTTTCCCATTCCAAAGGGAGGTAAGATATAGTGTCCATATGCTGGTGAGATAAGCTTAGAATGATCATCATCCATCCATTGAAGGCACCCATTTCTCCTTAGAGGCATTGGATTGGATTTTTGGAGGAAGATTGCAACGTTAGGGCTTGGTTGTAATCCTCACTCTTTTATGTATTTCCACTCTTTTATACAGTAATACAAAACTCTTTCCATAAATGTCTTGTTGTTATTGATATTTATAGTTTACCTCCTTAACTGTTTACTTGGATCAATTATTGTGTGGATGTACTATTATTGTGTGTTTGTCTCTTGCATGTTCTGACAGGTATTGTAGCTTTGGATCTGACGACCATGGAGCTAGGAGTGACAAAGGGGAACTAGATCTACAGATATAAAAGGTAAGAAGTCTACATCTCTCAAATATCTAATTGCATCTAGGAAGGTAGATTTGTATTCTATCTCATTTGTTCTAGATCCACATTGGAATAGAGAGATCACGCTTTAAGTTTGCTTTCGGTAGATTGTCTGATAACAAATTTGGCGACTTCACTGGGGATACGTACGTTGTTTTAAGTTTTTAGTTTGAAAGTCATTTTCTCTTATTTCTTTGTAATCCATCTCATTTGCCTCCCGAGCCTTTTTCACCATCAAATCTTCTCTCTGAAGAGTCTATTAACATCCTTTGGGTCTGTATGTATGATCATCAAACGTTTTAGTTGCCAATTTATGGTCTTTGCAATGGGATTTCGCTCGTCGCACTTGAATAATATAACTAGAGTGATGTCCTCTCCCTATCGCAATTTGCTTCTCTCCAACCTACGCCATTGACGCTCAGCTCTGTTTGACAACCTGCGACATCGTCGCATAACACCTTTTTACCACTTGCAACAATTGCTCTAAGTCTGACCATAGGATGCACCGAGCAGTCTAGCCTTGTGTTTGGGTTATCTTCACTCCAACTTTTGAGTTTGTTTGATTTGCAGACCTTCTCTGTGCTGCACCTTCCAACCAGAGATCTCTTGATTTTACATTGATATTGTTTGGTTTCGTTTGGTTTGGTTTTGGATCCCATTTTAGCCAAGTTTGGGATTTGGTAGTGGTGGACACTTTAGTCTCCCCCACCTTTATCCACTCAACCTTGCATTCCCTCCTCTCCTCACCTGATCTAGTCATTGCACTGGATTGGTTTCTAGACCTCTTTTTGCACGCATCATTTGGTTTTGCTTGCTTTAGTTTTGCTTGCATCCTGTTGATTTTGAGTGTTTTGTGTGTTTTCAGTACATTGGAGTGCTTGTCATTTTCTTGAGAAACTCCGAGTGATTAGAGTACTGCAAGTAATATTTTATTTTCATCCATTTACATTTGAAAGTGTTGTTGTTATCAAGCATTATCTTGGTGCATTAATTGGAAGAATCAAAAGTGCTTCATTTTCATCATTTTTTCAAGTTCATTTGAAAATGTTGTTCATGCATTGGAATGTATCATTCATAAGTCTTTTGGAAAAGTTGAAAGAAAAAGTTAATTATTTGTGTGTTTCACGAATTATGAGCCATTCATCTTCTTGAAAAATTCAAGTGAAAATCAAGTTTTTGCAAAAGTGGTTCCATGCTTGGAAAAGTTGCATGCATTTTTGGTTTTTATGCTTTTAGGCCATCATAGTGAAAGTTAAAGTGAAAAGTTACATGCATTTTTGGTTTCTTTCATCACTTAATGTCATTTTTTTATTTCAAAAGACGAAAAGAAAAAGAAATATGCTTTTGATTTGGATTTGTAGTGTTGTTGATTTTCGTGTTTTGCTCGAAAAAGGGAAAGAATATGTTGATTCATTTTTGGTAGAGTTGAGATTTGTTGCATTTTGGTTGTTTTGGTAAAACCACTTGAAAATATTTCTCCCTCCCATATATAGATTTCATCAAAAGGAAAGTACATTTTTTCATGTAGTTAGGGCTTGCATTATGCTTACGTTTATGTACTCACCTCATGCATTCACCTAACCATTCAGATAAAATTAACGGTAGAACTAGAGTAAAATCTTTAGTAACTTGTGTGTTAAGTTAGAGAGGTGTTCCGACGTCGTAAAACATGGCAACTGTCGTTATTTTCCTGCACTGCATCCTGGGGGTATTCTAGTCTTCCACGTACCAACAAGTATATCGAAGCTCTTTCACGTACCAACCAGGTATATCAAAGGCTCTTTCACGTACCTTAGGGTATATCGAAAGGCACTTCACGTCCTTGACATATATCGAAAGGTGTTTCACGTACTTGGTAGTATATCGGAAGGTCTCATGCCTTACGGTTGTGCATTAGACAACACCACTACGGATTTGAGCTCCCACATATCTTGCGTATATTGGGAGACACCACTAGGATTCTTGAAACTAACTAAGAAAACCATTTGGCCGTCTTGGCAGAGCATTAAACTGAGAACAACACTCAGGGAGATGACTAGTTTTTGTTATACAAAGCCCTAGCTTTCAAATTGTCGCAAGTGAAACAAGTATCATAAATGACATGCATTGCCTTCTTTTAGGCTAGCTCTGAAACCATGTTAAGATTCAATATGATAAGATAGATAACATCAGTATTCAATTAAATTTCACAACAATAGCATATACAAGATCACTAAAGAATAACAAGCACAACATAAACACAAGAGACACAATTTTATCCTGGAAAACCCTCTAGGGGAAGAAAACTCAGCAAAAATTCCTCGATATAGATGATCAAAAGTACAAAGACAAAACCCGAAACAACTTCTCCTTCTCCATTTAGATATATCTCTCTCTCTCTCTTTCCATTGCGAATAACACAAGTGAGTGTGTGTGTCCAAACTGAGGAGCACATCACTACTATTTATACTTTATCTTACACTTGACTTTTTCCCTAACTAGGTCGGCTCCAATAACTTAACCACTGAACTTAATGCTGACTGGGCCGACTCTTCTAGGGGACTTAAACACCCCATTACAAATGACTCAAAGGGGACCTATTGCCCCAATTTACAAGAGAGGATTTACCTCAATGACTTTACATAATCAAATACAATAATGACATCTTGACGGAGAAATAAAACATCTCCGAATAAATTACAACAATAAAATACAGTAGAATATTCTTCGAAGTTACAACATTTCAACACTTAACTTAAAGTATAAACATCAATCCAATGGCAATTAATACATAGATATTTAGTGTTGTTTATAGTTTACTTGCACCAAAGCTTTAAAAAAATACTCATCCAATGGACATGGCCTAATTGATAGCAAAAGGTGAAGGCTAAGGACAAGGCTAGGTAAAGGATGACTTGACCAACTCAACTAAGTGACACTTTGGACGGGGAGAAGGGGAGTTGCACTCTGTGCTGGACAAAATAAACAAATGGAATGGCAATGCCTCACAAATGGATAAGTTGTTTTGAGTGTGCTTATTCAACCTTGGCATCATCTCTACATCAAGTTGATCCAAGTTCATTAGGATCATTCATTTAATTTCCATGTCCTTTTTGGCCTATATGACCCCTCTGGGATTTTGCATGCACTAAAAAGAACAACTAATCGCAGCTTGCATCTGGGGCATATTTACATTTATGAGGTCAACAATCTTTAGATATAACATTTATTTAACCATTGCTTTTAGACCTTTTTTTTTTGGACCCTTCGAGGGGTACATTAGCATTTCATAGCTTTAGCCTTCAATTCATCGTGTGTTTAGAAACACATTCTAGAATTTAATTTCCATAGGCTTTCATAAGAGATTTTCAATAATTTCCATAAGTAGTACATGTGCTTTCAGTTTTAGCCAACAACAACTCATGTGACTAGAGGGAATTCTGCACTAAGCCACACATCAGGGCAACCGACTAGAATGATCTAGGCATAAAATCCAACTCACTAAAGGAAAGTTCTATCAGCAACTCAAAGTCGAGACACAAAAAAAACGTGGATGCGATCCAACACAGAGGTAGAAATGGGGAAGTCCTCCATATCAAACAGTCAAGAAGGCAAGTCAAGGTGAAGCCAAAATAAGGAAGGTCATGGATGGATGGAGTCAAGTGAATGTGGTGCCTAAGATAGCAAACAAAAATGTCAGGAAAGACCACGTCCATGCTCACGGGAGGGTAATGAAACCAATAAATATTGTCAGTAAACCTTAGAGTTCAAGTAATACATCCAATTTTATATTTTTAAAATCCATCCAATATATTTTATTTTGTTATTTAAATAGTACTGTCACATCATGAGTTATATACCAAGTCAATTCTATGAAGATGACTAAAACAACAAGATAATAGTCCGATGTTAACAAGCACAAGTCTAATGGTCATATCACTGCATATAAATAACTATCATCTAGAACCACTGAAACATTGTTACAATAATACAACTAGAACTCTGAGCATTTAACTAAAACTGTATGGAACAAAATGTCATATCGGTCATCAAATATAATCTCTCAGGGTTGAGCCTTGGCACAAGGTCTACACAATGTCTGATATAAACTGCTCTGATGTGTAAGTGATCATAAATAAATCTGTTGGTCATAGCTGATCTCTGTAAAGGCAAAGCTCTGAAAAGTGTAGATATCTGCTCAACAAGAATAATAGCCCAGCTACTATGGTGTGATAACATCTGGCTCCAGTTGGGACAAGTGCTCTAAGGAACTGTTATGCATCAATCTTCAATCCAGCAACTCGTCATCCTTGATTTTAGCTTTTATTTTGCACCTGTATCTGCACTCATGGCCACTAAAATACCTCATGATGCATGTATAGGATAAAATAAAAATAAATGCTGAACATGAAACCTATTCTATAGCAGAAAAAATGCATAAAGGAAATGTTAATCTAATATAACATGTAAATTTTATTAATTTTACTGTGCGGGAGGAAGGAAAAAATTTCGAAGAAGGCACGCCCAACTAACTTGACACAGAAGAACTATAGGAACTCAAAAACTCAAGGAAACTTTAATCACTTTCAAGTTTAATTAATGTGTATGCAGGAGATGAGAAAAGCTTAGGAAGGATCAAGACTCAACTCAATCAAACAACTCAGCGTAAAGGAAAAATCACTCAAAAGAAAAACTCAAAGGATCATCAAAAGTGAAAAGCAAGGAAAACTCGCAATACTTAGCACTCATAAAAAAGAAAAAGGCACAAAAATGCTACTGCTCAAGCAAGCTTATTCGAAGACCTACCTACTCTAAGCAATCAGACAAATGCTAGGTAAAATCATAAATCCAATGTAACCATTCATCAAACAGGTTAATGATTCTTCTTTGATTTTCGTTAATAGAACAAGTGAAGATTGGGTTAAAGATTACTAAATTTGAGAGAACAATCTTATTAATTTGTTCAAAAATTGAAGAAGGGTTTGAATGATGCAAATGAAATCATGCCAAGGAGAATACTGACTGATGCAAACATCCTCCATCAAAGAACTGATAGGATCATAAAATTTATTCAAGTTATTATTCGAAATTGATGGAGGAAAAACACACAGCACTTGATTCAATCTCTTTTTACACAAACTACTTTCCTCACTCACTTCTCTCACATATTCAATTTGGTTCTCCCTGGGACTGATGATCAAATAAAAACCAAGTGGAGATAAATTAAAGCTTAGAAGACGAAAAATCAAAATCAAGCCCACTTGATGCTCAAAAATAGAGAAAAGATGAAAGTGATTTTTAAACACCTTTCTAGCCACCAAGAATGATTGATAAATTGACAACAAGAATTATTGTTCCAAAGTGACTGAAAAGGGAAATGAAGTACTTTTTCTCTAATTACAGGAAAATACTCATACTTGCTATTGAAAATTTCAAAAGAAAAAGACTGACTAGACCAACAACCCAAAGGAGTTTGAGAAAGCTGGGATGGGAGGGAGGATTGAAAATATGTACACTCTCCTAGATGAATAGAAAAAATTGACCTTGGAAAGATTTTAAAATTTTGATCAAGTCTACTTACAATCTAAGGACAAGATTTACCAAAACTATCTAACTCTAAGGATTGGATAAAATTATCTTGATTAAGGATGAAGAAAGGAAAACTTAAAGATTCACTATAAGAAGTAGAACAAATATTAGAGCATCTAGTGTGATTTACTAACTCATCCTCATCTTGAGATTGATATTCTATTGATTTATCATTAAATTTATATGAGGACAAATTATCATTTTCATTTAATTTATCAGGGAGAAAATTAACAAGTTTATTTATAATGTCTTGATTATTTACACCATGATCACGTGAAATCACCACTAAAAGATCTTGATCAATGTCCCTACTTTCTTCTTCTTCAATAAGGTGATGAGAAATTGAACGATCACTAATGATAGAATGACTAATGAATTTCTCCGAAGGAGGAACTTCAATAGACTTAATGACTAAAAGCTCATCCTCAGAAATTTCCTCAGGATCAGGACTAGGGCTACCTAAAAAGAAGTTTGAAAACTCATGATTTATACAATGATTAGGGATTTGACTTTTGATTAAATCAGAAGTTATAGATAATTCATTAATAATTTATTTAATGAGATTAAGGTGCATGTTTGCAGATACCTCATAACTTCCATCGAATTTAGGCAACCTTTCACGAGCTTGATGGGGAACATGATGAGGATACCCAACAATTTTTGAGAAGTCAAAGACTTTTAACTGACCGAAAGTTCTCGGAAGCTCAGCAGCAGCCATGGATGGCCATTAAAAAAAATCAAGAACTTAAATACAAAAAGATGCACCCCATGGGTTCTAGATATGATAGGATCGATCACCAGTGGAGTCACTTTTGTGGAGTCGCCAAGTCGATTTTAAATCTCTTCTACCAAAAGATATGTCGTTAAAATAGCGGGGAGAGATGAGTGACAAATAGATGGCTATGTTTAATTAAGGATTGAAATGATAACCATCTAGATTAAACTGGATGCGATAAGATATGAATTATGCATTGATACTCGTAGACACCTAAGGTAAGCCTCTACCTCCTCGGCAATGACACCAAAAATGTTATCACACAACTTGTAGTTGTTCCTAAAGATATCCCATCCGAGATGGTAGAGGAGATGGACAACTAAATGGGTGACCCAGGAGATGCCACGGTTCCCAATGCAAGCTGGGTGTCACGATAACCGAGGCAGTCTTCACTTTAGATCAAGAGAAATCAAGATCTAGGGGGAGACCCTAGCTAATCAATGAAGACTAGCGCCAACCCAAAGACTCTTAGGGAAATGTGAAAATGAAACTAGGAGATCAATGGTGAGTTAGATCTAGGAAATATTTAATGGACCCAAGAGTTAAGGTATGGTTGAAGAGGATTGATGAGTGACAAATAGTTCAACCAATAAAAAAATTACCATAAAAATTAGCCAAGTGGGACCCACTCGTTTAAAAGTGGAAAATTGGCCCAAGTTGGGTCCACAAGGTCAAAGATGAAATGAGATGGTACTAGGGGTATTCTATGGCAAGGATCTATGGATTGACCAAGAATTAGCAATACCCAAGTGTGAGAACTAGCAAATGGCCACCTACCCAAGGAGTGTGAATTGCCCCAAGGGTGACAAGTGCCTTAGATCAAGGGCCAAATCGAGTCGGATGTCCACCAAATTATAGATCGGGGAAAGTGAAATGATAAGCAAGGTGGGTTTTCAAAATCAAGTACAAGCCATGGCTAGATATCACTAGATCTAATGCATCACTAAGTGACCCAAGTGGGGCACAACCCTCAAAATGAGGAATGGGGCCTGTTATCACACAACTTGTAGTTGTCCCTAGAGGTACCCCATCCGGGATGGTATAGGAGATGGAAAACTAAAGAGGTGACCCAAGAGATGCCGCGGTTCCCAATGCAAGTTGGGTGTCACGTATCAAGATCAAGGGGGAGCCCTATCTAATCAATGAAGACTAGCTAACCCAAAGGTTCCTAGTGAAATGTGTAAGTTGAGTTACGGAAACCAATGAGTGAGTTAGATCTATGAAAGTTAAGTGGACCTAAGGGTTGAAGTGTGGTTGAAGATGCTTAAGGGGTGACAAGTATTTCAACCAATGAATGACTAAGGCCACTTATGAAGTTTAGATAGATATAAAGAGATCTAGTACCCTGAGAATTACACAAGTGGGACCCACTCCTTAAAGTATGGAAAATGGTTCAAATGGGTCCCACAAGGTCAAGTTAAAGATGAAAGTGGTACTAAGGGGTATGCAAAGGATGGATATATGATTTCAATATGAAAGGGGCGTTAAACACATATGGGATCTAGCAAAAGACCACTAACCCATGGAGTGTGATTTACCCAAGGGATACTAGTGCCTTAAATTGAGGTGGCAAAGGGAGTCCAAATTCCACCAAATTATAGATCGAGGTAGTTAAGGTGATTAACAATTTGGGTTTAATTTATCAAGTCCAAATGCTTGCTAGATCTCCATAGATATGAGACTGAAAATGCATCACCAAGTGACCTAAGTGGGGCTCAACCCTCAAAATGAGGAATGGGGCCCACAAGGTGAAAATCAACAAGGTGAAGCACTAGGGGTAGGTTATCAAGGTTGATATATCCAAATCAAGTGAGATCTCACCTACCCATGTCAAGGAACTAACCAAACTAGCGTTCCTCAAGGAGTTGGAATTGCCTCAAGGAGGGCTAGGTTCCTTGGGAAGTGGGTCAAATGGAGGCCAATCACCACCAAACTATAGATCTGAATTGTCGTGGATGCTATAGAGGTGGGTTCTTAATTTTATACCCAAATCCAAGCTAGATCCAAATAGATCTAAAAAAATGTAAAATGAGGGTTTTGATTTTAAGTGTTTATGTGACTAATATGATAGAGAACAAGCGAAATGGATACATACCTTGTAGATCTTACCTCAAAATCTTGCGGCTACTTTGCATATAGATGATTCTTGCCCTTAGTTACAATTCCAAGCTTGATCCAAGTGTCTTCAACCAAAATCATCTAAGCCCTAGGAGGAGAGATGTCCCATCCAACTTGTAAATCAAACTACAAGATGATAGATTTGATCCACAAATCAATGAGATCTAAGCATGTCATGTCAAAGAAGCAATCAATGGACAAAGTACGATTGAAAAAATCCCTCAAGATGAAGATGTGTTGCCCATGGGGGATGTGAGCAACCCTTACAATCTTCCCATCAAGCAAGTCGCACTCTAGCTCCAAAGTAATTCTACCTCCCTCTGTAGAAGTCAATTTCACCTGTTACAAGCAAAGATGTCTAAAAGAAGAGATGCATAACCATGTACAAGAGAAACCCAATCAAAGCCAAGAAGTAGATCTCCAAAGATAGTATTTTATTCCAAGTTTTCCAGAGCCTAAAGGTGCCTTTACAATACGGGGGTCTCCTCATTTTATAGGATAATAAAGACCAAAACCCTAAACCACAAAACCACTTTTAAAACAAAAAGTGGTTTGAGATCAAAATATATAACAATCTAATCAACGACTAAGATGAGCCAATACAATATATCACATGGATCACTTAATTAAGTGATGACTTCATAGCTAGAAGTGACTCAATGAGGATGACCTCATACACAGGGGTGGCTAAAAATACATGTGCCACATCATCAAGACCAAGACAAGTCACTAAAAGCACATGGTGGGGCTAGGAGGCATTAATCTCCTTCACTAGCATGTCCCCATGGCACAATAATATAGAATATAAGTCTATGACACGTCCAAGTAACACAAATGATGAAATCCTGTCCGCAAAATCTGAGAGAGACATGCAGTAAAAGGCCTCCTATGGCCACTGTGGACTCCACTGATTGGTGCAAACTGATCTGGAAGAAGGGGGGTTCACTATAGATGACCTGAGAGCAGACCAAGTGCCAAAACTTTGCCTCAATTTCCCAAATCGAATTCCTCAATGGCCTTTTTATTCCATTTTTTTATCCTCCTGAAAATCCAGAAAGTGCCCCAAACTGCCACCCAGGGTTCCTGTGCTGTCAAACTGAGTGTACCAGGCTATCTAGAAGGGGGGTATAATGGTAAAAACAAGTGGTTGGACATTATCTAGTGAACTCCTTTTCCTCTAGGTAAAGAAATATAAGCAATGGCACATGGTCGAGTGAACTCCTTTTCCTACAATGCATTTTTATGTGTGTGGTCCCTAAAATCCATTGTTATTCAAAATCCCACATGATAATATTCTCTTAGAGATTTTGCAAATACTAAATAAATTCATATTTTTTACATGCACTCACAATAAATAGGAGTTCAATGTGGAAGTATTTGAATTAGCTTCTTTGCATCATACACTCACAATAAATATGCATTCAACATAGAAATGCACTCACAATAAATAGGAGTTCAACGTGGAAGTATTTGAATTGGCTTCTTTGCATCATACACTCACACTAAATATGCATTCAACATAAAAATATTGGAATTGGATTGTAGTTTTATTTGAATTTAGAAGTATTTGAATTGGCTTCTTTGCATCATACACTCACAATAAATATGCATTCAACATAGAAAATATTGGAATTGGATTGTAGTTTTATTTGAATTGAGATTATAATTGGGTCTGTAATTAAGGTACTTGTGTTTGATTTGAATTTCCAATATACACTTAGAATTCTTATAGAATGTATTGGTGCAAAGGTTACCTAGTTGAAATTTTTTCCCATATATGCTAGAAAATCATTGTATGGGATGTCGAGAAGTCAAAGCTAATGTAGTTGCAACTTGGAAAGATACAAACTTTAAGGCCACTTCTCAATTATTTAGATGAGAATGTTTTCTCTAATTTAGCATGGCATGGGCATGAATAGTGCAGAGGGTGTATGTATCAACATCCCATTATTTGAGGTTGCCATTGTCCCTTCATGGTAACAACATAAACAATGGGAAGCAGGTCCCTAGTAATAATACTCTTAAGATGCACCTATTGGTGATGATGACTATTTCCATATTAAATAAATAAAACAAGAAATATATAATGAGCCTATCTGGGCGAATAAAATTAGGTACCTATGGAGGATCAAATGGGGTACCTAGGGAGATACCCAAGGGTATAATGCATGTAATATGGCATGAATCATGGAAAGGCCCACATGGTTGTTGGTGGGTAATAAATAATCCCACTAGGTAGTTAGAGGAAATAATACAATAATAAGAGGTAGTTGGCATAGATCCCCATATGAATACTCATGAAAAAGTGTAAATATACATGAGTATCATTGTATTGAGATATGTTGGATGAGTTGTATTGTAGCAAGCATGGCTTGTGGAGTGATTCCTTCCATAGGGAAGTATTTGATGGTGTTACCCTACCTTAAGGGTTCTTTCTCTCTATGTTCTTGTGTTCTTTATGGTGTGAATTGCATGGGCTAGCTAAAAGCATGTGTGAATCACTTGAGCATTTCAATTTTTTTTTTTTTAATCTTTATGAAAAAAATAGAGTAAGCAAAAGATGGTAGAGACTAATGCATACATGAAATCTAGATAAATATGCCCTAGCAAATATTATCTTAGTCATCATGGATGACTATCTCTAGGAAATTACTTTCTTTTAATGTGATGTCCACTTAGACTAGAATTTAGTTAAATAACAATTGTTCTTGAAAGTGAAAAAGTAAGTCGTTATAAGGTGGTGATGTGAAAGTAATTTATTTATTAATTAGGTGGGAAGTGAATGCAACAATTATAATCTTGAGAATAGGAAGTATAGGTGCAAAAATGGAAAATATGCAAATATGTAAGCAATTGCTATATGAAAATATGTAAATATATATCTATTCCATACTGCAAAGATTTAGTATTCCATATTGCAAAGATTGAGTATAGATGACAATATTTTATTTTTGTAATTAAGCTAAAATCAATATAGCACGCCATCAACATCATCATTATAAGGAATAATAATACTCGTATACCATCATTAACAAAATAAATAACGATACCCTTATGTCAGTGATGTTGTTTGCTATGTAAAATATCTTGAATGAATAAATGTGCTTCAAACAACTATCATAAGATTATAGACTATACACTTAATGAATAAATGTGCTTGAAACAACTATCATAAGATTATAGACTACAAATACCTAAGCGAAGCGAAGGCACCATTAAGTCATTTGTTATGATTTATTTTTGTATTCGACTTTAAGATAATTCAAAGTGATAGAAGCTTTAGATTATGGAGATGCTACTATGAAATAATAGTGATGAAGAGTTTAGAAACTACTTTTGATCATGCATATGGATTTGAGATTCACTAATATTAGTTCTTAGGAGAAGTTGTAATGTTATTCATGTAAAATCATTGATCCACTTTTGCAATGCATTTCTTTCTATATTTCTTTTTCTTTATCTAATCTTTTTAGATTAATCTATTTCTTCAATATATTTTAACACCTTCAAATAATTTGTAATTTATTTATAAATAAATTCCAAACTTTTAAATACATCTCAACATTATGAATACCTAAATTTCAAAGAACTATTAATAATTGATAACATTTCCCAATCATGCTAATCATGCTAACCACACTCTCTTTTTAATTTGTGCAAAGTTCAAAATCAAACTATGGAAGACCACATAGCGACACTGAAAGTAATATAAGTAAAAATAACAGCAAAGCTACTTATACCTGCCTTTTGAAAATAGTTTATAAGTAATTTAATTAATAATTGTATATAGTCCAAAAGTAAAAGTTAAGATGGAAATAGTTTAGAAATAATAGTTTAAAATAAAATATAGCAATTAAGGCTTTAATTATTAACTAGTATATAGCAATAGTAAACTAGCATATTAAACAATTGCTTAAATTATGTTTTTTAAATTTCTAACAACCTGCCCAACGATATTGAAGGCTTCCATCCCGTGAGCCTCGTGGTAGCTAATGTGAAAAAGGAGGATATCAAGCCAGCTATGTACAAAGTAGAATTCAATGTTGTCAATAGTTGATCCTCGAATTTACAGTAATAGTTGGTGTGAACCCGCTTCATCTCCCTGAAAAAATTTGCAAAGAATATTTTTAGTGGATGTCACTCCACAAGAAATACCTCATCATTAGCTAGTTCAGATCGATTGAATCTGTCATACTAATCCCAATTCATATCAATCTTCTTTGAAATTGTATTCAAAGCATATGGCACTTGCTTTACTTTGAATAGAGCCACGTGTACATGACGCACTGAGCATTGATTGTTTCTACTACTTCGGCCCTGTCATATTCTCATCCTTTTAGTCCCTCTCATAAAAGTATGATATGTCCCTTTGTTATTTTGCTTAAAAGTTATAATAAAAAATAAAATATATTGAGTTTAGACAGTTGCTATTATCAACGACCACAGCAAAATATTATCAACTTTGTCATAACATAGATGTTGTTGACAACAATATTCCTTGGTAGGGAAGACCCTATACACAATCACATGGGTGCTCCTAATCATCAACCATCTTTTGGTATCTCAATAATATTTACATAAAAAGAAATACAACTTTGCATTTTGTTATTATGACTACAACGTGTGTTATAAAGTTGATGTTTTGATTGCAAAATTAAAATCTAACCACACATTTGATCCCGGGGAAAGGTGTTATTCTTGCAATCAATATTTAATTTTAAAAAATTTTGAATGTTTTACTCACTTATTTTTAGTCCTTTCTCATAAAAGTATGATATCTCCATTTTAGTTTATCTCATAAAAGTATGAATGATATTGTCATATCAACAATCACAACATTAAACTCACAATAAATGCACCAAAGAGCCAGGTGGTGTTTTAACTTATTTTTGATAATTTATATTTTTAAATTAATTTTTTTATTATATTGCATATGAGGTAAAGATAGTCATTTCGATAATTTTAACCAATAGAAAAATAGAAATATTAAACTATAAAATTTTGAAAAATATTTTTTTTACTTTTAAAAAAATATGTTTAATATAAAATAATTGCAAAAACATTACAAAACATTAGGTATATGAAGAAAATTTATGAAAAAATTTATGTAAAGTAATACTAGTTTGACAATGAAATGATTGCTATATACTCTGCTTTTAGCAGGTATAATAATTATAAAAGTTTGTAATATTCGCATAAATAATTTCCAAATAAAGTTTATTTTTGAGAGTATTATAATTATAAAAAATTGTAAATATTCGATAAATAATTTTCAAATGAAATTGCTTTTTAACTTTTTCAAAGTTCAAAACAAAATTTTGTATACTTAAGGTTAGATTAAGAATTCCATGTATCATACCAAATCACATAGTTTTTACTCTATTCACCTAGTTTTCACTCCATTGAATAAGGTGTCATGGTTAGCCCAATGACATTGTATATTAAGAAGATTGATCCCTTATAGAATTCCGACCATTTTAAAAATATATTAAACGTGTTCCTAATGATTTGGTGAGACTATAACATAACATATAGAAAAATGAATCATTAACACTTGAGTAAGAATGTTTACGCCGAGAGGCACTCTACAGCCTAGTATGGGGGAGATCTTGTAACAGATGTAACGTTATAACGTTAGTAACATGTCGGCCAAAATAATAGTGATATTGAATATTATGAGAGAGATCTTGTAACGTGATGTAACATTAAAGTAAAAAAAAGTAAAGTAATAGTGATAGTGAATATTATGGGAGAGATCTTGTAACGTGATATAACATTAGTAATGTTTGTAACATTAAAGTAAAAAGAAGTAAAGTAAAGTAAGCATGGGGGAGATGTTGTAACGTTTGTGATGTAATGTTTGTTACTAACAAAATAATTAAAAAAATTCATGTCGGCTCATAAAATAAAAAAATTATGGAAAGTATTTAAAAAAAATCCATGTTGATTCATAAAATAAATTATTATGAAAAGTAATTAAAAAATAGATGTTCATTTATAAAATAAAAACTTGAAATTTAAACTCAGATCTATCAATCAAGAGAGATCAAATTTCTTGAGTTTAAATTTAAAAAAAGAAATACACCTCAAGAAATTGGATCCCTCTCGGTGCTTGATAGATACGGGTTTAAGATGGATCTATGCTGGTTATAAAAACATTTTAAGTTATTTTGAAACTCACGTATAAACCACTCACGTCAAGGGAAAATAGGTTAGACTTAAAGAAAACTACAATTCTATGACACTTTGACATGTTAGAAGAATTTATTTTCCATCAAATTATTCATTGAGGAATCTCCACTGAAAGGGAGGATCCTTGCGGCCTTCAACTCGAATTTCATAGCACTTATCCCTACAAAAGTCAAGGGTCTATATTTTGCAAACCACTGTTTGATTTCTTTATGCAATTATATTTATAAATTAATGGCCAAAGTTATTGCAAATAGGATAAGAGGGATTCTTGTTAGAAAAACAGGATCGCAGAGCAATAACAATAAATAGAAATGCAAATATAATCACACACACATTACAAGAGAGACACGGAGAGATCGTGGTTCACCCCAACTTGGGCTACATCCACACTTAATTTTTCAGTCCTTATTATTATTACCGTCCAGCAAGGTGAAGGGATACAACATGCAGCACAGCTGCTACACTTCCTCTTCACTGTCTCACAGTCTCTCTCCTGATCTTAGAGATCTTTACAATTCATAAAACCTAATACATCAACCCTAGCCGTATTACAATGTCTTTCTTTTATAGGGAAAATACAATGGGAAAAATACCACGGGATACCCAAAAAAAATTATCGGGGGCGCTGCCCTCGAACCCCCGTTCGCGGGGGTTCCGCCCCCTCACCCCTAAAAAATGAAGAATGGGTATACAGTCCTCCAGGGTGCACGGCTAAGACAATATCATCTATGAGACTGAAAGATCTGGCTCCACAACCAACAATTCTCTCAAATGGAATATCACTGGAACAACATGCCTTCTTCAAAGGCCGCCTTATTCAGTATGTTATCGGCACTGCATAGGAGGTCTTACACACAACAAAGACCAAAAATCTTATGAATTTTACACTCAAAATTGATCTATGGAGGGCATACGATCAAGTAAATTGGGTCTACTTGCGTTTGACACTTTTATAGATTGGATTTCCTCTTCCAATGTTAACAACATCATGTCGGCTATTAGGATGGTCTCTTTTGTTATCCTCGTCAACGCATCAGCATCAACTTTCTTTCAACTAGAGAGGGGATTGCATCAAAGGTGTCCCTCGCACCTTTACTGTTTCTACTTATTGTTGAAGGATTGAGTCCGGCGATCAAAAGAGAAAAAGAAGGGGATCATTCTATGGATTCAAGTTTATAGAAAATATGAGTGTTGGCCCACCTACTATTCGTCGATGATATTTTGATCTTTTTTAATGGCACCCGATGGGACCTACTCCAGATTAAAAAGATCCTTGATTAGTTCGAACTAGCTACAAGTATGTCCATCAATTCCCATAAATCATCAATCTCTATCATGAATCTACATGATTTACATAGTGAACAGATTTACCGTTTCTTCCCATATGAAAAATTTGATATGAATAAAGGGCTACCATATTTGGGTTTTACTATAAAACCCACTGACTATGGGATCAAGGATTGGCAGTGGCTATTTTGTAGGGTTGAGAAGCGCACCCAGCTTTGGTGCAATTTTTGGTTGTCAAGGGGGAAGACTTGTTCTCATTAATTTGATCCTAGAATCCCTTCCTAATTATTCGCTGACTATTGCACTTATTCCACAAACTACTCTCAAAAACATCAAGAAGGTCTACATCACTTTTCTATGGAAACAGATGGATCTTAATAGGACCCTTCACTGGATCGCTTGGGACCGACTTACTCTCCCAAAACCCTGGGAATCAAGCTAGGGCATCAAACATATACCAAGTTTTGCTAAAGGACTTGCTGCAAAAAGCATCTGGCATATCATCAAATGCAGGAATCTATGGACTTCTGTGATTTTCCATAAGTACATATTTCCTCTCTCCATAGAGGATTGAATTTCGTGTCGGAACCCATCACACCAAAATATATCAAATATGTGGAGAGCTGATCTTGACACATTTGAACTCGTGGTTGAAGGCCTCTTCTGGAAAATTGGCAATGTGGAGTCGGTCTGTCCGGGTATCCCTTGGATAGGAGGAGAGGATGTTTACATTTTTCCTCCAAATATGTTGGAGCAGTTACAGAATAAGGGCATCTTATACTTAACAAATTCAAGACTTAGCAGCTACTTGTGTTACCAAAAACGTGACGGAGATGTGCGTTTTTTTTGGAGAAATGGAGTAGAAACAGGGATGAAACAAAAACGATCGTTTTCTACGGTCGTTCCCGTTTCTAGAAGGAAGATACCATATTTTACGAAATGTATCGTTTTGCAGAACGGTTTATGTAGAAATGGAAAACCGTTTCTCCGAGAACGTGGTCCATTGTTGATCGTTTTGGGTCAATTCGAGCTATTAATTTATGGTGGGTGGCGATATGCAAAATTTATTATGATGGAGTGTTGCGTAAGGAAGCTTGCTGACTGTTGTGGCCACCTACCTGCCGCACACCACGTGCATTGAAACCGAAATTTCAAACTGTTTGGACTCTATTTGGAGCTCTGTTTTCGCTGAGTTCTACTTTGGCTGAGGATCACCGCATTAGTTTTGGTGATTCAACAACACACTGTCATCCCTAAGGATGAGGTGCCCTTCTCTAGAAATAGGGAGTCGACTTCCATGAGCATCTCATCGACCGCGTCAACCGACCTGAGCAGCACCCATTACACGAGAGCTCAAACGAGAAGTTGAGATCATAGTCGCGAGATGGCTTGTTTAAGGGCTTTGTCCTTGGCTGCGCAATTAAATTATGGGGCAGATCTTAAGGTAGCCAACAGGGTGTTGTGAGGGTTTTGGTTTTACAAGTGCCCTCCCTCTCTCCATCTCTACATTTTTCTTGGTGAGCCATAGCAGAGCATAGAAGACTTTACGTATATAAATTTAGTCTTTCATTTAAGCTCTGTGAAGACCTTGGGTACTGTCAACGGAAGTCCGGGTCAGGCTTTTATTAAGGAAGGATTTTTTCTCAAAACTTGACCTAAGATCAAGGTAAGTTCTTCATAAGGGTTTTTTTTTTAGAGCCTTACCTATGACCTAGGTAACTTTTGATGAGGTTGCAGACCTGGAAGATATTGCATTCCTCCTTAAGTTGTCCATGCGGGATATAGTCAGTTCATTGGGTAACTATCTAGTAAGTCAGGGTTCAAAGATTTGTAGTTGGTTCATTAGGTAGCTATCTATGTAGGTTCCTATGATTAATCTTAGTTGATTCTGCTCTTTAAGATTTAATTGATTGGGTGTCAAAATATGTGCTTATGAGTGGTGTATGACATTGAAAAGATTGGTGTTTATTTACTTTGTTAACCATAGGAAACAATCATGTCCTAAACCCAAATCTGAAAACAGGGTATATGGCTGGGAATATTCAGTTTTGTTGTTTTTCTCTCTCCTCGTTTCTTTTAGGCGAAACCTCTAAATCTCGTTTCTCGTACCGTTCTCGTTTCTCGTTTCATTTCTCGTTTCTCATTTTTGGTAACATAGGCAGCTACTAGTATATCATCTCAAGGATGGGTTGACGTGGGTTTCTTTTTTTGATTGAACAATAGTCTAGATGTGTTATTTTGGAACAAGAATATGGATGGAGATGTATACACACCAAAGAAAGGATATGAAGTTATCCTATCTGAGAGGGATTTTCAGGATACACCATGGTGGATTACAGTTATTTGGAAAATGAAATGTCTGCCAAAAAATTAGATTATTTGTTTGGCTTGTGCTTATGCACCGCATTCCTGTATGGAACTTTTTATAGAGGAAAATTTTCAATGGGCCAGGGCGATTCCCACTGTGTAAAATCATATGAAGAGACTATTGCGCATTTGTTCATTACATGCTCATATGGTTTACAGTTGTGGAACGCCATCGAGGTGCTCAAGGGAATCCACTACAATTGGTCGAGCAGAGACTTGTTCGAGGCATTGCATGCCTAGAATAATAATCCAATTGCCACCGAAGTTTCGGCATTGCCATACCATATTATATGATCTATTTGGAAAGATCAGAATGAAACTATCTTCAAGGACACTCCGATCCCTCTACTGGTCTATTCCCATAAGAGCATTGCTATGATGGGTGCATCCTCTCAACTGACCAGTGACAGACCCCCTCTGATCATCACGGTGGAACAGATTGATCGATCGATCACATGGTGTTTTTTTTGGAGCTGTGAGTGGGACTCCATAGTTGGGTGGTATTGGCGGTATATTATATTTCGACTCTCAGCAGTGGACCAAATATACAACTGCAATGGGTCTTGGGACGAATAACTGTGCAAAACTTTTGGCTGTCAAGTACTTGATCCTTTTGGCATACTCCTTGGGCATTCGGAGCCTGCAAGTCATCAAAGATTCTCTCCTCATCATTAACTGGCTAAAACGGGTTTGACGACTGAGGAACATATCAGTTGAGGCCATCTACGAGGAGGTCATCCCAATCAAGCAAATGTTTCGGTGCATATCCTTCCAGCACATTCACAGGGAAAGAAATTCGGTGGTTGATCAACTATCAAAGATTGGTCTCCAATTCGCAGTAAGTACTTGGAAATAATGGTCATGCAATAACGATATGATCTAAGAGGATGACTCAGGCCCATTTTCTTTTTGAGCAGGCACAATCTATATATATCATTCACATCTATCGATGATTGATGCCTCTATATTGAAGAAATATACTAGTCATATTATTAAATATTGCAAAGTTTTGTAATGGGTCATTCTAAAAGAAAAAATTTCCAACAGGACTCTCATAATTAGACACCATTTTGGGCTATGTAAAAAGTGTTTTCTTAATCAAAGAAAGTGCGTCTTTTTTTTCCGTGGAAAAAAATTAATGTGTCACATAAACTGAAGGAGATGAAAACTTGTGGGAACTAGAATGAAATTAGAGGAACTTGCATGAAACCTTATTACTTCAAATTTGATGGATCATGCATTTGTGTGATAGGTATCGTGATTTCCATTTTAATTGACAAAATAATAACTACAATTAAGAAAATGGGTTTTTCTTTTAAAAAAATAACAAGTACAATACTAATAATCTTATATTTTACATTTACAAAGGAAGAAGTACAATGCTAATTATCTCATATTTCACATTCTTTCTTGGGAAACATGACATCAATTGAAGAATATTTTCATGACAAATCACTAAAAGAAAAATCATCAATCAATGAAAACTATTGTACCAAATCAATGAAAACTTTTATATGGGCTCTTTTCTATTTTAAAACATTTCTTTTTATTAGTTCCTACCAAGGTATGGAATATATTAATCAGTTGGTCATCTATAAACTTTAACTTTATATTAATTTTTAAACAAATTTTATTGTTTTGTAATATTTATATATTAAATTTAATATTTTGTAAATATAAATTATTTTGCTAAATATTTAAAATTTGTTATTCTTATTTTGTGATTGGTTGAATGCCATAAAGTGACAAATTATCCCTAGTGAGATGTGAAATTGTTTAAACAAAATAATAATTTAAATTTTAAAAATTCAAAATTTTGTTCTTTTGATTTTTTACTAAAATTTTCATTAATAATAATAACTACTATTATTTTGTACATTATCTTTATCATACATACACAGTTTTATTAATTTTTTTTGCCTAAATATAAAGAAAAATCATTTCCTGTAACAAGAGAGATAGTGCAATCCCTGCTTTAGAAATACACGATTTTATTAGTTATTTTTCCTAAATTAAAGAAAAATCATTTCTTATAACAAGAAAGATAGTGCAATCCCTGCTTTAGAATTTGTAATAGCTATTTTATCAAAGTCAATTTTCAATATTACATTAAATTCAAATGATTAATATTACAACAAGTCCTTGTTTTATAATTATATAAATATTTTGTTGAATTAATAAATAAAATGATAATATTTTATTAAGAAAAGATTTAATACATTGAAATTTAAAAAACTATATATATTTACCATATATATGAATTTGTGATACCTATTTTATCAAAGTTAAATTTCAATATTATATTAAACTCAAATTATTAATATTACCTTAAAAATTAATGATGTTTCTAAGTTATAAATTATAACAATAAACATTTTTAATATTTTAAGCATCATCATTGTCTTCATTTATATGTAAATTAAAAACATCATATCAATTCAAATATTTTCATGTAACAAAAATTTTATTCTTAGAAATAAGCATAATACTCACCAAAATAAAGTGTTGTAATTTATTGAAAATGTTATAAAATATGTAACAAAAATTTTATTCTTAGAAATAAGCATAATACTCACCAAAATAAAGTGTTGTAATTTATTGAAAATGTTATAAAATATGTGGCTACTAATGTTGCTATTCTCCATGTTTAAGTTTTGTATTTTCCAGTAATAGATTTGGAAGCCTTGAAATTGTATTTTAAATGCATAAAATGAATACGACATCCCCAAAATTTTCAACCAAAATACAAACAAAATTCAAACAAAACAAACAAGAAAATATACATACAAAAAATAGAAAACAAATATTTAAACTAATCCAATAAAATTTAACAAATAATAAATCAAAATTATGATGTTCATTGAGAACTAAGGAGAGGAAAACCAACCAACCAACTAATACTAAGGCTCAAAAACTTTGTTTAATACATTGAATTCAAATATCACAAATTAATACCATGTCAGCGATGATTGCCTCATTTCCTCCTTGAGGAGGATTTGATTAGCGTGGAACACATTGGATTCAATATGCTTGAATAAGATTGTCTCTTGAAAATTTAAACCCTTAGTTCTACGTGGGAAGGGTTAATTTTATGAAAATTAATTTTACTGAAAAACTAATAATTTGACCACACTAATCATTCTTATACAAAAGAATTAGATTTAATCTTATTGAAAATTGATTATTTTGAAATAATGAAACTTTATTATTTTATAAAAAGTAATAATTCTGCATTTCAAAAAATCTAAATATTTTCAACAACATTATTTTAATGTTAATATCTAAGATATAACACATAAGCTATAGAAATATGATATTCTTGCCACAAAATTGTAATAGGGGGGAAATTATTTCTCCACAAAACTACCTAGTCATGAAACTTCAAGTTCCATGCAATGAATAAGATGATGAAACTTAAAATTTTATCATAATTTGCTATATTATGTAAATTTTACTTCTTTTAAATCAATTTGTTAAACCATAATTTTGTTAAAACATACAATTTGCACTTAACCTATCCAAAACACACTTTATTTTTGGATATTTATACTATTTTATATTGGATTGAATTGAAAACAAATTAATTTTATATTGTGTTAGTGTTTTAAAATTTTTATGTGGTTGATGTGATATTTATAATAATAAATTAAATTTTTAAACTATGAGCTTATTAACCATTGAATGATCATATTTAAATTGTGAATTGGTGTATGAAATTTTTGTGATTCTAAGAATTATCATCAAATCCTACACAAATTTATAAAAATGAACTTAATAATTAAAATATTTATTAACATTGAAATCTACACCTATAATGTAGTTTAGCGAGAATATGTGTAAGCCCTTCAATGATTAAAATCATATAAATTTGAAAGATGTCACTTGGATTATTGCATTTTCCGTGATGGTTCACTTAAACTTTGAGGGGTATTGTCTTGTCAATCATGATCAAGTTGTGGTTGAAACAGAATGTTGCCACAGAACCATGTTATTAACCACGTGGTATTGCTAAGTGTTTCATATGAAAATAAACATTGGTCAAAATCTTAAATCCAAAAGTATTAAAAGTGGCATTGTTAAGTTAGTGTGGTCGGCTAATACTGTTCTATAACCTCTAAGGATAAACATAACCCATCGCCATCATTAAAACATGTATGCTCGCTAAGCCTAATTAATTATCCACGAATCAGATAGCAGCAATAGCAGCAAGTGTTAGTGTTATGATTACCATTTGCAAGTCTGTATAGTTGTCAATAATTAATTAGAATATTGAAACAAAAGCAAAAGAAAAAGAAAAATGAATGTTAAACACAAAAGACAACCACTTGTGTCACATGATGCAAGATCTCTCAATTTGAAGAGCCGCATATGCACAACGAATCAAACAAATATCTTTTCCAAATTTTTGTGATGCTGCTTATTTTAACCTCGTATCTTTTTATAGCTTTTACTTTATATTCCGCAGGATAGCACTATTTTGGCATGGAAGTTGCTACAGCCAATACTTTTATGTCGGTAGCCTCCCCTCACAGAGCATACATTGCCTGTTGTCTCATTAATCTCAGGGGCAGATAGACTTTATTCTGGTTCCATGAACCACACAATAAGAGTAAGTTTATTTGCTTTTTGTATACCACTTTTTATAGGTTTAGTTTAAAAGGAAAAGTATTGTGAATAAATACCTTCTTCCTTGCAAGGTTTTAATGTATTTAATGCACAACAATTTGAGAAAAAATAGTATGTCTAAGATTATTTTATATTTGACATTTGGCAAACAAATTAATAGGTTTGGATCTCGTAACTTTTCAATGTATACAGACCCGGAGAAATCACCCGTCAGTTGTAATATATCTTCTCTTATGAGACCAGTTTCTCTTCTCGTGCTCTTTAGACAACACGGTGAAGGTGAGCAAAGTGTCTTGATATATACGGTTGTATCTTTATAAAATAATTAAAAAGTGGAGTGAACCTCATTGGTATTCGTTACCTCCTTAAATGCAGGTCTGGGTTGCTACATTAAGTGGAGCCCTTGACGTGACTTATATTCATAATGAACAACATATACATTTATATACTTTTTAACTATTCCAGAAGTTTATAATTACTTTTTCACTTGTGTAAGGATATGTTTAATGAGCTGCATTGCTATTGTCTCTTTTAAGGTGCTCCATTCCAAGGTAGCTTTAGGATCTTAAATTAGATAATGGGTAATGAGCCAGTGGGGTTGGTGTTCACCCTTTTTTCTTTTTCTAAACCTAAAGTGGCTTTTAGATAATTTATTTCATTTTATTATACATGTGCTAGTTTAATGCAACCCCTCTATCACAACCAGGTTGAGAGCTTACAGTTTGAGTTCCATATCTCGTATTCAAAATTTGCCAAATGGGGCCAACTTATGTTACTAGATCCTTCCTTCTTTAGATACACCCAGATACATATCAGATACAGATTCTTCATGGAGAGGTATTGAGTTTTTATGGATTCTTATCTGGAATAGGTACAACATGGATTTGGAGAGGCATCTCAAATTGAGTGAAATTTGTTTTTTTGTTTTTACCTTATCATCATAGGGTGTTAGTGCGCTTTCTGGAATGAATGATCATCATGCCAAGCCTGTTATTCTTTGCTCTTGCAATGATAATAGTGTGCGTCTTTATGACTTGCCATCATAAGTATATCATGCACTCAAGTTTATTGTATTGGTTGGAGCATTCTTTACATAGTTTAGTGTTATTTTTTATTTACTATTCAAAGTGGCGAATTTCTAATTACCTGAAATGTATGAAGCTTAAAATTGATTAACTCGGTATCGTAAAAATAACTAAGAGTGAGGGACTGCGAAAAGAAAATGAAAAACAAAGATGAATGTAGGTGACACGAAATAGTTAAGATACTGCACTATCTCGTTCAACCTTCCACTCTGATGTTGCACAGTCCCATACTTTTGACTTCATTCTTTGCAGCCATATAGAGTTCTAACACCACCTTTCAATTCCTTTTAGCATATCGCTTTTGCGGTCATACGTAAAAGAAGGATGTTTTTAAATGTTTGCTCAAAATAGTCCTTCGTGTCTTGTTTTTTAGGTAGTTTTTATTGTTCTCGCTATATTGTTTTCACTTCCTTTACAAAATCTGAGTTGTAATACTGTGATGGGGATTCCTTTCATCAGGACATAGTTTGCCTCACGCTGCGGAATTGGTAAGGCCGTATACAATAGGAGTAGATTGTAACTTTGTCATGAAAATGGTTCATGTTGTGTACAAACTCGCAGCCTTGTTATTAAAGCCCTAAATCACTTGCCAAGCCTGTGGAACTTCAATGAAACAACCACTGTCACCACACTGTTCTCCCTCTAACTTCGGACTAGTTCATTTCTAGCTCCAACCTTCAAATGAATTGATGAATTTTAAGGAACAAGCTGCTGCTTTTCTATTCACATAAAACTTCATGCTTACAATGGACCCGAAGGTATGTATTTAAACACTTCTACATGCTAAAACCCTAACCTAGCTTTATGCCCTAAGCTTTATGCTTTACAAAGGCTTTAACTCAACTTAGTTTTACTTCTAATAATACAACTCAAAAGCGGGAGGTAATTACTTTTTCCAACACTCCCCCTTAATTACAACCGCTAAACATACGATCTAATTGCAGCCAAGAACATAAAAAAAAATTGCCTCCTGGTCTATGTCTCAGCTAGGCTTATAGAACATCTTCATCTTGACTTTCTTTGTTGCAATGTGCTGATGCAGCCTCTTCTCGTACTTTCTGCTCCAAACTTTGAAGCTTTCAATGCTTTTCTTCTTCTTTGTTCTCCAAAATTTGAACTATGGATATCTCTTCTTGTTATTGCATGGATTTTTCTTTTTTCCATGGCTCTTGTTGAAAAACCAGTGATCTACAACATCTTCAATGCTTCCTTTAACACCTGCAAAATACTTGTTGCATATTTCTTCCTCCAGCTTTTCAACTGGGTACATAGCATATCTTGCTTCTTCTTCAAATTCTGCTTTTACAGAATGTAAGTTGTCATCTACAACTTCTTTTGGCTTTGCAAGCCAATCCTCAATGAATGCCAAATCTTCTTCGAAACTTGTTATTTTAGCTTCGTCCTCCTCAGTTGCTACTGCTACAAAGACATCATCCACTTGATCGTCATTTTCAAGTAGGGTTACCATTCCAAACAACAACTCATTAATGAGCTTCTTTTGTTGGAGCACTATCACTCTTTCTTCATAAGAAAGGTGATCACCATCATACTCTAGTTCAAGTTCTGTATCCTCTGTTGTTAAGAAGTTATCAACTTGTGTATTTGCCTTATGTCGAGGCTCACTGAGGACTATGACCTCCTTCTCTTGAATCCACATACTCTCTTCCTTATCGCCCCCTAAAACAAATATATGGTTTTTACGCCCCCTTAATGCAAAATCTCCTTATATTTTCTTGTTACAACAACAATGAACCTTTACTGGAACTCTTTCTCTCTTCAACATGGCTCATGGCCATTTGCTTTTATGCAATGTTTGAATATTCTTCAAACCACTTCCTTAAAAACTTTTTGGAAGTTTTTTCTCATGAATATATATGTAATCTCTTTAAATTACACTAGCACCTTTTATGAAGACTTTACATACAAAAATACTTTATTTAAATCACTCCCAAACATCCACATCTCTTTTAAACAAAAACAGCATAACCTAAAATATAACGTGGACTTCTTATAAGTTCCTTTGAAACAAAAACAGCATAACCTAAAATATAACGTGGACTTCTTATAAGTTCCTTTGAAACAAAAACAGCATAACCTAAAATATAACGTGGACTTCTTATAAGATCCTTTGAGATAAAGTTTGCAAGCTCCATGTAATGAACTTAATTATTCAAATACCTTCACGGCTTGAATTTGTGGACGGCAATTTTTCAGAGGATTTTCTCCACGGACTTTTAACCAAATATTTTCTTGCTCGCGGATTTTCTTTCCTCTCTTCGCGGACGCTAACTTTCTCTCTTCACGGCTGGGCGGGGCCTCCTCTTAGGTCGGCTGATTCTTTGATTTCAGCCAGGTCTTTCTTCACAGATTTATTGAACCCTGGATCTCTTCAGGGAAATTTTCACACATCAAACTTTTCTTCACAGCTCAACCGACGGCTAGCTGCTTTCTTCACAGATCGGCTCCCTTCTTCACTGCTGGTGAATGTCCCTTTCTTCAACACCACACGGCTGGTTTATCTTCACGATTTTGTTTCGGATCTGCAGATCAATCCTCTCTTCTCTTCAACGGATTGTTATTTCACGTGTTTATCCTCACGCAGCAATCTTCAACTAAGTTCTCATGTTCTCACGCGGCATGCATGCTTGGGCTTCCTTTTAATGCGAAAGCTTCTCCAAGGCTGCATCATCTTCCTCTGCGGATTCTCTAGCAGCGATTTCACAAGTTGTGGATTTGGACGGATCCTCTAGATGGCTGTCTAGTCTTCTATCTTCATGGACCGGCTCTTGTCTTCGCGCGGATCTAAAAGCTTTCTCGAGTCGATTTCAATCTTGTGCAATAGACTCAACCCAGATCTCTGTCCAATTTCTTGGATCAATTCTTTCACTTGATTGGTGAAAGATCTTGGCTTTGATCGAATTATCTCTGTCTTCTTTGCTATCTTCTTTGTTATGGAAGAATCCCTCTTCGCTATACAACACGCTTGGATTTGCTCTTAAATTAATATGCTTTTCAAGAAACTTAATCAAGCTCTGATACCATGATGAATTTTAAGGAACAAGCTACTGCTTTTCTATTCACATAAAACTTCATGTTTACAATAAACCCTAAAGTCTGTATTTAAACACTTCTACATGCTAAAACCCTAACCTAGCTTTATGCTTTACAAAGGTTTTAACTGAACTTAACTTTATTTTTAATAATACAACTCACAAAAACTGGAGATAATTACTTTTTCCAACATGAATAAACAAGTGTACTTACCAGTAAAACAATTAATAAACCCTAGCGCCTCACCTAGCTATATCAACCCTAGCGCCTCACCTAGCTATATCATCAATAAGTCATATGGATAAACCCTAGCGCCTCACCTAGCTATATCATCAATAATTCATATGGTTTGAAACTGGAGTCGAAAAGACCTCGACTGTGTTGGAGCAAATCCTCAGAACCACACGTTTACTACGCCTCTGAAAATTGAGCGTCCGGACTGGACGAGTAAACCAAAGGGTTATTCATTCATTTACTCAGCACATCAGTATTTATTCCAGTGGCTTCAGAAACCCACAACCTCTGATAAAAACAATGGGACACTCTAGTCTCTTTGCACACCTCGATGACGTTCGCCTGCCCCAAAGAGTTTGATGTCAGCAAGCAACTGCCTATGAGAATTAAGATAAATGTTTTAAAAAATATATATTTAATATTAAAAATCATAACTTTAACATAAACTTAAGAAAACAGTGATATTTAATAACACTTCCTCTCAGAAGCAATTCAGTATCACTCAATCAATTAAATTCAATCTATAAATGCCACACCAAGAGCAATTAAGAACGTATATAAGCAGCTGCGTGTACATCACCCACAAACCTAGTAGCTGATATGGATGTTGTATTCATTGATGGGCAGGTTGTATCCCATCCTGCGTAACAGGTTTAGTGGCTCATATAAATGTTTTAAAAAATATATATTTAATATTAAAAATCATAACTTTAACATAAACTTAAGAAAACAGTGATATTTAATAACACTGACCGAAAAGTATATATTCCCTTGCGGAGACATAATAAAAACATTGCTTCGTAGCCTAGAAGGATACTTCGCTCTGTAACTTTCGCGCCAGCAATCAAAACACTCTTTGAATTCATAAGACGCCCCATAGCCCATGTTCAAAATAGGCAATCAAGCAAGCAAATTCAAATAAAATCATTTTGAAATCTTAGCTTTAGTAAATAGAATTTTTTTAAATGAAAATGATAAATTATAATAAAAAAATTAAAAAATTTAATATAAAATATTATTAAATTTTATACATATATTAAAATTTTATTTCAATTTTAATCATCAATAAAAATTTAATTATCAACTATAGGGTATTTATAAATGTTGAAAACCTCACTAAAATAAAAATTTAATCATCAACTATAGATTATAAGTTATGTATATAAATGTTTAAAACCTCTCTACACTAAATGATAATATACCATTAAATATTAATAATTAACAAAAAAAATTGTTTTCAGCCATTAATAATATTATATATTTTGAAAAATTGAATATCTATATTAACAACTTATATATATATTACACTTAAAGCTTAAGTATTCAAATATTTATATCAAAAATGTATTTAAGAAGTTTAAGTAATTTATGTAAAGTAAAAACAATTTACCACATGTTTTCAGCCACTAATAACATTATTTTTTTGAAAAATTGAATATCTATATTAACAACTTATATATATTACACTTAAAGCTTAAGTATTGATGTGAGGGCACTTTAACCATGCATTTAGGTTATATATTATGTTGTTTAACAATGGTTAACATGTTTGAGTAATGAATGGTTAACCTATTGTTTAAATATAAGATTTATATATAAAATTTTGATATATATATAAATTTAGGAGCATTGAATTTAATATAACACTTTTATAATGAGAGGGTTTTCAATGTAAATAAAAAAAAAAATTAAAAAAAAAAAACTGTTAACAAATTCTTTGGCAACGACGTTGGATGACATGTCATACTTACACTTTATTTTTCTTAACATAAAACAAAACACATATTTGCCAACCGCACTCAACATCCAACCAACTGATTCAAAAACTTCAATCATACTATTTGAATTGTATTTCTTTCTCTCTAAATACACTGCATTTTTATATGCATCGTCTTGTAACACGACATTGTGTTTAAGTCATATTTTATGTAGTGTGTTTATTATTATAATGATAGATAAATAAAACGGTTAATAAATTATTAACCATTATATATGTTAGATTTATTATCTTTATTTAATGTTAAATTTATAATTTTTTTAGATTTATTTTATTTATTTAAAATCAAATTTATATTTTCTTAAAAATGTGATAGTTTCAAAAAATGTTTAAATAAAAAAAAAGAGAATGTGATATTTTAAAAGGATTAAATATAATAACATATTAAAGGTGAAAATAGTGAAGAACAAATAATTTTTTATTTGATAGAATTAATTAATAATGTATGTAAACATAACTATTAAAAATATATGTTATTTTTAGGAAGTTATAAGTTCAAATCCAAAAAAAGTAAGATAGGTACATTTTTTACAAACTTTAGGATCTAAAATAAATTATTATTATTATTAATATAAAAATTGAAAAAAATACTTTAACAAAAATAACATAAGATATATAATATATTTAAAAATTGTATATAAAATAGAATATGACATTTTTGAAAGATAAATTTTATGGAAATTGTAATGATGTATATTAATTAGAATTATACTATAATAAATTTATAATATCTTTTTAAATGTTAGAGAGGAATAATATATAATAAGATAAATATATAATATATAATATATGTTTATATGTTAGAGAGGGATAATAAATTTATAATATATGTTTATATGTTAGAGAGGGATAATAAATTTATAATATATGTTTATATGTTAGAGAGGGATAATATATTTATTAGCAAGATTTTGTATAAGGTATTTTTTAAGTTCTTTAAAAACATTAATGTGGAAGATATCTTTTTATCTTTAAATTAATTTAAAAAATATTTCTATTTACAAAAATATGATTAGTTACAATTACAACCGTAGTTTAAATTTAAAATTTATTCTAAATTTCTACATATTTTCCCACACATCTTTTTTCTACATATTTTCCCAATTGCATTGAATTTTTGCATGTTTCTCTACGAATCTCCTTAAATAGATTACAAGGATTATAGTAGGGAACTCTTACTTCTACATTTCTTGAGATATGTTAGTTACAAGGTTCTTTGAACTTCTAATTAAAACTTATTAAAGAACACAATATTATTGCACATAAAAAGTTGGAAGCGTACACTTACCAGAAAGAGCTAATACCTGCGATGTCCTTACCTTGATTCCGACGCATGCGAATGAATCGGGATCTAAATAAGGGATTTTGTGCTCAAGATTCCGAAGCGGCGCATTACACCCACAAGAATAGGAGCTAGCTGCATCTGCTTTTGTCATGGCCAGAAAACAAAAAACTGCTATGTGAAAAACCCTACACGGGAAGCTTATATACTTTTGGAGTATAAGCTTATATAGTTTCGGAGCATAATTATAGTGGAATCCACACCACCCGCTCTAAAAAGCAGAGAATAAGGAATTCACCTGAGGCTGCTAAAAAGTTGGGCAAAGAGAATATAGAGAGATAACAATCGGTGTGAAATAACTGAACTATTGATAAAACCCATTTTATTTATTTACTACATTATTACCAATGACTTTCACTTCAATAGCTTATTTCTTTCAATCAAGAAACAGTGGACAAAGGACTACAGCAAAATCGTTAGCAGTTAGCCTCAGGAGGGATGCAGAGATTAGATTGATACATTCCCAATGATTTTATTTTTGAATATATATTGAAGGTGAGAAAGAACGCATGATCTAGAAAAGAAAATCAAAGGAATTCATCTGCATTTATAGAGAACGAGATTATGTGTGAAGAATATATTTCGAAAACCGCAATCAATTAAATAATGAATATGTAATCAAATATATATACAAAATATATTTATTCATTTTCTCTCTTTCTCATAAGAAAACTAGAAAAACTAAACTATAAACCAGTAAAGTTTAAACTAAACTGTGGACCAAGAAAGGTTAACGGGTGCATTCATCTTCTTTCTCAAAAGGAGAGAAACCAATCTATAGGCAGAAAAATGTAAACAAATTTCTTCATATTTGTTCTCTTTTTCTTTCTCAGAACTATAGACACTAATTAGAAACCATAGAAAATTTAAACAGATTTAGTCAGTTTCTTTGTTTCTTTAGTACCTGAATAAATATCCGTGTCGGTGCCATCTTTATATTCGAGATGGAGAGGAAAGGAGACGCAGAAGGGAAGATCAAATGGGAATTTCAATGACACACGCTCCATTAATCCATCCGTTCGTTTATGTAAACTGATTTAAGATCACAAGTAAGAAATTAGGAATCAAGATTTTTCAATCCAAGCAGGAAGGGAAAAGATGGAAACAAACGGATCTCAGGTAAGAAATTAGGAATAAAGATTTTACAATTCAAGCATGAAAGGAAAAGACGGAAACAAGCGGATCTCATGTAATCTATATCAAAACACTAACTCCATCCCTAGAAAATTGATATAAGATCACAAGTAAGAAATTAGGAATAAAGATTTTACAATTCAAGCATGAAAGGAAAAGACGGAAACAAACGGATCACATGTAATCTACATCAAAACACTAACTCCATCCCTAGAAAATTCATATAAGATCACAAGTAAGAAATTAGGAATAAAGATTTTACAATTCAAGCATGAAAGGAAAAGACAAACGGATCTCATGTAATCTACATCAAAACACTAACTCCATCCCTAGAAAATTGATATAGGAATAAAGATTTTACAATTCAAGCATGAAAGGAAAAGACGGAAACAAACGGATCTCATGTAATCTACATCAAAACACTAACTCCATCCCTAGAAAATTGATATAAGATCACAAGTAAGAAATTAGGAATCAAGAATTTACAATCCAGGCATGAAAGGAAAAGACGGAAACAAACGGATCTCATGTAATCTACATCAAAACACTAACTTCATCCCTAGAAAATTGATATAAGATCACAAGTAAGAAATTAGGAATCAAGATTTTACAATCCAAGCATGAAAGGAAAAGACGGAAACAAACAGATCTCAAGTAATCTAGATCAAAACACTATATCAAAATAAAGACAGGTCTTCGTTCCTAGATTGAAATCTTTTTTAATTCAGTGAATACGTACCCTCGCGAATGACACAACTGGTAGAGATTATGCCCAGGCCGCTTCAGCGATTCATCGAATATATACCACGTCACCGTGCCTCTGCCTCAAAGATTCTCTGGCCGAAAGTTCTCTCCCTCTCAATGGTTTCTCAGAGATCGATACCAACGAACACAGAAAATAACACAAAATACGGAAAATGACATGAAACACTACAGTACAACACAAACCTAAAACACAATAGTACAGCAAAAACCCCAAAACCCCAAGAAACTCAACACAACACCGTGACAAAGAAAATAAACAAAGAGGAGCACTCCAGAATCCACACACCGCCGTGAGAAAGAGCAGAGAATTCAGCTCAGGAAGAGGAGATTAATGAGCGAGATAGAGCATGATCTCTACAATATATAATATTGCTACAGGTAATATCTGTAGCGATCAAACTCTCTTCACCGTTGGATCGTCTCCCTCGGATCGACTCGTTAATTATTCCCAACCGTCAATTAATTTCAGACCATTCAAATTTAGTGTATAAGACCGTTACACCGCAAGTCCAAAATAATTAAAAGAATTTAGTCATTCGAAAATTCTAACCATTATATTTAAGACGGTACATTCTAGATGATTGCTTTTTCTGAATCATTTAAAGAATTAATTTATATTATTAAGATGCCAAATCTTCTCTATGATTACTTTTGCTGAATCAATTAAATAGTTAATTTATGTTATTAAGATTCCAAATCGACAAATTTACATGAATTGGTTTTTAATTATAATGTTATATTTTTATATACATAACAATATTCCCACCTAGATACATTGTTTTGTATTATTTTTTCCTTCATCCAAAATGAATCAAGGTTATATGAATTGGTTTAATTATAATCTTATATTTATAAATACAAAACAGTATTCCCACCAACAATATATTGTATTTAGATATATTGTTTTATTGTTTTGTATTTTTACATTCCGCCAAAAGAAATCAAGGGATTCAGCATACTAACTTAGAGTTTTTTTTTCCAGGCACATCATTTACATTACCAGGGAAAAATTATTATAATGGATATATATGAAAATGAATTGCAAATATACCTTAACTTAAAAAATTTATGAGTAAATAAAATAGAATTAACAAAAAAACAACCTTACTTAAAATCCCAAATTTTTAATGCAATAATAGTAATTTCCGGACTTAATCAAAATCTTGAAATCTTCTAAAACCTGATCTAACAGACTAAACTTTGTATTCTTATAACTTGATATAATAATTATAGTATATTTAAATTTTTATCATTTATATTTTAAATAATTTATTTTTAATTCAAATATTAAAATTTGTCTAAATTTCAAGCCAACGGCAACCATAGACAACACGCTCCCTTCAATGGCGATGGGGCACGAAGAATATTTTCCCAGCTAGCACGGAATAAGCAGCCAGACTTTCAAAAAAAAACTCACATCGTACCTTTTAAAATTGTTTGAATAAATAAAAATAAATAAAAGAGGAAAAAGGTGCAACGTTAGAGATGAGAGATTTAGTGTCTATTATACAATTTCAAGCTAAATAAAAAAATTAATAGAAAGAAAAAGGTGCAACCTTAGAGATCTTAGAGATGAGAGGTTTAGTGTTTATTGACATAATACAAGAGCCACGAAGTGGTAATGTTCCCGACCTTGGATATAGCTAGGAGCTATGGTGTAGAATCAACAACGCTTATGCAACCAGGAAAGCATTTGCAATTAAGATTTTAGAGACATTTTGCATTTTGCATTTATTTTTTTATAAAGGGATTAAAACTTCATATGTCAAATTAATTTTCTAAATATATAAATATTCGTGAGATTTAGGGTATCTTCACTCTGTTGTTTTTGGCAAGCAGGCTATACATAAATGGTCTTTGCACATCTTTACTTAAAGGACAACCTTGAAGATTTGGATGAAGGTCTTAATCTGAATTGGGGTTAAAATTCTCCTTTGACATAAAAATCCTCCTTTGAGATAAATTTTTGATTGAGAATTTTAAACCAAGATTAATGGTCCAAGTAAAAAATATGCATAATGCTTGTTTATTTTTGTAGGTATTGATGCACTTGAATTTTTTAGTAGATGAAATCATTGCACTACATATGATTTTTTAGTTTTTAGTTCCACACTATTTTTTTAATGTATATGTTTTTCTAAAAGCTATTTAAAAAAAAAGAATATATAAAACTACAAAAAAAAGAGATTCCATTCAAGATGATTATTACTCATTATTTTTCTAGGTTTAATGTAGAAGTAGCAATAAACTTGATGTATTATGCTCATGTGATAATGCAAACAACTATTAAAATAATAATCATGCAACAAATCATGGAATAGAGACATTTAAAACACTAACCAACCATTTAATAAAATAACATTTTTTGAAAAGGTTGATTAAAAGTTCTATACACCGAAAACCAAATAAAAATAATAATGGAAGTTGTTACTATTGTAGAAACCACGCTTCCATAAAGCTGTTAAGCCTTAGTTCTAGCTATGAGCCTACCATTGATGACATATTGCTAAATTGTAAAAAGAAAGAGAAGACATTGCTTTTGTGGAAACTGAAGCTCTAATTCTGTCAACACACCACCTTCAATGATAAATTCTATGAGAGAGAGAAGCACCAAACCCATCTATAATGACTATTTCCAATTTCGGTAAAAACTCTTCAAAAAGTTGTTGGGAAATCACATAATCATGTGTCATTGTTATGTAAGCCAAAGGTTGAAGATTCTATATTTTTTTCTAGTGATTGTTAGAGAAGGGTCTCATCCATGTCTCTAGGTGTTATGAGAAATTATTGAGAGTTTAGGGTTTCAATCAAGATGTCAATTGTAATTTGGGAGGTTCAATGTTGATCTTGACTTTGTTTTCACAAGATATATTACCTACATAAATCTTATTTTGAGTCCGATATTGATACTAGTGGTTGGCAAAAAAGTTCCATGGTAAAAAACTAGGCCCATTTGCTATTGCATACTTTACAATAGACTCTCTATGCATGATGATAACTCATTGATATTAAAAAAAAACAATACATAACCTTGACTTCTAGATCGTGATGCGATTTTGATTCTTATAATCTTCATTGCTAAACATAGTTCTAGTTCTAACCATTCAGAAATTAAATCTGGGAACATTCTAGAAGTTGATGCAGGGATGCAAGCTTGCAATTGTTTATCTTCCTACACTTATCTAAGCTTAATATTGTTACTAAGCTATGTGATACAAAAGATGAGAGTATCATCAAATATATGTTTGCTTCATCTATTGCTACGAAAAAAATAAAACTGGCATTGTTTTATTCAAATACTTCTAAGACAAAGTCCCTAGAAACTAGATCCATAGTTTGCTCATCCCTCGTTAAAATTTCTCCATTGTTTAGAAACAATTAAAATTTCATTATTCCTGGTGCTTTCCAACATATGTAAATTATGTTTTGCCGCACTCATTGACATATTTTTCTATGAGATGAGCATTCCTACATTTTGTGAATGAAACCAAAAGGCATTGCCAATAGCCTAGGATTTAGTTATAATACTATCACACGAGGCCTAGGCCTTCTATAGTTGAAGCTCTTTTTCATATATTATAATGTTGGTACATCAGGTCTGGTGAGCTTGAAGCTCCTTTACAAACTTGAAGATTTTTTTTAGAAACTTAACTTGATGACAATGTTGTTGGTTTCCTAGGTTGAATTTTTCAGAAATTAAACCTAAAGATAGAAGTCATCACCCTAAAAAAGGCATACCAACAACAAAAATGTTTTTTTGCAAACTAATGTGATGGTCACTTAAAATTTTTCTTTGAGGTGTTACTCAAATCAAGCCATTGGGTAAAAAAGAATGAAACACTAACAAGATTTAAATGTAAATAACTTGGCTACTGGTTCAAAGTCCCTAAACTCCAACAAGAAGCAAATGGAACAAACCCTGCGAACATGGTTGCGATGTACATCTCTAGGTTCAAGATTGACTACAAAAGAAATCTATAAATGTGGCCACTATTTTTTTCACTAATACCATAAAAAAAAATGCTTGAAGACAATCAACCATGAGCAAACATGGAAGTGCATTATTAATGACAGCAAACTATGGACAAATGAATCTTAATTATTGCCTACCATTATTTACCATAGTCAATAATATTCAATCATGATCACATATGATTTGCCATACTCAGCCATAGAACCAAATTGACCAGCTATATTCAACCACAGGAAAATAGTAAAAATGATTAGACCAAGAAAAACAATTTATGTTTAGTACTATAATTGATAATTATACAGTCATTTCTACCAATATTTTAGTTTTTATTCGTGTTGATATTATTATTAATATTTATACCCCAAATATGGATTATCAATTAGCATAGTCATAAAATCTACTTAACAATACTTAGATTACATCATAAACAATACTTCTCACAACATAAAATGTTAGCACCCAAAGAACACAACCATATTAATTTAAAAATGTTGATAAACACCAATCAACAGCAAATATATTTCCCATCTTCAATTGTGCCTTTTAACAACATATACCAACAATTTTATATTTATAACATTGTTCTAGCCTTACCATTTTCTTATTTATAAAACTCAATTTGAACTCAAGCTTTTCATATTCATGAAAATGAATTTGTTATGTTGACGTCGGAGACTTTGATATGGAGCACTTCGGATTTTTAAATTGAATGGATTTTTTGCAGGATTTTTTTGCAGCAAGCAGACATATTTTATATTTGATGCAATTGATTTGTTATTCAACACACTCAATATATTGAAAGGAATATAAGGCCTATGTCTATCAAAAGATTAATTTAATTGTGCTAACAGTCTATAAATTATTTTAGTGTGTTTGCTTTAATTGGATCTATATAAATGTATTGTTATGTGTTCAATCTATTTTTAAAGTGGTGTATAGCCATTGTAACTACACAAATATCTAAGGTAGTGACAGAGGATTCAAAATCTATTTAAGGTGGAGAACGGAGAAATTGAATTTGGTTACAAGTATAAACGTTTTGAATGCACCATAAAAAGTTGACATAAATTTTAAATTGTTTTTTGACAATTTATTTGTTGTTTTATAGATACTGTTATATGTATATATAAATTATATTTTTTAACTAGTTTGGTTATATGGCTTGGAAAATCCTTGTTATTTTCTCGAGACTCCAAGTGAAGCATCAACAGTAAGTAGCAAGGATGGTGTAGCTAATTGCAACACTGTTAAACCAAACTAAGCAGCTTGTGACAACTCTTTATTCACATATTTTCCACTAGAAGATGGAACGACATTTTTTAGGTATTGTAGAACGGACTCCATTCAATTCTTTAATCAATCCATAAAGAGTAAATTCTTTGTTCAAGCTCCAATGAAATATACAATTGGATTTTTAAAGCTATTGTAGATCTACTCGATGAGTCCAAAGAAGGTCTCTAGAATCTGCAGGGAAATGACCCAAGTCATCATAGATGATTAGTTTTGTCACACTAATTTGCAGAACATGTCCTTGTTCATCGTTTGATGGATTGAACACATGGAAGACAAAACAACTTCCAAGGAGATGAGCATGCCCCCAATTGAAACTTAATTCAAAAATTGAACACCTAATCGAAGAACCCTACAAACATATGATATCTTGAAGGCATAAATGGAAACACTACTTTTCCAAATAATTGGATGCCCTAGTTTTTAAGAGAAAGAAAAGATGTTTCCACATCTCCAAAAAACTTGATGTTGAAGAGAAAAAAGTACAACACGTGATGCCATTGCTTCATGTGGGCAGGAAAAACTTCAAATAAAATTTTGGCAAAGGCTGGCAATGATGATAAACACAAGGATAACAATACGAAATAAGAGAGAACATAGTTTAATCTCGATGTAGCTTTGGTGCTCTTTATGGCGATAATGCATGTTATGATGAGGACAACAACTGCTATTGGGTCTAATTCATTGTAAGATGCAGAAAAGTTTGTGTGAATTCGGAAATCATTAGGTTGGCGATTAAAGAGTGTGGTAAATTAGGATGTCCATGACCTTGCAACTGATGCTCCACCAATGATATATTATAATATGACGTTGCCTTCTCCTATGAAGGCTACAAAGTCTCCCAATTCCACTCTCAGATAAGAAAATGACCCAGCTGCACAATCAACATGAGTCAATAGTTGAGGGAATATGTAGGTGTTTTCTACAACAACTAACAAACATCCTTGTTGATACTTCTACACTATGAGAACTAAACCTATAGCTTTAACAAAGTACAATAAATAAAGTACCTTAATATGCTAGCAAGAATAAAATGCCAAGAAACCAAATTAGATTATATGGTGGAATTATGTTAGATCCCTTATTGAATCTACAATCATGAACATATAGCTCCCATGCGATATTCTAAAGTACTTCAAGAAGAAGGTCAACAGTTATGCACAACAGTACAATATTCTGAAGTACTTCTTGGAATTTGTCTGAGTGACAAGTATCAGAGCTTAACCTGTCCATTGGATGGGCAGAGTAGCTCCCTCTCTACAGGATCAAAATAATGAGCAGTAAGAAGAGGTTAAACATTAGTGAAATAAGAACTAGCTGTGATAACCCTGAATGTAGAACTAGAGCATGCACTATACCTATGACCCTGCGAAATAAATGAAGATACAAGATATGCAACAAGACTGAAGTTGAGGATGAGCAATACAGCCTTGTATAGCACCGGGATTTCAACAACATAAGAATATTACTATTATCAACCACATTGGCATTTTAAAAAATTTAGTTGAGGTGGATGATTTCAGTATTTATGAATAGATATTTATCGTATCCTATACCTATCATGTACTATACCTATGACCTTGTGGAATAAATGAAAATATAAGATATGCAACAATACTGAAGTTGAGGATGAGCAATACAACCTTGTATAGTACCGTGATTTCAACAACATAGGAAGATTACTATTGTCAGCCACATTGGCATTTTAAAAAATTTAGTCGAGGTGGATGATTTAAGTATTTATGAATAGATAATATATAGTATCCTTAGCAAAAATTCCCTTGACTTACAGAAGAAATAATGTTTCTAGTGTTTGTTTGGTCAAAGTGGCAAATTGGAAGTGTTTATAGCAATCATGATCTAGGTTCAAATCCCAGCAACCTTGCTCCCTATGGTCCATAAAATTAGGTGCAAGTACTAAGTGAATTTTACAGAATAGATATCCCTTAGTTGTAGCTCTTAGACAAAGGTAGCCTGATTGTAAGGCAGATCTTATACGGGGTTTCATATCCTCTCCAATCAAGTAAAAGGGGCTTAACTACCCAAAAAAAATGTGTATGTGAGTCTCTAGCCTTCTAAGGGGATGTATATGTCTGCAATTACGACATAGATGAAAAAATAAGGACTAACTGGAATCCTAATCAAAACAAAAAAATACATGAGTTAGGAAATAAGGAAAAAACTTCTTACCTACTATGGGGATTTCCACAACAAAATCAGTGTAACAAAACACATAAAGCATAGCAGATATTCCTGAAATAACATAGAAAAAAAGAATTGCAGGCCCATCTTTATCTCTGGTTTCCAAACCTGTTACGACAAAAATCCTAAAACCAATAACAGTGCGAATTCCGAACCAAATCAAATCCCACCAATTTAGACTATTCTTCATCTCATTTCCACTGCGAAACCGAACCTCTATCATTTCTGTCTCAACCAAAGACCTTGTAAATGCTCTGTATTGAATCCTACTCAGTGTTTGTTTCAAAGCATTTACATAACTTCCCCAGCTCTAGAAGGACTATTCTGGCAAAAATTGTCCCCTGCAGACTCCACACCCACTTCTTTTCGCCATATTGCCCAACTCAACCATTGGAAAACAAGTTCAGGACTGCTATTACACTCTATATAGATCCAGAGCCAATCGACATTACCAAAGCAAGAGGGGTTCCTATGAAGGTAAACAACGAATGTATACAAGTTCATTGTATCATACTCTCCAAGGAGTATGGACGTTAAACCAATTACATCAATACCGAATCTAAACATATATACAAAATGTGCATTAATCTTTATGCATGGAATCTGGATTTGACAACAAGATAAAGACTCAGCCAATTGGCTAACATACAACATATAAGAGAAAGATGGGTTTCTCTAAATGTAAAAACAATGTGAATATAACTTTATTAATTAAAACCCTATGTGAAAGACTGATGTTATAAGAAACTATTAAAACTGGAAGACAATTACCTAATAAACAAGACCAAAATGGGATCCTACAGAATACATAGTCTGCAAATCATTTAAAGCAATACCAGGCTAGATTCTGCATGGACACTATCTGTAGCGAGAGTCTATCTAGACCAAAACTCAATTTCCTAACACATAAGACCAAGGTGGATACATGTCAATATACATACATAGTATATACAACTTCAATACGTCAAATAAGGTTCTGCGGGAAATACAGCTATGAAGACAAGTCATTTAGCTTCACAGTCATCATTCAAGGTACCAAAACAAGATGGGTTCTTTTAAAATCATACACAGAATGTATCCATAAAATATTACAGCTCCTCCTTTTATCCTTCTATTTTTCTATTAGAGTGAGTGGATGTGGAGAAGAGGGGTTGGATAGAGGCCAATAAGGAGAACTAGGAACCTGGGTGTTGGCGGGAATAGCACCCTATAGGAGGGGAACTGAGACTGTCAACATACAAATATACAGGGTGGATAGATGTAGTTCTGCAGACACATATTTGTAAGCAAAAATGATAAAAGTGAGAAAGTGGCGTACTTGATTACCGAAGTTTGATCCTAGCTTTCTCCTCTTTCGCTCTTTGATGTATCAAACTGCAAAACAGACTTTATACCTTCCTCAAGCTTATTTGATTATATAAAATAAATTGACATTTAAGATTGCATAAGCCATCAATTAATAACCAAAATGCACAACATACATAACACCAATAATGTTGGGAAGGAAAGACATCCACTTTATTGATCAGCAAATGAAGCAAGTACAGCAATACCTGACTTTTGTTTGAGGCACTTTCGTAACTCAGACCTGTATTCCTACTCCTCACAGTGACTTAGAAAGTCCTCCAGCATGACAGTAGCATATTCTTCTCTAGTCCCCTACCTCATGGCTTCCCCTTGTATTTATGGGACAAGGAAGGAAGTTAGATTCGATAGGTAGTTGAATTGGGAGGTTGGGTAGGTTGCAGAACCAACCCCAACTAATATCAATTCATAATCATAATTATTTTTTCCATTTCATCTTAAGATGTGCATAGGTATCCTTCAAATGAACCAGCGCACGGTGTGCAGCTATTCCTCTTAACACCCAACGCATACAACATTTTAGGGATGTGCGCTAGTTGTATTCATATAGCCCATCTTTCAGGATGCATGATGTCTGTGTCAAGAGTAGCGCACACATCATGAAATATATTTTTAGCTGAAAGAGGTGTAAACTCAACAATAACTCATCCAAGGTCAATCCAACTCTTCCATCCATAGTGTCCTTTTGTGTGATCAACAAAGCAATGTGATCATGGACGAAGAAGTGAAGATTTGACCTATAACACTGGGGTTTGTATTGAATCGACACCAAATGTGCTGGGGGAATCAGTCATGGAAATGGAAAGTAGATTGAATTATTCAAGGTTTAGCTAATGGGTGGGGTCAAGTACAAGATTACAGAGCACTATCCATGTGTGACAATATATAGAGATTGTTAATTAAGTTAATATACATCTATTTTAAACTTGGATCTACTCAAAGATTACAACATTATCCATGTATCCATGTATGACAATATATAGAAATTGTTAATTAAATTAACATACAGGATCTACACTAGACAGATATTTGTATGAGTTAAATTTTAGATATTTTTATATTGCATATTTCTTTCTCAGAACCCTTGTGTTCTCTAAGAGCCTCGCTAACTGTGCTATTTAAAATCATGGGAAAGCATGCATGAATGAAACAAAAAAAAATCAAATTCTATGCAACACAACCAACTCCTACCTTATAGGATAATTGTAGTGAAAATATTAAAGGAACCCTAACCCTGAACGGATTTTATGGGCGACACATTAGAGGAACCCTAAGCCTCGAATTTGAACAACCACATATAAAAACACCAATATAATTAGCTCATTAGAATTAGCCAGGAATTAAAGACCTCCTAACTGTAAATTCATGTGGGCAAACTAAATCTTAAAGGGCAAAAAGAAAGATACAAACAGATTCAAACCTGGACTCATGGAGTTTTCAGCTCATCCAAAACGCTGCAAGGCGAATGGTCTGCTTTTTAATCATGTTTCCAGCAACTCATCCCTGACGAAAATGGATTGTATTGAGCGATTTATGTTCCGTAGAGTTCTGAAAATTGGCTTTCATGTATGGGTTTCAAAATAGTTTACATTTGGATTTATTTGGGAGATTAACCAAACAATACCTAAGTATTAAGCTTCCTATGCAATTAAATTTAACTCGTGTTGTCTTTGACCCTCCCGCTAAGGTTTTCATCATTTCGCATATATATCTTTTTGTTTTGATGATGATTCCCATGTCATCTAGAGTCTGACAACGCTCCAAAAACTGTCTCCCACTGTGGAAATCGCAAAGCTCTTTCCACGACACTCTGTGAGATCAATAGCTTCTTCTTCCCAGTATTTCCAGTGTTATGCTCATTCAAGTGTGGAATTTATCTCGAGCAGAGATTCTTCGTGCAAATAAATCCCCTTTTATTCCCCTTTCTTCGATTTAATTGTTAAAACCTCAATCACCTCGACCTTTCTTTCCTGCAAATAGCTAAATTCAGTTGTAACATCAATCACCTAGGCTTTTCTTCCCTACAAATAGCTAAATTCAACTGTGTTCCCCAACAAATCTTTGAATTCTCCACCTAACACGCTTCTTTAATTTAATCTCTTCTTCTTATAAAACAGCTTCCTCCTGTTTAGTTTCCTCTCTACCTTTGAAGTGCTTACAGACTCCTTTCATTTCAACACTTCACTTCCCAGAGTTACTATTGAATAGTCGTAGAGATCTTAAATCATAAATCTTACTGCTATTACAGTCTGGTAGGCTCCGTTGGTTTGGGAGGACCTTAAAATACACCTTTAAGAAGCTAAAATTTGAAATAAACATTTGTGCGTCTGGTAGAACAGCTACATACCTGTGAGTGGGGATCACTTTCATGTAAGGGAAAATGGCTTTGTTTTAGACACAAGCACTATATGTTATTCTTCACAAATTTAACATGCATGAAACCACCACCACGCTCGCCCTTCCAAACCATGCATATACCTTAGAGAAGTGAATTCCTTGGGGCTTGGACCATGCTGTGCAGAAATGAGTGCTTTGGATTGTGCAGTGTGGACAGTGCAGAAATGAGTGCCTTGCAGTGTGCAATGTGCACAATGCATGTTGTTTGAGCAGGACCTGACGTCATCCAGCAGCCCCCTCTGGGCACCAAAAAACAAGGATGACATCAGGTCCTGCCGCCAATCATAATTATATAAATCTTTTCTTTAAATTTGATTTAAAAAAATAAAATTCAATCTTTGTCCAAACGATAGGCAATGGAAAAAAAATCATAAACTAGTATAGACTTTAGCCCAAATTAATAGGGATTCAACCATCCATATATGATCTCCTTGGGGGACATAATAATATTCAGGTCTTTATTTAACAGCCGTGAATTATTAAGGGACTAGACACATGAAACACTCCTTGACAACCATGGACTATAGCATTGAAGCTCCCATCGTCGAGCGGATCTTCCTTGAAAATATTAAGTCTTTGTTCTATGAGTGAAAGTAAAACAGATCTATGACATATCACAATATAATGACGGTGTATTATACATCGTTGTATTGAAATGAAAAAAATACAATTGAAAGTAAGATATCCCAAAAATTGAAATACAAAACCATTTGAAATGATATCTTAGTTTGATGCAAATAACAGGCAAAGAGATCGTGCTATGCAAGTTTAAACTATCAATGTTTGATTACATTTAAATGCAGGGCTGCACCATATTTATGACGCTTGGTTTTTAATAAATATTTGTCAAATTTTGTATATATCATATTTTCAGTTCGCCATATATCATATTGACAATTGCCAGGTGTTGTATTAAATAAATTACTTTGTTACTTTTGTCAAGTGTAGTATTCAATGGTTGTTTCTAGGTGGCAAGTTTTTATTTTTTATATTTTTTATTATTTTTATAATTCAAGCATAGGGAAATTGGGAAATTGTCAAATTTGTGTACTCCAGGAATCAAAAAAATAGTTATCTAATTTTGAACACTTTTAAAATGTTTTTAATTTCTAGTAAATTCATTCTAATAATAAAATTTTGAAAAACTTTAATAAACATTAAGTAAAAATAATTTTGAACACTTTTAAAAATATTTTTAATTTTTAGTAATTCATTCAATAATAAAATTTTGAAAAACTTTAATAAACATTAAGTAAAAATATTTGTAAAAACCTTGGTCAAAGAAATTTGATGACATAAAGATTGCTATAGTCCCTGTGGAGCATGGACTAATAACTAGCAATTGCCCCAAGAGGTGCAAAGAAAGGCGGAAAGGGGGGAACTTAAAGTAAAGTAGGGAGAGCATAATTCAGAAGTAGATGCAGTGATTGTTGTGCATTGAAGTAAAAGAGAAACAAAGCAAATTTAGTTTTTTTTTTTTTACAGTTGAATAGCTCTAAAGTTGTTTCTCCATATATTATGAGAAATTCCTTCATTCAATAAAGCATTGAGCATGCACTAAAATTCAGTTCGAAAGGGTTCAAACAAAGCAAGCACTACTATGGCCAAATGACAATCCAAGCACTACCAAGGTATAGATCATCATTGAATCTCCCAATGACTCACCATGGCATATTTATAAAGCATGGTGCCTATATGAACTAATAGACATATTTAAGGCATTCATCATGTGCACATAAAAAAAAATGATAAAAATGAGTACTAAAAACAAGATACATGTGAACATGAAGATATAAAAGAAAACAACTTATGTACGATTACTTGATCCATGTTTTAAAAAACATTAATAACATGATCGGAGCAGCCAATAACATGTTGATGAATAACTACATATATGGAAGTACCCAAGGCTAATAATATGGCGATGAATGTCAATATGAAGATTTGCATCACACTTGGACTTGCTTTACTCTTTAGTGTTGTCACTTACACTGAAGGTCTACAAACCAAACAAAGAATGTTTTACACTAGAAGGATTAAATGAAAACATAGGAATTGAAATTAGAGCAAAACATTGAAGACTATGATTGTTTGTTTTGATGAAATGCATTATAACAACTTAGAAAACCATAAGGAAGACCACATTTCGACCTAAACAATACATGCAAATGCATGGAGGGAGAAGTACCATGTACACTAATATGTAGGTGTGATGAGGTACTTGAGTCTACATATGTCTATAAACCAAAGGCACGCAATTTAGACATGATGGATTTACATAATACAAAAGCACCTCATTCATTAAAGCACCTCAAATTCATCAAATGTTAGCTATGTCACAGTAAATAAATTAATGAAATCAATTCACTATTAATTTAAATACACTAGCAATAACGTCAATGAGAGAGAAACACTTTGGCACAATAATCTCAGGTGTGATATCCATTCCTTGTTGTTTTATTCCAAGAAGCATTTCATTCTCCAAGGCGCAAACTTGAGTGAGTATATACCCAACTTGCGGTCAAATAAGAACATGAAAGTAAATGTTTTTGAATAATCATGATAGTCTTTTAGGACAAAACAATTAAATGGATTTCAAGTAATAATGTGCAAGACGTTTTTGCTCTTGAAGGTTCAATTGCTTTCTAAATGGATATAGCAATAACTATTTTCAAATTCACTCTTAAGAAGAAAAGAAAAAGTTAAAGGACAAGTTCAAAATAGCATGAAACAATGGAGAAATGATTTCATGAAATGTTTATCGCAATTACAAATCAATTATGTACTTGTTAACCAATGTTTGACATTCCCAAAACATTTACTTGGCCAAAATAACCATGAGGTAAAAGAATCACAACATTAAAGATCATACAATCCTTGCTAAAAACATCTCTAAAGTTCACAGATTAGGTTCCTAAAGGATATCCAAGAGAAAATGAATTATATCCAAGATGTGTTCTTCCATCCTGTCATAGGAGGGTATCAATAATGCAGACATCGAGAAATTTGCAAAAAGAGGTTCGATCTTATAAATGGAAGCACATGTTGACCTCAATTAATTCTCAAAGGATGCCTACAATATCATTGTTTTTGTTGTTGTAATATCTTGTAAATTGCTTGTCTTCAAACTTTGAGTGTAGAATAATCAAGCTTTGTATCCTCTCATTAAATGTCAGCTTCTGCAAGTTAAAAATGGCACACATTATATTTGTCCAATTCTCAACATATGATAAAGGTCCCCTGATATAATCTAAGATCTCAAAAGTTACTATGTTGTGTGCATAGGTTGTAGGTAAGTTTTTTTTTAAATATCTTTATACCATTTTGAATAACTAAAATTTAATGGAATATCCATATATTTACTATGATGCCATATTTCCAATAGAAGTAATATATAAAGGCATCTTATTGTTGGCAAAATTCATGGATAAGTAGAAGAAACATCAAAATATAGTGGAAGAAAATAACCATCTCCATAATTAGGTTTCTTTATTTTTAGTTTGAATTGAACTAAGTTTGAAGCAATTAAATATAAGAGTTTATATATATAACAAACATAAGCCTAAACAAAAAATGAGGTAACACTAAATTTTTAATTAATTCAGATTCTATATCTCCAGAACATCTAGGCTTCCTTTCTTTTCTATTTGATTTACATCTGGTTGGCACTAAAAATAAATTGGAAAGAAACTATCAAACACAATAATAAAACATATGAATGAAGAAAGAAAATGACCCGGTCTCAGTAGTTGTGTGATGGAAGGAAATCCGATGGAAAACATCTCAAGAAAGTTTCTTATTGTAACAAAATATGGTCACAAATTTGATCAAATGCACTATAATCCATCTATCCACCTTAATTTAGTTTATGTTATCATGGCAAGCATAATATTTTTGCAAATGTCCATGCTTATCTTCATTAGTATCTCTAAAGCATAAATTAACTTGATAACAATAGCAACTATTAAACAAGATCATGTTAGAAGCAATACAAATGAATTAGAAATGACCTCTTTATTTAAGATTCTCTGGAAAACATTATGTCCTCATGTTAGAATGCTTAAAATCTCCCTTTTCATGTTTGGAAATGTTGAAACTTGAGAGAAAACCACGCCTCAATTGCAATAGAACAAAAATTCTATTAGTAATATGAGATAAAACTTGAGTGTATGATATCAACTCAAGCAGTATTGGTTTCAAATCTATTTCAAAAGAAGCTATCTCCATATTGGAAGAATCCCCATTAGTGCTCATTTCCATACATGAAACATTTCCATTCAAGAAATGGTTGAGGAAAGCCCGTGAAACATGTAAGGATGCTTTCTAACAAACTCCAATACGAAAATGTCACTTTTATACTGTTAAATTTTTTATGTTAATGATGGAACGACATTTTATCTTTTGAAGGGATAGAGAATTGCATCCTTGACTGCCCTTAATATCATAGTTTTTGCACCTAGATAGGATTTCATTGGGGGTATTAAAACAAGAAAGGTGAGGGAAATATGTTTTTCTAGTTTATCAACCTAATTCTTCTGAGATCTTAAGACATGATAGAACTCTAGGTTCTCAAAGCAACTGGTTTATTTTTGGATGCATAATTGAATGAATGGAAAGTTTGCCATCCATCGAATATGAGGCTCTTCACATATATACCTTATGACAATCAAAGATGAGGCCCTTCACATATATACCTTATGACAATCAAAGATGAGGGCCTTCACATGTATACCTATGAAAATAGGATTGGTAATTATCCTTGACTTCAGGACCCTAAGGCCTTGAAAGAGAGAAGGTGCTTAGTGTCTATACCCAAATCCCTTTCAAAACTTTCTCCTAATTTTCCATCACACTAAATAACCACACCCCCCTATTTGGCACATGCCACTCCAAATGATTAATAGTCCACTCACCACCTAAGCTACCCCCCATTGACCTTAGCAAACTTTGGAAACTAATGATATTAAAAATATGTTTGGGATATCACTAAAAGATGAAATAGAGGTTAAGAGGGTCTTGGTTTATTGACAAATTCTACATAGTAATTAAGTCATTTGACAAAATGGTATTTGTATGATTCAACTCCACTTGACTGGTATATTTCAAAAAAGGTAACTATTTATTCTCTAAGTAAATTTAAGAGGTGTACTAAGAGAATAGTTACCATTCTAACCTGGGACATAAATTGAAGAAAAATTGTGTTAGTAGTAGTTGTTGAAGCATGTTGCTTAATGTACCTTCGAAAATAGAGAAATATGAAGATCCAAATTGTTGTCCAAATATTAAGTTTTTTTCCAAAATTTTATTTCTATGATTTACTCCACTTCAATAATATATTTCAAAAATACTAATAGAAGATAAAATTCAAACTAAACTCTCCCTATTAAAACTTGAAGTATAAATTGAAGAAAAAATGTGTTATAAGTAGTTGTTAACACCTCCAAAAAATAAGAAATATGAAAATTCAAATTATTAGTTGACACCATGACATAGATAAAACCAAATTTTCATTAATAATAAGAGATTAAAACATCTCTCAATCTATACAATATTTTTCCACTTAATAGAGAAAAAGAAATTTATATTATAGATAATTTTTAAAACATATTACTTGAGGATTTTAGGTGGGAGGTAAAAATTCTTAGAGCATTGACACGAAACCATAATTTGGTGAAATTTCATGAAGCATATGAATATAGCTCAAATGTATATATAGTGATGGAGTAAGTTCCAAGTCTAGTTACCCCTTATTTGCACATTTTCTGGCTTTGCCATGGTATGTAAAGAAGTTTTTCTCCTATCTAAGTTAAGAGCAGTATTTTAACCATGCACTGAATGTTGTGATCCAAAACGATAGATGAGCATAGTTTATCCCCTTTTATTTATGTTTTCAATCTTATCAAATTTAGTAACAATTATTTTGAAGCTCCATTACATAGAAAAGGATTGACACTTACATGATGAAAAGATTGTGTGTTGAATTTAAAAGATTGATTGCTAAAAATGACATTAAAAAACATAGCATTATGAATAAATTTCTAATGGGTTTTAATGAAATATGTTTCAAGATTGCCTCTCTAACCAAAGAAAGGCCAATAATAAAATATCTATGATGCTTGTGGTTTGTGGGTGGCGATTACCGATGGTGATTTTTAAATTTGGTTTGTGGGTGGAGATTTCGAGTCTCTAATTTCATGTTGGCATATTTGTTTATACATGCAACAAAGTGCCTATTGTCGGTGGAAAATTTGGCTTGGAGAGCTCTAGCTTAATGTAGTTGTCAAGACTACTTTTCCTTAACCCAGTATATTTATGATACCAGTTGCATTGGAAATTTTGAAGCTTAGAAAATTATGCAAATAAGTTCAAACAAGAAATCATTAAGAAATATGCCTTTTATTAGCACTAAAATTTACACATCAATTTTTTTATTTTCCAACAGCGCACATGTAAAGAGCGACCTCGATTTTCGCTGTCGAAATATCTACCTCGAGTGATACTTTGCCAAAGCCTCAATTTTTGTTAACTTGGTTAGTATTCCTTAACTCCAAACTTATAGTCTGGCAAGTCCAATAATTTATCCCACAATTCACCAAGTTAAGATTTCTCTTGCGATCAAGTTTTTAAAAACTTTTATTGCTTAGAACCTTGTATAGTTTCCAAAGCCATGTATAATTTAAAAGGTTTTAAATCATATTTTATTAAAGGTTAAAGGAATATTATTTTAATTCATATATTTTTTTAATATCACCCTTTTAAATTATGTCTTTGTAAACCTCACGTTAACATCCAGTCTTTATGTTCTTTTAAAAAAAAGGGTTTAGCAAATAAAAAAGGAACTTTGTATCCAAACCACGTCACAATTCTAACTGCAACTCCATGAAGTAAGTAAAGACATTCGGACATCGATCTCATCATCATAAAGTCCCAGCGAACTTACCTAGTTGTTCGCTGGGACATTCGGACATTCGGACAATCGAGCCCAACAATGTTGTGAATCTACATGATTCCTAAAGCCACGAGTCCATAACCCATGAACTACGGGACGTTGTGGACGGAAAACAATATGCAATATGAAGTTTCATAGTAATTCCTCACTATGGCATGTGGGATTATTTTCAATGCAGTAATAAAAAATAAAACACCTCCTCACGCACAAGTCCACCGGTTGCAATTTGGTTATATTCTTTTTATGTTCAAACTGCTAAATGCCCAAGCTTGAGCCCAACGTTCAAGTTACATGAAGCAAAGGATAAGCCCACAAGGAGCCATAACATGATCCTTATATATTAATTGAACAAAACCGCTATACATCAGTATAATCAAATGCTAAGTGTCAAGAAGGGATTCCCATTCAAATGCCACGAGTATTGCGCAAATTATCAATGTATGAGGTAGGTTCCAGGAGCCGAGCCCGGTGATCAATTAAGTGTCGAGAAGGCAAGAGTGTTTGAGAGACAAGTGTGAATTCTGATTGTTCTGGTTATGGATAACCTACTACATCATTCAAGCAACTTTATATAAGTTATCCGATTTCTTTTCTTGATAAACTTCACCTGGAAAGCGGCAATAAAATTATAAGACTTCTCTCATCTCTTGATCATCTGGTATCTCTACACATAGGTTATCCAATGCTTTTGAGCTTCATAATCTAGTAACGCAGCATCTGGCCATTGGTGTCTAGGGTTTTCCAAATATGGCTCTGTAACTATATTGCTGGATTAATTGGGTATTTTGTATCAGAAGGTCCTTCTGACAAGGTTTTGGCGTGATTCAAATATACTAAGCCTCTATCATTTGTTGGAAATTTATATTTTTCCTATACCAGATGGAATGGAATCCTATACTTATTGGAAATTTATATTTTTCCTATACCAGATGGAATGGAATCCTATACTTAAAAGAAGAGATGGCAATTACAATTGTAATGCCTCAAGCTATATCCAGAAATGTCTATCATATGTGACCTTACTCTTCATCGCAACAATCATGTTCATCATTTTCAGGAGCAGGTTTTTACAACATAGTCTTGAGTATGCAGAACATCTTACAACTGTGGTGGAAGATGAAAACCTACACAAATTCTAATTATCCATAGAGACATGTTGATGAATGTAGATCTAAATAAGAGCAATCTACACATGAGGCATGTTAGCAGTAGACAGAGCTATCTGCTTTCAAATTCTAATCATAGAAACCTTTTGTTGGTGTTTAGTGTTGCTCAAATAGTGGTAAATTCAGCATGGTTGATACATGTGGTGAATTTTAATGATCTATACAATGCTTTCTTTCATGGTATGTCTCTAAATATTGATGACTGTTAGAGATCAAAGCAAGATAGTTTCAAAAATAAAGGATGGAAACAAGCACGGGCTCATATACAATCTGGAGAATTGTGGATAATTTGCAACGCTTCTTTAAAATAGCACAATGAGAACTTTAATAAAAAAAGTGTTGCAGAATCTCTCAAATTTCATTCCAATTACCAAAGGATTGGTTCTCCAGATATTCTCTGAGTCGGAATATTCTACTAGTTTTGCATAATCATGCTCAACTTCATCCACTTCTCTAAATGTCATCCGAGAAAGAGGAGATTTGGTTTTAGGCAGCGAGAAGATTTTTTTTACCAAGTAGCAGAGTATCCATAGGAAGAGGATTAGATCCACTTCTTCAAGAAGCTATGTAGCATTCAATTCCAGATTTCCAAGACAGTAGATCTGATTTAATTGTTTAAAGGTTTTAAAAAGACTTCGAATTAGCTACTATTATTGAAAGATTGACAACCTACTACTATCACACAGACAAACGAACATAACAAACCATATTGCTAATCTCACATGATCAAATGTTTCTTCTACCAATTTTCAAAACTCCGAAGGTATGGGCTCAAACTCTGAAAAATGATAGATTCAAACTTTGGAAAACTTAAACTATAACCTTAGGCTAATAGTGGGGTCACATGTGCAGATGGAGAGAATATGTATATATAGGTCAATATAGTCATTATTGTATACATGAATATATGATTTAGATATGTATATTGGTGTTATTGGAGGAATTGTATATATGAATATATGATTTGGATATGTATATTGGTGTTATTGGAGGAGGAGCATACCATCCTTGGTTCGGCTCTGTCAACAAGTCTTCTTACCATTTTCATTTTCTATCAACAAAAATTTCATAAACTAAACTTCAAGAGATTTCTTCACTTAAAGAAGATTAAAATATTGAGTACACCATCTAGAGAATGCAAGAAATGCATCAATTGCAGTTATTGTGCTTATAACTCCTCTACACATACATCGTCTGCATCTAGTTAGTTCCTTGTCAGCTCTCTTTTTGTTGTCCTTTGAATATGTCAATAGGTCAGCCTCTTCTTACTGTATTTTGACCCTTGGTTGGCACCTTCAATTTGAAACTGTCCTGTGTACTAAGAGATGCACCACTCTTCTCCCTCAATTTCAATTCCCCACAATCCCCACAATGGGTCTGACAGTGCTCAAGTTCTTCACTGACTAGGACTGACAAACACTAACAATCCTCAAATGGGTTACTACAGCTCTTCATGATGTCAAATGTAATCTCTTTTCACGGTTGTGCAAGACACTACTCTCCACAACATATCATGGACATGGTGACTCTTCAAAACTTATTGATGAAATCCCTCAATAGTTTAGCAGATATACTAACCATGCAAATCAAAGTTGATAGTAATTTAGGATAGTAGTTCCAACAAATTCAAGCTTGGAGTTCCAATCTCCATTTACATTTTAAACTAATAGACACATGAACAAACAAAAAGAAATGAAAAGAAATAAGGACAAACAATTAAGGAAATGAAAATAAATAAGGACAAACAATTAAGTAATGTGGGCATGATTAACATAATATGGTTGCCATTGGCCAAGCACAAGCTCAATAAGCCAGTTTGCTTATGGAGTAAAATCGATGCAACTAGACTGTAAGGTAGAATTTACAATGTCATTAGCATGTTTCTATTTTTCAAGTAAGTACAGATTATACAGTGGATTAGATTTGTGAAATTACAGTAGGTTCATGATGGCACACAAGCCACACTTTCTGTTGTAATGGCAATTCATGAAACTTCAATTAGGCACTTTCTTTGGTTCTGTCTTTAAAGTGATTCATTGTTTCATCTTCCATTCTTCTACTCTTCTTCTTCTTCATTTCATAGCTTGAGTCACTATCATATGATCTAATGTTTCTTGAAGTCAAATCTTATGCACGCTTCTATTGTGGATTAGATATCCACGATTTCTTATCTTGAGTGCCCTTCTCCATTCGTAAACCATACTCAAGGAAATTGTATGCCTTCAAAAAGTGTGCCTTGTGCTCTATAATGTTGAGTTTAGGCACTGAAATTAGTTCTCTCTAAAGGGTCAAAAGGGAAACAACACTTGGCTATAACCAATAAATAAACGGAACACACAGGTAATCTCAACACTTTGCACTTATAACTCCAGCAATGGCCTTCTATCATCTTCTAAGTGTGTTGGGAAAATCTGCTATAGCCATCGCTTCCTCCATACAAAAATTTGCCTAATCTGAATCATTATCTGCCAAAAGTGACATGTATGGTAACACCTTCAAGCTGCACTAAATCTAAAATTCATAGCCATATCGCTCATATGGTATACTGAAGCGTACATTGTTCTAATTACCTATCATGTTGTATCTTATCTAGGACAAAGGCCTTAAAGACTCTGGTTTCCAGATTACTTAGAAGTTCCAAATAGGCATATTAACTTCCTGCTTGCTTCAACAGGGAACTATATCTCTATTCCGGCATACTAACCTCATAAATAATGCCTTTTTTGTTGTCCAACTATGGTTAAAAAACTCGAAATCGATGATATGGGATCCGTTGTAAGGGTCTAAATGCGAACGGGCTTCTTATCTCACACTTTATTATTCAAAGTTGTTAATATAAGGCCTTAAAAACAACAAAATGACCTTTCTTTATCTAAGAAAATCTGGAAAATTGCTTTGACTGCTAAGGCAAATCCAGAAAAGGTGATAGGTATAAAAAGAAGGTTTGATCCCTCAACATTTGTATGCATGGAGTATGCTGGAAATGACCTTAAGTAGTTTTGAAAAAATAGTCTATTTTGCTCCTTTTACCAAAGTGAATCTTTAGATCCGTACTGCTGGACAAAGTGTCTCAAAATGCCATGCATTTCTTTTTATAATAGGAAAAAGGGAAAATAAAAGATATTATTCTACGTAATTACTATTGAGTTTTGTTGTTGTCGTCCTCCGTGCATGGCATTTTTAGATGTTGGCCCTATAAAAGGAACCCCAAACTCCACTAGAAGGTGGATGTTACAAGTCCATTTCTCTAGTAGTGTATGACACAGGTCGGATCCAACAAGGAAATATAGGCATAAGTCGGTCCTAAACCATGTAATAATACACACTACATAGTAGTCAGTCTGACATTGGGCTTGATCAATTTTCAAGAATTGGAACAAGTGAATATGCTTTTGGAATAAAAAACCACCTTCGAGATTCCCACTTATTTCAAATTACAGCAGTACCAACCATCTAAATTAAAAAAAAAGTTGTAAGCTCTTCTAAAAAGGGCGTGATCTCTATATGTATGCTCGAGTGACATTTATGACATTAACTTCATATTCTTTGGAAAGGGTATTGAGCATCCATCTCATCGTTACAAAAAAACTACTTCTCACCCACAACAAGTTTTTTTTGTAGGCAATAGGGTTGTTTCAAGAAAAGACCCCACTTGGAATAGGGGTTTGAGGTGGTCATTCTAGCTATCAGCATGTGGGTTTCATTATTTTATAAGCATAAACAAAAAACATGCATATGAGAACCTGAATTTAATTCAAGGAAAAAGGCCATGTTACGAGCAAATCCAACTTCCGAAACACATTCTACCTACATTTAAGCATATCTTTAATGAGATGAATATTCGAACACACATTCCACATTTTCTGTATTAGGTGTTTTAATAAAAAAAAGAAACTTGCAAAATGAAGCATTGCAATCCAACATATAGTTATCAAAAGAGTTTTCTTGCAACTTCCCATCTTAATAAACCATAGTCTACAATATTAATGTTACACAACTTTCTATCCTAGAAAACTGCAATATTAATGTTACACAAAATAAAAGAGAACAAATCGGGGAATGTATGAAGTAAAATTTCATATTCAATATAAATTACAGAGCCGAAGGACGGAATGCCCATATCGCCCAAATCTCTTCATCAACAAGAAAACTTGACTGCTACAAATTATTCATCCAACATAGCACAAGCATATGCTCTCTGGGAAAGAATTTGAAATATATACACCAAATATTATATAAAAGAGTTTAATAGACTATGCAAGAATGAGTGGTTTTGAGCCCAAAACTTGCTACAAATGTATATCTATATATACATAGAGTATAACCTAAAAAATGAATTAAAAACTGGCAGCCGTGAAGCTCACGAACAGTGAGATACTTCCTTGAAGTCCTTCTCCATCTGCTTTCCTAACACTTGCAAAAACGAGAAGAGCCCGCGTTCACTTTAGAAAATTCTATATGCAATGGCGAGACAATGCCCCAGAAAGCTCATCCTCGCTAAATAAGACTCTATCCGTAGCAATGGTCGACCTCAAGGAAATAATATGCTCTACATCAACACTAGATGGCCTGTCACCATCCAGAAAGAGCATTCTGCTTAATTTTGTGAGGTCCTTGTCATTCAAGAGAAGATTATGATGCTTCCTTGCGCAATTTCGATTCCATTGGTGTTGCAAACCATCCAGACTGACTATCACTTCTGGAAAAAAATATCTTAGGACATTAATTTAGAAATAGTGAATGATTAGGTCACTACCCATGATCCAGGGTTTTAAAAGAAAAATGTGTTTCATTAGAAACTTTAATGTACAACGATAGAAGGGAAACCAAGTTTATTTAGAGAAATGCAAGAAACCTAGGAATTTATAGAACACAAACCTAGTTTATTTGTTTGCACAAAGGTAGGCTACAATCTGATGTTAGAGAATATATAGAGAGACATGATGTGGTAACTCTCCCTCGCCCAATCTACATCAGTGGATCAAATCCCACCTCCTATTCCCAATGCCTCACTTGCAAATCGAGTCATTGCCTTGAAAAAACTGCATCTTTAAGCGAAATCGAGTCACCACCGCCACCTCTGTTCAACCACTTCTTCCACCATATACACCATCGCCTCTCCCTCTACCATCGCCATCACTTCCACTGTTACCCTCAACAGAGGAACCATCAAGCTTGCTAACACATAGGGCCTTGGTTATTCCACCATTTTCATGCTTGACCGTGTATTTGGCGGCCTATTCTCAGCCAACCCTGTAAATCAGACCATGAAAAAGCCACAAAGCACGAAATATCAGTGAAGGCATGAATAGCAGCTGGAAGATCTCAGTGAAGGCTTGAACAGTAGCGGGCGATTTGGTCTACAGAGTGCAAAAGATGTCCAAGGCCATCGATTATCGATTTAGGAGTACTTCTTGAACACGCTTCTTTAACTTGTGCACAAAACTTGAATAACACACCACAAAGAACCGCGCACTGAAACTCGAATAACACACCAGAAAGAACCGTGCATGAAACTTGCATAACACACCATAAATAACTACGCAATAGCATAAGAAATGACCTCCAAGGAAGCAACGTGGCATAATAGTGAAGTGACGTGGCATAATTCGATTGGTTGCATGAACGAAGAATCTACTACAGTGCAGAGGATTGTTTTTCGTTGAATGAACACCTACGGCAAAAATATAAACAAAACTCTTTATAACTGGAACGCTTGATATACTGAGGATAAAAGGGCTAGCGTGAGAATATCCAAGAGATCATTTAAGTCCAATTATCTCCATAGTTATCATAATATAATTTTATAAAAAAAAAATTATAAAATTTTACTGACACGTTGTCCAAAAACATTTAGCACGTGAACTGGAGTGAGAAAGTGTGGATATTTTGTGGAGTGGAGATTCAATTTATAAGGTTTGTAATAGGAAATGTGGGGTTCGGTTGCACATGGCCTAGCAGTTTCATCGTCAATCTCATGCTTATTTCAACTAGTCGTCCCTGTCGAAGTTGCATGTTAGATCTTTTATCGGATGCTCGATTTGATGTGCTGGGAGGGTAGATCATCGTTGATCTGGCCCGATTTCCACCATCTAATTTGACGGTAGTCTACTTTTCCCTTCTCTTATCCTTCCTACTTCTTCATCTGATTTTGCACCGCTCAAATAAAACTTTCCAACTCGCACTCTTGAAGTTGGGACATTGGCCCTTGAAGCTTAGCTTTACTTAAGAAGCATAATCTTGGTCTATTGACTAGACCCTTGAAGCTCCTATGAAGTGAAGTTACCAAAGCTTTAATTGTGTCATGCAGAGTTTCTTAAAGCTTTCATCTTTCAAGGGATGGTTACTTAGTAAAATTAGTGTTTAAATAAGTGGATCAAAAGTTCCAAAGATGTTTGGTGTTAGTAGCCTAAGTGGAACCCTGATATTTATTTTTATAATTATAAGAAGTGTCAGATCAGGGAAATTGAATGAAAGTTGGTTTCCTAATAATTCTTTAACGACAATTTATTTTGATTAGTACAAATAGTTACTAAGTAAATTTCATGTTTTAAAAATAACACAAAATTGTAAATTACTTAGTAACATTTTCTATTGATACCAAGGTTATCGTGTCATTGAATGAATCCCGAGTCCGATCTGAACACCCTAGATGTCATATCAAAATAAAGTTCACAAATTACTTAGTAACATTTTCTATTGATACCAAGGTTATCGTGTCATTGAATGAATCCCGAGTCCGATCTGAACACCCTAGATATCATATCAAAATAAAGTTCACTAACTAATCTTTTAAGTTGAATGCACAGTTATTACTAACAAATCTTTTAAGTTGAATGCACAGTTATTACTGTAATAATAATAAAAAAATTGCGACGTTGAAAATTTAATAGAATAGAATATACTACACATTATATTGAATAATTTCTTATAAAAAATACCCATAGCATTAAAGGTTTTGTCATGTGAAAACACCATATTTTTTGGCAAACAATTTTAAAAACCCATAACTTATTTCTATATATATTCTATAAAAAGCTAGTTCGTAGCATGTATGTATGTTAACAATGGAAAATATTATCCATTGTATTGTTAACTTTTTATTCAAATTACAATATTATGAAGCTACCTTTTATCCAAATTGTTGATTAATAATTTTGAATCCCATTTTGTAATTCAAAACTATCAATAACATATAAATGTTTAAACATGTTTTATGAACTAATATATATAAATTTTTATAGTACATGAATAATGTATAAACATATATTTGTCTTTTTATTAGTATATATATTTACAATTAATAACAATATATGAATATACGTTTTTTCTTTTGACTTAACATTAATACATACAAACTTTTAAGGTTACATATATACACATTTTTTTTACTTAGTATTAATATAAAGCTCAGAATGGGAGTTGGAAAAGAATCAAATACACAGGCTGAAATCTTGGCTTTATGGGGATTGATATGGTGTGCAAAGTTTTTTGATATTCTTGACATTCAAATAGTTGGGGATTCTAAATGCATCATTGGTTGTGTTAATGGCATTTCATCTCTTCAATCAATTGCTCTTGATCACTGGAAAAATCAAAAGTTGAGCTTGATTTCTACTTTCAATAGTATATCATTCAACCATATTCACAGAGAATTCAATGGGGAAGCGAACCGACGTGGAATTATCTTTTTTGAAAAATGTTGCAATGGAAACATTACTGAATTTGGACGTATATCATGCTTCTAACTCAGCTTATATACTTGTATTTGTGACAGCCCTGTCTAGTTTTGATTGTTTTTTTAATAATTAGTTTTTTTTGTGAGGGATGGTGAAAGATATAGCTAAAGGAAGTGAAAGGATTATGTATAGTCATAATAGTCAAGAATGTCCATTGGATATGTGGTCATAATATGTTTTGAAAGAATAGTGTCTGAAGGTATCTATTGATGAATAATCTTCAAAGAATGATGTAACAACTTTGATTCCATGAATAACAAGTTGTTATTTTTTAATGTGTGAATTTTTTCTTAAAGAAATTACACAAACAATATATATGTATCTATATGTAGTCATTTTATTTTTATTAACATATCTAATTTTAGTTAATATAATATATAAAAATATTACTTATTGGTTTTGCAAAATATATTTTTAACATATACTTTATATATATAGAGAGATTATATGGTAAAATTATATACATTTTTATAGTGTTTTAATTCAAATTATTCATCAATAATTTTAAATGCTATTCCATTTTACTATCTTATAATTTAAAATTATAATGTATTATTGAAAGTAATAATATATAAATATTTAAAACATTTTTATGAATTAATCGTAAAAAAAAATTCCCTTTTAACTTAATAATAATATCTTTAAATTTTTATAATACATTGACAATGTATAAAAATAAGTTTGTCATTTTATTAAAATAAATTTGTCATTTTATTAGCATATATATATTTTAATTAATAATAATATATAAATATAAATTTTCTTATTATACAATTTTTTTTTGAACTTAACACTAATTTATAATTTTTTTGTAGTTACAAAAACAATATATATATAAAATATGTTTTTTTTATATTCCCGGAATCCTGAGGCCGAGATATAGTAACCGTTAGTCAAATCTTATTGACTTGTAATAATTTGTGTCTTGATAGGACATAAATCCCTTGTGTATGATGTACGGTGTACTGCTAATTCATGCCAAACAATTAAAAATTGTAAATCTTGAAACCATCAGTTACATATTGAATTTTAATCTCTGTGCCACCAAAAAGCAATGTTTGCTTCTCGTTGTTTTAACTCATCATTTAAAACATTATCTCCTGGGCTAGAGGCATTTCACCTCTCAATGTTCTACTACTCACTCACTAGATGGAAGCGGCTCGAAAGCTAATCCTTGAATTTGAGCATACACATTTCGCTCATATCTTTAGAGAGGTAAATACGGAGGCTGATATGCTCTCCAAGCGGGCTCTTAACTCTTAGGTGGGGGTCATCATGTGGCAGGAATCGTGGGAGGATATTTTCTTTACCCATGGTTCTTATCATTTACATTGGACATGATACTTATAGTTTACTATTTACATACTCATTTTGATTTCATTTCAATTTTATGCGGCACCGATATTTCTATATGACTAATATTACTATGTGCAGATCCTTAATTTGCATAGGTTCCAACTCCTTGTTGTGCGTTCTATCTACACAAACATTTTGCGGCTTATATATCTCAGCCTCCTTCAGTAGCTGTCTGTATTTTTTGAAATCGGATGTATTATTGTTATTAAAAAAACTTAGCTATATGCTGTTGTGATTTGCTTTGAATGACCGTGACACTTCTGTCGTCAGTGACTTTGAATGGGCTATGGTAATTTCGGCCAGCTGAACATGGGACTTTTTTATATTATGTTTTTTACATATTAGTTTTTCCCTAGTCTTTCTGACTATTTGACAGTGATTGTTTGCCTATGTACAGAATGACAGTTGGATATATTTACTATTCCGCATATTAATAGTAAGTTGAATTTCTCTATGGAAAAACTCATCACTTTATTTCTTTATGGGCGAATATGTTTTGGCAACTGTTTTCTTTATGGGTAAAGGTCATTGTGTAAAGTGAATGGACCGCCTCAATTTTGGCCGAGATTTCATGTCATAAAATATTTGTGTGATGGTTTATCACTAATTAAAAGCAATCATTATCATTATGCTAGGACAAATTTCATTATTTTGTAACTAATCAAATACTCTCTTTTAAAAAGTCTCAATTTGCGTTGGTTGTTGTTATATGGAATGTAATATAATAATTTGATTGTTTTTTAATAATAATTTGTTTGCTTTTTAATAATATATATTTTTGAATTTAGACATAATTTTAAAATTGATACTTTATTTGTTTATGAGTGGAGTTAGTAGTCAAATTTTTCTTTGAATTGTTTCAATGATTTATTATATTATTAATCAAACTTAAAATAATTTATCATTTATTAATTAAATATAAAAAATCAAATGAAAGATTAAATATTTTAGTATTTGATTGTCATCAATTTGGATAATAAGGGTTAAAAACTCTTTCTACATAAATATATTTTAATGATTAATTAGATTATTTATTAAACTTTAAAAATACATAAATATATTTTAATGATTAATTAGATTATTTATTAAACTTTAAAAATAAAATGAAAGCTTAAATATTTTAGCATTTGATTGCCATCCATTTAATCATGAAGTTTAAAAGAACTATTTTCATGTAAATATTTTATAAAGTTAAAAAAAATTCTTTCCATGTAAATATTTTCAAAATCTATATAAGATATGTAAACTTACTTACAACCATAGTTATTGAATAACAATGAATAAGATAAAAGAATTAAAAGTTGATAAAATTTAGTTATCACAATTATACTTACCAAAATCTAATGAATAGGGTAAAAGTTAAGAAGCTATAATATTTAGTTATGTGCTAGAATTAACTTCTATTACCTTTTTTTTATTTTTTCATATTTTATTAAAAAAAAATATTTTCTCATTGGGACCTTTGTTTAGAGTAGTGATTGATTTCTCATTCACATGTGCAAAAAATATTTATTAGAAGATCATGCAATTTCTTGTAGCAAATTATAGAAATTGAGAAAAAACCAAACTAAATGAAATAAATTCTTCAACATGTATGTATAAGATGTAGGAACACTAGCCAAAAAAAAAAAATGTAACGCATTTAAAGAACATTTGATTTTATTACACAAAGAATAAGAGAGTATAGTAGCACCTTAGTACTGGTTGTGGATAGTAGGGGACCTCTGCAGCTGATAGGGGGGGGTGCTTATAAGTTATTTGTGCCCAAATGTCCAACTAAGTGATTAGATGGTTGATTCCACAATGGTGAAAGAAGGATAAAATGATGTCTCTCTCTCTTGCTTTTTGGTGGAATTTCGACAACATAACAATATTGTGGATGTATGATATCTGTAAATGGTGGCCATGAGTGCTAAATTTATAGAAAATATGGTGGACACAATTGAGATCTAGTTCGAATGTGAATACTCCCTATTTCATTGATGATTTAGAAGGGAATTTAGGGTTTGGAAGACCAAATAATTAAGGTTAGGTTTGTCCACTTTCAACGACAACTTCCTCTTGAGAAGTGTCCAATCATAACTCATAACCGGGTGAAAACGCGAAGGTGGGAAACAATTTCGTGACAATTTGCTTTTTTTTTGTTCTAATTTCTGTTTTCTCGCCCGAGACAAAAGTCAACAAATTTTCTCGGGCGAGAGTTTTACTACTTCTCGGGCGAGACATTAACCACGGTTAGATTTCTCTCGTCCGTGATTTTTTCCATAGTTAGAGAATTTCTCGTTCAAGAGGTTTTAGTTTCTCGTTCGAGAGTATACTCTTTTTTTGTCGAACTCTCGGACAGATTTATCGGTTGAGAGTTTTGATTCCTTTTAACGTCTCGATCGAGACATGTTTAACTATATAAACACAATAATATTTCCCCGCCACACGCATTGCCATTTTCAACGTTGTTGTTGTTGTTGTTTGTTTTCGCTCAAACCGACACTGTGCTGAAGCAGCGAAGGGAAGGAAGCCCACTGCAACTCTGTTTTCTGAAACATCGAAGGGAAGCGAAGACCACCCACGTCAACGAAGTGAATGGCCACGAGAAGAGGACCGCCACCGCCAGTTTTATCCAGTCGACCAGACGACCATACCATCAGACGACCGCACACGCGTATGTTTCTCTTTTTCCACGGGCATCTCTGTAAAACCCAACCGAATTCAATTTCAAATTTGGCTACCGTTCCTTGGAACTATTCTAATTTCGATCAATTCGCCCTTAGGGTTAGGGTTAGAGGTCGAATTCCTCTTGTGATTGGACCAACGGTATATTTGGACCCTCTTCCAACTAGAAGCACATTGAGTGTATTCAATAGCCAAGATAACTTCCCTCACTGGGTCGGGGATTTCTACTTCATTGAGAAACCTTAAGTGCAAACAAAGAATCCATGTCAATGTGGCCCTAGTGTGTTGGGAGATTTCACTATTTTGAAACCATTTTGAGAATTATATAAGGCCTCTACCTTGATAAACCCGCATCCTGAGGTTCACCATTGTCGAATCCGACATCAATAGAGTGTGAAATTGCATTGCTGAATTCGAAATACTTCTTCATTTGCTGCTACATAATTGAATAAAGTTGCAGAATACTTCCTACCTGCTCCAAAGTACTTCAGAGTGCTGCTACCAACCACATCTTACTAGCGTTCGACTTCTTTGCACTCCATCAACACTCTTCTTCAGTTAACTCAAGTTTTCCATTCACTTTCTCCTTGAATATTGACCACAATTCATCATTTTTAAGATGTTTTTAGTTAGAAAACCCTGGCTATCATCTCCTTTAATGCCTTGTTCATTCCGCTCTGTTGTATCAATTTTTACTACAATCCCCTACATTTTTTACAACCCCACTCCCTGCAACCATATATCGTATTATCCAAGGTCGGCCAATATTTTTAGCTGGGGACCGAGTGATGTTCACATTAAAAGTGAGATAAGTATAATGGGTTAATGCAAATGGATTAATGTAGATGTGAATGATGACAAATTAATAAGGGAGCTAAAGACAGGATTGAGATGAGGGAAGATAATGCACATGTTTATCATTCTTATTTTCCTTGCACTATATAGGTATTTTATTTTGACCAAAAAGGACTCTTAGCTCACCAAGTACTAGTCTTTTAAAATGGTAATTCTCTTGGATATCATATATCAATTTCATATCTTAAAATGACTCAGCACTGCTTTGTAGGATTTTATACAATAGGTATGGCATTGATAGTCAATGCTACATTTTCAACCCAAAATGTTGTCATAGTTGCTCCATTCCATGCTTTATAGGGAGGTGTATGGAGAAGAATATTAGATGATACATGTAGTAGCACTCAGGTTACTATGATTCAACAAAATCTTCATAAATTATGAAGTTGTTCGGTAGTGAAATTGATACTAATAGCCTGCACCAAGTGGAAGGTTCAATAAGAAAATATAAGAGATTGTATCAAGCTCTTGATTGTCAATCATCAAAGAATGACATAGAATCAACTTCCCAAAGTATTTCCCACAGTGAAATGTATTATGGCCATATTAGCTCACTCTCACATCAAACCATAGAAAACTATCATTCATACTGAAGGTTGGTTTGAGGTGGAGAGAAACATAGATAGTACCATGTTTCTAATGGTCCAATAGAAATGAGTAAGCCTTAGAAAGCTTCAACATCAAAAGGACACAACTTCCCAAACTACCCAAAACACCAATAAATGAAAGTCTCGTACATTCTTTGCAATGTAAGGGAAAGAGGAGGGAAAGAATGTTCAGATATTCAATAGTCCAACATAGAAATCATTTAGTCCAAATCAAGTCGAAAATAACTTTCAAACCTAAAAAGAAAGCTCACATGTGTTTGCCAAAAATGAGTAATTTAACCTTGATAAAATTTATTTATATTGAACTCTAAATTCTTTGTTTCTCTATTCGTTCCCATTCTTCAATATTTAATTATTCTTATTTTCCTTGCACTATATAGGTATTTTATTTTGACTAGAAAGGACTCTTAGCTCACCAAGTACTAATCTTTTAAAATGTTAATTCTTTTGGATATCATATATCAATTTCATATCTTAAAATGACTCAGCACTGCTTTGTAGGATTTTATACAATAGGTATGGCATCGATAGTCAATGCTACATTTTCAACCCAAAATGTTTTCATAGTTGCTCCATTCCATACTTGTAATGTCCCCCATTTTGACCCTTGTGATATTTTGGGCGATAATGTAAATAATGTATGCATATTATGTATGATTCCTAGCATGGAGCTCAAGGCCAAGGCCTTACTAGTGAACAATCGATCTAGAAGAGGCAAGTATTTGAAATTATGCTACCCATGTGCTAGTGAACCATGGGAATTGTAAATATGCATTTTAATATAAAATCCCACAACTAGCTATGCAATGCAACAAGAGATGGGGGCATGATTTTACAAGGAATTGGGAGGGAAAACATTAAAACCCTTGAGCCAACCAAGTCAAGCCAAGTGTCAATGAGAGAACCCATCAAACCCTCAACTACCCATGTTGACTTTTGTACCCAATCATTGATTTCTCCCAAGAGTTGGTTGAGGTAGTTAATGCCTTGGGGAATGAGAGGTATGGCTGTCCAAATTCGAGCATGGGCAAGCCACCCTACATGGGAAATCGCGTTTTGCTTCTTGGGAAAGAAATGAACCATGATTTTCTCTCCCAAGCCATTATCCATCAACCAGTCTTCCTCCCTCACGAGCTTAGAGCTACCTGGGTGCTTTGCAGCCACGTTTTTCTGGTTATCCTTGTTTTCTCAGCCGGGAGAAGGGCGTTTTTGTGTTGTCTACTAGTGGGGAAGAAGAGGAATTGACTCGGGGTTCCATAGAGGTTTTTTTGGGCCGTTGAATTCCTAATTAGCTGGGGAAGAATTTGTTTTCCCCTGTGATTGTTTTACCCATCCCTTGATCCATTTTTTACTGGAAACGATTAGGGAAAACCCTTGGCCAACCTGTTGGTAAATCCATTGCTTTGGCTTGAACTTGAGTGTAAGCGTCCAGGGTTCAAATGTAGCCTGATAAACCCAGCTGTGGACTGGCTTGGCTCAGATGAGATGATCAATTGGCTATGTATGAGCTGAATGTTCCCTTTCCTTGTGAGAAATCATGCCCAGCTCGAGGGTGGCCTTCGGACGGACTCAGTATAAGCTATCGAAGAGCCTATGGTTGGGTGGAACGTTTCAGCAACATAGCTAGTTGCTTGGGACAATTGCACAATGAATATAAGTGTTTTTTGTCTATGTATTTACTTCTGCAGTGTTTAATTTGTAGTTTATTTTGATATGTTGGATGAGCACGTATGGTGTGTGTATGATGTTTTGACTCTGCTGTGCATACTTGCTTGATCGCATATGCACACTCTTGTTTTATTCATATGATTCAAATTAGTGGGCTGAGTATTATGAAATGCCCAGATTTTAGTGCCATGTTCCCTTCCTTGCATTGGGTCAGCAGGTGGGTACATTACAATACTTTATAGGGAGGTGTATGGAGAAGAATATTAGATGATACATGTAGTAGCACTCAAGTTACTATGATTCAACAAAATCTTCATAAATTATGAAGTTGTTTGGTAGTGAAATTGAAACTAATAGCTTGCACCAAGTGGAAGGTTCAATTAGAAAAAATAAGAGAATGTATCAAGCTCTTGATTTTCAATCATCAAAGAATGACATAGAATCAACTTCCCAAAGTATTTCCCACAGTGAAATATATTATGGCCATATTAGCTCACTCTCACATCAAACCATAGAAAAATATCATACATACTGAAGGTTGGATTGAGGTGGAGAGAAACATAGATAGTACCATGTTTCTAATGGTCCAATAGAAATGAGTAAGCCTTAGAAAGCTTCAACATCAAAAGGACACAACTTCCCAAGCTACCCAAAACACCAAGAAATGAATGTCTTGTACATTCTTTGTAATGTAAGGGAAAGAGGAGGGAAAGAATGTTCAGATATTCAATAGTCCAACCTAAAAATCATTTAGTCCAAATCAAGTTGAAAATAAGTTTCAAACCTAAAAAGAAATCTCACATGTGTTTTCCAAAAATGAGTAATTTAACCTTGATAAAATTTATTTATATTGAACTCTAAATTCTTTGTTTCTCTATTCGTTCCCATTCTTCAATATTCAATTATTCTTATTTTCCTTGCACTATATAGTTATTTTATTTTGACCAGAAAGGACTTTTAGCTCACCGAGTACTAATCTTTGAAAATGTTAATTCTATTGGATATCATATATCAAATTCATATCTTAAAATGACTCAGCACTGCTTTGTAGGATTTTATACAATAGGTATGGCATCGATAGTCAATGCTACATTTTCAACCCAAAATGTTGTCATAGTTGCTCCATTCCATACTTTATAGGGAGGTGTATGGAGAAGAATATTAGATGATACATGTAGTAGCAATTAGGTTACTATGATTCAACAAAATCTTCATAAATTATGAAGTTGTTTGGTAGTGAAATTGAAACTAATAGCCTGCACCAAGTGGAAGGTTAAATTAGAAAAAATAAGAGAATGTATCAAGCTCTTGATTTTCAATCATCAAAGAATGACATAGAATCAACTTCCCAAAGTATTTCCCACAGTGAAATATATTATGGCCATATTAGCTCACTCTCACATCAAACCATAGAAAAATATTATTCGTACTGAAGGTTGGATTGTGGTGGAGAGAAACATAGATAGTACCATGTTTCTAATGGTCCAATAGAAATGAGTAAGCCTTAGAAAGCTTCAACATCAAAAGGACACAACTTCCCAAGCTACCCAAAACACCAAGAAATGAATGTCTCGTACATTCTTTGCAATGTAATGGAAAGAGGAGGGAAAGAATGTTCAAATATTCAATAGTCCAACCTAGAAATCATTTAGTCCAAATCAAGTCGAAAATAAGTTTCAAACCTAAAAAGAAAGATCACATGTATTTTCCAAAAATGAGTAATTTAGCCTTGATAAAATTTATTTATATTGAACTCTAAATTCTTTGTTTCTCTATTCGTTCCCATTCTTCAATATTTAATTATTCCTTTCCTTATAGGTCTCTATGATTTCTTCTCATCTGACTACTCACAATACTCCTTATTTGCAATCTATAAATTAAGCTTTATACCCTCAATCACTAAAATATGTGTTCAAGATTATCCACCAGGATAATACAAACTCTAATCGATCAAATCGCTTCGGAATTCTAAACCAAATTGTAATAATTAGGCTCCAAGGTTGTTAGGTTTCAAATATTTAACTAGGAAGATCACCAAATTCTAAATATCTCACTTGAATAACACCCAAAATGTGGGTCTTCGTGATTACAACCAAAGATAACTTGAACTAGTAATAATGATGACATAAATTGGATTTTAACATTTAATATAAATGGCCATAAACCATAAAATATTTCACTTAGAAATGAACCACATTTGTATGAATACACACAAGTAGTAGTAGTACCCCGTATTGGAATATATTTCCATTAAAGCTATATCATTACAATGCATTTTATAATGTTAAATTTGATCATTGAACACTGAATTTAGTTTAACTTTTTCAAAATCCATATTATACCTTTATTTTCCACCTTAGGTTCATTGGAGACCCCACTTCATTGCCTATATGAGACACTTACCGTTACACCTTTCTCTAGCCTCAATTTTCACACTTTTTTTTCTAGCATCACCTCTATGCGATTCTAGGGGGGCGATGGTCAGTCTACCATCCCTCCCTGTACACTTGCAAGGGAGTGACACCATCACTCCCTACATGCCTTGAGTGTTGATGTATATGTAACTTCGGAATGTATTTCATATATGTATATTGTACTCCTATAGAGATGGTATTATTCCTCTATACGGAAGTGTTTGTATTCCTATAGAGATGTTATTATTCCTCTATACGGAAGTATGCCTTGGGTTTGTAGAGTTGTATGAAATTCCTAGAGTTCTAGTTGTTTCGAAAACCTATGCAGTTGATTCCAGAAATTCTACCATAAAATAGATCTCTTCCCATCTTTAATATTCTAGAAGCAGTGTTCTTGGATGATATCGCTATTTTTGGAAGAACTATTCCAAATTATGGATCCTTTCCTTTCACCCTCCATTCATATGAGTTCTGAGTCTTGTATTCCGAGGGGTACTTGATCTTCTAGAGCTTTCTGCATCGTTCATTTTTGCTCACCTTTTTAGGTATACTTAGAAATTGACAATTGATTTTTAGTATCTCTACCTCTTTCTTTGCACAAGAATACTTAGTCTTGATCACTTCATTTCTAGTATTAGAATCTATTTCTTATAGGTTTAGACATTTGATCCTCTCGAGTCCATTGGCATTAGAACATCATATTATATATATGCAATATAACACTTTTGATTATAGAAGATTTCTAAGAGATTAGTTGTTTGAAAGTCATTTCCAGATTTCCTTTTCTTGCATTTTGTAGTTTGCTTTAGTAGCTTAGTCAACTTCTACCAGAATAAGACATCAAAGATCAAGATCTAACAGGGGAGATATGATCTTGTGGTCCAATTCTAAGCTAATCCTATGGTGTTAGTTTACCTCGTTGTTTGATTTGGTTTTATTGCATTTTGAAGTGTGCTTGCTAGCATTAATTTAGGCTAGAATAGGTTCTAATCTTGCATTTCATGTGCCTACATCTCTAAGTTTATGATTAACCTGGTTGATTTCTCATTTTGTCTTAACAAGGACACATGGATTGTCCGGAGACATCTACCATCAGTGCTAGACGAAGACATGTGATGCAGTCAGGTATATTCGATTGTTAATCTGAAATATATTTATCTTGTTTGACACGTTTTGACATGTTTATTAATCTGTGGAAAATTCTTATCATGCACAGCTTCACAACTTCAGGGTGAAGCAAACTTGACTTCTATGCAACAACACTCTGTGAGGTCATCGTTAGGTAAATTCAATTGTTATTCAATTTATGCTCAAGTCTATATAATCATAAATATTTTTTTACACAACTTTCTAAGATCTTGTTGTGCACAGGTGGTGTCTCTCACAATGACAGACGTCTGTTTGAGGGGTCTATAGGTGTCGGTGGACAATCTCAAAGGACATGCTTAGTGTCTTATATGCCATCGCCAGGTAGAGATTGTTTACATACATTTTGACTAGAATTATTGTTTGACATGTTTTTTAATATGTGGAAAATTCTTGTCATCCACAGCTTCAGGGTGAAGCAAACTTGACTTCTATGCAACAACACTCCGTGAGGTCATCGTCAGGTAAATTCAATTATTATTCAATTTATGTTGAAGTCTATATAAACATAAATATTTTTTTACACATCTTTCTAAGATCTTGTTGTGCACAGGTGGTGTTTCTCACAATGAAAGACGTCTGTCTGAGGGGTCTACAGGTGCAGGTGGAAAAACTCAGAGGACACCTTTAGTGTCTTATACGCCATTGTCAGGTAGAGATTGTTTACATACATTCTGACTAGAATTCTTGTTTGAAATGTTTATTAATTTGTGGAAAATTCTTATCAGGCACAAGTTCACAGCTTCAGGGTGAAGCAATCTTGGCTAGTATGCAGCTTCACTCCCTGAGGTCATCGTCAGGTAAATTCAATTGTCATTCATTTCACGCTTAAGTCTATATAAACATAAAACTTCTTTTACATAGATCTTTCTAAGACCCCGGTGCCTGCTGTAGCTAAGTGCTTGCTGTATTCGCCAAAGTAAAGTGCCTGTCTTCATGCATTATATACGTGCATTAAGCTATAAAATATAGAATGAATAATGAGTGTTTACAGCCAAGTGGTACAGTAAAACAAACGATGCTGGCTGATACTCGATGAGGGAGGTTACTCGATGATGCATGAGGTTCGATGATAACGCTCAATGGCCAGTAGAAGATCCAAGTATTTATCCCCAGCCAGCATGGAGGTTGGTTACAATTCCCGCATAGCCGATACCGGGGTATCTTGTTGTGCACAGGTGGTGGCTCTCAAAATGATAGACGTTTGTCTGAGGGTGGGTCTACAGGGGCCGTTGGACAACCACAGATGGCACCCTTAGTGTCTTATTCTTCAGATACGCCATCGCCAGGTAGAGATTGTTTACATAGATTTTGACTAGAATTTTTGTTTGACATGACTGTTTTATTTGTGAAAAATTACATGATTTTTCCTATAAACTTACATGTGATTGCCAATATTTGGTTTCCTACAGGGGCTTCTGGACATTCTAACAATAATGATGGTTCAGAAAACTTTATTTCTATTTCTCACCATGTTCATGATAATGCAGAGGTTCCATCAGGTATTTAAAATGAACACATTTTATTTAAATGTTTATAATTTGATTGACAAATTATATATATAGTTTTTAATACTTGCACATGCATTTTACTTCTTACAGGGTTTGCTGCTGCTGATCCTAATCCACCTCCCCAGACATGGAGAGGTCATCGGGTGCATCAGTATGCTCGCAATGAAAGATATGATCCTCTTTACAGTCATCCTAGAGATGTTCCCGATTAGACTCCTTGGGAAGACAACATCGCTATGTTGACTATGGAAGAGATGAAGGAACATTCATCGAGATTGCAGGCAGAACTTGACACTTCAAATATCTCTTTTGGTTCTCAACAGTGTCTCCAGATTGTTTTGCACAATTTGAACAGTTTGATCGAGACATATCGTGGGGTTGGACCATCAACCCATATTTTTCATGACATGATGCATAGGAGGCGGTTATCAGTGATGGGTCGCCACAAGTTTCAAGAAATAAAAAAAGTTGTCACAAAAGAAATGGTCTTTTCATGTTTTGACTTCCGACCTGAAGACAAAAAACGTCTAAAGATCGCAAGATTCAATGATCCACTGATTGCACCCCATATTTATTCCAGGTTCCTGTGTGCATATGGGAAGTTCCCTAATAATGACAAGGTTCCTCAGTATTTTGTTAATATGTTGATTGCAGAGTTTCGGTTTCACATGGACCCCGACTATACAGATACGGGATCCAGTTTCTATGGTTCTAGCAAAGGTTGTACATATGAATGACCTGATGCACAATGAGATGTTCAGTATAGGTGTCCAATGCCTTGGTTAGTACAGCCACATCCTAGAGTCATTTTTTTTCCAGAGGAGTTGAAAATGACATCCCAAATAACAAGAGGGGTGAGGGAAGAGATAAAGAGCGTGTTGGGGCTACATTGGCAGGGGTGGAAATTGGCATAAATACTTTGTCATCTTCAACCAGTATGGATGAAATCCCATTTAATGATTATTTTGATGATCGCTTGAGTAGCATGACTCGATTAGAGCTTCAGCAGTATGCAATGTATTGTAGAGATAATTATAAGAGAGTCATCACTGGACAAAATCAAAACAGAGGCATGGTACGTAAGTATGCAATAACACTTTTCAATTTATTATATGAAATCTAATTTTATTATTCTCCAAATCTAATGTCTATAAATTATATGGAGTTTATGCAGTATACCAGATTCATGAATGATGACAACTTTGATGATATGGATTTTATTGATCGGTCAGAAACAGAGGCTAGTGGCATGAATACGCATGTTGAGGAAATTGTAGTTTCTCAATTTCCACAAGGGACACAGGAATGGATATTCCTGTTTCATGTCTTCTAATCATTAGTCTTAGCTTTAGCTTAAAAGGTTTACCTCGTGGTTTTATGGGTATTCCGTGTTATATAAATAATACTGAATTTATATTCATGGTATTCTAGGTATTCTGTGCATTTGTTACTGTTAAAAATGGTTGTTCGTGCCCAGATTCTGAGATTAGGGTTTTTTCATGCCTAGAAGACTAGCCAAAATAGCTCTCAATGTGCACATAAATCAGAATTAAGAGGTTTATTACTGTTACGATCCATAAAACTATCCAAAACAAGCTTAGAACTTCCCAAAATTAATGTAACTGCTTGTTTGATGGCTGGTATATGTCTGTAGGCATTTCCATCCATGCAGAGACGTGTTATTTGAATGGTGTACACATTACTTAACTACTAACAACACTAAATTTAAGATTGATATCATATACCTTGCCCAAAATGAGAAATTGTAGTTCAGGGTATGAGGAAGGTACTATCACAAGCAAAAGGTGTCACAAATATGCCCTACATGTTGCCTGTAGCTGCTACCCAAAATACCCATGGATATATGTTTGTGCAAGGTGTTGAAGAAGAGATATTCCCTCATAGAGTCACCAAGAATGATCCATACCTTTTCCTATCATAAATCCCTTAAATCGTAACAGATCTCATCACAATGTAGTGGATCATGTAAATCATGAATTGTAGGAACAGTGGAAATAAATACTGGTGGACAACTTTACACTATGACCTCATTAGTGAACCAATGCCCCGTTGGCCACCGGTTCTAAACAATGAGTGTAATATCTCCTACTATATCTATAATTAGAATACAATGGTGAGCTCAATAAGATATGAAAAATTATCTCGTGGTGTCGATTCAAAAAACTTTGTGATGAAATTCCATTCTTAAGCCCGTTCATTCATGTAGTATCATGACAAGTGACATTTTTGGGAAGTATTGCTGATGTATGGAACATTACATGATTCATGCTCAAGATAGTTAATATCAGATGTTATGCTTTAGTGTCTAAAGACTTTCCCCAGGCATCCTTGTGATCCCCAATGTGCCTCCTCCTAGATGTGAAGCTCAGTTAACTAAATGGACATATTCTATCTTCACAGCGTAATGTAGCTCATGGCATATGTTAATTGCCTTGGTTTTAGGGCATAACCCTAGTTGCAGGAAATGTGTTGTATAGGGTTGTACCATGCGTGTTTCTATACCAAAGCGTTGAAATGTGTGTGGTACAACCCTAAAACGTGTTTCTGGGCTATACCAGTGTTCATATGACGTGTTTCAAAAAAGGTTTAACTGATTGTTTACTCTGTTTTTCATTGTGTTTGACCTAAAATGCTGGCAATTAATGGTAATGTTTAAAAGTTGACATTTCCTTTATCGTTTTTATTTAACCTTTTAATGGAAATTTTAAAAATTTAAGTAAAAGGATAGAAAAAGGAAAGATAGAGGAAATGCCAACTTTTTAACATTACCATTAATTGTTTCAAGATGTTTGATAGTAGTTCCAACCTCATGGGACTTCATATGGAGAAAGTAGATTTTCATATCCCATTCAAAACTCAGTAAACTTAGCATTTTTGACGATTTCAGGATTGGCAGGATTGCAGCATTTTCATTGGATTCTATCATGTATGAGGGTATGGGATTGGCCTTTAATCAAGAGCACCAAGCCCTTTATGCCCCTCATTGTTGATGGTGCTGATTGTTGAACTCCTTTGCCATTCCCTTGGAAAAATATACCCTCCACTCAAGCTAAAGTCATTGATTAGCCATGTTGAACTTTTTCTACCATATTTCAAGGCTTGGATTTGGCAGTTTCATCAAAATTGGATGGTGCTGACTAAATTTAATTGCAAATTGCAATAAGATGGAGCATAAATAGTGAGGGATAGAGTTTATGGCACTGGTATTCTCATTCTCATTAAAAATTCATTTATTTACCTTTACAGACTTCTTTCCCAAGTGCCACTCTCAGACTTGGCTTTTGCAATGCTTACAGTGTTTGGTTTGCAATTGTAAATTTTCAAGCTTAATTCAGGATACAATAAACTTTAAAATTTCTTTTATATAAATGTGCATATCTGAGAACTGTTATCAGCAATAATGCGGAAAATGAAAACTGTAGAGCAGTAGTAGATAGTGCACAAAATAGAGAATCACACAAAGACACAAGAAATTACCCTGGGGAAACCCAAAGTGGGAGAAAACTCCAGAAAACAATCTTTCTTATTTGCAAAGATGATAGAGCTAGAAGTACAATATAAACCCAGCTACATTGTCTTTCATTCAAAAGAGAAGATGTTGCTCAAGTCTAGCAGAATGCTAGCATACTTTCTTAGGAAGTGCCATGAACTAAAAATCTGATCATAAAATTATTTGCAGTAGTAGCAATAGAGAGAGTGAACATCAATAGATAATAGTCTTTCAAACAACAACTTAGAATGAGTAAAAACGATGTGAATAGAATAATAGCACTAAGTAGACTTTTCTTTTGGAGTTATCCTTGCATGACTTGGTTAACTCGAATTAGCTTCAATGACAACTCACACTTGCAACTTGAATTAGAAACTTACACTTGCAACTTGAATTAGCTTTAATGACAGCTCACAGTTGTCTTTGAACTTATCTTAGTAACTCGACTTGACTTTGATGATAACTCAAAAGGTCTTGTCCTTATTATCACATTTATGCTTAAAAGTTTTCATGATAAGTCTTCAGTTTAGTCAAATTTAGGCCTCCAAATGATGTTATAGCTGCTATAGGATGGTGATAGCAATTGCATACTTGGATTATGCTTGTGTTCCTTCAACAGTTTCATTATTACGTACAATCATGTGTCTTCTCTACTAGTGTAGATGTTTCCCTTGGACTACATATGAAGAACAACTAGCTGACTCTTCAAAGAACTTACCCAGAACTATGAAACAAAGCTCCTTTAACTGTTGGTCAATGAATATATAGCTTGTATCTTCTTTTGTGCTACTATTTCACTTTTCATTGGAATGCTCTCACATCTAGGTGAATTTATGCTTGCTATTATGAGTTTGATGGTCTGGAAATTCCATTATTTCATTATTGTTTGGTATAGTAAGACCTGTCTAAAAATGGTGTATCAACAGTTCTATAATGAGCACCCCATTTTCCCATTATCATTCTTCTCTAAATAGGCCTGAAATAATGATCCTTTTGTTAAGGGTTCATTTAATTACTACTTTTTCTATATGGATTGCATGATTGGAACATGAACGCTGTTGATTATCCATGTCTTATACAAGCTATCACAAAATGCTACCCAGAATTACCCCTTTAATCTTGAGTGTTCAGATTATCAAAATGTATTATTATAGATTCCAAGTTGTAATCATTTTAATGAGGGTGAAGAAATCATTTTTTTCAGTCCCAACGCACTTTAAATTTCGAATTTTGTGAGTACTTTTCCTTTTATTTATATAGGTTCCTTCAGTACACATTAGGGCTACCTATGAGTGAAAGATGATGATTGTTATAGCAGAGCCAACCTCTAGAAATATGTCTTCAAATAGGTATTTATCCCCACAGTTTACGTCTCCTATGATTGTTAGTACTAATTGCTTAATGAGATGTTTAACACCATCACAAAACAAAATCGCCTCCAGTATCAAAAATGAAGGAACTTAGTTTGTCCATGGAACCCTCCTTAGAGGGTGTGTACAGGATTATCCTACAGGATTATAGTTTGTCCCAAAACTTGTATACATATATATATATATATATATTAAATTTTCATTTTGACTTTGCAGCCCACAGAAAACCAGGAGCGATTGGTGTTCCGGTCTGAAGGTTGAGATCGATCTGCTCTACTTGTAAATCAATTATCACCATTTTTTGCGATAGTAAGAAATGACCAAGGGCATGACAATCATTTTTGGTTACTTGAACAATCATTTTTGTTGACTTGAACATAGTTTCCTTGTGATTGAGCTATTGGTGATCAAATTATTTGGTTATGGTAGGTATTGGAATATCACTTTTGTTTTTTTCAAGTATGGTTAGAAACTATGTGGTTACTCGCATATCTAATCATCTTATTCCTTCCTCTTGCAGCATCTCAAGTGAATCCTTGTCATCTGTCCTATTTCAAGTTTTGCGGTTGTTTTATGGTCTTGTGGAAGTTGTTATGCTATTTTTCACCCTGGATGATTATCAATGTCAGTTTTGATCTGCTTTGCCATGTGTCAATATCATCCTATTGCAGCAACAACTGAGGTTGATCAGCTTTCATAATGCTTTTATGTTTTGCTTGTTTATTAATGCTAAAGCACATCAATTGATTAGAATTTTGCTTGGTTGTTTTAGGACTGGGACAGGCAAGATCCATCTCAAATCGTCACTGAGATGTGTGGTTTTGCTACAATCCTTTCTGGCACATTTTTGCTGCATAAGACCAAATATCTCGGGGACAATTCATCTAGTGTAACATGTATTATTTTTTCCTTCATCTATTAACATTGTTACCTTTTGAAGCATTATGGTACTTATCGCAGTTTCATCTCATGCATTTATTTCATCCTCACATTTGCAATAGTGTAACTTGAATATATATTTGCACGTCTGTCACCATCGTTCTTGTCCCGCAGCTCAAAGCATTCTTCAGAGAATGGATGTACTGCTGAGGAGATTCCTCTTCGTCGCCAAGAATCTTTTCGGTAATGCTTTTTTGTTACAGATAATCAGCATGGAATTTTCATGTCATGCTTTTACAAGAGTGACCATAATGTAATTAGAGAATAGTGTTTGTTCTCAATCCCTCGTCTTTATTTCAACCAATTCTTCTTATTCTTTTCAGAGTGGGAGATTATGATAACTAGTTCAACAAGTTCAAAGTGGAAGAATTAATGCATAGTTGAGTTGTAAATGAAACTGTACAGATATGTCTATACTTGCTCCACATTCATCCACGAAATAAACTGAAATCCTTATAACGTTTTGTGGCACCATCTGATTCGCCACCATACATTATAAAAATGTGAAAATATGCAAGTCGATGATGGTTGATCTTCAGTCATATCCTTCTTATTATTAACTGAAGTAGATGCCCAGATGAATGCTTCTAATACATTTTCCATTTCTTTGTCATTACGCTTTTGAGAAGTCAAAGGTTGCGGCCTTCTTTACCCGCCAATAGTGGTGGTAATTTTGTTTTGAGAAGATAATGGAATGTAGCAGTGCTCATCCCAATCTTGTTCATGCTTCCATTGTTTTAGTCATGTATTTCAATTGCATTGCACTTAATATGGATGGAATTTTTTTGGTGCAAAAGTAAACATCAAGGTATAGTGTAAATTACTAAATTCCACATTTACGGTAACAATAGGATAATTTATAATGAAATTGCCAACCAAATTTATGGTAACAATAGGCTAATCCCTAATGAAATTGCCCACCGACAGGAGCCTTGGTTCAATGATGAAGTCAATGGAGTATTCAACCATCCACGAGGGTTCCATTTTCATTGTGGTCTGCCCCATCCAAATGGGAGGGTTTGACGATAAATTCGGTGGAGTATTTAGCCATCCATGAGGGTTCCATTTTCATTGTGCCCCATCGTAAAAGGAGCTTCATGCAAAGTGAGATATTCATCGGTTGTTGGCCATCATAGAGCTTTCGATAGATAAGTTGTCCATTTTAATGTTGTACATGAAGATGTGTTGATGCGGTTTGTTATGATGTCTCTAACTTGTGGTATAAGGATTTACCTATGCAGGTAGTATTGATTCATTATGGGATGTCATTTGGAGGACCCTAATGACAATGATGAGGATGAAGAGGAAGTTGCATGGGATATTCCTCTTGATTTTGACTCCACATCTGGAAAGGAAGAGGATGATCATGAACCTCATGATTTGCATGACATGCATCTCGAAGCTCCTGTTACCCCCCCAAATGCCCTAAGTAATAGAGTGGAGGCAGCATACACAACCACAGGTATTCCAGATCCTGTGTGCCAATCAAAGCTTTCAGATTATGGACTGCTAAAGAAGACAAAGATTAGCATATGCTTGAAGGATGGAAGATTGTTGGAGGTTGAAACTGTCAGAATCCAAAGTGGTTTGTAAAAGGTAGCTGCTACAACACTTGAACCTTACTGTTTTTATGCATATTTTCAGATCATGAAAGGAGTCATGACGTAATTTAAGAGAAGATTCCTGTTTGCAGAGGATCGTTGGGATAACATGTATTCCAGCAGTGTGTTATGGTTATTGTAGTTAGTTCAGCACTAGAAGTAGCTTAAACAACAAAGTTTCAAGTATATTTGGGAAAAAAAACATCAGCTACAGGATAGAACTGCCAATTTCTAGGGATGATGTGAGTAGCCAGCAAAAACAATACATTGAATGAGTCCCAATCAGCACTGAATTAGCTAGCAATTACAGCAGAATGGAGAGCCCCTAAACTATTCAGCTGCTACAACACTTCCTTTGTCAAAGAATTATTTTCTTTTCTAAAGTTTTGAAGGAATTTAGTCACAAACAATATAGCAAAAACCTTCAATATATTCTGCATGATTGGATAAACAGATAATATCTTGCAGCAGCAAAAGAAAGCATGAGTGTATTTAATTACTATTATTTACGTTAATAATTATTAATATAAATAATAGTCTTATGGTATACTACATAGTTCCTGTTAACCATTTTGAAATTTGTTTTATCTGTATCATACTCTAACCTAATAGAAATTGTTGAATTCATCTCCAATGAAGATAATGTGGAGGAATTGTCAGTTTCTCATGATCTCTGTGTAGGTGGTGACTGTTTCATGATGTTGAAACGTACAAATGCTAAACATTCGGTGATCCCATATGTAAGGGTATGAACATGTATACTCTCTGGCATGAATATTTCATGGATAAATTTTACCTTGATAATTTGTAATGTTATCCATTGCAACTGACCTTGATGAATCTATTGTAGGTTTTTGCAAGAGTTTCCCCTGAGCAGAAAGAACTCATATTGACAACTCTGGAGACAGTGGGAAGAATGAAATTGATGTGTGGTGATGGTACAAATGATGTCGATGCTCTCAAACAAGTAGGGAATGGTGACCTTTTTCTTTTGCATCAATAACTTTGGCATGCAAAATAGAGCTGATTGTTTTTTCACTGATGAAGCATTCAAAATTTTGAACAATTGCAGGCTCATGTTGGTGTATCCCTTTTAAATGCAATCCCACCTACCCAATCATCCCAAAACTCTACGTTGGTGCAATCATCAAATTCTAGGGGTAAAATAATAAATCCGGATTGAAGATTGAAGAGTGGAGCACCTGATTCTAGAAATGCCAATGCAACTGATGGAGGATAAACAAGAAATACATCCATTAATCAGCCAGTTTGAACTTTGGCATTTCCTGCTGGATCTCAAGCATCTCATGGTTCAACTAGCAATCGTTAACTTACTCCTGCTGAGAGACAAAGGCTAAAATTGAAAAAGATTATGGATGATTATATCACTATATTCAACAAGAACTGGCATTATCTGATATTCAGTCTCTAGATGAAACCTACACAAAAGCCATGTATGTTGAGTTGAAAGGGAAGGAAATGCAGACATTCTTGACCTTTTTTCTTTTGTCAAGTGGCCCTTGATCTGTGGCTTCAACCTCTATAACAAGAATGCCACTTCAACTGCTTAGTCAGATGTCCTGTTCTGTTGTTCAAGGCATCCTTTCACTATGTAAATGTTGTTGCTCATGTCTTGTTCAGTGCACCCTTTGGATTTCGTGGCAATCCTTATGTTATGGTGTTGACAACGATTTCTCTATGCAATAGTGCCTCTACAACCATTGATCTGTTTTGGCCTTGCTACAATGTGTTGTTTGGAGTATATTTATATTAATTCTTCCAAAATTTTGGATTTTTTTTGGGGATGTTCAAGCTAAGCCGACCTGTGTGTTTTTTCTACAAGGATTGAGTGATAGAACTTATCATTGACAATGGGATTAGAAGAATCTTATTTCAGCAAAGTTGGTCGACAACCTTCAATTGCCCATTATTGTGCAACCATACCCATACTACTTGGTATGGATCAAGAAGGTGGGATAGCCAACACTTGTTTCTCACAAATGTATCATTGCATTTGTATTTTGTAATCATCCCTTCCAAAATATAATTTATTGTGATGTTATTCCACTCAATTGTGGTAGTCTAATTCTTGGCACTCCTTGCTAGTATGATTTCTGGGCTCTCTTTGATGAGTATCACAATACCTTCAAGTTCCATAATGAGTATATAAATTCACTTATTCTACTTCCAATTCTTTAATTTTTGGTAGGCAAGCTGTCAAACAAGTAAATATGAACAGTTCAAGACTCTTTGTATCATTCGTGAAGATAAGGAAGACAATGCTAGTAAGCTCCCTCCTGCGATTATATCTATTTTTATACTCTGATGTTTTTGATAAACCAAGAGGGCTCTCTCCCATTCGGTCCATCCAACACTCCATCACTATTGTGCTAGAATCCTAGTTTCCTAATGCCCCCCTTATCAAACCGAAACCATTGAGAGTGCAAAGATAGAGTAGAACCATTGAGAGTGCAGAGGTAGAGTAACAAATCTAATAGTTGCTTGAGGAAGGAAAAATGCATCCTAGGAGCTCTTATCATGACTCTTTCACTCTCGTTGTGCCTACAAAAGAATATAATGTTGATCGTTATCCATTGATTATTAGGCATTGAAAAAAACAATAGTGAAGAACCACTACACCTTTCCCCAGATAGGTGATCTACTAGACCAGCTAAATGGTGCTACCAAGATCAATTTAACCTCAAGATATCACCAAGTTTCTATGGATTCTCAAGATGTATGAATATAGTTTTCAAGGTAAAGTTTGGACTTTATGAGTGGCTGATTATGCCTTTTGGCTTGACCAATGCATCCAACACTTTTCAGCTTATTGATGACATTTTTCGGCCACATATTGGTGGTGGCGTTGCATATCTTCATGATATTTTGGTAAACAGTAAGACTCAAGAGGATCACTTTTGACATGTACATACAATGTTGGATTTGCTTTTCCAGCACAAACTTTAGTAAGACTCGGGAGGATCAGTTATGACATGTACGTACAATGTTGGATTTGCTTTGCTAGCACAAACTTTAGGAAAGATGAAGACTTTTTTGGTTATCCATCATGTATTTATAGGATTCCTCGTCAATGAGGATGGAGCTTATTTGGATCCATCCAAAATCAAAATCATCAAGGAAGTTCATTTGCAATTATTCTTATATCATCCACCCTTTTCATTAGCTTCAAAATCATATGACTTTCACCTGGTGTCCAACAATTGTTTTATTGTATGGAAAGACACTATTTGCTATACTCCAATGCTTTCTCTGCTCAATTTACAACAACATTTTGAGCTTGAGACCGATGCCTCACAGTATGCTAAAGCAGGGCATTTTTAACTTCGGTTTCGATGAGCATTTAGAAAGACAAAATACCAAGGTGTAAACTTATCCCCTATTTGAAGATATTACACTGAGAGAGATCTATTCTAGTTTGTTTTCTGAATGTTATAATAATTATTAATTTAAAAATAGATCAAAGATGAGATACTTTTTTACATTGTGAAAATTTAAAAAAATAAAGGTCAAACATTGGACATTTTATTTTATCACCATCATTCACATTGTAGACCCATAACACAAATATCTAACCTCCTATTATATTTTTGCTCATTTACAACAAATTAATATGTGAAAAATAAATCTATATTTATCTTATAGAGAGCATGGGTATCTCATAAATACATATTTACCCCTACTCGCAACAAAATTGTACATCTTCCATCCAAAAATGTTAATATTTTTTTTTCAAAGTAATATTTTTAGATTATAGTCCATATTTTTATTTCATTATTTATCCTTTACTAAGCAAGTGATTACAATGTTTAAAATAAATAATAAATAAAATAGCCATATTTTGGGTTATTCTTCTAATATGATATTTATGTTGAAAAATGTTTTTAATAATATTTCCCTAGTTACCAAATCCTTATCAAACAAATAGGAATGGCCCTATACATTCACCCTCTCTCATGCCTAGAGATTAATTGGCATTACCAACATGTACTACTTCATAAAATTTAAGTAGGTGGTTGCAAACTTGTTATAGCGAAAGAGATATATAGACCTATTACTATAAGTTTTCTACTAGTGAGGATAATTGCACCATGTAACCTTGGAGACCATTTATATTGGAGTAAAAATAAAATTCTAGGGTTTGAAATTGGAGGCATATTCATGTGAGAAATATATTCTATTCATAATATTCCACATTTTTCCATGCAAATTGAGGATGCTCATTATTGTTGACCTTTTTCATGACAAAGACAAGGTGATTCATCCTTTAATTTATCAAGAGATCTATTTATCCTTGTCTTCACCATTATCTTTGGATTCATCACAAGATAGGTATTGCAATGGAACAAATGGCATGAAATGCAGGAGGAAAATATTTTGTAGAGGTGCAGGAACATAATAGACATATGGTATATGTTGCGGTATAAATCTAAGCTTTGAAGGAGATGAAAAAAGCATCAGAGTCCACATGAAAGCGCAAAAGTCTCTATACTTGGAACTATAAAGAAAAATGGGCTCATTTTTTTATAGGGTTGATCATATAACAAAATTTCCATGCATGTCCCTGAAGGGCTTTTGATATGCTTCCACTCCCCCTATTAACACTCAAGGTGGGACACTCTAGGTTGGGACTATGATTGTTAAGGAGGAAAACAATTTGGAGGAAGTTGTAGTGATCCTAACCTATAAATTGAACACAAAAAATATATAGAACCCTTATACTTTATAAAAAACCAAATACATTCAACATAAGAATAACACCAAGATATAAAGAAAAGACCCTTAAGGTAGGGTAACACCATCAATTATTCCTTATGGAATGAATCACTCCATAATCCATGCTTGCTATAATAAAATTGATCCAACATATCTTATACAATGATACTCATGTATATTTATACTTTCTCATGAGTATTCCTAAGAGGCCTATGCCAACTACCCCTTATTATTGTATTATTTCCTTTAACTACCTAGAGGGGCTATTTATTACTTACCAAATACCAAGTGGGCCTATTCCATAATTATGGCCACATTACATATATTATCCCCTTGGATACATCAATAATATAGTTTTTAGTCTTATTTGACCCCATCCCAACATAAGGCTAAATGAGACCACTCATTTCATGTTTGGATTGGACTTAGGAAACTATATCAATAGCAAAAATATTTAATATTGTATATGAAGAAGTTGATTAATGTTAAATTTTGGCTAGCTCACGGGGTAGAGTAATTGGTAATGAGTAATGAGATGAGAAGTTGTAAATGGAAGGTCACAGGTTTAAATCCCCTTGGGTACTTACTTACAAAAAAAAATGTTAAATTTTGTCTAGTTCGAAATATGATCTTGCGCACTAATTTTAACTATGACCTTCACTCATGGCATGTTTGGTTTGTCGCATGGAACGCTTAGGTTGTCACACAATGTCGTTATAACAATGGCAGGTGTCCCAAAGGGTGAAGCCATCTCTCTTGTTCCCATGAACATCTATGAGCCTTGAGTTATCATTGGATATGTTGTTAAAAAGAGCTTCTCTTAGTTTCGAGAATTATATATATTCTCTACTGACGAGGCCAACCATGTGAAGGTGGAACCTCATTTGGCCCCACCCACCCACCCACCCTAGAATCAAAGAAAACATTCGTCAACCTTGATGTGTTCTTGAATCATATGAAATGTGCCAGTGGCATATTTTCAAGAACGGCATTATGATCTTCTATCGACAATTTCCATTGTCGATGCTTGGAATTTTTCCTACTCTTCACTGCCTTCAACTACAATCGGGCTACTATGACCAAATGACTGTATTGAGCACATATAACATCTGACTCGTAGTCTTGAAAAAGAATATGGTCTTTACATTTCCTTACGTCTGCAAAGAAATGTCACATTAAAACCATTGAACCCACTGCATGCGTATAATTTGACGGGTCTTTAAATTCTTGCATCAACGTGCTTTTCGACCTAGCGCATCTCAATAAATAATAATGCACATTTTCTGGATTATCTGCTGGTGCAATGACTGCAATTACATCGCCTTCTCTAACCAAATCAGAAACACAATCATAATCTTTGTCAATCACAACCGCTTCATTGTCGCACTCTACATCGTTGATATTTCCAAATGGGGGCAATGGTGTCAATTCTTGATGTCTCCATGGTTTCACAAATTTGTTAGTTTGGTTTTGACACTCATCCAAAGACTCTACATCATCAATACATGCAAGACAGTGTTAAAATTCAATATGCTAAGACATAAAATAGCAGCATTACATTCTATTTCACAATAATAGCATATACAGGATCACTGAAGAAACAACAAGCATAGCATAAACACAAGAGACACAGATTTATCCTGGGAAACCCTCATGGGGTAGAAAACCCAGCAACGCTTTCCTCAATAAGATGATAAACCAAAATACAAGATGTGCTCCCTCCTTCTAATCCTCCTTAGCAAATATCCTAGACAAGTGCTCCTCTTTTCAAGTGTGTGAGTGTGTCAAATGAGGAACACACCTCCTCTATTTATACACCACTCTGACATATATTTTACACAAGTACATGTAGGCTCGTATTTAACCATTAGGTTAAATACCCTATTATAACTGACTGGGCCGACCCCCACATGGTGGGTCTAATAACCCTAGTTGCCACAACTCCTCGGAGGAATAAACATCTCCGGATACATAATAGAATCACCTCGGAGGGATGGAACATCTCTGGAATAAATAATGTACAAATATAATATTCTTAGAAGTTACAATATTCAACACTCCCCCTTAACAAGAAGGATATTATAACAACATCTGCAGGAGCAAGGAGTCATTGACTACATCATCTATATATCATCGGAAGCTTTCTTCAATTCATCATCATCAGTAACTCAACTAGTTACTGGAACATCAACATCATCAGAGTTGATATTACTCGATCATCATCATCGTCATCATCATCGTCATCACACGATCACACGATCATCAGCATCGTCATCACACGATCATCAGCATCGTCATCACACGATCATCAGCATCGTCATCACACGATCATCAGCATCATCATCACACGATCATCAGCATCGTCATCATATGATCATCAGCATCGTCATCACACGATCAGCAGCATTGTCATCATACGATCAGCATCGTCATCATACGATCAGCATCGTCATCACACGATCAGCAACATCGTCATCATACGATCAACATCGTCATCACACGATCGGCAGCATCATCATCACACGATCAGCATCGTCATCATACGATCAGCATCGTCATCACACAATCGGCATCATCGTCATCACACGATTAGCATCGTCATCATATGATCAGCATCGTCATCACACGATCGGCAGCATCGTCATCACACGATCATATTACAGGATGATCAATCCTGATCTCTTTAGGACATAGGTCCATGGATGATGCAATCCAGATCAAGTTCCAGGATGATCAATCCTTATCTCTTTAAGATAAGTCTCATGTCTAGGGACGATCCAATCCCAACCACAGTGCCAGTCCTTTTTCATACTGGATGTGACCTAGATCAGATCTAGGATTTACTGCCACAAAGCCAGTCCTTTTTCATACTGGATGTGTCACATCTACAAAGCCAGCCCTCTTTCATGCTGGATGTATCACATCTACAGAGCCAGCCCTCTTTCATGCTGGATGTATCACATCTACAGAGCCAGCCCTGTTTCATGCTGGATGTATCATATCTACAGAGCCAGCCCTGTTTCATGCTGGATGTATCACATCTACAGAGCCAGCCCTGTTTCATGCTGGATGTATCATATCTATAGAGCCAGCCCTTTTTCATGCTGGATGTATCACATCTATAGAGCCAGCCCTGTTTCATGCTGGATGTATCACATCTACAGAGCCAGCCCTGTTTCATGCTGGATGTATCACATCTACAGAGCCAGCCCTGTTTCATGCTGGATGTATCATATCTACAGAGCCAGCCCTGTTTCATGCTGGATGTATCATATCTATAGAGCCAGCCCTGTTTCATGCTGGATGTAACCTAGAACAATTCTAGGATTTGTCATGTACATTTTGAACCGAGGTCCAGGGACGATCCAGTCCTATCATGTACCTTTTGAACCGAAGCTCAGGGATGATCCAGTCCTATCATGTACCTTTTGAACCGAAGCTCAGGGACGATCCAGTCCTATTCAATTCTCGGAGACCTCATGTCTACGGTTCAATTCACAGGACCAAAGTCCGAGGACGATCCAATCCCCTTATCTATTCATTCAGGATTTTGTTCTCGGAGACATCATGTCTACGGATCTCTTTAGGACTGAAGTCCAGGTATGATCTAATCCCCTCAAGTCCACCAAGGACTTCATTCTCGAAGACATACGTCTACGGCTCTCTTTAGGACTGAAGTCCAGGGATGATCCAATCCCCTCAAGTCCACCAAGGACTTCATTTTCGAAGACATATGTCTACGACTCTTCTTTCAAACTAAAGTCCAGGGATGATCCAATCCCCTCACATGTTTACCAAAAACTTCATCAAAACATGTGTCAATCATGTATCATCATAATCAAAACATGTATAACAAAACATGTATCCTCATCATCAAAACATGTGTCCTCATCATCAAAACATGTATAACAAAACATGTATCCTCATCATCAAAACATGTATAGCAAAACATGTATCCTCATCATCAAAACATGTATAACAAAACATGTATCCTCATCATCAAAACATGTATAATAAAACATGTATCCTCATCATCAAAACATGCATAACATCTATCATCAAAAGCATGTATACATCTGTCATCAAAAGAAAAAATATAAGATTCCTAAATCTAAATAATTCTAAGTAACTAGGTGCAGTAAATAGGTAACCTCATCATTGGTGAGACAGACTTGTTATCAGACACTATGCTACTCCCCCTTTCGAGGAGGGTCCTTCTGGACTATACCAAGCTTGTCTCGGAAGTATTCAAACTTTACTTGAGATAGAGGTTTAGTCAAGATATTAGCAATCTGATCCTCAGTGCTTATATACTCGAGCTTGATAGCTCCTCTCTGCACCATATCTCGTATATAGAAGTATCGGATCTCTATGTGTTTTTTTGACTTATCGTGGAATACAAGATTTTCTATCTTGATGCAGTTTTGAATGTCACATATAATCATAGTGGAATTCATTTCTAAGTCAAACACTCCATATAATAGCTTCTGAAGCCACACTGCTTCACAGCTGGCAGAGCAGACAGCTATATATATATTCTACTTCAGCAGTACTGAGAGCCACACTAGATTGTTCCTTGTTGAACCATGAGATCATGGCAGATTCAAGACTATAACATCCACCTGATGTACTCTTTCTGTCTGAAGCACTTCCTGCCCAATCAGAATCCGAGTAACCATGTAAACGGAGTTCATGACCTCCGAGATAATATAGACCAAAATCTAATGTACCTTTTAGGTACCTCACTACATGCTTTGTAGTTATTAAGTGAACCTTTCTAGGTTCTACTAGATACTGACTTAGGGTATTTGCAGCAAAGCATATATCTGGCCTAGTATTTGTTAAATACATCAATGACCCAATGATTTGTCTATATAGGGTTAGGTCCACTAAATATGATGAGTCATTAACTAACAACTTCAAGTTGGAGTCCATGGGAGTGGCCATGGCTTTATACTCCAACATATCAAATCTTTTTAGAAACTTCACAGCATACTTACCTTGAATTAAAAGATTCCTTTTGGATCTTGCCATACTTCTAGACCTAAGAAGTAGTGCATTAATCCGAGATCTATCATTTTCATTTCTGCAGCCATTTTCATGACATGTTTCTCATTCCTTGTCAGAAAGAGATCATTGTCATACAATAATGGTATGATAGGTTCATCATCCACAACCTTAAGGTAAAGGTTAGGAACAACTTTACTTCTTGTAAATCCCAAGCTTTGTCATGAAGCTGTCAATTGTCCATTATTCACACTCAGCATTGAGTGATCTTCTGCATATCTATCTATGCCATCTCTCGTCAGATGGGTCTACTAATATGAGCCTCAAAATCATTCGAACTCTGTGGTGAGTTCCTTCTTGCATCCATGTCATATGTGTATAGAACCCATATTCAACCTTGTAGCAAAGGTTGATATCCACATCACCCATGATGATCATTAAGCTCATCAATTGACTACCGATCTTGGGAACCCATACAGAACCTGATTACATTATTAAGAGAATGGTCTTATCTAGTCCCTTGGAGCAAAACATCTCATCATGATTCTCTTCCTCTTTCTAAGAGAATCTCTTAACCACAATCTTTCTATAGTGTGTTTGATTTGTAAATCTTTTGTTGAACATCCATCGCTTGTTCAGAGTTCATCATTCATCATGATCTTTCCTATAAATCAAAATTAAGTACATGATTAGTAATACTTCATAATCATCAAATCATATTGACATGATAACCTATTATGCATATAGATATCATTTACATAGTTATGCAGCTATTTTGACCAATACTTTGGCACAACACTTTCCCATATCCTGTATGCATATAGTGGCTATCTAGATGCCTTCCATCTCTACCAGAACATACTATCGAGAGTGTGCACAACTCTCAGCATGTCAGCAAAGAGGTTTCATTCTAGACAAGCAACAATGGAATGTTTGTCCAATTTACCAATCATATGCATATTAGTAGTATACTGTTCAATGCTTTATGAATGTTTAGACTCAGCATGATATATTCTAGGAATACAAATATGCATACAAGCAATATCATTTACTATTTCTAATAACAACCCAAATACTTATCTTTTATGTTTGTGTGGTTGCCTCCCGCTTGATCTTCTGTATGTCTTCTGAACTTCTATTCATTCTGTACCACTGTGCATGCTCAAGTGTACACTAGCGTCATCCTCATGATCTCATACACAAACATACATTCATTAGTATATTCTCAATATTATCAAAACATTCTAATTCTAAATAATCTTGAATATGTACAGTCATGATCATTAGTATTCAGGGTTTCAAGGAAGTCTTCTTTTACTCATGCATATTCTTGTTTGATCTAGTTAGTTAAATCATCAACCAAGATAAGAGACATAATATGCATAAACCCTTGAATACTAACCAATCATACCAAGTATACTTACACAAGGTAAGATTCTAACATGACATAGGAAAACATACCTGGATTAGTATACCTGCTTAGTTATGTACAACATACCTAAACAATCTCTTCAATGATTTAGAGATCCTGAGCTAGAACCTGCATGTCTTGTAGGTTAAACATAATATAACAAAGTCATACATACCTCGTGAGTCTTTGTCTTCATGTTGTCATGGTCATGGAACTTGATTTGTCTTTTGTAATGTACCTATGTCTTGTTAGCAGACAACATCAACCTCACACAACACCATAATGCATAAGTACAATCATATAGCCCTAATCAATGAATGTCCTTCGATCATTCACATGCATTCATATTGTTTACTAGGGTGATAAGACAATTAATAACATTAATCAAGATTGTACTAATAAATAACATGAAGACAAACACATTATGAACTTAATCAAGAATCATATTTCAAGGCATACCTGAACCTCCTTAGTCATACCTATCGAGACTTTTTGTAGTCTTCTTATGTAAGGCCTTAGCCTCAACTCCCCCTGAAACTTGATCTGGAGCTTGATTAGGGTTTGCTAGAGAAACCTTAAAAATTCAATCTTTGACTTTCATACTTCTGAATGGATGGAAGAATGTGTCTTGCTGAGCTGATCAACCTAGCATTCTTCAATTTTGAAATCTCCAAAATTTGACCCTCAAAATTGCCTTCGAAACTTCTAGATCTTCTGGACAGGAACCCAAACTAGGGTTTGATGAATCCCACCCTTCTGTCCAATTAAAAGGTTCGATCCAAGGCTCTAAACTCTTATTTTTCTGAGGAGCTTCCAGCCATGGTTACAGACTTCAAAAATTCCAACTTTCTCCGAAACCCTAAATTCGGAAGCCATGAATAAAGGTGCTAAAAATAATTCTATTTTGACAGAAATATGCACCTGATTGCTTCTGCTATAACTCTGAAATTGTTGCTCCACAGGGTCTGAAAACTTTTTATGCAGTAGCCTGACCTGTCATCTTTCCATCCTAACAGGTCTGACCTCAATTGGATTTTCTGAGAGAGAGTTATGCCAAGTGTCGCAACGTGACCTATTTATGGGATAAAACAGGGAGAGCGAACTTGTACGGCGTGCCACGTGTCACTTTTTGAACTTCGGCCTCTGAAAACATTTCCTGAGATAGCTCGCCCTGTTATCTTTCCATCCTGATAGGTCTGACCTCAATTGGACTCTCTGAGAGAGAGTTAGGCCAAGTGTCCGCAACGTGACTTATTTATGGGATAAAATAGGAGAGCAAACTTGTATGACGTGCCACGTGTCACTCGTCTCACCTTCGGCCTCTGAAAAAGTTTCTTGAGATAGTACAGTCTGTGTACTACATATCACTTTTTACGAAATTTCATTTGGAGCTTCCTAGCCCAAGTTATGACCTTTTTTCCAATGTCACCTGATTTTGACTGAGATCTGGAAGAGGCAGAAACCCTAACTTGTACTGATCATAACTCATATAGTAAAACGAGTATGAGGGTTCCCTTTGGACACAGGGTACCTGGGGATGTTATCTACAACCTGTAAACTTTTCAGATCCTGAAACTTCGCATAAATGGATTTATAGCGAAAGTTCCATGATGACTAGTTTTTGCTATATAAAACCCCTAATCTTCAAATTGTCGCAAGAGAAGCACGTGTCGTAAGTGCCATACATTGCCTTCCTTCAGGTTAGCTCTGATACCATGTTAAAATTCAATATGCTAAGACAGAAAATAGCATCATTACATTCTATTTCACAATAATAGCATATAGAGGATCACTAAAGAAACAACAAGCATAGCATAAACACAAGAGACACAGATTTATCCTAGGAAACCCTCATGGGGTAGAAAACCCAGCAAAGCTTTCCTCAATAAGATGATCAACCAAAATACAAGATGTGCTCCCTCCTTCTAATCCTCCTTAGCAAATCTCCTAGACAAGTGCTCCTCTTTTCAAGTGTGTGAGTGTGTCAAATGAGGAACACACCTCCTCTATTTATACACTACTCTGACATATATTTTACACAAGTACATGTAGGCTCGTATTTAACCATTAGGTTAAATACCCTATTATAACTGACTGGGCCGACCCCACATGGTGGGTCTAATAACCCTAGTTGCCACAACTCCTCGGAGGAATAAACATCTCCAGATACATAATAGAATCACCTCGGAGGGATGGAACATCTCCGGAATAAATAATGTACAAATATAATATTCTTAGAAGTTACAATATTTAACAGACAGAAGCAAGAGTACTTTCGTTTCTCGATTGCATGTATATTTTCCATTTTCTTACTCCTAATGGAGTGTAAGCCCCTTGTTTTCAGGATTGCAGACAATTATGTGGCATTGATCTGTCAACATCGCCCATTGCAATATTCCAAAAAAACCTTCTCACATTACCCATCCTTTCATTGAATTCTTGGCTCAAATTTTGTTTGCACCAATTAACAACATCGTTTGAATTTGCAAGGCGGAGAAACCGAATGATTCATTTGATATCTCCTAAGTACATGTTTCACGCAGGCCCCAACACCATCATGTTCTCCTTTTCCATGTCTCGTTTCAAAAAAGCTCCATGTGTGGCGAACATCCGTGTTTCTATGAAGGCGAGACAACCATAAGAATGATCGTGCCAATTTAAACTGACCAACACAACCATCTGACCACACCCAATGTTCTTTGAAAGTGACTCTTCTTCTTTTTAATTCTTCAAAAAGCATACCAAAACAATGCTGGACAAAACATGTATCATGTGTACGATCATCACTGATGTAGAAATGATACTCCTTAATCACTTCACGATTGTTTTCATTGCTATCAAAACCATCGACATCAAGCTCTGCATGTCTATACGTAATATGCACAAATATAGATACATGATCTGAATGATAATACTCACTTTGTATCTCCTTTTACGAAGTGAAAGTGTAATTTTCTGCAAAATCAACAATGGATAATATTGTCCCCTTTTGGAAATACATCTCGTGATTGCTTGAACTGTAAGTCCTGCCATCGTGCTGAGTGAGAGTGCTTGATATATTTATATATTTGATCCTTGAACAAATTCATAAAATCTGTCAAAGAGATATCACTTTCAACCAAATTAAGCTTTCTTGATGTTGTCGTTGAATATGTAACTGCAGTATAGTCAACATAAACATATCTCTTGCATTTGACAATGCGATTTGACAATTGAGGATCGTTTGCATCAATGGGGTAGTTAGCATTAAAAAGGGCCAAATCAGAACATTCCTCACATTTTTTACCTCCGACGCATTTTTTCTTATAGAATACTTGATGATTCTCTCGAGCACATAATATTTTAGATACAAATTCACGAACACTCGAAGGAGGGGAGTTATTTGGCCAACACTGCATGCCAAAAGTTAGAAATGTCTCATAATATAATTCGAATTCTACATGGTATCGACAACAACATGTGTCGCGAATAACGATGGGCCTAACATACCATGGTTTAAGCTTCACAAATGTGCTAAGGACAATCTTCACATCAACATTACTCTCCATGAAAGTTTTGAACATTTCCGCTTGAGTGATCGTTGTTATGTGTTTGGCATGAGTTTCATCGTTTCCTTTCGATATACGACGTCGAACAACATCCTTTTTATTGGTAAGACATGCGAGTTTACATCCCAAAACTCTTTCACCATGTCCCTCACATTATCCGGAAGTCTATCTTGATAAGGTTGCCTACAGATAACACCCCAACATGCAACTTCATCATCCTCATCTAACTGAACCCGAAGCTTTCTATGCTTCCATAAACTTTTTCTTGATGTTTTTAACGTTCTTGCAGTCGTAGACAACAAACTACTGCTTGTAGTGTTTTTTGCCACAACCCCTGTTAGAATTGCTTTACGAGCAACCATGAAATTGTGAGATCATCTTTTTGCAAGTGATGCAAGGACCAAGGTCAGATTTTGTGATACAATCTGATTCGACTTAGCCTCTTTGGCACTTTGAATACCCAATAATGTACAATTGCATCTCTTAGACATTTTTGCTTTAACAATTTATGCAACAATTGAGCTTGTCGTATGATAGAAATACCTTCAAAATATTTTTTGACTATCTTATCTACTCTATAACGAGTTGTACGATCAAGCATCTACGGTCCCATTTCTTCAATTTTAGTTGGATCCGAATTCTCCAAAAAAATATCATCAATGACAATATTGTTGCAGCTTCCAGTTAATCTCTGTAAATTGCTAACTGTGGTAGGATGTTGTATGTTGGATGTCAACCCTGCATAAAAATAAATATAAATTTATAAGATTTTGTTTACTTTCAAATTAGATATATATATACTCAAGTATTATAAAGTAAATTATAAACATATAAAAAAATATTTACTCACCACTCATGGTCTCAATATCAACGCTACCCATAGTTTGCTCCACATTTTTCATTTCCTCGTCACCTCCATGTTCCTCATTTCTTTCATCAACGTGCTCCTCGACTATTTGGATTCCTTCGTCACCACCATGTGCATTCACATTTTGCATTTCTTCGTCACCTCCATGTGCATTCACATTTTGCATTTCTTCATCATTGCCATGTGCCTCCACGTGTATTTTCATTGCTCTTTTTGCTCTTAAATTTCTCATATAAACACGAGATCTCTCTTTCCTTTCCTCTTCATCAACTCTAGTGCGATCATATTTTCTTTCATGTTTCTTTCGATTTCCCATGTTGAAATAAATAAAGACCTAAAATCCAATGCATGAAAACATATGAGAATTGAGAGTTATATGCTGAAAAAAAAGAGAGCAGTACATTGACCCAATAAGTGTTATTCATTCAAAATGAAATAGTTCTTGTTATGGCCAAACAGTATCCAAAAACCTCTTCAACATGAAATAATTCTTATGCATGAAAATGAATACAAATCATTGATTGATCTAACCTTACCTTTATATCAAGAATACCATGATCATATAAAACAACAATTCCAAAATAGTGCAAGACTTGTCATGTGCTTCGGTCTCAATTCTTTAGATCTCAAATATTCATCAAAGACATGTGATACTACAAATATTAAAACAATTCCGAATGTAATCAAAATGCTCATTATGGGTGATTCAAGAGAAAAAGTAGTGAAAACTTAGTGAATACAAACAAATGAGGCCTCTTTTAGGGAATATTTCACCATGCAACAACCAATACAATTCGCACAAGTACTAATTCTAAAAAATAAAGAATAATGTGATGAAAACTTTCTCAATGGAAATGTACTAAAAGATTTTGCTTATCAAACTAAAAATAGTCTTCATTAAAAGAACTAAAAATTTACTTTAAATACCAATGAGTTTAATCTCCAAACCTTGCTTGATAGAAGTGGTGATTTGCAACCCTTTTCAAGTGAAATTTACCCTTTTGTAAATATATAAGATGAGTTCAAGGTTCAACAACCAAGAAGAGAGCAAGTGCAGCATTAGGCATAATTGAAATTGAATGAATAGACTCTCGGCTAAAAAGAATGCTCACCTAAAAAAATCTACTGAAAACAAACCCTCGACTGAAAAAAACCTCAGTTGAAAACAAACCCTCCGTTGAAAAAACAATCCGCTGAAAACAAACCCTCGGATGAAATAATTTGGAAGACTATCTCAGCCGAGAGATTATATATACCATTCTCAGCCGAGAATCATGGGCATCCCGTCCGAATAATGTGGAATCCTGCACACAAATCAAGGAAATTTAATATTTAATGTGTCGGGGCCTAAAAGATTCTCGGGGGATTATGTAACAAAACTCTCGGGCGAGAAATGTTATAACCTCTGCGACGAGAGTTTAAATCAACTTTTAGCCGAGAGTTTTCGTTAACTCTGGGTTAATTTTAGAGCGGAAACAACTCTCGCCCGAGACATTTTCTGGGCTGAGAGTTTTTGGTCAACAGTTCCAGTAGAATTTCTGTAGAATGCAGAAATGTGTCACTTTAACAAGGTCGGACCACTGCAAAACATGAGAATTACATGTCGGAGTTTATACCAGTAGATTCGTTATTCAATCTACTTTCTCATAATATAAAAATTTTCGAATTTCGTTTAGGATTACTATTTTTTTCTATTTTTTTACTAAACTTTATCATTAAAAAATTTAGTGACTTAAAAATCAATCACAATGAAAATTCAATATCATCACAATGCCGAAGCCAAAAAAATTTAAAAAAATATAGGGATGTTCCTTGAATTGTCCTCTTCAATGGGTTGGTTTTATTTTGCTTGATAAGAGTCACATTTGAAACAAAATGAGAAGACAAAAACATGTGTCGATAATGTACCATTTTTTGAACATATGATGTTTCGATAAATAATAAAAAATAGTTCGCAAGTCTTAAAAAACTCAAAATATAGTCCACGATCAAGTTCAGCATGTGTAGAATATGAGCCTACAATTTGTTTCCCTAAAATGAATAGCCACATATCAAAACACCATGGTCAACACGGGTCACTCATTATCCATACCTAAAATTTTCAAGTATATGTCGTTGGTTGAAAACAAATTTGTCCCACGATATGTCCATAAAAAAAATTTTAAAAAAATACGAGTAGAAAGATAATTCAATTCTGTAAAATTTGTGTTTACTTCAAGTTGAAATTCCTAAGGGATATATGGGTTTGAATAGGTCGAAGTTGAAAAACATAATAATTAGCAGTTTTTTTTGTCAAAAACAAGCCAAAATTGTTTCCCAACTTCATGTTTTCACCCAACCGAATTTTAACTTTTTAGATCAGAATGCGGATATTAAGGGAAATCCATGGCCTACATGTGGATTTTGAGGAAAAAGGTGTGACCTATTTCATAGGATCAATGCCTAATGGTTATATGAGGCTTCTCATATTCCATAACAACGTGTATGGTCTTGTGGTCTTTCCTTCTATTGCTCCTTATCTAGGCCTAGATGTATGAGTTTTTTTTCCCCTTGTGATGTTTAATGTCAATGTGAGGTTCCTTGGTTGTATATTGCAGTTCCAGTAAAAATCAGTTTACTTTGTTGCACATCCACATTGATACTTTAACTAAAAGGCCTTCAAACTCTCAGAGAAAACTAACAACAATTCAATTTTCACACCAAAACAACACTCCACTCTTGCACAGAATTAGCAAGGAATTAGCTATGTTGCAAAACCTTATGGAGGTAAATTTGACAAATATGGAAGTGGTGTATAGCACAAGGTTCTGGAATCCACATGCACAAGTGAATTTTCATTAATTGAAATTGGTAGACTTGATGTATAGCCAGCATAAACCGATTGTGATGAATCATAGCAATGGGTTCTAGAATTTGCAAGAGGTAGAGGTGTGTAACACTGCCAAGGTGAATTCTGACCAACACAAGTGGGTGAGTTGTCAACATGCTCCTGGCCTTCATTTTGAAGAACTTCTTCATGTTTCTCTACTAGGTATTTCTTTAACCCTTTAGGAGTGATTCTTCTTTTTCTAGGCTCCTCTTTCAGCTCTAGTACTTTGAGTTGTCGCGGAGTGTGAATCCAAGGATCCGACATATCTCTGTTACACCAAAACTCCATATCTCTGTCTACACCAAAACTCCCCATTGAACTAGATCAGGAATACAAAAAGGAAAAGAGCAATCCAGTGGGCAATTAAAACTAATAGAACATTCAGACAAGAAAACAAAAAGGATAGGCTCAAAAGGGAAAACAGCAAAGAAAATTATTTGACAATCTAAGTTGCAAGGGTAGTCTAGAATATGAAAAGCCAAGCGATGTCCTTTGATAACAATAAGAAGTACTCACAGATTCCATCCCTGAGTCTCCTAGAAAAGTTGTGCAGGTTTTAACAACATATTATTCTTTTCAAGGCTGATATTGTTTATTGAAACTTGCTTGAAAGATTAGCATTGAAGCTTAACATTCTTGCTGATGTAACTATGAAACATCAAGCTCAAAACTAGTTAGCTAAAATCTGAATTCAATAGTATATTAATATGGCAGAATATAAGATAGCAAACACTTTTGGAACTTCTTCCTCTCAGCTTAAAGGATTTATGAGATCACCAGTCACTAGTTGATCCACTTGATAAGCCAGTTTGAAAACTGTCACTATAGTGTACGAGCGTGTGGTTAGCATTTAGCCTCCACCTATTACCCACTGCATTGATGTCAAGGGTTTACTTGCACTAGGATGGCATGAATCTGCCATAACAAGTAAACAAACAAAGCATCCCGTGGAAGAATACCATGTATCTACTAAATCCAGAGTTACATAGATTACTCGGATGACCGATTTTTTCTGGGGAATTTTAGGGAAACTGTAACATGAAACGCTTAAGGACTGAAGGATTTAAATTCTAAACCTTCGTGTAATGATCCACAATGTTGAATCATGGCCTTATGTTTGAATAGTTTTTCTAAACAACAGACAAAGTCTTAGCTAAGGTTTTGAGGCTGCGTAGGGAAATTTCCTTTCAGCTATGGCTCTCACCACTCCCTAGGATTCCTCACATTCTGAAAGGTAGGAATTGGTTAAAGCCCGTGTTTCTAAGGACTGGTCTAAATCCATTAAGATCTCAGTTCACTATAGAAGCGTTTGGGAGATAGCATAGCCCCAAACAAATGCATACACATTTAGAAAAAGAATGTTATCAGCGAATGACAAAGACGTAATGACACTAGGTCGTGAAATTGGAAGGGAGAATTCCATGTGATGAGCCAGTGACCAAACACATACAGATCTCCACAGCGCTATCATGGCCACCGGAAAGCTATCAACACCTTGATTTGGCAGAATTCTCTATTTCTTCATGTTTTGATTACGCCATCAATTGACCGAGGATTCACTGAATCGACTAAAGAAATGTCTGTTTTTGCACATTGGCTGCTCCACGTGAAAAAAGTGAATGCCCAAGACTTGACTATGGCAGACTTACAGGGACATATTTCAGAACGCACCAGAGATCTATTTGTTAGTGCCTCGCCCCTTATGTTTTTCTACACTGACATTTCAGAGGCTTGTTGAGTATTCTATCGGTGCTTCTGTTTTGCTTATCGGAGGTTTGTGCAATAGTTTTCCACTATTTCTATTTTTCTTATCAGAGGCTTATGCAATAATCCTCCGGCCTAGCTTTGGCAATAACTGCAACGCACGCAGCTTTCTTACGTTTTTTTAATTGGTATATGTATTTTTTAATTAATTTTTTCTCTTTTTATATATTAATTATATCATAAAAGTATAATCATATTTACAGTGTTTTGGTCCAAATTGTTTATCCATAACCTTAAATTTTTATAATACATTAATAACAAAGTATAAATTTATATTTTGTTTATTAACATATATATTTTTAATTAATAATAATAATATATAAATATAAATTTTCTTAATATATATTTTTTCTTTTAACTTATAATTAATATATACAAATTTTTACAAATTTTTGTAATTATAAAAATAATATATATAATAATATATTGTTTTTTATTGACATATGTATTTTTAATTAATAAAATATTTTTTTTATTTATAATTAATAAAATATCTATTTTTTTATCTTTATTTACATGTGAGATATAATTGCACAATATTATATACACCTTTAAATTTATAATAAAATATTTTATTATTATTTATAATTAATAAAATATCTATTTTTTATCTTTATTTACATGTGAGATATAATTGCACAATATTATATACATCTTTAAATTTATAATAATATACATTTAGTTAGTTAGTTTTGCTTTTGCAAAATGTATATTTGGGACATAATATATACTTCAAAATTATTCATATATATATATATATATATATAATATTATAGTTGTATATACTTAGAATTTTAACACCATTTTAAGTCCAAAATAAGTGGTTAATGCTTTTGAAAATAAAGATTTGAATTAGCTTTTATTAAATGGTATTTTTAATAATTAATAAATAAGAAAAATAATATCATATATACTAAAAAAACTATAAACATATAAACTATATCATAACTATAAATATAATCTTAAGGCAGGAACTATTTGCTTCGAAGCTATTTTTCTTGTTAAAATTTGATTGTTTCTATTGAGTTGAAAAGATTTTTTTTTGGATTGAAAAGATTTTACCTTGAATGAAATAGCATCCTCTATTAAAGACTAAGTATATAGAACACCACACGCGATGGTGATGACCATGAATAGAAAGAAAATTGTGTAAGATGACTTGGTCCTTCAAAAATTGAACTCTCATTTGCCCACTCGCATGAGGCAAAATGGGCATAGGATCAATTTCACCCTTCCGAGATGAAATCTTGTTGGAATTGGGTGCCATGTCATCCTTGAACATCATAAATAACAACTCCTCCAAATTGTAGATAATCCTAAGGAGGCGTGTTCCATTACAATCGCCCAAAATTTATAATGAATGAATTTATGTATCTAGATTACTTTTGACACATATATATATATATATATATATATATATATATATATATTGAGGGTTAGCTCAAATGATCATGATTTAGATGTGAGATCTCACATCAAAGTTAAAGATGCCATAAATTTAATTCTCTTAATCCACATGAAATTAGGATTTATAATAAAGATCAACGATTTATCTCATTTAGCATCCATGAATCATTAGAAAGCATTCCAAAAAAATTCCATGAAATTATTCATATACATACATACATACTACACTTAACATTATTCTTTCTAAAATTCTATATTCATTGTCAACTAGTATAAACCACCACACATTTATATAAAATTGAAATTTAAAACTCTTATATAGTTGTAAAATTAAAAAGATATGTACTAATCTTTAAGACTACATCATTTATATCCTTATTATTATAATTGAATTATGTGCACCGTCGTAAGAACTATGGTCAACACAACTTGATACATATGTAAGAAAATAATTATAGCATCAAAATTAATTAATATATAAAATAATTATAATTCTAAAATTATTTTATAAATAAATGGATTTCATATCTAATTGGGTCCAGCGAAATGAGGTGTATTTTATAATCAAATATTGAAGAGATTGCAAGCCTCTATGTAAAGTAGATCTAGTTTTAAAATTTACAAAGTTAGTAAAATAGATTTACATACATATAACACAAATCCATTTTAATTTGAGGTATGAGGTATGGAGAAATTTGTATTTCAATTTATTTATTTATCTTTATTAATAATTTGTAACTGAAATTGATATATCTACTAATACTTAATCAAACATTCCCTATTTGTAAATAAACAAAACTTCAATAATTTTTGCAAAAAACACAATTCAACATTATTATAACTAAAGCTTTTGTAGTGTACATACAAAACTATGTTTTAAATTATATAGTTATGACAATGAACTTAGTACAACAAGATTACCTTTAAAGCTTAACATTGAAATGATATCACTATACTAAATCATTTTTCTTTTTTCTATAATAGTAAACCTTGACACCAACATAATCAATTTCATAATTATAATAAAATTAAAATAAACAATTTAATGATGATCATAAATCAGTAAATCTTTAACATTTAAATTAGTGAAATTGAAAATAATAGGCAATGACATAAAATGAAGTTCTGAATAGCTTAATCCTCTCTCTCTAATTAAGAGTAAGGCTTCCTTCATTGTAACAATGGAAACTGAATAGAGTAATGGAACATGAATACCATAAAATACCTAAGCTCAATCATTTAAGGATCTCTCACATAGCAATCATAAAGTGGAAAACAAATTTCGGGATTTTGAATAAATATAGATATGCATAATCATAAAATCATGGTTATGATCCAGAAAGTACTACTTCATATTGCAATCACATTCATTGTTTTTCTTAATGAGAAAATAAAGATTTGGAATATGAAAAACATGGGTAAAATATTAAAAAATATTTAAAATGATGATTGTTTTTAGTTAAACATGGAAAAAAAAACAAAAAGGGAGAAAGAGAGCTATTTTTAAAATTCAAACAATAAATATGTGGGTACAATTTATAATATAATGATCTTTTTGTAAATTTTATTGCTTAGCTCTAACTTAAAGTTGGAAATCTATGTATGGACATGTATAATCTATGATATAGTATTTTTTTAATTTTAGTACTCCGGTTCTAACTTAAAGTTGGATATATATTTGTTGAGTATGTATTTATGTTTTTCATGTATTGATTTTGGACTATCCGATACACCCTAATAAGATAGAATTTTCACATAGTTTCACATATTTTGTTGGATGTTGATTGTCTTATCATCGGGGGTGATTTAAACTTTTCTTTGGGCACTACAGAGATATGGGGTTCTCATGCCAATCAGGACCCATTAACGGAATACTTCAGCTCTCTTTTCACTTCTCATTTTGTTTTTGATATTCCTCCTATTCAGCTGCGACCCACGTAGCGGAATATGAGGGATGGAGAAGCCCACATTCCTAAGCGTTTGGATCGCTTCTTGGTCAACGAGGGTTTGATTGGTTCCACTTCTCTTGTTCGGCAATGGATTGGGATTGGTGGTGATTCTGATCATTACCCAATCCTTTTGGAACTCTATCAGACTTTAAACAAACCTGCAAGTCCCTTTAAATTTGATACGCGTTGGGCCATTGACTCAAGGAAGCTGGTTTCCATGATATGATAGTCAAGGAGTGGAAGCTCTATGATCCTTCTTCTGCATCGTCGGTGAGTGTACAGTTCAATAATAACCTTTATAGCATGAAGGCATTGTCGGTTCCATGGATCAAGAGGCGGAACCTAGATATTTCTAAAGAGATTGATCACATTGAAGCTAATTTGGAAGCTTTCTACTCTGCATTTCCCAGGGGGTTTTCTTCTGATCAGCAAAAGGAGGATGTTTTGGCACTTGAAAAGTGTAGGAAGTTCATTTTGGCGGATAATGAATCGACTGCAAGATTAAAGAGCCTCACGGGCTCTGGTTACATGCTGGGGACTCAAACTCAAAATTCTTCCACAATTATGTCAACCATCGGCAGCATGTGAATTCCATCTGGGACATGACAGATGAAGAAGGAAACACTCAATTGGGACATCAAATGCTTTCTGAGATGGGTACAAAACATTTCAAGGGTGTTAACTCACAGCCGCAGGGTGTCTCCATGGCACAGATGCTATGTTTATCAGGAAACTACCCATCAATGGTTTTGGCCAAGGACACCATTTCCCTTTTAACTCCTGTCTCTACAAAGGAAGTTAAGGATCCATGGCACAGATGCTATGTTTATCAGGAAACTACCCATCGATGGTTTTGGCCAAGGACACCATTTCCCTTTTAACTCCTGTCTCTACAAAGGAAGTTACGGATGCAATTGGGAAGATGCAACATGACAAGAGCCCAGGGCCCGATGGTTGGGCCATTGATTTTTTTGAAGCCTTTATGTATTTTTTTGCTATGGACATCCTTTCAATCGTTGAGGAATCTATGATCAAATGGGCAGATTCTGGCATCCACCAATGCTACCTTCATTGCTTTGATACCAAAAAAGTACAAGTGCGTGAACTTTAGTACTATGGTACACATTCCATCTAGTACTATTAAATCTATTCAGAAGATTTGTTGCAATTTCTTACGGAAAGGTTCGAACTCAAAAACTTACCACTGGATTGCTTGGGACAAGGTTACCTTACCAAAGTGTTGGGGCGGAATGGGCATTAAACAAATTGGGGATTTGGGGAAATCCTTGGTGTCTAAGAATCTATGGAGGTTACTATCTTTTGATAATCTATGGACAATGATCATAAAACCAAATACATTTTACCTTTGTTGGTGGAGGACTAGTTCAAAAGTGGGGGAAACTGCTCATGGGTCTCTTCTATGATGTTGAAGGTTGCTTTGAGTGCCTTCCATCTCATTGCAGATGGGCTACAGTGGTTGATCGGAGACAGAAAGTGTGTCAGGATTGGCATCGATCCGTGGATCGGATGCAATGGTTTCTATCGCTTAATTGATAATATGATTGTGCGGCTTCAGGAACATGGGTTTTTCTTCTTGTCTCACCTTGCTAATCCAACAGTATCGATTGTGCATCAACATGGATGGTTTGATGCATATTATCTACATTTACATGATCAGGAAAGGTGTTTATGGAATCGTTACATCCAAGGCCTCTGGGATAGTTGGATTCACATCACTCAGTCTCTGGATTTTCTAAAATGGTATCCAAATCATGATGGTGGGGCTTATACTCCTAAGATCATTTACATGATCTTGCGCACCAACATGCATATTCCTGAACAGCATTGGTGGTTCGATTCTCTATGAAATATTGCATGCCCCCTCAAGATTAAAATTTTATGTTGGGCTGCAATTAACGAACGCATCCCTGTATGGGATCGACTCCAATGTTTTTTCCTTATGGGACTGGGGTGATGCCCTCTTTGTAAGAACCAAATGGAGGACAGCAAGCATCTTCTCATCACTTGCTCGTATGTTCAACGTATTTGGTAGCGAATCAATTTGATTACAGGAATTCAACATCATTGGGATAGTGATTCTGTTTATGCGGCTTTGGGCGGTTGGAGTGATCTCCCTTACGCCCATTTTTCCCTGCTCTTCCATTTATCGTGATATGGCACACTTGGAAAGCTAGGAATTTATCTATTTTTGAAGACTCTTTCGTTCTGCCCGAGGTCTATGCTATTCGCAGTATGGCATTAGCAAGCTCATTTACAAGATCCTGGTCCACAAAACCCACAAATTGTCTCAGTGGAAAAAATCAACCCCAATGAACCATGGGGTTATTTTGACGATGCATCTCAGGGTTCCCCTGCTCGTGGTGAAGCAAGCGGCATTTTATTCCTTAGATCTCTAAATTGGTTTAAATTTGTTGCATCCACTGGTGAAAACACCAACAACCGCGCTGAGTTATTGGCTCTAAAATTCCTTCTATAGGTTGTTATTTCTAAGGATTTGAGATGTTTACAGATTTTTGGGGATTCTTTCCTCATCATCCAATGGATGAACTACAGATGGAGGCCGCGTAACCTTCTATTGATTCTTATTTTTGAGGAGGTGATCTGGTTGCTTTCCCATTTTCATAGCATTTCTTTCCACCATATCTACCGGGAACGAAATAACGAGGTTGATCGCTTATCTAAATCGGGTTTGCTTCTTGATGATGGTATTTGGCAAACATGAGCTCATGAACATGATCATATTTCCCATTTCGGCCCCGGTCCTATCGCTTTTTGATTGTGATACCCCTCCTTTATGACCTATTTTGATCATTATTTTTATTATTCTACCAGGAGTGTGATCTTCCCAACGATAATGCACTAGAGCCTTGTGCCTAAATTTAACGAGTGTTAAACCCAACCGAGCTTCTGTGAGTGCGTTGTCTTGTGTTCTCGTAATTTTTTTTCATTGATAGAGATAATGTGAGAAGACAATTATAACTTCCCAAATATATCCTCTCAATGATTATAGGAATATATTGGTCAATAGGGATAGGTTTTGGACAACTAATTGATCAACTTCATAACATTATATTAAATCAACATTCAAACATATTGAATGAACTTAAGTTAGACTATATTGCATTGCCATGCTATAATAGTGGTTTTTAAGGTTTGATAATGGTAATGATGGGACTTCTTCCTCAAATACAACTCATGAGAGTGAATGGATTTCCCATTTTGCAACAATTTCACTTGGAGGAGAGATTGATGCACACCACTTCACATAACTAGTGCATTATAAATTATGGCACGAGATCTCCTACCATCGTGATGGGTGATTCAGGGAAACCAAGGAAGTTGATTGAAGTACATCCTGTGTTGCACGATTAGATTCTTGTGATTAAGAGATTCAATGGTGGATGCATAGTCATAGTTGAAGTGAAACAATTTTTTGTGACTTTAATATGCAATTAGGGTTATGTATCGAATTTACAGCTCCTTCGTCGGCCTATTATGTCATGGAGAGAGCAACTTTATGCTCTTGTTTTTAAAGGAGTTGAATATTTTCACTTACTAGCGCATGACTGTGTTCTTAGGGATTGGAATTTTGGTGGTAATGCACAGTCCATAACAGAAATCAAGGGCTTCACCATCATCATTTTTGGGATTGCAAAGTTGAAAAAAAAAACATGGCTTAAATGGAACTTCTAGCTCATGCTCCAAAATATTTCTAGGTAAGTATTTCAAATAATTATTTATTAGCTATTGGTTGACTCTCGGGTGTGCCTACAAGAATAATTTAAAAAATGAAATTATAATTAAATAAAGGGATTCTCAGCAAACCGGAACGAAGATGTTAACCCATCACATTTAAGTAAACAGGTTGTATCAGCTGAGAATCCGAGGAATGATCGGCGCGAGATTTTCCTTTGATTGGCAGTTGTAGCTAATTCCTGTCGGTGCCATTTGTCATCCACCGGAGAGGGATCCGATGTCAATCTCCGGGCGTTGCTCTCCAAAGAGGTTTTTCTTTCGTCCCATTAAGGGAGGAAGGGGGAAAAAGGAGGGGGAAAGAAGAAGATGTTTTGGGCAGAGCGCACGACTTGGGATTCTGGAGTTTTCATGGAGGGCTTGTCCACGTGGTCTTGGTATTTTCTCCCCTCTGTTGGTAAAACATGAATCAGGTATATTGATATCCGATGATCTTTCTTTTACCTTGATAAAATTGTAGGTGGAAATTATGATCAGTATATCGTCTGCATCTTCCTTTAGAGGAGCGGTCTCTCTTAGTAGACCAAGCGTGACGATTAATTGAGGATGAGAGACTCATCTCGAAGAGTAACAATCACACAGATATGTCTTGCTGAGTCAAATTGTTCGAATTAAGTAAACTCTGTAGGAAAACGCAGATATGTATTGCTGAATCGAATTTGTTGAATTATGTGATTTCTGAATGATGTTTATATGAATGTTTTGTTGTGTTGAAGGATATCCTGGATCGCTATTCCTTCTAGATCCTTTTCATTATACATTAAAATTGTGTGCTTGCCATTTTTTGTTGTATGGAGGAAACCTTAGGTTATTGTTGAACGAATCTCAGATCAACGTTTTGATATGTTGAAGGATAGCATAAATCCCCGTTTCTCCTAGACCTTTATTATTGGAAGTCGTAGACCTGTCTTATAGTTTGTAATCGCAGTCGTAGATCCATGTCCTCAGATCTCGGAGGTTATGTTAAATCGTGTTTACGAATCTCTGTGGAAACACCATTATTTCCCGGTTCTAGATCTTTAGCTGATAACGTTTTCAGATTTTTGGCGATAATTCTGCCATAAATTTCTCATCGATCGATGGTATCATCTCTATCTGAGCTCGACCTCACAATTAGTATTTTATAAGGGTATACAGTTCTGGTTTTGGTATATTTAGTCAATCTGGTGCATTGATCTATACATAGAGTCGGGACGGCTCGTTTTAGAGTTCGATTCCCCATGGAATCAGCTACTCAATGTTTATATATAAATACGGCCAGAAAATAATTGTGCTGTATATATATGGTATGATCAAGCGATCACTGCGATAGTCTCTGTGATCAGAGTAAATAGTCTCTGCATTTATGAGTTGGATTTTGTGATTGGAGCACTCCATATCCTCTTTAGGAGTTGCAACCTTGGAGGACGTTCTCGCTTGATCAATTTATAACGATCTCTGCATCTATGTTGATAGAGTCCTTTTTCTTTTTAAACAATACCCCTTCATGTATGCCAGACGAAGCTTGTGTAGGATGATTGATCTATGCATACATTGTGGATAGGGTTTAGTATTTGTTTTTCATATTACCTCTCTGCATAGTGCGATCTGGATGTACTTGGTTATGTCCTCATTAATTAAATTGAGGATTGAATTTTGGGTGCTGTTAAAACGCTATAGTTGATACATATATTTTTCCTGCGGTTTTGGAAAATTTTAGGTAGTATACTCTGCCTGTGTATTTCGGACAATACTATAGCTGCAGGTATTTATATATACTCTGTGCGTTTGGACATCAATGCGATTTATATATATATATTATATCGTTGGGATCGAAGCTGTGCGATCCAGTTTATAATGCTGGGATAATTGTTCTGTGCGATTCAGTTTGGTATATTATATATATATATGCTGCAGTAGATAATAACAGGGGTTACGAATTGCTGGTATATCACACGCAAATATATTATATAGATACATATCTATATAATGAACACTAAATTGATGTCATTAACCTATCAGGAATTGTGCTAATATCAGACTTGGATATATGTAAGAAATACAGAGAAAGTCCTTTGTAAGTTGATCGTGGCGACACATACTTTCCATGAGAAAGTCCGGAAGAAAGTATAAAGGAAGCATAGCAACGACGGTGTTGTTGGATGTAACTTTTGTCGAATAATTAATACATGATGCGACAACAGATCTTGTGGATGTAGCCCGAAGAGTCGGGTGAACCACCTATATTGGTTGTGTATTATGTGGTTGTGTTCTTATTGTTTGTATTCTTATGAGTTTGTCATTGTCTTATGCGTTGAGTTACTGATGTGGTTGTCGTTGTGATTTAGATGTATCAAACTTAAGTTTTTCCTTTAAATATGTACAGATTATAATATGCATAAAGATTGTAATATGAATAAATGATCTAACACGTACATCCTTATGGATATTTGTGTATAGGAAGAATATCTCTTTATTCTGATTTGTCCTTATGTATTACAATAATAATGATCTTATAAGTTTAGTTATAAAGTGGCAAGAACCCTTTTTGAGAACTAAGTTGTGTAGTTGTGTAATATGTTGAAAATAAAGCTTGAAGCATTAAGGATAAATGTGTTCAAAAGTATACAAATTCTTAAGGAGAGGACCTTGTTAATACTAACTATCTTTTGACCGAACATCCTATGTTTATAAAGACGAAAGGTATTGAGTACAAGAAGGTAATATATGAGATGTACTCACAAACATTTTTATGCTTGAGCAAATTAAATGATAAGGTTCTATTTTTCCCAGTATAAATGTGAACCCCGTACAGTTTGCCTTCCCATGTGCATAACTCTATATTCTCATGTTTATGTTTTTATTATGAATATCTTTAATGGAAGAAATTTTAATTTTCACCAAATTACTAACATGCAATCTCACTAGGTCCTAGTGTTGTAACCTAATGCTCTGATACCATATGTAACATCTCCAAGGTTTGCATGGACTATACTGGAGGAGAGGAAAATGAATCTCCAAGCTCGACTTCAAGAGCGCAGGTTGCAAACACTCGGGCTTATTGGGCTCAAGAGGGGAAAACAAAAACAAGTTTGTCGAGCGAGGAAAGAAACTCCATCGATAAGACGCAAACAAAGGATTTATGCTCCAAAGAATCAGCAAGAGGTAATCGACAAGATGTCTTTTAAATCGCAAGTAAGTATACTCCACTTGTTGAAGCATTCTAAAGGAAAAGCATTGTCTATATGTGAGCATTTATATGTTTCCTTCCGAAGTTGAATGATCTTCTATAAATACTAGAGGATGAATATCTCCTCATGCTCTACAATTAGTTTCATTAAAGGATAAGAAAGTATTCTTTAAAAATGATTAAAATAGTTGGAATATGTTCCTATCTTTATCTTGGTGATCTTGTTAATATTTTCATATACGTTGATCGTAATGATAGTAATGAGAATCATAGGAGCATTTGTATGTTCAAAAGTTCATAAACATAATTAGGATTATGTATCTAATGAAAGATGTACATTCATATCTGGGCGATTGATGCCATTGGTAGGGATTTAGTACATATATAAGTCAAGTCATAGACATTCATCATAGGTACTTGATTGCTTCAATCATATTTATGAGGATAAGAAAAGTTCTAGGCTTGGAAAGGTGACTTTACAAATGAAGACAGGATAGCAAACATATTGAATGAAGGATGGTTAGGTCATTATGAGAAGGATTGGAAAATTGTCATGAATTACCTAGTCATTGATTTCACGCACTTATGTTGGGACGATTGTATTAAGTATGTGCACGAGATTGTAGGGTGGAGGGATCCTTATCATGTTAGAAAAATGCATAAATGGTACTAAGGAGTAACTCCCGAAATTCTCCTTATTGGCTAAATGTTATTGAGAGAGGGTGTAGAAAATGTGTGTACATTATATTGAATGTTACATGCGATGGTTTCGATATAGAATATTAGTTTTGTGTTCTTCCTTAATTGTTATGTGACATGGTAGAAAAGAATGATTAGCTGAATTTATAAATATATATTAGATCTTCAAGGTTAATGTAAGTAATGTTACTATCCAAACCATAGATGGTTAGAAGAGTTGTAAAACTTTTATGAATGATTAACACAGGGTCATCCTCAAGGTAAAAGATTGAAAGGATAGGAATTAACTTCATGGACATTCTACCGTGTGAAATTTTCTAGGACTAGGAAATTGCCATCCTTGTGAATGATTTTCATGACCTTCGACTTAACTCTACTTCCTCAAACGAGTATCCTTCGTCATTATAACCTTATCTGAAGATTTCAAGGGATAAAAGAGAATAATTGTTAAGAATCCCCTTGTCTCTTTGCAGTATAGGATTGTATATAATAATGAAGTATAAATGTGTGACATGGGAACACGCTGGTAGCCTTGCTTGAAGGTTCAAAAGGATGATGGTTATAATTACTCAAGAAGTATACATGTGTATTCTAAGTAGTTAAAAGGTTGCATATGATGAAATGTTATGATTTCATTTTTGTATATTCTATTTTCAGGGATCCTTACTAGGAATGTTGGGATACTAGGAGTGGTTGACAGAAGGATTATACCTTCATGTGGTCAAAGCTTTGTGTTATATGCATGGATACCTTGATAATCTGTTTCGTTTTGATATATAGATTATATGATATGGAGGGGATTACTAATGTGTATTAATGCAAGTTAAACGTGCACCTTGGCATATGAGGGCCATACAATAAAGCGATATGCAGCCTCCCCCATAAAGGTATGTGATTATCCTTAGAAAAATATATGCAAGTATATATGTAGACGATTTATTGTTACTCACATGATGTTGGCATATGCAAGAAAAATGGATACTTAATACAGTGAAGGAAAAGGATTGAGGTGAAGTGATTGTGATGCCCATAATAAAGAAGAATGTATTTTAAGGCATTATGTAATCCTATTGGGTCAATTTAGATGACCAAGTATGGATATTATAGTGTGAAGGGTAATCTTCTTATTTTTTTTTATTATTTTTTTTATTTTTGCATAGAAAAATATCTTCTTACAAATAATTTGTTTTGTTACTAACAGGTGAATGTGGCTGATGGTCAAAACTTTATGCAGCTTGTGGGAAGACAAGAGCATAAATATTAACCAAGGTAAAATAAGTGGGTGAGGATGTAGAACCCACATCACAACCGTTATGTATTCTTTTAAATGTTGATAATTATTGTTGAACAAAGCACTCGATCCAGATTGGTCAGAGTAGTCGTATGGGTACAGAATGTAACGTGACGAAATAAATTGATTAAATTAAAAGAGATTTTTCTAGACTCAAGCAAGGTGGCTTGAGGAAAATAAATTCCGGGACTCAAGCGAGAAGGCTTGAGGGGAATTGTGTAAAGAGTGTTGTAATGGCATTGAAATACTCCCTAAAATCAGGGATTGAACAGCCACTAGGATTCTCGGAGAATCGGCTGGCTATAAGACCTGGGCAAGCTATAAGAAAATGTATATGTGGGAGGCAGGACGCTGCTTAGTATGCATGAAAGAAATGTTTGCTGTGTGAGCACTAAGGTGTTAGGCAAGACATGAAAGAAATGTTTGCTGTGTGAGCACTAAGGTGTTAGGCAAGACATGAAAGAAATGTTTGCTGTGTGAGCACTAAGGTGTTAGGCAAAACATGAGAGAAATGTTTTGCTGCGTGAGCACTAAGGTGTTAGGCAAAAATTTCCTGGATCAAGTGAACGTTGTTTGTTGATTTCGTTAACAATATACAATCAGGGAGCACTAGATTTATTCCATATATTGCAAGTGATATGTGCAATAAAGAACTCATGATCTATGTTTCTGAGTTTGATTATGAAGTTGATGACAAATTGTTACTAAACATGGTTTCTTTTGAATTCCAATTTTGTGATACAAATGATTACTCCAAGAGAAGAGTGAACACCGAGGACGGTGTTATTGTTATAGCTTGAAATGACACCTCTCCGTCCGTGACGACACTTGTTTCCCTTGGTCGCATGACGACACTTCTTGAGATCAAGTTCAGTCACACAACAGGACATTTGTGGATGGAGGAGTCATTTGGGACACTAAAAATGGTTGAAATTACCTCATTCTTGACCCATTTGATGTATATGACCCTTAGGAACATTTTTCCAGACCAAACCATCTCCTGAAAATGAGCAGAAAAGCCTGTTTTTGGCCATTTTTCACTATGAGCGCGACTCTACTGTTATAATAGTAGCGTGTGTACGCGACTTTACCTCATTCATAGTAGCGCCCATTGCCATATGTACGCGACTTTGTATACTATAGAGTAGCGTACACACTTGTTTTGGTCAAAAATCTCGAAATTCGAGTAAGTTAAGTTGGTTGGGAAACCTCTTGAGTGGTTGTAACTTCTTTTCCTCTTCCTCACTGACTATATAAGGAGGGTAGAAGGGTCATGTGAGAGGAGCAAGCCTAATTGCAAAGTTATGCTGGAGGAATGGAGACCCTCATCCCCCTCTCTTGTGCTTCAGTTTTGGTAAACCCTAGTACAATTGCTTAGAGGCTGGGATCCTTGGAGAACGGAAGCAGGAGACCTTGAATCTAGGTTTCGTGAAGTGCCAAGCTTGAAGGAAGGTATAATTGTATGTACTTGCTTTCATTCATTAATAAAGATCAGACGTTCTTCTCTTTCCAAATATGACCTATTAATGTGTCTCAGATTTGATTACTGTTTGATTATAGTTTGATGTCTTCTTCTATTATAGATATCAGTATTATATATGTAGTCAAATGTATTTGAGAAAGGTATCAAGTTGTTTTGCAGGTCTGGGCATTGCGACAGTGGATAAGCATTGAAGAGCGAAGGAGGCAAAGCTAGGATCAACCTTCTGAATGAGGTTCCTACATATCTAAACCCTAATCTCTTCATTTATTTGTTGTACTTGCAGAATGCTTGTAAGTCTATCTTTATCACCGTAAGTTGGTAGTTTCTCCCCTGAACTATAGGTGCATTTTCCCCACAACAGAATGGCGACTCCTCTGGGGAACGCCTAACTGCATAGGGGTATCCAAGGTCATTTCTTCAGTCTTGTTTGATGGTCTTTGTTCATTTTCTTGATTAGGATTAGTTAGTAGGCTCTGTTTGACCCTTCTTGGCTTTTTATAGACCCTTCCCAACCCTTGCAAATCTTTGTGGACCCAGTTTGGGGGTTTTAACCCCATTTTTTAGACTTTTTTTTCTTGTACGCTACTGTTTCTACCACACAGTAGCGCCCATACGCTACTTTTCCCTTACACAGTAGCGCCCATACTTCTATGAGCGCTAGTTTCCTTCATACACAGTAGCGCTTAAAATCTGGGTTTGAAATTTTTGAGTTTTTGGGTTGTGGACCCAAATCTGGGGGTTGTGGCTGCATTTTTTGGGGTCCCTGATGACCTTAGGTCTGTGTTAAACCCCTGTAAGTGGTCTCCCATCCTTGTACTGATCCTACATTCATGATTTGAACCTCTTTTGATCAATTTGGGCTTGTTTGGAAAGTTTTGGGGTTTGTTGACTTAAATTGGGGGGTTGTGGACCTGTTTGGTGTTTTGTACCCTAATTTGAGTCTGATTGAACTTGCTTGCCCCATTTCCACTGGATTTGAAACCTCTTGAGTCTTTTTGACCCTGTTTGTATCTATTTGAGTGAAATTTCTCTTTTAGGTTGGTTTCTTGTCCTCCCTTATGCTTTTAGTTTTTCTTTTGTAGTGAAAGCTCAAGTGTTTTGGCTGTTGTTCAAGACCTTGTTTGCATTGTTTACGTGCAGACCTGACTTTACCAAACCATACTTCTTCGTAGGTCATTTGCTTCGTTTGGGTCTAAAAGTAGTTTTTGTACTATTTTCCCAATGTTTGGCATGCTTACATCAATAAGAATTTGAAACTCATATTGGTAGCTTTTACTGTTTCATAAAGAGAACCTGAAAGTTTCTTTGCTTTGCTTTGATAGTAGGTTAGTTTCAGTTTTTGTTTCTTACCTTTGAAAAGCATAAAGAATTTTGATTCATTTTCTAAATAGAGTACCTTGCAAGTGGCTTAAAAGATTTTAGAGTGCTTTGCATCAAAAAGAACAAGTTTTCTTTTGCATACCTAGTTGTTTGAGTAGCTGCATTTTTAGGTTTTGAGTTTATTTTTATACATTTAGACTTTATTTTTACCTTTTTTTGCATTCAAAAGATTAAAAAATTGCATTTGCACATGCATTCTAGATCAGAATTTTAAGACTTGCATTGAAAAGAAAAAGATTTGTTTGGTGGTAAATATTTCATTTTCAGTACTCTATTTCTATTATAACCACTCTCACACACCCACTACCTTTTTGAGTAATCAAGTAACCTTTAAAATGAACTCTAATAAAATGAACTAGCAACATTTTCTTTTCTAGGTTACACTACACCAACTAGTCTTGGTTAGGATCTTGGGTTTTAAAACACCTTAAACCACCCAAGATCACACATTGTGCAAAAATCGTAGTGAGACTATCATTAGGCAAACCCACCTTACTCAAAATTTGCCTGGGAGCATATGCAGTAGGTCAATGTGAGATCAGTTTGTGGGAATACCCCTCCTACTTTCTGTTCGAACATACGCCAGGATCGGATTGCGTATTGGGGACTCTTTCGAGTTTCGGGCTTAGCTACCCTGCCCACGCTTTCTGATTCGACCGGTGACTGTTCCCCCAGGAGTTTTCGGTGTTGTGGTATCCTTAGTATCAGACTCTAGGTTCATACACAGGTGACAGCGGAGGGTATATCCGCTGTACCTAGGACAGACGTGGGAGGAAATCCCTTGCAGGTCTTTGGGAGGGCGGTTGGGTGATTCCAGCGCTTGCACCCTTAGTCATTGTATTGTGGACCCCGGGTAACTGTCCTTCATCCTTCGTTGATCTGTTCTGGGCCCTCATCATCCCAGACTCTTCTCCGGAAGGCATCTGTTTGCCTGGTTTGATTTACTTAGGACCTTTTTTTAGTGGTGTGCTCTTTGTGCTACTTGTTTTTAGTTTGCCTTAGGGAACTTCTTGTTCATTTGAGCGAGAAACTATGTCTAGCATTCCGGCGAGTGCCAATCAAGGTACCCCTGTTCCGGGGGATCCTTGTGCTGTTCCATTCATTGGAAACATTGGTGCTCCCTTAATGGCTACTCTGAATCTTCCTGGATTCACTATTGGGCTGCCGGTTTGGTTGTTTTCCACTCCGAATGCCTTGCATGCTCCTGACGCTTCTTTTGTGAGCACCTCAAATCAAGAGCATCAGAACCCTGTGACTCCTTTGCCAGTAACATCTTCTCCTCCTCCTTCTACCTCATGTGGTGAAAGTAGCAATACTAGTAACCAACAGTCTAAAAGGAATAGACGGGGAAAGAATAGGAAGAAGATGCCAAAACAAGGGGGCAATCACCCTGCCTCTGAAAATCATGCAGGGGGCACCTACCTAGCCTCTGGAGGTCATGCTGGGAGAAAACTTTTAGTCACTGAAAATCATACTGAAAGCTTGTCTTCAACCACTGTCAGTCATGTTGAGGACACGTCATTGATCACTGCTAGTCATATTAATGACAAGTCACCAGTTCCTGTGAGTCATACTGGAGACACCAGATCATCCACTGCAAGTCATGCTGAGGGAGTTGACATTGTCGACAAACCCAACAAACAGAAGCTTAAGTTCCCTTGTAAGTTTTGCGAGGGAGACCACCTTACTTACTTGTGCCCTGTACTTCCAGAAGTGCAAAAAGTGTGGTCCTTAGTTCAAAAGTCTTCTGCTTCTGAGCAACCAGCCTCTGTGAGTCATGCTGGGGGCAAGCTGTCAGCCAATGCTAGTCATGCTGAGAGTACTGACGTTGTAAAGGAGTCTAAACCAATAGGACGGAAACCAAAGTTCCCTTGTAAACTTTGTAAGGGAGATCACCTTACTCACCGATGCCCTGCCATTCCAGAGGTACGAAGAGTGTGGTCCATGTCTGAAGGAACCTCTGTTCTTGAGTTGTCTATAGATTCCCTGCAGCCAGATCAACTTTTGGTTGATAAAGTGGTTGAACCAATGCAATCTTTGGTCGACCCCACTCTTCCTTCGGAGAGTGAAGTGATTGAATCGATGCAATCTTCGACCTATCCCATCAGTCCTTCAGAGATTGATGCACCTACTACTGAAGTCTTCTGCATTTCCAGTTTGGATGTTCCTGAAAAAGGGGGCACTTCATCTGTGCCATGTGAACCCCTACCAAGCCCTAGGATTGTTTCCTTTGATTGGAATAGTCTAGCCGAGCCTCGTCTTCCTTCTTCGACACCTTTTCAGATAAAGGTTGATATCTGGAACCATACGGTTGATCGATGTATTATTGATGAAGGTGCTTCTGTTAGTATCTTATCCGCTAATGCTTGGAGAGATTTGGGTTTCCCTAATGTTTTTCCAGCTGCTAATTGGCCGTTGACCTTTGATAGAAGACCTAGTGAACCGATCGGATTCCTCCGTTAGGCACCTGTTACCTTGGGTGGAAAAATAGTCTTAGTTGATTTTATGGTTTTAAAGGACCCTGTGGACTTTGATATGATCCTTGGGCGTGATTACATTTATGCTATGCATGCTGTGGTGTCTACACTTTTTCATGTGATGCATTTCCCTCATAACGAAAACATTGTCACCATCGACCAGCTTGCATTCGTTGATCCTCCTTATTACACAATTGTAGACCAGTCTGATCCCTCGTCATTAGGCACTACTATGTCACATGCGCCTCATGTGGCATATTGTTCCTTGAGTTCAACTGCTACTGAGAAGAAGTCTCTGAGTTCATGCTTACCTTCTCGGGATTTGGTCCCAGCTTTTGACCAAGTGACACCTCCATTTGAATGTTTAGATATGTATTCTATCTGGGATGATATACTTCCTTCCGATGAAGTTTTCCTAGAGTCTATAGTACAGTCTGCCATTCATTTGGATGTTGATCCAGTCGCAGTTATGTCCAGCCCCGGTTTGACCTTAAAGTCTGATCTTCCTACTGTTGAGTCTTTGGACTCTCCTATAGATCCGCAAATCGGTGTTCCTGCTGAGTTTGATTCTGCTTCTAGAATTTTCAACTCCCATGATGATGAATTTGTTTCTGCAGATTCCATCATGTCCTTCAAATTTGATCTTCATCTTGAAGTTGATCTTGTTGATTGTAAGTCCTCGGGCTTAGGTACCATAGAGTCTTCATTTGAAAACTCTGCCTTGTTTATGCCTGTTGTTGACGATAGTGAAGTTGAAAGTATTTCTACCATAGTGACTTGTATCGGGTCTTTCTTTACATATGTTTTAGATATGATCCTGGTACTAATGTTTCTTGGAGACAGGATTCTTAGATGGATGTATACTTGCTTACTGGTCCTTTTTGACACCTTGTGCAATCATGTCAGGTATATTCGGAACCTTGCATATAGGTTTAGGCTTCCCCGCTGTTATGTTGCATTGGAACCTTTTGCCATCCGAATTCGCCATAGGGTCGAACCTGTTGGATATTGGTGTGTTAGCCATCTCTTTATGCATTGTGCACCAGTCCGACAGCAGAGCCTACCTAACATGGGTCACCCTAGTCAGCACCCTTATGCCATTCTGGTGCCCATGCTGAGTTTTTCTCATAGGCTTGGGAACCTTTTTAGATTCACCATGACTTTGAGAAGAAGCCTCATATCTTTCTTCCTCATATATTTCTGGCCATCCCTGATAAGGCTCCCATCTTTGTGTTCAAATTGCATATGCATCTATTATGATCCCGCTTGCGCTAATGAGCCTAAAGCTGGTTTCCACGCTTTTAGCTCGTTATATAAGCCTCCATCTCTGATCTCATTTCCGCTAAGCCCTGTATCATTTTGCCCTGACAATTTGACACCTTTTACCTGGAGGAGACACACCCTGAGTGTCCTTATCTTGCTCATGTTCCTTGCATTAGGCATAGCTTTGTTCCATGCGCTTGGAGCTAGTTTTGCATGTCCCTGACACTCGTCTCCTCCCATTTCGAGCATTCTTCTACCTTCACTTCGAGCTCGTTAAAAACAGTAAGTAGGTTACGAGCAGTCTTCCACCTTTCCTTCGAGCTCGTTAAAAACAGTAAGGAGGCTACGAGCATTCTTCTACCTTCACTTCGAGCTCGTTAAAAACAGTAAGTAGGTTATGAGCATTTTTTTCATCTTCACTTCGAGCTCGTTAAAAACAGTAAGGAAGTTGTGAGCATTTTCCTATCTCCTTTGAGCTCGTTAAAAACAGTAAGGAGGTCATGAGTTTACTTTTCCGGACTCGTTAAACCTTTACGGAAAAGATCCCTATGGAGTTCTTTTAAGCCCTTTTCAGACTCCTTAAATAGGAAAAGTTTGCCGAGCATAGTTGTCTTTTCAGGCTCGTTAAAATAACTGAACCGACATCCACTTAGGTATAGAATTACCCCTTTTCCGGGCCTTGGTGGATAATTTACGGAAAAGGTATACTCTAGGTATACTCTTGTATGCGCTAGAAGAGTTCTTCTTCCATCATTTTACACTTTTTCGGGGAAGGAGACTAACTTTACGAAAAAGGACCTTTGGAGTCGTCTTTAGGGTTTTCAGACTCTCGAAATGTGAAAACACCAAGTGAGCACATACCAATCCGGGCTCGATATAAAATCCACGGATAGGTGTATAGAGGACTGTTTAAGTTTTTCAAATCTATAAACAAGAAAACACCGCCGAGCACAGACCAATCCGGGCTCGATATAAAATCCACGGATAGGTGTATGGAGTTTTCTTCTAGGTTTTTCAGACTCCTTAAATATGAAAATACCGTCGAGCATGCTCTAGTTCTTTGTCAAGCTCGTTAAAAAATGACAAAGGAAAGGGAAGGGAAGAATGTCAAAATATCTTTCAATATGATGGCAGCAAGTCAATTATCTCCTTGAACAAAGCACCTGTTTTGAGTCTATCAAACCAAGTTGGGTTCTAGTGTTGGCCTTAGGGTAAACTTGATCTCAGAGTTCTTACTCCTCCGTTTGGTTAATATTACAATCATATGGAGAATCTGTTAATGTCTCCTACATTGCAGACTTGCATCGTGGTCCCTTTGTGTTCAAAGCTGCCTAAGTCACTCTTGTGTCATGCTCACTGTTCAAGGATATAACCTGTGTCGGCCATTCTGCAGTTGCATTGACCTCATGTGTCGGCCATTCCTTGGTGTCAGTATGTTTCATCCTGTGTTCCGTCCTACTCCAAATCAGCTCATACCTTTTGAGTGTCCCTCGTGTTGGATGATGGAGGATGCATTAAGACGTCCCTTCCAACGGACTTCTTCCCATCGACTTCAGCTCATTGTGCTCTGGGAATGAAGTTTAGAGTTTTGGTTAGTACCTTGGGGATTGCAGTCATTAGTGGCAGTTTCCCTCGCTATTGGATAGCTGGGAATACATCAATGTCTCCTATCCGATGGATTCTTCAAGTGTTCGACGGCAAGACCATCTATTCGCACTTGCTTGAATGTACTAGGTACCTTGGGTTCCATTTTCATTATTGGTGGACACCCTCGCGTTTGTTAACGGTATACATCAATGACCGGTAATCAAACGATACCTCCCATGTTCGACATCAACTCATTTATTCGCATGGATAGGTTTGTACCTTGGGTTGTTTTTGGATGAAGACCTTGGGATCCTCGATAGCATTACCTCATTTATGCTATCGCCCAAGTTGCGCAAGACTGAGCCACACTCTTTTTGGCTCTTGATGAGACATAGATCCAGCTTGTTCTCTATGGCTATGTTCTCCAGTTTTGACATAGATACACCTCGTATTTATGTGGCTATGTTTACACTTCTGTTCCTCATGGATCCACGCTTGTATTCTAGTGGCCATGATATATGCATCAGTATTTGGACCATTGTTGTATCCTCTTGGAGATCATGTTCCACCATTTGAACATGGACAGTTACCCCATGGATAAGTTTGTCTGACTTTGCCTTTGTTTTCAGGTACTTCATTTGAGCCTATGATTCTTGGTTTCTCCGTTCCTCCACGATTCAACTCTTTTTTATTTATAATGTATTTCGGCCATCGTTTCCTATACTCCCTCTGACCTCATACATTAGGGGGCATCTGTTATAGCTTGAAATGACACCTCTCCGTCCGTGACGACACTTGTTTCCCTTGGTCGCATGACGACACTTCTTGAGATCAAGTTCAGTCACACAACAGGACATTTGTGGATGGAGGAGTCATTTGGGACACTAAAAATGGTTGAAATTACCTCATTCTTGACCCATTTGATGTATATGACCCTTAGGAACATTTTTCCAGACCAAACCATCTCCTGAAAATGAGCAGAAAAGCCTGTTTTTGGCCATTTTTCACTATGAGCGCGACTCTACTGTTATAATAGTAGTGTGTGTATGCGACTTTACCTCATTCATAGTAGCGCCCATTGCCATATGTACACGACTTTGTATACTATAGAGTAGCGTACACACTTGTTTTGGTCAAAAATCTCGAAATTCGAGTAAGTTAAGTTGGTTGGGAAACCTCTTGAGTGGTTGTAACTTCTTTTCCTCTTCCTCACTGACTATATAAGGAGGGTAGAAGGGTCATGTGAGAGGAGCAAGCCTAATTGCAAAGTTATGCTGGAGGAATGGAGACCCTCATCCCCCTCTCTTGTGCTTCAGTTTTGGTAAACCCTAGTACAATTGCTTAGAGGCTGGGATCCTTGGAGAACGGAAGCAGGAGACCTTGAATCTAGGTTTCGTGAAGTGCCAAGCTTGAAGGAAGGTATAATTGTATGTACTTGCTTTCATTCATTAATAAAGATCAGACGTTCTTCTCTTTCCAAATATGACCTATTAATGTGTCTCAGATTTGATTACTGTTTGATTATAGTTTGATGTCTTCTTCTATTATAGATATCAGTATTATATATGTAGTCAAATGTATTTGAGAAAGGTATCAAGTTGTTTTGCAGGTCTGGGCATTGCGACAGTGGATAAGCATTGAAGAGCGAAGGAGGCAAAGCTAGGATCAACCTTCTGAATGAGGTTCCTACATATCTAAACCCTAATCTCTTCATTTATTTGTTGTACTTGCAGAATGCTTGTAAGTCTATCTTTATCACCGTAAGTTGGTAGTTTCTCCCCTGAACTATAGGTGCATTTTCCCCACAACAGTTATTTTAAAGGGGATGAGGATGTGATACCCCTCCTTTATGACCTATTTTGATCGTTATTTTTATTATTCTACCAGGAGTGTGATCTTCCCAACGATAATGCACTAGAGCCTTGTGCCTAAATTTAACGAGTGTTAAACCCAACCGAGCTTCTGTGAGTGCGTTGTCTTGTGTTCTCGTAATTTTTTTTCATTGATAGAGATAATGTGAGAAGACAATTATAACTTCCCAAATATATCCTCTCAATGATTATAGGAATATATTGGTCAATAGGGATAGGTTTTGGACAACTAATTGATCAACTTCATAACATTATATTAAATCAACATTCAAACATATTGAATGAACTTAAGTTAGACTATATTGCATTGCCATGCTATAATAGTGGTTTTTAAGGTTTGATAATGGTAATGATGGGACTTCTTCCTCAAATACAACTCATGAGAGTGAATGGATTTCCCATTTTGCAACAATTTCACTTGGAGAAGAGATTGATGCACACCACTTCACATAACTAGTGCATTATAAATTATGGCACGAGATCTCCTACCATCGTGATGGGTGATTCAGGGAAACCAAGGAAGTTGATTGAAGTACATCCTGTGTTGCACGATTAGATTCTTGTGATTAAGAGATTCAATGGTGGATGCATAGTCATAGTTGAAGTGAAACAATTTTTTGTGACTTTAATATGCAATTAGGGTTATGTATCGAATTTACAGCTCCTTCGTCGGCCTATTATGTCATGGAGAGAGCAACTTTATGCTCTTGTTTTTAAAGGAGTTGAATATTTTCACTTACTAGCGCATGACTGTGTTCTTAGGGATTGGAATTTTGGTGGTAATGCACAGTCCATAACAGAAATCAAGGGCTTCACCATCATCATTTTTGGGATTGCAAAGTTGAAAAAAAAACATGGCTTAAATGGAACTTCTAGCTCATGCTCCAAAATATTTCTAGGTAAGTATTTCAAATAATTATTTATTAGCTATTGGTTGACTCTCAGGTGTGCCTACAAGAATAATTTAAAAAATGAAATTATAATTAAATAAAGGGATTCTCAGCAAACCGGAACGAAGATGTTAACCCATCACATTTAAGTAAACAGGTTGTATCAGCTGAGAATCCGAGGAATGATCGGCGCGAGATTTTCCTTTGATTGGCAGTTGTAGCTAATTCCTGTCGGTGCCATTTGTCATCCACCGGAGAGGGATCCGATGTCAATCTCCGGGCGTTGCTCTCCAAAGAGGTTTTTCTTTCGTCCCATTAAGGGAGGAAGGGGGAAAAAGGAGGGGGAAAGAAGAAGACGTTTTGGGCAGAGCGCACGACTTGGGATTCTGAAGTTTTCATGGAGGGCTCGTCCACGCGGTCTTGGTATTTTCTCCCCTCTGTTGGTAAAACATGAATCAGGTATATTGATATCCGATGATCTTTCTTTTACCTTGATAAAATTGTAGGTGGAAATTATGATCAGTATATCGTCTGCATCTTCCTTTAGAGGAGCGGTCTCTCTTAGTAGACCAAGCATGACGATTAATTGAGGATGAGAGACTCATCTCGAAGAGTAACAATCACACAGATATGTCTTGCTGAGTCAAATTGTTCGAATTAAGTAAACTCCGTAGGAAAACGCAGATATGTATTGCTGAATCGAATTTGTTGAATTATGTGATTTCTGAATGATGTTTATATGAATGTTTTGTTGTGTTGAAGGATATCCTGGATCGCTATTCCTTCTAGATCCTTTTCATTATACATTAAAATTGTGTGCTTGCCATTTTTTGTTGTATGGAGGAAACCTTAGGTTATTGTTGAACGAATCTCAGATCAACGTTTTGATATGTTGAAGGATAGCATAAATCCCCGTTTCTCCTAGACCTTTATTATTGCAAGTCGTAGACCTGTCTTATAGTTTGTAATCGCAGTCGTAGATCCATGTCCTCAGATCTCGGAGGTTATGTTAAATCGTGTTTACGAATCTCTGTGGAAACACCATTATTTCCCGGTTCTCGATCTTTAGCTGATAACGTTTTCAGATTTTTGGCGATAATTCTGCCATAACTTTCTCATCGATCGATGGTATCATCTCTATCTGAGCTCGACCTCACAATTAGTATTTTATAAGGGTATACAGTTCTGGTTTTGGTATATTTAGTCAATCTGGTGCATTGATCTATAGATAGAGTCGGGACGGCTCGTTTTAGAGTTCGATTCCCCATGGAATCAGCTGCTCAATGTTTATATATAAATACGGCCAGAAAATAATTGTGATGTATATATATGGTATGATCAAGCGATCACTGCGATAGTCTCTGTGATCAGAGTAAATAGTCTCTGCATTTATGAGTTGGATTTTGTGATTGGAGCACTCCATATCCTCTTTAGGAGTTGCAACCTTGGAGGACGTTCTCGCTTGATCAATTTATAACGATCTCTGCATCTATGTTGATAGAGTCCTTTTTTTTTAAAAACAATACCCCTTCATGTATGCCAGACGAAGCTTGTGTAGGATGATTGATCTATGCATACATTGTGGATAGGGTTTAGTATTTGTTTTTCATATTACCTCTCTGCATAGTGCGATCTGGATGTACTTGGTTATGTCCTCATTAATTAAATTGAGGATTGAATTTTGGGTGCTGTTAAAACGCTATAGTTGATACATATATTTTTCCTGCGGTTTTGGAAAATTTTAGGTAGTATACTCTGCCTGTGTATTTCGGACAATACTATAGCTGCAGGTATTTATATATACTCTGTGCGTTTGGACATCAATGCGATTTATATATATATATTATATCGTTGGGATCGAAGCTGTGCGATCCAGTTTATAATGCTGGGATAATTGTTCTGTGCGATTCAGTTTGGTATATTTTATATATATATGCTGCAGTAGATAATAACAGGGGTTACGAATTGCTGGTATATCACACGCAGATATATTATATAGATACATATCTATATAATGAACACTAAATTGATGTCATTAACCTATCAGCAATTGTGCTAATATCAGATCTGGATATATGTAAGAAATACAGAGAAAGTCCTTTGTAAGTTGATCGTGGCGACACATACTTTCCATGAGAAAGTCCGGAAGAAAGTATAAAGGAAGCATAGCAACGACGGTGTTGCTGGATGTAACTTTTGTCGAATAATTAATACATGATGCGACAGCAGATCTTGTGGATGTAGCCCGAAGAGTCGGGTGAACCACCTATATTGGTTGTGTATTATGTGGTTGTGTTCTTATTGTTTGTATTCTTATGAGTTTGTCATTGTCTTATGCGTTGAGTTACTGATGTGGTTGTCGTTGTGATTTAGATGTATCAAACTTAAGTTTTTCCTTTAAATATGTACAGATTATAATATGCATTAAGATTGTAATATGAATAAATGATCTAACACGTACATCCTTATGGATATTTGTGTATAGGAAGAATATCTCTTTATTCTGATTTGTCCTTATGTATTACAATAATAATGATCTTATAAGTTTAGTTATAAAGTGGCAAGAACCCTTTTTGAGAACTAAGTTGTGTAGTTGTGTAATATGTTGAAAATAAAGCTTGAAGCATTAAGGATAAATGTGTTCAAAAGTATACAAATTCTTAAGGAGAGGACCTTGTTAATACTAACTATCTTTTGACCGAACATCCTATGTTTATAAAGACGAAAGGTATTGAGTACAAGAAGGTAATATATGAGATGTACTCACAAACATTTTTATGCTTGAGCAAATTAAATGATAAGGTTCTATTTTTCCCAGTATAAATGTGAACCCCGTACAGTTTGCCTTCCCATGTGCATAACTCTATATTCTCATGTTTATGTTTTTATTATGAATATCTTTAATGGAAGAAATTTTAATTTTCACCAAATTACTAACATGCAAACCTTGGAGATGTTACATTGATCTTTTGTGTTGTCTATTTATATGGATGTATTCGCAACATATGCAAGCTACTTCATACCGATCATATTTTTTGTATGGAAGTTGATGGACAATCAATATCAAGTGACCATCTTGGCCATGTAAAATGGCTCTACTTAATACAAAGTAGAAACGCTCTTTTTTTCATGAAAAAAAGGGCATAGATACTCTTGGATCCAATGATGTGTATGTCCTTTGTCATGGTATTTATTACTATGCTATAGGGTATATAGAGCTCGCCATATTTGCTTATAGTTGAATTTCATTTTGTTAATAATTGTTTAGAATTCATGCAAAACTTTTAACACAACCATCTTATAAAATGTATCTAAAACTAATTTTCTAATTGCACTGAGAGGACTGAGGTGCTCTCCATCCCAGTATGGGGGAGATGTTGTCACATAAGGTAGTGTAACGTAACATAACATTACCAAAAAAAATTAATTTAAAAAATTAATGTCGGGTCATTAAAAAAAATATGAAAAGTAATTAAAAAAATATATGTCAACCTATAAAAGAAAAAAATAACACTACTATGATCTATCAAGTATCAAGCAAGTGAGGGATCAAATTTCTTGAATTTAAGATTAAAAAATATTTATACCTCAAGAAATTGGACCCCTCTCGGTACTTGATAAATCTAGGTTTAAAATAAATATATATTTATTAATAAAATATAATTAACAACCTACTTGATAAATTATGCGATATTGTGTTCATGGATATATTACATGTTTTCCTTTTTGATGCTCCATCGAAAATAAGATCGTGCCCAATTAAACCTTTAATTAACATTTCATAATGCTTAGTGTATGGTACATTCCTCACGTTGCTTTTAAATTGTTTATATGAATACATAGTATTAACGTGGAAATATAGTATTAGAGAAGGAAGTTAACATCTTAGAGCTTGCTTTAAATAATGCTTTTAGTTGCAATCTAAGAGGTTTTAATGAATGCATGAATTATTAACACTTTATTTTTATTAAAATCATTTAACATACATGTTATGTTTTAGCAAATCTAAAATCTATTATGTGGTAGCATAAAAAGAGTTGTAATTGAAACATGGATTTTATGTTTATAGGTAAGGTATTTTTTTACATAATACTTTGTATAAAACAAAAAGAATCATTTAACATACGTGTTATGTTTTAGCAAATCTAAAATCTATTATGTGGTAGAATAAAAAGAGTTGTAATTGAAACATGGATTTGGAATTTATGTTTATAGGAAAGGTATTTTTTTACATGATACTTTGTATAAAACAAAGAGATTGAAGAAATTATTGAAAGTTATTCTACAATATTAATTGGGTTTAGCTTGGGTGGTTGAGGGGAGGAATGTTATCCTCTCCATTAATGTTCATACCAATTGTGACATATTTAATTTTCATGAGTCAATTGTTCATTGAGGCTCTCTGTGATCCAATTGGTGTTGAGCTAGCAAGGTACCATTAATATTATTCTTGCTTACAAGCTTAAGGGTGGGACAAATTGAATTCCAAGGGGAAAAACACGAATGAAAAACCCTCTCATCCCACTCAATAAAATTCCCGCTCTGGTAAAGAAATATAAGCAATGGCACATTGTCTAGTGAACTCCTTTTCCTACAATGCATTTCTATGTGTGTGGTCCCTAAAAGCCACTATTATTCAAAATCCCACATGATAACATTCTCTTAGAGATTTTGCAAATACTAAATAAATTCATATTTTTTACATGCACTCACAATAAATAGGAGTTCAACATGTAAATATTTGAATTGGCTTCTTTCCATCATACACTCACAATAGATATGCATTCAACATAGATATATTGGAATTGGATTGTAGTTTTATTTGAATTTAGATTATAATTGGGTCTGTAATTAAGGTATTTTTGTTTGATTTGAATTGCCAATATACACCTAGATTTCTTATAGGATGTATTGGTGCAAAGGTTACCCACTTGAAATTTTTTCCCATATATGCTAGAAAATCATTGTAGGCGATGTCGAGAAGTCAAAGCTAATGTAGTTGCAACTTGGAAAGATACAAACTTTAAGGCCACTTCTCAATTATTTAGATGAGAATGTTTTCTCTACTTTAGCATGACATGGGCATGAATAGTGCAGAGGGTGTATGTATCAACATCCCATGATTTGAGGTTTCCATTGTCCCTTGATGGTAACAACATGAACAATGGGAATCAGGTCCCTAGTAATAATACTCTTAAGATGCACCTATTGGTGATGATGAATATTTCCATATTAAATAAATAAAACAAGAAATATATAATGAGCCTAGCTGGGCGAATAAAATTAGGTACCTATGGAGGATCAAATGGGGTACCTAGGGAGATACCCAAGGGGATAATGTACATGTAATATGGCATGAATCATGGAAAAGGCCCACATGGTTGTTGGTGGGTAATAAATAATCCCACTAGGTAGTTAGAGGAAATAATACAATAATAAGAGGTAGTTGGCATAGATTCCTATATGAATATCTATGAAAAAAGTATAAATATACATGAGTATCATTGTATTGAGATATGTTGGATGAGTTGTATTGTAGCAAGCATGGCTTGGCTTGTGGAGTGATTCCTTCCATATGGAGTATTTGATAGTGTTACCCTCCCTTAAGGGTTCTTTCTCTCTATGTTCTTGTGTTCTTTATGGTGTGAATTGTATGGGCTAACTAAAAGCATGTGTGAATCACTTGAGCATTTCAATTTTTTTTTTAATCTTTGTGAAAGAAATAGAGTAAGCAAAAGATGGTAGAGACTAATGCATACATGAAATCTAGATAAGGATGCCCTAGCAAATGTTATCTTAGTCATCATGGATGACTATCTCTGGGAAATTACTTTCTTTTAATGTGATGTCCACTTAGACTAGAATTTAGTTAAGTAACAATTGTTCTTGAAAGTGAAAAAGTAAGTCGTTATAAGGTGGTGATGTGCAAGTAATTTATTTATTGATTAGGTGGGAAGTGAATGCTACCACTATAATCTTGAGAATAGAAAGTATAGGTGCAAAAATGGAAAATATGCAAATATGTAAGCAATTGTTGTATGAAAATATGTAACTGTATATCTATTCCATATTGCAAAGATCTAGTATTCCATATTGCAAAGATTTAGTATAGATGACAATATTTTATTTTTGTAATTAAGCTAAAATCAATATAACACGCCATCAACATCATCATTATAAGGAATAATAAAACTCGTATACCATCATTAACAAAATAAATAACGATACCCTTATGTCAATGATGTTGTTTGCTATGTAAAATATCTTGAATGAATAAATATGCTTCAAACAACTATCATAAGATTATAGACTATACAATGAATGAATAAATGTGCTTCAAACAACTATCATAGACTACAAATACGTAAGCAAAGCGAAGGCACCATTAAGTCATTTGTTATGATTTATTTTTGTATTCGACTTTAAGGATAATTCAAAGTGATAGAAGCTTTAGATTATAAAGATGCTACTATGAAATAATAGTGATGAAGAGTTTAGAAACTAATTTTGATCATGCATATGGATTTGAGATTCACTAATATTAAGAGTTTAGAAACTAATTTTGATGATGCATATGGATTTGAGATTCACTAATATTAGTTCTTAGGAGAAGTTGTAATGTCATTCATGTAAAATCATTGATCCACTTTTGCAATGCATTTCTTTCGATATTTCTTTTTCTTTATCTAATCTTTTTACATTAATCTATTTCTTCAATATATTTTAACATCTTCAAATAATTTGTAATTTATTTATAAATAAATTTCAAATTTTTAAATACATATTAATTTTATGAATACCTAAATTTCAAAGAACTATTAATAATTGATAACATTTCTCAATCATGCTAACACATGCTAACCACATTCCCTTTTTAATTTGTGCAAAGTTCAAAATCGAACTATGGAGGACCACATAGCGACACTAAAAGTAATATAGGTAAAAATAGCAGCAAAGCTGCTTATACCTGATTTTTGAAAATAATGTATAAGTAATTTAATTAATAATTGTATATATTCCAAAAATAAAAGTTAAAATAGAAATAGTTTAGAAATAATAGTTTAAAATAAAATTTTGAACTAAAATGTAGCAATTAAGGCTTTAATTATTAACTAGTATATAGCAATCGTATACTAGTATATGAAACGGTTGCTTAAATTATGTTTTTTAAATTTCTAATAGCCTGCCCAACAATATTGAAGGCTTTCGTCCCATAAGCCTCGTGGTGGATGATGCGAAAAAGGAGGCTATCAAGCCAGCTATGTACAAAGTAGAAGTCAATGTTGTTAGCAGTTGATCCTCAAATATATAGTAATAGTTGGTGTGAACCCGCTTCATCTCCCTGAAAACATTTGCGAAGATTATTTTTAGTGGATGTCACTCCACAAGAAATACCTCATCATTAGCTAGTTCAGATCGATTGAATCTGTCATACTAATCCCAACTCATATCAATCTTCTTTGAAATTGTATTCAAAACGTATAGCACTTGCTTTACTTTGAATAGAGCCACATCTACACGACGCACTAAGTATTGATTGTTTCTAGTACTTCGACCCTGTTATATTCGCATCCTTTTAGCCCCTTTCATAAAAGTATGATATGTCCCTTTGTTATTTTGCTTAAAAGTCATAATAAAAAATAAAATATATTGAGTTTAGACGGTTGCTATTATCAACGACCACACCAAAATATTATCAACTTTGTCATAACATAGATGTTGTTGACAACAATATTCCTTGGTAGGGAAGATCCTATACACAATCACATGGGTGCTCCTAATCATCAACCATCTTTTCGTATCTCAATAATATTTACATAAAAGGAAATGCAACTTTGTATTTTGTTATTATGACCACACCGTGTGTTATAAAGTTGATGTTTTGATTCCAAAATTAAAATCTAACCACACATTTGATACCGGGGAAAGGTGTTATTCTTGCAAGCAATATTTAATTTAAAAAATGTTGAATATCGTACTCACTTATTTTCAGTCCTTTCTCATAAAAGTATGATATCTCCATTTTAGTCTATCTCATAAAAGTATGAATGATATTGTCATATCAACAATCACAACATTAAACTCACAATAAACGCACGCAGCCTAAAGAGTCACGTGGCATTTTGACTTTTTTTTATCATTTATATTTTTAAATTAATTTGTTTTATTATATTGCATACAAGGTAAAAATAGTCATTTCGATGATTTTAACCAATAGAAAAATAGAAATAGTAAACTATAAAATTTTGAAAAATATTTTTTGTTTTTAAAAAATTATGTTTAATATAAAATAATTGCAAAAACATTACAAAACATTAGATATATGAAGAAAATTTATGTAAAGTAATACTAGTTTGACAATCAACAAGTATAATAATTATAAAAGTTTGTAATATTCGATAAATAATTTCCAAATAAAGTTTATTTTTTAGAGTATTATAATTATAAAAAATTGTAAATATTCGATAAATAATTTTCAAATAAAATTGCTTTTTAACTTTTTCAAAGTTCAAAACAAAATTTTGTATACTTAAGGCTAAATTAAGAATTCCATGTATCATACAAAATCACATAGTTTTTACTCTATTCACATAGTTTTCACTCCATTGAATAAGGTGTCATGGTTAGCCCAATTACATTGTAGATTAAGAAGATTAAACCCTTTTAGAATTCCAACCATTTTTAAAATATATTAAACGTGTTCCTAATGATTTGGTGAGACTATAACATAACATATAGGAAAATTAATCATTAACACTTGAGTAAGAATGTTTATAAAAACATTGTAAGTGATTTTGAAACTCGCTTATAAACCACTCACGTCAAGGGAAAATAGGTTAGACTACAAGAAAACTACAATTCTATGACACTTTGACATGTTAGAAGAATTTATTTTCCATCAAATTATTCATTGAGGAATATGTCCACTAAAAGGGAGGATCCTTGCGGCCTTCAACTCGACTTTCATTACACTTATCCCTAAAAAAGTTAAGGGTCTATATTTTGTAGACTACCATTTGATTTCTTTATGCAATTCTTTTTATAAATTAACAACCAAAGTTATTGCAAATAGGATACGAGGGATTCTATCAGATGGCATCTCATTGGAACAACATGCCTTCTTCAAAGGCCACCTTATTCAATATGTTATCGACACTACACACGAGGTCTTACACACAACAAAGACCAAAAATCTTATGAATTTTACACTCAAAATTGATCTCTGGAGGGCATACGATCAAGTAAATTGGGTATACTTGTGTTTGACACTTTTACAGATTGGATTTCCTCTTCCAATGTTAACAGGATCATGTCGGCTATTACGACGGTCTCTTTTGTTATCCTCGTCAACACATCAGCATCAGCTTTCTTTCAACTAGAGAGGGGATTGCATCAAAGGTGTCCCTCACCCCTTTACTGTTTCTACTTATTGTTGAAGGATTGAGTCGGGCGATCAAAAGAGAAAAAAGAAGGGGATCATTCTATGGATTCAAGTTTACAGAAAATATGAGCGTGGCCCACCTGCTATTCATCGATGATATTTAGATCTTTATTAATGGCACCCAACGAGACCTACTCCAGATGAAAAAGATCCTTGATTAGTTCGAACTAGCTACAAGTATGTCCATCAATTCCCATAAATCATCAATCTCTATCATGAATCTACAGGATTTACATAATGAATAGATTTACAGTTTGTTCCCATATGAAAAAGTTGATATAAATAAAGGGCTACCATATTTGGGTTTTACTATAAAACCCACTAACTATGGGATCAAGGATTGGCAGTGGATAGTTTGTAGGGTTGAGAAGCGCACCCAGCTTTGGTGCAATTTTTGGTTGTCCAAGGGGGTAGACTTGTTCTCATTAATTTGTTCCTAGAATCCCTTCTTGATTATTGGCTGACTATTGCACATATTCCACCAACTACTCTAAAAAACATCCGGAAGGTCTGCATCACTTTTCTATGGAAACAGACGAATCTTAATAGGACCTTTCACTGGATTGCTTGGGACTAACTTACTCTCCCAAAACCCTGGGGACGCTAGGGCATCAAACATGTACCAAGTTTTGCTAAAGCACTTGCTGCAAAAAGCATATGGCATATCATCAAATGCAGGAATCTATGGACTTCTGTGATTTTCCACAAGTACATATTTCCTCTCTCCATAGAGGATTGGATTCGGTGTCGGAACCCACCACACCAAAATATATCAAATATGTGGAGAGCTGCTCTTGACGCATTTGAACTCGTGGTTGAAGGCCTCTTCTGGAAAATTGGCAATGTGGAGTCGGTCTATCTGGGTATCCCTTGGATAGGAGGAGAGGATGTTTACATTTTTTCTCCAAATATGTTGGAGCAGTTACAGAATAGGGGCATCTTATACTTAAAAAATTCAAGACTTAACAGCTACCTGTGTTACCAGAAACGTGAGGGAGATGTGCATTTTTTTGGAGAAATGGAGTAGAAACAGGGACGGAACGAAAACAACCATTTTCTACGGTCGTTCCCGTTTCTAGAAGGAAGATACCATTTTTTTTAAAATGTATCGTTTTGCAGAAACGGTTTATGCAGAAACGAAAAACCGTCTCTCTGAGAACATGGTCCGTTGCTGATCATTTTGGGTCAATTCGAGCTATTAATTTATGGTGGGTGGCGATATGAAAAATTTATTGTGATGGAGTGTTGCGTAAGGAAGCTTGTTCACTGTTGTGGCCGCCTACCTGTCGCGCACCGCATGCATTGAAACCGAAAGTTCAAACTGTTTGGACTCTATTTGGAGCTCTGTTTTCACTGAGTTCTACTTTGGATGAGGTGCCCTTCTCAATAAATGGGGAGTCTACTTACATGAGCATCTCATCGACCACTTCAACCAACTTGAGCAGCACCCATTACATGACAACTCGAACGAGAAGTTGAGATCATAGTCGTGAGACGGCTTGTTTAAGGGATTTATCCCTAGCTACACAATTAAATTATGGGGCAGATCTTAAGGTAGCCAACAGGGATTTGTGAGGATTTGGGTTTTACAAGCACCCTCCCTCTCTCCATCTCTACATTTTTCTTGGTGAGCCATAGCAGAGCTTAGAAGACTTTACCTAGATATAAATTTAGTCTTTCATTTAAGCTCTGTGAAGACCTTGGGTACTGTCAACGGAAGTCTGGGTCAAGCTTTTATTAAGGAAGGTTTTTTTCTCAAAACTTGACCTAAGATCGGGGTAAGTCCTTCATAAGGGTTTTTTTTTCAGATCCTTACCTATGACCTGGGTAACTTTTGATGAGGTTGCAGACCTGGAAGATATTGCATTCATCCTTAAGTTATCCACGCAGGATATAGTCAGTTCATTGGGTAACTATCTAGTAAGTCAGGGTTTGAAGCTTTGTAGTTGGCTCATTAGGTAGCTATCTATGTAGGTGCCTATGATTAATCTTAGTTGATTCTGCTCTTTAAGATTTAATTGATTGGGTGTCAAAGGATGTGCTTATGAGTGGTGTATGACATTGAAAAGATTGGTGTTTCTTTACTTTGTTAACCATAGGAAACAATCATGTCCTAAACCAAAATCTGAAAACAGGGTATATGGCTGGGAATATTCAGTTTTGTTGTGTTTCTCTCTCCTCGTTTCTTTTAGGAGAAACCTCTAAACCTCGTTTCTCATACCGTTCTCATTTTTCGTTTCTCGTTTCTGGTAACATAGGCAGCTACTAGTATATCTTCTCAAGGATGGGTTGACGCGGGTTTCTTTTTTTATTGGCAGAGAACAAGAGATTTGGTCTTCATATCCTTCGACTCACGGGAATTAATCTATTCAATTGAACAACCATCTAGATGTGTTATGTTGGAACAAGAATATGGATGGAGATGTATACACACCAAAGAAAAGATACGAAGTTATCCTATCTGAGAGGGAGTTTCAGGATACACCATGGTGGATTACAATTATTTGGAAAATGGAATGTCCCCCAAAAAATTAGATTATTTGTTTGGATTGTGCTTATGCACCGCATTCCTGTATGGAACTTTTTATAGAGGAAAATTTTCAATGGGCCAGGGTGCTTCCCACTGTGTAAATCAGATTAAGAGACTATTGTGCATTCGTTCATTACATGCTCATATGGTTTACAGTTGTGGAATGCCATCGGGGTGCTCAAGGGCATCCACTACAATTGGTCGGGCAGAGACTTGTCCGAGGCATTGCATGCCTGGCATAATAATCCAATTGCCACCGAAGTTTCGACATTGCCATATCATATTATATGATCTATTTGGAAAGCTCGGAACGCAACTATCTTCTAGGACACTATGATCCCTCTACTGGTCTATGCCCATCAGAGCATTGCTATGATGGGTGCATCCTCTTGACTGACCAGTGACAGACCCCCTCTGATCATCATCGTGGAACATATTGATCGATCGATCCCATGGTGTTTTTTTTGGAGCTGCCAATGGGACTCCATAGTTGGGTGGTATTGGCGGTATATTATATTTCGACTCTCAACACTAGACCAAATATGCAACTACAATGGGTCTTGGGATGAATAACCATGCAAAACTTTTGGCTGACAAGTAGTTTCTCCTTTTGGCATACTCCTTGGGCATTCGGAGCCTGCAAGTCATCGAAGATTCTCTCCTCATCATTAACTGACTAAAATTGGTTTGACGACTGAGGAACATATCACTTGAGGCCATCTATGAGGACGTCATCCCAATCAAGAAGATGTTTCAGCGCATATCCTTCTAGCACATTCACAGGGAAAGAAATTCGGTGGTTGATCAACTATCAAAGATTAGTCTCCAATTTGCAGCAGGTACTTGGAAATAATGGTCATGCAATAACAATATGATCTAAGAGGATGACCCAGGCCCATTTCCTTTTTGAGCAGGCACAAGCTATATATATCATTCACATCTATCAATGATTGATGCCTCTATATTAAAGAAATATACTAGTCATATTATTAAATATTACAAAGTTTTGTAATGGGTCCTTCTAAAAGAAAAAATTTCCAACAGGACTCTCATAATTAGACGCCATTTTGGGCTATGTAAAAAGTGTTTTCTTAATCAAAGAAAGTGCGCCTTTTTTTTCCGTGGAAAAAAATTAATGTGTCACATTTAAACTGAAGGAGATGAAAACTTGTGAGAACTAGAATCAAATCAGAGGAACTTGCACGAAACCTTATTACTTCAAATTTGATGAATCATGCATTTGTGTGTTAGGTATCATGATTTCCTTTTTAATTGACAAAGTAATAACTACAATCAAGAAAATGGGTTTTTCTTTTAAAAAAATAACAAATACAATACTAATAATCTTATATTTTACATTTACAAAGGAACAAGTACAATGCTAATTATCTCATATTTCGCATTCTTTCTTGGGAAACATGACATCAATTGAAGAATATTTTCATGACAAATCACTAAAAGAAAAATCATCAATCAATGAAAACTATTGTACCATCAAATCAATGAAAACTTTTATACCATCAAATCAATGAAAACTTTTATATGGGTTATTTTCTATTTTAAAACATTTCTTTTCATTAATTCCTACCAAGGTATGGAATATATTAATGAGTTGGCCATAAAATTTAACTTCATATTTATCTTTAAACAAATTTTAATGTTTTGTAATATTTATATATTAAATTTAATATTTTGTAAATATAAATTATTTTGTTAAATATTTAAAATTTGTTATTTCTATTTTGTGATTGGTTAAATACCATGAAGTGACAAATTATCCCTAGTAAAATGTAAAAAAATTTAAACAAAATCTTAAGTTAAATTTTAAAAATTCAAAATTTTGTTCTTAACTTGACATTTGATTTTTTCCTAAACTTTTTATTATTAATAATAACTACTATTATTTGGTACACTATCTTTATCATAAATACACGGTTTTATTATTTTTTTGCCTAAATATAAAGAAAAATCATTTTCTATAACAAAAGAGATAGTGCAATCTCTGCTTTAGAAATACATGGTTTTATTAACTTTTTTCCTAAATATAAAGAAAAATAATTTCATGTAACAAGAGACATAGTGAAATCCCTACTTTAGAATTTCTAATAACTATTTTATCAAAGTCAATTTTTAATATTACATTAAATTCAAATGATTAATATTACAACTAATCCTTGTTTTATAATTATATAAATATTTTTTCCAATTAATAAATGAAATGAAAATATTTTATTAAGAAGAGATTTAATACATTGAAATTTTAAAAACTATATATCTTTACCATATATATATGAATTTGTGATACCTATTTTATCAATGTTAAATTTCAATATGATATTAAACTCAAATTATTAATATTACCTTAAAAATTAATGATCCTTCTAAGTTATAAATTATAACAATAAACATTTTAAATATTTTAAGAATCATCATTATCTTCTTTTATATGTAAATTAAAAACATTATATCAATTCAAATATTTTCATGTAACAAAAAATTTATTCTTAGAAATAAGCATAATACTCACCAAAATAAAGTGTTGTAATTTATTGAAAATGTTATAAAATATGTGGTTACTAATGTTGCTATTTTCCATGTTTAAGTTTTGTATTTTCTGATAATAGATTTGGAAGCCTTGAAATTGTATTTTAAATGCATAAAATGAATTTAATATCTTCAAAATTTTCAACCAAAATCCAAAGAAAATATACATACAAAAATACATTGAAATTTAAAAAACTATATATCTTTACCATATATATGAATTTGTGATATATATGAATTTGTGATACCTATTTTATTAAAGTTAAATTTCAATATTATATTAAACTTAAATTATTAATATTACCTTAAAAAATAATGATCCTTAAATTATAACAATAAACATTTTTAATATTTTAAGAATCATCATTATCTTCACTTATATGTAAATTAAAAACATTATATCAATTCAAATATTTTCATGTAACAAAAAAATTATTTTTAGAATTAAGCATAATACTCACCAAAATAAAGTGTTGTAATTGATTGAAAATGTTATAAAATATGTGGCTACTAATGTCGTTGTTCTTCATGTTTAAGTTTTGTATTTTTGGTAATAGATTTGGAAGCGTTGAAATTGTATTTTAAATGCATAAAATGAATTTAATATTCTTAAAATTTTCAACTAAAATCCAAACAAAACAAACAAGAAAATATACATACAAAAAATAGAAAACAAATATTAAAACTAATCCGATAAAATTTAACAAATAATAAATCAAAATTATGTTGTTCATTGAGAACTAAGGAGAGGAAAACCAACCAACAAACTCATACCAAGGCTCAAAAACTTTGTTTAATACATTGAATTGAAATATCACAAATTAATACCATGGCAGCGATGATTGCCTCATTTCCTCCTTGAGGAGGATTTGATTAGCATGGAACACATTGGATTCAATATGTTTGAATAAGATTGTTTCTTGAAAATTTAAACCCTTAGTTCTACGTGGGAAGGGTTAACCTTGTGAAAATTAATTTTACTGAAAAACTAATAATTTGACCACATTAATAATTCTTATACAAAAGAATTAGATTTGATCTTATTGAAAATTGATTATTTTGAAATAATGAAACTTTATTATTTTATAAAAATTAATAAGTTTACATTTCAAAAAATCTAAACATTTTCAACAACAGGCTTTATCCTTCTTAGTTCGCTCCCTGACAGCGACATCCTAATTTATAGACCCTTTATTTGTGTTTCTGGTTACTTCGAGACGGGTGCTGCTCGGGAGCAGTTAACTTACTTAATCAATGAAATCAGCTATAAGATATAAGCTATAGAAATATGATACTCTTGCCACAAAATTGTAATAGCGGGGAAATTATTTTGCCACAAAACTACCTAGTCATGAAGCTTCAAGTTCCATGCAATGAATAAGATGATGAAACTTAAAATTTTATCATAATTTGATATATTATGTAAATTTTACTTCTTTTAAATCAATTGGTTAAACCATAATTTTGTTAAAACATACAATTTGCACTTAACCTATCCCAAACACACTTTATTTGGATATTTATACTATTTAAAATTGGATTGAATTCAAAACAAATTAATTTTATATTGTGTTAGTGTTTTAAAAAATTTATGTGGTTGATGTGATATTTATAATAATAAATTAAAATTATTTTGCCACAAAACTACCTAGTCATGAAACTTCAGGTTCCATGCAATAAATAAGATGATGAAACTTAAAATGTTATCATAATTTGATATATTATGTAAATTGTACTTCTTTTAAATCAATGTGTTAAACCATAATTTTGTTAAAACATACAATTTGCACTTAACCTATCTCAAACACACTTTATTTTTGGATATTTATACTATTTTATATTGGATTGAATTGAAAACAAATTAATTTTATATTGTGTTAGTGTTTTAAAAATTTTATGTGGTTGATGTGATATTTATAATAATAAATTAAAATTTTAAACTATGAGCTTATTAACCATTAAATGATCATAACTAAATTGTGAATTGGTCTATGAAATTTTTGTGATTCTAAGAATTATCATCAAAACCTACAAAAATTTATAAAAATGAACTTAATAATTAAAATATTTATTAACATTGAAATCTACACCTATAATGTAACTTAGCGAGAATATGTGTAAGCCCTTCAATGATTAAAAGCATATAAATTTGAAAGATGTCACTTGGATTATTGCATGTTCACTTAAACTTTGAGGGGTATTGTCTTGTCAATCATGATCAAGTTGTGGTTGAAATAGAATGTTGCCACATAACCCTGTTAAACATGTATGCTCGCTAAGCCTAATTAATTATCCACGAATCAGATAGCAGCAATAGCAGCTAGTGTTATCATTACCACTAACAAGTTTGTATAATTATCAATAATTAATTAGAATATTGAAAAAAAACAAAAGCAAAAGAAAAATGAATGATAAACACAAAAAGACAACCACTTGTATCACATGATGCAAGATCTCTCAATTTGAAGAGCCGCATATGCACAACGAGAAACCTTAAACATCAAACAAATATCTTTTCCATATTGTTGTGATGTTGCTTTTTTTAACCTCATATCTTTTTATAGCTTTTACTTATATTCCACAGGATAGCACTATTTTGGCATGGAAGTTGCTACAACCAATACTCATACATTGCTTGTTGTCTCATTACTCTAAGGGGCAAATAGACTTTATTCTTGTTCCATGGACCACACAATAAAAGTAAGTTTATTTGCTTTTTGTATACCACTTTTTATAGGTTTAGTTTAGAAGGAAAAGTATTCTGAATAAATACATTCTTCCTTGCAAGGTTTAATGTATTTCATTCTCAATAAATACATACTATATTTGAGAAAATATAGTATGTCTAAGATTATTTTATATTTGACATTTTGCAAACAAATTAACAAGTTTGGATCTGGTAACTTTTCAATGTATATAGACCCGGAGAAATCACTTGTCAGTTTTAATGTATCTTCTCTTATGGGACCAGTTTCTCTTCTCGTGCTCTTTAGACAACGCAGTGAAGGTGATCAAAGTGTCTTTATATATACCGTTGTATCTTTATAAAATATTTAAAAAGTGGAGTGAACCTCATTGGTATTTGTTACCTCCTTAAATGCAGGTTTGGGTTGCTACATTAAGTGGAGCCCTTGAGGTGGCTTATATTCATAATGAACAACATATACATTTATATAATTTTTAACTATTCTAGAAGTTTATAATTACTTTTTCACTTGTATAAGGATCTGTTTAATGAGTTGCATTGCTATTGTCTCTTTTAAGGTGCTCCATTCCAAGGTAGCTTTAGGATCTTAAATTAGATAATGGGTAATGAGCCGGTGGGGTTGGTGTTCACCCTTTTTTTTCTTTTTCTAAACCTAAAGTGGCTTTTAGATAATTTATTTCATTTTATTATACATGTGCTAGTTTAATGCAACCCCTCTATCACAACCAGGTTGAGAGCTTATAGTTTGAGTTCCATATCTAGTATTCAAAATTTGCCAAATGGGGCCAACTTATGTTACTAGATCCTTCCTCCCTTAGATACACCCAGATACATATCAGATACGGATTCTTCATGGAGAGGTATTGAGTTTTTATGGATTCTTATCTGGAATAGGTACAACATGGACTATGAAAAGAAAATGAAAAACAAAGATGAATGTAGGTGACACAAAAGAGTTAAGATACTGCACTATCTGATTAAACCTTCCACTCTGATGTTGCACAGTCCCGTACTTTTGACTTCAGCCAAGCCTGTTTCTTTACATAGTTCAGTGTTATTTTTTATTTACTATTCTAAGTGGCAAATTTCTAATTACCTGAACTGTATGAAGCTTAAAATTGATGAACTGTATGAAGTTTAAAATTGATTAACTGGATATCTTAAAAATAACTAAGAGTGAGGGACTGCGAAAAGAAAATGAAAAACAAAGATGAATGTAGGTGACACAAAAGAGTTAAGACTATCTCGTTAAACCTTCACTCTGATGTTGCACAGTCCCGTACTTTTGACTTCATTCTTTGCAGCCATATAGAGTTCTGACACCACCTTTCAACTCCTTTTAGCATATCGCTTTTGCGGTCATACGTAAAAGAAGGATGTTTCTATATGTTTGCTCAAAATAGTCCTTCATGTCTTGTCTATTTGGCAGTTTTTATTGTTCTCGCTATATTGTTTTCACTGCCTTTACAAAATCTGAGTTGTAATACTGTGATGGGGATTCTTTCATCAGGACATGGTTTGCCTCAGGCTGCGGAATTGGTAAGGCCGTATGCAAGAGGAGCAGATTGTGACTTTGTCATGAAAATGGGTCATGTTGCGTACAAACTCGCAGCCTTGTGATTAAAGCCTTAAATCACCTGTCGAGCCTGTGGAACTTCAATGAAACAACCACTGTCACCACACCGTTCTCTCTCTAACTTCGGACTAGTTCATTTCTAGCTCCAACCTTCAAATGAATGAGCAAGTGTACTTACCAGTAAAACAATTAATAAACCCTAGCAGCTCACCTAGCTATATCATCAATAACTCATATCGATAAACCCTAGCGCCTCACCTAGCTAGATCATCAATAACTCATATGGATAAACCCTAGCGCCTCACCTAGCTATATCATCAATAATTCATATGGTTTGAAACTGGAGTCGAAAAGACGTCGACTGTAGGGCTTAGGGACGTGTGTTGGAGCAAATCCGCAGAACCAGACGTTGACTACGCCTCTGGAAATTGAGCGTCCGGAACCGACGAGTAAACCAAAGGGTTATTCATTCATTTACTCAGCGCATCAGTATTTATTCCAGTGGCTTTAGAAACCCACAACCTCTGATAAAAACAATGGTACACTTTGCACACCTCGATGACGTTCGCCCGTTCCGGAGACCCCGGCACCAAATATCAAGCTTAATGTGAGCTTAATGTCAGCAAGCAACTGTCAATGAGAATTGAGATAAATGTTTTTAAAAAAATATTTTTAATATTAAAAATTATAACTTCAACTTAAATTTAAGAAAACAGTGATATTTATGCCATGTACTAACTTATTAATAACACTGACCGAAAAATATATAATCCCTTGCAGGGACATAATAAAAACCCTGCTTCCTAGCCTAGAAGGATACTTCGCTATGTAACTTTCGCGCCCAGCAATCAAAACACTCTTTGAATTCATAAGACGCCCCGTAACCCATGTTCAAAATAAGCAATCAAGGAAGCAAATTCAAATAAAATCATTTTAAAATCTTAGCTTTAGTAAATAGAATTTTTTTAAATGAAAATGATAAATTATAATAAAAAGATTAAAAATTTAATATAAAAAATTATTAAATTTTATACATACATTAAGATTTTATTTTAATTTTAATTATCATTAAAAATTTAATTATTAATTATAGGTTATTTATATAAATGTTGAAAACCTCACTAAAATAAAAAATTAATCATCAACTATAGATTATAAGTTATGTATATAAATGTTTAAAACCTCACTACATTAAATGATAATATACCATTAAATATTATTTAATAAAAAATATTAATAATTAACAAAAAAAATTTAATGATTTGAAAAAATTAAAATTAAAAATTAAAAATTTATATAAAAAGTTTAAATATAATCTGGATGTTGCTTCAAATATTTATATCAAAAATGTATCTAAGAAGTTTAAGTAATTTATGTAAAGTAAAAACAATTTAGCAGATGTTTTCACTCACTATTAACATATTTTTTGAAAAATTGAATATCTATATTAACTTATATATATTACACTTTGAGGGCACTTTAACAATGGATTTAGGTTATATATTATGTTGTTTAACAATGGTTAACATGGTTGAGTAATGAATGGTTAACCTATTTGAAGTTTCATATCGTTGGTGTTTAAAAATAATTTATATATATAAAATTTACGAGCATTGAATTTAATATAATACTTTATAATGAGAGGTTTTTCAATGTAAATAAATAAATAAACCGTTAACGCATTCTGCCATGCTTTGGCAACGACGTTGGATGACGTGTCATATTTTAAGTTTTTCCAAATAAAAAATAACACTTTATTTCTCTTACCATAAAACAAAACACATATTTGCCAACTGCACTCATCCAACTAACTGATTCAAAAACTTCAATCATACTATTTGAATTGTATTTCTTTCTCTCTACATACACTGCATTTTTATATGCATCGTCTTGTAACGACATTGTGTTTAAGTCATATTTTATGTAGTCTGTTTATTATTATAATATAATGATAGATAAATAAAAGGGTTAATAAATTATTAATTATTATATGTGTTAGATTTATTATCTTTATTTAATTCTAAATGTATAATTTTTTAGATTTATTTTTTTCATTTAAAATTAAATTTATATTTTTTTATAAATGTGATAGCTTTAAAAAGTGGAAAAAAAAAAAAAGAATGTGATATTTTAAAAGGATTAAATATAATAACATATTAAAGATGAAAATAGTGAAAAACAAATAATCTTTTATTTGATAGAATTAATAAATAATGCATAAATTTATATTTTTTTATAAATGTGATAGATTTAAAAAGTGGAAAAAAAAAAAAAAAAAGAGAATGTGATATTTTAAAAGGATTAAATATAATAACATATTAAAGATGAAAATAGTGAAAAACAAATAATCTTTTATTTGATAGAATTAATAAATAATGCATGTAAACATAACTCTTAAGAATTGGGTTACTTTTTAGGAAATTATAAGTTCAAATCTAGAAAAAGTAAGATATGTACACTTTTTACAAACTTTAGGATCTGAAATAGATTATTATTATTATTAATATAAAAATTAAAAAAAATACTTTAACAAAAATAGCTTAAGATATATAATATATTTAAAAATTATATATAAAATAGAATGACATTTTTAAAAGATAAATTCTATGGAAATTGTAATGATGTATGTTAATCAGAATTATACTATAATAAATTTATAATATATGTTTATATGTTAGAGAGAAATAATATATAATAAGATAAATATATAATATAATATGTTTAAAAAGTGTATATAAAATAAAATAGGGAAAATAAATTCCAAGGAAATTGTATCGGTGTATGCTAATTAGAATTATACTATAATAAATTTATAATATATGTTTATAGGTTAGAGAGGAATAATATATTAGCAAAAAAATTTATAAGGTATTTTTTAAGTTTTTTAAAAACATTAATTATAATATAATTAATGTAATTCTTGGAAGATATCTTTTTACTTTTGAATTAATTTTAAAAAATATTCCTATTTGCAAAGATATGATCAATTACAATTACAACCGTGGTTTAAATTTAAAATTTATTCTAAATTTCTACATATTTTCCCACACATCTTTTTTCTACATATTTTCCCAATTGAATTGAATTCTCTGCGAATCTCCTTAAATGGATTGCAATGGAAAAGTCTTCCTTCCGCATCTCTGGAGATAAGTACAAATCTCCTGAAATGGAATATAGTAGTTCCGCATCTCTGGAGATAAGTACAAATCTCCTGAAATGGATTATAGTAGGGAACTCTTACTTCTACATTTCTTGAGATATGTTAGTTACAAGGTTCTTTAAACTTCTAATTAAAACTTATTAAAGAACACAATATTATTGCACACAAAAACTTGGAAGCGCACACTTACCAGACTCTCCTGAAATGGATTATAGTAGGGAACTCTTACTTCTACATTTCTTGAGATATGTTAGTTACAAGGTTCTTTAAACTTCTACTTAAAACTTATTAAAGAACACAATATTATTGCACACAAAAAGTTGGAAGCGCACACTTACCAGAAAGAGCTAATACCTGCGATGTCCTTACCTTGATTCCGACGCATGCGAATGAATCGGGATCTACATAAGGGCTTTTGTTCTAGAGATTCCTAAGCGGCGCATTACACCCAAAAGAATAAGAGCTAGCTGCATCTGCTTTTGTCATGGCCAGAAAACAAAAAACTACTATGTGAAAAACCCTACACGGGAAGCTTATATACTTTTGGAGTATAAGCATATATAGTTTCAGAGCATAATTATAATGGAATCCACACCACCTGCTCTAAAAAGCAGAGAATAAGGAATTCACCTGAGGCTGCTAAAAAGTTGTGCAAAGAGAATATAGAGAGAGAACAGTCGGTGTGAAATAACTGATCTAGTGATAAAACCCATTTTATTTATTTACTACATTATTACCAATAGCGGATTTCTTTCAATCAAGAAACAGTGGGCAAAGGACTACAGCAAAATCGTTAGCAGTTAGCCTCAGGAGGGATGCAGACATTAGATTAATACATTTCCAATGATTTTATTTTTGAATATATATTGAAGGTGAGAAAGAACGCATGATCAAGGAAAAGAAAATCAAAGGAATTCATCTACATTTATAGAGAACGAGATTATGTGTGAAGAATACATTTCGAAAACCGCAATCAATTAAATAATAAATATGTAATCAAATATATATACAAAACATATTTATTCATTCTCTCTTTCTCATAAGAAAACCAAAAAAACTAAACTATAAACCAGTAAAGTTTAAACTAAATTGCGGGCGAAGAAATGTTAACAGGTGCATTCATTTTCTTTCTCAAAAGCAGAGAAACCAATCTATAGGCAGAAAAATGTAAACAAATTTCTTCATATTCGTTCTCTTTTTCTTTCTAAGAACTAGATACACTAATTAGAAACCATATTTGAAGAAAATTTAAACAGATTTATTCAGTTTCTTTGTTTCTTTAGTACCTGAATAAATATCCGTGTCGGTGCCATCTTTATAATATTATATTCGAAATGGAGAGGAAAGGAGACGCAGAAGGGAAGATCAAATGGGAATTTCAATGACGCACGCTCCATCAATCCATCCGTTCGTTTATGGAATCTGATTTAAGATCACAAGTAAGAAATTAGGAATCAAGATTTTACAATCCAAGCATGAAGGGAAAAGATGGAAACAAACGGATCTCATGTAATCTACATCAAAACACTAACTCCATCCCTAAAAAAATTGATATAAGATCACAAGAAAGAAATTAGAAATTAGGAATCAAGATTTTACAATCCAAGCATGAAAGGAAAAGACGGAAACAAACGGATCTCATGTAATTTACATCAAAACACTAACTACATCCCTAGAAAATTGATAAGAAATTAGGAATCAAGATTTTATAATCCAAGCATGAAAGGAAAAGGAAAAGACAGAAACAAACGGATCTCATGTAATCTACATCAAAACACTAACTACATTCGTAGAAAATTGATATAAGATCACAAGTAAGAAATTAGGAATCGAGATTTTACAATCCAAGCATGAAAGGAAAAGACGGAAACAAATGGATCTCATCTAATCTATACATCAAAACACTATATAATAAAACAAATACAGACAAATCTAACTCCGTTATATATTTCTTTCCTATGAAAATTGATTGAAAATCAGAAGTAAGAAATTAGGAATCGAGATTTTACAATCCAAGCATGAAAGGAAAAGACGGAAACAAACAGATCTCAGGTAATCTAGATCAAAACACTATATCAAAATACAGACAGATCTTCGTTCCTAGATTGAAATGTTTTTTAATCCAGTGAATACGTACCCTCACGAATGACACAACTGGTAGAGATTATGCCCAGGCCGCTTCAGCGATTCGTCGAATATATACCACGTCGTACCTCTGCCTCAAAGATTCTTTGGCCGAAAGTTCTCTCCCTCTCAATGGTTTCTCAAGTTTCTCAGAGATCCATACCAACGAACACAGAAAATAACACAAAACACGGACAATGACACGAAACACTACAGTATAGCACAAACCTATAACACAAAAGTTCTCTCCCTCTCAATGGTTTCGCAGAGATCCATAACAACGAACACAGAAAATAACACATAACACGGACAATGACACGAAACACTACAGTACAGCACAAACCCCAAAACCCCAAGAAACTCTACACAACGCCGTGACAAAGAAAATAAACAAAGAGGAGCGATCCAGAATCCACACACCACATAACCTAATACCCTGAGAAAGAGCAGAGAGCAGAAAATCCAGCGCAGGAAGAGGAGCTTAATGAGCGAGATAGAGCATGATCTCTACAATATATAATATTGCAACAAGTAATATCTGTAACGATCAAACTCTCTTCACCGTTGGATCGACTCGTTAATCATTCCCCACCGTCAATAATCTCAGACCATTCAAATTTAGTGTATAAGACCGTTACACCGCAAGTCCAAAATAATTAAAAGAATTTAGTCATTCGAAAATTCTAACCATTTTATTTAAGGCGGCACGTTCTAGATGATTGCTTTTCCTGAATCATTTAAAGAATTAATTTATATTATTAAGATGCCAAATCTTCTCTATGATTGCTTTTGCTGAATCAATTAAATAGTTAATTTATATTATTAAGATTCCAAATCGACAAGTTTATATAAATTGGTTTTAATTATAATGTTATATTTTTATATACATAACAATATTCCCACCTACATTAATCTAGATACATTGTTTTGTATTTTTTCCTTCATCCAAAATGAATCAAGGTTATATGAATTGGTTTAATTACAATCTTATATTTATAAATACAAAACAGTATTCCCACCAAAAGAAATCAAGGGATTCAACATACTAACTTAGAGTTTTATTTCCAGCAACATCATTTACATTACCAGGGAAAAATTATTATAATTGATATATATGAAAATGAAATGAAAATATACATTATCTTAAAAAAATTATGAGTAAATAAAATAGAATTAACAAAAAAAACAACCTTACTTAAAATCCCAAATTTTTAATGCAATAATAGTAATTTACGGACTCAATCAAAATCTTGAAATCTTCTAAAACCTGATCTAACATACTAAACTTTGTAATCTTATAACTTGATATAATAATTATAGTATATTTAAATTTTTATCATTTATATTTTAAATAATTTATTTTTAATTCAAATGTTAAAATTTGTCTAACTTTCAAGCCAACGGCAACCATAGACTTCGAAAAAAAAAAACTCTTCGAAAGTTGGCAACTAAGCATCACCAACGTAAGCATATTTCATGATAGTTTTCACATAGTCCAACCATCTAACTGACTTCAACCAATCCCAGCAAGATAACGACAGATATCGTACCTTCTAAAATTGTTTGAATAAATAAAAGAGGAAAAAGGTACAACGTTAGAGATAGAGATTTCGTGTGTATTATACAATTTCAAGCTAAATAAAAAAATTAAAAGAAAGAAAAAGGTGTAACCTTAGAGATGAGAGGTTTAGTGTCCATTGATATAATACAAGAGTTACGAGGTGGTAATGTCCCCGATCTTGGATATAGTTAGGAGTTATGATGTAAAATCAACAATGCTTTTGCAACCAGGAAAACATTTGCAACCGAGACTTTAGAGACATTTTACATTTTGCATTTATTTTTTTATAAAGGTGAGATTTAGGGTAAAGCAATTCATTGTTTTGAGACTTAAAAATGAGGTATTAGAGTTTTGTGCTAGATCTTTTTTATATTCACTCTGTTGTATTTGGCAATCAGGCTATACATAGATGGTCTTTGCACATCTTTACTTAAAGGACAACCTTGAAGATCTGGATGAAGGTCCTAATCTGAATTGGGGTTAAAATCCTCCCTTGACATAAAAATCCTCCTTTGAGATAAATTTTTGATTGAGAATTTTAAACCAAGATTAATGGTCCAAGTAAAAAATATGCGTAATGCTTGTTTATTTTTGTAAGTATTGATGCACTTGAATTTTTTAGTAGATGAAATTATTGCACTACACATGATTTTTTAGTTTTTGGTTCCACACTATATTTTTAATGTATATGTTTTTCTAAAAGCTATTAAATATATATATATATATATATAACTAAAAAAAAAGAGATTCCATTCAAGATGATTACTACTCATTATTTTTCTAGGTTTAATGTAGAAGTAGCAATAAAACTGAATGTATAATTATGCTCATGTGATAATGCAAACAACTATTGAAATAATAATCATGCAACAAATCATGGAATAGAGACATTTAAAACACTGACCAACCATTTAATAAAATAACATTTTTTTAAAAGGTTGATTAAAAATTCTATACACCGAAAACCAAATAAAAATAATAATGGAAGTTGTTACTATTGTAGAAACCATGCTTCCATAAAGCTGGTAATCCTTAGTTCTAGCTATGAGCCTACCATTGATGGCAGATTGCTAAATTGTAAAAAGAAAGAGAAGACATTGCTTTTGTGGAAATTGAAGCTCTAATTATGTCAACACACTACCTTCAACGATAAATTATATGAGAGAGAGAAGCACCAAACCCATATATAATGACTTTCAAATTTCAGTAAAAACTCTTCAAAGAGTTGTTGGGAAATCACATAATCATGTGTCATTGTTATGTAAGCCAAAGGATGAAGATTCTATATTTTTTTCCAGCGATTGTTAGAGAAGGGTCTCATTCATGTCTCTAGGTGCTATGAGAAATTATTGAGAGCTTAGGGTTTCAATCAAGATGTCAATTCTAATTTGGGAGGTTCAATGTTGATCTTGACTTTGTTTTCACAAGATATATTACCTACAGAAATCTTATTTTGAGTCCGATATTGATACTAGTGGTTGGAAAAAAAGTTCCATGGTAAAAAACTAGGCCCCTTTGCTATTGCATACTTTACAATATATTCTATATAAATGATGATAATTCATTGATATTAAAAAAAAATACATAACCTTGACTTCTAGATCCTGATGCGATTTTGATTCTTAGAATCTCCATTGCTAAACATAGTTCTAGATCTAACCATTCAAAAATTAAAATCTGGAAACACTCTAGAAGTTGATGCAGGGATACAAGGTTGCAATTGTTTATTTTCCTACACTTATCTAAGCTTAATATTGTTACTAAGCCATGTGATACAAAGGATGAGAGTACCATCAAATATATGTTTCCTTCATCTATTGCTAAAAGAAATCAAACTAGCATTGTTTTATTCAAATACTCAGCCAAAGTCCCTAGAAACTAGACCCATAGTTTGCTCATCCCTGGTTAAAATTTCTCCATTGTTTAGCAACAATTAAAATGTCATCATTCCTGGTGCTTTCCAACATATGTAAATTATGTTTTGCCGCACTCGTTGACATATTTTTCTATGAGATGAGCATTCCTATTTTTTGTGAATGAAACCAGAAGGCATTGCCAATAGCCTAGGCTTCAGTTATAATACTATCACACGAGGCCTAGTCCTTCTATAGTTGAAGCTCTTTTTCATATATTATTATGTTGATACATCAGGTCTGGTGAGCTTGAAGCTCCTCTACAAACTTGAAGATTGTTTTTAGAAACTTAACCTGATGACAACATTGTTGGTTTCCTAGGTTGAATTTTTCAGAAATTCAACCTAAAGATAGAAGTCATCACCCCAAAAAACGCATACCAACAACAAAAATGTTTTTTTGCAAACTAATGTGATAGTCACTTAAAATTTTTCTTTGAGGTGTTACTCAAATCAAGCCATTGGGTAAAAAAGAATGAAACACTAACAAGATTCAAATGTCGATAACTTGGCTACTGGTTCAAAGTCTCTAAACTCCAACAAGAAGCAAATAGAACAAACCCTGCGAACATGGTTGCGATGTACATCTCTATGTTCAAGATTGATTACCAAAGAAATCTATAAATGTGGCCACTATTGTTTTCACTAATACCATAATTATACAGTCATTTCTACCAATATTTTAGTTTTTATTCTTGTTGATATTATCATTAATATTTATACCCCAAATATGGATTATCAATTAGCACAGCCATAAAATCCACTTAACAATACTTAGATTACAACATAAACAATACTTCTTACAACATAAACGTTAGCACCCAAAGAACACAACCATATTAATTTAAAAATGTCGATGAACACCAATCAACAACAAATATATTTTCCATCTTCAATTGTGCCTTTTAACAACATATACCAACAATTTTGTATTTATAACATTGTTCTAGCCTTACCATTTTCTTATTTATAAAACTCAATTTGAACTCAAGCTTTTCATATTCATGAAAATGAATTTGTTATGTTGACATTGGAGACTTTGATATGGAGCACTTCGGATTTTTAAATTGAATGGATTTTTTGCAGAAAGCAGACATATTTTATATTTGATGCAATTGATTTGTTATTCAGCACACTCAATATATTGAAAGGAATATAAGGCCTATGTCTATCAAAAAGATTAATTTAATTGTGCTAATAGTCTATAAATTATTTTAATGTGTTTGCTTTCATTGGATCTATATAAATTTATTGTTATGTGTTCAATCTATTTTTAAAGTGGTGTATAGCCATTGTAACTACGCAAATATCTAAGGTAGTGACAGAGGATTCAAAATCTATTTAAGGTGGAGAACGGAGAAATTGAACTTGGTTACAGGTATACAATTTTTGAATGCACCATCAAAAAGTTGACATTAATTTTAAATTGTTTTTTGACAATTTATTTGTTGTTTTATTGATACTGTTATATGTATATATAAATTATATTTTTTAACTAGTTTGGTTATATGGCTTGGAAAATCCTTTTTATTCGCTTGAGACTCCAAGTGAAGCATCAACATTAAGTAGCAAGGATGGTGTAGCTAATTGCAACATTGTTAAACAAAACTAAGAAGCTTTGACAACTCTTTGTTCACATATTTTCCACTAGCAAATGGAAGGAAATTTTTTAGGTATTGTAGAACGGACTCCATTCAATTGTTTAATCAATCCATAAAAAGTAAATTCTTTGTTCAAGCTCCAATGCAGATCTACAATTGGATTTTTAAAGCTATTGTAGATCTACTCGATGAGTCCAAAGAAGGTCTCTAGAATCCACAAGGAAATGACCCAAGTCATCATAGATGATTAGTTTTGTCACACTAATTTGCAGAACATGCCCTTGTCATCGTTTGATGGATTGAACACATGGAAGACAAAACAAATTCCAAGGAGATGAGCATGCCCCCAATTGAAACTTAATTCAAAAATTGAACACCTAATCGAAGAACCCTACAAACATATGATATCTTTGAAGGCATAAATGGAAACACTAATTTTCCAAATAATCAGATGCCCTAGTTTTTTAGAGAAATAAAAGATGTTGCCATTGTGGGAAGGCAAGGGGGGTGTTTCAGTTACTTCCAGCAACACACATGGATCTCAAAAACTCAAAAATTTCACCTAGAGGGTTGTTGCAGCTCATTGTTTCAACTAACAGTCACCTACAGGACTGTTGCAGTTGACTGTTATGATGACCCCTGCGTTCATAAACTTAACCAATATTCTTCTTCAACATTTAAACACATTTAACACACAAAATAACAATAACCTCCTCACTTGCTACAACAAAAATAACTTCAAAACAATTCTGAGTTTACAAACTCATAAAACAGAGCATAACAGAAACACATAGAAAAAATTATGGGTTTAACATAAACTTCATTCACTCCGTCTGACATTTCAATCACGATTACAATGGAAGTATTTATAGTGCTTCAGGGTAATCATACAATAAATGCAATTAACCCTTCATAACAAAATTTGATCTACAAAAATTAAATGCTCTATTTTGTTGCATCCTTGAGCAGTTAAATATCTGATTGTAAATGCCTCTTCAAAACTGGATATGTTGAAACAGAGTTTATGAATGTCGCTTCAGCCTTAATGATTAAATCGGTTAAGCGGTGGAAGCTCTTCAAGGATTTGAACAATCAACAAAATCTGATCTGATTTATATCTTCGATAATTTCTGAATTTGATGATGGCCTTTCAGAAATATAATATATTATTTCTACGCAGTGTTTGTCTTTTGTAGACTTCGGAGGTCATCCATTTAGGCGGTGGAGTAATTAATTTATTTCTAACATTCTCCCCCTTAATTACTACACTAAAAAAAAAAATTTGAAATACTAGATTTCTGTTACAGTTTACAAACCCCAATGTTTTTCCAATGAAACTCAAACAACTCTTTCCCCAGAGGTTTTGTAAATAGGTCTGCAAACTGATTTTCTGATCTACAAAATTCCATAGTGATTTCATTCTTGTTTATCAGTTCTCAAATGAAATGATACCTTGTATCAATATGCTTACTTCTTTTATGAAAGACGTGATTTCTTGATAGTGCAGTGGCTGATTTATTGTCACAAAAAATCTGAGTTGGTCCTTCTTGTTCATGCTGCAACTTAGAAAGAGTTCTTCTCATCCACACAGTTTGACATGCAGTTGTTGTTGCTGCAACATACTCTACCTCAGCAGAGGATAGTGTCACTATGAGATGCTTCTTTGAAGCCCATGCTACGGATCCTGATCCAAAATTGAATACACGTCTAGATGTACTCTTTCTATCATCTGTAGAACCTCCAAAATCACTGTCAGTATATCCAATCAATTTAAAATTTGAGTTTGATGTATACTAGATACCAAACTTTGTTGTTCCATCAATATATCTCATAATCCTCTTTCTAGCTTGCCAATGGGTGTTCTTCGGGGACTCCAAAAATATTGAAATCATACTTACTACAAACACTATATCAGGTCTTGTTGCAGTCAGGTACATGAGACTTCCTACCAGTCTCTTATACAGCATTGGATCAACTTTTGACCCATCATCCTCCTTACTGAGTTTTGTACCAGTTGCAATTGGTGTTACAGCTGGCTTACAATTCATCATTCTGAATCTTTTCAATACATCATTTGCATACTTAGCTTGATTTATAAAAATACCATCCTCAAACTGAGTTACTTCAATACCAAGAAAATATTTCATCATTCCTAAATCAGTCATCTCAAATTCTGTTTTCATGGCTTTCTTAAACTCATCTACTGAAAGATCTCCAGTGAATATCAAATCATCAACATATAAGGAAAAAATCAGTATTTTACCTTCTTGGTTTACCTTTGTATACAAGGTTGGCTCACTTGGACTTCTGTTGAATCCTTCACTATTCAAATATTCATCAATCCTGCTGTACCAAACTCTAGGTGCCTCCTTCAATCCATACAATGCTTTTTGTTAATCTGTAAACTTTGTCATCATGTCCATCAATCTCATATCCAAGTGGTTGTCTCACATAAACCTCTTCTTCTAAAGATCCATTCAAAAACGCAGACATTACATCCATTTGATATACATACCATTTATTATGAGATGAAATAGCTAATACCATCCTTACCGTATCAAGTCTGGCTACAGGTGCAAACGTCTCATTATAGTCGATACCAGGTTGTTGACTAAACCCCTGAGCTACAAGTCTTGCTTTGTATTTTTCAACTTCACCATCAGCATTTAACTTAGTCTTATAAATCCATTTGACACCAATACAATTTTTATTATCTGGCAGATCTACAAGATCCCAAGTATTATTTCTTTCTATGGCATCAATTTCTTCATCCATTGCTTTTATCCAAACATCATTTTTAACAACTTCATCAAAACTTACAGGATCACATGCTATCAATGCAAAATTTGAAACTTGATCTACTTCTTCATTTTCCTCATATAGCTCTCTTAAACTTCTAGTCTTCTGAGCTCTAACTCTGTTTCTTAATGAAGCTAATGTAGGATTTGATTCATTACTTACCTCTAATCCTGTTCCTTGTCGTCCATCAACACTTGATGGTTCACCACGTTCTTGAGTTATGGGCGTTCTAGCAGGTGTTCTTACTGTTGGTGTAGGTGTTTGTGGAGTTAATTGTCCTCCATGTATGCCCTGCTCATCACCTTCATCTTATGAGTGAGATGTAAAAGCGTCCTCTGCAACCAACTTATCTATGTTGCCATCACATGCTTCTTCTTCCTTAAACATCAAATCTCTGTTGATGACATACTTCTTGGTGATTGGATTATAGAGTCTATATGCTTTAGATTCTTCACTATATCCAACAAAAATACATTTCTGACTTCTGTCATCTAACTTTCTCCTCATCTCTTCACGTTCATGTGCATAAGCTACACAACCAAAAATTCTTAAATGAGATATGCTGCTACACTTACCATTCCATCCTTGCTGTGGAACTCGATCCTTCATGCTCTTAGTCGGGATTCTGTTCAGAATGGATAATGCACAGGCAACAGCATCTCCCCAATATTCATTTGAAAGATGCTTCTCCTTCATCATACTTCGAGCCATGTTCATAATGGTTCGATTCTTTCTTTTTGCTACTCCATTTTGCTGTGGAGTGTAGCGAGCAGTAAACTGTCTTTTAATTCCATGATATTTACAAAATTCCACAAACTCATTCAACATATACTCACCTGCTCTATTTGATCTCAAGACTTTAATACATCTGTCACTCTCCTTTTCAACCATAGCTTTAAAAATTTTAAACACATCAAAAGCTTGAGATTTCTGTTTTAGCAAATACACCCAAGTTTTCGATCGAAATCATCAATGAAAGTCATAAAATAAAAATTGCCAGTCAAAGAAGGTGTTTGCATTGGTCCACACAAATCTATGTGTACCATCTCCAATGGTGCTTTCCCTCTGTATGAGACTCCAAAGACGAATTTCTCTCTATGATGCTTTCCCAATATGCAACTCTCACATGAGCTTGCTGGCTGGTGGATACTGGGAAACCCTTTTACCATATGCTTCTTCTGTAGCAATTCTAAGCCACCAAAATGTAAATGACAATACCTCAAATTCCATAACCATGATTGATCTAAACTCTTAGTTTTATAAGCATTCAAAGAGTTAGTCAAATCATTCCTCATAATCAACGGAAACATTCTGTTCATTGTCATTTCTACTCTGGCTATCAACTGCTTACTTGGATATTTGTCATAAATAGTACATACCTTGATCTTAAAGAACACTCTGTACTTCTTCTCCAACAACTGTCCCACACTCAATAAATTACACGTTAAACCAGGAACATAATAAACTTCATGAATTGTTCTTATTTTACCATTCTTGGCATATACAACAATCACACCTTTACCATTAACTTTTACCTTACTGTCATTACCCAACTTCACTTCAGACTGAATGCTTGTATCTAGATTTAGAAATAAATCATTATTTCCAATCATGTGATTGTTGCATGCGCTGTCCAAGAACCATATACAATTTGAAGTTTCCTGGGCGACATTACAAGTCAGAAACATAGGTTTCTCTTCATTTTCAGCCTCCTCTGTAATGTGTGTAGACAAGTTACTAGAATCTACTTGCTTCTTCCAACACCTGTTAGCAAAATGCCCAAATTTCTTGCAATAGGAAAATTGAACTTTAGATCTATCATACCTTTGATTTCTTGGCTGCCATGTTCTGCTGCTACTCCCCCTTATGCTAGGAGTATTCTGCTGTAACTTCTCTTCAGATTTTGAATCATTTCTGTTGTCACTATGATCAGGAGTTTGACCTCCTCTTCCTCTGCTACTAGACCTTCCTCTACCTATACCTCTAGTAACATGTAACTGATATCTAAAAACATTTTCTAATGGATTGTCATCATCCCTGTTCATTCTCGATTCATGAACAATCAGAGAACTAGTCATCGCATCAATGTGCATTTGACTGAGATCTTTAAACTCTTCAATGGGAACAACCACTGCTTCAAACTTCTTTGGCAAACATCTCAGCAACTTCTCAATCAAACGTTGATCTGAGAGGTCTTCACCATATTGTCTCAGCTGGTTTACAGTACTCATAACTTGAGTCATAAAATTATGAACAATCTCACTATCCTTCATATTCAAATTCTCAAAGTCCCTTCTCAAGTTCTACAACTTAACATTCTTCACCTTGGTCACACCTTGATAGCAGGTTTCAAGAGTGTCCCAAGCTTTCTTCGAAGACTCAGCACTTGAAATCTTCGGAAATATGGATTCACTTATGCCTTGTTGAATAAGGCCAAGAGCTTTGTTGTCCTTCTTCCTATTCTCCTTCAACAGAACATGCTCAACATTTGACAAATCCAATTCAACAGTTTGATCAGTTTGCTCTGGATAGCCAATCGTAACAAACTCCCAAAGATCCTGAGCATGCAGGATAGTTCTCATCTTAATAAACCATGTGTCGTAATTCCTTTTAGTCAACACAGGAATTTGTGGCTGCACTACACTGCTGTTAGTAGCCATCTCAAATTAAATTTCAAATTACTCTAAGATGAAATACGAGAAATAAAACTTAACCATGCTCTGATACCACTGTGGGAAGGAAGGGGGGTGTTGTAGTTACTTCCAGCAACACACACGGATCTCAGAAACTCGGAAATTTCACCTACAGGGCTATTGCAGTTGTGTTGCAGCTCACTGTTTCAACTAACAGTCACCTACAGGACTATTGCAGCTGACTGTTATGATGACCCCTGCGTTCATAAACTTAACCAATATTCTTCTTCAACATTTAAACACATTTAACACACAAAATAACAATAATCTCCTCACTTGCTACAACAAAAATAACTTCAAAATAATTCTAAGTTTACAAACTCATAAAATAGAGCATAACAGAAACACAGAAAAAATTTTGGGTTTAACATAAACTTCATTCACTATGTCTCACATTTCAATCACGATTACAATGGAAGTATTTCTAGTGCTTCAGGGTAATCATACAATAAATGCAATTAACCCTTCGTAACAAAATCTGATCTACAAAAATTAAATGCTCTGTTTTGTTGCATCCTTGAGCAGTTAAATATCTAACTGTAAATGCCTCTTCAAAACTGGATATGTTGAAACAGAGTTTCTGAATGTCGCTTCAGCCTTAATGATTAAATCAGTTAAGTGGTGGAAGCTCTTTAGGGATTTGAACAATCAACAAAATCTGATCTGATTTATATCTTCGATAATTTCGGAATTTGATGATGGCCTTTCAGAAATATAATATATTATTTATGGGCGGTGTTTGTCTTTTTTAGATTTCATCGGCCTTCCATTTAGGCAGTGGAGTAATTAATTTATTTCAATAGCCAGATCTCCCAAAAACTTGATGTTGGAGAGAAAAAAGTGCAACACGTGATGCCATCGCTTCATGTGCTCAGGAAAAACTTCAAATAAAATTTTGGCAAAGGCCGGCAATGATGACAAACACAAGGATAAAAAAAATGAAATACAGAGAGAACATAGTTTAATCTCAGTGTAGCTTTGGTGCTCTTTATGGCGATAATGCATGTTATGATGAGGACCAAAACTGCTATTGGGTCTAATTCATTGTAAGTTGCAGAAAAGTTTGTGTGAATGTGGAAACCATTAGGTTGCCGATTAAAGAGTGTGGTAAATTAGGATGTCCATGACCTTGCAACTGATGCTCCACCAATGATATATTCTAATATGACATTGCCTGCTCCTATGAAGGCTACAAAGTCTCCCAATTCCACTCTCAGATAAGAAAATGACCCACCTGCACAATCAACATGAGTCAATAGTTGAAGTAATATGTAGGTGTTTTCTACAACAACTGACAAACATCCTTGCTGATACTTCTACACTATGAGAACTAAACCTATAGCTTTAACAAAGTACAATAAATAAAGTACCTTAATATGCTAGCAACAATAAAATGCCAAGAAACCAAATTAGATAATATAGTGGAATTATGTTAGATCCCTTATTGAATCTACAATCATGAACATATAGCTCCCATACGATATTATGAAGTACTTCAAGAAGAAGGTCAACAGTTATGCGCAACAATACAATATTCGGAAGTACTTCTTGGAATTTGTCTGAGTGACAAGTATCAGAGCTTAACCTGTCCATTAGATGGGCAGAGTAGCTCCCTCTCTACAGGATCAAAATAATGAGCAATAAGAAGAGGTTAAACATTAGTGAAATAAGAACTAGCTAAGATAACCCTGAATGTAGAACTATAGCATGCACTATACCTATGACCCTACAGAATAAATGAAAATACAAGATATGCAACAAGACTGAAGTTGAGGATGAGCAATACAGCCTTGTATAGCACCGGTATTTCAACAACATAAGAAGATTACTATTGTCAGCCATATTGGCATTTAAAAAAATTTAGTCGAGGTGGATGATTTCAGTGTTTATGAATATATATTTATCGTATCCTATACCTATCATGCACTATACCTATGACCCTGTGGAATACATGAAAATATAAGATATGCAACAAGAATGAAGTTGAGGATGAGCAATACAGCCTTGTATAGTACCGTGATTTCAACAACATAGGAAGATTACTATTGTGAGCCACATTGGCATTTTAAAAAAATTAGTCGAGGTGGATGATTTCAGTGTTTATGAATAGATAATTTATCATATCCTTAGCAAAAATTCCCTTGAATTATAGAAGAAACAGTGTTTCTAGTGTTTGTCTGGTCAAAGTGGCAAATTGGAAGTGTTTATAGCAATCATGATCCAGGTTCAAAGCCCAACAACCTTGCTCCCTATGGTCCATAAAATTAGGTGCAGTCCTAAGTGACTTTTATAGAATAGATATCCCTTAGTTGCAGCTCTTAGACAAAGGTAGCCTGATTGTAAGGCGGATCTCATACGGGGTTTCATATCCTCTCCAATCAAGTAAAAGGAGCTTAACTACCCCAAAAAAAATGTGTATGTGAGTCTCTAGCCTTCTAAGGCGATGCGTATGTCCGCAATTATGACACAGATGACAAAATAAGGACTAACTGGAATCCTAATAAAAACAAAAAAATACGTGAGTTAGGAAATAAGGAAAAACTTCTTACCTGCTATGGGGATTTCCACAACAAATTTAGTGTAACAAAACATAGAAAGCATAGCAGAGATTCCTGAAATAACATAGAAAAATAGAATTGCAGGCCCAACTTTATCTCTGGTTTCCAAACCTGTTAGGACAAAAATCCTAGAACCAATAACAACGCCAATTCCGAACCAAATCAAATCCCACCAATTTAAACTCTTCTTCATATCATTCCCACTGCGATACCAAACCTCTGTCATTTCTGTCTCAACCAAAGCCCTTATAAGTGCTTTTTCCTTAAGCCTACTCGGTGTTTGTTTCAAAGCATTTACATAACTTCCCCAGCTCTGGAAGGACTCTTTTGGTGGAAATTGTCCCCTACAGACTCCGCACCCACTTCTTTTCGCCATGTTTCTCAACTCAACCAATGGAAAACAAGTTCATGACTGCTATTACACTCTATATAGATCCAGAGCCAACCAAGAATACCAAAGCAAGAGGGGTTCTTGTGAAGGTAAACAATGAATGTATACAAGTTCATTGTATCAGACTCTCCAACGAGTATGGACGTTAAACCAATTACATCAATACCAAATCTGAACATATATACAGAATGTGCACTAATATTTATGCATGGAATCTGGATTTGACAACAAGATAAAGACTCAGATAACTGGATAACATACAACATATAAGAGAAAGATGGGTTTCTCTGAATGTAAAAACAATGTGAATATAACTTTATTAATTAAAACCCTGTGTGAAAGAATGATGCTATAAGAAACTATTAAAACTGGAAGTCAATTACCCAATAAACAAGACCAAAATGGGCTCCTACAGAATACATAGTCTGCAAATCATTTAAAGCAGTATCAGTCCAGATTTTGCATGGACACTATCTGTGGCGAGAGTCTATCTAGACCAAAACTCAATCGCCTAACACACAAGACCAAGGTGGCTACGTGTCAATATACATACAGAGTATATACAACTTCAATACGTCAGATAAGGTTCTTCGGGGAATACAACTATTAAGACAAGTCATTTAGCTTCATAGTCATCATTCAAGGTACCAGAACAACATGGGTTCTTTTAAAATCATACACAGAATGTGTCCATAAAAGATTACAGCTCCTCCTTTTATCCTTCTATTTTTATATGAGAGTGAGTGGATGTGGAGAAGAGGGGTTGGATAGAGGCCAATAAGGAGAATTGGGAACCTGGGGTTTGTATTGAATCGACACCAAATGTGCTGGGGGAATCATTCATGGCAATGGAAAGTAGATTGAATTATTCAAGATTTAGCTAATGGGTGGGGTCAAGTAAAATATTATAGAGCACTATCCATGTGTGACAATATATAGAGATTGTTAATTATGTTAATATACATCTATTTTAAACCTGTATCTACACAAAGATTACAACATTATCCATGTATCCATGTATGACAATATATAGAAATGTACAGGATCTACACTAGACAGATATTTGAATGAGTTAAATTTTAGATATTTGTATATTGCAGATTTCTTTCTCAAAACCCTTGTGTTCTCTAAGAGCCTCGTTGATTGTGCTATTTAAAATCATGGGAAAGCATGCATGAATGAAACAAAAAAAAGTCAGATTCTATGCAACACAGCCAACTCCTAGCTTGTAGGACAATTGTAGTGAAAACATTAAAGGAACCCTAACCCTGAACAGATTTTATGGGCGACACGTTAGAGGAACCCTAAGCCTCGAATTTGAACAACCACATATAAAAACACCAATATAATTAGCTAGGAATTAAAGACCTCCTAATTGTAAATTCATGTGGGCAAACTAAATGTTAAAGGGTAAAAAGAAAGATACAAAAAGATTCAAACCTGGACTCATGGAGTTTTCAGCTCATCCAAAACGCTGCAAGGCGAATGGACTGCTTTTTAATCATGTTTCCAGCAACTCATCCATGATGAAAACTAATTGTATTGGGTGATTTATGTTGCACAGAGTTCTGAAAACTGGCTTTCATGTATGGGTTTCAAAATAGTTTACATTTGGATTTATTTGGGAGATTAACCAAACAATACCTAAGTATTAAGCTTCCCGTGCAAATAAATTTAACTCGTGTTGTCTTTCACCCTCCCGCTAGGGTTTTCATTGTTTCACATATATATCTTTTTGTTTTGATGATGATTCCCATGCCGTCTAGAGTCTGACAAAGCTCCAAAAACTGTCTCCCACTCTGGAAATCGCAAAGCTCCTTCATTCCACGACACTCCGTGAGATCAATAGCTTCTTCTTCCCAGTATTTCTAGTGTTATGCTCATTCAAGTGCAGAATTTATCTCGAGCAAAGATTCTTCATGCAAATAAATCCCCTTTTATTTCCCTCTCTTCGATTTAATAGTTAAAACCTCAATCACCTGGGCCTTTCTTTCCTGCAAATAGCTAAATTCAGCTGTAACCTCAATCACCTGGGCTTTTCTTCCCTACAAACAGCTAAATTCAACTGTGTTCCCCAACAAATCTCTAAATTATTCACCTAACACACTTCTTTAATTTAACATCTTCTTCTTATAAACCAGCTTCCTCTTGTTTAGCTTCCTCTCTACCTTTGAAGTGCTTCCAGATTCCTTTCATTTCAACACTTCACTTCCCAGAGTTACTGTTGAATAGTTGCAGAGATCTTAAATCATAAATATTACTGTTATTATGGTCCGGTAGGCTCCGTTGGTTTGGGAGGACCTTCAAATACACCTTTAAGAAGCTAAAATTTGAAATAAACATTTGTGCATCTAGTAGAATAGCTACATACCTGTGAGTGGGGATCACTTTCATGTAAGGGAAAATGGCTTTGTTTTAGACACAAGCACTATATGTTAGTCTTCACAAATTCAACATGCATGAAACCACCACCACACTCGGCCTTCCAAACCATGTGTATACCTTGGAGAAGTGAATTCCTTGGGGTCTGGACCATGCTGAGCAGAAATGAGTGCTTTGGAGTGTGCAGTGTGCATAGTGCAGAAATGAGTGCCTTGCAGTGTGTAGTGTGCATAATGCCTATTGCTTGAGCAGGACCTGACGTCATCTAGCAGCCCCCTCTGGGCACCAAAAAACGAGGATGACATCAGGTCCTGCCGCCAATCATAATTATATAAATCTTTTCTTTAAATTTGATTTTAAAAAAATAAAATTCAATCTTTGTCCAAACTATAGGCAATGGAAAAAAATCATAGACCAATATAGACTTTAGTCCAGATTAATAGGGATTCAACCATCCATAAATGATCTCCTTGGGGGACATAATAATATTCAGGTCTTTATTTAACAGCCGTGAATTATTAAGGGACTAGCCACATGAAACACTCCTTGACAACCATGGACTATATCATCAAAGCTCCCATCGTCGAGCAGATCTGCCTTGAAAATCTTAAGTCTTTGTTCTATGAGTGAAAGTAAAACATATCTATGACATATCACAATATAATGATGGTGTTTTATACATCGTTATATTGAAATGAAAAAAATACATTTGAAAGTAAGATATCGCAAAAATTGAAATACAAAACCATTTGAAATTATATCTTAGTTTGATGCAAATAATAGGCAAAGAGATCGTGCTATGCAAGTTTAAACTATCAATGTTTGATTACATTTAAATGCAGGGTTGCACCATATTTATGACGCTTGGTTTTTAATAAATATTTGTCAATTTTTTTATATATCATATTGACAGTTCGCCATATATCATATTGACAGTTGCCAGGTGTTGTTTTAAATAAATTACTTTTGTCAAGTGTTGTATTCAATGACTGTTGCTAGGTGGTAAGTTTTTATTTTTTATATTTTTTATTATTTTTATAATTCAAGCATAGGGAAATTGGGAAATTGTCAAATCTGTGTACTCCAGGAATCACAAAAATAGTTATCTAATTTTGAACACTTTTAAAAATGTTTTTAAATTTTAGTAAATTCATTTTGTTAATAAAATTTTGAAAAAATTTAATAAACATTAAGTAAAAATAATTTTGAACACTTTTAAAAATATTTTTAATTTTTAGTAAATTCATTTTAATAATAAAATTTTGAGAAACTTTAATAAACATTAAATAAAAGTATTTGTAAAAATCCTGGTCAAATAAATTTGATGACCTAACGATTGCTATAGTCCCTGCGGAGCATGGACTAATAACTAGTAACTGCCCCAAGAGGTGCAAAGAAACGCGGAAAGGGGGGAACTTAAAGTAAAGTAGGGAGAGCATAATTCAAAAGTAGATGCAGTGATTATTGTGCATTGAAGTAAATGATAAACAAAGCAAATTTATTTTTTTTTACAGCGGAATAGCTCTAAAGTTGGTTCTCCATATATTATAAGAAATTCCATCATTCAATAAGTCATTGAGCACGCACTAAAATTCAGTTCGAAAGGGTTCAAACAAAGCAAGCAATATTATGGCCAAATGACAAACCAAGCACTACCAAGGTATAGATCATCATTGAATCTCCCAATGACTCACCATAGCATATTTATAAAGCATGGTGCCTATATGAACTAATATACATATTTAAGGCATTCATCACGTGCATATAAAAAAAAACATAATGATAAAAATGACTACTAAAAACAAGATACATGTGAACATGAAGATATAAAAGAAAACAACTTATGTACAATTACTTCATCCATGTTTTAAAAAACATTAATAACATGATCGGAGCAACCAATAACATGTTGATGAATAACTACATATATGGAAGTACCCAAGGCTAATAATATGGCGATGAATGTCAATATGAAGATTTGCATCACACTTGGACTTGCTTGACTCTTCAGTGTTGTCACTTACACTGAAGGTCTGCAAACCAAACAAAGAATGTTTATACACTATAAAGATTATATGAAAACATAGGAATTGAAATTAGAGAAAAACATTGAAGACTATGATTGTTTGTTTTGATAAAATGCAGTATAAGAACTTAGAAAACCATAAGGAAGACCACATTTCGACCTAAACAGTACATGAAAATGCACAGAGGGAGAAGTACCAAGTCCACTAATATCTAGGTGTGATGAGGTACTTGAGTCTACATATGTCTATAAACCAAAGGCACGCAATTTAGACATGATGGATTGACATAATACAAAAGTACCTCATTCATCAAAGCACCTCACATTCATCAAATGTTAGTTATGTCACAATAAATAACTTAATGAAATCAATTCAGTATTAATTTAAATGCACTAGCAATAATGTCAGTGAGAGAGAAACACTTTGGCACAATAATCTCAGGTGTGATGTCCATTCCTTGTTGTTTTATTCCAAGAAGCATTTCATTCTCCAAGGCACAAACTTGAGCGAGTATATACCCAACTTGCGGTCAAATAAGAACATAAAAGTAAATGTTTTTTGAATAATCATGATAGTCTTTTAGAACAAAACAATTAAATGGATTTCAAGTAATAATGTGCAAGACGTTTTTGCTCTTGAAGGTTCAATTGATTTCTAAATGGATATAGCAGTAAATATTTTCAAATTCACTCTTAAGAAGAAGAGAAAAAGTTAAAGGACAAGTTCAAAATAGCATGAAACAATGGAGAAATGATTTCATGAAATGTATATCTCAATTACAAATAAATTATGTACTTGTTCACCAATGTTTGACATTCCCAAAACATTTGCTTGGCCAAAATAACCATGAGGTGAAAGAATCACAACATTAAAGACCATACAATCCTTGCTAAAAACATCTCTAAAGTTCACAGACTAGGTTTCTAAAGGATATCCAAGAGAAAATGAATTATATCCAAGACGTGTTCTTCCATCCTGTCATAGGAGGGTATCAATAATGCAGACATCAAGAAATTTGCAAAAAGAGGTTCGATCTTATAAATGGAAGCACATGTTGACCTCAATTAATTCTCAAAGTATTCCTACAATGTCACTGTTTTTGTTGTTGCAATATCTTGTAAATTGCTTGTCTTCAAACTCTGAGTGTGGACTAAGCAAGGTTTGTATCCTCTCATTCAATGTCATCTTATGCAAGTTAAAAATGGCACACATTGTATTTTTCCAATTCTCAACATATGATAAAGGTCCCGTGATAAAATTTAACATCTCAAAAGTTATTATGTTATGTGCATAGGTTGTAGGTAAGTTTTTTTTAAATATCTTTATACCATCCTGAATAACTTAAATTTAATGGAATATCCATATATTTACTATGATGCCATATTTCCAATAGAAGTAATATATAAAGGCAGCTTATTGTTGGAAAAATTCATGTATAAGTAGAAGAAACATCAAAATATAGTGGAAGAAAATAACCATCTCCATAATTAGGTTTCTTTAGTTTTAGTTTGAATTGAACTAAGTTTGAAGCAATTAAATATAAAAGTTTATATATATAACAAACATAAGCCTAAACGAAAAATGAGGTAACACTAAATTTTTAATTAATTCAGATTCTATATCTCTAGAACATCTAGGCTTCCTTTCTTTGCTATTTGATTTACATGTAGTTTATATTAAAAATAAATTGGAAAGAAACTATCAAACACAATAATAAAACATATGAATGAAAAAATAAAATGAACCGGACTCGGTAGCTGTGGGATGGAAGGAAATCCGATGGAAAACATCCCAAGAAAGTTTCTTATTGTAACAAAATATGGTCACAAATTTGATCAAATGCACTCTAATCCATCGATCCACCTTAATTTAGTTTATATTATCATGTCAAGCATAATCTTTTTGCAGATGTCCATGCTTATCTTCATTAGTATCTCTAAAGCATAAATTAACTTGATAACAATAGAAACTATTAAACAAGATCATGCTAAAAGCAATACAAATGAATCAGAAATGACCTCTTTATTTAAGTTTCTCTGGAAAACATTATGTCCTCATGTTAGAATGCTTAAAAGCTCCCTTTTCATGTTTGGAAATGTTGAAACTTGAGAGGAAACCATGCCTCAATTGCAATAGAACAAAACTTTTATTAGTAATATGAGATAAAACTTGAGTGTATGATACCAACTTAAGCAGTATTGGTTTCAAATCTATTTCAAAAGAAGATATCTCCATATTGGCAGAATCCCCATTAGTGCTCATTTCCATACATGAAACATTTCCATTCAAGAAATGGTTGAGAAAAGCCCGCGAAACATTTAAGAAAGCTTTCTAACAAACTCCAATACGAAAATGTCACTTTTATACTGTTAAATTTTTTATGTTAATGATGGCACGATATTTTATCTTTTGAAGGGATAGAGAATTGCATCCTTGACTCCCCTTAATATCCTAGTTTTTGCACCTAGCTAGGTTTTCATTGGGGTATTAAAACAAGAAAGGTGAGGGAAATCTATTTTTCTAGTTGATCTGCTTAATTCGTCTGAGATCTTAAGACATGATAGAACTCTAGGTTCTCAAAGCTACTGGTTTCTTTTTGGATGCATAATTGAATGAATGGAAATTTTTCCATCCATCGAATATGAGGCTCTTCACATATATACCTTATGACAATCAAATATGAGGCCCTTCACATATATACCTATCAAAATTGATGAATCTCCTATGACAATAGGATTGGTAATTATCCTTGACTTGAGGACCCTAAGGCCTAGAAAGAGAGAAGGTGCTTAGTGTCTATACCCAAGCCCCTTTCAAAACTTTCTCCTATTTTTCCATCACACTAAATAACCACGCCCCCTATTTGGCACATGCCACTCCAAATGATTAATAGTCCACTCACCACCTAAGCTGTCCCCCATTGACCTTAGCAAACTTTGGAAACTAATGATATTAAAAATATGTTTGGGATATCACTAAAAGATGAAATAGAGGTTAAGAGGGTCTTGGTTTATTGACAAATTCTACATAGTAATCAAGTCATTTGACAAAATGGTATTCGTATGATTCAACTCCACTTGAATGGTATATTTCAAAAAAGGTAACTATTTATTCTCTAAGTAAATTTAAGAGGTGTACTAAGAGAATAGTTACCATTCTAACTTGGGACATAAATTGAAGAAAAATTGTGTTAGTATTAGTTGTTGAAGCATGTTGCTTAAGGTACCTTCGAAAATAGAGAAATATGAAGATCCAAATTGTTCTCCAATTATTAAGTTTTTTTCCAAAATTTTATTTCTATGATTTACTCCACTGCAATAATATATTTCAAAAATACTAATAGAAGATGAAATTCAAACTAAACTGTCCCTATTCAAACTTGACATATAAATTGATGAAAAATTGTGTTATAAGTAGTTGTTAACACCTCCAAAAAAATAAGAAATATGAAAATTCAAATTATTAATTGACACTGTGACATAGATAAAACCAAATTTTCATTAATAATAAGATATTAAAACATCTCTCAATCTATACAATATTTTTCCACTTAAAAGAGAAAAAGAAATTTATATTATAGATCATTTTTAAAACATATTACTTGAGGATTTTAGGCGGGAGGTAAAAATTCTTAGAGCATTGACACGACACCATAATTTGGTAAAATTTCATGAAGCATATGAATATAACTCAAATGTATATATAATGATGGAGTAAGTTCCAAGTCCAGTTACCTCTTATTTACACATTTTCTGGCTTTGCCATGGTATGTAAATTTTTTCTCCTATCTAAGTTAAGAGTGGTATTTTAACCATGCAGTGAATGTTGTGATCCAAAACGATAGATGAGCATAGTTTATCGCCTTTTATTTATGTTTTCAATCTTATCAAATTTAGTAACTATTATTTTGAAGCTCCCTTACATAGAAAAGGCTTGACACTTACATGATGAAAAGATTTTGTGATGAATTTAAAAGATTGATTGCTAAAAATGACATTAAAAAACATAGAATTATAAATAAATTGCTAATGGGTTTTAATGAAATATGTTGCAAGATTGCCTCTCTAACCAAAGAAAGGCCAATAATAAAATATATATGATGCTTGTGGTTTGTGGGTGGCGATTACCGATGGTGATTTTGAAATTTGGTTTGTGGGTGGCGATTACCAATGGTGATTTTGAGTCTCTAATTTCATGTTGGCATATTTGTTTATACATGCAACAAAGGGCCTATTGTCAGTGGAAAATGTGGCTTGGAGAGCTCTAGCTTAATGCAGTTGTCAAGACTACTTGTCCTTAACCCAGTGTATTTATGATACCAGTTGCATTGGAAATTTTGAAGCTCAGAAAATTATGCAAATAAGTTCAAACAAGAAGTCATTAATAAATATGCCTTCTATTAGCACTAAAATTTACACATCAAATTTTTTTGTTTCCAACAGCGAACATGTAAAAAGCAACCTCGATTTCTCTGCCGGAAGATCTACCTCCAGTGATACTTTTCCAAAGCCTCAGTTTTTGTGGTCAGTATTCCTTCACTCCAAAGTTATAGTCTGGCAAGTCCAATAATTTATCCCACATTTCACCAAGTTAAGATTTCTCTTCCGATCAAGTTTTTAAAAACTTGTATTGCTTATAACCTTATACAGTTTCCAAATCCATGTAATATAATTTAAAAGGTTTTAAATTATATTTTATAAAAAGTTAAATAAATATTATTTAATTCACATTTTTTTTAATATTACCCTTTTAAATTATGTTTTAGTAAACCTCACATTAACATGGTCTTTATGTTATTTAAAAAAAAAAGGTTTAGGAAATAAAAAAGGGACTTTGTATCCAAGCCATGTCACAATTCGAACTGCAACTCCATGTAGTTAGTAAATTTTGGTCTCGTGATCTTGGGCAAAAAGACATTCGAACATCGAGCTCATCATCATAAAGTCCTAACGAACTTACCTAGTTTCAAATCACTCATACTATATGACAACCGAGCCCAACAATCTTGTAAATCTACATGATTCCTAAAGCCACAGGTCCATAACACATGCACTACACATCGTTGTGGACGGAAAACAATATGCAATATGAAGTTTCATAGTAATTCCTCACTATGGCATGTGGGATTATTTTCACTACACTAATAAAAAATAAAACATTGTCTCACGCACAAGTCCACCAATTGTAATTTGGTTATATTATTTTTATGTTCAAACTGCTAAATGCCCAAGCTCGAGTCCAATGTTCAAGTTACATGAAGCAAAGGATTAGCCCACAAGGAGACATAACATGATACTTATATATTAATTGAACAAAATAGTTATACATCAGTATAATCAAATATTAAGTGTCAAGAAGGGATTCCCATTCAAATGCCACGAGTATTGAGCAAATTATCAATGTATGAGGTAGGTTTTAGGAGACGAGCTCGGTGATCAATTAAGTGTCGAGAAGGACCGAGGGCCAAGTGTACATAAAGAGTGTTTGAGGTACAAGTGTGAATTCTGATTGTTTTGGTTATGGATAGCCTACTACATCATTCAAGCAAATTTATATATGTTATCCGATTTCTTTTCTTGATAAAATTCACCTAGAAAGTGGCAGTAAAATTATAATACTTCTCTGAGCTCTCGATCATCTTGTATCTCTACACATAGGTTATCCAATGCTTTTGAGCTTCATAATCTAGTAACGCAGCATCTGACCATTGTTGTCTAGGGTTTTCCAGATATGGCTCTGTAACTATATTGTTGGATTAATTATGTATTTTGTATCCACAGGTCCTTCTGACAGGGTTTTGGCGTGATTCAAATATACTGAGCCTCTATCATTTGTTGAAAATTTATATTTTTCCTGTACCAGATGGAATGGAATCCTATACTTAAAAGAAGAGCTGACAATTATAATTGTAATGCCTCAAGCTATATCCAGGAATTTATGTCATATGCGACCTTACTCTTCATCGCAACAATCTTGTTCATCATTTTCAAGAGCATTTTTTTACAACATAGTCTTGAGTATGCAGAACGTCTTACAGTTGTGGTGGAAGATGAAAACCTGCACAAATTGTAATTATCCATGGAGACATTGTAACATACCCTTTTAGCTGGAAAACATTTTGTGTTAGCAAACATTATTATAACTTTTATTATAAAGTTTTATGTTGGACAGGTGTCCAAGGATGACTGTAATTTGCACAATATATTATTATTAAATAAATAAAATCGGAGACAAATACCTAAGAGGACTGTTGAAAGAGTGGTTACTGATCCACTAGGTGGAATGGAATCTAGGGTAGAAGGCAATGGACAAGTGGCAGCATCATGATGCAACTAACTAGCTGTTGGTATGGGACAACTCCCTTGAAATGTGGTCATAGTGCCCTAAAAGATGGGACTGGAGCTTGAGGCTCATTTATTCCAAACTGACCACTAAAGACCTAGGCAATCTATATAATAGCCATCAAATTATGAGCTGAGGTTCATCACTTTTCCTGACGAGGAAATTTACCTTGGGGTTTTGCTGTGTTTGCACCCAAGAGATTTGATGAGGGGATATGCTATGTTGTTGATCATGTTGTGAGTCTGCCAAACTCTTATTGAGTTCAGGAGGTTGATGCTGAGTGGAGAAGGCATGTTATTTCAGGAGGTTGATGCTGAGTGGAGAAGGCATTTTTGAGTGCCTTGCTTCTACACAGATTCCACCCACTTATTGGATCAGTAATCAGGCTCGGGGGTTCACTAGAAGCCAGCAGTTGAGATGCTTCTTCTGAAACAGGTTGGGAGGAACAGGCCTCCTTGGGTGTTTGTCGGCCCTATCGTCATTTATAGGTTCCATTGTCTTATCTATTTTTATTTTAAAGTTATGTTGTCTATTAACTTTTACTGTTAATTTTATAAGTTTATTTCATTTTCGTGAGTAAATTAATAATTATGTATGAAATTGATTTGATTGAATAAAATAGTCTCTGCATTTTTCCCCATGCAAAAAGGAACAGCATCGTACTCTAGTACAGAGACAGATTAAGGTAGATAGATATGATATGCAAATTGCCAAGATGATGGAAGTACTATTATGTATATTCTGTTAGTTTATCTACTGATAATGATTAGTATTATTTACTGCATTTCTTTATATTACTATTCTTACTTCTATATTTTATTTCATCAAATAGAATTTTATTGTCTTAAAAGATTTTTACTGTTCTTTATAATTATTATTGAAATCATTGCTAAAACAGAATTAAAAAAAGATTGTAGAATCTCATCATACATAACTGATATGTGATTTCAAGTTTCAATTTAGGGTTTGTAGTTTCCATTTATTTTCTTTTCAAAGTTTACTATAATCTACTGTTATTTCTATTATTGTACATACAGGACAAATAAGCAAACAGAAATCTCATATCACAAACCTAGGGTTACATATTTCACTTTCAAAACCAAACTTCAAACTACTGAATTTATTATCGAACGATAGTAGCAAGGATATTAAAAGATATCTTTTATCTAAACAGTTTCCAACTATTGCCCAAATCACGTGTTCCTATAGCCATAAAATAAAAACACACAAATGCATTCCTTTCTACAGAATCGAGCTAGTTAAAAGCTCCCTGTTATTACATAGATTCATTATTTTATTAACATTAGACAAACCAAACATTTATATCAAAATCGTTCCTGTAGGTTGAGTAGTTTATTTACAAATATCATCTCTTGGGTTTAAGATATTACAATGTCTATAGGAGAAGAGCAAAACAGAAATCACAAACACTAGTTTGATGCCGAGAACGTATCGAAAAACAACATCAATTTTATACATTACAAAACGAGGACGAAACCCTAACCCTTAGGAAATTTCATAAGTTTGAAATGCAGCAACATGTATTACAAATCTACGATGCTGCATATAGGCCAAAGCCTATCATGTATTACAAACATATAACCATTGTTTAAAAGACAATAGCAGTATTTTCATTATACATACATAGCACACGATTTCTTTTCCCAATGTTTAAACATTTCATGAGTTCACAGTCCATAAAGAAAATGTTACCAACGGGTGTGCTCAAACCTAGTTGCACAACTATTATCATATTACATTAAATTCGAACACAGAGGTCTGATAAAACACAAATTCTTTCCACTTTATAAATCGACGAGGCACAGGTTTTGTTCATGGGCCAAGCCCCAAAACAATGAACACAAAACTGTCATAGCAACATAGTTTCGTAAATATTCTTTTATATTATCAACTCAATAGAGTTTGAAACTCTTTTTAACAAAAGAACATTGCCCATTTCAAAACTCAGAACCCAAACGATATACAGTAACACTAAAAACTGTTACATCGACTCTACATACCGAGAAGTAACCTAACACAGGCGTAATACGAAGCAACATAGGTTTCGAACCACGATTTCCAAAACAAGTGTTACAACTTCAAACGTTTGTCACAAATATGCCAGGAGAACCTACAGAGGGTTTGCCACCTGGGCTTACCATTTACAGCGTGTTATCCATTGCCATCAAACCCAACACTGTAAATCCATAATGAAGGCAGTACCTGCCACACAAAACTGTAATAAGTCAAAAACGAGTTCCAACAAATGTTGATAAAGCAAAACTGTACTGTTTAAACAAGGTTTCAAGTTGACTTACCTTCATAGTAACAGACGGATGGAATGCTTCAAGCTTCCAATTCCTCCAACCAACGCAACAAAGCAGCATGCAACTGAACTTTTATCAAACTTGGAGTTTAATCTCACCGAAAACCTAAACCTGTCACACGACGAAAGCCTTAGGGCTTCATTGCCTTACAACTTCCAAACCCAAGCAACTTATACAGTAAGTTTCACCATCAATATTGTAGAGTTGCAGTTACAGAGCAATCACAAACCACCCAAGGTCGAGCCCTACTAACCATTGGCCTGTCGGCCTCTTCCCCAAATGAAAACACCAAATGAATGCGTGAAGGCAAACAACAAACATTAATGCAAGACTATCTTAGGGTTTTCATATCTCAATGATCGAGGCAACAGATCAACGATCAAGACTTAGCTAGCAAAGCCACGATAGAACCAAGGCAGAGATACGACCAAGCACCATTAATAACCTCATTAAATAACGAGTATATTTGGAGTTCCATATCACTAGGGCTGAGCATATAGCTCGGCGAACTATCACCATTCTTACCACTATATCACATGGAGCCAGTAACACGTAGGAGCCATCGAAGCAAACCACTACCATCACACAGGATTTCATTTAATGTTGAATCTCACGTATCATTTGCCAGACCCTCGACTGCAACAACATTAAATTTGTGACAGCGCCAAGTTAGGGTGACAGCGTGATCTCGGGATTATATCACTACTACATTACAACTGTAATACAACCGCTGTATAGTTTCAAACCATAGAGTAAAATCATATCACGGTATCACAACCATGTATATAGTTTCCAAACTATGTTACAATTTGCAAAACAACTATAATCTATAGTTCCAAACCATATGATGGATTCATATAACCACGATGTGAATCGAATCCATACTTTAACACATATTGTCCATGTTATATGCATTTTAAACGTTAAGTCCCTAATTGCTTAGGGTGCACCATTTCATATTCAAATATCAAATTAACATTCGTTCATTATGTACATAATAGAATATAGCACTAAGTTTCTATTTGCATATAACTAGGCATTATAACCCTAGCATGTATTCCATAGAAGTATTATAACAATTCCATATGGTCATTAATACACATCAAACTATTATCTTGTCAATGCAGTGATATAGTCAAAAAAGCTATTAGTAGCACTTATGATTTAAGTACTTGAAACATGTCATAAAGGCTTTTTGAAGGCCAATGTCGTTACAAGCCATAGCGTTATAGTAATGCTATTATCATCACACAGTTGCATTTTTAAATTGAACAATATCATTTGATTTTCAGTAGAAGTATAGTGCAAAGTATCTCTAGCTACATTACAAGTGTTAGGATAAAAATAATACAGATTTATCAAGAAACCTAGAAGCTTCGTACCATCGTTATCTTCATGCATAGGCAATATATATACATCTATCTTAAGACAGAGATGCCTAGATGAAAATTAAAATACCTCTCGAAGTACTGGAATTATTTATTACCTTACCTGCAGATCTGCGAAAGAAAGAATCCGATGCTTTAGCTATCAAAGTTAAGTAAACCCAAGGGCACCCTGTAGGAACCCCTTCAGAGATATGCAAACAATTCATCAGTATTGTTACCAGATCATTACACATAACGAAATAAACATTGTTCTGTCGCATCTTATTTATAATCAAGTATCTTTTTATGTTCAAGAATAAACACGATAATTTTATGAAGCTGTTATTATCTATTAGTTGAATAACTTTCATTCCACAGATAGCATTTCTCTTATGAATTAGGCTATATAAAAAAATAAAAAAATAATAATAATAATAAAAAATTGCGATTTTTGGGATGTTATAGACATGTTGATGAATGTAGATCTAAATAAGAGCAATATGCACATGAGGCATTGTTGGCTCGGTTTTGCAACCAAGCTTAGTGCTATGGGCACCTGCTAACTAGTAGCAGCAGTTTCAATAGAAATAAAAACAATAAACTAAATAAACAATACTTTTCATGGATCTAAGCAAGAATCTAAGCAAATAATTTAAATATTTCAAAAATCAAGAACAAGAAACATAAGAAATAATTTTTGTATTGAAAAGTGGGGGGCAAGCAAGTGCTTGCGATATTACCTTCAATGGTGAAGGTTGATGTTGAGCAACTCCCAAGATGAGTAGCTCCAAACTCCAATAGGTCTCTTTCTCCAAGGTTGCTTCAATGGCTAAAAGTGCTCAGGGGAGATTTCAGCAGCATAAGGATGAGATAATGGAAGGATGTGAAATGAGGAGCCTCTACCACCTTTTTATAGGTTTTGGTGGTGAGGAATACCATTTGTGGTTTTGTGGAAACCAATGGTATTGACCAACATAGTTTAGGTAATTTTCCCTCCTTTTTCCTTTTTTGAATAAAAATAATATTTTAATTCCCTTTTTAATATTTTTGGGAATTTGGACCCTTTTTGAGGGTTTTTTATGATTTTCTTGGAAAAATAATCTTTTTTAATGGAAAAAGGGGTGTACTAAGGTCTTTTGGTGACCTTTTGTTGGTTTCAGAGGCTCAGATGGTGAAAAAGTGGGCAAATGGGTCATGTGAATAGGGGAATGAGCTAGTGAGCACTTTTTAGGTGTTAACAGATTGCCCCCTGATGTGTGAGGGCAGGAGCTCATCGTATGGCCGATAGACATCATAGTTCTTTTGTCCTTTTTCTGGGTTTTAGGGGAGAGAAGAGACCGTTGGAGACTGGAGCCACGGCCCTTGGAAGCTGCAAAAACAAAAAATATTACATGGCCTCAATATGAATGAGGTATAATCTCTGATAAAGGACGAGGCGGGCATTCCCATGCTCGTATCAAGGCATATACAAAACAACTAGTCCCAAGAAGGGGGATCTAATACGTGAAGAAATATACTGGTACATCATAATGGTCCAGAGGGGACATGATTGTGTGATATACTCATGATCATGAATGATCGCAATAAGAATGATCTCAATAACTGATATACTGGATCAACTGTGGAACTGCTGAAACTGAAGGTGTCCAACATCTGTGGGGACTCAAGGACTATGAGTCAAATCTGGGAATAAATGTAACTGTATACTCAAGGGAGTATGAATCAGGTGGGAATCTGAATATCATCGCCATGCGCAGCTCGGATAACTATAGGAAAAGTGTAACTGATATTATCCATAGGAAGACTCTCAAATGTGGAGGAGTCAGGAGGTATCCGGGGTCTTCGACTAATAACTGAACGGACCAATACCCTGTGCGAGTCTCAACGATGCGATCAAGGTGTTGAAGTCGAGCATGTGAGAAACAACCATTGGGAGAGGCACTGAGGATTCCTCTCGAAATGATTCGTAGGTACTCATCATAAGTGGTAATGAGTCCAAGACACAGGGGCCTCTAGGTCTAACTAACAAGGCAATGATGTATCCTTGCTAGGAGCGCGAGGTGTAAACTGAAGTGATGTAGTACTGCTGGTAGGACTGACATACTTGTGGGGAAGGGAAATAACTGGGTCAAAAAATGGGTAGACTCAAACTTCCTTTGTTCAGAGCATGATGACATGGTTGACCTGGCAGCGTAGGGAACTGACTTGTAGGTGCAGGGATCATAGCTTTGACTGAATGGTATAATTTGACTCTGGGGGGGGAGGACAAGCTGATGGTAGCTGTCGAGGGAGTTTTAGGGTGACATACTGCAGAATACTCTGAACAAAGGCGACCAAAAGGGGAAGCTGCTAGCGAGTAGATATGATCTGTCGTGGCGCCAAGAGGCACCCTTCTTCCTTCTTCATAGTTTTAATGAGCTTCAAGAAGGGATAAAAGTGTGCTCTGAAATGGTACGGTCCTGTGGATTTTGTGAGCCCAGGACGGCGCATGCTCATGGTTGCTTTCATGTTTAGAGAGTCTGAAAACAGTAAGTGGACTCTGTTGGTGTTTCTTTTTCGTAATTTTAGTCTCCGAGGCCCGAAAAAGTATAAAATGATGCGAATGGAGAACTCTTCTAGCCGATGTGACTAGAGTATACCTTTTTCGTAATTAGTCTACAAGGTCCGGAAAAGGGGTAAACTTATACCAGGTAGACGCCCTTTCAGATACGTTTATCGAGCATGAAAGGAAGCAAGATTGCTCGGCGATCTTTTCATTGTTTTAGGAGTCAGAAAAGAGCTTAACAGAAACTCCCTAAGTGCCTTTTTCGTAAAAGGGGTTGCTCGGCCCGAAAAAGGGGTAAAATCATACCGAACAAAAATGGTTTGACGAGGACGAGAAAAGGTCTCAAGCATCGTCATCTGTGCGGAAAACTGGATCCGGCGACATAAGATACATCGAAAACGGAGAACGGCCGATGTGGCACGCAAACCGAGGCGACGAGGGGGGCGTGGAAAAGATGCCCGAAAAATATAAAGGTGAGAGCGAGAAATGATCTCTAGCATCGTCACGAGCGCGGAAAACTGAATCCGGCGATATAAGGCAAGTCGAAAACGGAGAACGGCCGATGTGGCACGCTAACCGAGGTGACGAGGGGGGCGTGGAAAAGATGCCCGAAAAATATAAAGGTGAGAGCGAGAAATGATCTCTAGCATCATCACGAGCGCGGAAAACTGAATCCGGCGATATAAGGCACATCGAAAACAGAGAACGGCCGATGTGGCATGCAAACCGAGGCGACGAGGGGGGCATGGAAAAAATGCCCGAAAAATCTAAAGGTGAGAGTGAGAAATGATCTCGAGCATCATCACGGGCACGGAAATATGAATCCGGCAGTGCAAATGGTGCAAAAAACGGAGGTCATAAGGACTCCGGAATGGTTAAAGGAAAGAACTAGGTTAAAAAATGGCTACAAATAAAGGTGATCCCACCAAGCGAAGGATGCAGTGGTGGGGAGAAATGATGACCCGTGGGGGAAAAATACTAGGTGTATCAAATCAACTGAAATATACAAGTGACACATGACCTCAAAAATGGTTGAGATCACGAATATGAAAAAGTGAGCAGGGTTAATGACCTGCCCCCATGCTATGTGCATGGGGTTTGTGATTATGGATCACATATGTGTTGGTTTGAACGATGGGCTCATTGAGGTGTTGAGATAGAGATGATGGGGAAGGTTCAAAATGATTGATCATGCCCCCTATCCCGGGGTCGAGGTAATCTATTATGCCCCCTAACTCAGAGGTGTCAATGTGGTGCAGATGTTGTCTCATAGAGAGATCAATAGGGCATTGAGCAACTGCTGGCGGGGTGTTATACCATGAGGCTATGGGTCGTGGTGGCATACTGAAGTGATGATATGATGATGGGGGATTCCCTTTGTGGGGTGGATGCCCCCAGTATCTCCGACGAGGATCACGGTGATGATGAGTAGGCAAGGTTTTGGGCATGCCCCCATGTTGTGGACATGTGGTTTCCTGGTTGATTTGAAAGGGTTCAACCTGTGTGTCAAAGGGATCAATGGAAGGGGCCGACCGGACAGAGGGGTATCCAGTGGAGATCATATAAATGGCGGGGTCAAGGCCAGGCATTTCGGTATCTGACCAAGTAAAGACATCAGTGAATTCTTGGAACAGTTGTTGGTATTCTCCGATCTCATGCTCACTGTGGGAGGTTCCTAATGTGATGGTATGAAGGGCACCAAGTGGGTCAGAGATGTCAATGTGGATGACGGGAGAAATATCGGCCATGGGATCCGTTAACCAGTTGATTTTAGTAGGAAGGAAATCCTTGGACTCAACCGCGGATTGGGTAGCGGTGGTGGATGAAGTCTCTTCCAGGAGGAAGTATGGACGATGGTGCATGTCTTCCCCGGGATAATCAAAGGTAGTAGGAGTCTCGAGAACCTCTTCATCATTGCGGGACCTTTGAGTGGTCAAATCGAGTGATGAGGTAGTGGTAGTCGAAGAGATCATATAGATGGTGTTAATCTCTCCGGATGAGGATGATGCGGGAGGGTAGATCTCCTCGATAGTAGAGGGTTCTGTCTCTAGGTCCAAATTGTTCATCTCGTAGAGAGCTGCTCTGTAGTCTGGGATGTCAGGACAGTTATGCGAGTATTGGCCATAAATACCGCATATCGCACATGGGTGGTTGGTACGCAGTGATTTATCACGAGGCATAGGGTTTGGATCTAGTTTGACCACCGGGATGTTGGGGTCGTCGTCCAACATTTGCATGTGTTCCTGCAATGCAGGTAACTGTGGGCACTGATGGGTTGGATGGCCTAACTCATCACACAGCGAGCATTTTGGAGGAGCACGAAATATGGGGGGAGGTTTAACTGCCTTGGGTGGGGGAACCGTAGTGTATGGTTGTGGGCCTCTGCCCCCAGTGGGCCTGACGAATGGAGGGGGATTCGTCGACGACGAAGGAGTCGTGATACCGGGAGGTGGTTGGGTAGAAGTAACAATGGGTTGCACCGGTTGTAGGATGACATTTGGTGTCGGTGAAGGAACGGGAGGCGTAAGATACCACACGGGTAATCCTAATGTTAACCCGGGGAGACTAAGGGTAGCCATAAACGGGGCGCTTACTACACCCGAAGGAGGAAATAGAAAGGGGATTGTGTGGATAGGTGTAACACCGATGTGACTAGGGACCAATGGTGGTTTGGGTAACAAGGAGGGTTGATTACCGGGTGTTTGTGAAAGAGTGCAGAGGTTTGCGACTTGGGTCTCCGGTGATGGTGGTGGAATGACCTGGAATGTAGAGGTCATCGGCGCCTCGGAGTAAAGTCCGGGTCCTACCGAGGAAATGAATGAGGTAGTTGCACCACAAACAGGTTGTTCAACCATGGGGAGAACATTTTCAGGTGTGGCGGGGGCCTTGGGATCGTAATAGTTGAGCTGGTCGACCTTGACCACGCGTCCCTCATGGGGGAACTGCATGGTGCGAAATACAGATGAGGCAACAGCCCGCATGGCGTACATGTAGCTGCGACCAAGTAAAAGGTTATAGTCTAGTTGGGCATTGATGACCTCAATGTCAATGAGCACAGTTTTACCCGCCAGCTGGACAGGGACATTGGCTAAAAGACCTTGGGGTTGAGCCGAACGGCTGTCATAAGCTCGTAATGCAGTGGTGGACTGCTGGAGAGTAGGGGATCCCAACTTCTGCCAAACAAATGTGGACATGACGCATGTGGAGGCCCCTTCATCGATAATGCACCGATGGATGACAAGATTCCGAACAGAAACGGAAACTTGGAATGCTAAAGAGGAAGGCAGGCGGGGTTCAGACTGGTCTGAATCGAATGCGATCAACTGTGAATCATTGGGGTCAATGGCGCCAATGGCAGAGAGCAAAGTTTTGCGCTGCGAAGGACAGTTTTGAAAAACTTCTAAGGCAGACATGGCTGCAGGAGACTGGGATAAGTCGTCTAGGATGTTGTAATTCGACGCAGCGTGAGCATTGGGATTACTGTTGATGCGACAAAGTGGGAAGCGAGGTGCTTTGGAAGCGCCATCAAGTGAAGCCGGAGGTATACGTAACGTTTGATCTGTGGGATTAACGTTAGTGTTCTTGTCGGCGGGAGGGGCTTCAGAGGTGGAGCCATATTGGTTCCAACGAGTTTGGAGGTTAGCATCGGCAGTCGACATCATCAACAAATGGTGAGTACCTGAATCGAACATGGGTTGATCAGGGGCTGCATAAGTGATCTGCTGTGGTGGCACGTTTCCCTGAGGGGGGGCTAACGGCTGAGTGTTCACTACACCCTGGTTTGGAAAGGGGTTTTGCAGCACCAAAGGTTGATGTTGAGGTGGTGGAGGGTTGGGTGGTGGCTGAGGAACCGCTTGCCCTTGACGATGGGCATCGTTGGTCCAGAGTTGCCGAGCTCGCTCCAAACGTGGGCAAGAATGCGTGTAATGACCATAGACCCCGCAAATAGAACAAGGGTGGTTTGTTCTGAGGTTATTATTTCTAGGCTGCTTAGGATTCCGATCCGGATTGCGGTTGGGAGGAGCAGCATTGTTATTTTGCGGAGGATTGGGAGGTGGAGGACCTTGCTGATGTTGTTGGTTATTACCATGGTTATGACCTCTACCACGGTTCTGTTGCGCACCTTGGTTGCGCTGGTTGTTTTGGTATTGGGGCTGATGTTGTTGTGCGTACACGTGCCCTTGAGCATTGGGGGGATTTTGGGGAGCCGCAGGTGCGGGAGCAGGTTGCGGTAGATAGTATGCAGGTGGAGGTGGAGGTGGTCCAGTTGCCTGTTGGGGTTGTTGGTACCCCTGAGCTGGTGGAGGTGTGAGGTTAGCTGGTGCAACCGGTTGTGGGTAATGCATGGGCTGTTGTGGGAACTGCATGGGGGTCTGTACCGTAGGTTGAGCATAGTATGTACGAGGTACATATGCTGATGGCGCTTGGCCATAACAATGTTGTGGACAAGAGGGTTCATGAACGTGATGGGTCTGGTTTGTTGGAGCATAGGAAGTCGTCGCTCCGGAACTAGATGTAGCCCTAGAAAGGTCTGGGGCGAGCATGGTGCTCACCATACTGAAAGGTTTTGCTTGCGGTGTAATTTGGCCAATAATGCCATCAGCGGCATGTGATGCCCCCGGTGTGTCACCGCGTGCAGAGTCACCTCGTGGGGCGTCCGGTATGATCGTGTATAAGTAACCCGATTGGGCGTAGATGAGATCAAACTGTTGGGCCTTGAGGATGGCCTCTTCCTCAGACTGGGGTCTTTCAGATGCTACATCCTTCGCAATGAGAGGAAGGAGGGATTTAAGGAACCAGTCTAAAAAGATTCGGTCGTCTAATTTGATCTTGCATAGGCTTCGGCGCCGACGCCAATCATGAATATGGTCAGTGATATGCGTGGCCGTGTTCTGTCTGCAAGACAGTAGGATCTCGACGCCCGCATCGTAGCGGACAGGTAGCTGGAAGAATTGTAGAAAGGTCGAGGCAAGGGAGGTAAATGTGGAATGCGTCCCATGGGGTTGCTCGATGTACCATTTGGCTGCGGATCCAGTGAAGGTGCGTTGTAAAAGCCGTAGGCGGATTGAGTCATCCACTATGGAGTTGGAGGAACACCATAAATGGAAGGACATGATGTGATTTTGGGGGTCTTCTCCAGCCTTTACCTCAAACTTAGGGATGTCAGAAGGAAGCTTAGTGGGCATATGGGGCCAAGTAGGATCATGTCTGATGGGGTCATTTGTGAGCCTAGCTAAATCTGGCAGGTTGAGACTTGCCATGTATGGTAGACTAGCGGATGTGGTGACCGGAACCGGGACCTGCCTAGCCATTGTGGTATGGTGTAGGGGTCCAGTAGCGCCTATAGGTATGCTAGGTATGGAGGGTATGTGTCCTCCAAAAGGTGTGGCCTGATATGGGTTAGCGCTCCCAAGTGCAACTTGGGTTACATTTGGGTTAGGAATCACACTAGGGATTCCTGGTATAGCACTGCCAAGTGCAACATGAGTTACACTTGGGTTAGGAATCGCACTAGGGATTCCTGGGATAGCACTCCCAAGTGCAACAGGAGTTACACTTGGGTTAGGAATCGCACCAGGGATTCCTGGGATAGGGTTTGTGGAAACCGAAGGGGGTATGACCCCCATGTTGGGCATGCCCATGACAGGTGGTGGCCCTGTGCTAGGCATTCCTGAATGTGGAGTGTTACCCATATTGGGCATACCCAAGGGGGTGGTTGTCGCCGTGGATGGTACTACCACAGAAGGGTCTGCGGATGTCTGACCTATGGTAGATGTAAATAGTGGATCAGATGGTGTTCCAGACATAATTGTGGTTGGTGGTAACTCGGTGGGGTTTTCGGATTCTACCTCCAAATCAAAGGTGAAGTGGGGTATGTCAGAATCGGATGACCGTCTAGATGATCGACGATGTGTCGAATCAAGGGATAATGCTCTGCGTCCGTGACGTGGAGAGCCAAGTGGACTAAACTCTGGGAGTTCGCCCTGTAGACGACGAGAACGTCTAGAATTCTCAATGGTGAGAATATGTTTTTTATATAAAATATTGTTTTAAGTATCAGGTGGTGATATATGTATGTAAAAGACTCAAAACCCTAATGCAACCAAGGGTGCAAAAAGGGGAGTGAAAAAAAAAAAAGAAGGCTCACAGGCCAAAAAATCGATCCTCAAAAAATGCACTTATTCTAGCAGCTGTGCTACAATAAGTGGAGGAATGCAACAACCGGTCAGAATACCAATATGCAAGCGGCTCCTAGAAAAAATAGGTGTAACTAGACTCAAAAGGTGGTAAAGATCATGCAAACACCTAATCTAAAAGTATTGTGACTCAAACAGACGATATCCCCTGCAAGGTGATGAAATCCAAGTCAGACAATATGAATGTAGAGACAACGGCTAGATATCCCCCTACCGGGAGGGACACCGGGTAATCAATCCTAAAAAGACAGGCTACTAGGATACTCCGTTCATGACGCGTCGAGAAAAGGTAAATCTGCCGTTTGGTCCTTTGATCGCAATATCCCAATACAGGGATATCCCGAGAACTGCGAATGGTAGCCCTTCGGTTACTGAATGGGTTTCGGTATCCCACTCAGGCTTCCAGAACCATCCTCGCGACTTCAACCCTCCTAGGGGAGAGGCCTTCCCACAAACCGGTTGTGACCGCGCCAAAAAGTACTAAGAGATTTTAGCTCCCTAATTGGACAACTTCTATGTCTCAGATGTATGAACTGAGGGGTGTTATTGGAACACCTATCCCCCCAATACTACCTAGCTACAAGAATTCTTTTCGTGTTCCCCAAGTGGGGTTAAGAGTGTGTTCAAATTAGGGTAAGTTTTAAGTCTTAGTTCAATTTAAGTGATCGTGTGAGTGCACGTGAGGTGTTGTAAACTGAACTTGAAAAAATTAAATGCTTTAAGGGAAATTTTTCAAAAAATAAAGGACTTTTCGAAAAATAATAAGCAAATATTTAAGACTTTTTTCACTAAAAGAAATTAATTTGCTTTTTCAAAAATAACTCAAAAAATAATGGATTTTTTGGATTTATGAAAGCAAATAATAAACTTCTAAAAGAAATAAATGGATTTCTTCGTTTCAATAAAATTTGCTAAGGGCAAGATTCTAAAGAAGTAAACAAGAAAAAATTTGAATCTAGATAAAGAATGCAAAATGAATCTTTCTTTCACTTTCTTGAAAATTTTTAAAAAGATTTCTATGTATGCACTTTTAAATAGTAAAAAAAATTTTCTAAATCTGGAAAATATGCAGAATTTGATACTGTAAAAAATGTGCTATGGGCAGAAAGTACAGTAAAAAATATTTTTCAAAATCGGGATGGCCGAATGAAAAAATTCAGCCGCGCGGGTTTTGGACGAACAGCCGCGATGGGCCGCGCGGGTTTTGGCCGAACAGTCGCGATGGACCGCGCGGGTTTTGGACGCACAGTCGCGATGGACCGCGCAGGTTTTGGGCGCACAGTCGCGATGGACCGCGCAGGTTTTGGGCGCACAGTCGCGATGGACCGCGCAGGTTTTGGGCGCACAGTCGCGATGGACAGCGCGGAAAAAGGCCGCGAAGCCGCGGTGTGCAGCGCGGAAAAACACAGAAAAGTCGCGATGGACCGCGCGACTGTCTGGAAAAAGGGCGCGATGGACCGCGCAGAAAAATGCAGAAAAGTCGCGATGGTCCGCGCGACTGTCTGGAAAAAAGCCGCGAGGCGGAAGCCGTGCACGGAAAACGAGAAACGAACTCGAAAATTTAAAATTTAGGGCTGTTTTTTGGGGCCAAATCTCATAACAGCAATGGATCTGCTGTCTAAGATGGCAGATCTATGGATCTAATGGTTAAAAACTCATAAAAACTAAGATTTAATGGCAAAGCTAGAGATCTAAAGTTCAAACCAAAGCGGAGTCGCCAAAACTGTTGGCTCGGTTTTGCAACCAAGCTTAGTGCTATGGGCACCTGCTAACTAGTAGCAGCAGTTTCAATAGAAATAAAAACAATAAACTAAATAAACAATACTTTTCATGGATCTAAGCAAGAATCTAAGCAAATAATTTAAATCTTTCAAAAATCAAGAACAAGAAACATAAGAAATAATTTTTGTATTGAAAAGTGGGGGGCAAGCAAGTGCTTGCGATATTACCTTCAATGGTGAAGGTTGATGTTGAGCAACTCCCAAGATGAGTAGCTCCAAACTCCAATAGGTCTCTTTCTCCAAGGTTGCTTCAATGGCTAAAAGTGCTCAGGGGAGATTTCAGCAGCATAAGGATGAGATAATGGAAGGATGTGAAATGAGGAGCCTCTACCACCTTTTTATAGGTTTTGGTGGTGAGGAATACCATTTGTGGTTTTGTGGAAACCAATGGTATTGACCAACATAGTTTAGGTAATTTTCCCTCCTTTTTCCTTTTTTGAATAAAAATAATATTTTAATTCCCTTTTTAATATTTTTCGGAATTTGGACCCTTTTTGAGGGTTTTTTATGATTTTCTTGGAAAAATAATCTTTTTTAATGGAAAAAGGGGTGTACTAAGGTCTTTTGGTGACCTTTTGTTGGTTTCAGAGGCTCAGATGGTGAAAAAGTGGGCAAATGGGTCATGTGAATAGGGGAATGAGCTAGTGAGCACTTTTTAGGTGTTAACAGGCATGTGAGCAGTAGACAGAGCTATCTGCTTTCAAATTCTAATCATAGAAACCTTCTGTTGGTGTTTAGTGTTGCTCAAATAGTGGTAAATTCAGCATGGTTCATACATGTGGTGAATTTTCATGATCTATACAATGATTTATTTCATGGGACGTCTCTAAATATTGATGACTGTTAGAGATCAAAGAAATAGAGTTTCAAAAATAAAGGATGGAAACAAGCACGAGCTCATATACAATCTAGAGAATTGTGTATAATTTGCAATGCTTCTTTAAAATAGCACATTGAGAACTTTAATAAAAAAGGGGCTGCAGAATCTCTCAAATTTCATTCCAATTACCAAAGGATTGGTTCTCCAGACATTCTCTGAGTCAGACTATTCTACTAGTTTTGCATAATCATGCTCAACTTCATCCACTTCTCCAAATCTCATCCGAGAAAGAGGAGATTTGGTTTTAGGCAGCGAGAAGATTTTTTTTTTACCAAGTAGCAGAATATCTAGAGGAAGAGGATTAGATCCACTTCTTCAGGAAGTTATGTAGCATTCAATTCCATATTTATAGGACAGTAGACCTGATTTCATTGTTTAAAGGTTTAAAAAAGACTTCGAATTAGCTACTATGATTGAAAGATTGACAACCTACTACTATCACACAGACAAACGAACATAACAAACCATGTTGCTAATCTCACATGATCAAATGTTTCTTCTACCAATTTTCAAAACTTCGAAGGTATGGGCTCAAACTCTGAAAAATTATAGATTCAAACTTTGGAAAACTTAAATTATAACCTTAGGCTAATAGTGGGGTCACATTTGCAGATAGAGAGAATATGTATATATAGTTCAATATAGTCATTATTGTATACATGAATATATTATTTGGATATGTATATTGGTGTTATTTGATGAGGAGCATACCATCCTTGGTTCGGACCTGTCAACAAGTCTTCTTACCATTTTCATTTTCTATCAACACAAATTTCATAAACTAAACTTCGAGAGATTTCTTCACTTAAAGAAGATTAAAATATTGAGTACACCATCTAGAGAATGCAAGAAATGCATCGATCGGAATTATTTTTCTTATAACTCTTCTACACATACATCTTCTGCATCTAGTCAGTTCCTTGTCGGCTCTATTTTTGTTGTCCTTTGAATATGTCAATAGGTCAACCTCTTCTTGTTGTACTTTGACCCTTGGTTGGCACCTTCAATTTGACTATGTCTTATGTACTAAGAGATGCACCACTCTTCTCCCCAGTTCAATTTCAATTCCCCACAATCCCCACAATGGGTCTGACAGTGCTCAAGTTTTTCACTTACTGGGACTGACAAACACTAACAATCCTCAAACGGGTTACTACAACTCTTCATGATGTCAAATGTAATCTCTTTTCACGGTTGTGCAAGACACTACTCTTCGCAACATATCATGGACATGGTGACTCCTCAAAACTTATTGATGAGATCCCTCAACAAATTAGCAGCCATACTAACCTGCAAATCAAAGTTAAAAGTAATTTAGGATAGTAGTTCCAACAAATTCAAGCTTGGAGTTCCAATCTCCATTTTCATTTTAAACTAATAGACACATGGACAACAAAAATAAATGAAATTAAATAAGGACAAACAATTAATTAATGCGGGCATGATTAACAAAATATGGTTGCCAACTTGCCAAGCACAAGCTCAATAAGCTAGTTTGCTTATGGAGTAAAATCGATGCTACTAGACTATAAGGTAGAATTTCCAATGTCATTAGGATGTTCCAATTTTCAAGTAAGTATAGATTATACAGTGTATTAGATTTGTGAAATTACAGCAGGTTCATGATGGCACACAAGTCACACTTTCTATTGTAATGGAAATTCGTGAAACTTAAATTGGGTACTTTCTTTGGTTTTTTCTTTAAAGTGATTCATTGTTGCATCTCCCATCCTTCTACTCTTCTTCTTCTTCATTTCATAGCTTGAGTCACTATCATATGATCTAAAGTTTCTTGAAGTCAAATCTTATGCACGCTTCTATTGTGGATTAGATATCCAAGATTTCTTCTCTTGAGTGCCCTTCTCCATTCATAAACCATACTCAAGGCAATTGTATGCCTTCAAAAAGTGTGCCCTGTGTTCTATAATGTTGAGTTTAGGCACTGAAATTAGTTCTCTCTAGAGGGTCAAAAGGGAAACAACACTTGGTTATAACCAATAAATAAATGGAACACATAGGTAATGTCAACACTTTGCACTTATAACTCCAACAATGGCCTTCTATCATCTTCTAAGTGTGTTGGGAAAATCTGCTATAGCCATCGCTTCCTTCATACAAAAATATGCGTAATGTGAATCATTATATGCCAAAAGTGACATGTATGGTAACACCTTCAAGCTGCACTAAATCTAAAAGTCATATCCATATCACTCATACGGTATACTGAAGCATACATTGTTATAATTACCTATCATGTTGCATCTTATCTAGGACAAACGCCTTAAAAACTCTGGTTTCCAGATTACTTAGAAGTTCCAAATAGGCGTACCAACTTCCTGCTTGCTTCAACAGGAAACTAGATCTCTATTATGGCATACTAAGCTCATAAATAATTCCTTTTTTGTTGTCCAACTATGGTTAAAAAACTCTACATCGATGATATGGGATCCGTTGTAAGGGTCTAAATGAGAACGGGCTTCTTATCTCACAATTTATTATTCAAAGTTGTTAATATAAGGCCTTAAAAACAACAAAATGACCTTTCTTTATCTAAGAAAATCTAGAAAAATACTTTGATTGCTAAGGAAAATCTAGAAAAGGTGATAAGTATTAAAGTAGGTTTGATCCCTCAACATTTGTATGCATGGAGTACGCTGGAAATGACCTTAGGTAATTTTGAAAAAATAGTCTATTTTGCACCTTTTACCAAAGTGAATCTTTAGATCTATACTGCTGGACAAAGTGACTCAAAATGCCATGCATTTCTTTTTATAATAGGCAGAAGAGAAAATAAAAGATATTATTCTACGTACAAGTACTATTGAGTTTTGTTGTTTTCGTCCTCCGTGCGTGGCATTTTTAGATGTTGGCCCTTTAAAAGGAACCCCAAACTCCAGTAGCAGGTGGATGTTACAGATCCATTTCTCTAGTAGTGTATGACACAGGTCGGCTCCAACAAGGAAATACAGGCATAAGTAGGTCCTAAACCATGTAATAATACATACTACATAGTAGTCAATCTGACATTGGGCTTGATCAATTTTCAAGAATTGGAACAAGTGAAGATTCTTTTGGAATAAAAAACCACCTTCCAAATTCACACTTATTTCAAATTACAACAGTACCAACCATCTGAATTAAAAAAAGTTGTAAGCTCTTCTGAAAAGGGCATGATCTCTATATCTATGCTCAGGTGACATTATGACATTAACTTCATCTTCTTTGGAAAGGGTATTGAGCATCCATCTCATCTTTACAAAAAAACCTACTTCTCACCCACAACAAGTTCTTTTGTAGGCAATAGGGTTGTTTCAAGGCAAGACCCCACTTGGAATAGGGGTTTGGGGTGGTCATTTTGGCTATCAGCATGCGGGTTTCAGTATTTTATAAGCATAAAAAAAAGCATGCTTATGAGAACCTGAATTTAATTCAAGGAAAAAAGGCCATGTTCCGAGCAAATCCGACTTCCAAAACACATTCTACCTACATTTAAGGATATCTTTAATGAGATGAATATCCGAACACACATTCCACATTCTCTATATCAAGTGTTTTAATAATAAAAAAGAAACTTGCAAAATGAAGCATTACAATCCAAGATATAGTTATCAAAAGAGTTTTCTTGCAACTTCCCATCTTAATAAACCACATTCTACAATATTAATGTTACACACAACTTTCTATCTTAGAAAACTGCAATATTAATGTTACACAAAATAAAAGAGAACAAATAGGGGAATGTATGAAGTAAAATTTCATATTCAATATAAATTACAGAGCCGAAGGACGGAATGCCCATATCGCCCAAATCTCTTCATCAACAAGAAAACTTGACTGCTACAAATTATTCATCCAACATAGCACAAGCATATGTTATCTGGGAAAGAATTTGAAATATATAAACCAAATACTCTATAAAAGAGTTTCATAGACTATGCAAGAACAAGTGGTTTTGAGCCCAAAAATTGCGAAAAATTAATATCTATATATACACAGACTATAACCTAAAAAATGAATAAAAAACTCGTAGCCGTGAAGCTCACGAGCAGTGAGATACTTCCTTGAAGTCCTTCTCCATCTGCTTTCCTGACACCTGCAAAAACGGGAAGAGCCTGCGTTCACTTCAGAAACTTCTATATGCAATGGCGAGACAATGCCTCAAAAAGCTCATCCTTGCTAAATAAGACTCTATTTGTAGCAATGCTCGACCTCAAGGAAATAATATGCTCTACATCAACACTTGATGGCCTATCGCCATCCAGAAAGAGCAGTCTGCTTAATTCTGCGAGGTCCTTGTCAGTCAAGAGAAGATTATGATGCTTCCCTACGCAATTTCGATTCCATTGGTGTTGCAGGTCATCCAGATGGACTATCACTTCTGGAAAAAGATATCTTAGGGAATTAATTTACAAATAGTGAATGATTAGTTCATTGCCCATGATTCGAGGTTTTAAAAGAAAAATGTGTTTCATTAGAAACTTTAACCTACAACGATAGAAGGGAAACCAAGTTTATTTAGAGAAATGCAAGAAATATGGGAAGTTATAGAACACAAACCTGGTTTATTTGTTTGCACAAAGGTCATATGATGCAATCTGATACATTAGAAAATATATAGAGAGACATGTTGTGGTAACTCTCCCTCTCCCAATCTACATCAGTGGATCAAATCCCACCTCCTATTCCCAGTGCCTCACTTGAAAATTGGGTCACTGCCTTGAAAAAACTGCATCTTTAAGCGAAATCGGGTCACCACCATCGCCTCTGTTCAGCCACTTCATCCACCATATACACCATCACCTCCACCTCTACCATTGCCATCACTTCCACTGTTACCCTCGACAAAGGCACCATCAGGCCTGATAACACATAGGGCATTGGTTCTTCCACCATTTGCATGCTTGATCTTGTATTTGGCGGCCTATCCTCAGCCAACCCTGTAAATCAGAGCATGCAAAAGCCACAAACCACGAAATATCAGTGAAGGTGTGAACAGCAGCGGGCAGATCTCGGTGAAGGCGTGAAAAATAGCAGACGGTTTGGTCTACAGGGTACAAAACATGTCCATGGCCATTGATTATCGATTTAGGAGTACTTCCTGAACACGCTTCTATAACTTGTGCACAAAACTTGAATAACACACCACAAAGAACTGCGCACAAAACTCAAATAACGCGCCACAAAGAACCACGCACGAAACTTGCATAACACGCCATAAAGAACTGCGTGACAGCATAAGAAACGACCTCCACGGAAGCGACGTGGCATAATTCGATTGGTTGCATGAGCGAGGAATCTGATACAGTGTAGAGGATTGTCTTTCATTGAATGAACGCCTACGACGTAAATATAAACGAAACTCTTTATAAATGGAACACTTGATATACTGAGGATAAAAAGGCTAGCGTGAGAATAGCCAAGAGATCATTTAAGTCCCATTATCTCCGTAGTTATCATTCCAATGCCTAACAATGCATTTATAATTTAATATAATTTTTATAAAAAAAAATATTTATAAAATTTTACTGACACGTTGTCCAAAACATTTAGCACGTGAACTTGAGTGAGAAAGTGTAGATATTTTGTGGAGTGGAGATTCAATTTTATAAGGTTTATAATAGGAAATGTGGAGTTCGATGGCACATGGCCTAGCAGTTTCATCGTCAATCTCATGCTTATTTCAACTAGTCGTCCCCGCCGAAGTTGCATGTTAGATCTTTTATCAGATGCTTGTTTGATGTGCTGGGAGGGTGGATCATCATTGATCTGGCCCGATCTCCACCATCTAATTTGATGGTAGTCTACTTTTCCCTTCTCTTATCCTTCCTACTTCTTCATCCGATTTTGCACCACTCAAATAAAAATTTCCTACTTGCACTCTTGAAGCTGGGACATTGGCCCTTGAAGCTTAGATTTACTTAAGAAGTATAAGCTTGGGCTATTGACCAGACCCTTGAAGCTCCTATGAAGAGAAGTTACCAAAGCTTTAATTGTGTCATGCAGAATTGCTTAAAGCTTTTAGCTTTCAAGGGATGGTTACTTAGTAAAATTAGTGTTTAAATACGTGGATCAAAAGTTCCAAAGATGGTTGGTGTTAGTGGTCTAAGTGGAACCCTAATATTTATTTTGATAATTAGAAGAAGTGTCATTGGGGAAATTGAATGAAAGTTGGTTTCCTAATAATTCCTTAACGAAACCCCGGATGCGGGTGACATCACCGCACATCCCTCGGTTGTTGTGCGTAGGGAGAGGCCGCCACCGCACCCCCCGTACATGACAACACCTCAGGCATGCAGGAGCATAACCTTCAAGCGAATGACAACAGACACCTGGCACACATCAACGGTGAACGATGCAGCCACATGGAACCATGTCGACGCGGCAATCGGGATGACGGCTTGAATTTAAACCTGGAGGACGAGGGAGTTATTGTTGCTCTACTTCGCTCGCACCTGGTTTGATTTCTCCCCTCGGCCCTTGAGACTTGCATTCAATTTCTACAGTTACAATGAAGACGACAGCCTGTGGCAATGATTACATCGGCTCCTTAAATCCCCTGGTTGATATGGACACGACTACGATGATAGATCTTTGGCTCTTCGCTGCATTTCCTCCCCGGGCTTCAGCGAACCTCAAGGTAATTACAAACATCCCCTCTGTCATTGCTTGTCATTTCTTTGTCATGACGAACCTCACAAGGGGCATCTCGCGTCGCGAGAGTGGGAGTGGGAATGGCCATAAGACCAACAATCGTCGACCGAAGGTGGCCATGGACTGGTCTGTGATGGATGGATATGCCGAACATATATTAGTGAGAACACGTAATCTCATAGATGGGTGGGAAGCTCGTAAAGTAGCGGCACTCCTTGCTACAGGTAGTAATGGCGGTGCCATTAACCATTACTGGTTGCTCAAAAACATGATGAGCACACTCGTAGAAGAAATAGAGGCCAACTGGAAAGCCAGTTCCAACATCGTCCACAACGTCAAGGCAAGCTTGAAGGAAGCTGCAGAACATTCCAACACCCTAGAGGCTAGCATGACCTGGGAGGTCTTCTCCATTGGCAACAACTCAGAACCCGAAAAACAGAAAGGAAAAAATACAGACGACACTGCTACAGAGTTAGAAAACAAGAAATCGCCAGGAAAGAAGAACAAAGGCTTGGCTCTGGGACCCAGCATCAACCAGGATGGAATGCACACTTCGGGTTCTCCCTCTCTATCCCCACCGAGGATTTTCGAAGATTTCTATGCGACCTACCCAATCATCGAGGAAGACCCAGCGAAACCATCAACAGAATGAAACCTAGGTAGCCACTGCTCTGGGTTACCTCTGCGACTATCAGCTATTTTGTTTCTATTTCCTGCATAGTCTTTTTTTCAGTACTATTAGACTCAATAGATTTTCATTTTTGAACAAAGTCCCTATTTTTTTAAGGGCAGACCACACTCCAGAGGTCTTAATTCTGTATTATGTCAGTCATTACATCAGTCACTACAGTATTTTTGAGCAATTGGGATGGTGGCTTCAGCACATGAGGCCTCCCCAATATGCAAAACTCCTCTCGGCTCTAGATGTATATTCAGTTTCTGTTAATTAAATTTCTGCTCTGCAACTTACAAACAAACAAAAAAATTCCTTAACGAAAATTTATTTTGATTAGTACAAATAGTTACTAAGTAAATTTAATATTTTAAAAATAACACAAAATTGCAAATTACTTAGTAACATTTTCTATTGATACCAAGGTTATCGTGTCATTGAATGAATCCCGAGTCTGATCTGAACACCCTAGATGTCATATCAAAATAAAGTTCACTAACAAATCTTTTAAGTTGAATGCACACTTATTACGGTATACTTGGTAATAATAATAATAAAAAAATTGCGACGTTGAAAATTTAATAGAATAGAATATATTACACATTATATTGAATAATTTCTTATGAAAAATACACATAGCATTAAAGGTGTCGTCATGTGAAAACACCATATTTTTTGGCAAACAATTTTAAAAACCCGTAACTTATTTCTATATATTTATATAGCAAAGCTAGTTCATAGTATGTATGTATGTTAACAATGAAAAATATTATCCATTGTGTTGTTAACTTTATATTCAAATTACAAGATTATGAAACTACCTTTTGATCCAAATTGTTCATTAATAATCTTGAATCCCATTTTGTAATTCAAAACTACCAATAACATATAAATGTTAAACATTTTTTATGAACTAATATATATAAATTTTTATACTACATGGATAATGCATAAACATATATTTGTCTTTTTATTAGTATATATATTTACAATTAGTAACAATATATGAATATAAGCTTTCTTAATATACATTTTTTTCCTTTGACTTAGCATTAATATATACAAATTTTTAAGGTTACATATATACACATTTTTTTTTTTTACTTAGTATTAATATAAAGCTCAGAATGGGAGTTGGAAAAGAATCAAATACAAAAGCTGAAATCCTGGCTTTATGGAGATTGATTTGGTGTGCACAGGTTTTTGACATTCTTGACATTCAGATAGTTGGGGATTCTAAATGCATCATTGACTATGTTAATGGCATTTCATTTATTCAATCAATTGCTCTTGATCACTGGAAGAATCAAAAGTTGAGTTTGATTGCTACATCCAATAGTATATCATTCAAACATATTCATAAAGAATTAAATGGGGAAGCGGACCGACATAGAACTATCTTTTTTGAAAAATGTTGCAATGGAAACATTATTGAATTTGGATGCATATCATGCTTCTAACTCGGCTTATATACTTGTATTTATGACAGCCCTGTCTAGTTTTCACTGTTTTTTTTTTAATAATTAGTTTTTTTTTGTGAGGGATGGTGAAAGATATAGCTAAAGGAAGTGAAAGGATTATTTATAGTCATAGTGGTCAAGAATGTCCATTGGATATGTAGTCATAATATGTTTTGAAAGAATAGTGTCTGAAGGTATCTATTGATGAATAATCTTCAAAGAATGAAGTAACAACTTTGATTCCATGAATAACAAGTTGTTATTTTTTAATGTGTGAAAAAAAAATTAAGATTACACAAACAATATATATATATATATATTTTTAAAGTGGTTCACCATGGAAGCCCATTTAACACCGCGGTTACGTCCACCTGGAAAATATCTTATACTCGCTAGGCAAGTATACATGAATGGGAAATAGCAGCCCCCGAGAGGGCCAATCACAATAAACAGCTCACCGGCCTAATAATTCATTACATACAAGGGCTCCCAATGAGCAAATGTTCGTGACGAGATTCGAACCCGGATGGGCAGTGCAACAACCAAATCTCCCAACCACCCGAGCTACGCCCCAAGGACTACACAAACAATATATATGTATCTATATGTAGTCATTTTATTTTTATTAACATATGTATTTTTAATTAATATTTAATATATAAAAATATTGTTTATTGGTTTTGCCAAATATATTTTTGACATATACTTTATGTATATATATTGATTATATCATAAAATTATATACATTTTTATAGTGTTTTAATTCAAATGGTTCATCAATCGTCTTAAATGCCATTCCATTTTACTATCTTGTAATTTAAAATTACAATGTTTTATTGAAAGTAATAATATATAAATGTTTAAAACATTTTTATGAATTAATTGTAAACTTTTTTTCCCATTTAACTTAGTATTAATATCTTTAAATTTTTATAATACAATGATAATGTATAAACATATGTTTGTCATTTTATTAGCATATATATATTTTAATTAATAATAATATATAAATATAAATTTCATTAATATGCATTTTTTTTTTCTGTTAACTTAGCATTAATATATACATTTTTTGTAGTTACACAAACAAACAAACAAAAATATATATATATATATATATATATATAGTATTCCCCAGACAAGGATATGTTAATCAAATCTTATTGACTTGTAATAATTTGTGTCTTGATAGGACATAAATCCCTTGTGTATGATGTACTATGTACTGCTACTTCATGTCAAACAATTAAAAATTGTAAATCTTGAAACCATGAGCTACATATTGAATTTTAATCGAGCTGTGCCACCAAAAAGCAGTGTCTCCTTCTCGTTGTTTTAACTCATCACTTTATTTCTTTATGGGTGATTTTGTTTTGGCAACTGTTTTTCTTTATGGGTAAAGGTCATTGTCTAACCTGAATGGACCGCCTCAATTTTGGTCGAGATTTCATGTGATAAAATATTTGTGTGATGGTTTATCACTAATTAAAAGCAATCATTATGATTATGAGAGGACAAGGTTCATTATTATTACTGTCGAAGGTAGATAATATAGCAATGGGTTGCTACTATTTAGTATTATTATTTTTGTTTTGATAATTTTAAAAAGTGTTATGTTTTCAAGTGTTTTTTAATAATTGTATATTAAATTTAATATTTTTAAAATGAAAATTATTTTATTAAATATTTTAAAATTAAATTTCTTGTTTTATGATTCACTAAAACCGTGATTTTTTAATGAATTGACTAATTATCCTTGCCTAGGATGTGAAATTTTGAAAAATAAAATACAATTTTAAATTACAAAATTCAAAAAAAAACTTTTGCTTAACATTTGACCCACTTCAACACTAATGGAATCTGCACTTCAACACTAATGGAATCTGTTGTATGTACATTATTGCAGTGAAAATGAGTAGGTCGATTAGATCCTTGTGCGATTTATATTGACCTCCGCCCGGCCGGCGCCCAACATATGGCTGAAGATTTATCATAAACTTGACAATATGTATCGAGTTAGCCAATTTACATTACAAGTACAACATATTCACGTTCACGAGACGTGTCATACACATTCACGTGTTGTGTCATACTACGTCATCGAAAAGATCAAAAGAAAGAGTGCGGGTTCGTAATTTTTTAAGCCGCCCAGCTTTGCAGGGAATGTGCAGTTTTACCATGTAGAGCAGTACAGTGGCTTTAAAGCCATAATGTTAAACACATGTAAAGTTTTGAAAATTTTATTTTTGTTTTTACTTTGTGATTGTTTTTTTTGTTCTTACGTTGTGATTGTTTTAAAAATGGCTCATCCATTTTGGGTTTGGTATTTTTATATTTTTTAATGAAATACATTTTTGCTTTTCATATACCTTAGGTTAACAATACTTTTTATTTACTAGTGTGATTAATTTTAATTTTAGGTTAAAAAAGTGTTACATTTCTATGTAATATAATCAAAATTTAATAACTACATTCTAACAACCTAATTACGATAACTCTTTTTATAGTAATTTTCTAAAAAAAACTTTATTTCCAAATGAAAACACATTTTAACCTAATTACGATAATTCTTTTTATAGTAATTTTATAAAAAAAACTTTATTTCCAAATGAAAACAAACCAATTAGATAAAAATTATGGACTATTTCTCATTTATACCCACTTTAATAAAACTATTCAATTGTCACTCTATCTATGCCAATCTTCTAGTCAACCATCATGCAAAACAAGTTCAATATAATTTTGTATAAATTACACATCTTTGAAATCCCTCGTCTTTTTCCTTTGAAAAGATCGCTAGTGATATCCAACAAAATGTATAATTCATCCCTCGTGGTCACTTTGAATGACTAGTTATTCCTTTTGGTTAAAAAATGGCCCTTAACTCTCATGACTTAGTTGTAATGAAACTTATTTTGTTTTCTAATTTAATTTAATATTCATTTCTTTTGTTTTCTAATTTAATTTAATATTCATTTCCTTTTATTTTAAATTTCATTAAAATTTTCATTAAAAGTTTCGTTATTCAATTTAAAGCTAATCATTAAAGCCTCCAAATAAATTAAAATCATTGGTTCCTTTGTCTTTTGCACTTCAAAAGACTTTTGAAATTAAATATGTTTAATATAATTAATACTTAAAATTTTAAAAATATTAGCAATAATAATATTATTTTATATTATTATTGTAAGAAAAGATTATTTATTTATTTGTATATTAGTTTTATTATTATTTTTTTCTTATTTTTAAGAGGCAGTAATAAGCAGCTTTGGTGCTAATTTCTGCTAATTTCACTTGTTTTGAAATTAATCAAATACTCTCTTTTAAAAAGTCTCAATTTGCATTGGTTGTTGTTATATAGAATGTAATATAATCATCTACCCAGACAGAAAGATATGATTGTTTTTTAATAATAATTTGTTTGCTTTTTAATAATATATATTTTTGAATTTTTGAATTTGGACATGATTTTAAAATTGATACTTTATTCGTTCATAAGTGGATTTAGTAGTCAAATCTTAATTTATTCTTTGAATTGTTTCAATGATTTATTATATTATTAATCAAACTTAAAATAATTTATCATTTATTAATTAAATATAAAAAAAAAAATCAAATGAAATATTGAATATTTTAGCATTTGAATGTCATCCATTTGGGTAATAAGGGTTAAAGAACTCTTTCTATATAAATATATTTTAATGATTAATTAGATTATTTATTAAACTTTAAAAATAAAATGAAAGCTTAAATATTTTAGCATTTGATTGCCATTCATTTAGTCATAAAGTTTAAAACAATCATGTTTATGTAAATATTTTTATAAAGTTTAGAAAAACTCTTTCCATGTAAATATTTTCAAAATCTATATAAGATATGTAAACTCACTTACAACCATAGTTATTGAAGTCCAATGAATAAGATAAAAGAATTAAAAATTGATAAAATTTAGTTATCACAATTATAGTTATCGAAATCTAAAGAATAGGGTAAAAGTTAAGAAGTTATAATATTTAGTTATGTGCTAGAATTAACTTCTATTACCTTTTTATTATTTTTCCATATCTTATTAAAAAAATATTTTCTCATTGGGACCTTTGTTTAGAGTAGTGATTGATTTCTCATTCACACATGCAAAAAATATTTATTAGAAGGTTATGCAATTTCTTGTGGCAAATTATAGAAATTGAGAGAAAACTAAACTAAATGAAATAAATTCTTCAACATGTATGTATAAGATGTAGGAACACTATCCAAAAAAAAAAAAAATGTAACACATTTAAAGAACATTTGATTTTATTACACAAACAATAAGAGAGTATTGTAGCACCTTGGTACTCGTTGTGGATAGTAGGGGATCTCTGCAACTGATAAGGGGGGGAGTGCTTATAAGTTATTTGTGCCCAAATGTCCAACTAAGTGATTAGATGGTTGATTCCACAATGGTGAAAGAAGGATAAAATGATGTGTCTTTCTCTTACTTTTTGGTGGAATTTCGACAACATAACAATATTGTGGATGTATGATATCTGTAAATGGTGGCCATGAGTGTTGAATTTATAGGAAATATGGTGGATAGAATTGGGATCTAGTTCAAATGTAAATACTCCCTATTTCATTGATGATTTAGAGGGGAATTTAGGGTTTGGAAGACCAAATCATTAGGGTTAGGTTTGTCCACTTTCAGCCACTACTTCCTCTTGAGAAGTGTCCAATCATAACTCATAACCGAATTTTAACTTTTTAGATCAGAATGCGGATATTAAGGGAAAAAACATGGCCTACATGTGGATTTTGAGGAAAAAGGTATGACCTATTTCATATGATCAATTTTTTAACTTTTATTTTTGTTTTCAGTCACATTGCTAAGGTCAAATGGGTATGAATGAGATGAATATGTGGCTAATACTACCAATGATTATGTATAATGGTGATAGAACTCATGGCAAGGAAGATGAGAAAAAATAGGTTGTTAACACTTAGAATTTATATACACTCAATACCTGATGGTTATATGAGGATTCTCATATTCCATAACAACGTGTATGTTCTTGTGGTATTTCCTTCTTTTGCTCCTTGTCTAGGCCTAGATGTATGAGTTTTTTTTCCCCTTTTGATGTTTAATGTCAATGTGAGGTTCCTTGGTTGTACATTGTAGTTCCAACAAAAATCAGTTTACTTTGTTGCACATCGGCATTGATACTTTAACTAAAAGTCCTTCAAACTCTCAGAGAAAACTAACAACAAATCAATTTTCACACCAAAACAACACTCCACTCTTACACGGAATTAGCTATGTTGCAACACCTTATGGAGGTAAATCTAAAAAATATGGCAGTGGTGTATAGCACAGGGTTCTAAAATCCACATTAGGCACAAGTGAATTTTCATTAATTGAAATTGGTAGAATTGATGTATAGCCAGCATAAACAGACTGTGATAAATCATAGACATGGGTTCCAGAATATGCAAGAGGCAGAGGTGTGTAACACTGGCAAGGTGAATTCTTACCAACACAAGTGGGTGAGTTGTCAGCATGCTCTTGCCCTTCATTTTGAAGAACTTCTTCATGTTTCTCTACTAGGTCTTTCTTTAACCCTTTAGGAGTGATTCTTCTTTTTCTAGGCTCCTCTTTCAGCTCTAGTACTTGGAGTTGTCCTGGAGTGTGAATCCAAGGATCTGACATATCTCTGTCTACACCAAAACTTTCCATTGAACTAGATTGGGAATACAAAAAGGAAAAGAGCAATCCAGTGGGAAATTGAAACTAATACAACATTCAGACAAGCAAACAAAAAGGCTAGGCTTAATAGGGAAAACAACAAAGAAAATTATTTGACAATCTAAGTTGCAAGGGTAGTCTAGAGTATGAAAAAATAGGCGATGTCCTTTGAAAACATTAAGAAGTACTCACAGATTCCATCCCTGAGTCTCCTAGAAAAGTTGTGCAGGTTTTAACAACATATTATTATTTTCAAGGCTGATGTTGTTTGTTGAAACTTGCTTGAAAGATTAGCATTGAAGCTTAACATTCTTGCTGATGTAACTATGAAACATCAAGCTCAAAACTAGTTAGCTAAAACCTGAATTCAATAGTATATTAATATGGCAGAATATAAGATAGCAAACACTTTTGGAACTTCTTCCTCTTAGCTTGAAGGATTTATGAGATCACCAATCACTAGTTGATCCACTTGATGAGCCAGTTTGAAAACTGTCACTATAGTGTACAAGCGTGTGGTTAGCATTTAGCCTCCACCTATTACCCACTGCACTGATGGCAAGGGTTTACTTGCACTAGGATGGCATGAATCCTCCATAACAAGAAAGCAAACAAAGCATCCCGTGGAAGAACACCACATCTTCTAAATCCAGCGTTATGTATATTACTCGGTCTTCAATTTTTTCTAGGGAATTTTAGGGAAACTGTAACATGAAATGCTTGAGGACTGAAGAATTTAAATTCTAAACCCTCATGTAATGACCTGCAATATTGAATGGCCTTTTGTTTGAATAGTTTGTCTAAACAGCAGACATGGTCTTAACTAAGGTTTTGAAGCTGTGTAGGGAAAGTTCCTTTCGCCTATTTCTCTCACCACTCCCTAGGCTTCCTCACATTCTGAAAGGTAGGAATTGGTTAAAGCCTGTGTTTCTAAGGACTGGTCTAAAGCCATTAAGATCTCAGTTCACTATAGAAGCGTTTGGGAGATAGTAAATCCCCATACAAATGTAGACACATTCAGAAAAACAATGTCATCAGCGAATGACAAAGACGTAATGGCACTAGGTCATGAAATTGGAAGGGAGAATTCCATGTGATGAGCCAGTGACCAAACACATGCAGATCTTCATGACACTACCGTGGCCACCGACAAGCTATCAACACCTTGATCTGGCATAATTCTCTATTTCTTCATGTTTGATTACGCCATCAATTGACCAAGGATTCACTGAATCGACTGAAGAAATGTCTGTTTTTGCACATTGGCTGCTCCACGTGAAAAAATTCAATGCCCCAGACTTGACTATGGAAGACTTACAAGGACATATTTCAGCACGCACCAAGGCTCTATTTGTTAGTGTCGCGTCGCTTATTTTTTCTACGCCGACATATCAAAGGCTTGTTGAATAGTGTGTCATTGCTTCTGTTTTGCTTATCGGAGGCTTGCGCAATAGTCTGACACCGCTTCTATTTTTCTTATCGAAGGCTTAAGCAATAGTCCTCCAGCCTCACTTTGGCAGGGAATTGCTACAATGCATCTTTCCTACTTGTTTTTATTGACATATGTATTTTGTAATTAATTAACTCTCTCTCTCTCTCATGATTATATCATAAAATTATAGTCATTTTTATAGTGTTTTGATCCAAATTGTTCATCAATAACCTTAAATGCCATTCCATTTGACTATCTTATAATTTAAAATTACAATGTGCTATTGAAAGTAATGACTTTAAATGTTTAAAACATTTTTATGAATTAATCATAACTTGTTTTCTCTTTAACTTAACTTTAATAGATTTAAATTTTACAATACATTGACAATGTATAAACATATGTTTGTCTTTTTATTAGCACATATATTTTAATTAATAATAATATATAAATATAAATTTCTTTAATATATATTTTTTTCTTTTAACTTAGTACTAATATATACAATTTTTTGTAATTACACAAACAATATATATAATAATATGTTGTTTTTTTATTGACATATGTATTTTTAATTAATACAATATATATATATTTTTTATTTTTATTTAATAATATATATATATATATATATATATATATATATATATATGTGTGTGTGAGATATAATTGCACAATATCATATACACCTTTAAATTTATAATAATACATATTTAGATTTAGTTCTATATACTTAGAATTTTAACACTATTTTAAGCGCAAAAAAAGTGGCTAACTCCTTTAAAAATCAAGATTTGAATTAGTTTTTATTGAATGGTATTTTTAATAATTAATAAATAACAAAAATAATATCATATATACTAAGAAAATTATAAACATATAAACCATATCATAACTATAAACATAATCTTAAAGCAGGGGCTAGCTCCTTTGAAGCTATATCTCTTGTTAAACTTTGATTGTTTCTATTGGGTTGATGAGATTTACATAATGAAATTCCATCGGTAAGGCAAGCCCCTTTTGAATAGATGCCACTCAATCAAGCACTATGATTATAACATCCTCTATTAAAGACTAAGTATAGAACACTACACGCGATGGTGATGACCATGATGACCGGGAATAGAAAGCAAATTGTGAAGCACAAATAACGACATCACAAATTCCAACACTTGGAGCCCATGAATAGTATATGGGAAGCTCTCTTTTGGAGATGACTTGGTCCTTCAAAAATTTAACTCTCATTTGCCCACTCGCCGGAGGAAAAATGGGCATGGGATCAATTTTACCCTTCCGAGATGAAATATTGTTGGAATTAGGTGCCATGTCATCCTTCAACATCATAAATAAGTATTCCTCCAAATTGTAGACCAATGGTAAGAAGGCGTGTTCCATAACAATGGCCCAAAAGTTATAATGAATGTATTTATGTATCTAGATCACTCTTGAAAAGGATATATATATATATATACCCCAAGGGTTAGCTCAAAAGTTCATGATCTAGATATGAGATCTCCCACCAAAGTTGGGGAGGTCATGAAGTTCACTCTCGTAATCCACATGAAATTAGGATTTGTAATGAGAGCCAACGATTTACCTCATTTAGCATCCATGAACCACTGGGAAACATTCCAAAAAAAAACCATGAAATTATTCATATATATATATTCAATTAAAATAACTTAAAAACCTTATATACTTGTAAAATTAAAAAAAATATATACTAATCTTAAGATACATCATTTCCTACCCTTATTATTATAATTCAATTATGTGCACCGGATTCTTAAGAACTATGTTCAACACAACATGATACATATTGATACATATGTAAGAAAATAATTATAACATCAAAATTAATTAGTATATAAAATAATTAAAATTTTAAAATTAATTTATAAATAAATGGATTTCATATCTAATTGGGTCCAAAGAAATTAGGTGTATTTTATAATCAAAGATTGCAAGCCTCTATGTAAAGTAGATCTAGTTTTAAAATTTATAAAAAGCTAATAAAATAGATTTACATACATATAAAATACATATAAAGTACATCAACGTAAATTCATTTTAATTCGAGATATTGAGAAATTTGTGTTTCAATTTATTTATTTATGTTTATAAATATTTATTAATAATTTGTAATTGAAATTGATATATTAACTAATATTTAATCAAACATTTCCCATTTGTAGATAAGCAAAACTTCGATAGTTCTTACAAAACGACACAATTCAACACTACTATAACTAAAGCATTTGTAGTGTACATACAAAACTATGTTTTAAATTATTCAAAAATATATAGTTAACACAATGAACTCAGTACAATGTTGGAAGACTACCTTTAAAGCTTAACATTGAAATGATATCACTAGACCAAATCATTTTTCTTTTTTCTATAATAATACACCTTGACACAACAACATAATCAATTTCACAATTGTAATAAAATCAAAACAAACAATTTAATCATAAATCAGTAAATCTTTAACATTTAAATGAGTGAAATTGTGAAATTGAAAATAATAAGCAATAAATGAATAACTTAATCCTCTTTCTCTCTAATTAAGAGTAAAGCTTCCTTCATTGCAACAATGGAAACTGAATAGAGTAATGGAGCATGAATAACATAAAATACCTAAGCTCAATCATTTAAGTATATCTCACATAGCAATCATAAAGTGGAAATCAAATTTTGGGATTTTGAATAAATATAGATATGCATAATCATAAAATCATGGGTATGATCGAGAAAGTACTACATATTTCAATCACTTTGTTTTTTTAAATGAGAAAATAAAGATTTGGAATATGAAAAGCACAAGTAAAACATTAAAAAATATTTAAAATGATGTTTATTTACTTGTATTTTAGTTAGACGTGGAAACAAAAACAAGAGGGAGAAAGAGAGTTATTTTTAAAATTCAAATAATAAATCTGTGGGTATAATTTATAATATAATGAGCTTTTTGTAAATTTTATTGCTTAGCTCTAACTTAAAGTTGGAAATTAGACATGTACAATCTATGATATAGTATTTTTTTCAATTTTAGTGCTCGGGCTCTAACTTAAAGTTGGATATATATTGTTGAGTATGTATTTTTGTTTTTCATGTATTGATTTCTGACTATTCTATACACTCTAATAAGATAGAATTTTCATACAAACTAAGAAAATCTATTTTTTCATTTCAATATGCAAATTTTAAATGAAAAACTTGAACAACAAATTACAAGCCATATGATAAATCCTAAAGTCTTAAATAGTAAAACAAACAAATTTAATTGAAAATCCAAAGTTATCATCAACTTCATTAGATAATATGAAGTTATCATAAGTGCATTATTATTCCTCTTTATCAACCACTGCACAAGTTAGGAATGATATTCAGACCCAATTAAGAATGGATGAAATAGTTTTAAGCAAGTTGAGCTTGTTGAGAAAACATAAAGGGTTGGGCTCTTTCTTGGCTAGTGACATCCAAATAGTCCATTCTTCCCTTGAAAATCCAAAGTTTTTGAACATCTTGAACTTTCGGTTCATTGTGTAATTGAGAACCAAATGAAGAACACAAATCCATTTAAATGTTACAAACAATAACAATAAAACCAATGTATTTTTGGAACAAAATCTGAAATAAAAATCACTCGCAAGAGAAGGATGTCAGTGAACCCTTGTCGTGGGCATGGTGATAGGAGAAAGGGAAGGAAATTATCCCACACCACGGCACATTAGAGATTTGATGACAAGAGTAGTATTTTACAACACCACATTAGAGCTACGATGGAAATCATTGTGAGTCATGACACAACAACGAGCTTCTAGCCCTTATCACAATAGTTCAATGAACCATCAAATGAGAGGAATTGAAGGCTATGTTTCTATCATTGTAGGACACAGTGAGGCATTACACGCTATAGCTTTGTAAGGCCTCCAGAAAAACAAAGGATCCCTAAGACCTTATTGGCCATATACTTGAACACTATATGCACCACAAAAAACCACTATAAGAATTTCAAAATAACAACGATAAAATCGTTTTGTTTTTGGAACATAAGTTGAAGGAAAAATTAGTAAAAAGACATGAAAACATCCCATTAATTGAAGGTTGCACCTACTGAACTAGTGGGTAAAACTTAATTATTATTGCCTCCATCTCTGGATCGATTCTAATTTCCATTTGTAAGTCCAACATAAAACACATAGCCCATGCATATAAAGTGTCTCCTATGTTAAATATTCCACCAAAAGGAATATATTTCTTATGTTGTTACGAGAAAGATCCATAGAATCCCAATACACCACCAATGTCTCATAGTTTCCCCTTGAAGATGCTTCCATCACAAGTATCAACACTAAAGGTATATATTGTGGAGCTCATCATTGTGGAGTCTTCATGGTCATCCCATCCTATTTAGCCATCAACACCAAAATCGTGAATGAGAAGGAGGGATGGTCATTATTTCTCTCTATGCGGGTTATTATGCAAAGGGCCCATTATTGAAGGTTAGTGGCAACGATCAATTGGACCCTAGCATTGATGGATGGATGGCCAAGATAATTCTTATGGCTATCAAAAATCTTTGGGTAACATGGTTGCTTCCATGGTGACATCTGTTAAGATTATATGCTACTATATACTAGATTCCAATTTCATTAACATTCAATACATTATTCACAATAACAGCATAATAAGGATCTCTGAAAGATACACAATCACAAAGCACAAAACAATATACCCTAGGAAACCCTCTAGGGAAAAAAACCTTGCAAGAACTTCCTTAATATAGATGATCAAATTACAATGCCCAAAATAGGTCTCACAAATAAGAGAGACAAACCCAAACTCTAGACCCAAGCCAATCCTCCTCCTCCTTCGCAAATATCTCTCTCTCCTATAATGCGAATTGCACAAGTGAGTGATGGTTCAAATGAGAATAACTCACTCTCTATTTATACTTTACCTTTTACTTGACTTTTATCCCAGCTAGGTCAGGTTCACTTTAACTGATTGAGCCGACCTCTCCTAGAAAGACTCAAATAATATTATATTACATTCTTTAGGGTACTAATGACCCGACTTACAATGGAGGCTTTACCTCATGAATTTTACATGACCAAATATAATAATGACATATACGAACGGAGGTAAAAAATCCCCGACAGTGTTACAATAATAAAGTAAACGTAGAATATTCTTTGAAGTTACATTAATTTAACACTCCCCCTTAACAAGAAGGGTATTCTACTGAAAACAACATCTGCATGTGTAACTCTACACAACATCATCGGAGGGAGGAGGGGCATCATCAACATCATCTGGAACATTGGTTGATACATCTATAAATCATGGGAAGTTCTTCAACAACATCATCATCTTTAGTATAGAGCTGAAGTATCATCATCTTCAGTATAGAGATAAAGTATCATCATCTTCAATACTGGAGCATCCTCATCTTTAGCACTAGAGCATCATCTTCTACAGCACTAGATCATCCTCATCTTCATCACTGGATCATCATCTTCTTCAGCACTATAGCATCCTCATCTTCAGCACTGGAATATTTGCATCACTAGAGCATCCTCATCTTCAGCACTGGAGCATCCTCATCTTTAGCACTGGAACATCATCATCTGCAGCACTAGAGCATCCTGGAACATCATCATCTGCAGCACTGGAGCATCCTCATCTACAGTACTGGAATATCATCAGGAGAATCATTACCTGCAACACACATGATCCTTCCTTTTAGAACTAGGGATCCTGGACAATCCTTCCTTTTGGAACTCGGGATTCAGTCCAACAACTCTAGTGATCCTTCTTTTCGAAACTGTGATCATGGAAAATATTTCCTTTCAGAACTCAAGATTCAATCCAACAACTCTGGTGATCCTTCCTTTCGAAACTGGGATCATGGAAAATCCTTCCTTTCGAAACTAGTGATGCAGTCCAATAACACTGGGATCATGGACAATCCTTCCTTTCGGAACCAGGTATTCAATCCAACAACACTGGTGATCCTTCCTTTCAAAACTAGGGATCATGGACAATCCTTTATTTCAGAACCAGGGATTCAGTCCAACAAAACTGGTGATCCTTCCTTTCAGAACTAGGGATCATGGACAATCCTTCCTTTTGGAACTCGGGATTCAGTCCAACAAATCTGGTGATCCTTCCTTTAAGAACTGGGATAATGGAAAATCCTTCCTTTTAGAAATAGAGATTCATTCCAACAACAAAGGTGATCCTTCCTTCTGGAACTCAGGATTCAGTCCAACAACACTGGTGATCCTTCCTTTCGAAACTAGGGATCATGGACAATCCTTCCTTTCGGAACCAGGGATTCATTCCAACAACACTGGTGATCCTTTCTTTCAGAACTAGGGATCATGGACAATCATTCCTTTTGGAACTCAGGATTCAGTCCGACAACATTGGTGATCATTCCTTTCGGAACTCGAATCATGGACAATCCTTCCTTTCGGAACTCGAGATTCAGTCCAACAACTCAGGTGATCATTCCTTTTAGAAATGGGATAATGGACAATCCTTCCTTTCAGAACTCAGGATTCAGTCCAACAACTATAGTGATCCTTCCTTTCAGAACTAGGATCATGGACAATCCTTCCTTTCGGAACTCAGGATTCAGTCCAACACTCATATCTTAGACAATCCTTCCTTTTGAAACTAGGGATTCACTCTAAGGATCAACACTTAAGACTATCCTTCCTTTCGGAATTACTAGATCACTGTCTAGGGATGATCAATCCCATCACAACTCAGGATGAACATTTAAGACTATCCTTCCTTTCAGAATTACGGGATCATTGTCTAGGGATGATCAATCTCACTGCACCACAACATCATCAACACTACTCCCCCTTTCGAGGGAAGTCCTTATGGACTACACCAAGCTTGTCACAGAAGTGCTCAAACTTCACACGAGACAGAGGCTTAGTCAACACATCTGCAAACTGCTCATCCATGCTCACATATTGGAGATTTATAGCTCCCTTCTGCACCATATCACAGATGTATAAATATTGTATTTCTACGTGTTTTGACTTATCATGGAAAACAGGGTTCTCTACCATCTTTATATAACTCCGGTTATCACATAGAATCAATGTTATATATAACTCCAGATCAAATAGACCTGATAACAACTTCTGAATCCATATAGCTTCACAACTAGCAGAAAAATATGCAATATACTCTACTTCTTCAGTGTTGAGAGAAACACTGGATTTGCTTCCTGCTTAGCCATGAGATCATGGCTGACCCAAGACTGTAACATCCGCCTGAAGTGATATTCCTGTCTGAGACACTTCCTGCCTAATCGGAATCTGTATACCCATACAGTCTGAACTCATGATCTCTAGAATAATTGAGACCATAGTCTATTGTACCTATTAGGTACCTCATCAAATGCTTTGCAGCTACAAGGTGAACACGTCTAGGCTCAACCAAATACTGACTCAAGGTGTTCACATCAAAGCATATATATAGCCTAGTATTCGTCAGATACATCGACAACCCAATAATATGCATGTGTAGATTCACATTCACTAATTCTGACAAAGTATCATATAATAACTTCAAGTTGGTATCCATGGGTGTGGCCATGGCTTTACACTCCAACATATCAAATATTTTCAAGATTTCTACTGCATACTTCCCTTGGTTAAGGAATATTCCCTCTGGGCTCTACCATACCTCGAGACCTAGAAAATAGTGCATCAAGCCAAGGTCTTTCATCTCGAATTCTGCAACAAGCTTCTTCTTGCACTCTAAAATTTGCTTCTCATTTCCTGTCAGGAATAAGTCATCCACATATAACAATAATATGACAGGTTCATCATCCATAACCTTGAAGTAAAGGTTAGGTTTAGCTTTACTCTTGGTACAGCCCAAGCTCGTCAGGAAACTATCAATTCTTCCATACCAAGCTCTTGGAGCTTACTTCAACCCATACAGAGCTTTCTTTAGTTTGTAGACATGCATCTCTTTGTCTTCAACCTCAAATCCTTGTGGTTGTTCTGTGTACACTTCCTCTTCAATGACACCATTCATGAAAGTTATTTTCACATCCATCTAGTGTAACTTCCACTTCATCGTGACTGCAAATGTCATGATGGTTATTAATGGAAGTGTACCTTTCTACAGGAGCAAATGTCTTTTCATAATCAATTCCTTCCTTTTGATAGAATCCATGAGCCACAATACTTCCATCTTGTATATCCATTTATTTCATCTTTCTAATTCACTGGATACCAAGATCTTGAACTCTGTTGCAAGTTCTCTCTTGCACCCATCTATGAGCTTCTCATCTTCAACCTTGTAGCAAAGGTTGATGTCTCATCACTATAGGTGATATTTGATCTCATCATTCTATCCGTGGGTGACTTCTGGGCCCGCACAAAGTCTTCTTCAATCTGCATACCTGTGGTTCTCTGAGTCCTAGAGGTTGCTCAATATCTTCTTCTACTTTGATTACACCATGAGTCTGACTACTAGAGCAACATCTCATCATAGTCGAATCATTCTCACTTTGTTCATTTGTAGTAGGCTTGATTTTATAAGTCTTCTTGAATTTCATTGTCACTTGTTCTCTGGAACAAGTCTCATCATTATTCTCTTGTAGGATAGTACACACGATCTTTCCTACAAGTCAAATTTAGTAGCATGGTTAGAAACATTTCATAATTTCCAAAACATATGCATAAAACATAAGTCACACTGTCATAATGCTAACACAACATTCATCCACATCCTACATTCATATGGTAACTTTCTAGATGCCTTCCATCTCTACCATAACATTATTAAGAGCTTGCACTACTCCCAATATGTCAGCAAAGAGGTTTCACTCTATATAAGTAACAATGGAATGTCGTATAGCACCATAGGCTACTTACCCATTACATGCATATCATTGCAAACATTCTAACATGCATAACACACATCCTAAATAAATGTGTACACAACTGGACACTATCATTTAAACAATTTGATGAAATGACAATTCAAATACTTATCTTTGTTTGTTTGGTAGGATCTCTTTTGATCCTAGTCTCCTTGCAGGGATTACTGGAATGTCTGATGGTGAACTCTACTCCATCATCAGAGTTCTTGAATAAAGCTTGAGAGAGTGCTTTGAAGCACCACTATTACAAAACATAATCTTCGATTTCTTCCTTTGGTAGCTTCCTGGGAGTTCCTTCTTCTTCTTCTTCTTATTCTTATTCTTCATCTTCCCATCTTATCACAACAGAAACATTGATTAGAAGAGAAGTCTCTTCACTTGTGGTTTCACTTCTTATACTTTTGAAACTTCTTAGGGGGATTGAACTCCTTATGATTTTCCTTCTTGAAATGAGGATTTCCCTTTCCTCTCTTAGTATGGGTAGCTAGAGCTTGATCATCATCTGTGAGTAATTCTTCTCGATTTTCCACTCTAGCCTCCTCTTGGATACATTCTTCCCATACAGTTTCAAATAGTAGACTTTCCTTCCTTGCACACGTTGTCTGGATAAAGGAGTCCCAAGGTATAGTAACACCATTGAGAGCAGTCATCAGCTTATCATCTTCGTCAAGCTTGTCGCCAATTGATTCTAGTTGTTATTTGAATTGAGAAACCTTAGTAAAGTAATCTTGGATAGATTCACCTGGATTCATCTTCGTGCTTTTGAGTTGGGTTGTCAAATTCATCTTTCGATTTATGTTTATTCCTTCATACATTCTTAATAGGGAATCAAACATCTCCTTTGGGTTTTTCTTGGAGGACACTTGAGGAATCCAATGATCCTTGATGGAATCTGCTATGATCCTCTTGGCTCTAATCATATCCTTCTTATGATTTTCCTTGGCTTCAACTTAGGCGGGTTCTGGTACAACTTATTTAATAAAATTTGAAATATCATTCTCTTCTAGAATGATTCCAATCCTATACTTCCAAGAACCAAAGTTTTCTATGCCTTCCCACTTGTCATCAAGATTAGTATGCTACTACACTTGGTTTCTAAAGATTCCAAAATTTCACCCTTGAAAATTGACTTGCGAAATTCTGGTCTGTAGTTTATGGCTTTCTCTGGTTTTCTAGTTTTTCTGGTCCAGAGTCAAACTAGGGTTTGACTTTTCGGGAGTTTCACCCATTGAAAAACTTCGATCTTGGAGAGGCGCACTTCCCTATGCCAATTGCACTAAAAAATTCCACTTCTGTGAGAAGCCCTAATTTTTCACTTCGAAGAGAGAGAGAGAGAGAGAGAGTTGTACCTTGTGAAAATTTTTCTTTTTAGGCTAGCTCTAATACCATGTTAACATTATATTCTACTATATACTAGATTCCAATTTCATTAGCATTTAATACATTATTCACAATAGCAGCACAATAAGGATATCTGAAAGACACACAATCACAAAGCACAAAACAATATACCCTGAGAAATCCTCAAGGGGAAGAAAACCCAGCAAGAACTTCCTCAATATAGATCATCAAAGTACAATGCCCAAAATAGGTCTTACAAATAAGAGAGACAAACCCAAACTCTAGACCCAAGCCAATCCTCCTCCTCCTTCGCAGATATCTCTCTCTCTCCTCTAATGTGAATTGCACAAGTGAGTGATGGTTCAAACAAGAGGAACTCACTCTCTATTTATACTTTACCTTTTACTTGAATTTTATCCCAGATAGGTTGGGCTCACTTTAACTGACTAGGCCGACCTCTCCTAGAAAGACTCAAATAATATTATATTACATTCTTTAGGGTACTAACGACCTGACTTACAATGGAGGCTTTACCTCATTACTTTTACATGACCAAATATAATAATGACATCTCTGAACGGAGGTAAAACATCCCCAGCGGAGTTACAATAATAAAGTACAAGTAAAATCTTCTTTGAAGATACATTAATTTAACAACATCAAGGGCATATAAGGTAGAACGATGTGGTGCAAGACAGGGCAATGCAGTGCAATCGAGGATGGATGACCATGAGGGCACCAATGGTCATTGAATAATTCCAACAACTATGAACTAACAAAAAGTGACCTCGAACATAAGATAAGATGCAGAGAGGAGAAACACATATTTTATTTTAATGTCATGGTCACTTTGATTATGCACAATGGTTTGGCTTATGGCTAACTAAACCCGTGTGAAATAAAAGCAACAATGTCTATTTAAAACCTTACGAATCTAACTTGTGAATAGTAAAGATAAACATGATATTAGGATATATCAAAGGTCAAAAAATTTGATCAATATAGCATTGGTTATAGGCATAATATTATGAGAAGTGTCATTTCTTCTCTTCATATTTACTCTGCAATGTCTAATTTTGGGTTAGAGCAAAAAGGTGGTTCTTTTATTTATTTATAAATTGGGGTTATAAATTTGCTATAGCTTTAAAGAAAAACCTTGTCAATGCTTGAGAACAAAAGCCTTGTCAATGCTTGAGAACAAAAACCTTGTCAATGTTTGAGAACTATGAACATTGTGTATGAGGAACGTGTCAACTATTATGAAGTATGATTTTCCTTGGGCTACCTAAGATGAGGTTGTTTTAAAGTCAAACTTCGTAGAGTGAGATCTTAATAAGGGAGGGGTTTTAATCTCAAGAAGGTTTTAATGATTAGTTTTTGTATTAGTCCAAGGGGTTAGCTTTACCATTTGTTGTTAATGTTTTTGTGCATTTGGCCAGTTCTATGCCAACATTCGATTTGAATGGGTTAGGCACACTAGCCAGTGTCGATGAGTTTACTAGGGATGTCAGCCATGAATGTGAGTAGACATCTTCACAATATTTTTCTTGAAAAAAATGTGGCTTTTATACCAATGAAAATATTTTGGGATTTTAAAGTGATTCTTGCACCTCCTATAATTTGGATGTATTTTCCTTAATTAGCTTTATAAGGTCTAGGTTGTTGTATAGAGGAGGATCCTTCTATAAACAAACACTTCTTATACATATTGTTGAATTTTAAATACTTTTCTTATAAGGCTCTTCACATGGGAATTTTAATATTATGGGGCCTTTGATCTTTTGACAAATATTTGGACACATCCCTCGAGGGGAACTTAGATTCTTTTGCTACAAATTATGCAAGAAATATGAAAGTTGTTATGACATTGTGATTACTAGTAGAATTAAATTAGCCTTAGAAGGAGAACAAGGAGAACTTTCACTCTCCTTGGATATTGGCATGAGAAGATCACGGTGAAAAGACGAGAATACGTCCTAGTAGAGCAAATGTAAGAGCAAATTAGAAACCTATTTCCTAGTGATTGATATCATTTAACATATGCAACATAGTTAAGGATGCACCAATAAAGGTTTTAATAAATATTTGGCCAGTGGATTTTCCTTTTAGTGTGATATCCACCTCTACTCTACCCAAGGGTTTGGTTTCTAGCTATTTGTATTTTTGACAAATGAAAATGAGAACTTATATTCTAAGCCTTACAAATGTAGCCCCCAAAAGTTAGGGTAAACATGATATTTATAATATAGAAAAGGCCAACAATATCTTGTTTGATCAAGGCACCTATGATAGTGGCCACAAATTAAGGGGGAGCCATGCGTTCTATTTATATTTAGCCTGCTTCAAATATACTAAATTGGTTAGAGGAAAAGAAGGGTCCTTTGCTTGTAGTTTGGGGTAATAAATTATCCATAGCCTAAAAAGAAAAAATAGTCATTGGTTGAAAAGATATAAATAATGTTCACGAGAGACGTGTATGTTGTGGAAGACTAAACTTCATATACGATGGCTAGTCCAAAGTCAAACTTATTAGGGTGTGAGTTCTTAAAGGACAATTAAAGGAAAGGTAAATTTTGTAGAAGGGTTTTGATTTGAAAAAGTTTTTATTAAGTGTTTTTTTAGTAGCTAAGACATTTTAGGATTTTGGGGGATTCCTACATCTTTTATAATTTGGATATATTTTCTTTCACTATATTTTTAGAAGGTCCAAGTCTTTGTATAGGATGATTCTTCTACAAATAAATCCTTCTTAGAATTATTGTTCTATAATTTGGATATATTTTCATTTACTATTGAAATATTCCGAGAAAAGACTATTTATTTTTATGTCAATTCATTTTCATTAGGTGTTGAGCAAGTGAGCTCTGGAGCACCTATACTGTTTTAATTAGGTGTTGAGTAAGTGAGCTCCTAGGCACCTAGTTTATTTTGATATTGTTTTATTAAAGGTGTTTAGCAAGTGAGATTTGGAACACCTAGACTATTTTAAATACTGTTTAACTGGTGTTGAGCATAAGCTCTTGAGCACCAAGACTATTGATTAAGTAGTGTTGAGCATTAAGCTCTGGAGCACTGAAACTATTATCGAGTGAGTGTTGAGCAGTGAAGCTCTGGAACACTTAGATTCGTTATGGTTAACTAATGTTGAGCTGGGAGCTCTAGAGCATCAGTAATCCATTAACTATTATTTAACTAAATTGTTATTCATCTACTTTATTCTTTCTAAACTGACTGGGACTGCCACTCAAAGAGCGATCGAGCACGCAAGAGATTAGAATGGTTGAGTAGTTGATAACTAACATAAAATAGATGTTAGGATGAGTAAAAATCCTATATTATTTAATTAAAGATAAAATAAAACTGTGAGAGTTAAAAATAAATCAAATTATTAATTAAAGATAAAAACAAAACAATCACTGTGACTAGTAACTAAACTGAGTGATTAAAACCTAAATACTATAAGCCTTCTCCTCATAAAATCTTATAAGTAGCAAAGGGAGGACCTTGCAAGGGGCAAGTGATTCCAAGTTCACTAGAGGGTCCAGTCATGGATATTTGAGCACTCATATTACCAAACTGTGATCTTTGGTGTGTCCAAGAAGGATTGTGGGAACATAGGGGAAGTTATTTACAAGATCTAAAAAGAATATGGTAAACGAACCTTGTGACTACTCTGTTGATTAGTAAGGAAGATATAAAATTTCCCTAGGCCTTTTAGTTTCTTGTCATGCTCGGTTCGACTCGGGGGTGACCTGTTGAACGAACCAGGAACGGTTCGAGGTCTACAGTTGGGTGGAATGTGGTAGTTCCCAATTTAGTAGGAAAGCGGAAAGGACTGATATGTATTTTTAAATTGTTGTTATATTTCAAGATTTATGTTATGGATTATGATGTACAAATCTGATGTAATTATTGACTCCTAATATGCTCATGCATGTTTCCAATTGATATAAATTCAATAGGCTGTGATGTTTGATTATGCTCATGAATATGGTGAATCTCTTTATGCATAATAAAAGTAAAGGAATGATTTATAGTTATGTTTATGCATATTTTAATTTAATATAGAATCTAATTATTAAGACTGTTCTGTTTAAATAATTCTAATTATATATACATCTCCAAGATCGATATAAACTTAATTTCTACAGGTTGTAATAATTGTTTAATTATGATTGTGTTTTATGGCTCATGGCGCTTGGGTTAGTAATTCTTGTATTGTATATACTAGTATCTTCATTATTATTATTTACTATTTTTCATTTGAAATTATAAATATAAGCAACTCCTAGGATTCTTATAAATTAAAAAATTAATTATAAATATATCATAGGATTCCTAGCCTAGAGAGAAACCTCTCATTAACCCTAAATAGGGAGTCGATCCCAAACTAGGATCCCAGGACTAAGTCCCTAAAACCCTAGATAGGTTAAGTTAATATAAATATATGTAATAAACCTTGAACAAATAGTAATTATAGTCTAAGAAAATATATTATATATTATAAAACATATTACATAAAACATAGTATATTATATAAACAAAACATATTACATGAAATATAACACATTATAGAAATCGAATAGAACCAAAACCATATTAACCATACCAAACATTAAACTCATTTTATATATAAATATCCATGATTAAGCCAAACATTATGCTACAACGATTCCATCTCAAAGTTGGGTTATTACCCACGAGAGCCAGCATAAGCTCATGCTGTCATAACTGTCAAACAACTCAGAGTTAAAATCTGTGTAAAAAATATGAATATATATTATTTACATGCACACGCTAAACTAACACGATTTAGCTATTAGTCAAAAGATTGAATCTCTTCCACACATTGTCCATGAAGGCTGAGTGAATAACGACTTTGTGGAAGTCTCAAGGATACAACCAATGCTTACCATAAGCAAATCAAATAGTCATCACGATATAAAGCTAAGTGAGACTGAGGGTTCACGCTTTTATGCACAGTTAGATAAACTCAAAGTTAAACAGAGCCACGATTAAGCTCTATGTTTCAACCACTTAACATTTATAAACGTTTTGACTAGGGATTGAATCCCATAAGTCAACATAACCCCAAACGCAGTTGTGCATGAATATAAGGTTTCACGTTAAGGGTTTAACATCTTCATAAGATAATAAAGTAGAGAGGAAACACCAAACATTAACGCACATAGTGTTTACAAACACATATGGGATCGAATCCCATTAGCTAAGACCTCTATGACTATCATTTAAAGTGGGATGAGATTTATTACATATGAACTTACACAAGATAAGATTTTTTGTATGGTCTTACTCATAGAAGCTACATTTATCCTTTCATAAGAAAAACATAGTATCATAAATTACAATCATTCAATAAGACAGAGATTAACACCCCCTAGGAAAAACAACGATTGTATTCATTTAAAGGAATCCTCACACAAGAAATAACGCAGATGCATACCCAAAACAAAGCTTCTATATAAAACACCTTGAAGGTTTAGAAATTCAAATACATAGGACCATAAACACCATCCACATTTAATCCATTGACAAATAGGTGATATATATATTTATATAAATCCTGAGACATTCAGTTGAGACCCTGAAGGGATTTTACATTCCTTAATAAACCAAATACAAATAGGGAAGCCCTGCTTTTTATGGGATAAACCCATAATGTTCTTAAAGCCCTTGTCTCTCCTGTGGAAGTGAAGACATAGCAAGATTGGGTGTTTTCAGACACAAAACCAAAACTCAACACAAGATAGCCACACTCCTCTTTCCAATAACAAGTCAAAAGGACATTCGAAATCATCTTTCCACAGGTGGACACATCGGTCCATAAGGGGCCATGAACTTATCGGAATCAAGGAAGACGAGCTAAGGGTAAAATGTTGGAAACCCCACTCGCAGGTTTACCTGCAATACACCACAACACAAAACATTTAGTACTGAATATAAAAACGACGAGACTATAAGTCAAATAGCACAGATCCAAAGCAAAACAAAGGATCAATACCTGAGAGGAAGTCAAGTTTTGCTACCATCTCTCAAGGAGACCACGATGCTTCTCCTCTCATACCCCATGGAAATGAGTAAGGGAATTAGAGCATAGTTCTAGAAATCACAAGTTGTATGCATAACGTTTTCATAATGGAAATGTAGCAGAGGGAAGCCCTCAACTTCCCTCTCCCATCGTGAATTGAATAGGATAGAATGAAAATTCGCGATAGTGGTTTGGGATATCAACCACAGTACAAACCTTAATGATTTGTCAACGTGGAGGGCCACGATTCCTCCCATCACTTTCCCTTTACACAGGTTGTATTAAATACACAGGGTATTTAATGCATTAAGACTCGTTAGGTCTTGAACATTGTACCAAAGCATTGGTCATGTATATATATATGATGAAATTTGGTTATATCATGATCTTGCATAAAGCTTGGGGTGTTATATAATATAAAACTTGTGCTTGCAAGGATAGTGTAGATATTTTGTCACCTGTAAGAGCATGAAACATAATGAGAATGTTAGCTTGAACACTAAGTAAAATTCAGGCCATTTATGGGCCGTAAATCCACCAATAGAGAAAATGACTATCGATAATACAAATACAACATAATGAACAAAGATGATCAAGTGCACAATAGGTAATCCATTACAATACAAGAAATCCATAGATATGATTATATCCTTGGGCACGTCAAATAGAACTAGATCATGACATGATGGGATATAAGGTCAATAAATAAGATGAACAGTCTATCACAGGCTTTAACAACTCTTATGTGAAAAGGTAATGCTAGTGCATTGAAAGATTTAGTTTTAACACATACAAGCCAACCAAGAAATAAAAGATAAAAGTCTAGCTAATGACGACACTTCAATCTACACAATGACGGTGAGAGAACAAACAGAACATTCGAAATGCAAGCAATTCAAATTAACAATAAATACTTAGGGCTGAAGTTAATTTATTTAGTCATAAGGGAAATAATGACTACTTCTCAGTGCTGAAGTTAATTTGTATAAACATGTGTTTTTACGATAGTTCGAAGACCCTTATAATTTTTTTAGGGTGTATTTTGAGGGAAATTACAACTGTTTTTAGAAGCTCTAAGTCTTTGTATATGATTCAATCCTTCTACAAATAAATCCTTCTTAGAATTATTGTCGAACAATGGTTTTCCTGAAAAGGCTCATTAGATGAGAGCTTTATTCCTAGGGGCTCTTCGATCCTTTTGAAAAATACTCAGGCATGCCTTGAGAATGGAAACATTCACTTTTTGCTACAAACTATGCAAGTATTAAAAATCTACTATAATATCACGACTATAAGGAAGTAGGAAAAAATTGGTCTTAGAAGGAGAATGAGAGAAAGTCATGCTCTTCCTAAAGGTTGACATGAGATTACAACATAGATAAGAGGAGAAATTATAATAGAGAAAGTGTAAGTGCATCATAGAAACCAATTTCATAGTGATAAATCAACATAATTGTGGATGCCCAACAAATGGTTATAATAAATATTATAATTGAGGATGACTACCTTTTAGCTAATGGATTTTGCTTTTAGTGTGATGTCCACTTTGACATTGATCAATGTTTAACCTGTAGCTAGTTTAACCTTTGACAAAAAAGAGACAACTTTTACTCTAAGACATAGCAATTTTGCCCATGAAAAGCCAAGGAAAACATGATATTGGGAATATACCAAAACTTAATAATATCTCATTCGATGAAGTTGGGATTGACAATGGTTATAATATTAAAGGGTAGTCATATGTTCTCTTTCTATTTAACCTAATCAAATCTCAGTTGGGTTAGAGGTAAAGGTGGGAACTCTATCCATATTTTGGAGCAATAAATTTGCTATAGCTTTAAAGAAAAAAATATTTGCTGGTTGAGAAAACTATGAATAATGTGTATGAAAGACATGCATGTCGTGGTAGACTGAAGTTCATTTATTATGAAGTATGATTTTCCTCAAGGTATACGAGATAAGGCTATCTTAAAATCAAACTTAATAAGGTATGACGTTATTAACAGACAATAAGAGGCAATGGTTTTAATTTTAAGAAGGTTTTAATAAATTGTGGTTTTTATAGTGACTATAACATTTAGTGCTTTTGAAGTGATTCCTACACCTCTATAATGTGGATGTCTTTTACCTCATTAATTTTAGAAGGTCTAGGATTTTGTGTAGAGAATGATGGGTTAACAAACAAAACTCTCTTAGATATTGTTGAACTTTAAGTTTCTTTATAATGCTATTTAGATGTAAAGAGTATGAACGTTGTTACATTAAACATTATTGTGATTAGAGAGAAATATACTAAAAATTGGCCTTAGAAGAAAAAAAACATGCTATGCTCTCCCCAAAGGTTGACAAAAAGACTAGACTACAACACAAAGAAGTAAACAAGTGTATACAAAGATTTACAGCAGGAAAGACTACAACATAAAAAAGTAAACAACTGTAAATGCATGTGAAACAAATTTCCTAACGATAACAACAAGTGTATGTGAAACAAATTTCCTTTTATGAATTTATAAAAAAGAGAGGAAAGTTTGGTAATACTTGCTGTGCTTTGATTCTACAATGATTAGCCACTTCAATGACTACAATGATTAGTCATTATATAGAAGCATGTATAACTCATTGACCAATATCCTTGTATCTTATCTTGTATCTTATCAAGACTTTGTTACAATGGCAATTTGAAGTGTTTAGATTGCAATTTTGGTGATTTCGGTAGTTCTAAAATTGGACAATTAATCTAGAACAAAGCAATCCCATTCCCATTACTAAAATTACAAAATTGTTAAAACAACAATTTCGAATTTTAATTGACAAAAAAGCACGTTTTGATTATCTCTTATCCCATGGGCAAAACTATCATACCAAAATAAATATATAAAAAGACTTCATCTCAATTTATCGATTTTTATAGGATGCAAATGCTGCAATTCCAACAATTTTAACTTCAAAAACCAAAACCCTAAAAGGTTTTCTATTATTTATCCAGCTTTTTGGTTTTAACAGTCCCAGCAACGGCCTTCGATACCACCGCTATAAGATCTAAACAGCTGCTTTTAGCACACGAGCGAATCAAGGGTTTCTGTGTTGTCACCGCCAGTAGATGCGGAAACACCGATTGCATTTGGTATTGGGAAAAACACCAGATATAAAAACTACTTAATACACCTAATTATTCTGTATCTGCTTTTCGCACACGAGCGACACCAGATATAAAAACTACTTAATACACCTAATTATTCTGTATCTGCTTTTCGCACACGAGCGAGTTAAGGGGCTCTGTGTTGTCGCCGTCGATAGATCGGGAAAAACTCTGACAGTTTAAACAATTAGCCGTTGGTATTGGGGAATACACCAGATGAATAAAGAAAGGAAGGAAAGGAATAAAACTGACTTTAGGAAAGGAAAGGAAAAACACCAGAAACTACTTAATACACCTAATTATTCTGTATCTGCTTTTCGCACACAAGCGACACCAAATATAAAAACTACTTAACACACCTAATTATTCTGTATCTGCTTTTCCCACACGAGCGAGAGTTAAGGGGCTCTAGTGTCGCCGTCAATAGATCGGGAAAGACTCTGACAGTTTAAACAACTGGCAGTTGGTATTGGGAAATACACCAGATGGGTTAAGAAGGGAAGGAAAGGAATAAAACTGACTGAAAACAGCCACGGCGGAAGGATGAGGATTTTCTGTTTCACTCTCAAGGATTCTTTCACCCAATTCAACATCCTTCTTTAGATGATCGGATTTATCGTCCCAATTTAATTACCATTTCTTCCGGATTCTTCATCCCAATTCAATTGCCATCTTTTTGGTCTGTTGGTTAGGTGCCTCACTCACTTACAAATGCCTTCAGATTCCGTTGCCTCATTTCATGTTTCCACTTATTTTTGTCCGTTGGTTAGCTGCCTCAGACGAAGCGGAACTTTGAAGGAAAGAATTCCTTATGTTCGCAATTCGCATTTCAGAAAAGCAATGGGTTTAGTTAGGGTTAGAAATTCTGCAACGCAACGCATGGTGTGTTTTTGGTTTTTGGTCTCTTCTGCAGCCCAATATTTTCTTATTCGTCTGCACCCTAATCCTCTTCCCATTCATTCTTAGTTCTTTTTATCAGAACAACATATAGTTTTCGTCTTCTTTGTCTCCATATATTTGTTTTTAATTTCTCTGTTTTTCTTATATTTTTTCTTCTTCTATTGGGTTTGTTCTCATTTATTTATTTCTCCTTTTCGCCTTTGCTGCCCGCGCAGGCTGTTGTGTGTTTTAGTTTCTGTTCCGTGTCTGGATGTTTCACTTCATTTCATTGTTGCTGCACTTTGGCTTGGCTAGGTTATAAATGCATGCAATATTTGGAAGGCCGAGATTCACCGACAGGGTTTATTCATTTAGAAACAAGGGTAATGGAACTGACTTACTTGCATAGAGAACAAATCATTCTTGTTGTTGTGAATATTCTCATAGATTTTTGTAAAATTTGTTGATGCGGTGCCCTAATCCTTAATAATTTTCGATTATTGCATTGATTGATTGCAGGATATAACTCTTGGAAGAAGAAAATGGGCAAGTTGAAGTTGAAGAAGTTAGGTTGGCTCAAAATGAATGTGAAGTGGTTGAAATCCTCATTTCCTCTCCTGAAGACGGGAACACAAGCTGCTGAGAATTTAGCGTCCAGGTTCCTTCCACCCACCTGGACACCTCATTAACAACACGAGGTCCAGGGCTTGAGGTTGAGGTAGGTGCACTCTTTTCATCCATTTATGTTTATGGATTTTTTTTTTTCATTTTCATTAATTTATTTATCTAACATTTTCTTTCCTTAACATTAAAAAAAAAAAGTGTATAATCCCTCTCTCCTTCCCTGTATGTTTTCATCTCCACCCACCTGGACACCTCATTACCAACATGAGGTCGAGGGCTTGAGGTTGAGGGAGGTGCACTCTTTTCCTCCATTCATGCTTTATGAATATCCTTTTTTTTTTTGTTATTTCATTAATTTATTTACCCAAACACTTTCTTTCTTAATATTAAAAAAGTGCATAATTCCATTCTCCTTCCCAGTGTGTTTTGATCTCTGTACTTTTCACACTTTCTTGCGGTGTCTTTCAAAATCCTTCAAATATCTTGAAGGGTTTTAATAGTAGCTAGGTATCTTATTCAATACATGGTATTTACTAATACTAGCGAAGTGAAAGTAAGTAATCACCGGGGGCCCTACTATGAATAGGGAAAGGTTGTGTTTTAACGAGAATGATCTTCCTTCTTCCCCAATAACTCATGATTTTTAAAATACACTTTGACTGGAATTATTTTAATAGTATCAGCAAATTGAGAATGACTAATTATGGCTATGTAATTGCATCATGGAGTAAATTATACTCTTTAACCGACGAGAATTTATGCTACTAGTTGCCGGAGATGCTGGAGGTGGTGGTCACTTAACCTCTACCCTCGATCTAAAACTCTACGTCGATCTAAAACTCGATCTCGAAATCACTTACACTGCAGAACACGAGGTCCTACCTCACTCACCTATAGGATACAATAGGTCCTACCTAGCCTCCCGGGCTACTCGGCTGGGGCTGCAGGGCATTGTTACTCAGCTGACGATGATACAATACTTTTGAGGAAACAATTACTACAAGCTCATATTCCCATCTCTATTTTGTCGAGTTCTATCCGAAGTTGGTGAAACCAAAAAACCTGTACTTTGCCTGCCTGCCTTTATGGGTTAAATCTTCCTTTTACTTCCCTACAATCATCGTAATCTGACAACCTTTAACTTACAGTCTACAACTTCAGAAGGATTTATTGATCATAAAATAGAAGTAAATAAGATGGGGATTTTAAAGCGCAATATTAAAACACATCGCAAGCCAAGAAATCTCTTTGTTCGCATGCCCTGCTAGTGGACACTAGCCTTCATTGAGCTGGAATTGATACCATCCATCCATGCACAAGGATGTAAGTTCTTACATTATTCTATTTTAATTTTTTTGGTATTGAATTCAGTAATCTCAAATCCTTTGGCATTCGAAGGATGGTGTTCCACTACCGTTACTGGCCAACAGGGATGAGAGGCCCACATGGTATCCAATGGAGTCTTATCTGAAATACCAATTATTTACGTAATCACCAACATTAGACACAATCAAAATTTTAAATATCTCTATTACATATGAATTTTAGTCATATACAATGGGTGCTCGATTCCTCATAAATGTAAGGTAGTCATGCTATGTCAATTGAAATGTAATATTAAGAAGTGAATATCAACCTTTGACTTATAAAGAAGTCTACCCATTTGGTTCAGCAGAATTGGCATCTGCCAATACGTTGAGTGGAAGGCAGATGAGGGCATTGAAGTTGATTTCCAAGATAACAACTAGACACATGGTTGTTACAAACCTCAAGTTGTACTTGTGTTATTTGGTTTAAATTTGTTGAAATCCTATTCCAACTAGTTTACACAACCATAAATCAGAATTCTAAACTAAGATTCTGACATTAGAGATCATCCAAGGATTTAATAAAATAGTCCATTTAAATTCAAGATTATCCTAAAATATAAGAGTACACTTTCTTACCATGCTTAGTCGAGCCGTCTCTGTACCAATAACAACTTCCTAACTAAAGGCATTCAATGTTGTGTTGTTTTAATACATTCATCCAAAATTTTCTTATTATATCGATAGGTGTTTATATCTTATATTAGAATTTGGGATGGACTAACATCTATGCTTTTTCTAGATTGCATTAGGATAAAACAAATATATTGTTGAGATTGATTTTATGACAGTAGTTCCAAATTTGAAATAACTAGTAGATTCATGGATATAACTCCTTATTTGTGATACTTGTGCTAGTATATTATGAATGCTTATCAATACCTTAATCCTCAAATATTCTTTTACATGCTATATTATGGATGGTTATTTATCTTATTACATGATATTCTATAGTGTGGTTGGATGGTACAAAAGTATGACGTAAGTCCAAACTTAGGTTACGGAATCATCTTCACTTCTTGTATATGCTTATGGGAGGATTTGATGGATTGCTTACTTAGAAGCTAAGTGAATAATAAGATATGAGTATGTTATGTTAAACTATTCCACTTATATATCATTTTTATAACCACCAAACTATATAATGCCTACAAAAGTTCTTAATTTTAATTGTTTTTTGGGAAAATATTGCTCGTAGAAATGTACAAATGCTTTTCGCTAAGCCGCCATGTTATGAGGGATGTATCTTGCCAACAAAATCACCCCAAGAGTTGCACTTGGCCTTATTTTCACTCACTTTGGATGTTTTGAACTTGGGTCCCCATGTTAATACAATCTTGATCATGACTTTGTTTGATTTTAGACCATACTTCTTTTAGCAAAATTTCAATCCAATCATTTCTAGATGAAGCATATTCCACAATTTAAGATGTGATACCAAACTTAAAGACAAATTGTAATGTTGTTTTTTTTTTGGTTTTTTTTATGACAAAGCTTTGTAATATGCCTTTCGAAGTTTATTAGCTTAGGTGGTTCGCTTCTTCTTCATTTATACTTTACAAATAAATTACTTTTAATTTCAGTTATTGTCATTTGCCACCATGTTATGACTGTTGCCAATTTTTGGTAGATGGCCTTCACTATGATAAGTCAAATTTTCCATAACTCAAATTTTAGGTGGCTTATCAAACCTTGAGTTTACATATATAACTTTGGATAATATGTTAACCTCAAAAACTTGCTATCCCTCAATTAAGCATCATATGTTATTGAATCTATTTGTGCCATGACATTTCAAGTATCGAGCGCGAACCATATAACCCATAGAAGTCCTAGTTATGTCCATAGTTTGTGTAATCATTTAATTCACTTAATATAGGCGACACTCCCACAATGATATTCCTTTAGCCTCACTTGATTGTATCTTGTAAGACTAAATATCTTGTTATTATTGTTGTTAAAATTATTTACTATTGTAATTGTTGAATGGTACTCTTATATTAGAAGTCTTGTTTTGATAATTCTCCATAATATGTTCCTTGAAAATTCAAATGAGAAACGTTTTCTCTTCCTTTCATAGCTAGTTAGGGTGATTAGATTATCTATAAGGTTGGCTTCAATCTTTCCATTCCATCCATTATTCAAGAGAATTAACATATCTTGGTTTGTTGGGTTTTGCAAGTTGGCAATGGCTTGAACCTCTAGATTTTTGTTTCTATTTATTTATTGATTTGTATTTGGGTTAAAATGGTATTTACAGGTGCCAATTAGGTGTCAAAGGTCTACTTTCTAAGTTAATAACTTATTTTACTTCATTAATCCCTCTCAACTTTGTTAACGACTTGTTCATTAACCTATAATAGAGGATAAGTTGTTGTTTGACTTAAACTAATCTACATTCAAGAAACATAAGAAATTGGCTCAAATAGCTAATAAACTTAAATTTATTATATATGTAAGAGAAAATGATTGCCACAAATTGACTCTTATACTTAAATACAAGCAAGTTTCTTTGAATGACATAGTTTGTAATTGGTTATTCTATCCAATTCATTTTACATCTAGCCAGTTCTACAACCCATGTTGATGAAATCTTTATTCAACTTGTAGTTCTTGTTGTTGTAATTGGTGTTATGGCCAAGTCCTTGTAGATGCTCTTACTAATTGGTTGGATCCTATACTTAATACAAGCATATTTCCTTCTTTCAATGCCTTAGTTTTTAATTGGTTCTTGTAAACAATTCTTTATAGTTATAGCTAGTTCTATAACTCATGTTGAGCTCTTCATTCAACTTGTATTTCTTGTCGCTACAATTGGAATAATGTCTAGGTCCCCTTAGGATGCTGTTACTAAGTGGGTAGCTTTTTACCCAAGGAAAACATCATGGGCACTTACCTACATTTCATAGATGGTAACTAGTGTAAACCCATTGTTGTAGATTGTGGGGCCTGATTTGCCAGGGACATCGATTGACCTCGATACCTCTTGCATGAATAATGTCTAGGTCCCCTTAGATATTTCTTGTTGTTACAATTGGAATAATGTCTAGGTCCCCTTAGATGTTGTTACTAAGTGGGTAGCTTTTTACCCAAGGAAAACATCATGGGCACTTACCTACATTTCACAGATGGTAACCAGTGTAAACCCATTGTTGTAGATTGTGGGGCCTGATTTGCCAGGGACATCGATTGACCTCGATACCTCTTGCATGAAGATCAAAGTACTGAACCACTTTAGCTAGCCCATTGGGCCACTAATTGGGTGGTTTTATACTTTATACATAGAAGCTTACTTATTCGAATGCCACAATTTTTTAATTGGTTCTTGTAACCAATTCATTATATTTTTACAACAAATGAAAGATATCTTCATTTTTTTTGGGACCTTGAGAACATTGTGAATATTACTGCTAAAAATGTCATAACATATTGGGAATACACAAATGTGGCTTTTTGTTTCCTAAATTGTTTTAAGATTGAATTATAAGAGGAGATTAACAAATAATGTAATATATCTAGGTAGATAATATGCCCTAGGGCTTCAAATAAAAGAATTGTATCCTAAACTACTTTTTAATATTTGTAAATAAAGCCATTAAGAACATAGCCTTTTTGAAATAGTTATGAGGCAAGTATTGTTTGTAGTTCAACAGTTGGGGATGCTGAACATGTTATATTGGAGACGTCCAATAGTAGACCACACCTAATGCTCACCTTTGAATGTTATAAGCAACACATTTAGAATGTATAAATAAAACTCCATCTAATGTGAATAAAAGAATTGTATCCTAAACTACTTTTTAATATTTGTAAATAAAGCCATTAAGAACATAGCCTTTTTGAAATAGTTATGAGGCAAGTATTGTTTGTAGTTCAACATTTGGGGATGTCGAACATGTTATATTGGAGACGTCCAATAGTATACCACACCTAATGCTCACCATTGAATGTTATAAGCAACACATTTAGAAAGTATAAATAAAACTCAATCTAATGTTTTTAGTGTTTTTGATTATACGAAATATGTAGACGTAAGAAAATTATTACTTAATTAACAGGTGTAAATAATAAGTATTATTTCCCTATAAATTAGTTTTGAAAATATCACATGCAATAATACACTTACTTCACAATTATGTCTTGAATGGTTGTTATTAAAATTTGGATTCAACTGCTAAATTGTATGTTATTTTTGTTGGAAACCTAATCCTTTTAGGGTTATGGTATATTATTATTACTATTCACATTTGTAATGAGAAATAATATAAAGAGTCATAGATGAATAGGAAGAGTCATCATCGGATCCAAGAGACATCCTGGAAGATGAAGCCAAGGGTCTTAGTTTTGTAAATAACATGTGCAATAATTAACTCACTTCACAACTATATGTCTTGAAGGGTTATTAAAATTTGGATTCAACTATGCAATCTTGTTTTTGGTAAAATTAATTTTGTAATTGTAGCTATGATCCGCTCCATTTCTAGCAAATGACAAGGGTTTTTATTTTTGCTAGGTCTTGTTCAATCTTGTTGTTGATCCATGGCCTTGGCCTTTGAGGTTGAGTGACCTCCCCTTGCCCTAAATGAGGCGACCTTTCATGCTTTGGTCTCCTCCCTAATTCCTATGGCTCCTAAGGACTTGCCCTCAAAATTCCTGAAGAAATTGGAAGCCATTTTGGAAGTTGAACTACCAATGTGCCCTTCGTGCAACATATGGCACTCAATCCGGCAAAAAAAGCACTTGTAGGTCAATTCACTGGTCTCTAGTTGTCCCCTCGCTCCATGGAAATCTGGCTCCAAAAGAATTGATAGGTTTTGATCATAGGGCATCTCTTGCAGTTCTTCTGCAGACGTGGCTTCTATGTTTTCTTGTTTGAAACCAAGGAAGATAGAGATCTGATCTTCTGTGGAGGATCTTACTTCTTTAGCAATCAAGGGATGTATTTGAACAATTGGACCCTTGACTATAACCTTGAAGTAGATGTTTCTTTAGCAGTTTCGGTCTAGGTTTGACAACCTCACCTTCCCATTTACTGTTGGGGTCTTGAAACAATGGTGAACATAGGTAGTAACAAGTTGGGAAAATATATAGATAGAGCAAAAACAAAAGCAGGAATGTTTGCTTATTGCAGAGTTTGTGTTGAAGTAGATTTGGAAAAAGGATTACCTGAAGCAATCATGTTGAAATTGGATAACTGGCAACACTTGCAGAAAATTGACTATGAATAACTATCGTTGAAGTGCAAATCCTGCCATGAGTATGGCCACTTTGCCAAACACTGCAAGAAATCTCTTGCTCCTCTCGCCTCTTCATCCTCTCTAGAGGAATAATGGCACCAGGTTAAAAAATAAACCCCAAGCACCCCCCTTTGTTGGGTTTTGTTCTCTTGGCTCCCATGCCTGATGATCCTTTAGCACCCTCCTCCATTATAGGTTCCCTTAGCCCCTTCTTTTTCGATAATAGACTTTCAATTGCAACCCACAACCTCTGAACCTCTCCTAATATTTCTCCCCAAGTCGATGAACCATTTTGAACTCCTCTCCGAGGAGGATCTTATAATCAGTCCTTCCTTTGTTGATATCATCCCCCCCCCCTATCAAATTAACTGGTTCTTCTTTCCTGTCTTTCTCTTTCTCCATTTCCTTCCATCATTCCTTGAGCACTATTCTCCCATCCTCAGCCTCCAAAGAGGTTTCAGATAGGTAGAAAGAAATAAACCGTGTCTAGTCCCCCCCTTCAAGGATCCTTACTAGGAACAATCCCAACAACTCTCTAGCAAACACGAGGAAGAAGTAGAAGATGAATGGCAAGCAAAGAAAGTTGGTCGAAAATTAGCTAAATAAACTAGAGAGGTAATCATTGCAACAAAAAAAAAATGATGGGTTTTCAAGCATATTTGGATAAATGATTTGTTCTCACAGGAAAGAAAAACTCAGCTAAAAAATGCACTAGTGAGTCGAATAGCTTGTGAGAAGAGTCCTTCAATCCAACTACATATCAATAATGATAATAGTCTCCAAGAAATGTAGAGGAATGGGCAACAATTTCAAAATGAAATCCATAAAAGATATTATAAATTTTGAGCATGTCAAAGTCCTCCTCCAGAAGATTAAGCTACAAGAATCATAAATGGTCAAGGTAGGGCAACAAATATGGAACGTTAGTCGAACAATATCAATTAGCTCAAGGTTGGTTCGAGTGGGATCGCTACCATTTGGGGCAGTCGATTCCTTGAGGTCACCACCTCCTTATCCTCCCAACAGTGGCTCTACATTGAATTGTTTTGTAGGTGTTCTAGTCAGTGCTTCAAAATATTCATTTTTTATGTATCAATCCATTATAGAGAAAAAAAAGATTGTTGGAACACTTTGAAGGACAATAGAGCAATTAATGACCCATCCAAACCCATCCAAAAGTACAAGAGCAAGAGATCTAAATCCCATCCTCTCTCAATCTGAAAAAAGAGGAGGAAGCATTGGAAGAGATCCCTTTCGAGAAATTGTTGAGGGCCTTATTTTAGAATGGGACATGATGGATGCTAAACCTAAGAAGGCGGACACATGGACCAACAAATGCATCAAGAAAAGCCACAGTGCTACTCGCCTGGATAGATTCTTGATAAATATCAGTTTTCTAGAAGAAGACCTAGAAATATCCTCCAAAATTACCCCCTTTGGAACTTCAGATTAGTGACCTATCAACCTTATTATGTAAGCAAAAGATAATGATGACCCCATCTTTTTTCGATTTAACCCCCTTTGGTTAAAATCTCCTAAAGCCTTTCAAAGTGATTAAAGCCACTTGGTTGCAAAAGGTCGAAGGATCCCCAACTTTCATATTGATCACCCTCAAATCTTGGGAAAAGACAAATTATCAAGATCTTTCCCTTTAAAGAAGGAAGCCGAAGCCAAGTTAGCAAGCCTCTCGCAAAGCATGGAAGATGAAGAAGCCGTTGCAACCCTTTAGTTTGAACAAAAAGATCTATTCACTCAAATGTACAGGTCCTCTAGGGACGAGAAGGAACAACAACGTCCCAAATCAAGAAGTACATGAACACCTCCTTCTTCTATAAACAGTTCAAAGCCAGGCAGCACATGAACAATGCAAAAGAAATATGAAAAGAGAATGGTGAAAAAATCAACAAGTTCGAGGACATCAAACAATGCCACGAAGAAGAAGACAAAAGGGCCATTGCAACTATGTTGGGAGAGATTCCCTCTCAGATCACTCTTTGATGACAACAATCACCTTGATTTGGAAATTGAGGATTCTGAGATTAAAGATGCTATTTGGGGAATGGAGATTGATAAAGCACTTGGGCTGGATGGGTTCACAAAAACATTCTACATGAATTGTTGGGAGATTGCCAAATTAGATTTAAAAATGCCCCAATGGACCAATTAAAAGTATAAAGTTGGGGGGCCACAAATTCTACCTTCTTAGTCCTTATACCCAAAGAAACCAACCCTGTCTCCCTGCGCAACACGCCTTAAAAGCACTCTCATCAAAATAAGCTTTGAAAATCAACGAGGATTTGTGCAAAATTGTCCTATTTTAGAAAATATCCTTCTAGTGACAGGAAGCTAGCTATTCACTCCAACAAACAAAGAGGATAAAAAGGAATTGTATTAAAGCTAGATATGGCTAATGCTTCCAACAAACGAAGAGGGTAAAAATGAATTATATTAAAGCTAGATATGGCTAATACTTTTGATTAGGTACATCATACTTTTCTTTTCTTTTTTTTCTGTAAAGAAAAAGTTTGGAATTTCTAACCATGTCATCAATTGGATCAAAGATTTTACAGGGGTCCTTGGATCTCCTTGTTGGTGAATGGTTGACCATCTGGCTTCTTTCAAAGCAGCAGCGGTGTACGCCAAGGTTTCCCCCTCTCCCCCCCTCTTTACATCATAATGGGTGAGGATTTTAGTACAAAAATGAAAGCAGAAAGAAGAATCGAAAATTTCCCAGGAATCACCATCATCCAAGGCATTAAGGAAATGAATCATTCTCAGTTTGATGATGACACCCTTTTGCTAAGAGATGCCTCTACAATAATAGCTGATCATTTCAACATCTTGCTAGAGCAGTATTTACAACCTCTAGAGAAGAAGCGAATGGTAAAAAGAGCAATATTTATGGATGGAATGTTCATTCAAGTAGAATCAAGACCATAACCACCATTATAAGCTTCGACGCGGTTGAGGCATGGGGTTCCTTCACCTATCTTGGTATTCTGATATCCCAAAGCAGACCAAAGCTATTGAATTGGCAGCCCCTGATTTACAAACTTTAAATAAGGATGGAACAATGGGGATCAAGATGGCTTAACAGAGCTAGAAGAATTGTTCTGCTTAAGTCGGTTTTGTCCTCCCTTCCCATTTATCAATTTTTGGATCTCCTTGCCCCCTTAGTGATTTTGCAATAGTTAGGCTCTTTGCTAAGAAAGTTCTTGTGGCAAAGAGGTAAAACTAACACTAGAAAAATCCATCTGATCAAATGGATCTTTGTGACAACTCCCATCGACAATGGGGGAATTTTAGTTAAAGAGACACCCTTAGTCAATAAGGCCCTAGGTGCCAAACTCTTGTAGCACTTAGTCATAGGTCAATAAACTTAGTGGAAATCTATCCTCTTAAGGAAATATCTCTCCACAAATTGATTTAGAAGTTTTGAAAGAGAAGCAAAGCAAACTAGTTGCTCACTTATATGATCCCTCTGCAAAGCAGCTCTGCTAATCATCAAAGACTATCTTTTCTGGATCCCGAGAAATGGAGCCAAAATCAGAATTTGGGAGGATAGGATCATGGGGGTACTCATCAAAGTCATCAAAATCATGAAGAATCTCTTCATTCCCTTGAGAGATGTATGGATAGTGGAGAATTGTAAACTCTGGCAAACATTTTTTCATGGGATCTGTTATCGGATGAACTAGCAGGGCTAGTGCTCGATGGACAATGTGTGGAGGATGTGACCATTGTCACCTTAGTCACACATCCATCGTCTTTAGAGTGTCGTAACCTCCAAGGGGAGAGCCTTTTGATGTGCAAAACACCAAGGACAAAGAGACCATGCCTTCTAGATGACCAAGTTAGTGAACAGTGCCTTTAACTAGTTAATTATATGAATGAAGAAGACATACTAAGTTGATTTAGTGCTAGTAGAGATTAATGTAAGATGTAACAAAGCAATGTGACATTTCAAGTATTCAATTCGAGATGTATGTGATTAGTAACGAAATCATTTAATATCAATTTAACATACAAGAGATCATCCACCAATAATAGACATTAAACTATAACCATATGTCATTCAATACGAGTGCAATAACAATAGTATATAACCAACCAATAAATTTTCAATGACAAGTATGGGGACTGATATAAATATAGCGGCAGTAGTACAGTATGACAGTTGAGCAGCACTTAGGCAAACAAGGAAGAAGTGTAATAGATAATATTTATGCAATTAAAGTTTTCCAAACCACTTCCACCTTTATCACATTTTAGCAATGTATGAGCATTAATATTTATGCAACAAGTATAAGTTTCAGACTGTATAGTAGCAGTAATAAGTACGACTTTTGGACCTTGTCACCTTAAATAGGACAACCCTTTGAACAATAGAAAATCCTAACTTGAGTTTGAGTTTGACCTTGTGTTTTGGTGTTGATGTTGCACGTAATAAGGACTACCAACTTTTGATAGTTTGAAATGTTTTTGCAGACTATGGAAGCAACAAACTTAGGGTTGCTAAAACGATGTTTCAACACTAATTGGGCATCTAATGGAAGGCCGAGTGAGGGGAGGCTCTTTGGGAGCTAGGCCGAGACCCTTGGGAGCAAGGTCGAGGCCTTTTTGGGCTAGGTCGAGCCATATTGGAGGATGGCTGAGGGTTTTGTAGGAGGAAAGGGGAGGAGGAAAGGAAAAGAAAAAGGGGAGAAGAAGGCGAGGAAAGGAAGACAGAAGAGGAATGAAGAAGGAAGAAAAGAGGATGGCGAGGTGGAGAAAGAGGATGGCAAGGGTGCAATGAGGAAAGGAAAAGGAGGGCGAAGCTAGGGAAGAGGGGAGTGAAGGCTTAAGGAGAAGGGAGAGGAGGCTGCTAGGGAAAAATTAGGTCTTATTTTTTAGGGTTACGCTTTAGTTTTGGGTTTTGTCTATGTACAAAAACATAAAGATAAATTAATTACAAAAATAAACAAGAAATGAAACCTAAAATTAATATTTACAAATGTACAACTACAGTTTATTAGGTAAAAGAGTGACAACTTGGGTTTTTTTGGGATATGACCCTTAAACCCTATCACCTTCCTCTTGGAGGCCTTTTTCCTTGTCTACTAAATTAGGGCTTCTTGTAACAACCTTTATGGATCGTTACAAGACCCTAAAGTAGGGAAAAGTTGGATATCCAAGGCTACATTTCGTTAAAACCTCCTCTAGGGAGTGTTTCCATTATGCTAAGAGGATATAAAGTAGATAAAAGGACTTATTCATAAAAATGAAGCCTCGGGGACCCCATTTAATCATTCAAGAAGCAAAAATTCACCTACCGTTCACTAAGTAAGGCTAAACATATACATGACTTCTTTGAGCAAGCGTTCTTCCAACAATTTTAGCATCCACCAAGCACTAACAAAGCAAAAGAAGACCAACTTTCATCCACAAGAGCAAGAAGACATTCCTTTCAAGAGGTGTGCATCACTTTATAAGGCTATCTTGGGTAAAAAAAAATATAATAGAGTTTTATCCCATGAGTTGTGATTTACAAATGAAGTGAGGAGTTTTATTTATATGTTTCTCAACTCACTTTACAAAGATAACCATGCCAACATGGAAAAAAAATGTCATTGTAAAAATATAACATGAAATAATATAAAATAATCTAATCTGTGAGTAACTTGGGGCAATTTCCCAGTAGTTTACCTAAAATTGCTAAAAGTAGCTAAAACTGAGTAGAAAGCTTCACTTTGAGTGGTGGAGTAAGCAGGGGGGGTCGTCATGCCCCATCTAACCCCAATAATGTCGAAAATCCCTCAATGTCCCCACTTAAATAACCTATGGGCCTGGTGACGAAAGGGTGATGTCACAATGAAAATTGTCGAAGGAAGGAGGTCGCTTTGTTGCAAAGGGACCAGGAAGGGTGCATCAGATGATCAAAAGAGGAGACAAGAGCCTAAGAGCTGGAGAACTATCACCGAAGTAGAAAACAAGTAGGGAGTCATGTTATCCAGTAACCCACCCCTAGGAGCCCCAGACACCAACTTTAGGGCTACAATCTCTATAATGAGGCAGTCAGCAATGCCACTAAGCCATAGTAATCCTAAGAGAAGGAACAAAGGGATCGACCGTAACCACCCCTTAGAAAATTGTTGGTAACACCCATTATGGTCCTGAAGAAAAGACCAACCCCTCTCCTTGGGCACACATTTGAAAGTGCGTTGGTATTGTTACCTCGTAACACTGGCTCCAACTATGGGACAAGTGCTCTTCTCGAGAGTGCTTGAGAACCTGTGAATTTCTGGGTACCTTTTGATCTACACACACATCAAATATCTAAGGGCATCAAAGCATCATGAGGCAGACACTTCCGTCCTTCCTTGCTCAGTATAAATAAATGCAATGCAAATAGTTAAACATGCGAGAACAAGAAATGCAATGCAAGGGTAACAGTATATGATAGACTCAAATGAAACTACCCCTACATATTCTAAACATGAAAATTAGAATGAGTTGAGTAAAATCATACCACCAATTTTGCCAGTTGAGTATAAAGATAAACTAATGACAACGTCCCCATCTAATCCCAACAATGTTGAAAATCCCTCAACATCCCCGCTTAAATAGCCTGTGGCCCTGGTGACCAAAAGGTGATGTCATCATGAAAACTATCGAAGAAAGGAGGGCACTCTGTTGGAAAGGGACCAAGAAGGGTGTATCAGGTGACCGAAAGAGGAGGAAAGAGCCTAAGAGCTGGATATTTGTCACCGAAGTAGAAAACAAGTAGGGGGTCATGTGACCCAGTAACCCACCCCTAGGATCCTCAGACACCAACCTCAGGGCTACAAGCCCTATAATGAGGCAGTCAACAATGCCGCTAAGCCATAGTACTCCTAAGAGAAGGGACAAAGGGTCTGGCCATAACCACCCCTTAGAAAAGTGTTGGTAACACCCATCATGGTCCTAAAGAAAAGACCAATCCCTCTCCTTGGTCACACATCTGAAAGTGCGTTGGTAATGGTACCATGCAACATTGGCTCCAACTACGGGACAAGTCATCTTCTCGAGAGTGCTTGAGAACCTGTGAATCTTATGGGTACCTGTAGATCTACACACACATCAAATATCCAAGGGCATCAAAGCATCATGAGCCAGACTCTTTCGTCTTTCCTTGCTCAGTATAAAGAAATGCAATGCAAGGGTAACAATATATGATAGACTCAAATGAAACTACCCCTACCTATTCTAAACATGATAATTAGAATGAGTTATAAGTAAAATCATACCACCAATGTATCCAGTCGAGTAGGAAATACATACCTGATCTTTTACTTTTGTCTTTAGAGAATCCATGATAGATCTCATCGATGACAAACCAAGTACATACCAAGGTCTTCCTCAGGATAGAAGATGAAAGCTGGGTGACTGCGTGGGCCTGGAAGCTTTGATATTGTTGCCACAGAGAAGGATTACTTTCACAAGCTTCATTTATCCACTCTTCTATTGGACTTATGTATGGGCCATCTTCATCATACATCTGTATTGAGAAGTTTTTTTGCCTGAAACTGGTCGACTGATTTTGAACTTGGGAGGCCATTAATAGAGGTGGACCTTAAAAATCTTCATATGTCAACTGCAATTTGTCCCTGCATCTGCTTAAACATTTCTTTGGATACACAAGTATATTGTTTGTCTTTGCAATGATTATGTTAGTATCCTTCATAATTTTTAAAAATTAAAAATTATCAGCAACATAATTTATACCTTCACATTTCAAGCGAAAAGATAAACAATACATATCTTGGAAATATGAAATGAATGTAATACATGTCCACATACTTGTATTGGTTTTGTTGAAATACATCGATAGGAACTTACTGATACTGGATAGAAAGGGCTGAACACTTCTTGAAAAATGTTGTTGATTAAGGCACACCATGGACCGATTTACTTCTGCACAACTTGTTGGAAGATAGTGTTGGGAGTATTGCTCCGGGGACACTATCGATTGGAATATAATGGAAACACTCTACATATGGCAATCGTAAACAGGGACTCCCTCTTGCACTACACCATCATCAAACAAAGCAACAAGAGGGTTGGTCCATTCTTTATTGATATCAGATTAGGCTTCTTCACCAAAACATTTGCTCGGGAGAGGATCCACCATGATGCTGCAAGGTCTTGAATAATTGTACATCAGTGGACCAAGGAACTTCCAATAATCGTCATCTTCTGTGAATATATTACCTTCTTCCAAGAAAGCCCAAATATGATAAGAAACCGTAACCTGAGGATATAGAGAACTCACCATTTCTTCAGTTTCTTTAACTAAGGCTTCTTGGTCTTCCTTTCCTAGAGAAACTGCACCTTCATCGTCAAGAATCCCTTCATCATTGCTCATAAGGGCTATTGCGTCATTCACCAAGTCTTGAACAATTTATTCTTCAAGCAAACCTCTTGAGATTTGATCTTCGTGGTGAACATCCTCGTCAAGGACCGCTTCATGCTCTTCTGAAACTTGTTCATCAATGTCTGTATGATCGTCCTTTATAATCTTCAGGACTTTTTCGTTAGTATTGGGATCCCACCGATTGCAGAATGCTTCAACCAGTTGCAGAAAGGAAGATAACCCCTAGGAGGGAATCCCTTGTACGAAGCATCCATATCCTGATCACCTCCTTGTCTGAAGGACATTATAAACAACTGCATAATGGTGTCCTCGTTTGTGATATCCCATTCGACCAGTACTTCTTTGAATTTTGTAACATGTGCTGTAATGATATCTTTAACGTTGTGGAACATTGGGACAAACTTCAGACAACGAGGTTATCAAACTTATTCGGGTATCCCGGAATATTTGAGAAATCAAATGGATTGATAATCCCCATATATTTTGCCTCTCACTCTTGTTTTCGTAGGGCACTTCTTTTGATTTTCTTCAGTGGGAGTTGATAGGAGAGACCTGCCAAGTTAGACTTAAACAAATCTTGCTAAAGTACTAAACATGAACGCACCTTGAGTAATAGGAGCAATTGAATGATTGGCAATGAAGTTGCCAGATAAGACCTGCGGGGTTAGTCCTTTATTGATATTTTCAAAATATAAGGAACAGGGTCTCACCTTTAAGTTCTTACCAAATTTCGCTTTGCCAAGGACCTAAATGTTAATTTTTCAATAATTTCATTCAATATTATCTAGGATCACTAAGAGAATAACATGTACAGCTTATCAATCATAAACATAAGAGACAATAGACATAGAGTTTCCTCGGGGAAAACGATGAAGGTGAAAAACCCCGTAGCTTCCTCAGAGATATAATAATCCACAAACCAAGATCACAATGATCAAACCCAAAGAGATGTCTCTAGCAGATACTCCTCCTCGTCCACTTGTGCGCCACTTTCTCTTTTAGCTATGCGAGCATGAGAAGTGAGTGAATGAATAGAATGAGAGAGGCACGCCCTCTATTTATACATTGACTTGACCTACCAATAAACTAACAGGGCCGACTTGCTAATGAAGTCTAATAACCCAACCACATGACCTAACTAGGGCCGACCCAACACTGGTGGTCTAATAACCCATCAATACAAATGACGACCCTTAAAATGTAACATGCGACACTTGCAAATACAAATGACGACACTTCCAATCAGAGGAATAATACATCTCTGTTGGATATACAATAAAGTACAAATGTAATATATAAGTGAATATCTTCCGAAGTTACAAATACATCAACACCCCCTCTTAGTAGGAAGGTAGTTATAAGTGATTAACTTCCTGACAGCTTTATGAATGTAGTTTATATCCAACTGTTGATCTTGAGCCTTTTGATTTGAGCCGTTAGATCTTGCGTCCTTTTATCCCCCATGGTGGTATCCGCAATCCTGAAACGGTTTTCTTCTCCGGTTTATTCCTTGTGTAGATCAACCATTTAATGACACTTGTTTGAGTGGTTTATTTTCCGCGACCATTCTTCCTTCTATCAAGTGCGCACCTTTCCTGATGCGGATGAAAATTGGGCGTTGATTTTTTCCAGATGTATATTGTCCCTCCGATTGATATCGACATATGGCGTATTCCCTTATGCTTTCTCTATCTACCACGTGCCATGTCCCACCACTTATTATCCTGCCACGTGATATGGCCCACTGTGCCTTATCCTTTGGTGGTTTCGCACGGCGTTGTGGTGGTTTATGATACCACTATCATGTATATGCAGACTAATGAAATTGTGACACGTATCCGGCGGTATTGAGTCCGCAACCACTCACTACTATTTGCAAACGCTCCTTTTGGCGGTGCGGGAAACTATAACAGCCATTGATCTCGACCATTGCTATCTCCTCCATTGAAACTTGACCCAGATTTAACCCTTTCAAAGAATTGCTTTCGGACTTTGCATATGTGGGTTTTTCTTCTTGTTTTTTGTATTTCAAACCTTTTACCTCAACTCATTTGTAGTAATTTCCCTTCTTTTGGATTTTTTTGGCAAATTTTTTTTAGGGTTTGAGCATTTTTAGATATAGTGTCAACAATTGGCTCCAATTGGGGATGCTATCCTCCCTGTGAGGTAGCAAAGAACATCGTAGACCATGTGCCTGATCCATTGAGCTGCATTCAAACTTTTTCTGTAAATCAAAATTTATACCAATTTTTTTTTTTTGAAAAGATATTTACACTGTACAAAAACTCTCTTTCACCTCTGTCTTTTAAGAAAGATAATGTTTGAGGTGTCTCCCATTTACTGGTCCTCCAGGATAGAATTCTCCATTGCAATTTTTTAGGATAAATGCATTTTCCCCTTGATATCCTGCAACAATATATGGACCTTTCCATAAATGCTCAAACTTCCCATGGTGATCTTCATTTCTGGAGTCCCACTTCAAAACCAAATCATTTATCTGAAAATTCTTTTCTTTAACCTTTCTGTCAAAAGTTTTCCTCATTTTCTCCTGATGCATTTGGGTTTTGTTGTATGTCTTTTCTCTAACTTCATGCAATTCTATCATTTGATTTATTTTCCTCTGCATATGATTTGGTTCTTCATCAACTTCTTGTAATAATTTCATAACTGGCAAACCCAAAGAAACAGGGAAAATTACCTTTGTGCCATACACCAACTGGAAAGGGGAAGTATCAATTGCTCTATTTGTATTGATTCTATCTGCCCACAGAGCATATTTTAGTTTAGTGTGCCAAGCCCTCTTATTATCTTTTAGCAACCTCTTTATGATTCTCACTAAACTTTTATTTGAAGATTCGTCCAACCCATTCCCTTGTGGATAATAAGCAGTGGAATGATTCAAATGTATGTGATATTTGTGACAAAAATTTATCATCTTTTTTGATTTGAATGCTGGAGCATTATCTGTCACTATCCTTTTATGACAACTAAACCTGGATAAAATGTTTTCTTCCAAAAAGTTCATAATCATTGTTTCTGTGGCATTTCTGGTTGGGATGGCCTCAATCCATTTTGTGAAGTAATCTGTAGCAGTCATAATCCACTTATGTTGCCCTGAAGAATTTGGGTTAATTTCACCAATAAAATCTAACCCCCACTGTTGGAAAGGTGCTTCAACTGAAATAGGTTTCAATGGAAATGGTAATAATTCTCTTTTCCATCAAAAATTTGACATTCATAACATTTGGTTACTTCTTTATATACATCTGAATATATGCTGGGCCAATAAAAACCTGCTCTAAGAATTTTGTTCACTGTAGCCTTCCATGAATGATGTCCTCCACACATGCCTTTATGAAATTCCACCATAATATGTTGTGCTTCATTCTCTAATAGACAATTCAACACGATTCCTCCTAGATCTTTCCAGAATAAATTTCCATCTAATATGAAGAACTTGGCTGCTTTCAATTTTACTGATCTTGCTCTAGTTTTTTCCATATTTGCAGGCGCTTGGAGATTCTGCAGAACATATACAATGTCCGCGTACCAGGGAGATAAAGAGAAATCTTCAATTACTTGTGAATTTGGAACGTTTTCATTTGAAATTTCAAAAAGAAAATTCATACCTAGAGAATCCCAATTTGTTTATGTCATCATTTTAGCCAAACCTTGACCTTTTATCAGTTTTGTAGGTTTAATGTCAAGATCATATTCCAATAACACTGCTATCCACTTCGCTCTTTTCCCTTCAGGATCTGGCTGGGTAAAAATATCTTTCACTGTTGTTGAGGGAACATGTGTTATTATATGAGAATGCAAAATGTATATCTTGAAATCCTTCAATGCTTTTACTAAAGCATAAACTTGTTTCTCCATAATGTTATATTTTAATTTTGCATTCCTCAGAATCTTACTAAAAAATGCAATTGGCTGTTCCGCACCTTCTTGATTATTTTGCAACAATAATCCAGCTACTGTGTGTTCTGATGCATAAGTAAACATAATGAAATACTTTGTATAATCTGGACTAATTAACACTGGTGCTTCAGTCAATGCTCTTTTAATATTATCAAAGGATTGTCTTGCTTCTTCAGTCCATTTAATTTCCTTGTCTTTCTTTAGCATTTCAGTTATGTTTCTCAAAATCTTAGCAAAAATAGGAATGAACCTTCTTAACCAATTTACCCTTCCAATAAATGACTGAATCTCTTTCTTGCTCCTAGGGATTCCCACCTTTTGTATCGCAGATACTTTCTCCGGGTCAATCTTAATGCCTTCTTTTGATATGAGGTGTCCCAATAATCTTCTTTCTTCCATGCAAAAATGAGATTTCTTTGGATTTAAGGAGATCCCAAATTTTCTACATTTTAGAAAAACTCTTTCCAGATGTTTCCAGTGATCAGCAGCATTTTTTGAATAAACAGTGATATCATCCATGTATACTACCACAAATTTGTCTCTTTTATCTACAAATGCAATATCCATGGGTCTTTGAAAAGTTGTCCCTGCATTCATCAAACCAAATGGCATTTTGGCATACATAAATGTTCCCTATGGAGTAGTAAAAGCAGTTTTTTCCTGATTTTCTGGGTGAACTTTAATTTGATTGTAACCTGAGAAACCGTCTAACATGGAAATTCTTTCGGCTCCCACAACTTTCTGTAAAATATGATCCATTTTAGGGAGTGGATAATTATCTTTCAAAGAAACTTTGTTCAAATTTCTAAAGTCTATGCACAACCTTATTTCGCCATTCTTTTTCCTTACTGGTACCAGGTTAGCCAACCATTTAGAAAATCTCAAGGACACAATTATCTTAGCATCAAACAGCTTTCTCACCTCTTTTTCTATCAGTGGAAGCAACTTGGGATTTATTCTTCTCAACTTCTGCTTGAAAGGCTTTTCATCAGGTTTGATAGGAATTGTATGCTGTATAACAGAAATATCATATTCTTTCAGGTCTTCATAACTCCAGGCGAAAACATCCGAAAATCTTTTCATCACTTCAATGCTTTTATCCTCTTTCTTTCTTGGTAATTTCTTTGAAATCTTTACAAATTTGGGTCTTTTTTAGAACCTAAATTGTAATCTTTTACATCCTTAGGTTTAGTTTCTACTTTTGGATTTTTCACCACATCAAACAATTTTTCTAAAGGAATCAAGCCTCTAGGGATAACATTATTCTTCAGCTGAATTATATCCTTACCCCCAATCCTTTGCTTGAACTTTTCTGTTTCTTCCGGGGAAACCACTTCATCTGGACCAGCTCCATCATCTTCTGCATCAATAGACCTATAATTGAATTCATCTGTCATTTCTAAAAAGCGTTTAATCTGTTGACCATCTTCAAAAACCAGCCAATGTTTGATATTGTCTGGGATAGATGGTCTGTGTATGACTTCAATGTCATATTTCTTTTTAGAAAAGATAGGAGTTTTGAATGCAGCTCCCGCAGTGGCCAAAGAATCTGCTATGGTGTTACTAACTCTGGGAATTGAAACAACATCATGTTTATCGAAATTTTTTTCCAATAAGCCCCAAACTTCATTCCTATATGACCTCATTTTAGGATGTTTGGTCTAATAAATAGCTTTTAGCTGATTTATTACCAATTTGGAATCTCCAAACACTTCAATTCTTCTTGCTTTTAAATCTCTCAATACATTCAACCCCAGAATCAAAGCTTCATATTCTACGACATTATTTGTACATTCAAAATTCAATTGATAATAAAACATCAAGAATTCTCGATTAGGTGTGATTATCCATACTCCTGCACCAGCTCCTTCTCTCCTTCTAGCTCCATCAAAATGCATTGTCCAGGTCCCTTCTTTTCTGATTTTTTCTCTTAACAGTCTTTCTTTTTCATTTTCTTTAGGTTCAATTAAATCAATCTTTTCTTTAGATTAAACATCATTGTACAGAATACAAGACCCCAAATCTGTGTCTACTGCATATATAGTATGCTTTTCGGCTTATTTCAAATCACTTACCAAACAAGCAACCATCTTTTCAGCATATAATCTTCTGTGTACCCCCAATACTGGAATAGTAGCAAAAGACATATCCATTTGCAATGTTCCTTTTAACTTCGAGGCCCATGATCTAGACAATAGCATACCAAATTTTGTTGGAATATCAGCAACCATCACATCCATGAGAATACCTTTGGCTGGTATTTTACTGATATTAACTATCAAATCTTTGATCAACCCTAAACATTTGACTTTCCTTGAATCAAAAGAAAATAAGTCATCATATGGTCTTGTGATTTCCAATCCCAAAGATTCAACTAAAAGTTTCGGCATCAGATTATGAGAAGCTCCTGAGTTTAACATACAATTATGCACAACTTTATCATGAACATTCAAATTTACATATAAAGGAGAAATTTCCCAAAACTATTATCTTCCATTCTTGAACCTAGGCAGATATTAGGAGTATCATCATATAATTCCAAAGTATCTATTTCCACTCGATTTTCTATTTGCATCATCTTAAAAAAAAAAATCGTGTATTCCTTATTCTTTAATATCTCATTGAACGGTACAGAAATCTTGACTTCCGACATTTCACTCTGTATATTGAAACGAACCAAATTTTTATCACCTTCCTTCACTGAATCTTTTTTGTTATCTGAAATTACTTTTGGCACATCTTCATTTTCTTTTTTTCTCGTTTGTTGTTCATATTGACTAGTCGAAGGTATATGTAGATCTTTTTGATTTGCCCATTGGCTCTTTTCCTTTGTCTATTATAATGTCTCGGTTTCTCAGATTTATCTTTCTTTGAAGATCGTTTATAGCATTTTGGTAACCAATTTGGTATTGATCAATTTCTATTTCCAAATTACAACATTCCCCTTCTGCAGGGAACATATCATGCTCTTGGTTAGTCAAATACACTTCTGAATTAGAACTATCACAATGGTGAATATCACTCTCAGGCATCTCAGCTTTAACTTCTCCAGCAATATAATTTTCAGGGAAAGGAGGTCTGATTGGATCTTCTTCTGCATTCCTTGGATTTCTCTGCTCTCTTGGCCTTATAGGTGGAACAAACAGTCTCCTAAAATTAGGGTTTCTGATTTGAGGTTTTGTTTGTTCTTTATTTTGAGCTTTGTTATCCACCACTAACCTATCTAATAACTTTTTCATAGTTTTCATCATTGCTTCAAATTTTACAGCTGTGAAAGAAGAAGAAGAAGCTGCACTTTGATTATCTTCTCTAATTTTCTTTCGGTCCATATCTCGATGTCTCATCTTTCTAGAAGCCATCATATTAGCTTCAAATTCTACCGCATCTTTCATCATTATTGCCAAAGTAATAGATCTTCTTTCTCTTAATATGCATGAAAAATCACCTTCAAAAGCATCTACACAATGTAACTTGGCTACACTCCCACTAGAGGTTTTATATCTGTAGGGGTAGAATTATAGACTTTCATAAATCTGGCAGAGAATTCTTGAACTGACTCAAAACCTCATTTTTTCAGATTGCTATACTGTGTCAACACCTGTGAAGGATTTTTCTGGTCTTCCCATCTTTCGATAAAAAGAGTTGTGAAAGCATCATAATTAGCAATTGATCCTGCAGCCATAGCTCTAAACCACTTTTTGACTTCACCTCGCAAGCTTTGGGCAAATAACCTCATTTTTTGCATCATCATAATCCACTTCTTCTAAATCAATGAAATTACTAAAGTTATCAGCATGTCGCTGTGCTGTATAATTATCCTCGTTAGCAAAAGTAAAGATTCTTTGTCCATAATTTTGAGGCAAATCATGTAAAGCCGCGGATAAAACCAATGGGGCGAATCTGGCAGCCATGGGTGGTAGGTTATAAGGTGGAACAATCGCTGCCTGTTGTTTATTACTTTGCACATGTATTTTTTGGGCCTTGGATATTCTAGACCTTGCCCTTTTAGATTTTTGTAAATTTTCTCAAACAGATTTTAAAGAATAATCCCACAAACTTTTTGGGTCAACTTTTGTTTCTTTCAAATCAGAATCTGATTTAGTTCTAAGCAAAATTCTTTCACTTTAACCAATATTTTCTTCCTCAAACAGATTTTCTTGAAAAGAAGGGAATATATTTGAAATCTGAGAAATACCTTCTTTCGTCTTGCCTTTGCCTTTGCCTTTATCCGTCTTGATGAGCTTTTCTGGATTATCCACACCTGAAAAGAACTGTAAACCAAGATTTCTTCTTGTAGCCACAATGTCTATCTCAGAATATCTTCAAAAAATCTTAAAAAAATTTCACAAGTGAAGTCGCCAGGGCAATATCTACAACCAACTTATTTCAAACTTCCTTGCCCAAGAAATTTGACCTTTCTTTGTCGTTTCTCCCAGGGAAAATTTCACTTTCGTCCCCGGTAACGGCGTCAAAATGTTAGCACTTAGATTTTATACCGGTTGTAAAAGAATAACACCTAAGGTAACCTATTTCAAATCAGACTTTAGGTAGAAAACTTAGGCATTTTTTCCACCAGAGAGGGCTCTATGTAAAGGCTAAAAATATATAAAAGTATGTTCAAAATTTCTCAAAAGGATTTTCTGGATTGAAAAGGAAAACAAGAAACATTGGGCATGGAGTCAACTTTTCAAATATTTAATATGCAAGGAAGAGGTTTATACCAAACAGATTTCCACAGAGGCAAGATAGCAATCATATCACAATCAATTTGATTTTTCAGGTGGTATATAAAGAAGTAATAACATTCCATCAAAAACATGCATCTAACTGGGATGAATCTATTGTCAACTTTGGAGAAAATAACGAATATTTAAATGCGATAAAACGAGGCATAACCAGTATGAATCTCGATTTATTTCAAACGTTCATTTAAATATAGAAGAAAAACATAATGAAAAATATAACAAAGAAAGTAAACATGCACATATAAAGATAAGGGAAAAACAGACTGTAAAACTGATCAACACATGAATCTCTGGTCTCAAAAGATAGGTATTTTCACTGTACTGTCTTTTATTTATCAAAAATGGACTTCAAAACATACTCGTCTTTCAAAGAATTTCCAACCCTTTCAAAAATGACTCTCATAGTTTTTTATACAAAATTCGGAAGAAGCTTGACATAACTGCTTTTTCTAACTAATAACTGAAAATATTTTAACTCGAAAGATAATTGTCTTTGAACAATAAATAACTGTCTTCAAATAATATTACAAATTTAAAATAAAAGTATCTTTTTGCCACTTGGCAAAAATTCTGAATATCTTTTTTGCCACTTGGCAAAAGTTTTGAATGTATCTATGAATGGACAGAATATCTTGTCCTTCCATATTTGTCCACATAGTTTCATTGGTCGGCCGTGGGTAAGTCATAACCAGTCATTTCTTTTACCAAGACTCGCATTTCAACATGACCTGCATAAGAAACAGGAAGAAGATTCTCACAGGTTGAGATCAACATATTTAAAATTTCAAAGTCTTTCGCTATTTTCTCCATTAAAATTTTCCCTGTAAGCATATGATCCAACTACTGAAACTTTCTATGATCCATTCTTATGTCAAACAACAATTTCTTATATTCATTAGGAGGAATCAATTCATTCTTTTCATTCCAAAAAGCAGGGAATCCTGTGTTTATTAATTTTTCAAATTGTTTTTTAAACTTTATTACTTCCTCCCGTATATCTCCAGCTTTAACTTCAATATTTTCAACATGCGAATACTTTCCCAAGATTCTTCTAGCCCATGTAATGACTGAAATTCTATTCATTCTATTCATTGCTATCAAGTCTACTTCAGTTAAACTGTTTAAGAAAGTTATAGCTTTCTGTGCTATTTCTTTTGGCTTTTTATTTAAGTTCTCCCTGACTGCTCTACAATTCTCAAAGGCATCTTTGGATACTTTTTCTTTGACTCTTATATAATCCAGATAGGGTCTTAATTTTTCAATTTCCTTTATAATTTGATCCCATACCATATGTTTGCAACCTTGCATAGCAGCTTGCCCTGTCACATGAGTTGCCAAACCTTTATTATTATCACTTAATTCTTGATTCTTTATCTGCAAAGTTTTTATTTCCTTATCTTTCATTTCATTTTTTTCTTTCAGCTGTATTTCCATCTTCAATTCTTTAATTTCACCTTCTTTCAAACTCACTTGGGACATGGCTTGTAAGAGACCATCTAATTCAGTTTTATCTTCATCTGTATCTGTCTGTACCTGTTGCTGACCAATTTCTGTTAATTTTTTCTTTGTTTCTTCCAATTGCTTTTCTAAAATAATTTTCTCCTTTTCCCAATGATTTCTTTCCTCGGAGAGTTTTAACATTTTTGCAGTAACATCCTTTACCTCATTTGATAGCTCTTCTTTTTCTCTTTCCAGTACTGTTAGTTCGGCTCCTTGGATAAGCACAGTGTCTAGAATTTTTAGCTCTCGTCTTAACATCAGAATCGTATCATCTTTTTCTTTGAGCAATTTTGCTGCTGCATCTCTCTCTTTATTTATCAAATCTACTTGCAATCTTTTTATCTGTTGATGTCGAGACTTATTTTCTGCTTTCTTTTGTCTCAACTGATTATTCAATTTATCTAGTGAATTTTTTAATTTGTCTGCCTTTAATATTGCTCCCAAATAATCTGAATATATAACCTCTCATGTTTGTCTGTGCAATAAAATTTTATCAGGAGCATTTATTTTTGTTAAATCCATCATCATCTCTGAGATCTTATCTTTTGTAACAACTGAAAATTTCAAAGAATTCTCTTTGACATTTTTGCTAGTAAATAAATTTACTTCAGTATTGGATATATTTCTGACATTTGGAAATAACATACTGGTTTGTCTAGAGGACTCCTGTTTATTATAACTCTTTTCATTAAATACATTCATCATATTATGTGGCCTATTTACATCACCTTCCACTGGAGATTCTTCAATACTGTATTCTTTTACCATGACTTGTGGTATTTTTTCTTCAGTTATTTTTCCCTCTTCTGAAGCTGCCATCAATTCTTGATGCTCATTCATTTTCAACTTTTTTCCTTTTTCTGTTCCTTCATCATCAATGTTCATTACGTCCTGTATGGGTTTTTTAAGCCCCACCAATGCAGTATTCATCGTGTTTTCTGCCTCTGCTATTGTATTTGTCAATACCATTTCTTTATCGTATGAATCTGGAATGATATCTTCTTTATATTCTAGCCAATTGGCTCTGTCAGACATTCCTTCAATCATCTGATGGTTCAATGTTTTGATGCGATGATCCGTTCTCCATTTTGATATTATGTTTAACGGATCATACTCAGTAGCCATGTCTGTCTCAAAACCCATATCCTTCAATAATTTCTCTATATACACAGCATCGTTTTTATTCTTTACTGTGAATGGGCCAAGTGTGAATGGATACTTGATGTTTGTTGCTTGTTTAAAAACCAAGAAATTGTTATCTTCAACAATTAACTTTTGTCTCAGGAACTCTAAAGCAAAAATACCTAAGGTAAAAAATGCTGGTAAAACATAAGGTTTATGTTTGAAACCGTATAATCTGATCACTGTACTGCCCTTTGACAAGAACCAATCTCCTACAGCTTACTCTGCACTCAATTGCATGCATTCCTACATTTCTGGTAATACTCTAGGCAATTTTTTACTAAAGATCATTATGTAAATCTCAGAGAGCATATAATTTATGTAATTGAACATGTTATTTTCTAACAAAGTCGTGAAAATGATTTCTGGGAACTAACTCTTCTTCACTGGCTATGATGATAATTTTTTCTCAAAAAAACTGAAATCTGAAATGCCTCAGAGTGAGGAAATTGACCATCTGGTCATGAATCTTCTCTGTAAAAAATTCTTCAAAATTAAGTCGAGGGATTTGATTTTCATCAATCCCTAACTGAATTGCACTCATTTTATTCAAAAGACTCAACTGAAACTCGATTACATGCATGTCTGTATCAAACTCTAGGATTAAAGCCAACAATGTCAGAACCAATTGGGTATTTTAATCAAACAAATTGATATCTATAGGGTACGAGACCTCTGAAATGTTGGTTTCTGGTTTAAGACACGAAGACAAAAACTTTTCTCTATCATCTTGAAGGGTTTGTTGATAATATTCAATAACGGAGGTTTCAGAAAAAATCTCACACTCGAGGGTTTGAGAAAATTCTATTTCTAGGGCTTTAATTATTGCGGCCGGCTCTATTTTACAAACGACTCTGGTTTTTTGACTGTCTAAGACAGTTCTTTCTTCTTTGGAGTAATTCTCAGCACACCACGACACAAATTCTGGGAAAGATGGGATTTGGTCTGGGCAAAAAGCTAACAAGGACGACTGGTGGACTCTATGCAGGTCTATACCTTCTTTTAATAATTCAGACAACCTAAGTTTAATTTCAACGACTGGTAACCTGGTTAGGGTATCATGAATGTCCCTGTCTCTATCTTCTAGGGCTTCTTTTGCTTTAAAAAAGTCTGTATCATGTACATTTTCCATTTAAAACGTTTCTTCAAACAAAATTTTGTTTTAAAAAGTGGGCCGGGTCACCAGACCCTACCTGTATATATACGTCTTTATCCTTCTGTAGCAATCGCTGATCTCCACCAGTCTTCAGAGCTCCCAGGGATAACGACACATATACAAAATGTCGTTATGTGAAGCCTTTTTGTTTTATATAAGTCTTTTTGATGAACTTCCTGGCAGCTTTCTGAATGTAGTTTATATCCAACTGTTGATCTTGATCCTTTTGATTTGAGTCGTTAGATATTGCGTCCTTTTATACCCCATGGTGGTATCCGCAATCCTAAAACAGTTTTCTTCTCTGGTTTATTCCTTGTGCGGATCAACCATTTAATGACACCTGTTTGAGTGGTTTACTTTCCGCGACCATTCTTCCTTCTATCGAGTGCGCACCTTTCCTAATGCGAATGAAAATTGGCCGTTGTTTTTGTCGAGATGTATATTGTCCCTCTGATTGATATCGACATATGGCGTATTCCTTTACGTTTTCTCCATTTTCCACGTGCCATGTCCCACCATTTATTATCCTGCCACGTGATATGGCCTGCCTCGCCTTATCCTTTGGTGGTTCCGCACGGCGTTGTGGTGGTTTATGATACCACTATCACGTATATGCGAACTAATGAAATTGTGACACGTATTCGGCGGTATTGAGTCCGCAACCACTCACTACAATTTGCAAACACTCCTTTTGGCAGTGCGGGAAACTATAACAGCCGTTGATCTTGACCATTGCCATCTCCGCCGTTGAAACTTGACCCAGATTTAACCCTTTCAAAGAATTGTTTTCGGACTTTGCATATGTGGGTTTTTCTTCTTGTTTTTTGTATTTCAAAACTTTTACTTCAACTCATTTGTAGTAATTTCCCTTCTTTTGGGTTTTTTTGGCAAATTTTTTTAGGGTTTGAGCATTTTCAGATGTAGTGTCAACACAGAGCATCTCATCAAAGCGTTGAATCATCAGATGATTGAGGGAATGTCTGACAGAGCTAATTGGATAGAGTATAAGGAACAAATCATTCCAGATTCACATGATAAAGAAATGATATTGACAGATGCAATAGCGGAGGCAGAAAGCACGATGAATACTGCAATGGTAGGGTTTAAAAGACCCATACAAGATGTAGTAAACATTTTAAGTGAAGGAGCAGAAAAATGGAAAAAATTGAAAATGGATGAGCAATAAGAGTTAATGGCAATTTCAGAAAAGGGAGGAAGAGCTGAAGTCAAAATACCAAATGTAATGGTAAATGAGTACAGTTATTAAAGAATCCCCGGTGGAAGATGATGTAGATAGACCACACAGTCTGATGGATGTATTTAATGAACACAGTGAAAATAAACAGGAATTCTCTCGGCAACCAGTCAGTTATTTTCAAAGGTTAGAAATATAACCAACACTGAAGTCAATTTGTTTACTAGCAGAAATGTCAAAGAAAATTCTTTAAAATTTTCAGTTGTTACTAAAAATAAGATCTTAGAGATGAAGGTGGATCTGACAAAAATCAATGCCCCAGATAAAATTTTATCGCATAGACAAACATGAGAGGTTATATATTCATATTATTTGGGAGCAATATTAAAGGCAGACAAATTGAAAAATTTAGTGGATAAATTGAATAACCAGTTGAGACAAGAGAAAGCAGAAAATAAGTCTCAACAACAACAAATAAAAAGACTACAAATAGATTTGATAAGCAAAGAGGGAGATGCAGCAGCAAAATTACTCAAAGAAAAGGATGATACAATTCTAATGTTAAGGCGAAAGCTGAAAATCTCAGACACTTTGCTTATTCAAGGAGCCGAACTAACCGTACTGGAAAAAAAAAAAAATAAGAGCTGTCAAATTAAGTAAATGATATTATTGCAAAAATGTTGAAGCTCACCGAGGAAAAATTTCATTGGGAAAAAGAGAAAATTGGTTTGGAAGAGCAATTGGAGGAAATAAAGAAAAAGTTAGTAGAATTAGATTAGCAATAGGTACATGCAAATACAGATGAAGATAAAACTGGATTAGATGGTCTCTTACAAGCCATGTCCCAGGTAAGTTTGAAAGATGTCGACATTAAAGAATTAAAAATGGGAATACAGAAGCTCAAAGAAGGAAATGAAACTAAAGATAAGGAAATTAACTCTTTGCAAATAAGGAATCATGAATTAACTGATAATAATAAAGGTTTGGCAGCTCATGTGACAGGACAGGCTGCAATGCAAGGTTGCAAACATATGGTATGGAATCAAATTATAAAGGAAGTTGAAAAATTAAGATCTTATCTTTGATTATATGAGAATCAAAGAAAAAGTAGCCAAAGACGCCTTTGAGAGCTGCAGAGCAGTTAGAGAGAATTTAAACAAAAAACCAAAAGAAATAGCACAGAGGGAAATAACTTTTTTAAACAGTTTAACTGATGCAGACTTGACAGCAATGAATATAACGAATAGAATTTTAGCCATTACATGGGCCAAAAGAATCTTGAAAAAATATTCACATGTTGAAAATATTGAAGCTAAAGCTGGAGATATACGAGAGGAAGTAATAAAGTTTAAGAAGCTATTTGAAAAATTAATAAACAAAAGATTCTCTGCTTTTTGGGATGAAAAGAACGAATTGATTCCTCCCAATGAATATAAGAGGTTATTGTTTGACATAAGAATGGATCACAAAAAGTTTCAGTAGTTGGATCATATGCTTATAGGAAAGATTTTAATGGAGAAAATTGCGGAAGACTTTGAAATTTTAAATATGTTGATCTCAACCTGTGGGAATCTTCCTCTTGTTTCTTATGCAGGTCACCTTGAAATGAGAGTCCTGGTAAAGGAAATGACCAGTTATGATTTACCCACGGCCGACCAATGGAACTATGTGGACAAATATGGAAGGACAAAATATTTTGTCCATTCATAGATACATTCAGAATTTTTGCCAAGTGGCAAAAATGATGCTTTTATTTTAAAAATTTGTAATATTGTTTGAAGACAGTTATCTATTATTTAAAGACAGTTATCTTTCGAGTTAAGACATTTTCAGTTACTAGTTAAAAGAAGCAGTTATGTCAGGCTTCTTCCGAATTCTGTATAAAAGACAATGAGAATAATTTCTGAAGCGGTTGAAAACTCTTTGAGAGACTATATGTTTTGAAGTCAAATTTTTGATAAATAAAAGGCCGTACAGTGGAAATACCTATCTTTTGAGACCAGAGATTCATGTGTTGACCATTTTTACAGTCTGTTTTTTTTGTTATATCTTCCATTATGTTTTTCTTCTATACTTAAATGAACGTTTGAAATAAATCGGGATTCATACAGATTATGCCTCGTTTTATTGCATTTAAGTATCCACTCTTTCTCCAAAGTTGATAATGGATTCATCCTAGTTAGATGCATGTTGTTGATGGATTGTCATTATTTCTTTCTATACCACCTGCAAAATCAAATTGACTCTGATATGGTTTCTATCTTGCCTCTGTGAAAATATGTTTGGTATAAATCTCTTGCTGGCATGTTAAATATTTGAAAGTCGACTTCATGCTCAATGTTTTTTGTTTCCTTTTCAACCAAGTAAATCATTTTGAGAAATTTTGAGCGTATTTCTATATATTTTTGGCCTTTACATATATCTTGTGAGAGAGCCCTCTCTGGTGAAAAAAATGGCTAAGTTTTCTACCTAAAATTTGGTTTGAAATAAGTTACCTTAGGTGTTATTATTTTACAACCGGGATAAAATATAAGTGCTAAGATTTTAGCACCGTTGCCTGGGAATGTAAGTGAAATTTTCCCTGGGAGAAATGACAGAGAAAGGTCAAATTTCTTGGGCAAGGAAGTTTGAAGTAAAGTTGGTTGTAGATATTGCCCTGGCGACTTCACTTGTGAAAAATTTTCAAGGTTTTTTGAAGGTATTCAGAAATAGACATTGTGGCTACAAGAAGAAATCCCGGTTCACAGTTTTTCTGAGGCGTGGATAATCCAGAAAAGCTCCTCAAGACGGATAAAGGCAAGATAAAAGAAGGTATTTCTCAGTTTTTGAATATATTCCCTTCTTTTCAAGAAAATCTGTTTGAGGAAGAAAATATTGGTTCAAGTGAAAAAGTTTTGCTTAGAACTAAATCGGATTCTGATTTGAAAGAAACAAAAGTTGACCCAAAAAGCTTGTGGGACTATTCTTTAAAATCTGTTTGGGAAAACTTACAAAAATCTGAAAGGGCTGGGTCCAGAATATCCAAGGCCCAAAGAATACCTGTGCAAAGTCATAAACAACAGGTAGTGATTGTTCCACCTTATAATCCACCACCCATGTATGCCAGATTTGCCCCATTGGTTTTTCCCACTGCTTTACATGATTTGCCTCAAAATTATGGACAGAGAATCGTTACTTTTGATAATGAGGGTAGTTATACAGCACAACAACATGTTGATAACTTTAGTGATTTCATTGATTTAGAAGAAATGGATCATGATGATGCAAAAATGAGGTTGTTTGCCCAAATCTTGCGAGGCGAAGTCAAAAAATGGTTCAAAGCTTTAGCTACAGAATCAATTGCTAATTATGATGCTTTCACAACTCTTTTTATCGAAAGATGGGAAGATCAGAAAAATCATTCACAGATGTTGACACGGTATAACAATCTGAAAAAATGAGGTTTTGATTCAGTTCAAGAATTCTCTGCTAGATTTATGAAAGTTTATAACTCTATCCCTACAGACATAAAACCTCTAGTAGGAGCAACCGAGTTATATTATGCAGATGCTTTTGAAGGTGATTTTTCATGCACATTAAGAGAAAAAAGATCTACCACTTTGGCAATAATGATGAAGGATGCGGTGGAAGTTGAAGCTAATATGATGGCTTCTGGAAAGATGAGGCATAGAGATATAGACCGAAAGAAAGGTAAAGAAGATAATCAAAATACAGCTTCTTCTTCTTCTTCCACAGATGTAAAATTTGAAGCAATGATGAAAACTATGGAGAAGTTGTTAGATAGGTTGGTGGTGGATAAAAAAGCTCCGAATAAAGAACAAACAGAACCTCAAATCAGAAACCCTAATTTTAGGAGACCCTTTGTCCCACCCATAAGGTCAAGAGATCAGAGGAGCCCAAGGAATGCAGAAGAAGATCCAGTCAGACCTCATTTCCTTGAAAATTATATCGCTCATTAGAGAAATTTTAAGGTCAAAAAATGGCCTCAAAACAAAGAAAATGTACTATAAAAAACAACCAATCAAATTCTAGTAGATGACATCATCCCCCTTGGTGAGGTGGCATTGCATGAGTTAAGAATGCTCATTTGTCAAGTTTTCTATGGTGGATGAAAACACATAGTTAACTAAGGTAGTGGTGTAAGTACTTTTAAGCCATAAAGTAAAGTACTCATAATGATAGTCTTTTCATAAAATAATATTATTGTCATTTTCAAGTAAAGTACTCATAATGAATGTCTTTTCACACTTTCTCATAAAATAATATTATTGTCATTTTCAAGTGAAGTATTCTTAATTCATAAAGAAAGTCTTTTCACATTTTTTTATAAAATAACATATTATCTTTTTTATGTTTTTAATTTTAAATTATATATTCACTCCATTCTATTTAATAACATAATGTCAAACTAATAAAGAATAATAATAGATTTAATAAAAAATAATAATAATAATAATGCAATGTGGATTATAATAATATTATTAACATTTTACATGTAAATAAATTCTCAATTAAATTACATTATATTAAATTCATGTGAAAAGTCCTAAATATAAAAAGTCAACATAAAATTAAAAAAATAGCTCTTAAAACTATTTTTATTATTTAATTTCATTTGCAAGTTCAAGACAAATAAATGCTAAAGGACAATAAGTTTTGGGAATTTACAATGAATCTTAGTCACATCAATGTAGACTTATTTTATTAATTTTATTTCTAGTGAATTTTGAAAAGCAACTCAACCATGGTTATTTATATTGTGCATAGAAAATATCGTGGGAGGTGAGTTGTCATATATACCTACCCCATAAAACCCCCAATTCATAATATTTTAATATATCTCATATTTTTGTAGTACATTTCTTAGGTGGCCATTTTTTGACCTCAAAATCTCTCTAATGGGGGAAGTTGAAGCTGAGATGGCTAAGAGTGATATTCGCCATTGTGGCAGTTTTGATTCAGAAGTGTATCTGACTAAACATGAACATGATATGTTCATTGCAGAAGGAGAATGTTGTAATATGGAGACAGAAATTGATCAATACCAGATTGGTTACCAAAGCATTATAAACGATCTTCAAAGAAAGATAAATTTGAGAAACAGAGACGTTATAATAGACAAAGGAAAATAGTCCATGGGAAAATCAAAAGGATCTACAGATAAATCCTCCACTAGTCAGAATGAACAGCAAACGAGAAGAAAAGAAAACAAGGATGTGCCAAAAGTGATTTCAGATAACAAGAAAGATTCAGTGAAAGAAGGTGATAAAAATTTGGTTCCTTTCAATATATAGAGTGAAATGTCAAAAGTCAAGATTTCTGTACCTTTCAATGAGATATTAAAGAATATGGAATACAAGGAACAAATTTTTAAGATGAAGCAAGTAGAAAATCGAGTGGAAATAGATATTTTGGAATTAGATGATGATACTCCTAATATCTACTTGGGTTCAAGAATGAAAGATAATAGTTTTGGGGAAATTTCTCCTTTCTATGTAGATTTGAATGTTCGTGATAAAGTTGTGCATAATTGTATGTTAGATTCGGGAGCTTATCATAATCTGATGCCAAAACTTGTAGTTGAATCTTTGGGATTGGAAATCACAAGACCATATGATGACCTATTTTCTTTTGATTAAAGGAAAGTCAAATGTTTAGGGTTGATCAAAGATTTAACAGTCAATCTCAGTAAAATACCAGCCAAATGTATTCTCATGGATGTGGTGGTTGCTGATATTCCAACAAAATTTGGTATGCTATTGTCTAGATCATGGGCCATGAAGTTAAAAGGAACTTTGTAGATGGATATGTTTTTTGCTACTATTCCAGTGTTGGGGGTACACAGAATATTATATGCTAAAAAAATGGCTGCTTATTTGGTAAGTCACTTAAAAGAACCCGAAAAGCATGCTATATATGCAGTAGACACAGATTTGGGGTCATGTATTATGTACAATGAAGTTGAATCCAAAGAAAAGATGGATTTAATCGAACCTAAAGAAAATGAAAAAGAAAGACTGTTAAGAGAAAAAATTAGAAAAGAAGGAACTTGGACAATGCACTTTGATGGATCTAGGAGCAGAGAACGAGCTGGTGCGAGAGTATGGATAATCACACATGATCGAGAATTCTTGATGTTTTCTTATCAATTGAATTTTGAGTGTACAAACAATGTTGCAGAATATGAAGCTTTGATTCTGGGGTTGAATGTATTGAGAGATTTAAAAGCAAAAAGAATTGAAGTGTTTGGAGATTCCGAATTGGTAATAAATCAGGTAAAAGCTATTTATCAAACCAAACATCCTAAAATCAGACCAAACATCCTAAAATGAGGTCATATAGGAATGAAGTGTGGGATTTATTGGAAAACTTTTTCGATGAACATGATGTTGTTTCAATTCCCATAGTTAATAACACCGTAGAAGATTATTTGGCCACTGCGGGAGCTGCGTTCAAAACCCCTATCTTTTCTAAAAATAAATATGATATTGAGGTCATACACAGACCATCTATCCCAGACAATATCAAACACTGACAGGTTTTTGAAAATAATCAACAGATTAAACGCTTTTTAGAGATGACAGATGAATTCAATTACAAGTCTATTGATGCAGAAGATGCTGTAGCTGGTCCAGATGAAAAGGATTCCCCTGAAGAAACAGAAAGTTTCAAGCAAAGGATTGGAGGTAAGGATATAATTCAGCTGAAGAATAATGTTATCCCTAGAGGTTTGATTCCTTTAGAAAAATTGTTTGATAAAAATGACGTCATGAAAAATCCAAAAGTAGAACCTAAACCTCAGGATGTAAAAGATTACAATTTAGGTTTCGAAGAAGATCCGAAATTGGTAAAGATTTCAAAGAAATTACCAAGAAAGGAAGAGAATAAAAGTGTGGAGGTGATGAAAATATTTTCAGATGTTTTTGCCTGGAGTTATGAAGACCTGAAAGAATATGATGTTTCTGTTATACATCATACAATTCTTATCAAACTTGATGAAAAACCTTTTAAACAGAAGTTTAGAAGAATAAATCCCAAGTTGCTTCCAGTAATAGAAAAAGAAGTGAGAAAGCTGTTTGATGTTAAGATAATTGTGTCCTTGAGATTTTCTAAATGGTTGGCTAACCTAGTACTAGTAAGGAAAAAGAATGGCGAAATAAGGTTGTGCGTAGACTTTAGAAATTTGAACAAAGTCTCTTTGAAATATAATTATCCACTCCCGAAAATGGATCAGATTTTGCAGAAAGTTGTAGGAGCTGAAAGAATTTCTATGTTAGATGGTTTCTCAAGTTACAATCAAATTAAAGTTCACCCAGAAGATCAAGAGAAAACTGCTTTTACTACTCCGTGGGGACTGTTTATGTATGCCAAAATGCCATTTGGTTTTATGAACGCAGGGGCAACCTTTCAGAGAGCCATGGACATTGCATTTGCAAATGAAAGAGACAAATTTGTGGTAGCATACATGGATGATATCACTGTTTATTCAAAGAATGCTGCTGATCACTGGAAACATCTAGAAAGAGTTTTTTTCTGAAATATAGAAGATTTGGGATCTCCTTAAATACAAAGAAATCTCATTTTTGCATGGAAGAAGGAAGATTGTTGGAACACATCATATCAAAAGAAGGTATCAAGATTGACATGGAGAGAGTATCTGCCATACAGAAGGTTGGGATCCCTAGAAGTAAGAAGAAAATTCATTCATTTATTGGAAGGGTAAATTGGTTAAGGAAGGTTCATTCCTAGTTTTGCTGAGATTTTGAGAAACATATCTGAAATGCTAAGGAAAGACAAGGAAATTAAATGGACTGAAGAAGCAAGACAATCTTTTGATAATATTGAAAGGGCATTGACTGAAGCACTAGTGTTAATTAGTCCAGATTATTCAAAGGATTTCATTATGTTTACTTATGCATCAGAACACACAGTACTTGAGGTATTGTTACAAAAGAACCAAGAAGGTGTGGAACAACCAATTGCATTTTTCAGTAAGATTCTGAGGGATGCAGAATTAAAATATAACATTATGGAGAAACAAGCTTATGCTTTAGTGAAAGCATTGAAAGATTTCAGGATATACATGTTGCATTCTCATATAATAGCACATGTTCCATCAACAGCAGTGAAAGATATTTTTACCCAGCCAGATCCTGAAGGAAAAAGAGCAAAGTGGATAGCAGTATTATTGGAATATGATCTCGACATTAAACCTACAAAAGCTGGTAAAAGGCCAAGGTCTGGCTAAAATGATGATAGAAACAAATTGGGATTCTCTAGGTATGAATTTTCTCTCCGAAATTTCAAAAGAAGATGTTCCAAATTTACAAGTAATTGAGGATTTCTCTTTATCTCCCTGGTACGCGAACATTGTGTATGTTCTGCAAAATCTCTAAGTGCCCACAAATATGGAAAAAACCAGAGCAAGATCAGTGAAGTTGAAAGCAGCCAAATTCTGCATATTAGATGGGAATTTATTCTGGAAAGATCTAGGAGGTATTATGTTGAATTGTCTATTAGAGAATGAAGCGCAGCATATTATGGGGGAATTTCATAAAGGTATGTGTGGAGGACATCATTCATGGAAGGCTACAGTGAACAAGATTCTTAGAGCTGGTTTTTATTGGTCCAGCATGTATTCAGATGTATATAAAGAAGTGACCAAATGTCATGAATGTCAAATTTTTGAAGGGAAAAGAGAATTATTACCATTTCCTTTGAAACCTATTTCAGTTTATGCACCTTTTCAACGGTGGGGGTTAGATTTTATTAGCGAAATTAACCCAAATTCTTCAGGGCAGCATAAGTGGATTCTGATTGCTACAGATTACTTCACGAAATGGATTGAGGCCATTCCGACAAGAAATGCCACAGAAACAGTGATAATGAACTTTTTAGAAGAAAACATCTTATCCAGGTTTGGTTGTCCTAAAAGGATAGTGACAGATAATGCTCCAGCGTTCAAATAAAAAAAGATGATAAATTTTTGTCACAAATATCGCATACATTTAAATCATTCCACTACTTATTATCCACAAGGAAATGGATTGGCTGAATATTCAAATAAAAGTTTAGTGAGGATCATAAGGAAGTTGCTAGAAGATAACAAGAGGGCTTGGCACACTAAATTAAAATATGCTTTGTGGCAGATAGAATCAGTACAAAAAGAGCAATTGGCACTTCGCCTTTCCAGTTGGTGTATGGCACACAGGTAATTTTTCCTGTTTCTTTGGGTTTTCTATTTATGAAATTGTTACAAGAAGTCGAAGAAGAACCAAATCATATGCAGAGGAGGATAAATCAAATGATAGAATTACACGAAGTTAGAGAAAATGCATACAACAAAACCCAAATGCATCAGGAGAAAATGAAGAAAACTTTTGACAGAAAGGTTGAAGAAAAGAATTTTCAGATAAATGATTTAGTTTTGAAATGGGACTCTATAAATGAAGATCACCATGGGAAGTTTGAACATTTGTGGAAAGGTCCATATGTTATTGCATGATACCAAGGAGAAAATGTGTTTACCCTAAAAAATTGCAATGGAGAATTCTTTCCTGGAGGACCAGTAAATGGTAGACACCTCAAACATTATCTCTCTTAGAAGGACAGAGGTGAAAGAGAATTTTGTACAGTGTAAATATTTTCCTTTGTCACACACAAAAAAATAAAAATAAAATGATGATATGAACCTTGATTTGCAGAAAAATTTGAATACAGCCCAATGGATCAGGCACTTGGTCTACGATGTTCTTTGCTACCTCACAGGGAGGATAGCATCCCCAGTTGGAGCTAGTTGTTGACACTGTATTTGAAAATACTCAAACCCTAAAAGATTTGTCAAAAATTTCCAAAAGAAGTGAATCTACTACAGATGGGTTGAAATAAACGGTCATAATACAAAATCAACAAAGAAAAACCTACATTTGCAATAGTTCGAAAGTAATTATTGAAGAGGTTAAGTCTTAGTGAAGTTTCAACTGCAGAGATGACAATAATAAAGATCAACGGATGTCATGTTTTCCCGCACCGCCCAAAAGATCGTTTGCAAATGTTGGTGAGCAGTTGCGGACATAATACCGCCGGGTACGTGTCGCGTTCTCATTGATCCGCATCAATGTGATAGTGGTATCACAAACTACTACAACACCGTGCGGAACCACCAAAGGATAAGACAGGGCGGGCCATAGCACGTGACAGATGTAGAAAATGCAAGGGAATACGCCATGTGTTGACATAAATTGGAGGGATGATATACATTGGGACAAAATCTACGGCCAAGATTCATCCGCATCATGGGAAGTGCGCACTCAATAGGGGAAAGAGTGGTTGCGGCAATTAAACCACTTTAACAGGTGTCAGAAAATGGTTGATCCGCACACAATAAAAACCGGAGAAGAAAATCGTTATTGGGATCGCGGATACCACCATGGGAAATAAAGGGACACAAGATCTAACGGCTCAAATCAAAAGGCTCGTGATCAATGGTTGGATATAAAGTACATTCGGAATGCTGCTAGAAAGTTAAGAAAAATGGCTTATATAAAACAAAAGTGTTTTCAAATAACGGCATTTTGTATATGTGTCGCTATTCTTGGAAGCTCTGAAGGCTGGTGGAGATCAGCAATTGCGACAGAAGGATAAAGACGTGTCTATACAGGTAGGGTCTGGTGACCTGGCCCACATTTTTAATGGAAATTTGTTTGTAGAAACGATTTAAATGGAAAATGTACATGATATAGATGTTTTTAAAGCTAAAGAAGCCCTGGAAGATAGAGATGGGGACAGTCATGATACCCTAATCAGGTTACTAGTCGCTGAAGTTAAACTTAATTTGTCTAAATTATTAGAAGAAGGTATAGACATACACAGAGTCCACCAGTCATCCTTGTTAGCCTTCTGCCTGGACCAAATCACATCTTTTCCAGAATTTGTGTCATGGTGTGCTGAGAATTATTCCAGAGAAGAAAGAACTGTTTTAGATAGTCGAAAAACCAGAGTCGTTTGCAAAATAGAGAGTGCCATCATAATTAAAGCCCTAGAAATAGAATTTTCTCAAACCCTCGAGTCTGAATTTTTTTTTGAAACTTCTGTTATTGAATATTATCATCAAACCCTTAAAGATGATAGAGAAAAGTTTTTGTTTATGTGTCTTAAACCAGAAACCAACATTTCAGATATCTCGTACCCTATAGATATCACTTTATTTGATGAAAATACCCAGCTGATTCTGACATTGTTGGCTTTAATCCTAGGGTTTGATACAGACATGTATGCAACTGAGTTTCAGTTAAGCCTTTTGTATAAAATGAGTACAATTCAGTCAGGGATTGATGAAAATCAAATTTCTCGACTTAATTTTGAAGAATTCTTGATCGAGAAGATTCATGACCAGATGGTCAATTTCCCTACTCTGAGGCATTTCAGATTTCAGACCTTTTTGATGAAAATGATCATGGTGGCCAGTCATGAAGAGTTACAATTCCCTGAGATCATTTTCACAAAGTTATTAGAAAATAACATGTTTAATTACATAAATTATATGCTCTCTGATATTTACAGAATGATTTTTGGTGAAAAATTGCCTAGAGTATTGCCAGAAATGTAAGCATGTATGCAATTAAGTGCAGAATACGCTATAGGAGATTTGTTCTTGTCAAAGGACAGTCTAGTGATCAGGTCATATAGTTTCAAACATAAATTCTATGTTTTACCAGCATTTCTTACCTTAAGAGTTTTCGCTTTGGAGTTCCTGAGACAGAAGTTAATAGTTGAGGATAATAATTTCCTGCTTTTCAAACAAGTAACATATATCAAGTATCCGTTCACACTTGGCCCATTCACAGTGAAGAATAAAAACGCTGCTATTTATATAGAAAAATTATTGAAAGATATGGGTTTTGAGACAGACATGGCTATTGAGTATGATCCGTTAAACATAATATCAAAACGGAGAACGGATCATCGCATCAAAGCGTTGAATCATCAAATGATTGAGGGAATGTTTGACAGAGTCAATTGGCTGGAGTATAAAGAAGAAATCATTCCAGATTCACATGATAAAGAAATGATATTGATAGAGATGCAACAGGGGAGGCAGAAAGCACGATGAATACTACAATGGTAGGGTTTAAAAGACCCATACAAGATGTAGTGAACATTGAAAGTGAAGGAGCACAAAAAGGGAAAAAATTGAAAATGGATGAGCAACAAGAGTTAATGGCAATTTCAAAAGAGGAAGGAAGAACCGAAGTCAAAATACCAAATGTTATGGTAAATGAGTACAGTTATTAAAGAATCCCTGGTGGAAGATGATGTAAATAGAACATACAGTCTGATGGATGGATTTAATGAACACGGTCAAAATAAACAGGAATCCTCTCGGCAAATCAGTCAGTTATTTCCAAAGGTTAGAAATATAACAAACACTGAAGTCAATTTGTTTACTAGCAGAAATGTCAAAGAAAATTCTTTAAAATTTTCAGTTGTTACTAAAGATAAGATCTCAGAGATGAAGGTGGATCTGACAAAAAGCAATGCCCCAGATAAAATTTTATTGCACAGACAAACATGAGGTTATATATTTAGATTATTTGGGAGCGATATTAAGGGAAGACAAATTGAAAAATTTAGTGGATAAATTGAATAACCAGTTGAGACAAGAGAAAACAAAAAATAAATCTCGACAACAACAAATAGATTTGATAAACAAAGAGGGAGATGCAGTAGCAAAATTACTCAAAGAAAAGAATGATACAATTCTAATGTTAAGGCGAAAGCTAAAAATCCCAGACACTTTGCTTATCCAAGGAACCAAACTAATAGTACTGGAAAAAGAAACAGAAGATCTGTCAAATGAAGTAAAGGATATTACTGCAAAAATTTTGAAGCTCACCGAGAAAAAAGTTCATTGGGAAAAAGAGAAAATTGGTTTGGAAGAGCAATTGGAGGAAATAAAGAAAAAGTTAGCAAAATTAGGTCAGCAATAGGTACATGCAAATACAGATGAAGATAAAACTGGATTAGATAGTCTCTTACAAGCCATGTCCTAGGTAAGTTTGAAAGATGTCGAAATTAAAGAATTAAAAATGGGAATACAAAAGCTCAAAGAAGAAAATGAGACTAAAGATAAGGAAATTAAAACTTTGCAAATAACGAATCAGGAATTAACTGATAATAATAAAGGTTTGTCAGGTCATGTGACAGGACAGGATGCAATGCAAGGTTGCAAACATATGGTATGGGATTAAATTATAAAGGAAGTTGAAAAATTAAGACCTTATCTTGATTATATGAGAATCAAAGAAAAAGTAGCGAAAGACGTCTTTGAGAGTTGTAGAGCAGTCAGAGAGAATTTAAACAAAAGACCAAAAGAAATAGCACAAAGGGCAATAACTTTCTTAAACAGTTTAACTGAAGTAGACTTGACAGCAATAAATATAATGAATAGAATTTCAGTCATTACATGGGTCAGAAGAATCGTGGAAAAATATTCACATGTTGAAAATATTGAAGCTAAAGCTGGAGATATACGAGAGGAAGTAATAAAGTTTAAGAAGCGATTTGAAAAATTAATAAAGAAAGGATTCCCTGCTTTTTGGGATGAAAAGAATGAATTGATTCCTCCCAATGAATATAAGAGGTTTTTGTTTGACATAAGAATGGATCACAAAAAGTTTCAGCAGTTGGATCATATTCTTACAGGAAAGATTTTAATGGAGAAAATTGCGGAAGACTTTGAAATTTTAAATATTTTGATCTCAACCTGTGAGAATCTTCCTCTTGTTTCTTATGCAGGTTACCTTGAAATGCGAGTCCTGGTGAAGGAAATGACCAGTTATGATTTACCCAGGGCTGACCAATGGAACTATGTGGACAAATATGGAAGGACAAGATATTATGTCCATTCATAGATACATTCAGAATTTTTGCCTAGTGGCAAAAATGATGCTTTTATTTTAAAAATTTGTAATATTGTTTGAAGACAGTTATCTATTATTTAAAGACAATTATCTTTCGAGTTAAGGCATTTTCAATTACTAGTTAAAAGAAACAGTTATGTCAGGCTTCTTCCGAATTCTGTATAAAAGACAATGAGAATCCTTTTTGAAGGGGTTGGAAACTCTTTGAAAGACGATATGTTTTGAAGTCAAAATTTTGATAAATAAAAGGCTGTACAGTGGAAATACCTATCTTTTGAGACCAGAGATTCATGTGTTGACCATTTTTACAGTCTGTTTTTTCCCTTATCTTTATATGTGCATGTCTATTTTCTTTGTTATATCTTCCATTATGTTCTTCTTCTATACTTAAATGAACATTTGAAATAAATCGAGATTCATACTAGTTATGCCTCGTTTTATCGCATTTAAGTATCCACTCTTTCTCAAAAGTTGACAATGGATTCATCCTAGTTAGATGCCTGTTGTTGATGGGTATTATTATTTCTTTCTATACCACCTACAAAATCAAATTGACTGTGATATGGTTGCTATCTTGCCTCTGTGGAAATATGTTTGGTATAAATCTCCTGCTGGCACGTTAAATATTTGAAAGTTGACTCCATGCCCAGTGTTTCTTGTTTCCTTTTCAACCAAGTAAATCCTTTTGAGAAATTTTGAGCGTATTCCTATATATTTTTGGCCTTTACATATATATTGTGAGAGAGCCCTCTCTGGTGAAAAAAATGGCTAAATTTTCTACCTAAAGTTTGGTTTGAAATAAGTTACCTTAGGTGTATTCTTTTACAACCGGGATAAAATCTAAGTGCTAACAACCTGTATAAGTTTCAGATCTTGAACCTTTGCCAAAATAGATTTATAGCGAAAGTGACACAATGATTGGTTTTTTCTATATCAAGCCCTAGCTTCCAATTTGTCGCAAGTGCAACAAGTCTTATAAATGCCATATCATGCCTTCTTTCAGGCTAGCTCTGATCCCATGTTATATTTTGAGCATAAATTTAAAATATCTAGGATCTTAACTGAAAGAACAACATGTATAGCATATCAAGCATAAGAGACAAGAGACAAGAGACACAACATTTCACCGGGGAAAACCAAGAAGGTGAAAAACCCCGCAACTTTCTCAGAGATAGAATAAGCATCAATACAAGGATCACCATGATCAAACCCAAGAGATAGATATATTCAGCAACAAGCTCCTCCTCCACTTATGCGCACCCTTCTCTTCTCTCACTAATTCGACGTGAGTGAATGAGACAATGTGTAAAATGAGAGAGTCACACTCTCTATTTATACACTAACCTAACTTGCCCTTTACTCAACTAGGTCAGCCCCAACTTAACCACTTAACATAATGCTTACTGGGACGACCCCTACTAGGGTGGTCTAATAACCCTTTGACCCACATGACTCATACAGAGCTGACCCCATCAAGGTGGTCTAATAACCCATCAAGTATAAGTTACGACACTTACAATATAACTTGCGACACATGCAAGTACAACTGACGACACTTCCAATCGGAGAAATAATACATCTCCGTTGGGGATACAATAAAGTACAATTACAATATACAAGTGAATATCTTCCGAAGTTACAAATACATCAAAATACGCCAATAGGAAATTCAGAGATAAGCTCAGAGAAAACAAGTGACTTCTTTGACTTAGCCGATTGAAAACTAGGTCAAATTCTTGCAAGATGACAATCCATTTATTAAATTTCTCACTGATGATGCGTCGGGTTAGAACATATTGAAATGGATTGACCTCTACGATCATTGTAGTACTCCGTAACAAAATGTAGTGGCGCAGCCTCTGAACGACATGGACGACAGCTAATGCCAACTTCTCAACATAAAAATACTTAATATCAGGAGCCATTAATCCGCGCGATAAATAGTAAATGACATGCTCTTGGAGCTTGTCATCCTCCTGAACAAGTACTATGGCAATTGTGTAAATATATGCTGCCAGATATAACAGTAAATCCTTGGTATAATCTGGCGGGATCAACAAGGGGGCTGATAGTAATTCCTTTTTCAAAGCCTCAAATGAAGTTTGATCTGTCTTGTCCCAAAGAAAATGGGTGTCTTGTTTGAGTAGTTTCATGAAACATTTTGTGATTTTGGCATAGTTAATGATAAAACGTTGTAGAGAATTGGACATATCCTGCATACTCTGAATTTTTCGTAGGGTTCGAGGAGGAGACAAATTTACAATAGCCTCAACTTTTAGTGGATCAACCATGATGCCACGACTGGATACAATGAAACCCAGTAAACGTCCGAACTTGACACTTAACACACACTTGTTGGGATTCAATCGAATCTTATAGTATCTGCATCATTCAAACACAAGTCTCAAATGGTCAGGATGATCCCGTCTCTTACGAGATCCCATTGGGAGATCATCTAGATACGGCTCAACTACATGTTTGATATCGTGGAAAGCGAAGTTCATCGCGCGCTGGAATGTAGCTCCAACATTCTTTAGGATGAACGTCATATTCCAATAAGTGAAGGTCCTCGAAGGACAAATAAAAGCTATCTTATGTTGGTCTTCATGTTTTATATGAATCTGGTTGTATCTTGAAAAACCATCCATGAAAGAAAAAATTTCATGGCCTGCACACGCATCGATAATCTAATCTATGAAGGGTGTGGGGTAGTTGTCCTTATGGCAAGCTTTGTTTAAGTCTTGAAAGTCAGTACAGACCTGAATGGTTCCTTGCTTCTTATCGACTGAAATTGGGTTTGAGACCCATTTCGTCATATCAATTAGATAGATGGAGCCAACTCTAAGAAGTTTCTCAACTTCCGCCTTGATGGCTGCTGCTTTCCTAGGATTTACCGGACGGAGCTTTTGTTTCACAGGTTTAGCATTTGGATAGGTTGTGATGACATGCTCCATTATGGCGAGGTCGATGCCTGGTATCTCCTCGTTAGACCAGGCAAACACGTCACACAAATCCTAAAACAGGTTGGTATACAAAGTGATCTCATCGGGAGAACAATTTGCTCCAATAAAAAGGTTTTCCACAACGCTAGGTTTGATGGAGATATCGATCGGAATGGTTCTCGATATATTTGCCATATTACCTTAAGCATAATTTTTTTGTATAGAAGGAATAACAGACAAATCGCCATCACCACCAAGTCTCACTGGAAACTCTCCTCTCTCTATCCTATCCAAATCTGGAAGAAAATAGGACCTGTGATGCATATGTTCCCATGGATGATCTAGGACTACCATGGCTTCCAAGATAGCCTCGTTAGAAGGAAAAACAATATCCAAACAATCGAAAGAGTAGGTAGAGTTAACTGACAATGCGGGTGCATAGTCCATATCTGACTCTTGGGAGATGGACGTAGTCGAGATATGTTCTGTTGCATCATTCTTTGATGTTTGATAAGCCACTTTTGCAACAGACAGGGTCACGGTTGGTTCTGACTGAGTAGGGAGAATCCATGGATCAGTTTTTTGACTAACCGTGAAAGTCTTTGAAGATGAGCAATCAGTGGTACTTGTAGAACCAATAAAGTTAATGGGATCAGATAGGTCGAATGTGCCCCTCAATGATGAATACATGCCTACTCCCAGACTCTCGCTGGGTAGGTGAGTCTGACCAATAAAGTTAACGAGATCATATAGGTCGAATGTGCCCCTTAATGATGAATACATGCCTATTCCCAGACTCTCGCTGGGTAGGTGAGTTTGATTAATCAGAGGGATCGTTGAATCAGACAAAGCATGGTTGTTTTTTCGAGTAAATGAAAGTTGATCAACCATAATGATCCTTCCTTCATGGGGGAACATTATTTCTCGAAAAACAGACAATAGGACAGCTTGCATCGCATACGTCCAGCTCCTTCCTAACAACAAGTTGTAGTCAAGAAGAGCGTACAATTCTTCAACCTCCACAAATACTACTTTACCGACAAGTTCGAGATCAAACGACGGTAAGACTCTGTGTGGGCGGAAAGATATTCCATCAAAAGCAGTAAGTAGTGTGTTAGAAGGAGCTAACTCAGGCGAGCTGAGGGATTTCCAACAATAAATCGACATCACACACATAGATGCACCCTCATCCACCATAGTTCGTCTGATGGTTTTAGGGCCATGGACTACTTCTATCTGGAGGGCTACGTGATACTATAACCGGGGTTTAATATTCGACATATCAAACTAAGCAAGGATACTGGATGACTCAACGCTCCAGATCGTTGCAAGAAGTGCATTATGTTGTAAAGGACAACTCTGCAAAACTTCCAGTGTGGACATTGCACAAGGTGTTTGGGCCAAATCGTCAACCACAAAATAGTTGGGAGCAACCCGCGCATTAGGGTTGTGCATAACCCTCTTGAAGACACCCTTAGGGATCTTCAGCAACAAATCTATTGGTCTCTCAATATGGAGAGAAGTGGATGATTCAGGAAGTTCCTTTTCTTTATGCTGCGAGTCCGAGTTATAGTTCTCTGCTCGGGATTGCAGAAGCATACCTGAGTTAACCATGTTTAAAAATGACTGATCAGCTGACGAGACATGAGGGTTGCCCCTGGCACTAGAGTTTCCATAAGCTGAGCCTTGTCCATGAGGGAATGGGTCCTTCAGGACAACTGGTTTCTTCTCATAGAGGGGCTTCTGGGCTTCTTCCATCAAAGGGCACTGGTGGATAAGGTGGTCATCCTTACATAACTTGCAAGGAAACTTGACTTTCTTTTTATCCTTCTTGCCCTCCTCGGCATTTTCAATGTTTCGGGGTTTTTGATGGTTCCCCTCCCCTTTGTTACCCTTCTTCTTATTATTGTTGGGCTGTCGAGGGCCCTTTTGATTAGTCTTCACTTGTTGTATAGATTTCGTTGTTGAAGGGGAGGTCACAACCATAGTTGCTTCTATAGCAGACTGCTTTACAGATAAAGCATGAACTTGCTTGGTCAAAGCTTCGAACGCTGTCGTGTCTATTGAACTAACGATGCCATTGGCATGCTGTCCAGCCTTAGGTATACCCAAATCTATTTAGATCTCAGCGCGTCAGGTATAATCTCGTACTGGATCATTTGTCAATTTTGAAATATATGGCAAGTTCATAGTTGCCAGAAAGGGAAAACGAGGTTTTGTCGATGGCATTTGATAAGCAGGAGTTCGGTAGGGGGAACCACCCGAAAGCTGGTTGATATACTGTTGGTTGGGGTTGCCCCCAACCACCGATTGTGAAGTAAAAGCATTATTGAAGTTGCTCCAACCATAAGACAAATGATTGCTTCTTTGGGTGTTCGTTCATTGCGGTTGGGTGTTAGCGCCTCTGTAATGTGGATTGAACAAGTTACCACCCCCTCCACCAAACAGTGAAAAGAGTATACTCCCTACAAGTACATGAGATGTTTTTACATTCGATGAATGCACATTAGAACCTGTAAAGGGGTTAAACCCATGTATAGATGTAACAGACGTAATAGGCATCGAGCCCACAAAGGTTGTGGATAAATGGCCAAATTGAGCCTATAAAAAGTGTAGAAGGAGCTATGTGTCCTCTATACCAAGGAAAACCATGACTGAAAGGAGCAAACTGCAGATTACCCTAAGAATGTATTATAAAAAGAGACGATGTAAACGGTATTGAAGGTATCCCTGTGAAAGGGATATTAGACGATCCAATAGTGGAACCAAAAAGAATAGTTGATGTTGAGGCTGAAGAGCTTGACATACTTAAGGAACTAGTATATACTGATTGAATGTAGGGCTTGAAGCAGAGGCATCCTGCAAAGAGCTAGGTATCGATGTGTTTGTAAGAGAAGGAGAGAAAACTCTGGAAACAACGGCTGCAGTAGGAGTATGGGAAAATCCTGACTCGTCCATTGAAATAGCCATGAAAAAACCATCTGTAAACCGATATGAACTAAACTCCGGTTGACCTAGAGAATCTACACTTACAAGTAATGGATCGTTAGGTTCTATCAAAGGAGGGTTGTAAGGTGTGTTAAAGTCTTGAGTGGTTATGTCTTCAACCTCAATAGTATTATGAACCTATTGATCATGAGTTATGATGTGTGGTTCTTCGAATGGCTTGGACTGTATATTGTCTCGAAAGTTCTGAAGAAAGGGTCCTATGAGCTAACTGATTATGAAGGATGTAAGTTGCTCGAACCCGAAAATGGGCTCTACCTAAAAAAGTATAATGGCTAGGCCTCTATGTTTTCTCTTATATCACAGTTGTACATGTTTTGTATAGTTAGTCTTCTCTTGTATTTTTCAGTTATGTCTTATGTGTCTTATGGCATGCATTTTCAGATGACAACTGAATGCTTCATAGGATTTGCAGATGGCGCTAGTCACCACACCCGTTAGTTGGCTTCAACAACTTGGGTTATCTACTCACCATCTGGTCAACTCGTGTCTTTGGGAGGTGCTTGTCTGGGCCCTACGACGAACAACGTAGCTGAATACAGTAAAGTCATAGAGCTACTCTAAGATGCTATTCATCACGACATTTCACACTTGGAGGTACGACTCGACTCACAGTTAGTTGTATTTCAGTCTATGGGTCACAATAGAGTTCAGGATCCTGTTTTACTCCGCCATTTTATGAGGGTCAAGTTACTTGAAAGATATTTCGATTTTATCACATATCAACACATTTCAAGACATTTAAATTCTTTAGCAGACTCTTATGCAAATTATATTCTAGATTGGCATCTTTATCACACACAATCACATTAAACATTCACATAAAACAAAAACACACATGTATATAAGATTGGTATTGTATATATCCGTATAAAAAAATATGAGTTTTGGGTCAATATGTTAAAATATTAACCAGGAAAATGTTTGAAATGCATGCTAGGGTTTGCATGCACCTACTTTTAGGTTTTTGGTGAACCTAATTTTACAGTGAGATGATATAAGGAGACAAAAGGTGTCTGTCTCACTCACGGAGATAATTGATCTGAGATAGATCAATTGAGAAGAGGATGACATTCCTAGAGAAGGAGGGCGCATTCCTTAAGGAGGATAAATCTCATACCGCATCTGGTTGAGCGATTGAGTGTCTGTAACTTGCAGAGTATCTTCATCTCAGTAATTGAGGAAGATCAGTGATGATCAGAGCTCATATCTGTTGAGATCTAATTTAGTATGAGTCATTCTTCATTGGAGGGAGGGCGCACTCGTGCTTGTAGAGAATGACATTTTCAGCAGTAGGCTTCCTCAGTTGCAGAGCGGAGGATAGAAAGTGACAGATCAGATAGAGGCGCTTGCAAGGATACTCAGATCCAGTTTTCAAGTTAGGGCTCATTCTTGCAGTGCATGCATCAACTGGATGCATGCAAATCTATAATTTTCCTGATTTACTTCTGAGGTAACCCTGCATTGTACTTGTCTCATTTCTTATATGCTATGGGGTCGAGAGAGAAGATATCCCCACAGATTACTAGTTTTCCCTGATTGGAGTTTCCAGGGTATATGCAGTGTTATGTGTGTGATTGCATGTGTGTTGAAGTTTCAAAGAGATCTAGTTGTTAAGTTTATGTTTGTACAAGTATTTACTTACATTGAGACTCAAACCGGTTGATATCTCAGGGCTATCCAGAGGGAGTAGTGATCTTTGGATTACTTAAAATTTACATGGTATCAGAGCCTTGGTAAGGGTTAGGGAGAGAAATCACACTCAGATCTACAGCTGCAGCATCAGATCTACGATCATGGGGGAGGATTAAATTGTTTGCACTTCTTTCCTTGCTATGGATATTGATGAGTGTGCTACCAACGGGATTGATAGGGAGATGGTTCTTAACTCTTGTAAGTCATTGATGGCTTCCACTTCTAGTATATGGTACATAGACAATGGAGCTTCTAGTCATATAACGGGTGTTCGAGGATACTTTTATGACCTAGCAGAGGATGGGGTAGATCTTGAGATTGTCCTGGGAGACAACTCTACGGTCAAGGCTATAGGACGAGGAACTGTGTCCTTCCAGAAAGACTCTAGAGAACAGGAATTGGCACAGTATCTCAGATTGGAGATCAACTAAGATCAGGGTCCCATAATGTATGAAGGGAAGAACATCAAATGGAAGATGAATTTGAGAGCTCAATTGAAGAGTACCAAGATGAGCCAAGGAGAATCTATCCAGGATTACTTCACAAGGGTCTCCTAGTTCAAGGAGAAACTAGAAGCCATTGTAGACCCCCTTGATGAAGATGAACTAGTTATGACTACTCTCAATTGTCTCACTAGACCTTGGGATTCATTCATCCAGACTATGTGTGCCAGAAAAGAAAGCTCTACTTAAAGAAGATTGCATCCAAGAAGAGGCTAGAGTATCCAATAGAGAAGCTCTACTTAAAGAAGATGATCAAGCCCTAGCCACCCATACCAAGAGAAGAAGAAGCCAATCTAACTTCAATAAGGAAAGCCATAAGGAGTCTCATCCTCCCAAAAAGTTCCAAAAGAGAAGAGGAAACAATTCAAGAAGAGACTACTCCTCTTTCCAGTGTTTCATTTGTAACAAGATAGGACACATTGCCAGATATTGTCCATTGAATAAAGAAGAATAAAAGAAGAGGAACAACAATAAAAGACATCATGCACACCTAGCCAAAGACGATGAAGAATTATCGGAAGATGAATAACCTCCCAGGAAGCAAGAAAAGGAAGAAGTTGAAGAATATGTCTTGTAAGCACATGATAGGTCAGAACAAGATTGTCCAACTTAAAAAGGACTTCCCTCATAAAGGATCACAAGAGAATCAAAATACAAGCCTGATGATGGAGTAGAGTTTACCGTCGGACATTCCTGTAATACCTACAAGGAGACTAGGATCAAAGGAGATCCTACCAAACAAACAAAGATAAGTATTTGAATTGTAATTTCTATCACATTGTTTAAATGATAGTATCCAGTTGTATACACATTTATTTAGGATGTGTGTTGTTAAGTTTAAACCAAATAGACAAACAAGATCTCTGAAAGAAACACAATCACAAGATAGACACATAATATACCCTGGGAAACCCTCATGGGGTAGAAAACCCAGCAAAGCTTTCCTCAATAATATGATCAACCAAAATACAAGATGTGCTCCTTCTCCTTGACTCCTTAGCAGATCTCCTCAACTAGTGCGCACTCTTCCACAAGTGAGTGAATGATCTAATGAGGAGTTCACCTCCTCTATTTATACTTGACTCCCAACTGACTAAAAGACTAATGGGGCCGACCTCACCTGGAGAAGTCTAATAACCCCTAAAATATAACTGCAGGGCCGACCCACACATGGTGGGTCTAATAACCCTAGTTAATACAAACCCCTGGAGGAATAAACATCTCCAGATACATGATAGGGTTACCTCGGAGGAATGAAACATCTCCGGAATAATAAAGTACAAATGTAATATTCTTTGAAGTTACAATATTCAACACTCCCCCTTAACAAGAAGGATATTATAACAACATCTGCAAGAGCAAGGAGTCATCATATATGATACATCTATAAATCATCGGAAGCTTTCTTCAATTCATCTTCATCAGTAACTTAACCAGTTACTGGAACATCAATGTCAACAGTGTCGATATCAATCTGATCATCGGCATCGTCATCAGCATCGTCATCATATGATCATCAGCATCGTCATCATACGATCGTCAGCATCGTCATCAGCATCATCGTCAGCATCGTCATCAGCATCATCATCACACGATCATCAGCATCGTCATCACACGATCATCAGCATCGTCATCACACGATCATCAGCATCGTCATCATACGATCGTCAGCATCGTCATCAGCATCATCATCACACGATCATCAGCATCGTCATCACATGATCATCAGCATCATCATCACACGATCATCAGCATCGTCATCATACGATCGTCAGCATCGTCATCAGCATCATCATCACACGATCATCAGCATCGTCATCACACGATCATCAGCATCGTCATCACACGATCATCAGCATCGTCATCATACGATCATCAGCATCGTCATCACACGATCATATTCCTAGGATGATCAATCCTGCTCCTTTTAGGACATAGGTCCATGGATGATACAATCCAATCTTCAGTTCTCGGAGACTTCAGTCTACGGATCAATTCTGGGACCTCAGTCCGGGGACGATGCAATCCCCTGCCTGTTCATTCAGGACTTCATTTTTCGAAGACCCAGTCTACGGTTCTATTCTGGGACCTCAGTCCGGGGACGATACAATCCCCTACCTGTTCATTCAGGACTTCATTATCGGAGACCCAGTCTACGGTTCTATTCTGGGACCTCAGTCCGGGGACGATACAATCCCCTGCCTGTTCATTCAGGACTTCATTATCGGAGACCCAGTCTACGGTTCTATTCTGGGACCTCAGTCCGGGGACGATACAATCCCCTGCCTGTTCATTCAGGACTTCATTATCGGAGACCCAGTCTACGGTTCTATTCTGGGACCTCAGTCCGGGGACGATACAATCCCCTGCCTGTTCATTCAGGACTTCATTTATCGGAGACCTCACGTCTACGGCTCTCTTTAGGACTGAAAGTACAGGGATGATCCAATCCCCTCAACTGTCCACTAAGGACTTCATTCTCGGACACCTCACGTCTACGGCTCTCTTTAGGACTGAAAGTCCAGGGATGATCCAATCCCCTCAACTGTCCACTAAGGACTTCATTCTCGGAGACCTCACGTCTACGGCTCTCTTTAGGACTGAAAGTCCAGGGATGATCCAATCCCCTCAACTGTCCACTAAGGACTTCATTCTCGGAGACCTCACGTCTACGGCTCTCTTTAGGACTGAAAGTCCAGGGATGATCCAATCCCCTCAACTGTCCACTAAGGACTTCATTCTCGGAGACCTTACGTCTACGGCTCTCTTTAGGACTGAAAGTCCAGGGATGATCCAATCCCCTCAACTGTCCACTAAGGACTTCATTCTCGGAGACCTTACGTCTACGGCTCTCTTTAGGACTGAAAGTCTAGGGATGATCCAATCCCCTCAACTGTCCACTAAGGACTTCATTCTCGGAGACCTTACGTCTACGGCTCTCTTTAGGACTGAAAGTCCAGGGATGATCCAATCCCCTCAACTGTCCATTAAGGACTTCATTCTCGGAGACCTTACGTCTACGGCTCTCTTTAGGACTGAAAGTCCAGGGAGGATCCAATCCCCTCAACTGTATTCTCATCAATACAAGTACAAGTATTCTCATCCATACAAGTACATAATCAATATCTAGCATCAACAGCATGTATACATCATACATCAAAAGCATGTATTCTTACTAATACATCTATCATAAAATCATGTATACATCTAACATCAAAAGCATGTATACATCTAGCATGTATTCTCACTAATACATCTATCATCAAATCATGTATACATCTAACATCAAAAGCATGTATACATCTAGCATGTATTCTCACTAATACATCTATCATCAAAATCATGTATACATCTAACATCAAAAGCATGTATACATCTAGCATGTATTCTCACTAATACATCTATCATCAAATCATGTATACATCTAACATCAAAAGCATGTATACATCTAGCATGTATTCTCACTAATACATCTATCATCAAATCATGTATAAGTAAAACTGAATAAAAATAAGATAGTCCTAAATCTAACTATTTCTAAGTGACTAGGTGAAGTCTCATTATTGATGAGACTTGCTTGCCATCAGGAATCATGCTACTCCCCCTTTCTAGGAGAGTCCTTTTGAACTACACCAAGCTTGTCTCGAAAGTATTCAAATTTCACACGAGACAGTGGTTTGGTCAGGATATCAGCAATTTGATCTTCAGTGGTCACGTACTCAAGCTTGATAGCTCCTTTCTGCACCATATCTCGAATATAGAAGTATCGGATCTCTATGTGTTTTGACTTATCATGGAACACAGGATTTTCTGTCATCTTGATGCAGCTTTGATTATCACACATAATCATAGTGGGATCCATTTCTAAGTCAAACACTCCAGATAACAGTTTCCGAAGCCATACCGCTTCACAGCTGGCAGAGCAAGCAGCTATGTATTCTGCCTCAGCAGAGCTGAGGGCCACACTGGATTGTTTCTTGCTGAACCAAGAGATCATGGAAGATCCAAGGCTATAACATCCACCTGAAGTACTTTTTCTGTCTGAGACACTGCCTGCCCAATCAGAGTCTGAGTAACCATGCAACTTGAGTTCATGACTTCCATCATAGAGTAGACCAAAATCTAATGTACCTTTTAAGTACCTCATTACATGCTTTGCAGCTATTAGATGAACCTTTCGGGGTTCTACTAGATACTGACTTAGGGTATTTATAGCAAAGCATATATCTGGCCTAGTATTTGTTAAGTACATTAGTGACCCAATGATCTGTCTATATAAAGTTAGGTCCACTAATTCTGATGAGTCATTAACCAAAATTTTTAAGTTGGAGTCCATGGGAGTGGCCATGGGTTTACACTCCAACATATCAAATCTTTTCAGAATTTCCACAGTATACTTACCTTGATTTAGAAAGATTCCTCTTGGTTCTTGCCACACTTCTAAGCCTAAGAAGTAGTGCATCAATCCGAGATCTTTCATCTCGAATTCTGAAGAAAGCTTCTTCTTGCTTTCAATGATTTGTTTCTCATTTCCAGTTAGAAATAGATCATCTACATATAATAAAAGTATAACTGGTTCATCATCCATCACCTTGAGATAAAGATTTGGGTCAGCTTTACTTTTGGTAAAGCCCATGCTAGTTAAGAAATTGTCAATCCTTCCGTACCAAGCTCTGGGAGCTTGTTTCAACCCATATAATGCCTTTTTCAGTTTGCATACATGAGTCCTTCCGTCATTTACCTCAAACCCTTGTGGTTGCTCTATGTATACTTCTTCTTCAATTACACCATTCAGAAAAGCTGTCTTAACATCCATTTGATGTAGTTTCCACTTCATCATGGATGCAAGGGCCATGATAGTTCTAATTGAAGTATACCTAGCAACTGGTGCAAATGTTTCTTCATAGTCAATTCCCTCCTTCTGAGAGAAACCTCTGGCTACAAATCTTGCTTTGTATTTTTCAATACTTCCATCCGCAGCATGTTTTATTTTAAAGATCCATTTGGAAGAAACCACACTTTTGTCTTTTGGTTTGGGAACTATATCCCAAACATCATTTTTCATTATTGACTGATATTCTTCAGTCATTGCTTCTACCCATTCTTTCTTTTGAGCTGCCTCTTCATAGATGGTAGGTAGTTGATCCACAAGATCACACATCAGGGCCATATAGTTGGATACTACCTTTGGTTTCTTTCTTTCTCTAGTGGAGCCTTCAGGAGCACCATATCTTTTTGCTCCTTGAATAATATCTCTAGCCCATGCTGGTCTTCTTTTCCTAGACAATTCTGCAACAGGAGGTTCTTGTGGTTCTAGCATGTCATGATCCTCTGGTATGTCCTCTTCAGGAATGTGAGCATTCTCTGAGATTATGGGAGATGTATCTTCTTCATAAACTTCTTCAAGTTGACACTTTCTAGATTTCTTGAGGGCTGCTTCCTCATCAAAGGTAACATCTCTACTTATTTCTATATGATGGAAACCTGGTATGTAGATTCTGAAGGCTTTGGAAGTTTCACAATAACCAACAAACATACCCTTCTTACCTGAGGGATCCAATTTGGATCTCTTTTCTTTTGGAATGTGGATGTACACAGGACACCCAAATATTTTGAGATGACTTACCTCAGGCTTCTTTCCTGTAAAGACTTCTTCTGGATTTTTGAAGTCAAGAGCACTATGAGATAGTCTATTTTGAACATATACTGCTGTCTTGGCTGCTTCAGCCCATAGATACATGGGAAGGTCTTGATCATGTATCATAGTCTTTACAGCTTCCATGATGGTTCTATTTTTCCTCTCAGCTACCCCATTTTGTTGGGGATTGTAAGGAGTGGTTAGTTCCCTTTTGATTCCAGCTTCTTTACAGAACTCTTCAAATTCCTTTGAAGTATATTCTCCACCATTATCTGTTCTGAGAATCTTGATTTTCTTGTCTGAGAGGTTTTCTATTAGAGCCTTGAACTCTTTGAATTTTCCAAAGACTTCGTTCTTACCCTTTAGGAAGTATATCCAAGTTTTTCTTGAATAGTCATCAATGAAAGAGAGATAGTATTCAAACCCACTTAGAGATGTGGTAGGCATAGGTCCACATACATCTGAGTGTATTAGCTCTAGAGAACCCTTAGTCTTTGTTTCACTTTTCGGAAAGGGATTCTTGATATTCTTCCCTTTCTTGCATCCTTTACATGAGCCATCATGATCAACCTTCAAGTTTGGCAAACCTATAACCATCTTACTCACATATGGTAAAGCTTTATAGTTAATGTGAGCTAGTCTTCTATGCCATAGCTCACTGGGACTAGAAACTTCATGAGCAAGGGCAGATTCTGGATGACCCTTGAGTTTATAAATTCCTCCTTCTTCTTCACCAATGACAATTGCATCTTTGATTGATTTTCCTTTGGTCCACATGAGTACTTGACCATCTATGAAGGCTACTCTAAAGCCTTTCTTGTCTAGTGCTGAGATAGAAAGTAGATTCTTCTTTAAACCTGGGACATATAAAATTTCTTTCATCTTCAAAGGTGTCCCTGAATCAAGCTTGTAGCTTGCTTCACCAATTCCCTTGATGGGATATTGATAATCATCTCCTAGAGATACCTTCTGGGGTGAAGACTTCTCTTCAATCTTGGAGAGAGTTTCCTTATGACCTGTCATGTGCTTTGAAGCACCACTGTCAATGAGCCAAGTGCCTTCACCAGGGGACACAGATCCAGAGAGAGCAGAAAATAGTACATATTCTTCTGGTTCTTCTTTCTTTACTTTAGATCTTTTCTTTTGAGGCCTTTCCTCCACTTCTTCTTCTTCTTCTTCTTCTTCTTCACTGTCATCTTCTGCCATGTGAGCATGATGTCTTTTGTGAACAAACCTTTTCTTCTTCTTCTCTGGTAGGGTACAGTCTCTGGCATAGTGTCCTAGCTTGAGACAATTGAAGCATTGGACTGTGGAGATGTCTCCCCCTTTCTTTTTGAATCTATGAGAGGGTTGAGGCCTTTTGTGGTTTACTTTCTTGAAGTAGCATCTCTTTCCTCTTTTGGTGTGGGTGGCCAAGGCTTGGTCATCCTCTTTGAGAAGTGCTTCTCTGTTGGCAACCCTAGCCTCCTCTTGAACACAATCTTCCCATACTACATCAAACTTCATACTTTCTTTTCTGGCACACATAGTTTGAATGAATGACTCCCAAGGTCTAGTGAGACCATTTAGAGCTGTCATCACAAGTTCATCTTCATCAAGAGTATCACCAATGGCATCTAGTTGTTCTTTGATTAGAGAGACTCTTGAGAAGTAGTCTTGAATGGATTCTCCCTTGTGCATCTTGGTACTTTTCAACTGAGTCCTTAGATTCATCTTTCTGTTGATGTTCTTTCCTTCATACATTCTTCCTAGGGCATCATACATTTCCTTTGGAGTCTTCTTGGAAGACACTTGGAGAATCAAGTGGTCTTTAATGGAATCAGCTATGATTCTCTTTGCCCTAATCAGGTCCTTCCTGTGTTTTTCTTTGGCTTCATCTTCTTCTGGTTCTGCAACTTCCTCCTTGATATAATGAGCAAGATCATTCTCCTCAAGAATGAGACCAATTCTGTATTTCCATGCCCGGAAATTTTCTATGCCTTCTAGCTTGTCTTCAAGCTTAGTATTTGGAGCCATCTTCTCTTGGGGGAGTCCAAGAGACAGAGTAGACTTACCTGGGAAGTTACTTTTCACTTTTCCGGAATCTGGAACAGAATTTTATCGCACTTTTGGTAGAATTAGGGTTTGACTTTCCCGGAGTTCTATCCAACCAAAAAGTTCGATCTATAGCTCAAAAGAATGCTCTTGAGAAGAGCTATCCAGCCATGTAATCAGAAATCAAAAATTACAACTTTTTCCTGAAACCAAAATCTGACGTATCGCACTTTTGGTAGAATTAGGGTTTGACTTTCCCGAAGTTCTACCCAACCAAAAAGTTCGATCTATGGCTCAAAAGAAAGGTATTGATGAGAGCTATCCAGCCATGCAACCAAAAATCAATAGTACCAACTTTGGGCTGAAAACCCTAACTTCACCAAAGAGAGAGAAAGAGGTATTCTTACCTTGTGAAAGATGTCCTATTCAGTCTAGCTCTGATACCATGTTAAGTTTAAACCAAATAGACAAACAAGATCTCTGAAAGAAACACAATCACAAGATAGACACATAATATACCCTGGGAAACCCTCATGGGGTAGAAAACCCAGCAAAGCTTTCCTCAATAAGATGATCAACCAAAATACAAGATGTGCTCTTTCTCCTTGACTCCTTAGCAGATCTCCTCAACTAGTGCGCACTCTTCCACAAGTGAGTGAATGATCTAATGAGGAGTTCACCTCCTCTATTTATACTTGACTCCCAACTGACTAAAAGACTAATGGGGCCGACCTCACCTGGAGAAGTCTAATAACCCCTAAAATATAACTGCAGGGCCGACCCACACATGGTGGGTCTAATAACCCTAGTTAATACAAACCCCTGGAGGAATAAACATCTCCAGATACATGATAGGGTTACCTCGGAGGAATGAAACATCTCTGGAATAATAAAGTACAAATATAATATTCTTTGAAGTTACAATATTCAACATGTGTTAGGATGTTTGCAGTGTCATGCATGTGATGGGTAAGTAGCCTATGGTGTTATACAACATTCCATTGCTACTTATCTAGAGTGGACCTATTTGTTGACATATTGGGAATAGTGCACACCCTTAATAATGTCCTGGTAGAGATGGAAGGCAACTAGAAAGCTACCATATAAATATGGAATATGGATGAATGTTGTAGCATTGGATAAGATAGTGTGACTTATGTTTTTATGCATATATTTGGAAACTATGAGAATTTTCTAAACATGCTGTTAGCACTTAGATTTTATTCCGGTTGTAAAAGAATAACACCTAAGGTAACCTATTTCAAACCAAGCTTTAGGTAGAAAACTCAGCGATTTTTCCACCAAAGAGGGCTCTCTCACAATACATATACAAGGACTGAAAAAATATAAAAGTTCTCTCAAAATTTCTCAAAAGGATTTTCTGGTTGAAAAGGAAAACAAGAAACGTTGGGCATGGAGTCAAGTTTTCAAATATATAATATGCCAGTAAGAGATTTATACCAAACAGATTTCCACAGAGGCAAGATAGCAATCATATTACAGTCAATTTGATTTTTTCAGGTGGTATAGAAAGAAATAATGACATTCCATCAACAACAGGCATCTAACTAGGATGAATCCATTGTCAACTTTGGAGAAAATAGTGAATATTTAAATGCGATAAAACGAGGCATAACCAGTATGAATCTCTAATTATTTCAGATGTTCATTTAAATATAGAAGAAAGACATAATGGAAGATATAACAAAGGTACTGAATATGCACATATAAAGATAAAGGAAAAACAGACTGTAAAGCTGATCAACACATGAATCTCTGGTCTCAAAAAATGGGTATTTTCACTGTACTGTCTTTATTTATCAAAAAATAGACCTCAAAACATACACAGTCTCTCAAAAAATTTCCAACCCCTTCAACAATGACTCTCATTGTTTTTATACAAAATTTGGAAGAAGCTTGACATAACTGCTTCTTCTAATTAATAACTAAAAATACTTTAACTTAAAAGATAACTGTCTTTGAGCAATAGATAATTGTCTTCAAATAATATTACAAATTTAAAATAAAAGTATATTTTTGCCACCCTGCAAAAATTTTGAATATCATCTTTTCGCCACATGGCAAGAGTTTTGAAAGCATCTACAGAATATCTTGTCCTTCCATATTTTTCCACATAATTCCACTGGTTGACCGTGGGTAAGTCATAGTTAGTCATTTCCTTTACCAAGACTTGCATTTCAACATGACCTGCATAAGAAACCGGAAGAAGATTTCCACAGGTTGAGATTAGCATATTTAAAATTTCAAAATCCTCTGATATTTTCTCCATTAAAATTTTTCCTGTAAGCATATGATCCAATTGCTAGAACTTTCTGTGATCCATCCTTATGTCAAACAACAATCTCTTATATTCATTAGGAGGAATTAATTCATTCTTTTCATTCCAAAAAGCAGGGAATCCTTTGTTTACTAATTTTTCAAATTGCTTTTTGAACTTTACTACTTCTTCCCGTATTTCTCCAGCTTTGGCTTCAATATTCTCAACATGCGAGTATTTCCCCAAGATCCTTCTGGCCCATGTGATGACTGAAATTCTGTTTGTTATATTCATGGCTGTCAGGTCTGCTTCAGTTAGACTGTTTAAAAATGTTATTGCTTTCTGGGCTACTTCTTTTGGCTTTTTATTTAAATTCTCCCTATCTGCTCTGCAACTTTCGAAGGCATCTTTGACCACCTTTTTTTTTTTACTCTTATGTAATCCAGATATGGTCTTAGTTTTTCAACTTCTTTTATAATTTGGTCCCATACCATGTGTTTGCAACCTTGCATAGCAGCTTGCCCTGTCACATGGGCTGCTAATCCTTTATTATTATCACTTAATTCTTGATTCTTTGTCTGCAAAGTTTTTATTTCCTTATTTTTGATTTCATTTTCTTCTCTCAGCTTCTGTATTTCTACCTTCAATTCTTTGATTTCACTTTCTTTTAAACTTACTTGGGACATGGCTTGTAAAATACCATCTACCCCAGTTTTGTCTTCCTCTGTGTCTGTTTGTACCTGCTGCTGACCACTTCCTGCTAATATCTTCCTTGCTTCCTCCAACTGCTCTTCTAAAACGATTTTATCCTTTTCCCAATGTTCTTTTTCATCAGAGAGCTTTAACATTTTTGCAGTAACATCATTTACTTCATTGGACAATTCTTCTTTTTCCTTTTCCAGTATCGTTAGTTCTGCTCCCTGGATAAGCACAGTGTCTGGAATCTTAAGCTTTCGTCTCAACATCAGGATCGTATCATCTTTTTCTTTGAGCAATTTTGTTGCAGCATCTCCTTCTTTATTTATCAAGTCCGCTTGCAATTTTTTAATTTGTTGCTGTCGAGACTTATTTTCTGCCTTCTCCTGTCTCAACTGGTTATTCAATTTATCCAGTGAATTTTTTAATTTGTCTGCCCTCAATATTGCCTCCAAATAATCCAAATATATAACTTGTCCCGTTTGTCTATGCAGTAAGATTTTATCTGGGGCATTTATTTTAGACAAATCTATGTTCATTTCTGAAATCTTATTTTTTGTGACAACTGAAAATTTCAAGGAATTCTCTCTGATATTTCTGCTAGTAAACAAACTTACCTTAGTATTGGATATATTTCTAACTTTTGGAAACAACTGACTGGTTTGTTTAGAGGATTCCTGTTTATTCCGACTATGTTCATCAAATACATCCATTATATTCCGAGGTCTATTTACATCACCCTTTACTGGGGTTTCTTCAATGCTGTACTCTTTAACTCTAACCTCTGGTATCTTTTCTTCAGTTCTTTTTGCTTCTTCTGAAATTGTTGTTAACTCTTGTGGTTCATTCATTTTCAACTTTTTTCCTCTTTCTGTTTCTTCATCATCAATGTTTATTAAGTCCTGTATGGGTCTCTTAAATCCCACCAATGCAGTACTCATTGTATCTTCTGTTTCTGTTGTTGTATCTGCCAATGCCATGTCTTTGTCGTGTGCCTCCGAAATGATTTATTCTTTAAACTCCAGCCAATTGGCTCTATCAGACATTCCTTCAATTGTCTGATGGCTGAGTGCTTTGATGCGATGATCTGTTCTTCGTTTTGATATTATATTCAGCGGATCATACTCAATAGCCACATCTGTCTCAAAACTCATATCTTTCAATAACTTCTCTATATACACAGCAGCATTTTTATTCTTTATTGTGAAAGGACCAAGTGTGAATGGATATTTAATGTCTGTTGCTTGTTTGTAAACCAAAAAATTATTATCTTCAACAATCAACTTTTGTCTCAGGAATTCCAAAGCAAAAACCCTTAAGGTAAGAAAAGCTGGTAAGACATAAGGTTTATGTTTGAATCTATATAATCTGATTACTGTACTATCCTTCGGCAAGAACCAATCTCCTGTCGCATACTCTGCACTCAATTGCATGCATGCCTGCATCTCTGGTAAGACTCTAGGCAAATTTTTACCAAATATCATGCTGTAAATCTCCGAGAGCATGAAATTGATGTAATTGAACATGTTATTTTCTAATAAAGTCGTGAAAATGATTTCTGGGAACTACAACTCTTCTTGACTGGCTATCATAATCATTTTCATCAAAAAAGACTGAAACCTGAAATGCCTCATAGTGGAAAAATTGACCATCTGGTCATGAATCTTCTCTGTCAAAAAATCTTCAAAATTAAGTCGAGGGATTTGATTTTCATCGATCCCTGACTGAACCGTACTCATTTTGTACAACAGACTCAATTGAAACTCGGTTACATACAAATCTGTATCAAACCCTAAAACTAAAGCCAACAATATCAAAACTAATTGGGTATTTTCATCAAACAAATTGATATCTATAGGGTATGGGACCTCCGAAATCTGGTTTCTGGCTTGAGACACGATGACAAAAACATTTCCCTATCATTTTGAGAAGTATGATGATAATTTTCAATAATGGAGGTTTCGGAAAAACTCTCAGACTCGAGGGTTTGGGAAAAGTCTATTCCTAGGGCTTTAATTAACTCAGCTGGCTTTATTTCACACACGGCTCTGGTTTTTTTACTGTTTAGAACAATTCTTTCTTCTCGGGAGTAATTTTCGGCACACCATGATACAAATTCTGGGAAAGAAGGGATTTGGTCTGGGCAAAAGGCTATCAAAGACGACTGGTGGACTCTATGTAGGTCTGTCCCTTCCTTTAATAATTCAGACAACTTAATTTTAATATCAGAGACTGGTAACCTAATTAGGGTATCATAAACGTCTTCATCTCTATCCTCTAGGGATTCTTTTTCTTTAAAAACATCTAAATCATGTACAGTTTCCATTTAAATGTTTCTTTAAACAAAATTCTGTTTAAAAAGTGGGCCAGGTCACCAGACCCTACCTGTAAGTGCACGCCTTTCGCCTTATGTCGCAATCGCTGCACTCCACCAGTATTCATAGCTCTCCACGATAGCGACACATACGCAGAATGCCGTTATGTGAAGCCCCTTTTGTTTTATATAAGACTTTTTTGATTAATTCCTTGGCAACTTTTCTGAACGCGGAACATGTCCTACCGTTGATCTCGACCTTTTGATCTGGGCCGTCAGATCTCGTCTCCTTTTATCCCCTATGGTGGTATCCGCGACCTTTACAGCGGTCTTTTTCTCCGGTTTGTTCCTTGTGCGGATCAATCATCTGACGACACCTGTTTGGGTGGTTTTGCTTTTCATGATCTCTCTTCCTCTTATCAAGTGTGCACCTTCCCAGATGCAGACGAAATAATGGTCATTGATTTGATTTAAGATTTATATAGGCCCTCCGATTGCTATCAACGTATGGCTTACCTCTTTATGCTTTCTCCTTCTGCCACGTATCAGGTCCCACCATGCCACGTGCTCTGGTCCCGCCATGCTTTCATACTTGGTGGTTCCGCACGGCGCTGTGGTGGTTTATGATACCACCATATCACCTATGCGGACAAATGAGATTAGGACACGTGCCTGGCGGTATTGAGTCTACAACCGCCCACAACTCCTAGCGATCGATCACTTTGGCAATGCGGGAAATGATATTAGCCATAGATCTTGATCTTGATCTTGATCTTTGGCAATCGTTTCAGAAAATTTATTTTTGGACTTTGCATAAGTGGGTTTTCCTTTTTGTTTTTTGCATTTTAAACCCTTTCTTCAACCCTTTTGTGTTAATTTCTTCCCCTTTTTGACATTTTAGCAAAAAAAATTTGGATTTAGGGTTTCTCAGACATGGTGTCAACACATGCTATTAAATTTGACTTTTAGTAAGTATCGTACAATGATCACCTACAAATGAAGAATGATCCTTACACTTAGTCTAAAGTTGACGAGTGGATTGCATCATCCTTGGAATTTAGTCCTAAATGAATTCGGATACTTGTGTCTTCATGAGTGGTCCTTAGACTTTGTATAAGTTGACAAGGGGATTGCATCGTCCCTATACATGGTGTGGTGTCTTAAAGTGATAGGAATTGATCATCCCGTAAGTAGATCAAGATTGCATTGTGCTTAGACATGGTGTGGTGTATTAAAGTGATAGAGATTGATCATCCAGTAAGTAGATCAAGATTGCATCGTCCTTAGACATGGCGTGATGTCTTAAAGTGATAGGGATTGATCATCCCGTAAGTGGATCAGGATTGTATCATCCTTGGACTTATGTCCTAAAGTGAGAGGGATTGATCATCCTGTAATTGGATCATGTGTATTGCAGATATTTATGATGTTGTTGATCAAGAGATCCAGATATTGATGATGTTGTTGATCGAGATATCCAGATGATGATGCTGTAGACGATCAAGTGATTGAGTGCTGCAAAAGATGAAGACTTAGTACTGTAGATGTTGATGTTCCAGTATTGAAGATGTAGAAGATGTTCCAGCAGTCGTTTCAATTGCTGATGATGATTGAAGAAAACTTCCGATAATTTATAGATGTATCACTCTGATGTTATTGATTATGATCTCTCTCCTTGCTCCTATAGTTGATGTTGTTGTTGTCCATAGAATACCCTTCTCGTTAAGGGGGAGTGTTGAAATATTGTAACTTTAAAGAATATTCTATTTGTATTTTATTATTGTAATTTATTCAGAGATGTTTTATTCCTCCGTCGGGATTTCATTATTGTATTTGATCATGTAAAGTCAATGAGATAAATCCTCCCATGTAAGTTGGGGCATTAGTTCCCCTAGAGTCAGTTGTAATGGGGTGTTTAAGTCCCCTAGAAAAGTCACCCTGGTTAGTAATTGGTCATTTAGTTATGGGGCCGACCTAGCGTGGTAAAATGTCAAGTGAGAGATAAAGTATAAATAGAAGTGTTGTGTCTCTCATTTGAACACACACTTACTTTTGTATTGCGCATAGGAGAGAGAGAAATATATCTGCAAAGGAGAAGGAGCCCTTGCTTTGGGGATTTTGTATTTGCACTTTTGATCATCTATATTGAGGAAGTTTTGCTGAGTTTTCTACCCCATGAGGGTTTCCCAGGATAAATTTGTGTCTATATTGTGATTGTGTTTCTTTCAGTGATCCTTATTGTGCTCTTGTTGTGATTTTTATGCTAAACTTAACAACTAGTTTCCATGTCCAATAGTTGCGGGTGTCTTAAGGAAACTTGAAAAAATATATTAAAAACACGAATTGGGATTAGTTGAGTCAGGTACTCTAACTTTCCCAACTTCCCAATTCAACTACCTTTCAAACTAATCCTCCCTGCCTTGCTATAAATACAAGGGGAAGGCATGAGAAACGGACCACCAATTGAAGAGCTATTGTTATGCTGGAGAAATTCTAAGTCAAGAGAGGAGCAGGAGCCCAGGTCTGGGTTACGAAGGTGCCTCATACAAAAGTCTGATATAAATTGTATTTGCTTCATTTATTGATTAATAAGAGTGGACATTCTTCCTTTCCCAACATAATCCTTGTCATATGTTGTAAATTTAATTATTAATTGATGTTTCATGCCATTATAGATGTCAATTTGTTTTTATGTAATCAAATTGTTTTTATGCTCTGGTAATGAAGTTTATAGTTATTGATACTACCTTGGGGATTGCAGTCATCAGTGACAATTTCCTTCACTATTGAGTAGTGGGAATACATCAATGTCTCCTACTCGATAGATTCTTCAAGTGTTCGACCTTAGAACCCCGTATTCACACTTGTTAGAATGTACTAGGTACCTTGGACCCCATTCTCATTATCGATGGGTGCCCTCGCGTTTGTTAACGATATACATCAATGACCGGTAATCAGACGGTACCCCCCATGCTCGACTCCAACTCATTTATTCGTATGGTCAAGATTCATACCTTAAGATAGTTTAGATGAAGATCTTGGGCCTATGATAACATCATCTCAATTTGTTATTGCCCAAGTTGCACAAGACTGAGCCTCACCCATATTTGGCTCTTGATGAGACGTACATCCAGCTTGTTGTTATGGCTATGATCTCCTATTTTTTCATGGATCCATGCTTGTATGTCAATGGCCATGCTATATACATCTTTCAGTTATGTATTGGAGATTATGTTCTATCACCATGAACATCTCATGATGTCAAGATTGTAATTGCTTGCTGACCTGGTATTTTGTTTCAGGTACTTTTGTGACTTCGTTCCATGGTTTCCTCGTTCCTCCAAAAGTTTTCATAGGTTGCGGAAGGTAGTTCTATGTACCACTTAGCCACGACACTAGTCAAGGTTCTTTGAAAGAGCCTCAACCTAACGGAATCGTCATTTAAGGAGTTGGAAGAACACCAAAGATGAAAAGTAGTGACATGGTCACCAGGGTCTTCGCTAGTCTTGCCTTCAAACTTTAGAATGTCATAAGGCAACTTAGTTGGAACTGGTGAGAATGCAGGATGGTGTCGCACCAGATCATTTGTCAATTTCGAAAGATATGGCAAGTTCAGAGTTACCAGAAAGGGAAAACGAGGTCTTGCCGATGGCATTTGGTAAGCAGGAGTTTAGTAGGGGGAACCATTAGAAACCTGGCTTGTATACTGTTGGTTGGGGTTTCCCCCAGCCACCGGTTGTGAAGTAAAATCATTATTGAAGTTGCTCCAACCGTAAGACAAATGATTGCTTCCTTGGGTGCTCGTCTGTTGAGACTGGGTATTAGCCCCTCCGTAATGTGAGTTGAACAAGTTACCACCCCCTCCACCAAACAGTGAAAAGGGGATACTCCCTACAGGTACATGAGATGTTTGTACATTTGATGAATGCACATTAGAACCTATAAAGGGGTTAAACCTAGGTATAGATGTAACAGGCATCGAGCCCACAAAGGGTGTGGATGAAGTGGGCATTGACCCTATAAAAGGTGTAGAAGGAGCTACGTGTCCTCCATACCAAGGAAAACCAGGGCTGAAAGGAGAAGACTGTCGATTACCCTGAGACTATTGTATAAAAGGAGACGATGTAAACGAAACTGAAGGTATCCCTGTGAAAGGGATATTGGAAAATCCAATAGTGGAACCAAAAGGAATAGCTAATGTTGAGGCTGAAGAGCTCGACATACATAAGGAACCAGTATTGAAACTAAACGGAGGGCTCAAAGCAGAGGTAGTCTGCAAAGAGCTAGGTACTGATGTGTTTGTAAGAGAAGGAGAGAAAACTCTCGAAACAATGGTTGCAGTAGGAGTATGGGGAAATCCTGACTCGTCCCCTGAATTAGCCATGAAAAAACCAGGTGTAAACCGATATGAACTAAACTTCGGTTGACCTAGAGAATCTACACTTACAAGTACTGGATCGTTAGGTCCTGTCAAAGGAGGGTTGTAAGGTGTGTTAAACTCTTGAGTGGTTATGTATTGAACCTCAACAGTATTATGAACCTGTTGATCCTGAGTTATGACGTGTGGTTCTCGGGTTGGTTCCGTTATGTCCGTATACAAGTGGAAATTTGAACTTGCTTGGGATATTGGTGACACCCTTATTGCTTCTCATAAGTTGATCTTGCCTCTAATGTATTTCCAAACAAATCCGGTTGACCTAGAGAATCTACACTTACAAGTAATTGATCGTTAGGTCCTATCAAAGGAGGGTTGTAAGGTGTGATAAACTCTTGAGTGGTTATGTCTTCAACCTCAACAGTATTATGAACCTGTTGATCCTGAGTTATGACATGTGGTTCTCGGGGTGGTTCCATTATGCCCGTATACAAGTGGAAATTTGAACTTTCTTGGGATATTGGTGACACCCTTATTGCTTCTCATAAGTTGATCTTTCCTCTAATATATTTCCAAACAAATCTGATATAAATGCTATTTCACTGACATAGTGGTTATTAGATTATTGGATCTTTTACACTTAATTGACTATCTTTGGTCATTTACACTTATTTGGCCATATATAAAAATTTGTGATTGAATAATTAATTAGTATGTCTTCTTCATTCTCTTAAATTCATTATCTAAGGAACTGGTCACTAATATTGTTGTCAAGAAAGACATAGCTTCTCTTGTCCTAAGGTGTTTTGCAGACCACAAAAAGGCTCTTCCCCTTGGAGGTTCCGACTCTCCGAAGAAGTTGGAGGAGTGGCTAAGGTGACAGTGGTCACTTCCTCCATATATGCTTTCATTGGACACTAGCCATGCTAGTTCATCCGGTAACAGACTCCCAACTACTTCCCTAGGATCTACACTCCTATTTTTGATTTGCTTCATTTGAGACTTGAGAACATTATAAGTTGTACCCATTACAATGTTTATACCATCCCAAGGTCTAGCCACAAAGTTCAAGGGAGTTATCTTGATCAATGTTATCGAAACTAGATTGGTTTCGCTAAAACCAACTGGTTTGACAAGTTTGATCATATATTATAAACCGGAAATGGTTGATTCAATCCTGAACCGGCTAGTTTTGTATTGGAAATGACCAGTTTAGGGTAGGATTGACTTTATTTGCATAAATCGGTCGGTTTAGTACATGCCCGTACAAGCCTCATTTTCTTCAATTAGACTTTAAGAATTAAATAAAAATTGGTTTACTAAAACCCTAAAATCATCCCTAAAGCCCTACCACTGCTATTTAAAGAGCATCTAACCTTTCATTTGTCTCATACACTTCAACGATTTGGATTTTTTGAGCTGAGTTTATTCTTGTGTTATTGAGGTTGTGCTACTGGTTTGGACTCCTTCTTGGGTTGATATACGGTGTTGAATTTAAGTAGTTGTTGGGATGAGTTGGAGAGTTGTTTTGGTGAATCTCTTTGACAATTTCAAGGGTTAAATTCTGTTGTTGGTATCAGTAAATTAGTAGTTAAATGACTACTGTGCTTATGTTTGGACTTTGGACTCTAGAGGTCATGTAGAGCCTCTTTTTTGATGTATTTTGGTTCATATATGGATTGCTATAGGTGCTATTTTGGTATAAGCACCCTTACTTGATATATACATGAGATAACTTTGCATATTTGTGTCTAATGGTTTGGATTCAAATGGATGTACATGAATATATGTTTTTTTTCAAAATTTTAATATTTGATGTAGTTTTTGGTTGAACGTTTTTTTTAACCTAGTTTTTTTGTTTTTGTTTTGGCCTTGTTTTGTTTGATTTCAAATTTTTTGGGTCCATAGGTTTAGTGACTAGTTTGGTTTTAACAACATTGATCTTAATTATACCCTTCACCACTTCCACTTAAGTTCTGATTAATGAATACTTGGGTTCTAGGACATAGTCTAGTATCGAGATCTTCGTTAAAAGTGGGACATTGAAAATAAGTATCTTATTCAACAATATTGTTGGTGTTCAAAGGAATGGGAACCTTTTGGTCACGATTTTGATTCTGATTTTACCTTGGCCTATTCCAACAACCACCGTTTCCTCTAGGATGGTTTCTAAGTTGTGCTTGGGCATTCTCTAAGTTTACCAAGCTATTTTGGATTGCAGTGTTGCTTTGGACCATGGATGTTTGTAATATTTTAATCATTTAAGTTATTGTAGCCAAGAGGTCATGAGATGACCTAGCTATATATCCTTTCACTTAGATTCAAGTTTAGGATAGATAGCCCTAGGACGGGTTAATGATTCAGGTCTTTCACATTGCTAGTTTGACGATCTTTTAGATTTGTGGGTCTTGCTTGGTTGAGGAACACCCTAAATTGGCCTCAATAAGCATTCATGTAATACACTAAAATTGTAGCAACGGGGGGAGAGTAATCAATAGGGATGTGATCAATCAATCTATTAAAACTTGCATTAAATTCATCCACAATTTCATTTTCATCCCTCTATATACACAAGTTAATGCATTCAAAACAAACTTATTGTCTTTCTCTTCTTGTCATCGATCAAAGAAAACTTTTTTATTATCATCAAAGGAGATAATAGTATTATATAAAGGCTTTGAAAATATCTTAAAGGCTTTGAAAATATCTTAATGCTCCCTTGTTTAGTATTAAGGAAAACAACTTAAAAGGGAAATCAATATGAGAAACCCCCTTGACAACCATGTGCCTTATAAAGGTGTGCCGGTGATTTGTTGGATATGGCATTTTCTCCTCTAAATTCAGACAATATTTCATTAAATTTGGGCATAACATTGGATAAACAACAATAGCTAAAAAATTAAAAGGCTTGTAGGAGTTGGTTAACCAAGGAGTTAACATGTTTTAAGGTGTAGGATTAGAATGACTTGAAGAATTTCTTTGAATGATGGATTGGATTCTTTTATATTTTTCTATATAGTATCTTTCAGGTTCAAGAACAAAAGGAACGAGTGTTTGTGAAGATCCTCACATGGAGCTTCTCTTAGGCACATATTAACTAGGCCATCTTTCCTTAAATCAGGGAACATATCCATAAATCAAGGAACTAACTGAAGTGTCACTGGTGGTAGGTGAGAGAAGGCGCCTTTCAGATGTGGTAGGTGAAAGGAGGGCGCATCATGCACTAGGAGGGCTAGAAATGATCAGAAAGAAGCTCCTGGGGCTAGCAAAATAGGGACTAGGTGCTGGAGGACACCATGCTGATGACTGGGATGCATGCAATTTCATGACTGCATACATGACTGAAATGCAAAATAATGGAAATGTTGTTAGGACTAGGATGGAGTATAGGAATATCCTAACACCCCCCCTTAATCCATCCTGGGCCCTAGTAACTGAGACCAAAGGTCACCCAATACAATCAAATAAATGATAAGGAACGTTCCAAGAAAGAAATAAATGGAGAAAAACCTCATGGGAAAAATAAACCCCCCCCTCAAAAGAGACTGAAGGGCACACAAAAAAAAATGCTCCAAACTCATGCAAATGTGATGCTTGGTCATATATCTGGAGGTATCTTCTTCTTGAGAAGAAGTGGTTCATGCTCAAAAAGCATGTGCTTGTACTCGCTCTTCAGATCGAATGTGATGAGAACAAATCCAAAGGTTTGAGGATGATCTTGGAACCTCTGATTTGAATCAGCTGAGGTAGGATCAAATCCATGAATGTGTAGATAGTATTTTGTTATCTCCTTTGAACCATCATAGGTGAGATCATGCCCAAAAGAACCATCACATGATAGTGATTGCTTGGATTTTAAATCAGCTCCAAGACTTGATGAATGGTTTCTTGAGATCTCTTTTGAAACAATAAAGGTGAGATCAAAACCATGATATGCATGAGAAATTATTCCAAGCGAATGGAAATGCCCTACATCTTCAATGAACTTCTAAGAGCATGTACAAATGATCATATAGTATGACATAAGAGGTAAGTGATCATGGAGAGCGAATGCATTACCTCCTATTGTTGATTTAACCTCCGAAATATTCAATAGATCATCATTATGCAAACCAATAGACTCTTGTGCAAGAGAGGATTGGTGAGCTCCCAATATGGATGTCTAATGAGGGAAGCTGTAGTAAGAGCCTACTTTAATTATCAACTCGGGGGATGTACAAACTTTAGAATGGCAGGCACTATCTGTGCTCTTATAGGATAATCTTTGTCACGGTTGGGTATCGGTATCAATGTTTTAAGGGTTGCCTACTCAATATATAAAACTGTTTATACTATGGAATTAAATACTGGGAAACAGTAAATCTATTTTAAAGAATTAAAATACTAAAAGCAGTAAATCTATTTTTAAAGAATTAAAATACTAAAAGCAATAAATCTATTTTAAAGAATTAAAAATGTTGAAAGTGAAAGAGATATTCCTATGAATCTACCTAATACAGAATGGTGAATCTAGACTATGAAAGTGAAATACCATAACAGATCTATTCTAAATTAAAGAAAGCAAAGTCTGTAATTACTTACGCATAAAACTAGAATTCTAATCTAACATCTCATGTTACACATCTATTATTAAGAAATCAAAGCAATCAATCTCGAGAAGCAATTAATCATGATGGGAAACATTCATAAACCTTAGATCTAAACCATGATTTTTGAAGGCAATGCTAATATATAATATGGAATCGTTGTTTAAAATGTGCGTTGGAAGAAAGCAACTACAAGACTACTGGAACCGTATTGCTGAACTACAGAACGTGTTATAAATTACTACAGAATCAAGACATCATTCAAATGCTTCCATATGCAATATAAATTTTCATCACTGTAAAACACATAATCGAAAATACCTGAAAAATGGAAATCCCCTGACTTACGTGTTGGAGGGGCCCTCTCCAAACCTGGCGCCGTTGTCGGGGAGGTGCTAAATCTTTTAGGGTACATCACCTAAAAACAACACAAAAAGAAAACAAAAATCACATAAAACAAAAACATAAATACTTTTTTACCAATGAATGCCTCGTCGGCAAAGGGATAGGTTTGGCCGCTTTCTACCCAAGCATTCCATGAGCAACAACGGTAATAACAGTTCTGACCATTCTCAGTTTGAATTTGTACACTCTGAAAATGAAACTGACTCCACATACGATCCAAACAGAGACACCTTCACTATCAGTTCCAGCTCAAACACCACAATGGCAAACGAAGAGGAGGAACCTAGGGAGCTTTTCACCTTTCCCATTAGCATACCTCTTGGAAATGCTAGGATGAAGAACATCAATCCTAATAATCTACCAAACTTCCATGGTTTGACTTCAGAAGATCTTGACACATTCTTGTTTGAATTTGAGGTAGTTTGCAGATCATTTGATTCCACTACTGATGCACAAAAGCTAAGGCTTTTTCCTTCTACACTGAAAGACCTATCACTTCGGTGGTTCATGAGCCTTGAAGGCAATAGTATCTTTAGCTGGGATCAAATGAAACAGGAATTCTTAGAAAAATATAGGGACTACTACAAGGCCAAAGATACAAGGGATGAAATCTTTAGGATGCAACAAGGAGAAAGAGAGTCATTAGAGGATTATGCCCAAAGATTTCAACTCAGCTACAAACGAGCCAGTCATTGCACCTTGGATCCTGAATCACTAAAACTTGTCCTTCTTAGAGGTGTAAAAGAAGAGAATTTTAAAGTCTTAAATCTTCTAGGAGATGGAGATATATTCCAAAAATCTTTTGACCAGATCCTACAAATCTTCAAAAACTACTCTAGATCTAGGAAAACTAAGAATGAGACAAGGGATACATACACATCTACTAGTGGATCAACATCTTCAGGACCAACACTTACAAAATCTGATTTAGGAAACCTGCTGGACTACATGAAGACTAACATCTTGCAATTTCTGGCCATGCAACTTGATGCTCTTCAAATAAAAAAGAAACATGATGAAATTAACCAAGCCTTGGCAGTATTCTGTCCTCGTTGTAGAAAGAAGCATCATAAGGGGCAATGCACACTAAACACCATCAAAATATTTGGCCTCTCCACTGAGGATCACTCTACTAACAAGTGTCCCTTGTTGCCTTCCTGCAAAGCCGCTATCCAAGAGCCCACAACCGAGGGTGCAATAGAACAACTCTGCTTTGTAAATCAGAAGAGGAATAATTTTCCCAGACCGTACCAACCGAACAACCAACATTACTATAACTAGGGAAATAACCAGCAGAATTGGAACTCTATACCAGCCCTATGGCCATCTCAGCAAAATCCAAATCAGTGGCAGCAAAACTAGCCTTATCATCAATCATACTACCCACAATCCTACCCCTCATACCCACCACCTTTTACTCAACCATCCACAAATTATGGCAATCCATACCCTTATTCCTCATCAAAAAGTGATAAGCTCCCAATATGGATGCCTAATGAGGGAAGTTGTACTAAGAGCCTATTTTAATTATCAACCCGGGGGACGTACAAACTTTAGAGGTGCAGGCACTATCTGTGCTCTTATAGGATAATCTTTGTCACGGTTGGGTATCGGTATCAATGTTTTAAGGGTTTCCTACTCAATACATAAAACTGTTTATACTAGGTAATTAAATACTGGGAAACAGTAAATCTATTTTAAAGAATTAAAATACTAAAAGCAGTAAATCTATTTTTAAAGAATTAAAATACTAAAAGCAGTAAATCTATTTTAAAGAATTAAAATACTAAAAGCAGTAAATCTATTTTTAAAGAATTAAAATACTAAAAGCAATAAATCTATTTTAAAGAATTAAAAATGTTGAAAGTGAAAGAGATATTCCTATGAATCTACCTAATACAGAATGGTGAATGTAGACTATCAAAGTGAAATACCATAAAAGATCTATTCTAAATCAAAGAAAGCGAAGTTTGTAATTACTTACGCATAAAACTAGAATTCTAATCTAACATCTCATGCTACACATCTATTATTAAGAAATCAAAGCAATCAATCTTGAGAAGCAAATAATCATGATGTGAAACATTCATAAACCTTATATCTAAACCATGATTTTTGAAGGCAATGCTAATATATATATGGAATCGTTGTTTAAAATTTGTGTTGGAAGAAAGCAGCTACAGGACTATTGGAACCGTATTGCTGAACTACAGAACGTGTTATAAATTACTACAGAATCAAGACATCATTCAAATGCTTCCATATGCGATATAAAATTTCATCACTGTAAAACACATAATCAGAAATACCTTAAAAATGGAAATCCCCTCACTTACGTGTTGGAGGGGCCCTCTCCAACCCGTACTCAGGAGGGAACGAAACTTATAGACGCTGACTGGGATTTAACGTCAATCTTCTATTAAAATATAAACTTCATGTCTTCACAAAGGTCTGTGACTCAGAAGTATCTTAATAGTGCAAAAACGTGAAACAATGATTCTCCAAAAATGTCAATAGAGACCTCTCACTACCCGAGAGGTCCATATTTATATAATTATTAATGCTGAACCTAACTAAATGTCTAAATGCCAATTCTCCTTGAACATGAGTGCGTTCTCTATAGATCAGGAAAAAGGCGCCGAGCTGCATGATCCCTCAGTCTTCTACGTGTTTGTTCTTTAATGCCCCTGAACCTACTCAATCACGCTCGATTTCCACAGAATTAGTTTATTGAATACGCATTTTAAACATACAAGAATAATCGTCAAAAACAACTTCATTAAATAATTAAGGTAAAACATTTTCCCACAAATGAATGTGTTTTTTCACCATTGCTTGAGCTTTATTGTGGGAAAAAGGTTATCAAATACCTTAAAATTGGACTCATCAAGAATTTAATAACCTATGCAGTTTCTAGAGTGTGAGATGGCACATAATTCGAAATAGAAGATATTGAGAGCATGAGTGTAGAATCTGCAAGTTCTTCTTCTTTGTGGACAACTTCATTATGAAATATGTTTGACATTGAATCATGATCAGAGAGACCATCAAGGAGGGCGAATGCATCACTGAGCTTGCTCTCCAAATAGTTTGCACCAATCCCTTCATTCTATTTTCCAAATCTTTCATTTGATTGGACCCATAGCTCTTTTGGAGATTCAATAGAATTAAGGAAGCGGGGGTAACATACAACGAGACATAGCAATCAACATTGCTCCATAGGATCTGTCACCTTCATTTAACCAATCATTCTCCTCTTCAGAGGATTCGAACTCTCTTTCAAAACAACAATAAAAAAGACCATGTTTCTTCAAATGTGCTATCATCTTTGGTTTCCACTCATCATAGTTGAATGGAGAGAGAGGAGGAATTACTTCCAGATTCATGGAAGTTGTTGCAGAAGACCAGCAAAAACAATAGAGAATATCTGCAACTGCTACTGCTGCAAAACTGCAGAAAACTGTTGCAACTGCTGCTGCACTCGAAATCTTCGTAATAACCTGCAAAAAACTCTCAAGAATGGAGATAGACTATACTCTCAACATACTCTGATACCATGTGAAAATCCTCACAGCAAATCTAAGAGCTAATGTATACCTCACAAGAAAGATTAAGCAGGAAAATAGAAGAAGAGTGCAGAATGGAGCAGCAGAACATAGATGCAATAGAACTCAAATAGAATCATAATAACATCACACTAATTCATTAATCATAATATGAACAGTAAATAATACAATGGAGATTATTCGAATGCCAAGGTGTCAATTAGAATTAGCCTGCATGAAGTGATCAATCGGATCAGTGGAGTGTCATCAAAGCACAAGTAACCATCAACCATGTGTCACACTGAGTCTAATTGGGTGTAGTAGTTGTAACTGATGCATGGATCACTAATGGAGGGCACATTAGGAGCTAATTGGAGTCAAAATAGTCAATCTAGGCTCTCTGGAGGTCGATCAGAGTGTTTCAGTGAGTTAACTACGCCATCTGTCCTTAAATCAGGGAACATATCCATAAATCAAGGAACTAACTAAAGTGTCACTGGTGGTAGGTGAGAGAAGGCACCTTTCACATGTGGTAGGTGAAAGGAGGGCACATCATGCACTAGGAGGGTAGAAATGAGCAAAAAGAAGCTCACCGGGCTAGCAAAATGGGGACTAGGTGCTGGAGGACACCATACTGAAGACTGGGATGCATGCAAATTTCATGCATGCATGCAATTTCATGACTGCATACAAAAATGCATGCATGACTGAAATGAAAAATAATGAAAATGTTGTTAGGACTAGGATGGAGTATAGGAATATCCTAACAATATATGCTAACTAATCTTATCCTTGGTTTTGATCTCGGGTTTTCCGAACCTAGCCATGATAACGCATATGTGTTATAGATTTACATTTCGGACATCCATTTCCGATTTCTAAATTGGCACTAAAAAGTGGAACCAAATTCGTGCGCACGCCCTAATAGCATTGAGTGTAATATAGTTCAATATAATGCTGGGATAACTCATTTAAAATCTTGTAATCATCAATATTGGTTTAAATAAACTTGTTTGAAATATAAATGTTGTCAAAACTTAATCTAGAACAATTATAGAGAATATAAATGAAACTAATAAAGAAATGGTGATAACATCCATGAAATCAACATATTTTATAGCACAAACAAACTTTATAGTAGTTACATATGAAGATTGTTGTCATTTTCAGTGCATTTACAAACACCCAATATGTTTGCTTGAGTGGATTATTTTTCTTACATAAATGGAAAAATTGCAACTAAATTTGTTCAGTATATCTCAAGTTTAACAAAATTGTTGGCTAGTCCATTTTATTTTTAATGTTAAATGAAAGTACAGGTGATGACCTGGAACAATATTTGATTGTGTATTTTATATTTTTAGATACAAAATATTTGAGTTCTTCAATCTCACAATTTCTGAAACATTTTAAAGTTGTTTATGGAAAAGAAAAGCCTATATATGATATCATCACTAGTTTAAAAGAAATAAGATTGTTGTGCAATAAAAACTAATAGTAGTTTCTATTAATGTTACTTTATCTATGGTTGTAAATAGAAATGGATTTGTTTCATTACCGAACAAGGGTCGATCAAACTTTATTGGTATGCATTGCATTGATCATCGTGAGACACTTTGTCGTGTCAAATGCATAAATGAAAAAATTGCTGAAAATTTGACAACATTGTGATTTTTTTGTCATGTGAAACCTCAAATGAAATATTGGCACGGGAAAAAATCAAGAAAAAATGGAAAATCAACAGGCAAACTTTGACCTTTCTAAAGTGTTGTTTTTTTAAAATGTTTTCTTAATGACCCATTTGTATTTGTGGCTATTATGGAAAAAGAGTGAAGGTGTTTGCCATTATCAACAACCATTGTTAGGAAGGACAAACCATTGTTCTCATTGCAATCAGAGATTCTTTATTTAGAGCAAGGATCAAGGTCATTGAAGAAATAATTTCAACAATGCATTTGATTGCATTCAAAGACTTACCCCACCCGTTTATATTGATTTTATCATTTAGAAATCTTTCTAAGTCTTGGATTTGTTTAGTTGTCAATCCGTAGAATGTTTTCGATACCCCAAGAAGGTGACAATCCGATAGCATTGGGTTTAGGTTAATGTAAACATTTTGGGGAGGTATTGGCCATCCTACCGAGCACCCAAGATTGTTGTATTGCTATATGTTATTATCAAGGAGACTATAATTAAAATAAATGTGTAAGCAACTATGAAAAATCTACACAATGTTATTGAGTCCCTTAATCCTCTCTTTTGATGTGTATATGTCAATTCTTCTACAACTAGTAGTTGTTCGTGCAGTTTTTGGAGAAAATATTACATATATTATATACCAAATAAATATATGTACAAATAGATAAGCAAAGAGGTAATCATTTGGAGAAAATAAATATGTAAAAATAGATAAGCAAATAGGTAATCATTAAGGCCTGGATTTGGTTTCGATTGTTTTCATCTTGTCATTTTTCATCTTTCCTAATATAGTGGGCAAGATATATTTCCAAAGCTTTAGTTGACTAATGAACCTTGTCAATCTCTTTGATCGATTAAGGATGGTAGATATGCCAGTGTTAAAAGCTTTAAAGCTAAATGGCATTGTTAAATATGCTAAGCAGGGAGAACGTGAAGGGATCAAATAAACTTGATTATAAATTTTATGGTTTGAAACTTATTGCCATTCCAAGAGGAAATTCATATCCCAATTTACAAAGGAGGATTTACCTCAATGACTTTACATGACCAAATGTAATAATGACATCCTTGACCAGAGGAATAAACATCTCCGTCGGAGGTACAAATAAAATAAATACTAATAACAATATAAAATACAAGTGAATATCTTCCAAAGTTACAATTACATTAACACTCCCTTTTAACTAGGAAGGTATTCTCTTGACATAGTCATCAACACATCTGGATAAACGTTTTCATCGCTAGATCATAATCAATGCTGAAACATCATCGTCAACACTGGATCATCGTCGTCATTGCTGCAATCCTTATCATGTCAATCATCGATTGGTGACATCTCTCGAATCTACGCATCATAGGAATTTCTATAGAGCCAACCCTTTTTCATGTTGTATGTAGGCCTAGCCTTCATGTAGGTTTTCATCATCTCTGCGAGCAAGCCATCTAGTAGGTACAACCCAGTACCAGTCATTACATTTCCTCTGCAAACACCCATGTCTCCTACTGTCACCTCATCGTCTTCAGATCATCTCATCATCACACCGAGCACAACCCAGATGCACATCACATGTCCCATAATGGTTAGCCCGCATATACCAACATGGGAGGACTTTCCTGCCACCATGCGAGATCTTGCGTAGGCGCACACACAGTGTCTTATGACCGGGGGACATCTCAAGTACGGAAGGAACGAACCTACCACCATACGAGATCTCGTCTACCAACATGGAGGACTTTCCTACCACCATGTGAGACCTCGTCTACCAACATGCAAGGAATTTCCTACCAGCATGTGAGACACATCACTTACATCAACCGAAATGGAAGGACTTTCCTACCACCATTCGAGAAAGGAGCATCACTACCGACATGGGAGGACATTCCTACCACCATTCGGGAAAGGCTCGGCCATTATATCTACCAACATAGGAAGACTTTCATACCACTATGTGAGAATGGTTCATCCCTCACATCTACCAACATAGGAGGACTTTCCTACCATTATGCGAGAATGGCCCATGTGCATATGTGTTTGCCGGACTCATCACTTCCTTTTGGAAGGAACCTCAATCTGAAGAACACCAAGCTTCTCTCTGAAGTACTCGAACTTCACTCTGGCTAGTGGCTTGGTCAACACATCGGCTATCTGCTCGTCCGTTGAAATATACTAGAGCTTCACTGCTCCCTTTGCACCATATCCCTGATATAATGGTACTTGATATCAATATGCTTTGACTTGTCATGGAACACCAAGTTCTCGGACAACTTCACACAACTCTGGTTGTCAGAGAACATACAAGTCGCCTCTAACTGAAGATCAAATAAATCAAACAGTAGCTTCCTAAGCCATATTGCCTCACAACTAGTCGAACAAGCTGCAACATACTCTTCGGTTGTACTCAGTGCCATGCACGACTACTTCCTGCTAAACCAGGAGATCATGTCGGATCCCATACTCAAGCAACATCTCAAAGTGCTCCTCCTGTCAGTGGTACTTCCTTCCCAATCCAAATCAACATAACCCTACAGGTTAATCTTCTTATTAGCTTCATACTTGAGCCCATAATCAATTGTACCCTTCAGGTACCTCAATATATGCTTTGCAACAACCAGGTGAACTTGCCTCGGATCCGCTAGGAACTGGCTAAATGTGTTCAAAACAAAGCATATGTTTGGTCTCGTGTTCGTCAGGTACATCAATGACCTTATCATCTGACGATACATTGTTGCATCAACTGACTCTGATGAAGCATCACACAGTAGCTTGAAGTTTGATTCCAAGGATGTGGCCATAGCCTTGCAGTCCATCATTTCGAACCTCTTCAGAATCTCCACTGCATACTTCCCTTGTCCAAGGAAGATCCCATCTGCATTCTGCCACACCTCCATGCCTAGGAAATAGTGCATCATACCTAGGTCCTTCATCTCGAACTTTGTGGCAAGTTTCCTCTTCGTATATGAAAAGAGCCCATCCTCCTCTGTTACAAAAAGGTCATCTACATAGAGTAGAAGTATCACTGGATTTCCCACTTCAACCTTGTAGTAAAGGTTGGAATCTTCTTTACTCTTGGTAAATCCCAAGCTCATCATGAAACTATCCATCCTGTCGTACCACGTCTCGGGTGCCTGTTTCAATCTGTACAAGTCCTTCTTCAATTCGCTCACATGAGTCTGTCTGTCATGTCTCAAATCCGAGTGGCTGCTCCACGTACACTTCCTCTTCTACTACACCATTCAAGAACGTTGTCTTGACATCCATCTGGTGTACCTTCCATTTCATTACTGCAGCCTATGCAAGTACTGATATGATGGAAGTGTATATGGCTACAAGTGCAAATGTCTCATAATTTATGCCTTTCTTCTGGGAGAAGCCACCTCGCCTTGTGTTTCTCTATGCTGCCATCTGCAGCATGCATGATCTTGTAGATCCACTTAGAAGTCACAAAAGACTTCCCTTCTGTTCTTGGAACTACCTCCCAGACATCATTCTTCATGATCAACTGGTACTCCTCGATCACGGCATCGTTCCATTCTTTCTTCTATGCCGCTTCCTCATAGTTGGCAGGTTCTTTGTCACTGATGTCACACAACAGGGCTACATAGTTGGAGTATGGCCTAGGTCTCTTGCTTTCTCTATGCATCCCTTCTGGATCGCCATACCTCTCTGCATCTTGTATTGCCTCTTGTACCCATGTTGGTTTCCTCTTGTGGGAGTTCTTCTCACGAGGTGGATCTACAGGTTCTCGTGGTTTTTTCATATCGCGATCTTCATTATATTATAGAATCACTTCTTCCATTACTCCATCCCTGATTCTAGGAACTTCAGGTTCTTCAGTGTCTTCAATAGGTAACTTTCTGGATTTGATGTAGGCCAAGTCTTCTTCAAATGTTACGTCTTTGTTGATATGGATGTTCTTGAATATTGGGAAGTATATTTGATAGGCATTTGAAATTTCACTGTATCCTACAAATATACCCTTCTTTCCTAAAGGATCTAGCTTCGTCCTATTCTCCTTCAGAATGTGTAAGTACACTGGGCAGCCAAATATCCTGAGATGGATTTCTAGTTTCTCACCGGAGAACACTTCTTCTGGACTCTTGTTTTCTAGTACTCTATGAGGAGTACGGTTTTGTACATACACAGCTATTCTCGCAGCTTCTTCCCATAAGTGCATTAGAATATCTTTGTCATGAAGCATTGCTCTTGTTGTTTCCATTATTGTTCTGTACTTTCTTTCTGCAACTCCATTCTGTTGTGGATTGTAAGGGGTAGTCAACTCCCTCTTAATCCCAGATTCTCTGCATAGGTTCTTGTAATCTTCCGATGTGAACTCTATGCCATTATCTGATCGAAAATTATTTATTCTTTTCTCCGTGTGGTTTTCTATCAAGGCTTTGAATTACTTGAAATTTATGAATACTTCATCTTTGGCCTTGAAGAAGTATATCCAAGTCTTACGGGAAAATTCATGAATAAATGAAACATAATATACATGCCCACTCGACATAGTACCACATACATCGGAGTGGATGATTTCCAATATTCCTTTCGCTTTTCTCTCGCTACTTGGAAATTCCTTCTTCACGTTCTTTCCTTTTGCACATCCTTTGCAAATGCGTTCATGCTTTGACTGGATTTCTGGAAGTCCTTCAATTGCTTTGCTTGCAATGGGTAGTGCCCTATAGTGCACATGTGCAAGCGTTCTATGCCATAATTCACTTGGCTCCATGGAGTCATGGACCAAGGCTTGTTCAAGTTGGCCGTGCAATTTGTAAGAACCTCCCTCTTGCTCTCCAATCACAACTGCATCATCTATAGTCTCTCTTTGGCCATCAAAAAATGCAACCCTCATACCTTTTGCATCTAGTGATGATATGGATAGAAGTTTCTTCTTGAATCTTGGAACATACAGGACATCCTTCATCTTCAGAGATTTCCTAGAGTCTAGCTTGTAAGAAGCTTATCCACTTCCTTTTATAGGTTATTGGAAATCATCCCCAAGTTTCAACTTGTGAGGTGACTCATGTTCAGACAGGTTCATTAAGGATTCTTTATATCCCGTCAGATGCTTGGAAGCTCCACTGTCTACAAGCCAATCATTACTTCCATGTGTGACAGTTCCCGTGAGTGTTGATATTAGGACATACTCTTCATCACTTAAAGATTCATCACTCTCTTCTCTGGCTCTCTTCCTTGGAGGTTCATCATCTTCTGCAGTGTGAGCATGGTGCTTTTTTGTTGTTGTTCTTGTTGTGGGAGCCTGTTGATGTCCATTTTTGTCGACATTTTTATCATTAAACGTGCTCTGTTGGCGTTATTTGCACTATTTTTTATATGATAAGTCATACTTATTGTCATTCAAGCCACCATTTGAACCCAGGTATGAATACATTTAAATATTTCATAAATCTTAATTGATTATCATCATTTTGTGGTTTATTAATGTTTGTTTAACATTTCTCAACCTGCTTGGCACATAGTCTTTGTCCTGCAAGCTATGGTTTTCAAATGGACTCTCATTCAGACACATTCGGACCATTGTTCAGCCCTTCATTCGCACCCACAGACTCATTGGTTGGAATATTCTGGGGCACTAAAGGCAAAAACTGTGACGTGGGTTCTGTTGGCAACGTGTCCCTCATGGTTCGTGAGCCCTCGTTCTAGAAGATTTGTGTTCCTTCTCTCCCATCCTGACAATACATCAGCTGCCCACGTCAAAGAGAATCAACGCCCACGGAATCAGGCAAACGGCCTGTGCATTGTCATGAACCGTTCTTGTAGCTATTAAGACCACCTATTTTTAGAGAGATTGACCACTGAAAGGGTCGACCTGCTCTCCCATTGTAAAAACTATATAAAGACGTCTCAGGCTGAGAAACGCATGCGCAGAGCTGGAGAAAACGTTGTGTAACTTTTGATTCAGTTAATAGAAAGTCTCTTATTTTAGTTGTTGATGAGTAAATTCATGTTCTGTTGGTGATTGATCTAAGTTGGACACAATCCCTGATTGCTGATAAGGGCCCCTCAACAACCAGAGTTTTTTCATTGTGTATATTTTGTTATTTCTTTTCTGCAGATAAGTAGTTTTCATTTTCAGTATTTAACTTGGTTTTCCTGTAGATGGTGTTATTTTGTTTCATGTAATATATTTCTTGCTGTTAATACAATTTACATTTCCAGAATTTAAAACCACCGATCATGCGTAGTTTCTTTTAGTTTGTCTTTCAATTTTTCCATTGTAATTAGACAAAATCTAATTATTTTTGTGTTTAAAGTTCAGTTTGTAATTAGATTTAGTTATGTTGATGTTGTTGTAGCTGTATATTAGTTTCATTTACCTTTCAACCGTGTTTTATTATGGAATAGAAAATTGTTTCTTTCCTTAGATAGAAATGAGTGTAGTTGCTTCTTGTTATTTCAATTTTAAACAACTTATTTACTGTTTTGCTTGCACCATAGACTAATATGCATAAACCAGCTGGCGTTACAATCATTTAGTTTGCTTCTTTTCATAGCTCATATCATTCTTTGTCATCCGGATTGTTATTCGGACTGTCTTTCAAACTGTCATCTAGACTTCAATTTCTCAGGTTGTCGAATTGTACTATTTCCTGTAGTTTACCAGCATCTGTATATGTAATTAGGACCTTGTTTTTAACTACATAGAGTTTCAATTAAGCTTTATATCCATTCTTAGTTCTTGTTCATTTCCTTAACTTTGCCTTAGTTTACTTTTTAGATTATGTTTCTATAATTGATCTTTTATCTCTGATTTCTTAACTTGTTGCTGTTCTAGAACTCTTCAATTTCATTCTTAGCTCAGTTTACTTTATTTTTATCAAGGTTGATTTTGGATTAAAACTTGGTAATTTCATTTTCAAAGTACATTAGTTTTTCATGGTTTGATCATAACTTTTAGTTCAAGCATATGATCTGCTCTTCTCATTTACATAGTTAATGAAGATGTTCATGGATAGGATTTGATTCAAAAATAGCATAACCTTATTAAGTTTTATACTTGCTTCTAGATAAAATTTATTTGCAAGTCATTTGCATAAGCTTAGATTTTCTTAAACTTGTGTTGGTAATTATATTTCATGCTTCACCTTTGTATGATAGCATAGATATTTGTATGCCTTCGATTTCAAAGTAGTCATTAGAGATATATGTTCTTAGTTTCTTGTCAATAGATCGTGTATTAATAGTATCTCATTTCGAATCAGTTGTTGTTAGGAACTCATGTCAACCCTTCTATCTACTTTGTTAATATATTGTTGTTGGACGCATATGCTTTGTAAGTCGTCTCGTAGAATTTGTTGATCCATAGTTTGAATTACTGTTGTTGGATGCATATGCTTTGTAAGTCGTCCCATAGTAATTGTTGATCCATATTTTGTATGGGCCCATGGTTTGTATTGACACATGGTATTGACCCATGGTATTGATGTCTAGACTTAGTATATAAGTTTGTGTTGAGACCAATGAAGACACCGTGAAGTTAATTGTATTGAGCTTGCTCAAAGGAGGTTGCCCCATCGAAGTGGCCTGCGATCAATATAAAAGTGATCCTGAGTTATGTTATTTCTAATATCTCGTATATTTGCATTAATTAATTATTGCAGGTTCATCTCATCTGGTATCAGAGCACTTTCTTAGGCTCGTTGGGTGGAATTTCTGCTAAATTATTTTTTCGCATCTGTTGCAAGTTCGGATTTGTGAATAATCCTTATCTGCTTAACTGTGGGAAGTACTTGGGCATAATCCCTAAAACTCATTGTGAGGAGTACCACAAGAACCCCAAAGTAGCTAGCCCATTGAGAGGACCAGCTAGCAAAAAGGGCAACGACCCCTACATGATTGACTAGTTCCCACCCATGAGGTAAACCAAGAGCTATCGTTTGTGGCAAAGCGATTATTAGTTTTACTTGAGTCAAGGAGTGAGGGGTACTTCCCCAATAAGCAAGCCGTCATACAACATTGGTGGCCGAGTGAAACACATGAACTATTAGGAAGCCAAACATACCTGGGGTCCATATCTATTCTTAGTTGAACTGTTGCCGATCACTTTTGTGTTGTTTCAAATCCATTCTGAGCCGTTTCATATCCAGCCGTTTCAGATCCATTCTAAAAGCCGTTCCAGATCTATTATGAAATTCGTTCCAGATCCAGTCATTTTCGATCCATTCGGTGTCGTTTCAAATCCATTTGTTGCCGATCCCTTACACGCTGTTGCAGATCCATTTATGAAAAATAAATAACTAAATAAATCCCTGTTTTTCCACCATATCTCCCTTATTTTAACTCTGTTTCCCCTGAACCTTCTCTGACACCTCTGCAATCCCATTCTGCATATTTCATTCCTGAGGACCCTATCCCACATTCTAGTTCCCAACACCCGAAATCTCAAATTTGTCTATTTTTAGGGTTTGCCATAACTTCTTCGATTTTCACCCGATCGTTTTCAAATTTTACCACAAAGTTCCTTTTCTAATTATATTTCTTTGTCCTTCTCTGCCAAATTTTTCCATTCTTTCACCCCGCTTCTGAAATCCCCCTTTTCTGCTTTCCTGTCCTTTCAACAATGTCCAAAATCTAGTCAAACCCCAACTACCCATCAGATTTTTTCCCCAATCCAAATTTCCCTTTACTAAATCAACTTTTGTTTGTGTTTTTCTATCCATTCCTAAAAAAAAAAAAACCTTGGTTATGGTTGTCACCCGTGCAGGAGCACACACCATGGAGGAAGCACTTGCAGCCATCCAAACCAAAATCCAAGACCTAGATGAAAAAGTTCTCAGCCTCCATCTTTAGCATTCAACCATGAACAATAACCGACAGCCAGAATCTTTTGCAGCCACCGGGTTCTCTTCTTCCAGCAATTTTCGTGGGCCAAAGCTTGATTTTCCTCGCTTCAATGGTACTAATCCGACCGGATGGATTTACCGAGCAAAAGAATATTTCAGTCTGCATAATACTTTTGATGTCCAGAAAGTTCCACTTGCATACTTTCATTTGGAACAGGAAGCCCTTCAATGGTACCGTTGGTACATCAAAGCTCATCTTGAGCCAAACTTGAAAGATTTTTGTCAACTCCTTTTGCCACGATTTGATCCTAGTGCTTTTGATGACTTCACAGGAGCACTCACTAAACTTCACAAAATTATCACAGTGAGAGAGTATCAGACAGAATTTGAGAAACTGGCCAATCACACAGAAGGATTGTCTAATGAATTCTACAGGAGTTGTTTTATCAGTGGTCTCAAAGATGAAATCCACTCAAAGGTAAAAATGTTCTATCCCAACACAATGATGGAAGTCCTAGGGTTGGCTAAGTTGGAAGAGGACAAGATTGCAGCTCAACAATGCTCGAAACCCACCTTTGTTCCCTTCAGAAATATGGGTTCCCAATGACCTCCCAAGAGGACAAGATTGCAGCTCAACAATGCTCGAAACCCACCTTTGTTCCCTTCAGAAATATGGGTTCCCAATGACCTCCCATCACGCCTGCTCCTCAACGAACTGCTATCAAGCATTTGTCTGAAACAGAGATGCGGGCACACCGAGAAAAAGGGCTTTGTTATAATTGTGATGAGAAATTCACTCGGGGACGGTAGATGTGTTCAACAAAAGCTCTATCTCTTGGATATGGATTCTCCACTTGCCTCAGAACTTGATGAAGAAGCTCCAAATACAGTAGATGATCAGTTCGACATTCAACACCCGCTTGTTGACACCCCATCTCAGGACGACCCACCTGATATCTCTCTCCATGCTGTAATCGACATCACCACCCCACAAACAATGCGGGTCATGGGATACTTCAAGAAGCTCCCTCTTACCATACTCATTGATCATGGTAGCACTCGTAACATCATTGACCCTCAGATTGCCAAACAGGCCGATTGTTTTGTCCATCCTTACTCCAACTTTGAAGTCATGGTTGCCAATGGGAGCACCTTAACTTGCAAGGGGAAGTGTCACAATGTGTCTCTCTCTAGAAGATTATAACCTGTGCTCTGACATGTTTGCCTTGTCCCTAGGCGGATGTGATGTGGTTTTGTGCGTTCAATGGTTACGCACACTTGGCCCCATCTTATTGGATTTTGTTGAACTTTGGATGCAGTTTTCAGTTAATGGGAAACAACACAAATTTAAGGGCTTACAACAAGGATCTCTCCGCATCATCAGTTCACATTTCCTGGAAAAGATCCTTAAGAAGAATTCACATGGTGTCATCGCTCATCTCCATTCCATTCAGATGCACCCATCAATGGTCTCCCCTACTTCCTTGGATAGATATGCAAGTGTCCTTGCTGAACCAATGGGCTTGTTGCCTTTAAGAGACCTTTCTGGTAAGAATTTAGCTGCATCTACATCTCAGCAAGAATTGATAGCTATTTTGCATGCAGTACCGAAGTGGCAGCCATCCCTATTAGGAAATTATTTATGCATCAAGACTGATCTCCAGAGTCTGGAACATTTTCTGGAACAACGGGTCCCCTCGCCAGCACACTGGAAATGGGTTATCCAACTCATGGGTTATGACTATGAGATCACTTACAAGAAGGGTAAGGATAATATGGTGGCAGATGCTTCTTCTTGCCAATTTGATGACCTAGTTTCTCTTACAGCTATTTTTCTGGTTGTTCCAAATTGGTTGCAATTTGTTCAACAAGGTTATCTCTTCCATGAACTTCATGCTTCTTCATTGGCAGGGCACTATGGGTTCCTCAAAACCTATGACCGGGAAAAATGTAACTTCTTTTGGCAAGGACTGAAAATGAAAATTCACCAGATGGTGGTTGAGTGTGATACTTTCCAGGTCAACAAGGGTGAAACAACACTCCTTTCGGGACTGCTCGAACCCCTTCCCATCCCTACACAGATGTGGACAGCTATTTCTATGGATTTCCTAGAAGTGCTCGAGTGGTACAATACCACATCTAAAAGGACACCATATGAAGCAGTTTATGGACAGGAACCGCCAGTTCTTCTTCCATACACGCTCAACATCTCTCCACTTCAGGAAATTGACTCGGTTCTTCGAAACCGCGATCAAATTCTTCTCATTCTGCAAGACAATCTTCATATGGAAAGAATTCGACTGAAACAACAAGCCGATCAACACCGTTCTGAGCGCACTTTTCATGCAACTGATATGCCAGTCCTTCTTCGTCTACAGCCCTCCAAGCAATCCTCCCTGAAACTCAAAAGGCATCAGTGGGCCGAAATGCAACCCGAGGATGCTAGAGGGAACCACTCTTTCAGATTCTGCATCAATTTCCACATCTAAAGCTTTGAGGACAAAGTTTTTTTTAAGGGAGAGGGGATGTTAGGAACCCATGTCAACCATTCTATCTACTTTGTTAGTATATTGTTGTTGGACGCATATGCTTTGTAAGTCGTCCCGTAGTATTTCTTGATCCATCGTTTGTATTATTGTTGTTGGACGCATATGCTTTGTAAGTCATCCCGTAGTAATTGTTGATCCATCTTTTGTATTGGCCCATGGTTTGTATTAACACATGGTATTGACCCATGGTATTGATGCCTAGACTTAGTATATAAGTTTGTGTTGATACCAATGAAGACACCGTGAAGTTAATTGTATTGAGCTTGCTCAAAGGAGGTTGCCCCCTCGAAGTGGCCTGCGATCAATATAAAAGTGATCCTGAGTTATGTTATTTTTGATATCTTGTGTATTTGCATTAATTAATTATTGCAGGTTCATCTCAGTTCTAAATAGCATAACTAGATTTTTTCAAATGTCATTTGCTTATGGATAAAGAATAGACTACAATGTTTAAGATTAATTGCAATTGGTCACTTTTTAACTTGCATCTCTTTGTAGAAATTAAACTATATTTACTTCCGTTTTGTTTCTCTGTCACATTTGAAAGTCATTTTGATACATTTTCTCCAGTTCCTATCACATTTGATGCATTTCCTCAGAATCCTCAAGGAGAATGGAATCAGGTAGCTTAGCTTAGTTTTCAATGCATGAGTAGTTTAACTGTTGAATTTCTTAGGTTCATTAAGTAGTTGTAATCTGGCTTAAGATAGTACAAGTTTCTTGTCTTTACATAGTTAGTTGCAAGACTAAATCATTTCATATATAGGTTTCTGAATTTGATCATAGTTGTTACATGGTAGCTAGCCTTTCTAATTCCTAGATTAGAGTATGAATAATTGTTCAGTAGCTTCCATTTTTCATAACAAGTAGTTTGCTTTCAATCAAGTCTTGTTTCCTAGAGTAGTATTGTTTTTAACTTTTCAACTATTGTTCATAGAGTATAGTAGTATAGATGGATACTATTATGATCTCTCGGTTTGGCTAGGTCTAATCAACGTAGTAGTTGTATTTTTGAAGTTTGACTCGGTTTTTTCATTTTGAAAGATATTTCGATCTTTTCATTATTAAACATTTCTAAGGTCTATTGAGATAATGTCTTAGGTACCCTTCTACCTCGGCATATACTTTGCCACAACTCTAAGATTACCAACCCCGATCGATAAAAAATATTTGGTGATTCGGTAAGACAACTTAAACACCCAAGAGAGCCACTTTTTGTTTCTGGGACAATCCCTGGGGTAATGTCCCTTCTCATCACATGTATAACATCTAATAGTAGATAGATATCTCTTGAATCTTCTAAAGTTACCCCTTTGACTTTGGTGGTGGTGTTTCTCCATCTTACTGTGATGGTTCTCCCTCTTGTTATTATTCCTCCTGGAGTGTGTTGTGAGAGCTTGTTCGTCGTTTTCTCCCATTTTCTCTTCTCGAGCTACAAGTCAAGCTTATTATTGTGAGCATTCCTCCCATAGCCTTCTGAATGTGATTAACTTCTTCTTAGCACAAATCCCTTGAGTGAATGAGTCCCATGATCTTGGGAGACCATTCAAGGTGGTCATCACAATTTCTCCATCTTCTACATTTTCTCCCACAGCTTCAAGTTGCTCCTTGCTCTAAGAGGCCCTTGTAAAGTAAGAACGTATGGTCTCTGCATTTTGTATCTTCACATTCTTCAACTAGTTTCTCAAGGTCATTTTCTGTTTTATATTCTTCCCATCAAACATCTTGGTCAAGGCATCAAACATTTATTTGGGTGTCTTCAAAGATGACACATGTCAGATGAGATGATCCTTAATAGAATCTGCAATGATCCTCTTGGCCTTAACCAAGCTCTTCTTGTGTAAGGCTTTAGCCTCATCTCCCTCTGGTGCTGGAACCTCTTCATTCACATATGTATCCAATTCATTCTCTTCAAGGACAAGTGCAATCCTATACTTCCATGCCTGGAAGTTATCATCCCCTTCAAGATTATCCTCAAGCTTGGTGTGGTGAGACATATTTAATGAGAAATTCAAATGGAAATAGAAAAGCTTTTAGGTCTTACCACTTTTGGATGCCCAAACTGGTTTTGGAGCTGACTGGCCCTAGGGTTTGTTAGAGAAACCCTAATTTTCCTGCAAACTTAGAATTTGGAACTTCTGATTGGATAGATAGATGTGCCTCCTCAAGGTGAGTTTCCCAATGTACTCACTCTTTCAAATCAGTGAACTGAAACCCAAAATATATGATGCCCTAGTTTTCCTCCGGTAGGAGTGACTGACCAAAAAATGCAAATTCTCAAAATCAACTTCTACTTCGACAGAAAGATGCGCCCTCCTTAGGCAAGTTATCCTAGCCTCTTTTCGTTTATGATCTGTGGAGATAAGTCCAAAAATTAGGAAGCCCCAGCTTCCGTAGCTACACAGTGTCTTCTTTTCAGGTTAGCTCTGATACCATGTTATATTTTCTACTTTTAATCAATATTTATTTAGGATCTTAACTGAAAGAATAAAATGCACAACATAAAACCATAGACACAAAGAGTTTCCTCGGTGAAACAATAAAGGAGAAAACCCCGCAACTTCCTCAGACATAGAATCATCACCAATGCAATATCACAAAAGTAAAACCCCAAAACAAAAATGGTATTTTGCAGCTCCTCTTCTTTTCCTCCTATGCGAACTTGTCCTCTCTCTCACTAATGCGAACTTGTGAGTGAGTGTGATGTCCAAATGAAAGAGCTCCACTCTCTATTTATACTTTATTTTTCACTTGACCTTTTCACTTACTAGGTCGACCCCAGTTGTACTTGACTGGGCTGACTTCTCTAGGGGACTCAATAACCCTAATCTAACTGACTCTTAGGGTATCTATTGCCCTGACTTACAAAGGAGGATTTACGTCAATGACTTTACATGAACAAATGTAATCATGACATCCCCGACCGGAGGAATATACATCTCCGTCGAAGGTACAAATAAAATACAATAATAATAACAATATAAAGTACAAGTGAATATCTTCCAAAGTTACAATTACATTAACATACTTAAACAACACAAAAACACCATTCACAAGCAACCTCTCAGCGAGGAGTAGTGTCGTATGGGGTGACAACAATGAAACATTAATAACACTGGGAGAAGGGTAGGGGTTATAAACATGTTATTATGAATTTCAAGGTAAATAACTTCAATATAAAATTATGACAATCAATAACACTTTATAAAATTGATAAGAATCAACCCAAAGGAGTTTGAGAAAGTTGGGTGGGAGGGAGGATTGAAAATATGTACACTCTCCCAGATGAATAGGAAAATTTGACCTTGGAAAGATTTCAATTTTTTTATCAATTCTACTTACTATCTGAGGACAAGATTTACCAAAATTATCTAACTCAAAGGATTGGATAAGATTATCTTGATTCAGGATGAAGAAAGGAAAACTTAAAGATTCACTATAAGAAGTAGAACAAAGATTAGAGCATCTAATGTGATTTACTAACTCATCCTTCACAAATATCAACCCAAGAGAAGGTATGTGGGTACCCCCTATTGGCACTCAGTAAAAAATTTTGGTTAATTATCTTTTGGCGACATTGATGGTGCAAAAATAGATCAGTTTGCTTAAGGGAGGTTTCAAACTTGGCCAAGAAAAAACATCTTTGTCCTCGGACGTACGACACCAAGGTTGCAAAAGGAGGAAGATTGGTTCTATGTGTTTAAAAACTAAAACTTTATAAGAGACCTAGAAGATTTTGGAGCTAAAGTCGAAAAGGAGAAAAAACTTTATGTTTTCATGAAAAACCTAGGCCAAAACTCATGAAGAAAAAGGTTTGACATTCTAAAGGAAAAGAACTATGTATGGAGAAAGACTTTCATAGTTTTTCATAGTTGGAAGTTCTATGAAAAAGAAGGGGGCTTCAATATTTTATTTACCAAAATTAAAACTTTATGAAGGGTTTTGATTTTTTAAAACTTTTCTAAGGTTTTTTATAAAAATGGTATGGCTAAAACTTTAATTAAAGTTTTTAGCTTAAGGTTAGTCATATTTTTAGTTGGGCCAATAGTTAAATAAAGTTTGAGCAAAATGTATTAAGCACCAAACATTGAGGGCTTTCACCATGAGACTAAGCGCTACACCAAAGAAGATCCACGTATTTTACATCATCCAAGTGCCCAATGCCAAAGGCTTCTTTCTTTTGTCACTTGATATATGATATAAAATTATAAGATATATAAAGAATGAAGAACATTCCTTCGTTTTGCATGTGGGACAAATCCCCTAAACACAAAATAAAAGAAGAAGTGGCATGATTTGGTCATTGAAATGTACAGCAGGAATATGATGAGATCGATGGTGTAGCATTGAGAAGCCAGACGAACGACTCATGATGTATTCCGCATTGTCCACATGTTTGGGAGATAAATACGGTTGGTGGTTGGTGGGTGCGGTAAGAAACCACCTTCATATGTGTCACTCTCGAAACTTATCCGCATATGTAAAAATGGTATTGCAAACTACTCTATAGGCCATGCGATACCGTCTTTAGCAATATAAACCATTGGCATCTTATCATTTGAAACGGAGCACCAAAACCCTAACACTCTTCATCCAAATGAGAGAGATATTCGTAACGAGTTGGAGAATGCGTAACAAATGCCTTCTACATGGTTTTCTAGGTTTTTTCATGTTCACCGTATTTCTAGCACAGAAGTCTCAAAACAAAGAACTCTAAAGATGAAAGTCATCGTGTACCCATCATCACACCTGTACACAAGCCAAGCATGAGCTATGATTTGCAAAATTGTATACACCAAGGTTTGTCTAGCTCGACATATTGATGGTCACATTTGTAAACATTTCCATTTGCAACGAAGGGAAAAAACCCTAAAAGATATCGCATAGGTATTTTTTTGTCTGAAGAAATATACAGCCGCGAAATTTTGGACAAAAATAGGGTATTATCCTGGAGCGATCGATAGTAGCAACAGAGATGCTCGATATCCAGTTATAGGAGGCATGGTAACATCGTTTTCTGAGTGTATTCCATCAAATTTCTGGAGTTGTTGGATGCCAGTGAAGCAAATGGTCGTAGGAATGTTACAGGGGTTTCCTCCGTTGGGTCATTTATAATCTGAAGCTTGAGAAGACACGAAGAGCTTTCAAAAAGTCCCGGAGGTCGTCGAGTTTAGAATTTTTGGCCAGTCACAACCATGTTACAAGATTTGACATGAGATGTGTATCTTTTCTGCACTTCGTTAGCTGCTTCTGATGGTTTTGGTGGCATATCAACTCCAGCTTTTGGGCAGAGCACGTTTGGACAACCCACTTAGCAGAATATAATGGTTACAATACCTCAAATTGTAACAAATCCATTTGGTATTCTTTTGGCAAAGCCTCAAATGTCTATTGGCCAAAGTGGGAAATCTCCTTCCGTTCAATATGGAATACTTAGTTAGCCCGCTAATGAAAATACTGCTCAAGTAAGGACAATATCTTTGTTGACTCCAAGGCCTGTCACTCGACGATCAAGGATCCACGCCCAATTACGTAGATACAATCCTGAGAAGGAAAGTCCCCAGGTATCATTTTTTTCGGCGATAGTGAAGAAGCACCTAACATTCCAAAGGAAGATGCCATGTTCATCGCAAGAGAAAACCCAAGGGCACTTTTCATTCAAGAACCCAATCAATCTCCTGCCTCTGCTGCATGCAAACCAACGACAAACATGAAGGAAAAGGCCATAACGATTGATGATAAAAATGGGACATCATCATTTGAAAAAGGAATTTGTGCTAGAACCAGAAGACAACATTGACAAATGGCCAGGTGGTGGTGAGGATACAAACCTTCAGAATAATTCACTGTCATCGAAGTCAGTTGATTTCAATTTAAAATTTGCTTCAAGGTAGAATGGTCTTCATAAGAAGCATAATCACAGAGGTTATGGTTTTGTGAAGATTTTTGGGGAAACTGATGTGAGATGTCTAGATTTAGAGAATGTTACTCAGTTTAACAAATGTGAGGTTCTAGTGTACATAGACGAAAACAAAAAGCCACCTACGGATCAGGGACTTAACAAGCCTGCAGAAAATAACTTGTTGAATGTTAAAAATGTTGACAAGAATACAGGTCAACATCATATCGAATGGTGCAGAAGTGGAAAAATTTGAGAAAAGGCTCAAGTTAAAAACAGAAGAGCATCAACAAGTGGGAAAATAATAAATATCAGTCGAAGAAGTGAAAAATTAAAAGGCAATTGGCAACCATTTTTAGTTTCAAGGATATGACAGAAACAACATTCCAAATTTTCCCTCATTTATTGTTTAAGAAAACTAATTCTTGTAAAAGTAGTGATTAGTTATTTTTCATTATTTAGTACCGATAGTTTATTTTGAAAACAATACGGTTAGGGTTTTTCTCATGGAGCACTTTTTGTATAAATAATGCATTTTACAATGTAAAAAGGGTGCGGGGAATTTTCAGGAATGAGGGAACCCATTCTGGGTGTTTGAAGTGTTTTCTATAAATTAATAAAGATTTCAGAATCTGAGCATATTTTTACCAAAGATTCGTGTGTTGTTTCAAAATTACAGTCCGTACTTTCCTTTTCTTTACATGTGCATGTCAATTTTCTTTGTCATTCTTGCCATTATGTATTTCTTCTATGCTTGAATGAAAGTCTAAAATAAATTGGGATTCATACTTGGTATGCCTCAGTTTATCGCATTGAAGTATCCACCTGCTTCTCCAAAGTTAACAGTGGATTCATCTGAAAATAGATGCCCGTTGTTGATGGATTGTCATTAATTCTTTCCTGTCACCTACAAAATCTTATTGACTGTAATAAAACAACTATCTTGCCTTTGTACAAAAGTTTGTTTGGCTGCTGATTTGTATTTTTCTATTTCTCAACTCCATTGCCCAATGGTATCCTTTTCTTGTTGATCTAACCACATTATTTAAATCCTACAAAGTTTTTATTGTTATTTTATAATTTGGCCATTGAATTTATTTTCAAGCTGCTGTCGTGGTGACATTGGATAGCAGATTTGCTGAGAGAGCCCTCTCTGGTTGAAAGAGGCCAACTTTTCAGTCTAAAGATTGGTTTGAAATAGGTTACCTCGGGGTTTCTTTGATACAGCCCAAGGAAAATCCGAGTGCTAACACCCCCAACAATAGCCTTCTTCAAATCATCCTCCTCATCAATTCGGCCTCCCTGCAGAAAAACAACTAGTAGCCCACGATCCACAAATGATACATAGATAAAATATGGTATATTCAACTTGAAAAAGAATCCATCAAGACAAGAGAAGTAGATCCACAAAATAGTATTCTATTCCAATCTTGAAGAGCTCCAAAGTTGCCTTTACAATAAGGGGGTCTCCTCCTTTTATAGGATGAGGAAGACCAAAACCCTAAACAACTAAACCACTATGAAAACTAGTGGTTGAGATTAAAAGATATAACAATCTAATCAACGGCTAATATGAGCCAATACAAAATCAGACATGGATAACTTAACTAAGTGATGACGCGATAGCCTAAAACACTCTATGGAGGGTGACATCATACATGAGGGTGGCTAATAACACATGTGCCACATCAACAAGACCAAGAAAAGTCACTAGTAGCACATGGTGGGGCTAGGAGGTATTAATTCCGTTCACTAGCATGTCCCCATGGCACAATAATATAAAATATGAGTCTATGACATGTCAAAATATACAAATGATCAAATCCTGTCCCCATTATCAGAGAGAGAAGTACAATAAAAGAGCTATTGTATCCCATGTGGACCCCACTGGCTGGTGCAAACTGATCTGGAAGAAGGGGGATACACTATGGATGACCTCAGAGCAAACCAAGTGCCAAAACCTTGCCTCAATGACCTTTTTATTCCATTTTTTAATCCTCTTGAAAACCTTGAAAGTGACCAGAACTTCCTCCAGTTTTTCTACACTGTCAAAATGAAGGTGCCATCATTTCCGGAAGGGGGTAGAATGGTAAAAAAAGTGGCTGGACCACCCCCTTCCTCTGTAGCGCCCTAGGAAATGACTTGCCTCCAATGCTCCTGCTGGACATGCTGGATCAGCATGCTCAAACTAGTCAATAGGTGGATAACTGTTGCTATCAAGCCCAGGAGTGCCCGAAACTGAAAGATAAGTGTCTTAATGGGTCTAGGAGACCCAAATCCACTAGAGATGAGTACTCATACACCTCATGATAACCTGTGGGGTCATCTGTAGGGTCCACCATACCCGGATAGTGTAAAATATGATGATCTGGAAAAAATAATAAAATAGAGCAACTGCATCAATCATCATTTGGAGCATATGTCCAACATATGGAATCATCAATAGGTGTATGTGGGACCACAAACCATCATCATAAAGAATAAGTGGTCCATCTCATCACGAATCCCAAGAATGACCATGGTCAAACTATGTATGACTAGGTCAAAATACAACCAAAGACTAGACTACAACAAATGACTAAGACATGTTCCTTTAACCATATTCATAGTTTAATGTTAAGATTCAATATGATAAGATAGATAACATCAGTATTCAATTCAATTTCACAACAATAGCATATACAAGATCACTGAAAGAATAACAAGCACATCATAAACACAAGAGACACAATTTTATACTGGAAAACCCTCTAGGGGAAGAAAACCTAGAAAAACTTCCTCAATATAGATGATCAAAAGTACAAATACAAAACCCGAAACAAGTTTTCCTTCTCCTTTCAGATATATATCTCTCTCTCTCCATTGTGAATTACACAAGTGAGTGTGTGTGTCCAAAATGAGGGGCACATCACTCCTCTCTATACTTTATCTTCCACTTGAATTTTTCCCTAATTAGGTCGGCTCCAACAGCTTAACCACTCAACCTAATGCTGACTAGGTTGACTCCTCTAAGGGACTTAAACACCCCATTACAAATGACTCAAAGGGGATCTATTGCCCCGACTTACAAGGGAGGATTTACCTCAATGACTTTACATAATCAAATGCAATAATGACATCTTGACGGAGGAATAAAACATCTTTGAATAAATTACAACAATAAAAGACAATAGAATATTCTTCAAAGTTACAATATTTAAACACTCCCCCTTAACGAGAAGGGTATTCTATTGACAACAGCAACATCAACTACAAGAGTAAGGAGAGAGAGCATCATCAACAACATCATGGTGATACATCTATAAATCATTGAAAGTTTCCTTCAACAACATCAGTAACTGGAACAGTTACTGGAACATCTTCAATATCTTCAACATCTTCAGTACCGGAGCATCATCTTCTATAGCACCGAGTCTTCATCTTCTGCAGCACTCAATCGCTCGATCATCTACAACAACACTTGATCTCTCGATCATCAACATCATATTGAACTTTCGATTAGCAACATCATCTTGAGCTTTCGATCAACAACAACCATTCATCTTGATCTTTCAATCAACAACAACATAACCTGCAACACACATGATCCAATTATCGGATGACCAATCCCTTTCACTTTAAGACATAAGTCCAAGGATGATGCAATCATGATCCAATTACTGGATGATCAGTCCCTCTTACTTTATGACATAAGTCCAAGGATGATGCAATCCTGATCCAGTTACGGGATGATCAGTCCCTCTCACTTTAGGACATAAGTTTAGGGATGATACAATCCCACAACATTCTCGAGGACAGAAGTCACCGGATCCGTTCTGGACTGAAGTCCAAGGATGATACAATCCAACCACATTCTCGAGGACATAAGTCACTAGATCCGTTCTGGACTGAAGTCCAAGGATGATACAATCCAACCACATTCTCGAGGACAAAAGTGACTGGATCCGTTCTAGACTGAAGTCCAAGGATGATACAATCCAACCACATTCTCAAGGATAGAAGTCACCGGATCCATTCTGGACAGAAGTCCAAGAATGATACAATCTCACCACATTCTTGAGGACAGAAGTCACTAGATCCGTTATGGACTGAAGTCCAAGGATGATACAATCCCACCACATTCTCGAGGACAGAAGTCGTCGGATCCGTTCTGGACAGAAGTCCAAGGATGGTACAATCCAACCACATTCTTGAGGACAGAAGTCACCAGATCCGTTCTGGACTAAAGTCCAAGGATGATACAATCCCACCACATTCTCGAGGACAGAAGTCACTGAATGCGTTCTCGACTGAAGTCCAAGGATGATAGAATCCCACCACAACATCATCATCATCACATTATCTGAGACAAGAGTCTATGGATCCCTTTAGGCCATGTGTTTAGGGATGATACAATCCCACTGCAACATCATCATCATCACATTGTCGAAGACAAGAATCTATGGATCCCTTTAGGCCATGTGTCCAGGGATGAAACAATTCCACTGCAAAATCATCATGATCAGCATCGACGCTACTCCCCCTTTCAAGGAATGTCCTTTTGAACCACACGAAGCTTGTCACGGAAGTACTCAAACTTCACTCGAGACAGAGGCTTGGTCAACAAATCCACAAACTTGCTGATCAGTGATCACATATTGGAGATTTATATCTCCCTTATGTACCATATCTTGTATATAAAAACACCATATTTGTATGTGCTTTTACTTGTCATGGAACACTGGGTTCTCCGTCATCTTTATACAACTCTGGTTGTCACATAGAATCACTATGCTATCCAACTCCAGGTCAAATAGTCCTGACATCAACTTCCGAAGCCATATGGCCCCACAACTAGCAGAACAAGCTGCTATATACTCTGCTTCAGTTGTGCTGAGAGCAACACTAGACTGCTTCATGCTGAACCATGAGATCATGAAGCATCCCAGACAATAACATCCACCTAAGGTGATCTTCCTGTTTGAGAAACTTCCAGCCCAATCTACATCTGTATAACCATGCAATCTGTAGTAATGATCTCCAATAGAGTATAGACCAAAGTCTATCGTACCTTTCAGGTACCTCATCACATGCTTTGCAGCTACCGAGTGAACACATCTAGGCTTAGCTAGATACTGACTAAGGGTGTTCACAGCAAAGCATATATCTAGCTGTAATGTCCCCATCTTGACCCTATTGTTAAATTTTCAGAATTTACTTGAATTTGATCTAGGATCTTAACTGAGAGAACAACATGTACAGCAAATCTACAACATATCAATCATGGACACAATAATGAAAGCACATAAGAGACACAAAGTTTACTTCGGGAAAACCATAAAGGTGAAAAACCCCAATAACTTCCTCAGAGATAGATAGAGCAATGATACAACCAGAATACAAAAGATAGTCTTCTCCTAGTAGCAGAGTCTCCTCCTCCACAAGTGTGCCACTCTCCAAAGTGTGAGTGAGAGAATAGAATGTGTAAAATGAGAGAGACACACTCTCTATTTATACACTAACTTGACTTGACCTTTACTCAACTAGGTCGGCCTCAACTTAACCACTTAACATAATGTTGAGTGGGCCGACCCCCACTAGGGTGGTCTAATAACCCTTTGACCCACATGGCCGACCCCCAATAGGGTGGTCTAATAACCCTTTGACCCACATGGACGACCCCCAATAGGGTGGTCTAATAACCCTTTGACCCACATGACTTATACAGGGCCGACCCCAACAAGGTGGTCTAATAACCCATCAAGTATAAGTTACAACACTTACAATATAAATGACGACACTTCCGTATAGAGGAATAATAACATCTCTATAGGAATACAATATACATATATGTGAAATACATTCCGAAGTTACATATACATCAACACTCCCTCTTAACTAGGAAGGTATTTCTCGACACAGGTCTTCTAGCACAAGTCATCTTCTCTGGTGCATCGTCACTGGATAATCATCATCAAGTCATCATCATCGTCACTGTTGCCGCTATCTCAATCAATCTCTGAATCTACTCGTCATAGGAAGTTCTACAGAGCCAGTCCTTTTTCATACTGGATGTAGGCCCACCACCTGCAAGTCTTCATCATCTATGCGAACGGTTTGATAGATGTGGCCTCTTAGGACTAATTTTATGTGCAGATGCAATACCAAAAAGAGTATCCCAGGAACATTTATGTGCCTAAGCATGACCGGAAATATTTCCCGGGACTGATTACATGCATCTCCTCCACAATACCTTTAAATAGCATCCTAGGAACATTTATGTGTTGCAGCACGACTGGCAAGATCTCTAAAGAGCATCCCAGGACTTATTACGAGCACACAGCTCAACCTCTCGGATCTCCAGGACTGATCACATGTGGATAGACAAAACCTTTAAAGAGCATCCCAGGAACATTTATTTGCTACAGCACGACCGGCAAGATCTCTAAAGAGCATCCCAGGACTAATTACGAGCACACAGCTCAACCTCTCGGATCTCTAGGACTGATTACATGTCTCCGTAGTAATACCTCATCCCAGGACTGATTACGAGCACACAGCTCAACCTATCGGATATCTGAGGATTGATTACATACTACATAGCAATACCAGAAAGAGTATCCCAGGAACATTTATGTGCCGCAGCACGACCGGCAAGATCTCCCAGGACTGATTACATGTTATTTGCACAACCTGCCACATATCATCTCTGACCTCCAAGTATCAACCTGATACTCATGATCCAACGGATCATCATCGCACAAAGCATCATCCTAATGCTCATGACCACACTGATCATCATCACTGTATCATCCTGATACATATCATCTGGAGCAACACCTTGAAGCTCGTCATCATGATCATCCTGATCATACAATGCATCCACCTGATGCATACCAAGTATCTACCTAATACATATCATCATACATGATCCACCTGATCATACAGTGTATCCACCTGATACAAATACAAATACATGATACATATCAACATACATGATCTACCTGATCATACAATGTATCCCCCTGATACATATACAGATACATGGTCCAAGCATCCGACATGATGCAGACATACATATACATATAAATGATCCAACTGATCATACAAAGCAGAAACTAGAACATCATCCCGATGCTCATCATCCAGCGCTTACATCCACAGCCATGTGAAGGATCCTCCTTCCAACATGCTTGGAATGGCTTCAGCAAATATGTCCATCACTTCTTCCTCGAAGTGTCGTCGATCTGAAAAACACCAAGCCTCTTTTTGAAGTACTTGAGCTTCACTCTGGCTAGTGGCTTCGTCAGCACATATGCAATCTGCTCGTCTGTCGCAACATATAGGAGCTTCACCGCTCCTCTCTGTACCATATCCCTGATATAGTGATATTTAATCTCTATGTGTTTCGACCTGTCGTGGAACACTGAGTTCTAGGACAGCTTCACACAACTCTGGTTGTCACAAAAGATACCAGTAGCCTCCAGTGGGAGATCAAATAACTCAGACAATAGCTTCCGGAGCCATACTGCCTCACAACTAGCTGAACATGCTGCAACATACTCTGCCTCGGCTGTACTCAGTGTTACGCAGGATTGCTTCCTGCTAAACCAAGAGATCACACTTGATCCCATACTGAAGCAGCACCCAGGAGTGCTATTCTTATCTGCAGCACTGCCTGCCGAGTATGAATCAACATAACATTGCGGGTTAAACTTTTGATTCGCATCATACTTGAGCTCATAGTCAACCGTACCCTTCAGGTACCTCAAAATATGATTTACAGCAACCAGGTGAACACTCCTTGGATCTGTCAACAACTGGCTCAATGTGTTCACCACAAAGCAAATATCTGGTCTCGTGTTCATCAGGTACATCAAGGACCCAATCATCTGACGATACACAGTGACATCAACCAGATCAGATGAAGCATCACACAGAAGCTTCAGGTTCGATGCCATAGGTGTGGCCATATCCTTGCAGTCCATCATACAAAACCTCTTCATGATCTCTACTGCATACTTCCCTTTTCCAAGGAAGATTCCATCTGCACTCTGCCACATCTCCATGCCAAAAACAAATAGTGCATCATCCCCAAGTTCTTCAACTCGAATTCGGTAGCAAGCTTCCACTGCATGTTGGCAATCAATCTATCATCACCTGTTACAAACAGTTCATCCATATACAAAAGTAGTATCACTGGATTGCCTTCCTCAACCTTTTAGTAAAGGTTGGAATCCGCTTTACTCTTGGTAAATCCCAAACTGGATAGAACCAAGTAGTTGCACCACATACACTTCTTTTTCAACTACACCATTCAAGAAAGTGTATCTTCCTCTTCATCACTGCAGCCAGAGCAACTAATGATTTAATGGAAGTGTATTTGGCTATAGGAGCAAAAGTCTCTATGCTACCACCTGCAGCATGCTTGATCTTGTAGATCCTCTTGGAAGTCACTACAAACTCCCCTTCAAGTCTTGGGACTGCATCCCAAACATCTTCATGATCGAATGGTACTCCTCAATCATGGCATTCTTGCCAAATCCTGGGAACTTCAATATCTTCAATATTTTCAATAGATAACTTTGTTGCTGAACAAATGTTGTAGTCCTTCTTTTGTAGGTGATGGTATACAATCTTTTCTACACAACAAGTTAAATTGCATGATTAAAAAAAATCTCATAATTTTCAGAACAAATTCTTACCCATAAAGAAATATGTCATACAGTCGTGCAATTATCTTATCCAATGCTTCAATACAGCATTTATCCATATTCTATAACTTTCTAGATGCCTTCCAATCTCTACCAAAACATTGTTAAGAGTGTGCACAACTCCTAACATGTCAGCAAAGAGGTTTCATTCTAGATAAGTAGCAATGGAATGTTGTACAGTGCCATAGGCCACTTACCCATGTATATTAGTAGTATACTGTTCACCAATGAAACTATTCTAATATGCATAATACATAACCTAATTCTAGGAACATAAGCATATACATCATTGAATAACATTATGTAAGAAATGACAATTCAAATACTTATCTTTGTTTGGTTGCTGGGTGGACTCCCTCTGAATCTTTGCAACTCAATTCTGATGTAGATTGTGAGAAGTGGTCAACTCCCTCTGAATATCTGCATCCTTGTAGAAACTACTGAAGTGTGCTCCTTTGCTTTCTTGCAGGAACAACTGGAGTGTGCTCCCTCTTGATCTTTGCTTCTTGGATTACCTGTCCTTGAACTTACATCCATCCTTAATCATTATGCATGCTTATTAGTATCATCATTTTGTTATCCTTGAGGTCTCATACATAATCACACATTTATTAGTATAATCTTAATACTATCAAAACACAATAATCTTAAACATGTATATTCATGATCATTCACAGATAATAAACATTAGTATTCAAGGTTTTAGGGAAGTCTTTTTTTACTCATGCATATTCTTATTTGATCATAGGACTCTTCTGATTAGTTAAATCATCAATGCATAAACCCGTGATTACTCAAACCTATACCTTCATGATTCTTCTGGTTAGTCATATCATCAATTATGGTAAGAAACATAATATGCATATAGACATGACTATTCAAACCTATGACTTCATGAATAATCATTATCAACAACACAACAGTATAAGATCCTAACACAAGGTAGGATTCTAGCTTGATATAGGAAAAACATATCTGGATTAGCATGCTAGCTAGTTATGTCTAACGTACCCGCATAATGTCTTTTGGTTCTCTTCAGTGACTTGTGCTAGTAACCTGCATGTCTCATAGGTTAACCATTGTAGGACCAAGTTATACATACCTCGAAAGTAGATCTTCTATGAGATCCATGACAATGGACGAATCTTTGTCTTCATGTCACAATGATCATATGTTCTTGAAGTAGAACATGATTTGTCTTTCTTGGTGTACCTTTTATGTTAGCGGACAACATAAACCTCATACAACATCACAATGCATTAGTACATTCATAAGTGTCAAAACCTTAATCAATGAATATCTTTTATTAAGGTGATACGACAAGTCCAGTAATTAATCAAGATTGTACTGTAATGATATGAAGACAAACATATGATAAACTTAACCATGAAACATACCTGTAAGCCATACCTATCAACATTGCTTGTAATCTTCTTATGGAAGGCCTTAGCCTCATCTCCCTCTGAGACAGGAACTTCTTCACTTATGCAGGTGACCAATCCATCTTCTTCTAGGATTAACCCAATCCACTTGATTTGCAAGAACTGGACCTAGAGCTGGATTAGGTTTTGTCAAAGAAACCCCAAAAATTGAAATTTTGAATTTCAAACTTCCGAAAGGATAGAAATATGCGCCTTGATGAGCTGATCAAGTTGGTATATTTAGAATTTGAAAACTGCAAAGTTTCACCCCTCGAAATTGCCTTTTAGATTTCCGGATTCGCTAGGGAGGACCCTGAATTAGGGTTTGAGTTTCCCAGAGCTTCAACCAACCAAAAGATTTGATTCAAAACTCTAAGATTCGATTTTTCTGAGGAGCTTCCAGCCGTGGTCACAGATTTCCAAAGTTCCAATTTTTGCAGAAGCCCTAATTTTCCATTTTTCCGATCAAAGTCCCGAACTGGGGTTTGATCAAGCCCGGCCTTCTGCCCAACCAAAAAATCTGATCTTGGTCTCTAAATTTCGATTTTGATGAGTAGCATCCAGCCGTGGTCTCCGATTACAAAAATTCCAACTTTCTCTGAAGCCCTAAATTCCGGAAGCCATGAATGAAGATACTCAAAAATAATTCTGTTTTGACATAAATATGTACCTGATTGTTTATGGTGTAACTCTGAACTTTTTGATCCACAGGGTTTGAAATTTTTTCTTGAGATAGACCGACCTGTTATCTTTCCCTCCCAACAAGTCTAACCGCAATTGGATTCTCTGAGAGAGAGTTATGCCAAGTGTCGCAACGTGATCTATTTATGGGATAATACAAGAGAGAAAACTTGTACAGTGTGCCACGTGTCACTGGTTCAACTTAGGCCTCTGAAAACTTTTCTTGAGATAATACAGTTTGTGTACTACCTGTCACTTTTTACTAAATTTCATTTCGAGCTTCGTAGCCCAAGTTATGACCTTTTTCCCAAGGTCACCTGATTTTGACTCAGATATGGAAGATGCAGAAACCCTATATTGTACAGATCATAAATCACAAAGTACAACGAATTAGAGGTTTTCCTTTGGACACACGGTACATGGGGATCTGATCTTCGACCTGTAAAAGTTTCAAATCCGAAAACTTTGCCAAAACGGATTTATAGCGAAAGTGCTATGATGACTGGTTTTTGTTATATCAAGCCCTAGCATCGTAAGTGCAACAAATGTCATACATGCCATATCATGCCTTCTTTCAGGCTAGCTCTGATTCCATGTTTAATTTTCAGAATTTACTTCAATCTGATCTAGGATCTTAACTGAGAGAACAACATGTACAACAAATCTACAGCATATCAATCATGGACACAATAATGCAAGCACACAAGAGACATAGAGTTTACTTGGGGAAAACCATAAAGGTGAAAAACCCCAATAACTTCCTCAGAGATAGATAGAGCAATGATACAATCAGAATATAAGAGATAGTCTTCTCCTAGCATCAGAGCCTCCTCCTCCACAAATGCGCCACTCTCCAAAGTGTGAGTGAGAGAATAGAATGTGTAAAATGAGAGAGACACTCTCTATTTATACACTAACTTGACTTGACCTTTACTCAACTAGGTCGACCTCAACTTAACCACTTAACATAATGCTGACTGGACCGACTCCCACTAGGGTGGTCTAATAACCCTTTGACACACATGACTTATACAAGACCGACCCCAACAAGGTGGTCTAATAACCCATCAAGTATAAGTTACAACACTTACAATATAAATGACGACACTTATGTATAGAGGAATAATAACATCTCTATGGGAATACAATATACATATACGTGAAATACATTCTGAAGTTACATATACATCAACACCTATTGCATTAAGATTCTAAATGATGTAAATATTGTTATTTAATCATGGTGAGGAGCTCAAGGCCAAGGCCCTGCCATTGATTTATCGTTTTATGTATCGGCAATTAAAAATCGGTGCATATGGCTCTTGTGCTAGATAAGCACAATGTAAATGAAGACATCATGTAAATACAAATTTTAATGAAATACCCAAAACTAGCTATGCAATGCAACAAAGAGATGGGGGCATGATTTTACAAGGAATAGGGAGGGAAATTATTCAAACCCATGAGTCAATGGTGTTAATCCATTTCATTGAGAAAACCCATAAATCCCAACTACCCATTTTGGGTTATGCACCCAATCATTTAATTCTTCCAAGAGTTGGTTGAGGCAGTTAATGCCTTGGGAATGGAGAGGCATGGAAGTCAATTTTGTGTATGGGCAAGCCATCCACCTGGAAAATTGTATTTTTTCTCCTTGGGCAAGAAAACACCCACGAAATGGTGCCCAAAGCAATTATGAACCCATAGCCTTTTCCCTCTCACACAGTCTGAGCTAACTGGGCTTTCCCCATCACGTTTTTCACCATTTTTCCTGCATTTTCCATGCCTGGGAGCTAGTTTTTGTATTGTACAGCAGCTGGGAGAGGAGGGCCACGAATTGGGACTATGATGGAGGTCGTTTTTTCCCCAAAATCCCCATGGATGTTTTTTCCAGAAAATGATTTCTACTCTCCAGGGTTGTTCCCCATCTTCTATTTTTCGTTTTGAGTTTTCCCACGTTTTTCTGAACTGCTAGAAACCCCATCTTTGGGCATCTCACTGTAAAAATGCTTCTTCATGCCTAGCCCTTGTACTTTTGTTGTTATGTGGATCCCTATTTTGGTTTTGAACCTGTGAGCAAGAGACTTGGAGTGGTAGTGGACAGAATTGGCTGGATAAACCTAGTGGGGAAAATAACCTCTCAAGAAAGATCAAAAGGGCTGGCTACTCTTCTATGCACACCTTGGACAACACTAGAATGGAAGGTATGGCCCGAGGAACTGTGTATTGGTGAAGGGAATACTTCCTTGAGTGGGGTGTGCAGGCATTGTGGGTTCCAAGCTGGGTAGATCTTGTAGAGGTATCCATAGCTCTTTGGTTGAGCTCACTAGCTTAGCAATTCTTCCTTTCCATTTCCTAGCAGCCCGATAAACCCAATTGTAGATTGGCTTCGCTCATTTTGGTGTATGCTTGGCTATGTGTGAGTCTGTTGTTCCGTAGTTCCTTGTAGAAATCATGCCCAGCTCGGGGGTGGCAGTTGTATCAAGAGGTTGATAAGCACAACTGGCCTATGGCTGGGTGGAATGTTGCAGATGCATAGCTGGTTGCTCAAGGACTACTTTGTTTAAGATAAGTACTCTCATGTGTTAATTCTGTATTGTTTTAATTGATGAATGACATGAATATCTTGAATGAATGATGGATGGGTAATAGAATTTAATTCGGTTGTGTTTCAAATATTTATGCATTCGCATATGTCCATCTTCAGTTTATATGAATGTTTGTTTACTAAGTATGGGACTAGATGTCTAGTATTATCGTTAGTGTTCTCTCCATAGCCTTGGTAGGATGGAAGGGACATTACAATGGCCTAGTATTCATCAGATACATCAACGAACCAATTATATTTCTGTAAACTAGAGAAATCACTGTCCATCATCCTAGATCTCTACTTCACATTTTTCTTGGCTAAGGAAAAATCTCATCTGATCTCAGCCACATATCTAATCATAAGAATCATGCCAAGATTCTTTAACTCTGAGATATACTTCCTCTGAAGTGGAGTCTTCTACATCCGAGTATTGTCCTCTCTCTGTGACTGAACATCATACACAGTCTGCATTGAGTGATCTTCTGCATATCTATCTGTGTCATCTCCCATCAGATGGGTCTACTGATATGAGCCTCAAGATCACTCGAACTATGGTATGTTCCTTCTTGCATCCATCTGAGAGAAGCATGTCATCTGTATATAGAAACCATCTTCAACCTTGTAGCAAAGGTTGAAATCCGCATCACCTGTGGTGATCATCAAGCTCGTCAAATGACTATCGATCCTGGGTACCTGTTGAACCCGTACAAAGCCTTCTTCAATCATGTGATTTTCTTTCAAATCTTGGGAGTTTGCTTGATATGCACTTCTTCTTCAATTACACCATTCAAGAGTCTTGTCATCCATGGGTGTAATCTATCTTTGGAAGTGTGTCTAGCCACTGGAGCAAACATCTCATCATGATTCTCTCCCTCTTTCAAAGAGAATCCTCTAGCCATGAGCCTTGCTTTGTACTTCTATAGTATGTTTGATTTGTAAGTCTTCTTGTTGAACAGTAATCACTTGTTCTTCAGAACAAGTGTTCATCATCCTTCTTTTGTAGATCACAGCACATGATCTTCCTACAATTCAGATTCAATTACATGATTAGTAACACTTCATAATCATCAAATCATTTCAATGATAACCTTTTATGCATACTGATATGATTCACATAGTTATGCAACTATCTTGTCCAATGCTTTGGCACAACACTTTTCCATATCCCGTATGCATATGGTGACTATCTAGATTCCTTCCATCTCTACCAGAACATACTATCAAGACTATGCACTGCTCCCATCATGTTAGCAAAGAGGTTTCATTCTAGACAAGCAATAATGGAATGTTGTCCAACACTATTGGCTACTTACCATGCATATTAGTATTACACTGTTCAATTCTATATGAATGCTTACCCTATGCATGATACATTTCCCGATTCTAGGAATACAAATATGCATACAACTATTAATATCATTAACTATTCATAGATTCAAGAAGTGATTCAAATACTTATCTTTTTATGTTTTGTTGGGTTTCCTCCATCTGGATCTTTGCTTCGTTGAGATTGCCTCCCTCTTGATCTCTACTTCCCTTCCATGTCATGATAGTATCACAATCTTGTGTCTTTGAGCTTTTATCCATCCTGTAACACTATGCACCCTTAAATGTGCACTAGTTTCATCATTGTGGCATCCTCAAGATCTCATACATAATCACGCATTCATTAGTATACTCTTAATAATATTAAAACATTATAACCCTAAATATTCTTAAACACGTACTGTCATAATCATTAATCAAACTGAGAAACACAATATGCATAAAGCCTCTATCTTCAGGAATAATCATTATCAACCATATGAAAGTATACTTATCTAAGATCCTAACACAAAGTAGGATTCTAACTCGATATAGGAAACCATACCTGGATTAGCATGCTTTCTAGTTATGTCTAACATACCCAAATAATATTTTCTTTGTTCTTTTCAATGATTTAGAGACCTTTTGCTAGTAACCTGCATATCTCATAAGTTAAGCATGGTAGAACTAAATCATACATACCTCATAAGTAGAGCTTCTATGTGATCAAAGACTATGGATGAGTCTTTGTATTCATGTCATCATGGTCATATATCCTTGATCTAGAACTTGATTTGTCTTTCTTCATGTACCTTTCATGTTAGTAGACAACATCATCCTCATACAACACCACAAATGCATTAGTACAATCATATGTGTCATAACCCTAATCAATGAATGTATTCTATCATTCACATGCATTCATACTTTTACTAAGTTGATCAAACAAATATAAAATTAATCATGATTGTACTTGTTACACCTAAATATTTCCACCATATGACTCAGTGTAAACATCCCTGAAGTTTACATGACTATAGAACTTGACTGACCCATTTTTATAGGTCATCGCAGTTAACCCTTGTGCAACATGCGACGTCGTAGGTTGTCTTAATGCAGCATGCGCCGATGTCAGTTAAAGTGGATAAAGGGCATCTTCGAGCCATTTCTTGGAGTGTGACTTGGATCTCTATCCCTAACCCATAGGAGAGCTGGCATTCGATTCCCTAACCCTTTGGGAGGATCCCTTAGTCCTCTCCCATTATTTCTCAACCTATCCTATCCTCCTAGTCCTATATATATGAAGCTATTTCCCATTCCAAAGGGAGGAAGGCTATAGCGTCCATATGCTGGTGAAATAAGCTTAGGAAGATCATCATCCATCCATTGGAGGCACCCATTTCTCCTTAGAGGCATTGGCTTGGCTTGCTGGAGGAAGATTGCAACGTTAGGGCTTGCAGGTTGTAATCCTCACTCTTCTATGTATTTCCACTCTTTTATACAGTAATACAAAACTCTTTCCACAAATGTCTTCTTGTTATTGATATTTATAGTTTACCTCAACTATTTACTTGGATCGATTATTGTGTGGGTGTACTATTATTGCTTGTTTGTCTCTTGCATGTTCTGACAAGTCTTGCAGCTTTGGATCTGACAACTGTGGAGCTAGGAGTGACAAAGGGGAACTAGATCTATAGATCTGAAAGGTAAGAAGTTTACATCTCTCAAATCTATAATTGCATCTAGGAAGGTAGATTTGTATTCTGTCTCATTTGTTCTAGATCCACATTGGACTAGAGAGATCACGCCTTAAGTCCGCTTTTGGTAGATTGTTTGATAACAAATTTGGCGACTCCGCTAGGGATACGTACATGGTTTTAAGTTTTCAGTTTGAAAGTCATTTTCTCTGATTTCTTTGTAAGCCATCTCATTTTTGTCCCGAGCCTTTTTCACCATCAGATCTTCTCTCTGAAGAATATGTTAACTTCCTTTGGGTCTGTATGTATTATCATCAAACTTTTTAGTTGCCCATTTATGGATATATTCCCATCTTTGCAATGGGATTTCTTCTGTCGCACCTGTGTAATATAGCCAGAGCGACGTCCTCTCCCCATCGCAATTTGATGCTCTCCAACCTGTGCCATTGGCGCTCAGATATGTTTGAAAACCTGCAACATTGTCGCAGAAAACGTGTTTACCACCTGCAACGGTCGCTCTGAGTCTGACCATAGGCTACGTCGAGCAATCTAACCTTGTGTTTGGGTTATCTCCTCTCCAACTTTTGAGTTTATTTGATTTGCAGACCTTCTCTGTACTGCACCTTCCAGCCAGAGATCTCTTGATTTTGCATTGATATTGTTTGGTTTCGTTTCGTTTGGTTTTGGGTCCCATTTTGGCCAAGTTTGAGATTTGGTAGTGGCGGACACTTTAGTCTCCCCCACTTTCATCCACTCAACCTTGCATTCCATCCTCTACTCACCTAACCTAGTCTTTGCACTTGATCGATTTCCAGATCTCTTTTTGCACGCATTATTTGGTTTTGCTTGCATCTGGTTGATTTTGAGTGTTTTGTGTGTTTTCAGTACATTGAAGTGCTTGTCATTTTCTTGAGAAATTCTGAGTGATTAGAGTATTGCAAGTAATATTTTCTTTTCATCCATTTACATTTGAAAGCGTTGTTGTTATAAAGCATTATCTTGGTGCATTCATTGGAAGAATCAAAAGTGTTTCATTTTCATCATTTTTTCAGGTTCATTTGAAAATGTTTTTTAAGTCTTTTGGAAAAGTTGAAAGAAAATGTTAATTATTTGTGTTTTTCACAAATTATGAGCCATTCATTTTCTTGAAAAAATCAAGTGAAAGTCAAGTTTTTGCAAAAGTGGTTCCATGCTTGGAAAAGTTACATGCATTTTTGGTTTCTCTCTTTTAGGCCATCATAGTGAGACTGAAAGTGAAAAGTGCATTTTTTGTTTCTTTTCATCACTTTTTTATTTGAAAAGATGAAAAAGAAAAAGAAATATGCTTTGATTTGGATTTGTAGTGTTGTTGATTTTTGTGTTTTGCTCGAAAAAGGAAAAGAATACATTCATTGTCATTTTTGGTAGAGTTGAGATTTGTTGCATTTTGGTTGTTTTGGTAAAACCACTTGAAAAGATTTCTCCCTCCCATATATAGATTTCATCAAAAGGAAAGTACATTTTTTCATGTAGTTAGGGCTTGCATTATGCTTACGTTTATGTACTCACCTCATGCAATCCTCTAACCGTCCAGATAAAATTAACAGTAGAACTAGGATAAAATATTTAGTAACTTGTGTGTTAAGTTAGAGACGTGTTCTGACGTCGTAAAACGTGGAAGTTGTCGTTATTTTCTGCACTACATCTCGGGGGTATTGTAGTCTTCCATGTACCAACCAATATATCGAAGATCTTTCACGTACCAACCAGCTATATCGAAGGCTCTTTCACGTACCTTAGGGTATATCGAAAAGCACTTCACGTACGTATCATATATCGAAAGGTGTTTCACATACTCGGTAGTATATCGGAAGGTCTCGTGTCGTACAGTTGTGCATTATACAGCACCCCTACGGATTTGAGCTCCCACGTACCTTGCGTATATCGCGAGACACCACTAGGATTCCTAAAACCAATTGAGCAAACCATTTGGCCGTCTTGGCAAAGCAATAAACTACGCATGTGTCGTCTAGGTAGTCAGGTATTCAAGCAAGGGTACGGTACCAATCCTCCTTGTCGCATTTTACTATTGGACCCTGTGGTATATAGCGAGTTGCAAAGCCTTGACAATCCTGTGAGGTTCCATACTTTTGAATTTACTCCTATAACATAAGTTTGCTTGTCGCCTTAGTTTGTGTAGATTTTTTGGACTGCTTTTCTTTTGTTTAGAATACCCTTAGGAGAAATTCTGGTCTAGTCACTCTAGCTGAATTTCCTTGCAGAATGTGCCGCAGAATTTTGAACTTACCACCCGAATAACCCCTTAATCAGGAGGTAATTTATAGGGTAGGAATGGACCCACGTGCCACAGTCGTGCCGCCTGAAGTAGAAAACACTACTTTGAATATTGGGGCACATATGTTCCCTCTAGATTCACCTACCTCCAACCCCACAGGGGGTGAATAGGAAGAACTTTCCACTTCACAAGACACAACTCTTCCGGCAATATTACTGGGAGAGACTGGTTCTTTCGAATGGCTAAATTCCTCCCAGGACGACCATGTATCGGCTGCATTTGGTCCAGCTGCACCTTTTTGGGAAACCACTCTAGGTGAACAAGTGGCCCATTTTTCCACTACACCCCCACCTAGTTGGCCCACTCCTGCTGAGATTTTCAAACCCCTTCGTGATCGCTTAGATCGATTACATGCCATGGGTGATGAATTTCGAAGAAAAAGTCTCGCTCGAAGGGCTGATAACACAACATTACCTACATATCGACAGATTCTGATTCACACATTATCTTTTGATTCACCGGATCCATCCATCCACAACCTAACCACTTATGAATCTGGTCAACCTTCACTTCTTGCAAGTTCACCACTTCAACAAGAGACCATTTATGTAGCCCAACGAATCAACTGTTTGAAGGACAACAGTCCAACACTCCTCACACTACTAGGGGAAATTTACCCATTCCTTCCCCACCCCAAAACTCGCGGGAATGATACTCTTTACCTCCTAATTTTCTTTTGAGTAATGTTAGTCCCGCAGTAGGTAATCAACAACCTCCGTTGGGTCAACCATCGAATAGTGGTTAGCACATTGTCGCTGGGGGGAAACGCCCATCTCCTAACCATAATGTAAGAGGAGTAGTTCCCATCGGTCCTTCCGTTGGACCCTCCTTACCCGCTGGAGCATCCACCATGGGTTTATCTCATGTTGGGGGACCATCGAATTGAACTCAACCACCATGGAGTCAAGCGTATCCAAGTTATGTTAATGCTGTGTCAGGACAATTCAATCTCATAAATGCACTCTACGGGATACCTTATCCCGGAAACCCATACACTCTATGGGGGCACCAAAATGTTTTAGAAAATGGACCCCTACCTACTGTCCCTCAAGTACCAACACCCCCGGTTGGTCCCTCCCCCCCACCCCCCGTTGGAGGCGGTGAGCCTCCATACAATTCTGTAGGAGGCAGACCTCTACCTTCAAGCAGAGGCCCATCTCATTCTTCCAACAATGGCCCCAACCCTTTTGGCGGATGGGGTGGTCCAGCACCTCCTCCTGGCAGAGGCGGTGGAGGACCATCCTATTATGGTGGAGGTGGTAGAGGAGGACCACATCCTTCCGGCAGTGGAGGATAATATTGTTATGGTGGAAGTGGCAGAGGAGGACGACGCCCTTCCGGTGGTAGAGGTGGTGGAGGCCCCCATCCTTCTAGCGGTGGAGGTGGTCCACCACCCCCCCTGGCTGAGGAAATGGGGGACCATAATATTAGGGTGGACCTCCACCTCCTCCCAGCGGCGGGGGAGGACCTACACCACCTGGCGGTGGGGGCGGACCTACACCTCCTCCCAGTGGTGGTGACGAGCCTCCACCTCCTCCCGGTGGTGACAGCGAACCTCCACCTCCTCTCGGCAATGGCAGTGGAACCCCACCCTAGGGTCGGTGTGGCACATTTCCTTACGGTCAGCTTCCTCCGCGAACACTCTACAATCAGTCGATGAAAGGTCCCACTGGTCCTTATATGCCTTACCAGTACTATCAGTACCCGCATCCTAATCAACAGCTGCCCTTTTTTGCTACTTTTGACCCACCTAACCTGTCTCGTCTGACTAATGACCCCATCTTCGACAGACATAATTGGCCACCAATTCCAGTGAAACTTCCATCTGATATCCCCAAATTTGATGGCAAGCCAGGTGAGGATCCATAAAATCATGTGATGACATAACATTTATGGTGTTCATCCAATTCCTTGATGGATGACTCGATCCATCTTGGGCTATTCCAACGGACTCTCACCGTCCCGGCTGCCAAGTGGTATATTAAATTGCCACCACATTCTTTTCTCGATTTTTGTTATCTTTCTATGTCATTTTTGACTCATTTCCAGTTACCCATACGTTATGAGACTGGTACAGACCTTCTGACCTCGCTCTGCCAAACCACCGCAACTCACATTTCTGATCATATCCATGAGTGGCGGAGGAGACAACGTCTAATTAAGGCTCCTATTCCAGACCAACTCTTAGCAGACTGATTCACGAAGTCTCTCTTACCTACAGTAGCTAGAGACTTGGCCATGGGAGGGGCCATCACTGAGGAACAAGTTATTGCTCGTGCCCATTACTTAGACTTGGTCTATGCTCAATCTGGCATATTGTATGACATCATTTCTGATGCACCCCGTTCCACATATGACCCTGCAAAACCACCTAAGGTACCCCAAGATGATGGTATTATTGGTTCCATTAACACCTAGCCTTCTTCTCAAACTGTTGGATCGTCGAACCCTCAGGGTTCTTCCCCATCACCAAAATAGGCTGGAAACAACACCGCCAAATCATCCACTCCTGCTTCCACTGAAGAAGTGAATTATGTTCAATCAGCTTCACCTCAAAAGTCTAGTGGTAAGAATAAAAACAAGGGTAAACCTAAGAAATCTTCCTCACAGCAGGAGAACAAGAGCACCCATGATGACAACAAACAGAAGAGGAATTTTAAGTATGCTTGTTTACTACAGTGGTGGAGACCATTTCTCCAAGGAATGTCCCCATCGAGACAAAGCATACAAGTTTCTCAAGAGAAACCCTACTCCTTCAGCTCTCAACGATCCTTTCCCTACTCAGAACCAACATCTAATCACCCAAACCTCTCAATCACATGGAGAGGCATCCTCTACCGCACATGTTCTCATGATGCGTAGTGAAACGGTCAATTTGAACACACGATCACGTTCATATGACTTAGTCCCCACAAAGGAACACATTGGAAGTAATTCTGAAAAAGTTTCCGCTTCTTTGCCTGATGTCATCGTACCACAGGCCTCTCTCACCATTGAGAAGCCTTCTTTAGAGTCAGTATTGTGTCCACCCAAGAGCACGATTAGGAAAGTAGTTTTCAATCACAATGCTTGCGCAGCTCAAAACTACAATATTTTAGAAGACTTGGCACAAGCTCATTGTGTTATGTCGACGCTAGAGGTCTTGCAGAATTGTCCCAACCAACGCAAGACTCTTCTTGCTGCTATCGGTGTAGTAGATCCGGATTCCTCAAACACTATCATGATTCGACTTGAGTACTTTAAGCCGAGACTTTCCCACCAACTTGCATTTCAAGTTACTATAAACGTTGTTGGGAAGATTGTCCATCGTACTATCTTAGATGAAGGGGCCTCTACCTCGATCACGTCGATCTCTTATTGGAGAGCCATTGGTTCTCCCGAACTTAACCGTTCTCCCACCACCTTGAAAGCATTCGACAGACGTGGCTTTCAACCCCATGGGTTATTAAAATTCTTAGCAGTTGAGTTGGGGGGTAAGACCGCAACCATTAACGTGGAAGTTGTCACAGCCCCATTGGATTATAATCTCTTACTTGGTCGTAATTGGTTTTATGCCATGACTGTGGTTGCATCATCTATCTTCCGTGTAGTGCAAATTCCCTCACCATGGCCGAATTTTCACCGTCGACCAACTAGAATTCTGCACACCAGACACCGCTACTCATCGTGCTTATAATGTCCCATTGCTTCGACAATCTTCACAACAGTATGAGGGAGGGGGGGGTCGGCCTCATAAAAGATTCATCTCTTATGGGCATCTTTCTAACCCCAGATCCTCCTAATCATGCTGCCACGGTGAACATGATCTCCTTAGAGATCCCATCTCTTCCCAACTCTACCAATACATGGCTTGTACCCGATGAAGCCACCATGCATCTAATTGGAGACACCATGCCTCTTTCACCTGCTGAACTCACTTATGAGGCTATCCAGTTAGCACCCGAGTACCACCTAGCTGTGGCCTCTACATCCTGTTCTCTACAACGGACGTCATCCTTACCCGATCCTATGCTCCAAAATTTTCATTCTAATGAGTCCCTTATTGAAATAATGAGTGCGGATGACCCCCCGTGGGAAGACCTCCACCATAGATCGTGTTTCCTTCCTCCTTTGGATTATGTGGAGAACATTATTACCACCATTTTCACACCGAATGTCTACCCTTGCCCTCAATCCCCGATACTCACATGTCATACGGACACTGAGGGCAATTTGGTGAACATTGAACCTACCACCCCGGTTGACATTTCGGTTACTCCTAGTGTAGTGGAACATATTCGTTTAGGCCAGAAATGTTCCCCTAAAGAAATTACTACTTTCACGGCCTTATTCAAGCAATCCCAAGACGTGTTTGCTTGGACCTACGAGTAGATGCCTGGGATAGACCCTGCTATAGTTTCACACGAAATCAAAACCTATCTCGACGTCAAACTAGTCTGGAAAAAGTTGCGACTGGTACACCCTCGAAAGACTACGGCAATCAAGGCAAAGATTGAGAAGCTCTTTAACGCTGGTTTTATCTACCCTGTCCCATTGACATAATGGGTCTCAAATGTCGTCCCTGTAGCTAAGAAACAGGGCACCATTCGAGTCTTTGTCAGTTATTAGGATCTTAACAAGGCTTGTCCTAAGGACAATTACCCGACTCCCTTTATCGATCAGATCATTGACAATTGTGTTGGAAGTGTCATCTTTTCGTTCATGGATGGCTTTTCCGGTTACAACTAGATTGAGATCCACCCCGCTGACAACCACAAGTCTGCATTCATCTACCTTTGGAGAACGTTTGCATATCGTAAACTTCGTTTTAGTCTTAAAAATGTTGGTGCCACATTCTAGTGGGCCATGTCGTACGCCTTTCATGATGTGAAGGACTTTGTGGAACCCTATTTGGATGATCTCCTTGCCCATTCATGGCAGCGCGAGTTCCACATAGATCATCTGACGACCGTTTTTCTCAGATGCAGACAGTATAATATCCGTCTAAACCCTCACAAGTGTATTTTCTGCATCGAGTCTGAACGCCTCTTGGGTTTTATCGTTTCGAAAGATGGGAACCGCATTGATCCTTTGAAGGTGGGAGCCATTATTGCTCTCCCACCTCCGATTGATGTTACAGAACTTCAAAGTCTGCAAAGGAAGGCAACTTACTTATGGCGTTTCATCTGTAAATTTGCTCAGAAGACACGAGGTTATATGAGACTACTCAAGAAGGACGTCCCGTTCATTTGGGATGGTCAAGCGCAACAATCCTTCGATAGTCTTAAACATGCTATTACCCATGCCCCTGTGCTCCAATCGCCAAATTACTACCAAGATTACATTCTTTATCTCGTTACTTCTGCCACCACTATCGCCATGGTTTTGGTGTAGGAGGACCGTCACGCCCAGGAACATGTGATATATTACTTAAGTAAGGGTCTTATTGACACTGAAACTCATTACTCACATGTTGAGACGCTCGCTCTCGCGGTAGTTATTTCCGTCCAAAAGTTCCTTTATTACATATTGCTCCGCACCACCACCATTATTGCCGATTCGAATCCCATGTACCACGTTTTAACATGTCAAGTACTTGGGGGTAAGTATTCATGCTGGATCATGATACTGCAGGAATTTGACCTCCTATTCGAGAAGGCTAAATCTAAAAAGTATTTGGTGTTTTCCAAGCTCATCTGCGATCTTCCCCATGCTGGTGTAGAATTTGATCCCAATCAGTTTCTTCCAGATGAGTCATTGTTTCTTCTCAGTACGTCTGATTTGTGGTATGGAGATATTACCTTATATCTTCAGACCCAACTTTTCAACCCCCAATTGTCTTGTGATGACCATCGTCGAATATGCCACCATGCAAAGTATTACCTGATCATAAGGGATACCGTGTACCGCCGTTGTATTGATTCTATCATTCGACGTTGTCTGACTCATGAGGACGTTGAACACGTCTTAAATGACTGTCACGCTGGGTCTTGTGGTAGTCACCTCTCTGGGATGGATACAACCCAAAAGATACTTCGCGTGGGATATTATTGGCCATCCATCTTTAAAGATTATATCGAGGGCGTTAAAAAATGTCCTCCATGCAAGCATTTTCAACCGAAAAAGCGCACCCACCCAGCCCCGTTACACCCGGTTATTTCCATTGGCCCCTTTGCTAAATGGGGCATCGACTTCATGATTTGTAAGCCTACCTCGGTTAGGGGGCATGGTTACATCATAGTATCCGTGGATTACTTTACAAAGTGGGCTAAGCCTATGCCTACATACAGAGATGACGACAAAACTGCTGCACACTTAATGTTCAATCATGTTATAGTGCGGTTCAGAGTTCCTCAAGCTATAGTCATCAATCATGTTTCTCACTTCCAAAACCACATAGTTGATGAATTTCGCACCAGATTGGGTTTTCGCCATGAAAACTCAACACCTTACTACCCATAGTCCAATGGACAAGTAGAGGCCATTAACAAGGTCTTGAAAACCATGATCCAACGCATGGTGGGTATGCACAAGTTTAACTGGCACAACATGTTCTTTTCCGCACTATGGGCTTATCGAACTTCCGTCAAGACTGCCATTGGATTTACCCCCTTCTAATTAGTTTATGGATTGGAGGAAGTCCTACCAATAGAGTGTGAGATTCTGTCTCTCAAACTCGCAGTTGAACTTCTCCCTAACACTACTGCTGAGGAAGAACGCTTACTTTACCTAGAAAAACTCGATGAGACTCACCGCAATGTCACTCTTGCCCATGAGGCACATAATAAACGCATCAAAGCGTAGTATGACAAGCCTGTAGAACCTCGCATCTATAGCGAGGGTGATTTGGTCCTCACTTACGACCAAAGACACGATAAGCTAGGGGTAGGAAAGTTCGAGTCCATGTGGCATAGACCCTACATAGTGAAATGTGTTCTAGAGAAGGGAGCCTACGAACTAGAGGACTATGACGGGATATCTTTAGGTGAACCCCGCAATGGGCTTTACCTGAAGAGATACTATGCCTTAGCCTTTCACGCATAGACATTTTGTATATATTGTACATGGCGTGTGTTTTTGTGTGGTGTGATGCTTTTGTTTTAGTGTGTCTGGATCTTGTTTTTGCTTCTTATACCATGTTTTGTTTTCATGTGCATATGGCAATTTGCTATGGAGTTGCGGACGATGCCATCGGACATACCCGTAACCTTGCTTCGACAGCCTGGGTATTTTATTCCCCGACCAATGAGCTCATTAGCTCATGAGGAAATTGTCTAGGTTTCGCAACCAACAACGTCGCGGAGTATCAGGCAATGATTGGAACCCTAATCGACACTCTTTCCTTGGGTATGGACCACGTTGTTATCCATTTGGATTCACAACTAGTTGTTTCTCATCTCAACCGAGTCTACGCTATCCGCGATCCCACTCTACTTCGTCTCTTCAGACGAGTCCATCTTTTGGATAGGTCTTCTAAATATGTTCAATACCTGCACATTCCAAGAGACATGAATACAGTTGTTGACTCAATGGCCAACTTCATTTTGGATTGGTACATTTCACACACATAATATATTCATAAAATTTAAAAGCATACATAACATGTAAATAATCTATTGGATAAGTAAACATGTAAACAAGATCACAGTAATCATCCATTAGAAAACATAATGTATAAAGCCGTCGAAAATGTCTATATATAAATCGATACAAAATGATGGTGCTGGTACAAATCTGAAGCATACTAGCTTTCAGTAAGAGTCATCTTCGACAAAATCTGAAGCTCATAAGTTTTGAGTACATACATAAGCATAAACCTAAGCCATAGGCTACCCATGATAGCAGACTACATCTCTCGCCACTTTGGCCAGCAGCGTGCCAAAACAAGTAGACACCCTGACGGTGTATCTCTGACCCAACACCGAGGTAGATCACGAACACTCGGCTCTGGCATATCCAGTGTCAACCTAGTGAGGTTCTCATAGACCTCCTCTACCTCCTCGATGGCATCATGCATCGCGGGACCTACAACCATCACCTCTCCTCTCCTCGCAATGAGCGAGACTCCTATTGGTCACAATGGACCCACATCTACACAAAGCTTTAAGTTATTAGCACTACTACAAAAAAAATCATATAAACATTTAAAATAAAAAAAACACAAGTTGTTGTTCTTACCGATGTTACCCCATTATGCTCCCTCAGGAAGCACCAGGTCGGGATCACCTCTAAAGTCTACCCCGTTGTACGGATAATCCTCTATCATGAGGAGTTGTCCCTCCAACCAAGTGAAGAACCTTGTACCGTAGCCAATGATAGGACCCCTGCCACCATGGTGGGCCATCACCTCTGCCCATCGGGTCATGTGTGCATCCCGGGCCTCTCGGTCATCCAAGTCCACTTGTGGATGTAGATGAGGTACCCACTCAAGTAGAAAAGATATCACGATGGACCCATAGCCATACTGTTTCAGATCCCCGCGCCAACATTTGGTCAGCTGACTCCAGAGGTTGGTAAGGAGTCCCTCACACTAGTTGAATACCATGGAGCCATGCACTCCTCCGCGTACATCAACTATGTCTTGCTCACAAGATGAGCAGACTGACTCCCCACTGCCCTCACTAGAGTGTAGACCACAGTACGTAAAGGACGATCGAGAATCTCTTTGATGGGGATCTTCCGACCTTTTGCCACAGTACGTCCAGTGCAATATTGAATGATCATGTCGTCCGATCACCTCCTTGTGATTCGGTAATAGATATAGGTTCTCCCATCCGGGATAATCCTGTCAAGAACTATATGTCTTCGACATCTATACTCAATGTATGAACCCCAATCTCGAAGTGTTGCTGCGCCCGATCCCAACATCGGATCATCTGTGTCAACAACGGAACTTGGGCTCTCATGCCCGGCACTCGGAAGTATTTGAGTAACCCACAGTTCCTCAATGCAGCAATGCATTGAGGGTCATTTGCAACTTGGGCATCATACACCTCGTGCTCTCTTTCTCGCCACTTTATAACCATTTTTCTCACCATGAACCTGTCAAAAAGGGCAATTAAACATTGTTAAAACTCTCCCCATGCATCAAAACTTTTTATTTTTGGTTAGGCGTTGAGTTGAAGTTGGGCATTTCCGTCGTTGCAGGACGTCTTTGCAGACAGTGCGGCATCGGCACAAGAGGCCTTTACAGGTTGTGCGACGGCGCATGGTCATAGAAGTTCCCATAAAGAGGGCTTGCGCCGACTCGTGGGCGCATTTCCCCCCACCAAAACAACTCAAAACCCTAACATTTAAGCAAAAAAAATAAAACCAATCCACTGAAAAAGTTGCATAGATGAGTTTAGGCCTACCTGACTCTGAAGGCTCGCGAAACAGTGGACCATAGCTCCCGGAATCAACAAGTGAAATTTGGCCCCAAACGACACTTCACACTCTCCAAACTTGGTAAAAAACAATTGTAATTCTTTTTAACTATTTTACCCATTTTATAACCAAAAATTGAATTTTCCTTTTATAATTTGATGCTTTAGTGGGTTTTTTACTATATTTTGGGTTATTTATTGCATTTAAATGCTTGGTTAATTGTTTTTGACCTAGTCTTTGAGTTGCAGGAGAAACTAGATGCCTAATTAATGCAATTTTTCATCGTGATGATCATCTCGTAAGTATTATCAGATATGAACAATTCTTCGAGCATCTTTTTGTCATTATTTCGCTCATTAAATTCAATTACTAATGACACCAAGATTACTCTTTGTTCTTTCTCGTGCTCGTAAAACGATGAGAATAAGTCACCGAGTTATAATTTATCACTTTTTCGGGCTCGTTAAACTCCTACGAAAAAGGAACCCCCCCGGAGTTTTCTTTAAGTTCTTTTCAGGCTCTCAAAATATGAAAAGATTGCGAAGCAAACTTGTCAGGTTCACGCTTGTTAAAGTATTTGAATGGTCGTCTTCTTGGTGATAGTTTACCCATTCTTCATACAACGGGGCACTACCTATGAAAAATGAATACTCCAGCTAGTCATGACTGGAAGAGTCCTCTCTCGCGTTGTTTTACCCTTTTCTAGGTGAAGAGGCTAACCTTACGAAAAAAGACCTTTGGAGTCTTATTTTGTTCTTTTCAGACTCTCTAAACATGAAATGACACCGAGTTTACCTTCTATGGACTCATTAAAACTCAACATTGAAGGGCCCATCATGGGATGAACCGCTCCTTTCCCAAGTTCGGAAAACGTTTGGGGTTGGACTCATCTATAAGATGAGCTATACCGAACATCTGGTTACCCTCATCAAGCTCATAAAAAACACATGATGCCCTCATCAATCATGATGGGGAAAAAAGAAAGTGTTTTGTGCTACATTTTAACCTATGGCAGTAGTTAGTCACTCTTGAACATGGCACTCATTTTCATTTTCATTCAGTACTTGTCCTAGTGTCCTGTTAACTTCACGAGTCTTGTTACTCCTTTGGGTCATTCAAAGAATGCTTCCACCATCAATTACATTAGTATTTGGCGTCATTCTCGTCATGTCAATACTGCCAAATCATGCCATGCTCATGTTCAAGAGATGTATTCACCACTCATCATCTGCAGTCAGTACACCTTCCATCATGTTGGTCTACTCTGAGTAAGTATTGCATGTTACTATACCATCTGATCTACTCCAAACATCTGTTATCGAGTTTCGTGTCGATAATGGGGGATTCATCATGGCCCTCCTTTGACGGATTCATCCTTCTCAACTTCAACACATCATCCGATGATTGAATCTAGAAACCAATCGAGTACCTTGGGCCTACATGCCTCAATCGTAGGTTACCTTGATTTCCACATGAGTTTACATCACTGACTCTTGATTGAAAGATTACATTGAGCGTTCGACTTCAACTCATTAATTCGCACTCGATGGTATGTACTGTGATATCTTGGGAATCATTGGCATTAATAGTGATATCCCTCGCACTTATTAACAATATACATCAATGACCGGTAATCAAGTGGTTTCTACCATGTTCAACGTCAAGACATTTGTAATCACATGGATAGATTCATATCATTGTGGGTTCAGCTTGAAGACCCTGGGGAGTCATGTTTTACCCAGTTTGCCATGGAGATGGTTTGAGTTATATTACACGAATCCACTTTGTATTGGTCGTGGCTGTGTTACCATCTCCTCATGGATCTACACTTCCGTCTAGTATCCATGCTGTGTTCAGAGAGTCTTTACTACCATGGATATGCATCGTATTGGTCAGCAGCCATGTTGTGATTCATACAAGACTGTGTTCTCAGAGTCAGTTGTACTGCAGCAACATCTTCTCTCCGACAAGTCCTTAGCAATCCTTCTATCAAAGCATTTCACCTATCTATTTTCAACAGCTTCATGCTTTGGAGGGCATTCTGTTACACCTAAATCTTGCCACCATAAGACTCAGTGTAAACATCCCTAAATTTCCCATGACTAGAGGGCTTAACTGACCCATTTTTATAGGTCGTCGCAGTTCACCCTTGTGCAACATGTGTCGTCGCAGGTTGTCTTAATGCAGCATGCGTCGATGTCAATTAAAGTGGATAAAGGGCATCTTCGAGCCATTTCTCGAAGGAGTGTGACTTGGATCTCTATCCCTAACCCATAGGAGAGCTGGAATTCGGTTCCCTAACCCTTTGGGAGGATCCCTTAGTCCTTTACCATTATTTATCAACCTATCCTATCCTCCTAGTCCTATATATATGAAGCTCTTTCCCATTCCAAAGGGAGGAAGGCTATAGCATCCATATGCTGGTGAGTAAGCTTAAGAAGATCATCATCCATCCATTGGAGGAACCCATTTCTCCTTATAGGCATTGGCTTAGCTTGTTGGAGGAAGATTGCAACATTAGGGCTTGGTTGTAATCCTCACTCTTCTATGTATTTCCACTCTTTTATACAGTAATACAAAACTCTTTCCATAAATGTCTTGTTGTTATTGATAGTTATAGTTTACCTCCTTAACTATTTACTTGGATCAATTATTGTTTGTTTGTCTCTTGTCTGTACTGACAAGTCTTGCAGCTTTGGATCTGACGACCGTGGAGCTAGGAGTGACAAAGGGGAACTAGACCTACAGATTTGAAAGGTAAGAAGTCTACATCTCTCAAATATCTAATTGCATCTAGGAAGGTAGATTTGTATTCTATCTCATTTGTTCTAGATCCACATTGGACTAGAGAGCTCATGCATTAAGTCTGCTTTCGGTAGATTGTCTGATAACAAATTTGGCGACTCCGCTGGGGATACGTACATTGTTTTAAGTTTTCAGTTTGAAAGTAATTTTCTCTGATTTCTTTGTAAGCCATCTCATTTGCCTCTCGAACATTTTTCACCATCAGGTCTTCTCTTTGAAGAGTCTGTTAACTTCCTTTGGGTCTATATGTATGATCATCAAAAATTTTAGGTACCCATTTCTGTTCTTTGCATTAGGATTTGGCTCGTCGCACCTGGGTAATATAGCTAGAGCGAATTACCCAGTTACCCATTTGTAGTTTTTTTAGTTACCCATTTGTGTGTTTCACGAATTATTAGCCATTCATCTTCTTGAAAAATTCAAGTGAAAATCAATTTTTTGCAAATGTGGTTCCATGCTTGGAAAAGTTACATGCATTTTTGGTTTCTATGCTTTTAGGCCATCATAGTGAAAGTTCAAGTGAAAAGTTACATGCATTTTTGGTTTATTTTCATCACTTAATGTCATTTTTTATTTGGAAAGACGAAAAGAAAAAGAAATATGCTTTGATTTGGATTTGTAGTGTTGTTGATTTTCGTGTTTTGCTCGAAAAAGGAAAAGAATACGTTCATTGTCATTTTTGGTAGAGTTGAGATTTGTTGCATTTTGGTTGTTTTGGTAAAACCACTTGAAAAGATTTCTACCTCCCATATATAGATTTCATCAAAAGGAAGGTACATTTTTTCATGTAGTTAGGGCTTGCATTATGCTTACATTTATGTACTCATCTCATGCATTCACCTAACCGTCTAGATAAAATTAACGATGGAACTAGGGTAAAATCTTTAGTAAATTGTGTGTTAAGTTAGAGATGTGTTCCGGCGTCGTAAAATGTGGCAGCTGTCGTTATTTTCCTGCACTGCATCCTGGGGGTATTGTAGTCTTCCACGTACCAACCAGTATATCGAAGCTCTTTCACGTACCAACCAGGTATATCGAAGGCTCTTTCACGTACCTTAGGTTATATCGAAAGGCACTTCACATACTTGGCATATATCAAAAGGTGTTTCACGTACTCGGTAGTATATCGGAAGGTCTCATATCATACGGTTGTGCATTAGACAGCACCACTACGGATTTGAGCTCCCACGTACCTTGTGTATATCGTGAGACACCACTAGGATTCCTGAAACCAACTGAGCAAACCATTTGGTCGTCTTGGCAGAGCAATAAACCAAGAACAACACTCAGGGAGATTAGTATGCACATGTCGTCCAGGTAGTCGTGTATTCAGGCAAGGGTACGGTCCCAATCCTCCTTATCACGTTTTACTGTTGGACCCTCCGATATATAGCGAGTTGCAAAGCCTTCACAATTGTGTGAGGTTCCATACTTCTGAATCCACTCCTATCACATAAGTTTGCTTGCTACCTTAGTTTGTGCATATTTTATGGACTGCGTTTCTTTTGTTTAGAATACCCTTAGGAGAAATTCTGGTTCAGTCACTCTAGCTGAATTTACTTGGAGAAGGTGTCGCAAAATTTTGAACTTACCACCTGAATATCCCTTTAACCCAGAGGTAATTTTGAGGGTAAGAATGGAACCACGTGCCACAGTCATGTCGCATGAAGTAGAAAACCCTACTTTGAATATTGGGGCACATATGTTCCCTCCAAATTCACCTACCTCCAACTGCGTAGGGGGTGAAGAAGCAGAACTTTCCACTTCATAAGACAACTCTTCTGACAGTATTATCGGGAGAGCCTGGTTCTTTGGAATGGCTAAATTCCTAACAGGACGACCCTATATCAGCTGCGTTTGGTCCAGCTGCACTTTTTTGGGAAACCACTCTAGGTCAAAAAGTGGCCTATTTTTCCACTAAACCCCCACCCAGTTGGCCCACTCCTGTCGAGCTTTTTGAACCCCTTTGTGACTACTTTGATCGATTGCGTTCCGTGGGTGATGAAGTTCGAAGACAAAGTCTCACCCGAAGGGATGACAACACAATGTTACCTGCATATCGACAGATCCCGATTCACATATTATCTTTTGATTCACTGGAACTGTGCATCCACAACATGACCACTTATGAATCTAGTCAACCTTCCCTTCCTACAAGTTCACCACTTCAATAGGAGACCAGTTCTGTACCCCCAACGAATCAACCGGTTGAAGGACAACAGTCCAACACTCCTCGCACTACTACGGGAACTTTACCCACTCCTTCCCCACCCCAAAACTCGCATGGAGGATACTCTGTACCCCCTAATTTTATTATGAGTAATGTTAGTCCCGCAATAGGTAATCAACAACCCCCGTTGGGTCAACCATCGAATAGTGGTCAGCACATTGTCGATGGGGGGCAACCCCCGTCTCCTAACCATAATGTAGGAGGAGGATTTCCCATTGGTCCTTCCGTTGGACCCTCATTATTGTAGTGCCCCTAGACTTTTGTAGACATTGAGGGCACCTGCTAAGTGACCCGGCCGATTAAAACATTAATTAAATAACCTTTTGGCCTTATTTTTGAGTATGTGTATCTGAACTGTTGATGTAAATGAATAATTTCATATGTTAAACAATTAGCTATGACTATGGAAAATTATGTTGATGGATAATGCTTAACGACTAGTTGTACGGTGATTATGTAATTGTCAATGAAATGTATATTTGATTAGATGAATAAGAAGTTTGAATAAATCATAAATGTTTAACAATACTAGATTTAGAAATCAGATGATGATTATTGAGGACAGTGCTACTAATAACTTGTTGTGAGAAGTGTGTGTAGAAACAAGTGAGATGGTTCACCAACAGACACACAAAGGAACATGAAGGGTCGTAGAGTACGGGTAAATCACACACAGGGGAGAGACGACGATGTCGACTTCCAACAAGAATACCACGCATGAGTAGATAAGCACTGATCCGCTTGCTCAAGAGGAATGCGTGAGGGCGTACGAGGTGGGCCACGACGGAGCTGGTCACGTATGAGTTGAGGGGCGCGCAGTGAGAACGGACTCACTCCTCAGCGCCATTAGTCCCTAGATAGCATGTAGACGGAGGATGGATGGTAACGATTCCTAAAATCCCTACAAGAGTTCCCGTAAGTCAAAACGGAAATATGGTGGCAGAAGGGCCCAACGACGCGGTACCCTGTCGAGAACGGAAAGAATGGACGCAAGGACCCAACGAGGTGGTACCATGCCAAGGAATGGAAACCATGGATGATTGGACCCGACGGAGTGGTGCCATGTCAGGGAATTAAAAATTAAGGAACCAGGATCCCAACGACGCGGCACCGTGATCCTAGTGAGTTTGATTGTTAAATTAAACTGCATAAAAACTTAGGAGAATAACTCTAGATTATTACTTAGCAAATGCATAAAAATACTTTAGACATTTGCACATGAATAGTTATTTTTGTTGAGCATTTAAAATAATAGAAATCATTATTTAGGAGCAAAATAGAATCCTAAGATTAGACACCTAGTCAACTAAAAGCTAGGAGTTGATTAAAATATCTGGGGGACAAACTAGAGCAAACTTAGGGATGTAGGTGCACTTCCCAAAGAAAGTAACACTTGGATGGGTGAGTGTTTTAATTAAATAATTAATTAAAAATATTTAATTATGCATGAAGCGACATGTGTCGCAGGAGATTTTCCTTTTTAAGGAAGGCTTAGGGAATGGGTAAAGGGCCCATAATTTGGACGATTGTCGTAATTTTCGAGTGCCTCAAAGACTTCCTGCTATTTAAAGGGTTTGGCTAAGAAATCCTGGTGGGGAGGGGAAACCCAAGCTGGATTTCTAAAAAACGTGTGTGAACTCTATGGCCCGACTAGCTCGGGGGTCTGGAAGGAAGAAGAGTACTTCCAGAGTGGCAGGGTGGTTAACCGAGGTGTCCATTAGTGGCTGTGGTGGACAATGGTGGGAGCCGAGCTGCGACTACCTTTCGACTGGAGCTAGCTACCTTCACTACAGGTTCTTGTTGTTTAAATTATTTAAATTTAAATTTCTGTAGATCTAATTTTAAGAATCTAGGATTTATGTTTAGTCCTGAATATGTTTAACTTCGCAATAAGATTTTATTTATTTTACGAATAGTCAAAAATATTCAGGTATCCGTTTGCATTCTAGATACGTTTTATTATGCAATAAGATCTGATTTATTTTACAAACAGTCGAAATTAATTATCTATCTATTTGCATTCTGGATACGTTGTATTATGTATTAAGATCTGAAATATTTTACGAATCGAAATTATTAAATCTCAGTCTGCATTACGAACATGTTACACCATTGTCTTGTTCTGCCCCACATCGAGATCGGGTCATCCATACCCATTTTCGATCCAGTATTTTTTTTTATGTAAATGCGTTCAGCTTCAACTAAGCAAATCGACTCTGCACATCAATTACAGAGCTCGATTTAAATTCCCAGATCTACTCCCTGTTTGAAAAATTCAAAGAATTAGTCTTAATGTATACCAATCGGGATGTGTAAATGTCTGTCTGTAAAGAATAGGTGTGCTAGTTTGCATATCTTGGTGTTCCCAGAAAGCCTCGGACTAGGTTATAGCGTTGTTGTAACTGAAATGTAAAAGGACCCAAGACATTGTGCATAGGCATATAGGTGTGTATATAATTTTACTGTGATTTATTTAAAATAGCAAGATCGATTTTGGTATGAATTTTCCATACTCAATTATCCAAGTCGCCGGTTGTTTTTACTCGAATAACTGGTTTAAATCTAAAATGATCCTTATTTGATTGACGAGATCTGAACTTTTGTTTTCTTTGAGGATACTTGAGTTTCTGATTTTACTCATCTGTATAAATCCTGTATGCACTTTAGGGAAGGAAGTTTAACTTTACTGTAAGTTATGCCCATATCGGTGCTGTAGTTTGATTACAGTGGTCGATCTCTTTGTTTATTCGGTTATTGAATTCGAGGAAATAGTTTAATTACTGATCGGATTTCATAATGACTGTTGCGATGGTAATTTTACCGTAAGCTTTGATCAGGATTGACGCTGTAGTTAAATTTGCAGTTTTCTATCTCTGCATCCAATTCGATTCTATATTGAATTACTATGTTTAGATTTATTTCAGATCGAATTATTCTGTATCAGTTTCCTCACACCGGGTCGACAAGCTCTGGTTTATCGTATTATCTTATTTTGAAATACATTGCCTTCACAGAGAATCGGCACTTCCTTTTTAAGATTAATGTAGAAGATATGCTTGGATCGACTCTGTACTCTTAATTACAGAGATGGATCTTTACGATCTGGTTTATCATATTATTTTATTTTGAAATGTCTTGCCATCACATTGAATCGATACTTCCTATCAATTTTAATGATGAGAGTGCACTGGGAACGACTCTACACCCCTAGTTTCAGAGATCGATCTCCAGGCTTGGTTTATTTTGTGTTTTATTGAAAACTCCGTCTTCATATGAAACGCAAGTTACATTTTACTATTCCTTATTCCTTGCTCATCTCTGTTTGATTTCAAGAAAGTAAATTGTTTCTTGTGCACTTTATATCAATTTGGGTTATGATTTTGTCAAGTCACATGAAAGCGTTGAATAGTTATGTATTGATTGACTAAAAGAGTAAAATGGTTCTGCCCCTCTGCCTGCAACTTTTATGGTCTAATATGACGCCTGGAACTTATTAGATATGAGCCAAGCAATTCATTCCTGCTTTTGTTACTTATATTTATTTTAAGCTATCTGATTAACCAACGCCCCTATTCCTTGGCATTTGATTTTATATATAGTTTGTAACTGCAATTTTTGTGAAATTACATTGTGGTTCATGTCGCCCTACATATTTCACCTGCAAATAATGTTAATACCTTAATTATTACTCTACCTGCGTAGTTTTACCTCCGTTATATTCTTGATATAATCTTCAGTTATTATTTAATTGTTTTATAATCATAAGAGTAAGTGCGCCGTGATTTAGCCGAGAGGTCATACCTTTATTACATCATAATAATTCAAAAACAGGATATGCTTTAAGTTATCATGTAAATCTTGGTTATTCATTCAATTTAAAAATAGAATGTGATTTAAATTATCACGTTGTCTTTGGAAGCCATTCTAATTTAAAATAGAATGTGCTTTTAAGTTGTCATGAAAATCGTTGGTACTTATTCTAATTTAAAAATAGAAGGTGATTTAAATTATCATGCATGCACTAGAGTAGGGAGAGGGATATGATGTTATGTTTGTAAATTTAATAATTATTACATTGCACTATAAATTATAGGGTTATTAATCTATTATGTTTATAATAGATTAGGGAAAAGAACATATTCTCTTATTTATAAATTCACTTAAACTTTTCTTTAAATGTAGAAAATTACTCATTGAGTGTTATTTAATTTAAGTGGTTTACAGTGGACTTAGGATAATAATAACACTTTTGTTCATATTCCAACTTAAGTATTCTTTTGTTATATAATTAGAATTGGGAATTATAGGGTTGAGAGTCACTTAATATTTCTTTATGATTACCTTGTGGTTTATTGTGATGTGCTTCTTCAAAAATACTTTTATTACATTTTAACCATAAAATAAAATGTTAATATTGTTATATCCTTATACATAATGTGGTTGAGTAGGAAAAGAGAAAAGTAGTGTAAGTCTTATTTCATTTATAAAGAAAATGGTAAGTATGGTTAGTAAGTCTTATTTCATTTATAAAGAAAATGGTAAGTATGGTTATGTGAAAATATAAAATGTGGATGATTACAAAAAGGAGAAAAGTTTATTTGAGATTAGTTTTTGATATAAACTAAATAATGTGTAGAGTACAGGAAGGTAGATGAAATGATGATTATAGGAGAAGTTAAGGTTTTGTTATGTTATCTTATTTTATCCATTTTATATGATCAACTATGAAGGAGAGAAATGATATATAAAAAGGATAGGATTGAATCTTATAAAACAACGCGTTCTATTCATTTTGAATTGTGATGTATAGAAAAAATAGAAAAGATAATTATAGGATATGCTAAGATCTTGCCATGTCAACTTATTATATTAATTAGATAAAGATGTTTAAAAAAAAAAAAATTACGTTCTTGATGGACAAGCCCTACAATTATTCACTGGAGCATCCACCATGGGATTATCTTATGTTGGGGGACCATCGAATTTAAATCAACCACCATGGAGTCAAGTGTATCCAGGTTATGTTAACCCTGTGTCAGGACAATTCAATCCCGGAAACGCACTCTACGGGATACCTTATAACGGAAACCCCATACATTCTATGGGGGCACTAAAATGTTTTACAAAATGGACTCCTACCTACTATCCCTCAAGTACCACCACTCTCGATTGGTGCCCCCCCCACCTCCCGCTGGGGGCGGCGGACCCCCATACAATTCCGGAGGAGGCGGACCTCTACCTTTAGGCGGAATCCCATCTCATTCTACCAATAGTGACTCCCACCCTTATGGCGGAGGGGGTGGTCCACCACCTCCTCCTAGCGGAGGCAGTGGAGGACCATCCTATTATGGTGGAGGTGGTGGAGGAGGACCACATCCTTCCGGTGGTGGAGGTGGTGGAGGATCATATTGTTATGGTGGAAGTGGTGGAGGACGACCACACCCTTCCGGCGGTGGAGGTGGTGGAGGCCCCCATCCTTCTGGCGGCGGAGGTGGTACACCACTCCCGCTAGAGGAGGCAGTGGGGGACCATACTATTACGGCGGACCTCCACCTCCTCTCGGCGGTGGGGATGGACCTCTACCTCCTCTCGGTGGTGGCGGCGAGCCTCCACCTCCTACTAGTGGTGGCAGTGGACCTCCACCTCCTCCTGGCGGTGGTGATGGACCCCCACCCTATGGTAATAGACCACCTTATTACAGTCGCGGAACTACATTTGGTCCGGGTGACACATACCCTTATGGCCAGTTTCCTCCGAGAAAACCCATACCGACAGTCGATGGCTGGTCCCACTGGTCCTTATATGCCTTACCAGTACTATCAGTACCCGTAGCCTAATCAGCAGCTTCCCTTTTTGACTACTTTGGACCTACCTGACTTGTATCGTTTGAATAATGACTTGTTGAATGCTCGAAAATCGTAGCATCAATCTCCCCAGTAAGAAAGCCCAACTAGATCGCTCACCGTTTGGTGTGGGGAATCCGCCTGGTTAACGGTTCTATCTACCATAAGAGTTAAAGATTTGTATTCTTTGGACTGATTGCAGATCAATCCACCGTTTATTGTATTTTATTTTCAAGATGATATGCAAGTGCTTTAAGCTAAATGCAGGTAACTGATCTAAATTAATCTAAAACGGTAGAAGCAAATCTAATCTATCCTTACAAGGAGAAAACTTTAAAGATGAGTAATAAACTGAAAGAAACATCTAAAGATCAGACAAATAGTTATTTAACAATAAAGATGCATTTCCAACAGAATATAAAAGATATCAAAGATAGCTTTGATTCAGTTAACACATTCCATTACTCATTTGGGATAAACATCTTTGCACAGAAAATAGGAGAACATTCATCACATAGAAGTAATTCATACCTCACAGTAATGTATAGATGATACAGGAGTAATCCAACAAACATTTAACACATCCTTCAGGCAAAAATGTAGTCTCCCAGGCTTTCTTTAGGCAAATTCAAATTTCATATACATGCAGTAAAATAGTTTACTTACAAGACAGAAAATGTCTCACCTGCCAAAAGACTTGTACTATTCTCTAATCATCTCTATATATAGCTTTACAAAACACTCCTTGAGCTGACACCTGTCTCTTTTCCCTAAATCTTTTAATTTTATTTTAAATGCCTTTTACAGAATGAAATAATTCATGGCAGCCTTTACACAAAAAACAAAAAGGAGACAGTCGTCCTTTTGACTTCACGACTTGATAATAGAAAGAGAAACTTTCAGCATATTATGGCTGCCAAGTTAGCTTTCAGGTGGCGCTTCTGCTTCTGTTGGATCCTCTGTCCCATATGGTACCCCTTCTTCGACTAATGCCTTTGCTACTACACGATTATCTTCTTCTACTATGTAACTGAACCAAATGCCTGTATCCCTTATAACAACATTGGCAGGGCCAGGGAGCATGATTTTCTTGGAAATCACATGCTTGTCAAGTTTTGCTTCAATGTCCTATATTTCTGCTATTGCAGTCTGGAGGATCTCGTGGAACATATGAGCGTGTATGGAAAGAGGCACGATGCATTGATGGAGAACATCGGTCATTAGCACATCTATTCTCCTTACATATTCAATTTGGATGCTCAGCTCATCTTTTAACTCAGATAGGCGTTGCTCTTTACTCGAAAAATCTTCAAGAGTCTGGGGAATTGCTACTTTGCACCTCTCATGAACTTCTTGAACCTTCTGATAGAGGCTTCTCCACTTCCCAATAGTTACCTGGATCACAGATATCAATTTTACACCGCAACTCTTAAAGAACTCCAAGAGGCCTATGTCTTCTTTAAAATCAGCCACAGATTTGAAAGGGAGGTTTTTGGGGAAATACGCCTTTCCTTCTCTCCATTCCATCTGCTTTATTATATCCTCCTTCACCCGTGTGTACTTTTTCTTGAGCCTAATAGCTTCAGAGTTAATCTCCTTCATTCTATCCACCATGGCCTTTAGTTTGCAAATCTCTTCAGTAAGTCGTTCCTGTGACTCATGTGTTTGCTTTAGTATGTCACAGGAGTGCTCATGAATGGGAGTCATGTCCATTGTTCTGCTATTTGCTTGTTCTAGCTGCTCAGCCATCAACTCCTTCTCTTCCTCTTATTGAATGATTCGGGATTTGAAATCATTCTTCTCTCCTTCAACTATCATCATTTGGACTGCCAGGTGCTCTTTCTCTTCCTCTAGGTGCTCATATTTATCTGACAATTCCTTTTGATATGACAAAAGGCGATTGTATTTCTTCACCATGAGGTCCCTATAGGCATGCTCATTAGCCATGGTGTGCTGCAACATACGAGCCCTTCTCTTGGTTGTCTCAAACTCCTTTACCATTTCAATTACGTTGTCTTTGCTTGCTTTTGTTGCGGCTACAGTAGCAAATGCCATGGCCACAGGATCCTTTTGCGTGTTTTGCATAACAATAGTTTCTTGCCTGATAATGATGTCTGGGTGAAAATGTTTCTTCAACCTTGTATCTGATTTTAGCACAATGGACTTCCTTTTCTTATTATACACAAATTTATCCCACTGGGACACAATATGATCTTTCGATGGAGTGAAAGGGATCAATGGAAGATTCTCTATGGGGATGTTTTCTTACGCGAGTGGGGTCTGAACCATATGGGATGAGTCTATATCCATGTCCTGCATGTTAGAGCCCCTAGCTTGTGCATCTTCATTTGCTTTATTTTCTTCTTCGGCCTTAAGCTGTCTTTCCTCTTCTTCGGCCCTTAGCTGGTTCTCAACTGCCTCTCTTTCTTCTTGTGCTTTAGTAGTTTCCACCATTCTTATCTTTTCTAGCTCTTTGTCTCGGAGCCTCTGAGCTTCTTCTTCCTGAAGCCTAAGAGCTTCTTCTTCTTGAAGCTTGTATTCTTTCTCCTTTTGCATCGTGTCGAGAGCTTCCTTTTGGATTCTCTCAGCTTCCTCTTTAATCTTTTGCTCTTCATTGGCCAGAGCTTCAGCTACTTCCTTTTCTTTTTGTAGTTTGGCCTCTTGGGCATCTTGGGCAGCAGTCGAGCTAGAACTAGCTCCACCTTTGAGGTTACGGCAAATTTGGAGCTCAGTCATGTTGTTGATTCCTCTATACACCTCTTCATCTCCATCATAGTAATGAGCATAATCGAAGTGAGCATGGATCTCTCTACAATGTTCCGCAGCCTTGCTCTGCCTGTCATTTCTATGGAAGACTACTTCCCCGAAGTGAAAACCTTTTAACTCCTGAACAAAATCTTCGGGCGATGGAACCTTTGAGAACTTATAGGCTCCCACATAGACAGGAAAAGGAGGAAAATAATCCTTCTTCAATCTATTCAAACATCCTCCAACTTCGTCAAGAAAAACTTGCATGACAACCTCCTTGTGGATTATGTAATCAGTAGCATACCTAGGCATGATATATGGTAGTTTGGAGCCTCCATACATTCTTATATAAGTACCCTTCTATGAAAAATAGAAATCGTCGTAGCTTTCCATGACCTCCATGGTGTTCTTGGATAAACAATTGGGTTCTTCATTAAACATTAGCTCATACAAAGGTATGATGAATTCTTCACAAATGAACTTGTACTGCATCCTGTAATTTTGGGCCTAGAGCATTTTATAGGCAGTATATACTGGGGTTTTGGCTTGATCCCAAACGCAACCTAACTTTGGGAAGGGAGCTTTGCCATAATACAATCTATGAGATAGGATGACATGAAAAATTCTGACTTCTTTAGGATCAACCCTTCTTTTGCAGAGGCTATGGCTGACGAAAGACTATCCGAGAGGATAGTTTCCCAGTTAAAGATTGTTCCCTTGAATGCCACATAGTCAATTATGGGGACCCATTGCATCCTATAAACGGTTACGTCAGCCATACCAAAATTCTACTTAACATAAGGGCGATCATTCGGAAAGGGGCCCTCAGGTTTTGGACCTCATACTCATCACTGTCCTTTTTCCTTAGTTGCTTTCCCGAGATTAACAACTTTTTAGCCATTTCAAAATTATCCATCTTGAGCTGCTCCAACCATTCGTCGTTCAGCAGCTGCTGAGGACGTGGTAACTTGTAGGCTGGTTGAAACGAGGTGAAGGCCTCTCCGTTGCTATCGGATAATACTCTGTTTCAGTGTCTGTATGTTACAGGATCCATCCGATCACTTATGAACAAGGGAAGATCTTTGGGCGGGTGGAAGCTTTAGATATACCAGAGATTTTGATGTTTTGGTATAAGTATCCTTCTTCCAAGAGCACTCTAGGGATATCTTGGTCTCTTAACATGCGGTATATATCTCCCCACTTGACTTCAGGAGGAATGCCTGTGATAGACTTAGTGTCCTCAAATAAAGTTTCAACTCTTACCTCTTCTGGTTCTGTCATCTTTTCCTTCCTTTTGCTACTCTTTCGCATTATGGCTTAACCATGTTCAATGCCCATGCGCGAATAGACATAAGATTGATCAGAACGTAAAATATACACATTAGACTAGCATAACAACATGGCTCCAGTAAATTTCCCAAATATAGCAAATATCAAACACTTTCAATAGCAATGTGTTGTAAAATATAGATAGGAAATTAAGAATTTGCATGAAAACGAGAACACAATGCTTCTCTTTAAGATAATAAGCGGGGCTTAAAAGGATGTCACTGAATTTAGGATTGAAACAGGAGACTTGGTCATTTCTTAACGAAAAATCAAGTGAGGCGGCAGGTAAGTGCGGCCTGGGAGCACTGAGTATGCAGGCTTAAGGGACTGTGAGTGGGTTGGATGGCATGACAGCTACGATATTTGGTGCTCAGGGATGTCAAAACAAAAAGCAAAACGGCTGAGATCCTTGCAACGGAGTTGTTGCGATAGTAATGTCGGGACTGGCTCAATCAACTAGCAACTGAAAGAGATGACAAGAAAGTTAGACAACCATCTACCTAGCAGAGAATGGTTGGTCCTGACGGAGGTGACTGTGCTGTAACTGAGCTGAGCTGGAGCAAATTGACATGGCCTCGAACGGGGTTTTCAAAACACAAATATACCAATGAAAACTAAACCACCTAAACACTATTATATAGTGGTTGACACGTGTGGGCATTCAAGTTGGTGGGTGGAACTTTTAAAACGGAGTTTAAATGGAAAGTACGGTGAGGTCTTTTCAACGCGTTTAGCATTAAATGCGACCACTAAAATCGGACGGTGTCAGCAAGTTCGCCTGACAGTTTGTGGAGAAAAGTTGTGAGTTTCAAGCGGTGTTGCGGTGAAACTCGATGAGTTCGTCCACTCGTTGCGGTGAAACTTTACGATTTTATCCGACGTGAAAGCGACTTCAGGGGTTAATAACACTCGCCTCTCCGTTGCGACAAAACTTTATGAGTTTGTCCGCCATTTCGGCAAAACTTGGTGAGTTCATCCACCATTTCGGTGGAACTAGACGAGTTCATCCGACATTGCGGCAAAACTTGGCAAGTCCTCTCAGTGCAAAATGACTTTGTGCCTTAGTGAAAATTCTGCCCGCCCGTTGCGGCAAACTTTGTGAGTTGTTCCGTCGTTGCAGCGAAACTCGCTGAGTTCATCCATCGTTTCAGATGAACTTGCTGAGTTTGTCCGAAACTAGGAAGCTCAAAAAGACTTAACGAAAAGAAAGCGCCCATTGCAGCGGAACTGGATGAGTTGGTCCGCTGTTCCGGATGAAAAGGCCGAGTTTGTCCGCGGTTGCGGACGAAAAAGTTGAGTTTTGACTTAGAAGAAAAAAATAAACAAACTCAAAAACTTACATCTCTAGAAAAACTAAGTACAAAAGACCTTCTAGGAAGTGTTTAGCTCCTAGGTAAACTTTTCTAAAAACAAGAAGGAGGGGCCCCAATATTTACAAAAATTTGGGGGGATGTTGCATCAACAACATGACCCCATCTTCCACGGACATAATTGGCCACCAATTCTGGTGAAACTTCCATCTGATATCCCCAAATTTGATGGCAAGCTAAGTGAGGATCCAAAAAATTATGTGATGACATACCATTCATGGTGTTCATCCAATTCCTTGATGGACAACTCGATCTGTCTTAGGTTATTCCAACGGACTCTCACCGGCCCGGATGCCAAGTGGTATATTGAATTTCCACCACATTCTTTTCCCGATTTTTGTTCTCTTGCTATGTCTTTTTTGACTCATTTCCAGTTACCCATACATTATGAGACTGGTATGGACCTTCTGACCTCTCTCCGTCAAACCACCGCAACTCACATTTATGATCATATCCATGAGTGGGGGAGGAGATGACGTCTAATTAAGGATCCTATTCCAGACCAACTCTTAGTAGACTGGTTCATGAAGTCTCTCTTACCTACAGTAGCTCGAGACGTGGCCATGGGAGGGGTCGTCACTGAGGAACAAGCTATTGCTCGTGCCCATAACTTAGACTTGGTCTATGCTCAGTCTGGCACATTGTATGACATCATTCCTGATGCACCCCGTTCCACATATGACCCTGCAAAACCACCTAAGGGACCCCAAGATGATGGTATTATTGGTTCTCTTAACACCCAGTCTTCTTCTCAAACTGTTGGATCGTTGAACCCTCAAGGTTCTTCCCCATCACCAACACAGGCTGGCAACAACACTGCCAAATCATCCACTCCTGCTTCCATCGAAGAAGTGAATTCTGTTCAATCAGCTTCACCTCAAAATTCTGGTGGTAAGAAGAAAAACAAGGGTAAACCTAATAAATCTTCCACCTAGCAGGAGAACAAGAGCACCCCTGATGACACCAAACGTAAGAGGAAGTTGAAGTATCCTTGTTTACTGTTTGGTGGAAACCATTTCTCCAAAGAATGGCCCCATCGAGGCGAAGTACAGAAGTTTCTCAAGGGAAACCCTACTCCTGCAGTTCTCAACGATCCCTTCCCTACTCAGAACCAACAGCTCATCGCCCAAACCTCTCCATCACATGGAGAGGCATCCTCTACCGCACATGTTCTCATGATGCGTAGTAAAAAGGGAAATTTGAACACACGATCACATTCATACGAATCATTCCCTCCAAAGGAACCCATTGGAAGTAATTCTGAAAAATCTTCCACTTCTCTGCCTGATGTCACCATACTGTAGGCCTTTCTCACCATTGAGAAGCCTTCTTTAGAGTTAGTATTGCATCCTCCCAAGAGCACGATTAGGAAAGCTGTTTTCAATCCCAATGCTCGGGCAGTTCAAAACTAGAATATTGTAGAGGACTTTGCATAAGTTCCTTGTGAAATGTCGATGTTATAGGTCTTGCAGAATTGTCCCAACCAATGCAATACTCTTCTTGCTGCTATCGGTGCAATAGATCCGGATTCCTCGAACACTATCATGTTTCGATTTGAGTACTTTAAGCCGAGGCTTTCCCACCAGCTTGCATTTCAAGTTGCTACAAACGTTGCTAGGAAGACTGTCCATCGTACTGTCTTAGACGAAGGGGCCTCTACCTCGGTAATGTCGATCTCTTGTTGGAGAGCCATTGGTTCTCCCGAACTGAACCATTCTCCCACCACCTTGGAAACATTCGACAGACGTTGCTTTCAACCCCATGGGCTATTACAAGCCTTGGCAGTTGATTTGGGGGGTAAGACCGCAACCATTAACATGGAAGGTGTCGCAGCCCCTTTGGATTATAATCTCTTACTTGGTCGTAATTGGTTTTACGCCGTGACTGCAGTCGCATCATCTGTCTTCCGCATAGTGCAATTCCCTCATGAAGGCCGAATTGTCATTGTCGACCAACTGGACTTCTGCACACCAGACACCGCTACTCATCTTGGTGATAATGTCTCATTGCTTGAACAATCTTCGCTATAGTATGAGAGCATGGAGGTCGGCCTCATAAAAGATTCATCTCTTATGGGAATCTTTCCAACTGTCACATCCCCTCCCATCAGACCAAGCAAGGGAGAAAACATGACACTAAATCCAGGCATCTAGCCCCATATCCATTAAGTAAAACTCATTGATAAAAAAAAAGACATATACATGTGGATATTGTAATTAAACACAACGGAATTAAAATCATCTACATATCTAACATACACTCAAACATTTTCATGACAGACATTAAATAAATACATGGCAGAATTTAACACATGAGAGTACTTATCTTAAAACAAAGTAGTCCCGAGCAACCAGCTATGCAACTGCAACGTTTCACCCAACCATAGGCCAGTTATGCTCATCAATCTCTTGATACAACTACCACCCCCAAGCTGGGCATGATTTCTACAAGGAAAAGGGAACAACAGGCTCACACATAGCCAAATATTCACCAAAATCAGCCAAGCCAATTGATAGTTGGGTTTATCAAGCTGCTAGGCAATCTAAAGGAAGAATTGCTAAGCTAGTGAGCTCAACCACAGAGCTATGGATACCTCTACAAGATCTATCTAGCTTGGTTCCCCACAATGCCTACACACCTGACTCAAGGAAGTATTCTTTTCACTACTACACAGCGCCTCAGGCCATACCTTCCAATTCAGTGTTGTTCAAGGTGTGCATAGAAGAGTAGGAAGCCCTTTGGATCTTCTTGAGAGGTTATTTTCCCCACCAGGCTTATCAAGCCAACTCAGGTCCACTTCCACTTCTAATTTCTTGCTCACAGTTCAAACTAAAACAGAGATGCACAAAATAGAAAAAGTACAAGTGTTGGGCATGAAGAAAACGTTTTTACAGTGAGATGCCCAAAATGGGGTTTCTACCAGTTTAGAAAAATGTGGGCAACCAAAAACAAAAAGCTAAATGAGGAAACAACCCTGGGAAGCCAAATCCATTTTCAGAAAAAACGCCCATGGACATTCCAGGACAAAAACGACATCCATAACAGCCCCAAATCGTGGTCCTCCTCTCCCAGCCATTGTGTAACACAAAAACGAGCTCCCAACCATGGAAAAATGCAAGAAAATGATGAAAAACGTGATGGGGAAAGCCCAGCTAGTTCAGACTACGTGTGAGAGCAAAGGCCATGGGTCAAGAATGGATTTGGGCACCATTTTGTGGGTGTTTTCTTGCCCAAGAAGACAAAATACGATTTAACAAGTTGATGGTTTGCCCATACACAAAATTGGCTGCCATACCTCTCCATTTCCAAGGCATTAACTGCCTCAACCAACTCTTGGAAGAATTAAATGATTGGGTGCATAAGCCAAAATGGGTAGTTGAGGGTTTATGGGTTCTCTCAATGACATTTGGATTATCACCATTGGCTCAAGGGTTTGAATAATTTCCCTCCCTATTCCTTGTAAAATCATGCCCCCATCTCTTGCTTCATTGCATAGCTAGTTGTGGGTATATCATTAAAATTCATATTTACATGATGTCTTAATTTACATTGTGCCTGTCTAGCACAAGAGCAATAGGCATCTATTTTTAATTATCGATACATAAAAACGCTAAATAAATGGCGAGGCCTTGGCCTTGAGCTCCTCACCATGATTAAATAACAATATTTATGTCATTTATGATTTAATGCAATGGTGGTCAAAATGGGGATGATACACCAACCCCGGATGCCCCTAGTCATGTTGCCACTGTGAACATGATCTCCTCAGAGATCCCATCTCTTCCCAACTCTACCGATACATGGCTTGTACCCAATGAAGCCACCGGCAATCTGATTGGAGACACCATCCCTCTTTCACCCGCTGAACTCACTTATTAGGCTATCCAGTCAGCACCCGAGGACCACCTAGCTATGGCCTCTACATCTTGTTCTCTACAACGGACGTCATCCTTACCCGATCCTATACTCTGTACTTTTCATTCTAACAAGTCCATTATGGAAATAATGAGTGCGTATGACCCCCCATGGGAAGACCTCTACCATACATCGTCGTTCCTTCCTCCTTTGGATTATGTGGAGAATAACATTACCACCATTTTCATATCGGATGTCTACCATTGCCCTCAATCCACGATACTCACATGTCATACAGACACTGAGGGCAATTTGGTGAACATTGAACCTACCACCACAGTTGACATTTTGGTTACTCCTAGTGTAGTGGAACATATTCGTTTAGGCCAGAAATGTTCTCCTGAAGAAATTAATACTTTCACGTCCTTATTCAAGCAATCCCGAGATGTGTTTGCTTGGACCTACGAGGAGATTCTTGGGATAGAACCTGCTATTGTTTCGCATGAAATAAAAACCTATCCCGACGTAAAACCAGTCCACCAATAGTTGTGACTGGTACACCCTCGAAATACTGCGTTAATCAAGGCAGAGATTGAGATGCTCTTGAAGGTTGGCTTTATCTACCCTGTCCCATTGACAGAATGGGTCTCAAATGTCATCCCTGTAGCTAAGAAATAGGGCACCATTCGAGTCTGTGTCGATTATCTAGAACTTAACAAGGCTTGTCCTAAGGACAATTACCCGACTCCCTTTATTGATCAGATCATTGACAATTGTACTAGAAGTGTCATCTTTGCATTCATGGATAGCTTTTCTGGTTACAACCAGATTGAGATCCACCCCGCCGACCAACACAAGACTGCATTCATCTACCCTTGGGGAACGTCTGCATATCGTAAACTCCCTTTTGGTCTTAAAAATGTTCGTGCCACATTCCAGCAGGCCATGTCCTACGCCTTTCATGATGTGAAGGACTTTGTGGAACCTTATTTGGACGATCTCCCTGCCCATAAACGATAGCGCAAGTTCCACATAGATCATCTGACGACCTTTTTTCTTAGATGCAGACGGTATAATATCCGTCTGAACCCTCACAAGTGTATTTTATGCGTTGAGTCTGGATGCCTCTTTCGTTTTATCGTTTCGAAAGATGGGATCCGCATTGATCCCTTGAAGGTGGAAGCCATTGTCGCTCTCCCACTTCTGACTGATGTTACGAAACTTCACATTTTGCAAGGGAAGGCAACTTACTTACGACGTTTCGTCTGTAATTTCACTCAGAAGACATAGGGTTAGATGAGACTACTCAAGGACGTCCCGTTCATTTGGGACGATCAAGCGCAACAATCCTTCGATAGTCTTAAACATGCTATTACCCATGCCCCTGTGCTCCCATTGCCAAATTACTACTGAGATTACATTCTTTATCTCGCTACTTCTGCCACTACTATCACCATGGTTTTGGTGGAGGAGGACTGTAACACCCAGGAACATGTGATATATTACGTAAGTAAGGGTCTTATTGACACTGAAACTTGTTACTCACATGTTGAGAAGCTCGCTCTCACTGCTGTTATTGCCGTCTAAAAGTTCCGACATTACATATTGCTCCGCACCACCACCATTATCACCGATTGGAATTCCATGTACCACGTTTTAACATGTCAAGTACGTGGGGGAAAGTATTCACGTTGGATCGTGATACTGTAGGAATTCGATCTCCTATTCGAGAAGGCTAAGTCAAAAATGTCTTTGGTGTTTGCCAAGCTCATCTGCGATCTTCCCCATGCTGGTGTAGAATTTGAGCCCAATGATTCTCTTCCAGATGAGTCATTGTTTCTTATCAATATGTCTGATCCATGGTATGGAGATATTACCTTATATCTTTAGACCCAACAATTTAACCCCCAATTGTATCGTGACGACCGTCGTCGAATACGCCACCATGCAAAGTATTACTTGATCGTCAGTGATACCTTGTACCGTTGTGGTATTGATTCTATCCTTCGACGTTGTCTAACTCATGAGGAGGCTGAACACGTCTTAAATGACTCTGATGCTAGGGCTTGTAGTAGTCATCTCTCTAGGTTGGATACAACCCAGAAGATACTTCGCGCGGGATATTATTGGAAATCCATCTTTAAATATTGTATCGAGGCCGTAAAAAAAGGTCCTTCATGCCATCATTTTCAAACAAAAAAGCACACCCACCCAGCCCCGTTACACCCGGTTATTTTCATTGGCTCCTTTTCTAAATGAGGCATCGACTTCATTCACTGTAAGCCTACCTCGGCTGGGGGGCATGGTTACAACATAGTAGCCATGGATTACTTTACAAAGTGGGCCGAGGCTATGCCTACATACACAGATGACGGAAAAACCACCGCACTCTTCATGTTCAATCATGTTATAGCATGGTTCAGAGTTCCTCAAGCTATAGTCACCAATCATGGTTCCCACTTACAGAACCACATGGTTGACGAATTGAGCGCCAGATTGGGTTTTCACCATGAAAACTCAATACCTTACGACCCAAAGTCCAACGGACAAGTAGAAGCCATTAACAAGGTCTTGAAAACCATGATCTGACGCATGGTGGGTACGCACAAGTCTAACTTGCACAACATGCTCTTTTCCACACTATGGGATTATTGAACTTCTGTCAAGACTACCACTGGATTTACCCCCTTCCAATTAGATTATGGATTGGAAAATTCCTACCAATAGAGTGCAAGATTTCGTCTCTCAAACTCGCAGTTAAACTTCTCCCTAACACTACTGCTGAGGAAGAACACTTCGTTTAGATAGCAAAACTCGATGAGACTCATCGTGATGTTGCTCTTGCCAATGAGGCACATAAGAAACACATCAAAGCGCAGTATGACAAGTCGGTAGAACCTCGCATCTATAGCAAAGTTGATTTGGTCCTCACATACGACCAAAGACACGATAAGCTGGGGGTAGGAAAGTTTGAGTCCTTGTGGCATGGACCCTACATAGTGAACCATGTTCTGGAGAAAGGAGCCTACGAACTAAAGGACTATGATGGGATATCTTTTGGTGAACCCCGCAATGGGATTTACCTGAAGAGATACTATGCTTGAGCCTTTCACGCATAGATATTTTGTATATACTGTACATGGCGTGTGTGTTTTTGTGTGGTGTGACGCTTTTGTTTTAGTGTGTCTAGATCTTGTTTTCCCTTGTACCATGTTCTGTCTACATGTGCAGATGGAAACTTGCTACGGATTTGCGTACGACGCCAGCCAAAATACTCGTAACCTTGCTTCGACTTCTTGGGTATTTTATTCCTCAACCAGTGAGCTCCTTAGCTCAAAAGGAAATTATCTAGGTTTTGCAACCAACAACGCCGCAGAGTATCAGGCGGTGATTGGAACCCTAACTGATGTTCTTTCCTTGGGTATGGACCACATTGTTATCCATTTGGATTTGCAACTAGTGGTTTGTCATCTCAACCAGGTCTACGCTATCCGCGATCCTACTCTACTCTATCTCTTCAAACGAGTCTTTCTTTTGTAAAGGTCTTTTGAATTTGTTCAATACTTGCACATTCCACGAGACATGAATACAGTTGCTGACTCGATGGCCAACTTCATTTTGCATTGGTACATTGCACACACATAATATATTCATAAAATGTAAAAGCATACATAACATGTAAATCATCCATTGTATGAGCAAACATGTAAACAAGATCACATTAATCACCCATTAAAACACATAATTTATAAAGCCGCTGAAAATGTCTGTATATATATATAAATTGATACAAAATGATGGTGCTGATACAAATCTCAAGTATACTAGCTTTCAATAAGAGTCATCTCCGACAAAATTTGAACCTCATAATCTTTCAGTACATACATAAGTGGAAACCTAACCCCTAGGGTGCCCATGATAGCAGACTACGGCTCTCGCCACTTTGGCCAGCAATGTGCCAAAACGAGTAGACACCCTGACAATGTATCTCTGGTTACCCCGAGGTAGATCACGAATACTCGGCTCTGGGATATCCAATGTCAACCTGGTGAGGTTCTCATAGACCTCGTCTACCTCCTCGATGGTGTCATGCATCGCGGGACCTACAGTCGACACCTCTCCTCTCCTCGCAATGAGTAAGACTCCTACTGGTCGCGATGGACCCGCATCTGCACAGAGCTTTAAGTTATCTGCACTACTCCAAAAAAAAAATCATATAAACATATAATATGAAAAAACACAAGTTGTTATTCTTACCGATGTCACCCCATTGTACTCCCTTGGGAAGCACCAAGTCGGGATCACCTCTGAAATCTACCTCGTTGTACGGATAATCCTCTATCATGAGGAGTTGTCCCTCCAACCAAGTGAAGAACCGTGTACCATAGCCTATGATAGGACCCCCGTCACCATGGTGGGCCATCACCTCTGCCCATCGGGTCATGTTTGCATATCAGGCCTCTCAGTCATCCAAGTCCACCTGTGGACGCAGATGAGGTACCCGCTCCAGTAGAAAAGATATCACCACGGACCCATAGCCAAACTATTTCAGCACCCCGCGACGACATTTGGTCAGCTGAATCCGGAGGTTGGTAAGGAGTCCCTCACTCCAGTTGAATACCGTGGGAGCCATACACTCCTACACTTACATAAACTGTGTCTTGCTCGCAAGATGAGCAGACTGACTCCCCACGACCCTCACTATAGTGTAGACCACAGTATGTAAAGGATGATCAAGAATCTCTTTGATGGGGATCTTCCCACCTTTAGCCACAGTACCTCCAAGGCAGTACTGAACGATCATGTCATCCACTATCTGATCATCTCCTTGTGATCTGGTAAGAGATATAGGTTCTCCCCTCCGAGATAATCCTTTCAAGAAGTAGATGTCCTCGAAATATATACTTAGTGTATGAACCCCAATCTCGAAGTGTTGTTGCGCCAGATCCCAACATTGGATCATGTGTGTCAGCGGCGGAACTTGGGCTCTCATGCTCGACACTCGAAAGTATTTGAGTAACCCACAGTTTCTCAATGCAGCAATGCATTGAGGGTCATTTGCGGCTTGGGAATCATCTACCTTGTGCTCTCTTTACCGCCACTCTATAACCATTTTTCTCACCGTGAACCTGTCAAAAAGGGCAAGTAAACATTGTTCAAACTCTCCCCATGCATCAAAACTTTTTATTTTTGGTAGGGCGTTGAGTTGTAGTTGGGCGTTACCACCATCGCAGGATGTCTTTGCATATAGTGCGATGTTGGTGCAAGAGGCCTTTACGGGTTGTGTGATGACGCATGGCCGTCAAAGTTCCCATAAAGAGGGCTTGTTCTGACCCGTGGGTGCATTTTCCCCCACCAAAACAACTCAAAACCCTAAAATTTAAGCAAAAAACATAAAACCAATCCCCTGAAAAGTTGCATAGCTGAGTTTAGGCCTACCTGACTCTGAAGGCTACCGAAACGATGGACCGTAGCTCCCAGAATCAGCAAGTGAAATTTGGCTTGAAATGGCACTTCACAATCTCCAAACTTGGTAGAAAACAATTGTAATTCTTTTTCACTATTTCACCCATTTTATAACAAAAAATTGAATTTTCCTTTTATAATTTGATGCTTTAGTGGGTTTTTAGTATAGTTTGGGTTATTTACTGCATTTAAATGGTTGGTTAATTGTTTTTGACCTAGTCTTTGAGTTGCAGGAGAAGCTAGATGCCTAATTAATGCCATTTTTTGTCGTGATGATCATCTCGTAAGTATTATCAGGTATGAACAATTCTCCGAGCGTCTTTTTCTCATTATTTTGCTCATTAAATTCAATTACTAATGACACCGAGCTTACTCTTTGTTCTTTCTCGTGCTCGTCAAACGATGAGAATAAGTCATCGCGTTATAGTTTTACACTTTTTCAGGATCATTAAACCCCTACGTAAAAGGAACCCCCCCGGAGGTTTATTTAAGCTATTTTCAGGCTCTCAAAATACGAAAAGATCACCAAGTGAACTTGTCACGTTCACGTTTGTTAAAGTATTTGAATGGTCATCTTCCTGGTGATAGTTTACTCCTTTTTCGGACCAGGGGGCATGACATACGAAAAATGAATACTCTAGCCAATCATGACTGAAAGAGTCCTCTCTCGCGTTGTTTTATCATTTTCCAGGGGAAGAGGCTAACCCTACGAAAAAGGACCTTTGGAGTCTTCTTTTGTCCTTTTCGGACTCTCTAAACATGAAATGACACCGAATTTACCTTCTATGGACTCGTTAAAACTCAACATTGAAGGTCCGTCATGGGATGAAGCCCTCAATTCCCATGTTTGGAAAAAATTTGTAATTGGACTCATCTATGAGATGAGCTATACCGAGCATCTGGTTACCATCATCAAGCTCGTCAAAAACACATGAGGCACTCATCAATCATGATGGGGAAAAAGGAAAGTTTTTTGTGTTATATTTTAACCTATGGCAGTAGTTAGTTGCTCTTGAACATGGCACTCATTTGCATTTTCATTCAGTACTTGTCCTCAAGTCATGTTAACTTCATGAGTCATGTTACTCCTTTGGGTCATTCAAAGAATGCTTCCACCATCAGTTGCATTAGTAGTTGGTGTCATTCTCGTCATGTCAATACTGCCAAGTCATGCCATGCCCATGTTCAAGAGATGCATTCACCACTCATCATCTGCAGTCAGTACACCTTCCATCATGTCGATCTACTTTGAGTCAGTCTTGCATGTTACTGTACCATCTAATCTACTCCAAACATATGTTATCGAGTTTCATGTCGATGATGGGAGACTCATCATGGCCCTCCTTCGATGGATTCATCCTTGTCGACTTCAACACATCATTCGAGGATTGAATCTAGAAACCAATCGAGTACCTTGGGCCTGCATGCCTCAATGGCAGGTTAGCTCGCTTTCGACATGAGTTTACATAATTGACTCTTGATTGAAAGATTTCATTGAGAATTCGACTTCAACTCAGTAATTCATGCTCGATGGTATGTACTGTGATATCTTGGGAATCATTGACATTAATGGTAATATCCCTCGCACTTCTTAACAGTATACATCAATTACCGGTAATCAAGTGGTTTCTACCATGTTCGACGTCAAGACATTTGTAATCACATGGATAGATTCATATCATTGCGGGTTCATCTTGAAGACCCTTGGGAGTCATAATTTACCCAATTTGCGATGGAGATGGTTTGAATTATATTACATGGATCCACTTTGTATTCGTTGTGGCTATATTACCATCTCATCATTGATCTACGCTTGTGTCTAGTATCCATGATTGTGTTCAATCGATCTTTACTACCATGGATCTGTATTGTATCGGTCAGTAGCCATGTTGTGAATCATACGAGACTGTGTTCTCAGAGTCAGTTGTACTGCAGCAGCATTCTCTCTCCAGCAAGTCCTTTCCAATCCTTCTATCAAAGCATTTCACTAATCTAGTTTCAACAGCTTCATGCTTTGGGGGGCATTCTATTACACCTAAATCTTGCCACCATAAGACTCAGTATAAACATCCATGAAGTGCCCATGACTAGAGGGCTTAACTGACCCATTTTTATAGGTCGTCACAGTTCACCCTTGTGCAACATGCGTAGTCGCAGGTTGTCTTAATGCGGCATGCACGATGTCAATTAAAGTGGATAAAGGGCATCTTCGAGCCATTTCTCGAAGGAGTGTGACTTGGATATCTATCCCTAACCCATAGGAGAGCTGGCATTCGGTTCCTTAACCCTTTGGGAGGATCCCTTAGTCCTCTCCCATTATTTCTCAACCTATCCTATCCTCCTATTCCTATATATATGAAGCTCTTTCCCATTCCAAAGGGAGGAAAGCTATAGTGTCCATATGCTAGTGAGATAAGCTTAGGATGATCATCATCCATCCATTGAAGGCACCCATTTCTTTTTAGAGGCATTGGATTGGATTTTTGGAGGAAGATTGCAACGTTAGGGCTTGGTTGTAATACTCACTCTTTTATGTATTTCCACTCTTTTATACAGTAATACAAAACTCTTTCCATAAATGTCTTGTTGTTATTGGTATTTATAGTTTACCTCCTTAAATGTTTACTTGGATCAATTATTGTGTGGATGTACTATTATTGTGTGTTTGTCTCTTGCATGTTCTGACAGGTCTTGTAGCTTTGGATCTGACGACCATGGAGCTAGGAGTGACAAAGGGGAACTAGATCTACAGATCTAAAAGGTAAGAAGTCTACATCTCTCAAATATCTAATTGCATCTAGGAAGGTAGATTTGTATTCTATCTCATTTGTTCTAGATCCACATTGGAATAGAGAGATCACGCTTTAAGTTCGCTTTCGGTAGATTGTCTGATAACAAATTTGGCGACTCCGCTGGGGATACGTACGTTGTTTTAAGTTTTCAGTTTGAAAGTAATTTTCTCTTATTTCTTTGTAATCCATCTCATTTGCCTTTCGAGCCTTTTTCACCATCAAATATTCTCTCTGAAGAGTCTGTTAACATCCTTTGGGTCTGTATGTATGATCATCAAACGTTTTAGTTGCCAATTTATGGTCTTTGCAATGGGATTTCGCTCATCGCACTTGAATAATATAACCAGAGTGATGTCCTCTCCCTATCGCAATTTGCTTCTCTCCAACCTGCCCCATTGACGCTCAGCTCTGTTTGACAACCTGCGACATCGTCGCATAACACCTGTTTACCACTTGCAACAATTGCTCTAAGTCTGACCATAGGCTGCACCGAGCATTCTAGCCTTGTGTTTGGGTTATCTCCGCTCCAACTTTTGAGTTTGTTTGATTTGCAGACCTTCTCTGTGCTGCACCTTCCAACCAGAGATCTCTTGATTTTACATTGATATTGTTTGGTTTCGTTTGGTTTGGTTTTGGATCCCATTTTAGCCAAGTTTGAGATTTGGTAGTGGTGGACACTTTAGTCTCCAACACCTTTATCCACTCAACCTTGCATTCCCTCCTCTCCTCACCTGATCTAGTCATTGCACTGGAATGGTTTCCGGACCTCTTTTTGCACGCATCATTTGGTTTTGCTTGGTTTAGTTTTTCTTGCATCCAGTTGATTTTGAGTGTTTTGTGTGTTTTCAGTACATTGGAGTGCTTGTCATTTTTCTTGAGAAATTCCGAGTGATTAGAGTACTGCAAGTAATCTTTTATTTTCATCCATTTACATTTGAAAGTGTTGTTGTTATCAAGCATTATCTTGGTGCATTCATTTTAAGAATCAAAAGTGCTTCATTTTCATCATTTTTTCAAGTCCATTTGAAAAAGTTGTTCATGCATTGGAATGTATCATTCATAAGTCTTTTGGAAAAGTTGAAAGAAAAAGTTAATTATTTGTGTGTTTCACGAATTATGAGCCATTCATCTTCTTGAAAAATTCAAGTGAAAATCAAGTTTTTGCAAAAGTGGTTCCATGCTTGGAAAAGTTGCATGCATTTTTTGTTTCTATGCTTTTAGGCCATCATAGTGAAAGTTAAAGTGAAAAGTTACATGCATTTTTGGTTTCTTTTCATCACTTAATGTCATTTTTAATTTCAAAAGACGAAAAGAAAAATAAATATGCTTTTGATTTGGATTTGTAGTGTTGTTGATTTTCGTGTTTTGCTCGAAAAAGGGAAAGAATACGTTGATTGTCATTTTTGGTAGAGTTGAGATTTGTTGCATTTTGGTTGTTTTGGTAAAACCACTTGAAAAGATTTCTCCCTCCCATATATAGATTTCATCAAAAGGAAAGTACATTTTTTCATGTAGTTAGGGCTTGCATTATGCTTATGTTTATGTACTCACCTCATGCATTCACCTAACCGTTCAGATAAAATTAAAGGTAGAACTAGAGTAAAATCTTTAGTAACTTGTGTGTTAAGTTAGAGAGGTGTTTCGATGTCGTAAAACGTGGCAACTGTCATTATTTTCCTGCACTGCATCCTGGGGGTATTCTAGTCTTCCACGTACCAACCAGTATATCGAAGCTCTTTCACGTACCAACCAGGTATATCAAAGGCTCTTTCACGTACCTTAGGGTATATCGAAAGGCACTTCACGTACTTGCGTATATCAAAAGGTGTTTCACGTACTCGGTAGTATATCGGAAGGTCTCATGCCTTACGGTTGTGCATTAGACAACACCACTACGGATTTGAGCTCCCACATACCTTGCGTATATTGGGAGACACCACTAGGATTCTTGAAACTAGCTAAGAAAACCATTTGGCCGTCTTGGCAAAGCAATAAACCGAGAACAACACTCGGGGAGATGACTAGTTTTTGTTATACAAAGCCCTAGCTTTCAAATTGTCGCAAGTGAAACAAGTATCATAAATGACATGCATTGCCTTCTTTTAGGCTAGCTCTGAAACCATGTTAAGATTCAATATGATAAGATAGATAACATCAGTATTCAAATAAATTTCACAACAATAGCATATACAAGATCACTGAAAGAATAACAAGCACAACATAAACACAAGAGACAATATTTTATCCTGGAAAACCCTCTAGGGGAAGAAAACTCAGCAAAACGTCCTCGATATAGATGATCAAAAGTACAAAGACAAAACCCGAAACAACTTCTCCTTCTCCATTTAGATATCTCTATCTCTCTCTCTTTCCATTGTGAATAACACAAGTGAGTGTGTGTGTCCAAAATGAGGAGCACATCACTACTATTTATACTTTATCTTACACTTGACTTTTTCCCTAACTAGGTCGGCTCCAATAACTTAACCACTGAACTTAATGCTGACTGGGCCGACTCCTCTAGGGGACTTAAACACCCCATTACAAATGACTCAAAGGAGACCTATTGCCCCAATTTACAAGGGAGGATTTACCTCAATGACTTTACATAATCAAATACAATAATGACATCCCGACGGAGAAATAAAACATCTCCGAATAAATTACAACAATAAAATACAGTAGAATATTCTTCGAAGTTACAATATTTCAACACTTAAAGTATAAACATCGATCCAGTGGCAATTAATACATAGATATTTAGAGTTGTTTATAGTTTACTTGCACCAAAGCTTTAAAAACATACTCATCCAATGGACATGGCCTAATTGATAGCAAAAGGTGAAGGCTAAGGACAAGGGTAGGTAAAGGATGACTTGACCAACTCAACTAAGTGACACTTTGGACGGGGAGAAGGGGAGTTGCACTCTGTGCTGGACAAAATAAACAAAGGGAATGGCAATGCCTCACAAATGGATAAGTTGTTCTGAGTGTGCTTATTCAACCTTGGCATCATATCTACATCAAGTTGATCCAAATTCATTAGGATCATTCATTTAATTTCCATGTCCTTTTTGGCCTATATGACCCCTCTGGGATTTTGCATGCACTAAAAAGCACAACTAATCGCAGCTTGCATCTGGGGCATATTTACATTTATGAGGTCAGCAATCTTTAGATATAACATTTATTTAACCATTGCTTTCAGACCTTTTTTTTTTGGACCCTTCGAGGGGTACATTAGCATTTCATTGCTTTAGCCTTCAATTCATCGTGTGTTTAGAAACACATTCTAGAATTTAATTTCCATAGGCTTTCATAAGAGATTTCCAATAATTTCCATAAGTAGTACATGTGCTTTCATTTTTAGCCAACAACAACTCATGTGGCTAGAGGGAATTCCACACTAAACCACACATTAGGGCAACCGACTAGAATGATCTAGGCATAAAATCCAACTCACCAAAGGAAAGTTCTATCAGCAACTCAAAGTCGAGACACAAAACAAACGTGGATGCGATCCAACACAGAGGTAGAAATGGGGAAGTCCTCCATATCAAACAGTCAAGAAGGCAAGTCAAGGTGAAAGCCAAAATAAGGAAGGTCATGGATGGATGGAGTCAAGTGAATGTGGTGCCTAGGATAGCAAACAAAGATGTCATGAAAGACCATGTCCATGCTCACAGGAGGGTAATGAAACCAATAAATATTGTCAGTAAACCTTAGAGTGCAAGTAATACATCCAATTTTATATTTTTAAAATCCATCCAAGATATTTTATTTCGTTATTTAAATAGTACTGTCACATCATGAGTTATATACCAAGTCAATTATATGAAGATGACTAAAACAACAAGATAATAGTACAATGTTAACAAGCACAAGTCTAATGGTCATATCACTGCATATAAATAACCATCATCTAGAACCACTGAAACACTGTTACAATAATACAACTAGAAATCTAAGCATTTAACTGAAACTGTATGGAACAAAAGGTCATATCGGTCATCAAATATAATCTCTCAGGGCTGAGCCTTGGCACAAGGTCTACACAATGTCTGATATAAACTGCTCTGATGTGTAAGTGATCATAAATAAATCTGTTGGTCATAGCTGATCTTTGTAAAGGCAAAACTCTGAAAAGTGCAGATATCTACTCAGCAAGAATAATAGCCCAGCTACTATGGTGTGATAACATCTGGCTCCAATTGGGACAAGTGCTCTAAGGAACTTCTATGCATCAATATTCAATCCAGCAACTCGTCATCCTTGATTTCAGCTTTTATTTTGCACCTGTATCTGCACTCATGGCCACTAAAATACCTCATGATGCATGTATAGGATAAAATAAAATTAAATGCTGAACATGAAACCTATTCTATAGCAGAAAAAATGCATAAAGGAAATGCTAATCTAATATAACATGTAAATTTTATTAATTTTACTGTGCAGGAGGAAGGAAAAAATTTCGAAGAAGGCACACCCAACTCACTTGACACAGAAGAACTATAGAAACTCAAAAAATCAAGGAAACTTTAATCACTTTCAAGTTTAATTAATGTGTATGCAGGAGATGAGAAAAGCTCAGGAAGGATCAAGACTCAACTCAATCAAACAACTCAGCATAAAGGAAAAAGCACTCAAAAGAAAAACTCAAAGGATCATCAAAAGTGAAAAGCAAGGAAAACTCGCAATACTTAGCACTCATAAAAAAGCAAAAGGCACACAAATGCTACTGCTCAAGCAAGCTTATTCGAAGACCTACCTACTCTAAGCAATCAGACAAATGCTAGGTAAAATCATAAATCCAATGTAACCATTCACCAAACAGGTTAATGATTCTTCTTTGATTTTCGTTAATAGAACAAGTGAAGATTGGGTTAAAGATTAATAAATTTGAGAGAACAATCTTATTAATTTGTTCAAAAATTGAAGAAGGGTTTCAAAGATGCAAATGAAATCATGCCAAGGAGAATACTGACTGATGCAAACATCCTCCATCAAAGAACTGATAGGATCATAAAATTTATGCAAGTTATTATTCGAAATTGATGGAGGGAAAACACACAGCACTTGATTCAATCTTTTTTTACACAAACTACTTTCCTCACTCACTTCTCTCACATATTCAATTTGGTTCTCCTTGGGACTGATGATCAAATAAAAACCAAGTGGAGATAAATTAAATCTTAGAAGACGAAAAATCAAAATCAAGCCCACTTGATGCTCAAAAATAGAGAAAAGATGAAAGTGATCTTTAAACACCTTTCTAGCCACCAAGAATGATTGATAAATTGACAACAAGAATTATTGTTCCAAAGTGACTGAAAAGGGAAATGAAGTACTTTTTCTCTAATTACGGGAAAATACTCATACTTGCTATTGAAAATTTCAAAAGAAAAAGACTGACTAGACCAACAACCCAAAGGAGTTTGAGAAAGCTGGGATGGGAGGGAGGATTGAAAATATGTACACTCTCCTAGATGAATAGAAAAAATTGACCTTGGAAAGATTTTAAAATTTTGATCAAGTCTACTTACAATCTAAGGACAAGATTTACCAAAACTATCTAACTCTAAGGATTGGATAACATTATCTTGATTAAGGATGAAGAAAGGAAAACTTAAAGATTCACTATAAGAAGTAGAACAAATATTAGAGCATCTAGTGTGATTTACTAACTCATCCTCATCTTGAGATTGATATTCTATTGATTTATCATTAAATTTATATGAGGACAAATTATCATTTTCATTTAATTTATCAGGGAGAAAATTAACAAGTTTATTTATAATGTCTTGATTATTTACACCATGATCACGTGAAATCACCACTAAAGGATCTTGATCAATGTCCCTACTTTCTTCGTCTTCAATAAGGTGATGAGAAATTGAACGATCACTAACGATAGAATGACTAATGAATTTCTCCGAAGGAGGAATTTCAATAGACTTACTGACTAGAAGCTCATCCTCAGAAATTTCCTCAGGATCAGGACTAGGGCTACCTAAAAAGAAGTTTGAAAACTCATGATTTATACAATGATTAGGGATTTGACTTTCGATTGAATCAGAAGTTATAGATAATTCATTAATAATTTATTTAACGAGATTAAGGTGCCTGTTTGCAGATACCTCATAACTTCCATCGAATTTAGGAAACCTTTCATGGGCTTGATGGGGAACATGATGAGGATACCCAACAATTTTTGAGAAGTCAAAGACTTTTAACCGACAGAAAGTTCTCGAAAGCTCAGCAGCAGCCATGGATGGCCATTAAAAAAAATCAAGAACCTAAATACAAAAAGATGCACCCCATGGGTTCTAGATATGATAGGATCGATCACCAGTGGAGTCACTTTTGTGGAGTTGCCAAGTAGATTTTAAATCTCTTCTACCAAAAGATATGTCGTTAAAATAGCGGGGAGAGATGAGTGACAAATAGATGGCTATGTTTAATTAAGGATTGAAATGATAACCATCTAGATTAAACTGGATGCGATAAGATATGAATTATGCATTAATACTCGTAGACACCTAAGGTAAGCCTCTATCTCCTCGGCAATGACACCAAAAATGTTATCACACAACTTGTAGTTGTTCCTAAAGATATCCCATCCAGAATGGTAGAGGAGATGGAAAACTAAATAGGTGACCCAAGAGATGCCACGGTTCCCAATGCAAGCTGGGTGTCATGATAACCAAGGCACTCTTCACTTTAGATCAAGAGAAATCAAGATCGAGGGGGAGACCCTAGCCAATCAATGAAGACTAGCGCTAACCCAAAGACTGTTAGGGAAATGTGAAAATGAAACAAGGAGATCAATGGTGAGTTAGATCTAGGAAATATTTAATGGACCCAAGAGTTAAGGTATGGTTGAAGAGGATTGATGAGTGACAAATAGTTCAACCAATAAAAAAATTACCATAAAACTTAGCCAAGTGGGACCCACTCCTTTAAAAGTAGAAAATTGGCCCAAGTTGGGTCCACAAGGTCAAAGATGAAATGAGATGGTACTAGGGGTATGCTATGGCAAGGATCTATGGATTGACCAAGAATTAGCAATACCCAAGCGTGGGATCTAGCAAATGGCCACCTACCCAAGGAGTGTGAATTGCCCCAAGGGTGACAAGTGCCTTAGATCAAGGGCCAAATCGAGTCGGATGTCCACAAAATTATAGATTGAGGAAAGTGAAATTATAAGCAAGGTGGGTTTTCAAAATCAAGTACAATCCATGGCTAGATATCACTAGATCTAATGCATCACTAAGTGACCCAAGTGGGGCACAACCCTCAAAATGAGGAACGGGGCCTGTTATCACACAGCTTGTAGTTGTCCCTAAAGGTACCCCATCCGGGATGGTATAGGAGATGGAAAACTAAAGAGGTGACCCAAGAGATGCCACGTTTCCCAATGCAAGTTGGGTGTCACGTATCAAGATCAAGGGGGAGCCCTATCTAATCAATGAAGACTAGCTAACCCAAAGGTTCCTAGTGAAATGTGTAAGTTGAGTTATGGAAACCAATGAGTGAGTTAGATCTATGAAAGTTAAGTGGACCCAAGGGTTGAAGTGAGGTTGAAGATGCTTAAGGGGTGACAAGTATTTCAACCAATGAATGACTAAGGCCACTTATGAAGTTTAGACAGATCTAAAGAGATATAGTACCCTGAGAATTACACAAGTGGGACCCACTCCTTAAAGTATGGAAAATGGTTCAAATGGATCCCACAAGGTCAAGTTAAAGATGAAAGTGGTACTAAGGGGTATGCAAAGGATGGATATATGATTTCAATATGAAAGGGGCATTAAACACATATGGGATCTAGCAAAAGACCACTAACCCATGGAGTGTGATTTACCCAAGGGATACTAGTGCCTTAAATTGAGGTGGCAAATGGAGTCCAAATTCTACCAAATTATAGATCGAGGTAGTTAAGGTGATTAACAATTTGGGTTTAATTTATCAAGTCCAAATGCTTGCTAGATCTCCATAGATATGAGACTGAAAATGCATCACCAAGTGACCTAAGTGGGGCTCAACCCTCAAAATGAGGAATGGGGCCCACAAGGTGAAAATCAACAAGGTGAAGCACTAGGGGTAGGTTATCAAGGTTGATATATCCAAATCAAGTGGGATCTCACCTACCCATGTCAAGGAACTAACCAAACTAGCCTTCCTCAAGGAGTTGGAATTGCCTCAAGGAGGGCTAGGTTCCTTGGGAAGTGGGTCAAATGGATGCCAATCACCACCAAACTATAGATCCGAATTGTCGTGGATGTTATAAGGTGGGTTCTTAATTTTATACCCAAATCCAAGCTAGATCCAAATAGATCTAAACAAATGTAAAATGAGGGTTTTGATTTTAAGTGTTTATGTGACTAATAGGATAGAGAACAAGCGAAATGGATACATACCTTGTATATCTTACCTCAAAATCTTGTTGCTACTTTGCATATAGATGATTCTTGCCCTTAGTTACAATTCCAAGATTGATCCAAGTGTCGTCAACCAAAATCATCTAAGCCCTAGGAGGAGAGATGTCCCATCCAACCTGTAAATCAAACTCCAAGATGATAGATTTGATCCACAAATCAATGAGATCTAAGCATGTCATGTCAAAGAAGCAATCAATGGACAAAGCACTATTAAAAAAATCCCTCAAGATCAAGATGTCTTGCCCATGGGGGATGTGAGCAACCCTTACAATCTTCCAATCAAGCAAGTCGCACTCTAGCTCCAAAGCAATTCTACCTCCCTCTGTAGAAGTCGATTTCACCTGTTACAAGCAAAGATGTCTAAAAGAAGAGATGCATAACCATGTACAAGAGAAACCCAATCAAAGCCAAGAAGTAGATCTCCCAAGATAGTATTTTATTCCAAGTTTCCCAGAGCCTAAAGGTGCCTTTACAATACGGGGGTCTCCTCATTTTATAGGATAATAAAGACCAAAACCCTAAACCACAAAACCACTTTTTAAAATAAAAAGTGGTTTGAGATCAAAAGATATAACAGTCTAATCAACGACTAAGATGAGCCAATACAATATATCACATGGATCACTTAATTAAGTGATGATGTCATAGCTAGAAGTGACTCAATGAGGATGACGTCATACACAGGGGTGGCTAAAAATACATGTGCCACATCATCAAGACCAAGACAAGTCACTAAAAGCACATGGTGGGGCTAGGAGGCATTAATCTCCTTCACTAGCATGTCCCCATGACACAATAATATAGAATATAAGTCTATGACACGTCCAAGTAACACAAATGATGAAATCCTGTCCGCAAAATCTAAGAGAGACATGCAGTAAAAGGCCTCCTATGGCCACTGTGGACTCCACTGACTGGTGCAAACTGATCTGGAAGAAGGGGGGTTCACTATAGATGACCTCAGAGCAGACCAAGTGCCAAAACCTTGCCTCAATTTCCCAAATCGAATTCCTCAATGACCTTTTTATTCCATTTTTTTATCCTCCTGGAAATCCAAAAAGTGCCCCAAACTGCCACCCAGGGTTCCTGTGCTGTCAAACTGAGTGTACCAGGCTATCTAGAAGGGGGGTATAATGGTAAAAACAAGTGGTTGGACATTGTCTAGTAGACTCCTTTTCCTCTAGGTAAAGAAATATAAGCAATGGCACATGGTCGAGTGAACTCCTTTTCCTACAATGCATTTTTATGTGTGTGGTCCCTAAAATCCATTGTTATTCAAAATCCCACATGATAATATTCTCTTAGAGATTTTGCAAATACTAAATAAATTCATATTTTTTACATGCACTCACAATAAATAGGAGTTCAACGTGGAAGTATTTGAATTGGCTTCTTTGCATCATACACTCACAATAAATATGCATTCAAGATAGAAATGCACTCACAATAAATAGGAGTTCAACGTGGAAGTATTTGAATTGGATTCTTTGCATCATACACTCACAATAAATATGCATTCAACATAAAAATATTGGAATTGGATTGTAGTTTTATTTGAATTTAGAAGTATTTGAATCGGCTTCTTTGCATCATACACTCACAATAAATATGCATTCAACATAGAAATATTGGAATTGGATTGTAGTTTTATTTGAATTTAGATTATAATTGGGTCTGTAATTAAGGTATTTGTGTTTGATTTGAATTGCCAATATACACTTAGAATTCTTATAGAATGTATTGGTGCAAAGGTTACCTAGTTGAAATTTTTTCTCATATATGCTACAAAATCATTGTATGGGATGTCGAGAAGTCAAAGCTAATGTAGTTGCAACTTGGAAAGATACAAACTTTAAGGCCACTTCTCAATTGTTACCCAGTTGAAATTTTTTCCCATATATGCTAGAAAATCATTGTAGGGGATGTCGAGAAGTCAAAGCTAATGTAGTTGCAACTTAGAAAGATACAAAATTTAAGGTCACTTCTCAATTATTTAGATGAGAATGTTTTCTCTAATATAGCATGGCATGGGCATGAATAGTGTAGAGGGTGTATGTATCAACATCCCATTATTTGAGGTTGCCATTGTCCCTTCATGGTAACAACATAAACAATGGGAAGCAGGTCCCTAGTAATAATACTCTTAAGATGCACCTATTGGTGATGATGACTATTTCCATATTAAATAAATAAAACAAGAAATATATAATGAGCCTATCTGGACGAACAGAATTAGGTACCTATGGAGGATCAAATGGGGTACCTAGGGAGATACCCAAGGGTATAATGCATGTAATATGGCATGAATCATGGAAAGGCCCACATGGTTGTTGTTGGGTAATAAATAATCCCACTAGGTAGTTAGAGGAAATAATACAATAATAAGAGGTAGTTGGCATAGATCCCCATATGAATACTCATGAAAAAGTATAAATATACATGAGTATCATTGTATTGAGATATGTTGGATGAGTTGTATTGTAGCAAGCATGGCTTGTGGAGTGATTCCTTCCATAGGAAAGTATTTGATGGTGTTACCCTACCTTAAGGGTTCTTTCTCTCTATGTTCTTGTGTTCTTTATGGTGTGAATTGCATGGGCTAGCTAAAAGCATGTGTGAATCACTTGAGCATTTCAATTTTGATTTTTTTTAATCTTTATGCAAAAAATAGAGTAAACAAAAGATGGTAGAGACTAATGCATACATGAAATCTAGATAAAGATGCCCTAGCAAATGTTATCTTAGTCATCATGGATGACTCTCTGGGAAATTACTTTCTTTTAATGTGATGTCCACTTAGACTAGAATTTAGTTAAATAACAATTGTTCTTGAAAGTGAAAAAGTAAGTTGTTATAAGGTGGTGATGTGAAAGGTGGTGATGTGAAAGTAATTTATTTATTAATTAGGTGGGAAGTGAATGCAACAATTGTAATCTTGAGAATAGGAAGTATGGGTGCAAAAAATGGAAAATATGCAAATATGTAAGCAATTGCTATATGAAAATATGTAAGTGTATATCTATTCCATACTGCAAAGATTTAGTATTCCATATTGCAAAGATTTAGTATAGATGACAATATTTTATTTTTGTAATTAAGCTAAAATCAATATAACACGCCATCAACATCATCATTATAAGGAATAATAATACTCGTATACCATCATTAACAAAATAAATAACGATACCCTTATGTAAGTGATGTTGTTTGCTATGTAAAATATCTTGAATGAATAAATGTGCTTCAAACAACTATCATAAGATTATAGACTATACACTTAATGAATAAATGTGCTTCAAACAACTATCATAAGATTATAGACTACAAATACCTAAGCGAAGCGAAGGCACCATTAAGTCAATTGTTATGATTTATTTTTGTATTCGACTTTAAGATAATTCAAAGTGATAGAAGCTTTAGATTATGGAGATGCTACTATGAAATAATAGTGATGAAGAGTTTAGAAACTACTTTTGATCATGCATATGGATTTGAGATTCACTAATATTAGTTCATAGGAGAAGTTGTAATGATATTCATGTAAAATCATTATCCACTTTTGCAATGCATTTCTTTCTATATTTCTTTTTCTTTATCTAATCTTTTTAGATTAATCTATTTCTTCAATATATTTTAACATTTTCAAATAATTTGTAATTTATTTATAAATAAATTCTAAACTTTTAAATACACCTCAACTTTATGAATACCTAAATTTCAAAGAACTATTAATAATTGATAACATTTCCCAATCATGCTAACCATGCAAACCACACTTTCTTTTTAATTTGTGCAAAGTTCAAAATCAAACTATGGAAGACCACATAGCAACACTAAAAGTAATATAAGTAAAAATAACAGCAAAGCTACTTATACCTACCTTTTGAAAATAGTTTATAAATAATTTAATTAATAATTGTATATAGTCCAAAAGTAAAAGTTAAGATGGAAATAGTTTAGAAATAATAGTTTAAAATAAAATGTTAAATTAAAATATAGCAATTAAGGCTTTAATTATTAACTAGTATATAGCAATAGTAAACTAGCATATTAAACAATTGCTTAAATTATGTTTTTTAAATTTCTAACAGCCTGCCCAACGATATTGAAGGCTTCCATCCCGTAAGCCTTGTGGTAGCTGATGTGAAAAAGGAGGCTATCAAGCCAGCTATGTACAAAGTAGAATTCAATGTTGTTAATAGTTGATCCTCGAATTTACAGTAATAGTTGGTGTGAACCCGCTTCATCTCCCTGAAAAAATTTGCAAAGAATATTTTTAGTGGATGTCACTCCACAAGAAATACCTCATCATTAGCTAGTTCAGATCGATTGAATCTGTCATACTAATCCCAATTCATATCAATCTTCTTTGAAATTGTATTCAAAGCATATGGCACTTGCTTTACTTTGAATAGAGCCACGTGTACATGACGCACTGAGCATTGATTGTTTCTAGTACTTCGACCCTATCATATTCTCATCCTTTTAGTCCCTCTCATAAAAGTATGATATGTCCCTTTGTTATTTTGCTTAAAAGTTATAATAAAAAATAAAATATATTCAGTTTAGACGGTTGCTATTATCAACGACCACAGCAAAATATTATCAACTTTGTCATAACATAGATGTTGTTGACAACAATATTCCTTGGTAGGGAAGACCCTATACACAATCACATGGGTGCTCCTAATCACTATACTTGCAATCAATATTTAATTTAAAAAAATGTTGAATGTTGTACTCACTTATATTTAGTCCTTTCTCATGAAAGTATGATATATCCATTTTAGTTCGTCTCATAAAAGTATGAATGATATTGTCATATCAACAATCACAACATTAAACTCACAATAAATGCACCAAAGAGCCAGGTGGTGTTTTAACTTATTTTTGATAATTTATATCTTTAAATTAATTTTTTTATTATATTGCATACGAGGTAAATATAGTCATTTCGATAATTTTAACCAATAGAAAAATAGAAATATTAAACTATAAAATTTTGAAAAATATTTTTTTATTTTTAAAAAATTATGTTTAATATAAAATAATTGCAAAAACGTTACAAAACATTAGGTATATGAAGAAAATTTATGACAAAATTTATGTAAAGTAATACTAGTTTGACAATGAAATGATTGCTATATACTTTGCTTTCAACAGGTATAATAATTATAAAAGTTTGTAATATTCGATAAATAATTTCCAAATAAAGTTTTTTTTTTAGAGTATTATAATTATAAAAAATTGTAAATATTCGATAAATAATTTTCAAATGAAATTGCTTTTTAACTTTTTCAAAGTTCAAAACAAAATTTTGTATACTTAAGATTAGATTAAGAATTCCATGTATCATACAAAATCACATAGTTTTTACTATATTCACATAGTTTTCACTCCATTGAATAAGGTGTCATGGTTAGCCGAATGACATTGTATATTAAGAAGATTGATCCCTTATAGAATTCCAACCATTTTTAAAATATATTAAACGTGTTCCTAATGATTTGGTGAGACTATAACATAACATATAGGAAAATGAATCATTAACACTTGAGTAAGAATGTTTGCGCCGAGAGGCACTCTACAGCCTAGTATGGCGGAGATCTTGTAACGGATGTAACGTTATAACGTTAGTAACATGTCAGCTAAAATAATAGTGATATTGAATATTATGGGAGAGATCTTGTAACGTGATGTAACATTAAAGTAAAAAAAAGTAAAGTAATAGTGATAGTGAATATTATGGGGAGATCCTGTAACGTGATATAACATTAGTAACGTTTGTAACATTAAAATAAAAAGAAGTAAAATAAAGTAAAAAGAAGTAAAGTAAAGTAAGTATGGGGGAGATGTTGTAACGTTTGTGATGTAATGTTTGTTACTAACAAAATAATTAAAAAAATTCATGTCGACTCATAAAATAAAAAAAATTATGGAAAGTATTTTTAAAAACTCCATGTTGACTCATAAAATAAATTATTATGAAAAGTAATTAAAAAATAGATGTTCATTTATAAAATAAAAACTTAAAATTTAAACCCGGATCTATTAATCAAGAGAGATGAAATTTCTTGAGTTTAAATTTAAAAAAAGAAATACACCTCAAGAAATTGGATCCCTCTCGGTGCTTGATAGATATGGGTTTAAGATGGATCTATGCAGGTTATAAAAACATTTTAAGTTATTTTGAAACTCGCGTATAAACCACTCACGTCAAGGGAAAATAGGTTAGACTTAAAGAAAACTACAATTCTATGACACTTTGACATGTTAGAAGAATTTATTTTCCATCAAATTATTCATTGAGGAATCTCCACTGAAAGGGAGGATCCTTGCGGCCTTCAACTTGAATTTCATAGCACTTATCCCTACAAAAGCTAAGGGTCTATATTTTGCAGACCACTGTTTGATTTCTTTATGCAATTAAATTTATAAATTAACGGCCAAAGTTATTGCAAATAGGATAAGATGGATTCTTGTTAGAAAAACAGGATCGCAGAGCAATAACAATAAATGGAAATGCAAATATAATCACACATACATTACAAGAGAGACACAGAGATATCGTGGTTAACCCCAACTTGGGCTGCGTCCACACTGAATTTGCCAGTCCTTATTATTATTACCATCCAGCAAGGTGAAGGGATACAACCTGCAACACAGCTGCTGCACTTCCTCTTCACTGTCTCACAGTCTCTCTCCTGATCTTAGAGATCTTTACAATTCATAAAACCTAATACATCAACCCTAGCCATATTACAATGTCTTTCTTTTATAGGGAAAATACAATGGGAAAAATACCACGGGATACCAAAAAAAATTCTCGGGGGCACTGCCCTCGAACCCCCGTTCGCGGGGGTTCCACCCCCGCACCCCTAAAAAATGTAGAATGGGTATACAGTCCTCCGGGGTGCACGGCTAAGACAATATCATCTATGAGACTGAAAGATCTGGCTCCACAACCAACAATTCTCTCAAATGGCATCTCACTAGAACAACATGCCTTCTTCAAAGGCCGCCTTATTCAGTATGTTATCGGCACTGCATAGGAGGTCTTACACACAACAAAGACCAAGAATCTTATGAATTTTACACTCAAAATTGATCTCTGGAGGGCATACGATCAAGTAAATTGGGTCTACTTGCATTTGACACTTTTACAAATTGGATTTCCTCTTCCAATGTTAATAGGATCATGTCGGCTATTAGGACGGTCTCTTTTGTTATACTCGTCAACGCATCAGCATCAGCTTTCTTTCAAATAGAGAGGGGATTGCATCAAAGGTGTCCCTCGCACCTTTAATGTTTCTACTTATTGTTGAAGGATTGAGTCGGGCGATCAAAAGAGGAAAAAGAACGGGATCATTCTATGGATTCAAGTTTATAGAAAATATGAGTGTTGGCCCACCTGCTATTCGTCGATGATATTTTGATCTTTGTTAATGGCACCCGATGGGACCTACTCCAGATTAAAAAGATCCTTGATTAGTTCAAACTAGCTACAAGTATGTCCATCAATTCCCATAAATCATCAATATCTATCATTAATCTACAGGATTTACATAATGAACGGATTTACCGTTTGTTCCCATATGAAAAAGTTGATATGAATAAAGGGCTACCATATTTGGGTTTTACTATAAAACCCACTGACTATGGGATCAAGGATTGGCAGTGGCTAGTTTGTAGGGTTGAGAAGCGCACCCAGCTTTGGTGCAATTTTTGGTTGTCCAAGGGGGAAGACTTGTTCTCATTAATTTGATCCTAGATTCCCTTCCTAATTATTGGCTGACTATTGCACTTATTCCACAAACTACTCTCAAAAACATCAGGAAGGTCTACATCACTTTTCTATGGAAACAGACGGATCTTAATAGGACCCTTCACTGGATCGCTTGGGACCGACTTACTCTCCCAAAACCCTGGGGATCTAGCTAGGGCATCAAACATATACCAAGTTTTGCTAAAGGACTTGCTGCAAAAAGCATCTGGAATATCATCAAAAACGAGAATCTATGGACTTCTGTGATTTTCCATAAGTACATATTTCCTCTCTCCATAGAGGATTGAATTTGGTGTCGGAACCCATCACACCAAAATATATCAAATATGTGGAGAGCTGATCTAGATGCATTTGAACTTGTGCTTGAAGGCCTCTTCTGGAAAATTGGCAATGTGGAGTTGGTCTGTCTGGGTATCCCTTGGATAGGAGGAGAGGATGTTTACATTTTTCCTCCAAATATGTTGGAGCAGTTACAGAATAGGGGCATCTTATACTTAACAAATTCAAGACTTAGCAGCTACTTGTGTTACCAGAAACATGACGGAGATGTGTTTTTTTTTGAAGAAATGGAGTAGAAACAGGGATGGAACAAAAATGATCATTTTCTACGGTTGTTCCCGTTTATAGAAGGAAGATACCATATTTTACGGAACGTATCATTTTGCAGAACGGTTTATGTAGAAATGAAAAACCGTTTCTCCGAGAACGTGGTCCATTGTTGATCGTTTTGGGTCAATTCGAGCTATTAATTTATGGTGGGTGGCGATATGCAAAATTTATTATGATGGAGTGTTGCGTAAGGAAGCTTGCTAACTGTTGTGGCCACCTAACTGCCGCACACCACGTGCATTGAAACCGAAATTTCAAACTGTTTGGACTCTATTTGGAGCTCTGTTTTCACTGAGTTCTACTTTGGCTGAGGATCACCGCATTAGTTTTGGTGATTCAACAACACACTGTCATCCTTAAGGATGAGGTGCCATTCTCTAGAAATGGGGAGTTGACTTCCATGAGCATCTCATTGACCGCATCAACCGACCTGAGCAGCACCCATTACACGAGAGCTCGAACGAGAAGTTGAGATCATAGTCGCAAGACGGCTTGTTTAAGGGCTTTATCCTTGGCTGCGTAGTTAAATTATGGGGTAGATCTTAAGGTAGCCAATAGGGTGTTGGGAGGATTTTGGTTTTACAAGTGCCCTCCCTCTCTCCATCTCTACATTTTTCTTGGTAAGCCATAGTAGAGCATAGAATACTTTACCTATATAAATTTAGTCTTTCATTTAAGCTCTGTGAAGACCTTGGGTACTGTCAACGGAAGTCCGGGTCAGGCTTTTATTAAGGAAGGATTTTTTCTCAAAACTTGACCTGAGATCAAGGTAAGTTCTTCATGAGGGTTTTTTTTTAGAGCCTTACCTATGACGTGGGTGACTTTTGATGAGGTTGCAGACCTGGAAGATATTGCATTCCTCCTTAAGTTGTCCATGCGGGATATAGTCAGTTCATTGGGTAACTATCTAGTAAGTCAGGGTTCAAAGATTTGTAGTTGGTTCATTAGGTAGCTATCTATGTAGGTGCCTATGATTAATCTTAGTTGATTGTGCTCTTTAAGATTTAATTGATTGGGTGTCAAAATATGTGCTTATGAGTGGTGTATGACATTGAAAAGATTGGTGTTTATTTACTTTGTTAACCATAGGAAACAATCATGTCCTAAACCCAAATCTGAAAACAGGGTATATGGCTGGGAATATTCAGTTTTGTTGTTTTTCTCTCTCCTCGTTTCTTTTAGGAAAAACCTCTAAATCTCGTTTCTCGTACCATTCTCGTTTCTCGTTTCATTTCCCGTTTCTCATTTTTGGTAACATAGGCAGCTACTAGTATATCATCTCAAGGATGGGTTGACGCGGGTTTCTTTTTTTTATTGGCAGAAAACAAGAGATTTGGTCTTCATATCCTTCAACTCTCGGGAATTCATCTATTTGATTGAAGAATAGTCTAGATGTGTTATGTTGGAACAAGAATATGGATGGAGATGTATACACACCAAAGAAAGGATATGAAGTTATCCTATCTGAGAGGGATTTTCAGGATACACCATGGTGGATTACAGTTATTTGGAAAATGAAATGTCTGCCAAAAAATTAGAATATTTGTTTGGCTTGTGCTTATGCACCGCATTCCTGTATGGAACTTTTTATAGAGGAAAATTTTCAATGGGCCAGGGCGATTCCCACTGTGTAAAATCAGATGAAGAGACTATTGCACATTTTTTCATTACATGCTCATATGGTTTACAGTTGTGGAACGCCATCGAGGTGCTCAAGGGAATCCACTACAATTGGTCGAGCAGAGACTTGTTCGAGGCATTGCATGCCTAGCATAATAATCCAATTGCCACCGAAGTTTCGGCATTGCCATACCATATTATATGATATATTTGGAAAGCTCAGAACGCAACTATCTTCAAGGACACTCTGATCCCTCTACTGGTCTATGCCCATAAGAGCATTGCTATGATGGGTGCATCCTCTCAACTGACCAGTGACAGACCCCCTCTGATCATCACGGTGGAATAGATTGATCGATCGATCACATGGTGTTTTTTTTGGAGCTGTGAGTGGGACTCCATAGTTGGGTGGTATTGGCGGTATATTATATTTCGACTCTCAGTGGTGGACCAAATATACAACTGCAATGGGTCTTGGGATGAATAACTATGCAAAACTTTTGGCTGTCAAGTACTTGATCCTTTTGGCATACTCCTTGGGCATTTGGAGCCTGCAAGTCATCGAAGATTCTCTCCTCATCATTAACTGGCTAAAATGGGTTTGACGACCGAGGAACATATCAGTTGAGGCCATCTACGAGGAGGTCATCCCAATCAAGCAAATGTTTCAGCACATATCCTTCCAGCACATTCACAAGGAAAGAAATTCGGTGGTTGATCAACTATCAAAGATTGGTCTCCAATTTGCAGTAAGTACTTGGAAATAATGGTCATGCAATAATGATATGATCTAAGAGGATGACCCGGGCCCATTTTCTTTTTGAGCAGGCACAATCTATATATATCATTCACATCTATCGATGATTGATGCCTCTATATTGAAGAAATATACTAGTCATATTATTAAATATTGCAAAGTTTTGTAATGGGTCATTCTAAAAGAAAAAATTTCCAACAGGACTCTCATAATTAGACACCATTTTGGGCTATGTAAAAAGTGTTTTCTTAATCAAAGAAAGTGCATCTTTTTTTTCCGTGGAAAAAAATTAATGTGTCACATAAACTGAAGGAGATGAAAACTTGTGGGAACTAGAATCAAATCAGAGGAACTTGCACGAAACCTTATTACTTCAAATTTGATGGATCATGCATTTGTGTGTTAGGTATCGTGATTTCCATTTTAATTGACAAAGTAATAACTACAATCAAGAAAATGGGTTTTTCTTTTAAAAAAATAACAAGTACAATACTAATAATCTTATATTTTACATTTACAAAGGAAGAAGTACAATGCTAATTATCTCATATTTCACATTCTTTCTTGGGAAACATGACATGAATTGAAGAATATTTTCATGACAAATCACTAAAAGAAAAATCATCAATCAATGAAAACTATTGTACCATCAAATCAATGAAAACTTTTATATGGGCTCTTTTCTATTTTAAAACATTTCTTTTTATTAGTTCCTACCAAGGTATGGAATATATTAATCAATCTATAAACTTTAACTAATCTTTAAACAAATTTTATTGTTTTGTAATATTTATATATTAAATTTAATATTTTATAAATATAAATTATTTTGTTGAATATTTAAAATTTGTTATTCTTATTTTGTGATTGGTTGAATGCCATAAAGTGACAAATTATCTCTAGTGAGATGTGAAATTGTTTAAACAAAATAATAATTTAAATTTTAAAAATTCAAAATTTTGTTCTTTTGATTTTTTACTAAAATTTTCATTAATAATAATAACTACTATTATTTTGTACACTATCTTTATCATAAATACACAGTTTTATTAATTTTTTTTGCCTAAATATAAAGAAAAATCATTTCGTGTAACAAGAGAGATAGTGCAATCCCTGTTTTAGAAATACACGATTTTATTAATTATTTTTCCTAAATATAAAGAAAAATCATTTCTTATAACAAGAGAGATAGTGCAATCCCTACTTTAGAATTTGTGCAATCCCTGCTTTAGAAATACATGGTTGTATTAATTTTTTTCCTAAATATAAAAAAAAATCATTTCCTGTAACAAGAGACATAGTGCAATCCTTACTTTAGAATTTGTAATAACTATGTTATCAAAGTCAATTTTCAATATTACATTAAATTCAAATGATTAATATTACAACTAGTCCTTGTTTTATAATTATATAAATATTTTGTTGAATTAATAAATAAAATGAAAATATTTTATTAAGAAAAGATTTAATACATTGAAATTTAAAAAACTATAAATATTTACCATATATATGAATTTGTGATACCTATTTTATCAAAGTTAAATTTCAATATTATATTAAACTCAAATTATTAATATTACCTTAAAAATTAATGATGTTTCTAAGTTATAAATTATAACAATAAACATTTTTAATATTTTAAGCATCATCATTGTCTTCATTTATATGTAAATTAAAAACATCATATCTATTCAAATATTTTCATGTAACAAAAAATTTATTCTTAGAAATAAGCATAATATTCACCAAAATAAAGTGTTGTAATTTATTGAAAATGTTATAAAATGTGTGGCTACTAATGTCGCTATTCTCCATGTTTAAGTTTTGTATTTTCCAGTAATAGATTTGGAAGCCTTGAAATTGTATTTTAAATGCATAAAACCAATATGACATCCCAAAATTTTCAACCAAAATACAAACAAAATTCAAACAAAACAAACAAGAAAATATACATACAAAAAATAGAAAACAAATATTTAAACTAATCCAATAAAATTTAACAAATAATAAATCAAAATTATGATGTTCATTGAGAACTAAGGAGAGGAAAACCAACCAACCAACTAATACTAAGGCTCAAAAACTTTGTTTAATACATTGAATTCAAATATCACAAATTAATACCATGCGAGCGATGATTGCCTCATTTCCTCCTTGAGGAGGATTTGATTAGCATGGAACACATTGGATTCAATATGCTTGAATAAGATTGTCTCCTGAAAATTTAAACCCTTAGTTCTACGTGGGAAGGGTTAATTTTATGAAAATTAATTTTACTGAAAAACTAATAATTTGACCACACTAATAATTCTTATACAAAAGAATTAGATTTAATCTTATTGAAAATTGATTATTTTGAAATAATGAAACTTTATTATTTTAATGTTAATATCTAAGATATAACACATAAGCTATAGAAATATGATATTCTTGCCTCAAAATTGTAATAGGGGGGAAATTATTTCTCCACAAAACTACCTAGTCATGAAACTTCAAGTTCCATGCAATGAATAAGATGATGAAACTTAAAATTTTATCATAATTTGCTATATTATGTAAATTTTACTTCTTTTAAATCAATTTGTTAAACCATAATTTTGTTAAAACATACAATTTGCACTTAACCTATCCCAAACACACGTTATTTTTGGATATTTATACTATTTTATATTGGATTGAATTGAAAACAAATTAATTTTATATTGTGTTAGTGTTTTAAAATTTTTATGTGGTTGATGTGATATTTATAATAATAAATTAAATGTTTAAACTATGAGCTTATTAACCATTGAATGATCATATTTAAATTGTGAATTGGTGTATGAAATTTTTGTGATTCTAAGAATTATCATCAACTCCTACACAAATTTATAAAAATGAACTTAATAATTAAAATATTTATTAACATTGAAATCTACACCTATAATGTAGTTTAGCGAGAATATGCGTAAGCCCTTCAATGATTAAAAGCATATAAATTTGAAAGATGTCACTTGGATTATTGCATTTTCTGTGATGGTTCACTTAAACTTTGAGGGGTATTGTCTTGTCAATCATGATCAAGTTGTGGTTGAAACAGAATGTTGCCACAGAACCATGCTGTTAACCACGTGGTATTGCTAAGTGTTTCATATGAAAATAAACATTGGTCAAAATATTAAATCCAAAAGTATTAAAAGTGGCATTGTTAAGTTAGTTTGGTCGGCTAATACTGTTCTATAACCTCTAAGGATAAACATAACCCGTCGCCATCTTTAAAACATGTATGCTCGCTAAGCCTAATTAATTATCCCCGAATCAGATAGTAGCAATAGCAACAAGTGTTAGTGTTATGATTACCACTAGCAGGTATGTATAGTTGTCAATAATTAATTAGAATATTGAAACAAAAGAAAAAGAAAAAGAAAAATGAATGTTAAACACAAAAGACAACCACTTATGTCACATGATGCAAGATCTCTCAATTTGAAGAGCCGCATATGCACAACGAATCAAACAAATATCTTTTCCAAATTGTTGTGATGCTGCTTTTTTTAACCTCGTATCTTTTTATAGCTTTTACTTTATATTCCGCAGGATAGCACTATTTTGGCATGGAAGTTGCTACAGCCAATACTTTTATGTCGGTAGCCTCCCCTCACAGAGCATACATTGCCTGTTGTCTCATTAATCTCAGGGGCAGATAGACTTTATTCTGGTTCCATGGACCACACAATAAGAGTAAGTTTATTTGCTTTTTGTATACCACTTTTTATAGGTTTAGGTTAAAAGGAAAAGTATTGTGAATAAATACCTTCTTCCTTGCAAGGTTTAATGTATTTCATGCACAACAATTTGAGAAAAAATAGTATGTCTAATATTATTTTATATTTGACATTTGGCAAACAAATTAACAGGTTTGGATCTGGTAACTTTTCAATGTATACAGACCCGGAGAAATCACCTGTCAGTTGTAATATATCTTCTCTTATGAGACCAGTTTCTCTTCTCGTGCTCTTTAGACAACACAGTGAAGGTGAGCAAAGTGTCTTCATATATACGGTTGTATCTTTATAAAATAATTAAAAAATGGAGTGAACCTCATTGGTATTCGTTACCTCCTTAAATGCAGGTCTGGGTATCTACATTAAGTGGAGCCCTTGACGTGACTTATATTCATAATGAACAACATATACATTTATATACTTTTTAACTATTCCAGAAGTTTATAATTACTTTTTCACTTGTGTAAGGATCTGTTTAATGAGCTGCATTGCTATTGTCTATTTTAAGGTGCTCCATTCCAAGGTAGCTTTAGGATCTTAAATTAGATAATGGGTAATGAGCCAGTGGGGTTGGTGTTCACCCTTTTTTATTTTTCTAAACCTAAAGTGGCTTTTAGATCATTTATTTCATTTTATTATACATGTGCTAGTTTAATGCAACCCCTCTATCACAACCAGGTTGAGAGCTTACAGTTTGAGTTCCATATCTCGTATTCAAAATTTTCCAAATGGGGCCAACTTATGTTACTAGATCCTTCCTTCCTTAGATACACCTAGATACATATCAAATACGGATTCTTCATGGAGAGGTATTGAGTTTTTATGGATTCTTATCTGGAATAGGTACAACATGGATTTGGAGAGGCATCTCAAATTGAGTGAAATTTGTTTTTTTTTTTTACCTTATCATCATAGGGTGTTAATGCGCTGTCTGGAATGAATGATCATCAAGCCAAGCCTGTTATTCTTTTCTCTTGCAATGATAATAGTGTGTGTCTTTATGACTTGTCATCGTAAGTATATCATGCACTCAAGTTTATTGTATTGGTTGGAGCATTCTTTACATAGTTCGGTGTTATTTTTTATTTTCTATTCAAAGTGGCGAATTTCTAATTACCTGAAATGTATGAAGCTTAAAATTGATTAACTGGGTATCTCAAAAATAACTAAGAGTGAGGGACTGCGAAAAGAAAATGAAAAACAAAGATGAATGTAGGTGACACGAAATAGTTAAAAAACTGCACTACCTCGTTCAACCTTCCACTCTGATGTTGCATAGTCCCGTACTTTTGACTTCATTCTTTGCATCCATATAGAGTTCTAACACCACCTTTCAATTCCTTTTAGCATATCGCTTTTGCGGTCATACGTAAAAGAAGGATGTTTTTATATGTTTGCTCAAAATAGTCCTTCATGTCTTGTTTTTTAGGTAGTTTTTATTGTTCTCGCTATATTGTTTTTACTTCCTTTACAAAATCTGAGTTGTAATACTGTGATGGGGATTCCTTTCATCAGGACATAGTTTCCCTCACGCTGCGGAATTGGTAAGGCCGTATACAACAAGAGCAGATTGTAACTTTGTCATGAAAATGGTTCATGTTGTGTACAAACTCGCAACCTTGTTATTAAAGCCCTAAATCACTTGCCGAGCCTATGGAACTTCAATGAAACAACCACTGTCACCACACTATTCTCCCTCTAACTTCAGACTAGTTCATTTCTAGCTCCAACCTTCAAATGAATTGATGAATTTTAAGGAACAAGCTGCTGCTTTTTTATTCACATAAAACTTCATGCTTACAGTGGACCCGAAGGTATGTATTTAAACACTTCTACATGCTAAAACCCTAACCTAGCTTTATGCCCCAAGCTTTATGCTTTACAAAGGCTTTAACTCAACTTAGTTTTACTTCTAATAATACAACTCAAAAGCGGGAGGTAATTACTTTTTCCAACACTCCCCCTTAATTACAATCGATAAACATACGATCTAATTGCAGCTAAGAACATAAAAAAAATTACCTGCTGGTCTATGTCTCAGCTAGGCTTATAGAACATCTTCATCTTGACTTTCTTTGCTGCAATGTGTTGATGCAACCTCTTCTCGTACTTTCTGCTCCAAACTTTGAAGCTTTCAATGCTTTTCTTCTTCTTTGTGCTCCAGAATTTGAACTGTGAATATCTCTTCTTGTTATTGCATGGATTTTTCTTTTTTCCATGGCTCTCGTTGAAAAACCAGTGATCTACAACATCTTCAATGCTTCCTTTAACACCTGCAAAATACTTGTTGCATATTTCTTCCTCCATCTTTTCAACTGGGTATATAGCATATCTTGCTTCTTTTTCAAATTCTGCTTTTACAGAATGTAAGTTGTTATCTACAACTTCTTTTGGCTTTGCAAGCCAATCCTCAATGAATGCCAAATCTTCTTCAAAACTTGTTACTTTAGCTTAGCGTTACCATTTCAAACAACTTATTAATGAACGTCTTTTGTTGTAGCACTATCACTCTTTCTTCATAAGAAAGGTGATCACCATCATACTCTAGTTCAAGTTCTTCATCCTCTGTTGTTAAGAAGTTATCAACTTGTGTATTTGCCTTATGTCGAGGCTCAATGAGGACTATGGTCTCCTTCTCTTGAATCCACATACTCTCTTCCTTATCGCCCCCAAAAACAAATATATAGTTTTTACGCCCCCTTAATGCAAGATCTCCTTATGTTTTCTTGTTACAACAACAATGAACCTTCACTGGAACTCTTTCTCTCTTCAACATGGCTCATGGCCATTTGCTTTTATGCAATGTTTGAATATTCTTCAAACCACTTCCTTAAAAACTTTTTGAAAGTTTTTCCCCATGAATATATATGTAATCTCTTTAAATTACACTAGCACCTTTTATGAAGACTTTATATAAAATATACTTTATTTAAATCACTCCCAAACATCCACATCTCTTTTAAACAAAAACAGCATAACCTAAAATATAACGTGGACTTCTTATAAGTCCCTTTGAAACAAAAACAGCATAACCTAAAATACAACGTGGACTTCTTATAAGTTCCTTTGAGATAAAGTTTGCAAGCTCCATGTAATGAACTTAATTATTCAAATACCTTCACGGCTTGAATTTGTGGACGGCAATTCTTCAGAGGATTTTCTCCACGGACTTATAACCAAATATTTTCTTGCTCGCGGATTTTCTTTCCTCTCTTCGCGGACTCTAACTTTCTCTCTTCACGGCTGGGCGGGGCCTCCTCTTAGGTCGGCTGATTCTTTGATTTCAGCCAGTCTTTCTTCACAGATTTATTGAACCCTGGATCTCTTCAGGGAAATTTTCACACATCAAACTTTTCTTCACAGCTCAACCGACGGCTAGCTGCTTTCTTCACAGATCGGCTCCCTTCTTCACTGCTGGTGAATGTCCCTTTCTTCAACACCACACGGCTGGTTTATCTTCACGATTTTGTTTCGGATCTGCAGATCAATCCTCTCTTCTCTTCAACGGATTGTTATTTCACGTGTTTATCCTCACGCAGCAATCTTCAACTAAGTTCTCATGTTCTCATGCGGTATGCATGCTTGGGCTTCCTTTTAATGCGAAAGCTTCTCCAAGGCTGCATCATCTTCCTCTGCGGATTCTCTAGCAGCGATTTCACAAGTTGTGGATTTGGACGGATCCTCTAGATGGCTGTCTAGTCTTCTATCTTCATGGATCGGCTCTTGTCTTCGCGCGGATCTAAAAGCTTTTTCCAGTCGATTTCAATCTTGTGCAATAGATTCAACCCAGATCTCTGTCCAATTTCTTGGATCAATTCTTTCACTTGATTGGTGAAAGATCTTGGCTTTGATCGAATGATCTCTGTCTTCTTCTTTGCTATGGAAGAATCCCTCTGGGCTATGGAAGAATACAACATGCTTGGATCGGCTCTTGAATCAATATGCTCTTCAAGAGACTTAATCAAGCTCTGATATCATGATGAATTTTAAGGAACAAGCTACTACTTTTCTATTCACATAAAACTTCATGCTTACAATAAACCTTAAGGTCTGTATTTAAACACTTCTACATGCTAAAACCTTAACCTAGCTTTATACCCTAAGCTTTATGCTTTACAAAGGTTTTAACTCAACTTAACTTTATTTCTAATAATACAACTCACAAAAGCTAAAGGTAATTACTTTTTCCAACATAAATGAACAAGTGTACTTACCAGTAAAACAATTAATAAACCCTAGCGCTCACCTAGCTATATCATCAATAATTCATATGGTTTGAAACTGGAGTCGAAAAGACCTCGACTGTGTTGGAGCAAATCCAGCAAATTCTCGGAACCACACGTTTACTACGCCTCTGAAAATTGAGTGTCCGGACTGGACAAGTAAACCAAAGGGTTATTCATTCATTTACTCAGCACATCAGTATTTATTCCAGTGGCTTTAGAAACCCATCACCTTTGATAAAAACAAGGGTACACTCTAGTCTCTTTGCACACCTCGATGACGTTCGCCTGCCCCGACTATCGAGTTTGATGTCGGCAAGCAACTGCCTATGAAAATTAAGATAAATGTTTTTAAAAATATATATTTAATATTAAAAATCATAACTTTAACCTGAACTTAAAAAAACAGTGATATTTAATAACACTGACCGAAAAATATATATTCCCTTGCGGAGACATAATAAAAACACTGCTTCGTAGCCTAGAAGGATACTTCGTTCTGTAACTTTCGCGCCAGCAATCAAAACACTCTTTGAAGTCATAAGACGCCCCATAGCCCATGTTCAAAATAGGCAATCAAGCAAGCAAATTCAAATAAAATCATTTTGAAATCTTAGCTTTAATAAATAGAATTTTTTTTAAAATGAAAATGATAAATTATAATAAAAAGATTAAAAAATTTAATAACACTTTATTTCTCTTAGCATAAAACAAAACACATATTTGCCAACCGCACTCAACATCCAACCAACTGATTCAAAAACTTCAATCATACTATTTGAATTGTATTTCTTTCTCTCTACATACACTGCATTTTTATATGCATCGTCTTGTAACACGACATTGTGTTTAAGTCATATTTTATGTAGTGTGTTTATTATTATAATGATAGATAAATAAAAGGGTTAATAAATTATTAACCATTATATATGTTAGATTTATTATCTTTATTTAATGTTAAATTTATAATTTTTTAGATTTATTTTATTTATTTAAAATTAAATTTATATTTTTTATAAATGTGATAGTTTCAAAAAGTGTAAATAAAAAAATAGAGAATGTGATGTTTTAAAAGGATTAAATATAATAACATATTAAAGGTGAAAATAGTGAAGAACAAATAAGTTTTTATTTGATAGAATTAATTAATAATGTATGTAAACATAATTGTTAAAAATATATATTACTTTTACGAAGTTATAAGTTCAAATCCAGAAGAAGTAAGATATGTACACTTTTTACATACTTTAGGATCTAAAATAAATTATTATTATTATTAATATAAAAATTGAAAAAATTACTTTAACAAAAATAACATAAGATATATAATATATTTAAAAATTATATATAAAATAGAATATGACATTTTTGAAAGATAAATTCCATGGAAATTGTAATGATGTATATTAATTAGAATTATATTATAATAAATTTATAATATCTTTTTAAATGTTAGAGAGGAATAATATATAATAAGATAAATATATAATATATAATATGTTTAAAAAGTGTGTATAAAATAGAATAGGGAAGATAAATTCTAAGGAAATTGTTTTGTATGTTAATTAAAATTATACTATAATAAATTTATAATATATGTTTATATGTTAGAGAGGGACAATATATTTATTAGCAAGATTTTGTATAAGGTATTTTTTAAGTTCTTTAAAAAAATTAATGTAATTCGTGGAAGATATCTTTTTATCTTTAAATTAATTTTAAAAATATTCCTATTTGCAAAAATACAATTAATTACAATTACAACTGTAGTTTAAATTTAAAATTTATTCTAAATTTCTACATATTTTTCCACACATCTTTTTTCTACATATTTTCCCAATTGCATTGAATTTTTGCTTGTTTCTCTACGAATCTCCTTAAATGGATTGCAAGGATTATAGTAGGGAACTCTTACTTCTACATTTCTTGAGATATGTTAGTTACAAGGTTCTAAACTTCTAATTAAAACTTATTAAAGAACAAATTATTATTGTACATAAAAAAGTTGGAAGCGCGCACTTACCAGGAAGAGCTAATACCTGCGATGTCCTTACCTCGATTCCGACGCATGCGAATGAATCGGGATCTAAATAAGGGATTTTGTGCTCAAGATTCCGAAGCGGCGCATTACACCCACAAGAATAGGAGCTAGCTGCATCTGCTTTTGTCATGGCCAGAAAACAAAAAACTGCTATGTGAAAAACCCTACACGGGAAGCTTATATACTTTTGGAGTATAAGCTTATATAGTTTCGGAGCATAATTATAGTGGAATCCACACCACCCGCTCTAAAAAGCAGAGAATAAGGAATTCACCTGAGGCTGCTAAAAAGTTGGGCAAAGAGAATATAGAGAGATAACAATCGGTGTGAAATAACTGAACTATTGATAAAACCCATTTTATTTATTTACTACATTATTACCAATGACTTTCACTTCAATAGCGGATTTCTTTCAATCAAGAAACAGTGGACAAAGGACTACAGCAAAATCGTTAGCAGTTAGCCTCAGGAGGGATGCAGACATTAGATTAATACATTTCCAATGATTTTATTTTTGAATATATATTGAAGGTGAGAAAGAACGTATGATCTAGAAAAGAAAATCAAAGGAATTCATCTGCATTTATAGAGAACGAGATTATGTGTGAAGAATACATTTCGAAAACCGCAATCAATTAAATAATGAATATGTAATCAAATATATATGCAAAATATATTTATTCATTTTCTCTCTTTCTCATAAGAAAACTAGAAAAACTAAACTATAAACCAGTAAAGTTTAAACTGAACTGTGGGCCAAGAAATGTTAACGGGTGCATTCATCTTCTTTCTCAAAAGAAGAGAAACCAATCTATAGGTAGAAAAATGTAAACAAATTTCTTCATATTCGTTCTCTTTTTCTTTCTCAGAACTATAGACACTAATTAGAAACCATAGAAAATTTAAACAGATTTATTCAGTTTCTTTGTTTCTTTAGTACCTGAATAATATTCGTGTCCGTGCCATCTTTATATTCGAGATGGAGAGGAAAGGAGACGCATAAGGGAAGATCAAATGGGAATTTCAATGACGCACGCTCCATCAATCCATCCGTTCGTTTATGGAAACTGATTTAAGATCACAAGTAAGAAATTAGGAATCAAGATTTTACAATCCAAGCAGGAAGGGAAAAGACGGAAACCAACGGATCTCATGTAAGAAATTAGGAATAAAAATTTTACAATTCAAGCATGAAAGGAAAAGACGGAAACAAACGGATCTCATGTAATCTACATCAAAACACTAACTCCATCCCTAGAAAATTGATATAAGATCACAAGTAAGAAATTAGGAATCAAGATTTTACAATCCAAGCATGAAAGGAAAAGACGGAAACAAACGGATCTCATGTAATCTACATCAAAACACAATATAATAAAACAGACAGATCTAACTCTGTTATATATTTCTTTACTATGAAAATTGATTTAAGATCAGAAGTAAGAAATTAGGAATCGAGATTTTACAATCCAATCATGCAAGGAAAAGACGGAAACAAACAGATTGCCAATAGCCTAGGATTTAGTTATAATACTATCACACGAGGCCTAGGCCTTCTATAGTTGAAGCTCTTTTTCATATATTATAATGTTGGTACATCAGGTCTAGTGAGCTTGAAGCTCCTTTACAAACTAGAAGATTTTTTTTAGAAACTTAACTTGATGACAACATTGTTGGTTTCCTAGGTTGAATTTTTCAGAAATGAAACCTAAAGATAGAAGTCATCACCCTAAAAAAGGCATACCAACAACAAAAATGTTTTTTTGCAAACTAATGTGATAGTCACTTATAATTTTTCTTTGAGGTGTTACTCAAATCAAGCCATTGGGTAAAAAAGAATGAAACACTAACAAGATTCAAATGTCGATAACTTGGCTACTAGTTCAAAGTCCCTAAACTCCAACAAGAAGCAAATGGAACAAACCCTGCAAACATGGTTGCGATGTACATCTCTAGGGTCAAGATTGACTACAAAAGAAATCTATAAATGTGGCCACTATTGTTTTTCACTAATACCATAAAAAAAATGCTTGAAGACAATCAACCATGAGCAAACATGGAAGTGCATTATTAATGATAGCAAACTATGGACAAATGAATCTTAATTATTGCCTACCATTATTCACCATAGTCAATAATATTCAATCATGATCACATATGATTTGCCATACTCATCCATAGAACGAAATTGACCAGCTATATTCAACCATAGGAAAATAGTAAAAACGATTAGACCAAGAAAAACAATTTATGTTTAGTACTATCATTAATAACTATACAATCATTTCTACCAATATTTTAGTTTTTATTTGTGTTGATATTATTATTAATATTTATACCCCAAATATGGATTATCAATTAGCACAGCCATAAAATCTACTTAACAATACCTAGATTACAACATAAACAATACTTCTCACAACATAAAACGTTAGCACCCAAAGAACACAACCATATTAGTTTAAAAATGTCGATAAACACCAATCAACAGCAAATATATTTCCCATCTTCAATTGTGCCTTTTAACAACATATACCAACAATTTTATATTTATAACATTGTTCTAGCCTTACCATTTTCTTATTTATAAAACTCAATTTGAACTCAAGCTTTTCATATTCATGAAAATGAATTTGTCATGTTGACATTGGAGACTTTGATATGGAGCACTTCGGATTTTTAAATTGAATGGATTTTTTGTACGGATTTTTTGCAGGATTTTTTTGCAGCAAGCAGACATGTTTTATATTTGATGCAATTGATTTGTTATTCAACACACTCAATATATTGAAAGGAATATAAGGCCTATGTCTATCAAAAGATTAATTTAATTGTGTTAACAGTCTATAAATTATTTTAATGTGTTTGCTTTCATTGGATCTATATAAATGTATTGTTATGTGTTCAATCTATTTTTAAAGTGGTGTATAGCCATTGTAACTACACAAATATCTAAGGTAGTGACAGAGGATTCAAAATCTATTTAAGGTGGAGAACGGAGAAATTGAATTTGGTTACAAGTATAAACTTTTTGAATGCACCATCAAAAAGTTGACATAAATTTTAAATTGTTTTTTGACAATTTATTTGTTGTTTTATAGATACTGTTATATGTATATATAAATTATATTTTTAACTAGTTTGGTTATATGGCTTGGAAAATCCTTGTTATTCTCTCGAGACTCCAAGTGAAGCATCAACAGTAAGTAGCAAGGATGGTGTAGCTAATTGCAACACTGTTAAACCAAACTAAGCAGCTTGTGACAACTCTTTATTCACATATTTTCCACTAGAAGATGGAACGACATTTTTTAGGTATTGTAGAATGGACTCCATTCAATTCTCTAATCAATCCATAAAGAGTAAATTCTTTGTTCAAGCTCCAATCCAAATATACAATTGGATTTTTAAAGCTATTGTAGATCTACTCAATGAGTCCAAAGAAGGTCTCTAGAATCTGCAGGGAAATGACCCAAGTCATCATAGATGATTAGTTTTTTCACACTAATTTGCAGAACATTTCCTTGTTCATCGTTTGATGGATTGAACACATGGAAGACAAAACGGCTTCCAAGGAGATGAGCATGCCCCCAATTGAAACTTAATTCAAAAATTGAACACCTAATCGAAGAACCCTAAAAACATAGGATATCTTGAAGGCATAAATGGAAACACTACTTTTCCAAATAATTGGATGCCCTACTTTTTTAGAGAAAGAAAAGATGTTGCCACATCTCCAAAAAACTTGATGTTGAAGAGAAAAAAGTACAACACTTGATGCCATCGCCTCATGTGGGCAGGAAAAACTTCAAATAAAATTTTGGCAAAGGCCGACAATGATGATAAACACAAGGATAACAATATGAAATAAGAGAGAACATAGTTTAATCACGATGTAGCTTCGGTGCTCTTTATGGCGATAATGCATGTTATGATGAGGACAACAACTGCTATTGGGTCTAATTCATTGTAAGATGCAGAAAAGTTTGTGTGAATGCAGAAATCATTAGGTTGGCGATTAAAGAGTGTGGTAAATTAGGATGTCCATGACCTTGCAACTGATGCTCCACCAATGATATATTATAATATGATGTTGCCTTCTCCTATGAAGGCTACAAAGTCTCCCAATTCCACTCTCAGATAAGAAAATGACCCACCTGCACAATCAACATGAGTCAATAGTTGAGGGAATATGTAGGTGTTTTCTACAACAACTAACAAACATCCTTGTTGATACTTCTACACTATGAGAACTAAACCTGTAGCTTTAACAAAGTACAATAAATAAAGTACCTTAATATGCTAGCAAGAATAAAATGCCAAGAAACCAAATTAGATTATATGGTGGAATTATGTTAGATCCCTTATTGAATCTACAATCATGAACATATAGCTCCCATACGATATTCTGAAGTACTTCAAGAAGAAGGTCAACAGTTATGCACAACAGTACGATATTCTGAAGTACTTCTTGGAATTTGTCTGAGTGACAAGTATCAGAGCTTAACATGTCCATTAGATGGGCAGAGTAGCTCCCTCTCTACAGGATCAAAATAATGAGTAGTAAGAAGAGGTTAAACATTAGTGAAATAAGAACTAGCTGAGATAACCTTGAATGTAGAACTAGAGCATGCACTATACCTATGACCCTGCGGAATAAATGAAGATACAAGATATGCAACAAGACTGAAGTTGAGGATGAGCAATACAGCCTTGTATAGCACCGGGATTTCAACAACATAAGAATATTACTATTATCAGCCACATTGGCATTTTAAAAAATTTAGTTGAGGTGGATGATTTCAGTATTTATGAATAGATATTTATCGTATCCTATACCTATGACCTTGTGGAATAAATGAAAATATAAGATATGCAACAAGACTGAAGTTGAGGATGAGCAATACAACCTTGTATAGTACCATGATTTCAACAACATAGGAAGATTACTATTGTCAGCCACATTGGCATTTTAAAAAATTTAGTCGAGGTGGATGATTTCAGTATTTATGAATAGATAATTTATCGTATCCTTAACAAAAATTCCCTTGATTTACAGAAGAAATAATGTTTCTAGTGTTTGTCTGGTCAAAGTGGCAAATTGGAAGTGTTTATAGCAATCATGATCCAGGTTCAAATCCCAGCAACCTTGCTCCCTATGGTCCATAAAATTAGGTGCAAGTCCTAAGTGACTTTTATAGAATAGATATCCCTCAGTTGTAGCTCTTAGACAAAGGTAGCCTGATTGTAAGGCAGATCTAATACGGGGTTTCATATCCTCTCCAATCAATTAAAAGGGGCTTAACTACCCAAAAAAAATGTGTATGTGAGTCTCTAGCCTTCTAAGGGGATGTATATGTCCGCAATCATGACACAGATGAAAAAATAAGGACTAACTGGAATCCTAATCAAAACAAAAAAATACATGAGTTAGGAAATAAGGAAAAACTTCTTGCCTGCTATGGGGATTTCCACAACAAATTCAGTGTAACAAAACACATAAAGCATAGCAAAGATTCCTGAAATAACATAGAAAAAAAGAATTGCAGGCCCAGCTTTATCTCTAGTTTCCAAACCTGTTAGGACAAAAATCCTAGAACCAATAACAGTGCCAATTCCGAACCAAATCAAATCCCGCCAATTTAGACTATTCTTCATCTCATTTCCACTGCGAAACCGAACCTCTATCATTTATGTCTCAAACAAAGCCCTTGTAAATGCTCTGTCCTGAAACCTACTCGGTGTTTGTTTCAAAGCATTTACATAACTTCCCCAGCTCTAGAAGGACTATTCTGGCAGAAATTGTCCCCTGCAGACTCCGCACCCACTTCTTTTCGCCATGTTTCCCAACTCAACCAATGGAAAACAAGTTCAGGACTACTGTTACACTCTATATAGATCCAGAGCCAGTCGACATTACCAAAGCAAGAGGGGTTCCTATGAAGGTAAACAACGAATGTATACAAGTTAATTGTATCATACTCTCCAAGGAGTATGGACGTTAAACCAATTACATCAATACCGAATCTGAACATATATACAAAATGTGCATTAATCTTTATGCATGGAATCTGGATTTGACAACAAGATAAAGACTCAGCCAACTGGGTAACATACAACATATAAGAGAAAGATGGGTTTCTCTGAATGTAAAAACAATGTGAATATAACTTTATTAATTAAAACCTTACGTGAAATACTGATGTTATAAGAAACTATTAAAACTGGAAAACAATTACCCAATAAACAAGACCAAAATGGGCTCCTACAGAATACATAGTCTGCAAATCATTTAAAGCAATACCAGGCTAGATTCTGCATGGACACTATCTGTGGCGAGAGTCTATCTAGACCAAAACTCAATCGCCTAACACACTAGACCAAGGTGGATACATGTCAATATACATACATAGTATATACAACTTCAATATGTCAAATAAGGTTCTGCGGGGAGTACAGCTATGAAGACAAGTCATTTAGCTTCACAGTCATCATTCAAGGTACCAAAACAAGATGGGTTCTTTTAAAATCATACACAGAATGTGTCCATAAAAGATTACAGCTCCTCCTTTTATCCTTCTATTTTTCTATCAGAGTGAGTGGATGTGGAGAAGAGGGGTTGGATAGAGGCCAATAAGGAGAACTGGGAGCCTGGGTGTTGGCGGGAATAACACCCTACAGGAGGGGAACTGAGACTGTCAACATACAAATATACAGGGTGGATAGATGTAGTTCTGCAGACACATATTTGTAAGCAAATGAGATAAAAGTGAGAAAGTGGCGTACTTGATTACCGAAGTTTGATCCTAGCTTTCTCCTCTTTCGCTCTTTGATGTATCAAACTGCAAAACAGACTTTATACCTTCCTCAAGCTTATTTGATTATATAAAATAAATTGATATTTAAGATTTCATAAGCCATTAATTAATAACCAAAATGCACAACATACATAACACCAGTAATGTTGGGAAGGAAAGACATCCACTTTATTGATCAGCAAATGAAGCAAGTACAGCAATACCTGACTTTTGTCTGAGGCACTTTCGTAACTCAGACCTGGATTCCTGCTCCTCACAGTGACTTAGAAAGTCCTCCAGCATGATAGTAGCATATTCTTCTCTAGTCCCCTACCTCATGGCTTCCCCTTGTATTTATGGGACAAGGAAGGAAGTTAGATTCGATAGGTAGTTGAATTGGGAGGTTGGGTAAGTTGCAGAACCAACCCCAACTAATATCAATTCGTAATCTTAATTATTTTTTCCATTTCATCTTAAGATGTGCGCAGGTATCCTTCAAATGAACCAGTGCACGGTGTGCAGCTATTCCTCTTAACACCCAACGCATACAACATTTTAGGGATGTGCGCTGGTTGTATTCATATAGACCATCTTTCAGGATGCAGGATGTTTGTGTCAAGAGTAGCGCACACATCATGAAATATATTTTTAGCTGAAAGAGGTGTAAACTCAATCATAACTCATCCAAGGTCAATCCAACTCTTCCATCCATGGTGTCCTTTTGTGTGATCAACAGAGCAATGTGATCACGGACGAAGAAGTGAAGATTTGACCTATAACACTGGGGTTTGTATTGAATCGACACCAAATGTGCTGGGGGAATCAGTCATGGCAATGGAAAGTAGATTGAATTATTCAAGGTTTAGCTAATGGGTGGGGTCAAGTACAAGATTACAGAGCACTATCCATGTGTGACAATATATAGAGATTGTTAATTAAGTTAATATACATCTATTTTAAACCTGGATCTACACAAAGATTACAACATTATCCATGCATCCATGTATGACAATATATAGAAATTGTTAATTAAATAAACATACAGGATCTACACTAGACAGATATTTGTATGAGTTAAATTTTAGATATTTTTATATTGCATATTTCTTTCTCAGAACCCTTGTGTTCTCTAAAATCCTCACTGACTGTGCAATTTAAAATCATGGGAAAGCATGCATGAATGAAACAAAAAAAAATTAGATTCTATGCAACACAGCCAACTCCTACCTTGTAGGATAATTGTTGTGAAAATATTAAAGGAACCCTAACCCTGAACGGATTTTATGGGCGACACATTAGAGGAATCCTAAGCCTCGAATTTGAACAACCACATATAAAAACACCAATCTAATTAGCTCATTAGAATTAGCCAGGAATTAAAGACCTCCTAACTGTAAATTCATGTGGGCAAACTAAATCTTAAAGGGTAAAAAGAAAGATACAAAAAGATTCAAACCTGGACTCATGGAGTTTTCAGCTCATCCAAAACGTTGTAAGGCAAATGGTCTGCTTTGTAATCATGTTTCCAGCAACTCATCCCTCACGAAAACATATTGTATTGAGCGATTTATGTTTCGCGGAGTTCTGAAAACTGGCTTTCATGTATGGGTTTCAAAATAGTTTACATTTGGATTTATTTGGGAGACTAACCAAACAATACCTAAGTATTAAGCTTCCTATGCAATTAAATTTAACTCGTGCTGTCTTTGACCCTCCCGCTAGGGTTTTCATCATTTTGCATATATATCATTTCATTTTGATGATGATTCCCATGTTGTCTAGAGTCTGACAGAGCTCCAAAAACTATCTCCCACTGTGGAAATCGCAAAGCTCTTTCATTCCAAGACACTCTGTGAGATCAATAGCTTCTTCTTCCCAGTATTTCCAGTGTTATGCTCATTCAAGTGTGGAATTTATCTCGAGCAAAGATTCTTGGTGCAAATAAATCCCCTTTTATTCTTCTTTCTTTGATTTAATTGTTAAAACCTCAATCACCTGGGCCTTTATTTCTTGCAAATAGCTAAATTCAGTTGTAACCTCAATCACCTGGGCTTTTCTTCCCTACAAATAGCTAAATTCAACGGTGTTCCCAAACAAATCTTTGAATTCTCCACCTAACACGCTTCTTTAATTTAATCTCTTCTTCTTATAAAACAGCTTCCTCCTATTTAGCTTCCTCTCTACCTTTGAAGTGCTTACAGACTCCTTTCATTTCAACACTTCACTTCCCAGAGTTACTGTTGAATAGTTGCAGAGATCTTAAATCATAAATCTTACTGATATTACAGTCTGGTAGGCTCCATTGGTTTGGGAGGACCTTAAAATACACCTTTAAGAAGCTAAAATTTGAAATAAACATTTGTGCGTATGGTAGAACAGCTACATACCTGTGAGTGGGGATCACTTTCATGTAAGGGAAAATGGCTTTGTTTTAGACACAAGCACTATATGTTAGTCTTCACAAATTTAGCATGCATGAAACCACCACCACGCTCGCCCTTCCAAACCATGCATATACCTTAGAGAAGTGAATTCCTTGGGGCTTGGACCATGCTGAGCAGAAATGAGTGCTTTGGAGTGTGCAGTGTGCACAGTGCAGAAATGAGTGCCTTACAGTGTGCAATGTGCACAATGCATGTTGTTTGAGCAGGACCTGACGTCATCCAGCAGCCCCCTCTGGGAACCAAAAAACGAGGATGACATCAGGTCCTACCGCCAATCATAATTATATAAATATTTTCTTTAAATTTGATTTAAAAAAATAAAATTCAATCTTTGTCCAAACGATAGGCAATGGAAAAAGAATCATAAACTAGTATAGACTTTAGCCCAGATTAATAGGGATTCAACCATCCATATATGATCTCCTTGGGGGACATAATAATATTCAGGTCTTTATTTAACAGTCGTGAATTATTAAGGGACTAGCCACATGAAACACTCCTTGACAACCATGGACTATAGCATCGAAGCTCCCATCGTCGAGCGGATCTTCCTTGAAAATATTAAGTCTTTGTTCTATGAGTGAAAGTAAAACAGATCTATGACATATCACAATATAATGATGGTGTATTATACATCGTTGTATTGAAATGAAAAAAATACAATTGAAAGTAAGATATCGCAAAAATTGAAATACAAAACCATTTGAAATGATATCTTAGTTTGATGCAAATAACAGGCGAAGAGATCGTGCTATGCAAGTTTAAACTATCAATGTTTGATTACATTTAAATGCAGGGCTGCACCATATTTATGGCGCCTGGTTTTTAATAAATATTTGTCAAATTTTGTATATATCATATTGACAGTTCGCCATATATCATATTGACAATTGCCAGGTGTTGTATTAAATAAATTACTTTGTTACTTTTGTCAAGTGTAGTATTCAATGATTGTTGCTAGGTGGCAAGTTTTTATTTTTTATATTTTTTATTATTTTTATAATTCAAGCATAGGGAAATTGGGAAATTATCAAATCTGTGTACTCGGGAATCAAAAAAAAAGTTATCTAATTTTGAACACTTTTAAAATGTTTTTAATTTTTAGTAAATTCATTTTAATAATAAAATTTTGAAAAACTTTAATAAACATTAAGTAAAAATAATTTTGAACACTTTTAAAAATATTTTTAATTTTTAGTAATTCATTTAATAATAAAATTTTGAAAAACTTTAATAAACATTAAGTAAAAATATTTGTAAAAATCTTGGTCAAAGAAATTTGATGACATAACGATTGCTATAGTCCCTGCGGAGCATGGACTAATACCTAGCAATTGCCCCAAGAGGTGCAAAGAAACGTGGAAAGGGGGGAACTTAAAGTAAAGTAGGGAGAGCATAATTCAGAAGTAGATGCAGTGATTGTTGTGCATTGAAGTAAAAGAGAAACAAAGCAAATTTAGTTTTTTTTTTACAGTTGAATAGCTCTAATGTTGGTTCTCCATATATTATGAGAAATTCCATCATTCAATAAGGCATTGAGCATGCACTAAAATTCAGTTCGAAAGGGTTCAAACAAAGCAAGCACTACGATGGCCAAATGACAATCCAAGCACTACCAAGGTATAGATCATCATTGAATATCCCAATGACTCACCATAGCATATTTATAAAGCATGGTGCCTATATGAACTAATAGACATATTTAAGGCATTCATCACGTGCAGATAAAAAAAAATGATAAAAATGAGTACTAAAAACAAGATACGTGTGAACATGAAGATATAAAAGAAAATAACTTATGTACGATTACTTTATCCATGTTTTAAAAAACATTAATAACATGATCGGAGCAGCCAATAACATGTTGATGAATAACTACATATATGGAAGTACCCAAGGCTAATAATATGGCGATGAATGTCAATATGAAGATTTGCATCACACTTGGACTTGCTTTACTCTTCAGTGTTGTCACTTACACTGAAGGTCTACAAACCAAAAAAAGAATGTTTTACACGAGAAGGATTAAATGAAAACATAGGAATTGAAATTAGAGCAAAACATTGAAGACTATGATTGTTTGTTTTGATAAAATGCATTATAAGAACTTAGAAAACCATAAGGAAGACCACATTTCGACCTAAACAGTACATGCAAATGCACAGAGGGAGAAGTACCATGTACACTAATATGTAGGTGTGATGAGGTACTTGAGTCTACATATGTCTATAAACCAAAGGCATGCAATTTAGACATGATGGATTTACATAACACAAAAGCACCTCATTCATTAAAGCACCTCAAATTCATCAAATGTTAGCTATGCCACAGTAAATAACTTAATGAAATCAATTCACTATTAATTTAAATACACTAGCAATAACATCAATGAGAGAGAAACACTTTGGCACAATAATCTCAGGTGTGATATCCATTCCTTGTTGTTTTATTCCAAGAAGCATTTCATTCTCCAAGGCACAAACTTGAGTGAGTATATACCCAACTTGCGGTCAACTAGGAACATGAAAGTAAATGTTTTTGAATAATCATGATAGTCTTTTAGGACAAAACAATTAAATGGATTTCAAGTAATAATGTGCAAGACGTTTTTGCTCTTGAAGGTTCAATTGCTTTCTAAATGGATATAGCAGTAACTATTTTCAAATTCACTCTTAAGAAGAAAAGAAAAAGTTAAAGGACAAGTTCAGAATAGCATGAAACAATGGAGAAATGATTTCATGAAATGTTTATCGCAATTACAAATCAATTATGTACTTTTTCACCAATGTTTGACATTCCCAAAACATTTACTTGGCCAAAATAAACATGAGGTGAAAGAATCACAACATTAAAGATCATACAATCCTTGCTAAAAACATCTCTAAAGTTCACAGATTAGGTTCCTAAAGGATATCCAAGAGAAAATGAATTATATCCAAGACGTGTTCTTTCATCCTGTCATAGGAGGGTATCAATAATGCAGACATCGAGAAATTTGCAAAAAGAGGTTCGATCTTATAAATGGAAGCACATGTTGACCTCAATTAATTCTCAAAGCATTCCTACAATATCATTGTTTTTGTTGTTGTAATATCTTGTAAATTGCTTGTCTTCAAACTCTGAGTGTAGACCGATCAAGCTTTGTATCCTCTCATTAAATGTCAGCTTCTGCAAATTAAAAATGGCACACATTATATTTGTCCAATTCTCAACATATGATAAAGGTCCCCTGATAAAATCTAACATCTCAAAAGTTACTATGTTATGTGCATAGGTTGTAGGTAAGTTTTTTTTAAATATCTTTATACCATCCTGAATAACTAAAATTTAATGGAATATCCATATATTTACTATGATGCCATATTTCCAATAGAAGTAATATATAAAGGCATCTTATTGTTGGCAAAATTCATGGATAAGTAGAAGAAACATCAAAATATAGTAGAAGAAAATAACCATCTCCATAATTAGGTTTCTTTAGTTTTAGTTTGAATTAAACTAAGTTTGAAGCAATTAAATATAAAAGTTTATATATATAACAAACATAAGCCTAAACAAAAAATGAGTAACACTAAATTTTTAATTAATTCAGATTCTATATCTCTAGAACATCTAGGCTTCCTTTCTTTTCTATTTGATTTACATGTAGTTTGCATTAAAAATAAATTGGAAAGAAACTATCAAACACACTAATAAAACATATGAATGAAGAAAGAAAATGGCCCGGCCTCAGTAGTTGTGTGATGGAAGGAAATCCGATGAAAAACATCTCAAGAAAGTTTCTTATTGTAACAAAATATGGTCACAAATTTTATCAAATGCACTCTAATCCATCTATCCACCTTAATTTAGTTTATGTTATCATGTCAAGCATAATATTTTTGCAAATGTCCATGCTTATCTTCATTAGTATCTCTAAAGCATAAATTAACTTGATAACAATAGCAACTATTAAACAAGATCATGCTAAAAGCAATACAAATGAATCAGAAATGACCTCTTTATTTAAGATTCTCTGGAAAACATTATGTCCTCATGTTAGAATGCTTAAAATCTCCCTTTTCATGTTTGGAAATGTTGAAACTTGAGAGAAAACCACGCCTCAATTGCAATAGAACAAAAATTTTATTAGTAATAAGAGATAAAACTTGAGCGTATGATATCAACTTAAGCAGTATTGGTTTCAAATCTATTTCAAAAGAAGCTATCTCCATATTGGAAGAATCCCCATTAGTGCTCATTTCCATACATGAAACATTTCCATTCAAGAAATGGTGAGGAAAGCCCGTGAAACATGTAAGAATGCTTTCTAACAAACTCCAATACGAAAATGTCACTTTCATACTATTAAATTTTTTATGTTAATGATGGCACGACATTTTATCTTTTGAAGGGATAGAGAATTTCATCCTTGACTGCCCTTAATATCATAGTTTTTGCACCTAGATAGGATTTCATTGGGGGTATTAAAACAAGAAAGGTGAGGGAAATCTGTTTTTCTAGTTTATCTGCCTAATTCTTGTGAGATCTTACGACATGATAGAACTCTAGGTTCTCAAAGCAACTGGTTTATTTTTGGATGCATAATTGAATGAATGGAAAGTTTGCCATCCATCGAATATGAGGCTCTTCACATATATACCTTATGACAATTAAAGATGAGGCCCTTCACATATATACCTATGAAAATAGGATTGGTAATTATCCTTGACTTCAGGACCCTAAGGCCCTGAAAGAGAGAAGGTGCTTAGTGTCTATACCCAAATCCCTTTCAAAACTTTCTCCTAATTTTCCATCACACTAAATAACCACACCCCCCTATTTGGCACATGCCACTCCAAATGATCAATAGTCTACTCACCACCTAAGCTACCCCCCATTGACCTTAGCAAACTTTGGAAACTAATGATATTAAAAATATGTTTGGGATATCACTAAAAGATGAAATAGAGGTTAAGAGGGTCTTGGTTTATTGACAAATTCTACATAGTAATTAAGTCATTTGACAAAATGGTATTTGTATGATTCAACTCCACTTGATTGGTCTATTTCAAAAAAGGTAACTATTTATTCTCTAAGTAAATTTAAGAGATGTACTAAGAGAATAGTTACCATTCTAACCTGGGACATAAATTGAAGAAAAATTGTGTTAGTAGTAGTTGTTGAAGCATGTTGCATAAGGTACCTTCGAAAATAGAGAAATATGAAAATCCAAATTGTTGTCCAAATATTAAGTTTTTTTCCAAAATTTTATTTCTATGATTTACTCCACTTCAATAATATATTTCAAAAATACTAATAGAAGATGAAATTCAAACTAAACTCTCCCTATTAAAACTTGAAGTATAAATTGAAGAAAAAATGTGTTATAAGTAGTTGTTAACACCTCCAAAAAATAAGAAATATGAAAATTCGAATTATTAATTGACACCATGACATGGATAAAACCAAATTTTCATTAATAATAAGAGATTAAAACATCTCTCAATCTATACAATATTTTTCCACTTAATAGAGAAAAATAAATTTATATTATAGATAATTTTTAAAACATATTACTTGAGGATTTTAGGTGGGAGGTAAAAATTCTTAGAGCATTGACACGAAACCATAATTTGGTGAAATTTCATGAAGCATATGAATATAGCTCAAATGTATATATAGTGATGGAGTAAGTTCCAAGTCTAGTTACCTCTTATTTACACATTTTCTGGCTTTGCCATGGTATGTAAAGAAGTTTTTCTCCTATCTAAGCTAAGAGTAGTATTTTAACCATGCAGTGAATGTTGTGATCCAAAACGATAGATGAGCATAGTTTATCCCCTTTTATTTATGTTTTCAATCTTATCAAATTTAGTAACAATTATTTTGAAGCTCCCTTACATAGAAAAGGCTTGACACTTACATGATGAAAAGACTGTGTGTTGAATTTAAAAGATTGATTGCTAAAAATGACATTAAAAAACATAGCATTATGAATAAATTTCTAATGGGTTTTAATGAAATATGTTGCAAGATTGCCTCTCTAACCAAAGAAAGGCCAATAATAAAATATCTATGATGCTTGTGGTTTGTGGGTGGCGATTACCGATGGTGATTTTTAAATTTGGGTTGTGGGTGGTGATTTCGAGTCTCTAATTTCATGTTGGCATGTTTGTTTGTACATGCAACAAAGTGCCTATTGTCGGTGGAAACTTTGGCTTGGAGAGCTCTAGCTTAATGCAGTTGTCAAGACTACTTTTTCTTAACCCAGTATATTTATGATACCAGTTGCGTTGGAAATTTTGAAGCTTAGAAAATTATGCAAATAAGTTCAAACAAGAAGTCATTAAGAAATATGCCTTCTATTAGCTCTAAAATTTACACATCAATTTTTTTAGTTTCCAACAGCGCACATGTAAAGAGCAACCTCGATTTTCACTGTCGGAATATCTACCTCCAGTGATACTTTGTCAAAGCCTCAGTTTTTGTTAACTTGATTAGTATTCCTTAACTCCAAACTTATAGTCTGATAAGTCCAATAATTTATCCCACAATTCACCAAGTTAAGATTTCTCTTGCGATCAAGTTTTTAAAACTTTTATTGCTTAGAACCTTGTATAGTTTCCAAAGCCATGTATAATTTAAAAGGTTTTAAATTATATTTTAAAAAAGGTTAAATGAATATTATTTTAATTCATATTTTTTTTAATATTACCCTTTTAAATTATGTTTTTGTAAACCTCACGTTAACATCCAATCTTTATGTTCTTTTAAAAAAAGGTTTAGCAAATAAAAAAGAGACTTTGTATCCAAACCACGTCACAATTCCAACTGCAACTCCATGTAAACATCCAGTCTTTATGTTCTTTTAAAAAAAAGGGTTTAGCAAATAAAAAAGGGACTTTGTATCCAAACCACGTCACAATTCCAACTGCAACTCCATGTAGTAAGTAAGTAAAGACATTTGGACATCGATCTCATCATCATAAAGTCCCAGCGAACTTACCTACTTTCAAAGCACTCATACTATATGACAACCGAGCCCAACAATCTTGTGAATCTACATGATTCCTAAAGCCACGGGTCCATAAACCATGAACTACCCGCCGTTGTGGATGGAAAACAATATGCAATATGAAGTTTCATAGTAATTCCTCACTATGGCATGTGGGATTATTTTCAATGCACTAATAAAAAATAAAACACCTCCTCACGCACAAACTGCAATTTGGTTATATTCTTTTTATGTTCAAACTGCTAAATGCCCAAGCTCGAGCCCAACGTAAGTTACATGAAGCAAAGGATAAGCCCACAAGGAGCCATAACATGATCCTTATATATTAATTGAACAAAACAGCTATACATTGGTATAATCAAATGCTAAGTGTCAAGAAGGGATTCCCATTCAAATGCCACGAGTATTGAGCAAATTATCAATAGATGAGGTAGGTTCCAGGAGCCGAGCCCGGTGATCAATTAAGTGTCGAGAAGGCCTGAGGGCCAAGTGCCCATAAAGAGTGTTTGAGAGACAAGTGTGAATTCTGATTGTTCTGGTTATGGATAACCTACTACATCATTCAAGCAACTTTCTATAAGTTATCCGATTTCTTTTCTTGATAAACTTCACCTGGAAAGTGGCAATAAAATTATAATACTTCTCTCATCTCTTGATCATCTGGTATCTCTACACATAGGTTATCCAATGCTTTTGAGCTTCATAATCTAGTAACGCAGCATCTGGCCATTGGTGTCTAGGGTTTTCCAAATATGGCTCTGTAACTATATTGCTGGATTAATTGGGTATTTTGTATCAGAAGGTCCTTCTGACAAGGTTTTGGCGTGATTCAAATATACTAAGCCTCTATCATTTGTTGGAAATTTATATTTTTCCTATACCAGATGGAATGGAATCCTATACTTAAAAGAAGAGATGGCAATTACAATTGTAATGCCTCAAGCTATATCCAGAAATGTCTATCATATGTGACCTTACTCTTCATCGCAACAATCATGTTCATCATTTTCAGGAGCAGGTTTTTACAACATAGTCTTGAGTATGCAGAACATCTTACAACTGTGGTGGAAGATGAAAACCTACACAAATTCTAATTATCCATAGAGACATGTTGATGAATGTAGATCTAAATAAGAGCAATCTACACATGAGGCATGTTAGCAGTAGACAGAGCTATCTGCTTTCAAATTCTAATCATAGAAACCTTTTGTTGGTGTTTAGTGTTGCTCAAATAGTGGTAAATTCAGCATGGTTGATACATGTGGTGAATTTTCATGATCTATACAATGCTTTCTTTCATGGTATGTCTCTAAATATTAATGACTATTAGAGATCAAAGAAAGATAGTTTCAAAAATAAAGGATGGAAACAAGCACGGGCTCATATACAATCTGGAGAATTGTGGATAATTTGCAATGCTTCTTTAAAATAGCACATTGAGAACTTTAATAAAAAAAGGGTTGCAAAATCTCTCAAATTTCATTCCAATTACCAAAGGATTGGTTCTCCAGACATTCTCTAAGTCGAAATATTCTACTAGTTTTGCATAATCATGCTCAACTTCATCCACTTCTCCAAATCTCATCCGAGAAAGAGGAGATTTGGTTTTAGGCAGCGAGAAGATTTTTTTACCAAGTAGCAGAGTATCCATAGGAAGAGGATTAGATCCACTTCTTCAGGAAGCTATGTAGTATTCAATTCCAGATTTCCAAGACAGTAGATCTGATTTAATTGTTTAAAGGTTTTAAAAAGACTTCGAATTAGCTACTATTATTGAAAGATTAACAACCCACTACTATCACACAGACAAACGAACATAAAAAACCATATTGCTAATCTCACATGATCAAATGTTTCTTCTACCAATTTTCAAAACTCCGAAGGTATGGGCTCAAACTCTGAAAAATTATAGATTCAAACTTTGGAAAACTTAAACTATAACCTTAGGCTAATAGTGGGGTCACATGTGCAGATGGAGAGAATATGTATATATAGGTCAATATAGTCATTATTGTATACATGAATATATGATTTGGATATGTATATTGGTGTTATTGGAGGAATTGTATATATGAATATATGATTTGGAAATGTATATTGGTGTTATTGGAGGAGGAGCATACCATCCTTGGTTCGGCTCTGTCAACAAGTCTTCTTACCATTTTCATTTTCTATCAACAAAAATTTCATAAACTAAACTTTGAGAGATTTCTTCACTTAAAGAAGATTAAAATTAAAATATTGAGTACACCATCTAGAGAATGCAAGAAATGCATCAATTGGAGTTATTGTGCTTATAACTCCTCTACACATACATCGTCTGCATCTAGTTAGTTTCTTGTTGGCTCTCTTTTTGTTGTCCTTTGAATATGTCCATAGGTTAGCCTCTTCTTACTGTATTTTGACCCTTGGTTGGCACCTTCAATTTGACAATGTCCTGTGTACTAAGAGATGCACCACTCTTCTCCCCAGTTCAATTTCAATTCCCCACAATCCCCACAATGGGTCTGACAGTGCTCAAGTTCTTCACTGACTGGGACTGACAAACACTAATAATCCTCAAATGGGTTACTACAGCTCTTCATGCTGTCGAATGTAATCTCTTTTCACAGTTGTGCAAGACACGACTCTTCACAACATATCATGGACATGGTGACTCTTCAACTTATTGATGAGAGCCCTCAATAGATTAGCAGATATACTAACCATGCAAATCAAAGTTGATAGTAATTTAGGATAGTAGTTCCAACAAATTCAAGCTTGGAGTTCCAATCTCCATTTACATTTTAAACTAATAGACACATGAACAACAAAAAGAAATGAAAAGAAATAAGGACAAACAATTAAGGAAATGAAAATAAATAAGGACAAACAATTAAGTAATGCGGGCATGATTAACATAATATGGTTGCCATTGGCCAAGCACAAGCTCAATAATCCAGTTTGCCTATGGAGTAAAATCGATGCAACTAGACTGTAAGGTAGAATTTACAATGTCATTAGGATGTTCCAATTTTTCAAGTAAGTACAGACTATACAATGGATTAGATTTGTGAAATTACAGTAGGTTCATGATGGCACACAAGTCACACTTTCTGTTGTAATGGCAATTCATGAAACTTCAATTGGGCACTTTCTTTGGTTCTGTCTTTAAAGTGATTCATTGTTGCATATTCCATCCTTCTACTCTTCTTCTTCTTCATTTCATAGCTTGAGTCACTATCATATGATCTAATGTTTCTTGAAGTCAAATCTTATGCACGCTTCTATTGTGGATTAGATATCCACGATTTCTTATCTGGAGTGCCCTTCTCCATTCGTAAACCATACTCAAGGAAATTGTATGCCTTCAAAAAGTGTGCCTTGTGTTCTATAATGTTGAGTTTAGGCACTGAAATTAGTTCTCTCTAGAGAGTCAAAAGGGAAACAACACTTGGCTATAACCAATAAATAAACGGAACACACAGGTAATCTCAACACTTTGCACTTATAACTCCAGCAATGGCCTTCTATCATCTTCTAAGTGTGTTGGGAAAATCTACTATAGCCATCGCTTCCTTCATACAAAAATTTGCCTAATCTAAATCATTATATGCCAAAAGTGACATGTATGGTAACACCTTCAAGCTGCACTAAATCTAAAATTCATAGCCATATCGCTCATATGGTATACTGAAGCGTACATTGTTCTAATTACCTATCATGTTGTATCTTATCTAGGACAAAGGCCTTAAAGACTCTGGTTTCCAGATTACTTAGAAGTTCCAAATAGGCATATTAACTTCCTGCTTGCTTCAACAGGAAACTAGATCTCTATTCTGGCATACTAACCTCATAAATAATGCCTTTTATGTTGTCCAACTATGGTTAAAAAACTCGAAATCGATGATATGGGATCCGTTGTAAGGGTCTAAATGCGAACGGGCTTCTTATCTCACACTTTATTATTCAAAGTTGTTAATATAAGGCCTTAAAAACAACAAAATGACCTTTCTTTATCTAAGAAAATCTGGAAAATTGCTTTGACTGCCGAGGCAAATCCAGAAAAGGTGATAGGTATTAAAGTAGGTTTTATCCCTCAACATTTGTATGCATGGAGTACGCTGGAAATGACCTTAAGTAGTTTTGAAAAAATAGTCTATTTTGCTCCTTTTACCAAAGCGAATCTTTAGATCCGTACTGCTGGACAAAGTGTCTCAAAATGCCATGCATTTCTTTTTATAATAGGAAAAAGAGAAAATAAAAGATATTATTCTACGTAATTAATATTGATTTTTGTTGTTGTCGTCCTTCGTGCATGGAATTTTTAGATGTTGGCCCTATAAAAGGAACCCCAAACTCCACTAGAAGGTGGATGTTACAAGTCCATTTCTCTAGTAGTGTATGACACAGGTCGGATCCAACAAGGAAATATAGGCATAAGTCGGTCCTAAACCATGTAATAATACACACTACATAGTAGTCAGTCTGACATTGGGCTTGATCAATTTTCAAGAATTGGAACAAGTGAATATGCTTTTGGAATAAAAAACCACTTTCCAGATTCACACTTATTTCAAATTACACCAGTACCAACCATCATAATTAAAAAAAAGTTGTAAGCTTTTCTAAAAAGGGCGTGATCTCTATATGTATGCTCTAGTGACATTTATGACATTAACTTCATATTCTTTGGAAAGGGTATTGAGCATCCATCTCATCGTTACAAAAAAACTACTTCTCACCCACAACAAGTTCTTTTTGTAGGCAATAGGGTTGTTTCAAGAAAAGACCCCACTTGGAATAGGGGTTTGAGGTGGTAATTCTGGCTATTAGCATGTGGGTTTCATGATTTTATAAGCATAAACAAAAAACATGCATATGAGAACCTGAAGTTAATTCAAGGAAAAAAGGCCATGTTCCGAGCAAATCCAACTTTCGAAACACATTCTACCTACATTTAAGCATATCTTTAATGAGATGAATATTCGAACACACATTCCACATTTTCTATATCACGTGTTTTAATAAAAAAAGAAACTTGCAAAATGAAGCATTGCAATCCAACATATAGTTATCAAAAGAGTTTTCTTGCAACTTCCCATCTTAATAAACCACAATCTACAATATTAATGTTACACAACTTTCTATCCTAGAAAACTGCAATATTAATGTTACACAAAATAAAAGAGAACAAATCGGGGAATGTATGAAGTAAAATTTCATATTCAATATAAATTACAGAGCCGAAGGACGGAATGCCCATATCGCCCAAATCTCTTCATCAACAAGAAAACTTGACTGCTGCAAATTATTCATCCAACATAGCACAAGCATATTCTCTCTGGGAAAGAATTTGAAATATATACACCAAATATTATATAAAAGAGTTTAATATACTATGCAAGAACGAGTGGTTTTGAGCCCAAAACTTGCTACAAATGTATATCTATATATACACAAAGTATAACCTAAAAAATAAATTAAAAACTGGCAGCCATGAAGCTCACGAACAGTGAGATACTTCCTTGAAGTCCTTCTCCATCTGCTTTCCTAACACTTGCAAAAACGAGAAGAGCCCGCGTTCACTTTAGAAAGTTCTATATGCAATGGCGAGACAATGCCCCATAAAGCTCATCCTCGCTAAATAAGACTCTATTCATAGCAATGGTCGACCTCAAGGAAATAATATGCTCTACATCAACACTAGATGGCCTATCGCCATCCAAAAAGAGCAGTCTGCTTAATTTTGTGAGGTCCTTGTCATTCAAGAGAAGATTATGATGCTTCCCTACGCAATTTCAATTCCATTGGTGTTGCAAACCATCCAGGCGGACTATCACTTCTGGAAAAAAATATCTTAGGACATTAATTTACAAATAGTGAATGATTAGATCACTGCCCATGATCCGGGGTTTTAAAAGAAAAATGTGTTTCATTAGAAACTTTAACCTACAACGATAGAAGGGAAACCAAGTTTATTTAGAGAAATGCAAGAAATCTAGGAATTTATAGAACACGAACCTAGTTTATTTGCTTGCACAAAGGTCATAGGCTACAATATGATGTTAGAGAATATATAGAGAGACATGATGTGGTAACCCTCCCTCGCCCAATCTACATCAATGGATCAAATCCCACCTCCTATTCCCAATGCCTCACTTGCAAATCGGGTCATTGCCTTGAAAAAACTGCATCTTTAAGCGAAATCGAGTCACCACCGCCACCTCTGTTCAACCACTTCTTCCACCATATACACCATCGCCTCTCCCTCTACCATCGCCATCACTTCCACTGTTACCCTCAACAAAGGAACCATCAAGCCTGCTAACACATAGGGCCTTGGTTATTCCACCATTCTCATGCTTGACCGTGTATTTGGCGGCCTATTCTCAGCCAACCCTGTAAATCAGAGCATGAAAAAGCCACAAAGCACGAAATATCAATGAAGGCATGAATAGCAGCTGGAAGATCTCAGTGAAGGCTTGAACAGTAGCGGGCGATTTGGTCTACAGAGTGCAACACGTGTCCATGGCCATCGATTATCGATTTAGGAGTACTTCTTGAACACGCTTCTTTAACTTGTGCACAAAACTTGAATAACATGCCACAAAGAACCGCGCACTAAAACTCGAATAACACACCAGAAAGAACCATGCACAAAACTTGCATAACACGCCATAAATAACTACGCAACGGCATAAGAAATGACCTCCAAGGAAGCAACGTGGCATAATAGTGAAGTGACATCGCATAATTCGATTGGTTGCATGAGCGAGGAATCTGCTATAGTGCAGAGGATTGTTTTTCGTTGAATGAACACCTACGGCATAAATATAAACAAAACTCTTTATAACTGGAACGCTTGATATACTGAGGATAAAAGGGCTAGCGTGAGAATACCCAAGAGATCATTTCAGTCCAATTATCTCCATAGTTATCATAATATAATTTTATAAAAAAAAATTATATAATTTTATTATCATAATATAATTTTATAAAAAAAAATTTATAAAATTTTACTGACACGTTGTCCAAAAACATTTAGCACGTGAACTGGAGTGAGAAAGTGTGGATATTTTTTGGAGTGGAGATTCAATTTATAAGGTTTATAATAGGAAATGTGGGGTTCGGTGGCACATGGCCTAGCAGTTTCATCGTCAATCTCATGCTTATTTCAACTAGTCGTTCCCGTCGAAGTTGCATGTTAGATCTTTTATCGAATGCTTGATTTGATGTGCTGGGAGGGTGGATCATCGTTGATCTGGCCTGATTTCCACCGTCTAATTTGACGGTAGTCTACTTTTCCCTTCTCTTATCCTTCCTACTTCTTCATCCGATTTTGCACCGCTCAAATAAAACTTCGCAACTCGCACTCTTGAAGTTGGGACATTGGCCCCTGAAGCTTAGCTTTACTTAAGAAGCATAAGCTTGGGCTATTGACTAGACCCTTGAAGCTCCTATGAAGCGAAGTTACCAAAGCTTTAATTGTGTCATGCAGAGTTTATTAAAGCTTTCATCTTTCAAGGGATGGTTACTTAGTAAAATTAGTGTTTAAATAAGTGGATCAAAAGTTCCAAAGATGTTTGGTGTTAGTGGCCTAAGTGGAACTCTGATATTTATTTTTATAATTATAAGAAGTGTTAGATGAGGAAAATTGAATGAAAGTTGGTTTCCTAATAATTATTTAACGACAATTTATTTTGATTAGTACAAATAGTTACTAAGTAAATTTAATATTTTAAAAATAACACAAAATTGCAAATTACTTAGTAACATTTTCTATTGATACCAAGGTTATCGTGTCATTGAATGAATCCCGAGTCCGATATGAACACCCTAGATGTCATATCAAAATAAAGTTCACAAATTACTTAGTAACATTTTCTATTGATACCAAGGTTATCGTGTCATTGAATGAATTCCGAGTCCGATCTGAACACCCTAGATGTCATATCAAAATAAAGTTCACTAACTAATCTTTTAAGTTGAATGCACAGTTATTACTAACAAATCTTTTAAGTTGAATGCACAATTATTACTGTAATAATAATAAAAAAATTGCGACGTTGAAAATTTAATAGAATAGAATATACTACACATTATATTGAATAATTTCTTATAAAAAATACCCATGGTATTAAAGGTTTCGTCATGTGAAAACACCATATTTTTTGGCAAACAATTTAAAAAACCCATAACTTATTTCTATATATAAAAAGCTAGTTCGTAGCATGTATGTATGTTAACAATGGAAAATATTATCCATTGTGTTGTTAACTTTTTATTCAAATTACAATATTATGAAACTACCTTTTATCCAAATTGTTGATTAATAATTTTGAATCCTATTTTGTAATTCAAAACTATCAATAACATATAAATGTTTAAACATTTTTTATGAACCAATATATATAAATTTCTATAGTACATGAATAATGTATAAACATATATTTATCTTTTTATTAATATATATATTTACCATTAGTAACAATATATGAATATACGTTTTTTCTTTTGACTTAACATTAATATATACAAACTTTTAAGGTTACATATATAAACATTTTTTTTACTTAGTATTAATATAAAGCTCAGAATGGGAGTTGGAAAAGAATCAAATACAAAGGCTGAAATCCTGGTTTTATGGGGATTGATATGGTGTGCAAAGTTTTTTGATATTCTTAACATTTAAATAGTTGGGGATTCTAAAATTATGCATCATTGGTTGTGTTAATGGCATTTCATCTCTTCAATCAATTGCTCTTGATCACTCGAAAAATGAAAAGTTGAGCTTGATTTCTACTTTCAATAGTATATCATTCAACCATATTTACAGAAAATTCAATGGGGAAGTGAACCGACGTGGAATTATCTTTTTTGAAAAATGTTGCAATGGAAACATTACTGAATTTGGACTTATATCACGCGTCTAACTCTAAGGGAAGTGAAAGGATTATATATAGTCATAATAGTCAAGAATGTCCATTGGATATGTAGTCATAATATATTTTGAAAGAATAGTGTGTGAAGGTATCTATTGATGAATAATCTTCAAAGAATGATGTAATAACTTTGATTCCATGAATAACAAGTTGTTTTTTTTCAAAGGATGAATAACAAGTTGTTATTTTTTAATGTGTGAATTTTTTTTTAAGAAATTACACAAACAATATATATGTTTATTTTTATTAACATATCTAGTTTTAGTTAATATAATATATAAAAATATTGTTTATTGGTTTTGCAAAATATATTTTTAACATATACTTTATATATATATATATATAAAATATGATAAAATTATATACATTTTTATAGTGTTTTAATTCAAATTATTCATCAATAATTTTAAATGTCATTCCATTTTACTATCTTATAATTTAAAATTATAATGTATTATTGAAAATAATAATATATAAATATTTAAAACATTTTTATGAATTAATCGTAAAAAAAATTCCCTTTTAACTTAGTAGTAATATCTTTAAATTTTTATAATACATTAACAATGTATAAAAATAAGTTTATCATTTTATAAAAATAAATTTGTCATTTTATTAACATGTATATATTTTAATTAATAATAATATATAAATATAAATTTTCTTAATATACAATTTTTTTTTTAACTTAACACTAATATATACATTTTTTTGCAATTCCAAAAACAATATATATATAAAATATATTTTTTTATATTCCTGGAATCCTGAGGCCGAGATATAGTAACCGTTAGTCAAATCTTATTGACTTGTAATAATTTGTGTCTTGATAGGACATAAATCCCTTGTGCATGATGTACGGTGTACTGCTACTTCATGCCAAACAATTAAAAATTGCAAATCTTGAAACCATCAGCTACATATTGAATTTTAATCTCCGTGCCACCAAAAAGCAGAGTTTGCTTTACGTTGTTTTAACTCATCACTTTATTTCTTTATGGGCGAATATGTTTTGGCAACTGTTTTTCTTTATGGATAAAGGTCATTGTGTAACGTGAATGGACCACCTCAATTTTGGCCGAGATTTCATGTGATAAAATATTTGTGTGATGGTTTATCACTAATTAAAAGCAATCATTATCATTATGCGAGGATAAATTTCATTATTTTGTAACTAATCAAATACTCTCTTTTAAAAAGTCTCAATTTGCGTTGGTTGTTGTTATATGGAATGTAATATAATAATTTGATTGTTTTTTAATAATAATTTGTTTGCTTTTTAATAAAATATATTTTTGAATTTAGACATAATTTTAAAATTGATACTTTATTGGTTCATGAGTGGATTTAGTAGTCAAATTTTTCTTTGAATTGTTTTAATGATTTATTATATTATTAATCAAACTTAAAATAATTTATCATTTATTAATTAAATATAAAAAATCAAATAAAAGATTAAATATTTTAGCATTTGATTGTTATCAATTTGGATAATAAGGGTTAAAAACTCTTTCTATATAAATATATTTTAATGATTAATTAGATTATTTATTAAACTTTAAAAATAAAATGAAAGCTTAAATATTTTAGCATTTGATTGCCATCCATTTAGTCATAAAGTTTAAAAGAACTATTTTCATGTAAATATTTTATAAAGTAAAAAAAAACTCTTTCGATGTAAATATTTTCAAAATCTATATAAGATATGTAAACTCACTTACAACCATAGTTTTTTTTTTTTTGACACAAACGGTTAGTTTTTTATAGAAAAAGGGTGGCAGAGCCACGAGCAAAATTACAACATCAAGGTCTGTAAACAGTAATTCAAAGCCTATCTACCATAGAAACTGACATTTGGAGCAGATCGAGTCTGTCTTAAGCAGGAGAGACCTTAGTTTTTAAGACCAGTACTATCAAGATAAAATGCCTGTGTATTAACAAAAACAGGACTTTCAGAACAGAAAACACAGTAACAGCAGAGTTAGAAGGAAGACTTATGATGTCGGGGTTTGTCCCTGGAAGATGGTCCTTCGTCGCAGGGCTTGCCAGCAGCATCCCGCAGCCTCGCTAAACCTTTTTCCATCCTATCGAGCCTGTGATTCATGCTGTCTATGGCGGCGGTAACCCTCGTCTCCAGCCTTTCAAGAGCTTCAGCGAATTCTGCTCTCGAGTTGCCGATCTCGTCTTCCACCCTATCCAACCGGAGCCCTCCCTGCACGTCCAGTTCACGAATGAATTCCCCCTGTCTGCGCACGCGCCTGCGAAGGATCCTTATATCTGCTTCAATTTCCAAGAGCGGGTCTGGGGAAGACGCCGCCGAGTCCTCTGAATGAGCCATAATGTCAATTGCCTTCCAATTGCTTCCCTGGGGGAGCTTCCAGAGACCAGTAATCAGTATGCGGAGATTCCAAAGGCCAATGTCTACCACCTTCAGCGAGGAGCCGGTTCTTGCGTTCAGAGCGGACCAGAGAAGAGCAGACTGAGGGATGCTGGGCTCATTCTTATGGTCATCAAGAGCTTTCGAATTGGAGCAATGGGGGCTCCTATTTAACCACATGTTCGCACTTGCGTTCCCCATTCCCGTACCCTTCCATAAATTCATTAATTCATTGCAGAGAGAGGGAGCCTTAAGGTAATCAATGCTCCGACCATCCATATCACAGAGTGCAGGTCTTGTGAGCCCAAATCCTTTGGAGATTAAAGAACCTAAATCACGATGCTGATGGGGAAAAGACTTCACACGCCCGACGAGAGGAGGTTGCAAGATTTCTTTAGCTATGAAGATCTTACTGCGTAACTGCTTCGGTACCGGCGTACTGTGTTTGGTACAAAACGTCATCTGTAAGGACAGGGACGCCATCATTCTGAAAGGTGGTGAGAGTACATTTAGTTGCGGACGAGGAGGAGTGAACCGGACAGAAAGAGCCCTCCCACAGAAAGTAACTACGACGCGTGTGATTAGAATTCCCAGCCGTCGCCATTCAGTCTTTCCACTTGTCATGAAGCCCCTGCCAGCGGATGGCTCCAAAAAAAGGGTCGAACCCATATTTTTACGGGATTGGAACCAGTACATGTTCATTGTTGATTTTGAGTATCCCTTTACCGAGAGGTATAGCTTTGTTGGCGGCTTCATCAGCTTGTGCATTATTTTTACGCAAGACATGATAGAATTTGATGTCATTGAATAGAGGGATGAGGAGACGGATTCTTCTAAGAATTTTCTTCAGGTGAATAGATGAAGGCAGGTTCTGAGAGTTTAAACTGTGGATGATCATCCTCGAATCCCCGATCACCGTGAGGGTCTGAATTCCATTCTCGATGGCTTGGTTTAGACCTTGCCACAGTGCTAGAGCTTCCGCCACATTATTGGTTTCCACTCCAAGGTTCCAAGAATAAGTAATAATTCGATCTCCATCGGGGTTAAAGATCACCCCTCCCCCTCCTGCCTCCCCTCACTTACAACCATAGTTATTGAAGAACAATTAATAAGATAAAAGAATTAAAAGTTGATAAAATTTAGTTATCACAATTATACTTACCAAAATCTAATGAATAGGGTAAAAGTTAAGAAGTTATAATATTTAGTTATGTGCTAGAATTAACTTCTATTACCTTTTTATTATTTTTTCATATCTTATTAAAAAAAAAAAAAATCTCATTGGGACCTTTGTTTAGAGTAGTGATTGATTTCCCATTCACATGTGCAAAAAATATTTATTAGAAGGTTATGCAATTTCTTGTAGCAAATTATAGAAATTGAGAAAAAACCAAACTAAATGAAATAAATTCTTCAACATGTATGTATAAGATGTAGGAACACTAACCAAAAAAAAGGATAAAAGGATACAAGGGGGTGCTTATAAGTTATTTGTGCCGAAATGTCCAACTAAGTGATTAGATGGTTGATTCCACAATGGTGAAAGAAGGATAAAATGATGTCTCTCTCTTGCTTTTTAGTGGAATTTCGACAACATAACAATATTGTGGATGTATGATATGTGTAAATGGTGGCCATGAGTGCTAAATTTATAGGAAATATGGTGCACACAATTGAGATCTAGTTCGAATGTGAATACTCCCTATTTCATTGATGATTTAGAGGGGAATTTAGGGTTTGGAAGACCAAATCATTAAGGTTAGGTTTGTCCACTTTCAACCACTACTTCCTCCTCTTGAGAAGTGTCCAATCATAACTCATAACCGAATTTTAACTTTTTAGATCAAAATGCGGATATTAAGGGAAATCCATGGCCTACATGTGGATTTTGAGGAAAAAGGTGTGACGTATTTCATATGATCAATACCTAATGGTTATATAGGATTCTCATATTCCATAACAACATGTATGTTCTTATGGTCTTTCCTTCTGTTGCTCCTTATCTAGGCCTAGATGTATGAGTTTTTTTCCCCTTGTGATGTTTAATGTCAATGTGAGGTTCCTTGGTTGTACATTGCAGTTCTAGCAAAAATCAGTTTACTTTGTTGCACATCCACATTAATACTTTAACTAAAAGGCCTTCAAACTCTGAGAAAAAACTAACAACAATTCAATTTTTACACCAAAACAACACTCCACTCTTGCACAGAATTAGCAAGGAAATTAGCTATGTTGCAAAACCTTATGGAGGTAAATTTGACAAATATGGAAGTGGTGTATAGCACACGGTTCTAGAATCCACATCAAGCACAAGTGAATTTTCATTAATTGAAATTGGTAGACTTGATGTATAGCCAGCATAAACAGATTGTGATGAATCATAGCAATGGGTTCCAGAATTTGCAAGAGGTAGAGGTGTGTAACACTGCCAAGGTGAATTCTGACCAACACAAGTGGGTGAGTTCTCAACATGCTCCTGCCCTTCATTTTGAAGAACTTTTTCATGTTTCTCTACTAGGTATTTCTTTAACCCTTTAGGAGTGATTCTTCTTTTTCGAGGCTCCTCTTTCAGCTCTAGTACTTTGAGTTGTCGTGGAGTGTGAATCCAAGTATCCGACATATCTCTGTCTACACCAAAACTCCCCATTGAACTAGATCGGGAATACAAAAAGGAAAAGAGCAATTCAGTGGGCAATTAAAACTAATAGAACATTCAGACAAGAAAACAAAAAGGATAGGCTCAATAGGGAAAACAACAAAGAAAATTATTTGACAATCTAAGTTGCAAGGGTAGTCTAGAATATGAAAAACCAAGCGATGTCCTTTGATAACAATAAGAAGTACTCACAGATTCCATCACTGAGTCTCCTAGAAAAGTTGTGCAGGTTTTAACAACATATTATTATTCTTTTCAAGGCTGATATTGTTTGTTGAAACTTGCTTGAAAGATTAGCATTGAAGCTTAACATTCTTGCTGATGTAACTATGAAACATCAAGCTCAAAACTAGTTAGCTAAAATCTGAATTCAATAGTATATTAATATGGCAGAATATAAGATAGCAAACACTTTTGGAACTTCTTCCTCTCAGCTTGAAGGATTTATGAGATCACCAGTCACTAGTTGATCCACTTGATAAGCCAGTTTGAAAACTGTCACTAGGATGGCATGAATCCGCCATAACAAGAAAACAAACAAAGCATCCTGTGGAAGAATACCATGTATCTACTAAATCCAGAGTTACATAGATTACTCGGATGACCGATTTTTTCTGGGGAATTTTAGGGAAACTGTAACATGAAACGCTTAAGGACTGAAGGATTTAAATTCTAAACCTTCGTGTAATGATCCACAATGTTGAATCATGGCCTTATGTTTGAATAGTTTTTCTAAACAACAGACCCGTGTTTCTAAGGCCTGGTCTAAATCCATTAAGATCTCAGTTCACTATAGAAGCGTTTGGGAGATAGCATAGCCCCAAACAAACGCATACACATTTAGAAAAAGAATGTTATCAGCGAATGACAAAGACGTCATGACACTAGGTCGTGAAATTGGAAGGGAGAATTCCATGTGATGAGCCAGTGACCAAACACATACAGATCTCCACAGCGCTATCGTGGCCACCGGAAAGCTATCAACACCTTGATTTGGCAGAATTCTCTATTTCTTCACGTTTTGATTACGCCATCAATTGACCGAGGATTCACTGAATCGACTAAAGAAATGTCTGTTTTTGCACATGGGCTGCTCCACGTGAAAAAGTGAATGCCCCAGACTTGACTATGGTAGACTTACAGGGACATATTTCAGAACGCACCAGGGATCTATTTGTTAGTGCCTCGCCGCTTATGTTTTTCTACACTGACATCTCAGAGGCTTGTTGAGTATTCTATCGGTGCTTCTGTTTTGCTTATCGGAGGTTTGTGCAATAGTTTTCCACTATTTCTATTTTTCTTATCAGAGACTTATGCAATAATCCTCCGACCTGGCTTTGGCAGCAACTGCAACGCACGCAGCTTTCTTACGTTTTTTTTAATTGGTATATGTATTTTTTAACTAATTTTCTCTTTTTATATATATTGATTATATCATAAAATTATAATCATTTTTATAGTGTTTTGGTCCAAATTGTTTATCAATAACCTTAAATTTTTATAATACATTAACAAAGTATAAACTTATGTTTGTTGTTTTTATTAGCATATATATTTTTAATTAATAATAATAATATATAAATATAAATTTTCTTAATATACATTTTTTCTTTAAACTTAACAATAATATATACAAATTTTTGTAATTACAAAAACAATTTATATAATAATATGTTGTTTTTTATTACAGATGTATTTTAATTAATAAAATAATTTTTTTATTTATAATTAATAAAATATCTATTTTTTTATTTTTATCTACATGTGAAATATAATTACACAATATTATATGCACCTTTAAATTTATAATAATATACATTTAGTTAGTTGGTTTTGCAAAATGTATATTTCGGACATAATATATACTTCAAAATTATTCATATATATATATATAATACTATAGTTGTATCTACTTAGAATTTTAACACCATTTTAAGTCCAAAGTTAGTGGCTAATGCTTTTGAAAATAAAGATTTGAATTAGCTTTTATTAAATGGTATTTTTAATAATTAATAAAGGACAAAAATAGTGTCATATATACTAAAAAACTATAAACATATAAACCATATCATAACTATAAATATAATATTAAGGCAGGAACTATTTGCTTTGAAGCTATTTCTCTTGTTAAAATTTGATTGTTTCTATTAAGTTGAAAAGGTTTTACTATTGGGTTGAAGAGATTTTACTTTGAATGAAATTCCATCGATAAGGCAAGCCCCAGTATGATTATAGCATCCTCTATTAAAGACTAAGTATATAGAACACCACACGCGATGGTGATGACCATGAATAGAAAGAAAATTGTGTAAGATGACTTGGTCCTTCAAAAATTGAACTCTCATTTGCCCACTCGCAGGAGGCAAAATGGGCATGGGATCAATTTCACCCTTCCGAGATGAAATCTTGTTGGAATTGGGTGCCATGTCATCCTTGAACATCATAAATAACAACTCCTCCAAATTGTAGACCAATCATAAGGAGGCGTGTTCCATAATAATCGCTCAAAATTTATAATGAATGAATTTATGTATTTATATCATTTTTGACAAGGATATATATATACACCAAGGGTTAGCTCAAATGGTCATGATTTAGATGTAAGATCTCACACTAAAATTGAGGATATCATAAATTTAGTTCTCTTAATCCACATGAAATTAAGATTTATAATGAACCTAACAATTTATATCATTAAACATCCATGAACCATTGGAAAGCATTCCAAAAAAATTCCATGAAGTTATTCATATACATACATACTACACTTAACATTATTCTTTCTAAAATTCTATATTCATTGTTAACTAGTATAAACCACCACACATATATATAAAATTGAAATTTAAAACTCTTATATAATTGTAAAATTAAAAAATATATATACTAATCTTTGAGACTACATCATTTCTATCCTTATTATTATAATTGAATTATGTGCACCGTCGTAAGAACTATGGTCAACACAACATGATACATATGTAAGAAAATAATTATAGCATCAAAATTAATTAATATATAAAATAATTATAATTCTAAAATTAATTTATAAGTAAATGGATTTCATAACTAATTGGGTCCAGCGAAATGAGGTGTATTTTATAATCAAATATTGAAGAGATTGCAAGCCTCTCTGTAAAGTAGATCTAGTTTTAAAATTTACAAAGCTAGTAAAATATATTTACATACATATAACACAAATCCATTTTAATTTGAGATATGGAGAAATTTATTTATCTTTATTAATAATTTGTAATTGAAATTGATATATCTACTAATACTTAATCAAACATTCCCTATTTGTAAATAAACAAAACTTCGATAATTTTTGCAAAAAGACATAATTCAACATTATTATAACTAAAGCTTTTGTAGTGTACATACAAAATTATGTTTTAAATTATTCAAAAATGTATAGTTATGACAATGAACTTAGCACAACAAGATTAACTTTAAAGCTTAACATTTAAATGATATCACTATGCTAAATCATTTTTCTTTTTTCTATAATAGTAAACCTTGACACCAACATAATCAATTTCATAATTATAATAAAATCAAAATAAACAATTTAATCATAAATCAGTAAATCTTTAACATTTAAATTAGTGAAATTGAAAATAATAAGCAATGACATAAAATGAAGTTCTGAATAACTTAATCCTCTTTCTCTCTAATTAAGAGTAAGGCTTCCTTCATTGTAACAATGGCAACTGAATAGAGTAATGGAGCATGAATACCATAAAATACCTAAGCTCAATCATTTAAGGATATTTCACATAGCAATCATAAAGTGGAAATCAAATTTTGGGATTTTGAATAAATATAGATATGCATAATCATAAAATCATGGTTATGATCCAGAAAGTACTACTTCATATTGCAATCACATTCATTGTTTTTCTTAATGAGAAAATAAAGATTTGGAATATGAAAAACATGGGTAAAATATTAAAAAATATTTAAAATGATGATTATTTTTAGTTAAACATGGAAACAAAAACAAAAAGGGAGAAAGAGAATTATTTTTAAAATTCAAACAATAAATATGTGGGTACAATTTATAATATAATGATCTTTTTGTAAATTTTATTGCTTAGCTCTAACTTAAAGTTGGAAATCTATGTATGGGCATGTATAATAACTTAAAGTTGGAAATCTATGTATGGACATGTATAATCTATGATATAGTATTTTTTTTTAATTTTAGTACTCTGGTTCTAACTTAAAGTTGGATATATATTTGTTGAGTATGTATTTATGTTTCTCATGTATTGATTTTGGACTATCCGATACACCCTAATAAGATAGAATTTTCACATAGTTTGTTGGATGTTGATCGTCTTATCATCGGGGGTGATTTAAACTTTTCTTTGGGCACTAAAGAGATATTAGGTTCTCATGCCAATCAGGACCCGTTAACGGAATACTTCAGCTCTCTTTTCACTTCTCATTTTGTTTTTGATATTCCTGCTATTCAGCTGTGACCCATGTAGCGGAATATGAGGGATGGAGAAGCCCACATTGCTAAGCGTTTGGATCGCTTCTTGGTCAACGAGGGTTTGATTGGTTCCACTTCTCTTGTTCGGAAATGGATTGGGATTGGCAGTGATTCTGATCATTACCCAATCCTTTTGGAACTCTATCAGACTTTAAACAAACCTGCAAGTCCCTTTAAATTTGATACGCGTTGGGCCATTGGCTCAAGGAAGCTGGTTTCCATGATATGATAGTCAAGGAGTGGAAGCTCTATGATCCTTTTTCTGCATCGTCGGTGAGTGTACAATTCAATAATAACCTTTATAGGATGAAGGCATTGTCGGTTCCATGGATCAAGAGGCGGAACCTAGATACTTATGAAGAGATTGATCACATTGAAGCTACTTTGGAAGCTTTCTACTCTACATTTCCCAAGGGGTTTTCTTCTGATCAGCAAAAGGAGGATGTTTTGGCACTTGAAAAGTGCAAGAAGTTCATTTTGGCGGATAATGAATCGACTGCAAGATTAAAGAGCCTCACGGGCTCTGGTTACATGCTGGGGACTCAAACTCAAAATTCTTCCACAATTATGTCAACCATTGGCAGCAAGTGAATTCCATCTGGGACATGACAGATGAAGAAGGCAACACTCAATTGGGACATCAAATGCTTTCTCAGATGGGTACAAAACATTTCAAGGGTGTTAACTCACAGCCGCAAGGTGTCTCCATGGCACAGATGCTATGTTTATCAGGAAACTACCCATCGATGGTTTTGGCCAAGGACACCATTTCCCTTTTAACTCCTATCTCTACGAAGGAAGTTAAGGATGCAATTGGGAAGATGCAACATGACAAGAGCCCAGGGCCCGATGGTTGGGCCATTGAGTTTTTTTAAGCCTTTATGGATTTTTTTTCTATGGACATCCTTTCGGTCGTTGAGGAATCTATGATCAATGGGTAGATTCTGGCATCCACCAATGCTACCTTCATTGCTTTGATACCAAAAAAGTACAAGTGCATGACCTTTAGTACTATGGTACACATTCCATCTAGTACTATTAACTCTATTCAGAAGATTTGTTGCAATTTCTTATGGAAAGGTTCGAACTCAAAAACTTACCACTGGATTGCTTGGGACAAGGTTACCTTACCAAAGTGTTGGGGCGGAATGGGCATTAAACAACTTGGGGATTTTGGGAAATACTTGGTGTCTAAGAATCTATGGAGGTTACTATCCGTTGATAATCTATGGACAATGATCATAAAAGCCAAATACAGTTTACCTTTTTCGATGGAGGACTGGTTCAGAAGTGGGGGAAACTGCTCACAGGTCTCTTCTATGATGTGGAAGGATGCTTTGAGTGCCTTCCATCTCATTGCAGATGGGCTACAGTGGTTGATCGGCGATGAAAAGTGTGTCAGGATTGGCATCGATCCGTGGATCAGATGCAATGGTTTCTATCGCTTAACTGATAATATGATTATGCAGCTTCAGGAACATGGGTTTTTCTTCTTGTCTCACCTTGCTAATCCAACAGTATCGATTGTGCATCAACAGGGATGGTTTGATGCATATTATCTACATTTACATGATCAGGAAAGGTGTTTATGGAATCGTTACATCCAAGGCCTCTGGGATAGTTCGATTCACATCAATCAGTCTCTGGATTTGCTAAAATGGTATCCAAATCATGATGGTGGGGGTTATACTCCTAAGATCATTTACATGATCTTGCGCACCAACATGCATATTCCTGAACAGCGTTGGTGGTTCAACTCTCTATGAAATATTGCATGCCTCCTCAAGATAAAAATTTTATGTTGGGCTGCAATTAACGAACGCATCCCTGTATGGGATCGACTCCAACATTTTTTCCTTATGGGACTGGGGCGATGCCCTCTTTGTAAGAACCAAATGGAGGACAACAAGCATCTTCTCATCACTTGCTCGTATGTTCAGCGTATTTGGTAGCGAATCAATTTGATTACGGGAATTCAACATCATTGGGATAGTGATTCTATTTATGCGGCTTTGGGCAGTTGGAGTGATCTCCCTTACGCCCATTTTTCCCTGCTCTTCCATTTATCGTGATATGGCACACTTGGAAAGATAGGAATTTATCTATTTTTGAAGACTCTTTCGTTCCGCCCGAGGTCTATCCTATTCGCAGTATGGCGTTAGCAAGCTCATTTACAGGATCCTGGTCCCCAAAACCCATGGATTGTCTCAGTGGAAACAATCAACCCCAATGAACCATGGGGTTATTTTGATGATGCATCTCAGGGTTCCCCTGCTCGTGGTGAAGCAGGCGGCATTTTATTCCTTAGATATCTAAATTGGTTTAAATTTGTTGCATCCACTGGTGAAAGCACCAACAACCGCGCTGAGTTATTGGCTCTAAAATTCCTTCTACCGGTTGTTATTTCTAAGGATTTGAGATGTTTATAGATTTTTGGGGATTCTTTCCTCATCATCCAATGGATGAACTACAGATGGAGGCCGTGTAACCTTCTATTGATTCTTATTTTTGAGGAGGTGATCTGGTTGCTTTCCCATTTTCATAGCATTTCTTTCCACCATATCTACCGGGAACGAAATAACGAGGTTGATCGCTTATCTAAATCGGGTTTTCTTCTTGATGATGGTATTTGGCAGACATGAGCTCATGAACATGATCATATTTCCCATTTCGGCCCTGGTCCTATCGCTTTTTGATCTTTTGTGTTGTCTATTTATATGGATGTATTCGCAACATATGAGAGCTACTTCATACCGATCATATTTTTTGTATGGAAGTTGATGGACAATCAATATCAAGCGACCATCTTGGTCATGTAAAATGGCTCTACTTAATACAAAGTAGAAACGGTCTTTTTTTCATGGAAAAAAAGGGCATAGATACTCTTGGATCCAATGATGTGTATGTCCTTTGTCATGGTATTTATTACTATGCTATAGGGTATATAGAGCTCGCCATATTTGCTTATAGTTGAATTTCATTTTGTTAATAATTGTTTAGAATTCATGCAAAACTTTTAACACGACCATCTTATAAAATGTATCTAAAACTAATTTTCTAATTGCACTGAGAGGACTGAGGTGCTCTCCATCCCAGTATGGGGGAGATGTTGTCGATAAGGTAGTGTAATGTAACATAACATTACCAAAAAAAATTAATTTAAAAAATTAAGGTCGGGTCATTAAAAAAAAATATGAAAAGTAATTAAAAAAATCTATGTCGACCTATAAAAGAAAAAATTAAAACTAGTATGATCTATCAAGCATCAAGCAAGTGAGGGATCAGATTTCTTGAATTTAAGATTAAAAAATATTTATACCTCAAGAAATTGGACCCCTCTCGATACTTGATAAATCTCGGTTTAAAATAAATATATGCTTATTAATAAAATATAATTAACAACCTTCTTGATAAATTATGCGATATTGTGTTCATGGATATATTACATGTTTTCCTTTTTGATGCTCCATCGAAAATAAGATCGTGCCCAATTAAACCTTTAATTAACATTTCATAATGCTTAGTGTATGGTACATTCCTCACGTTGCTTTTAAATTGGTTATATGAATACATAGTATTAACGTGGAAATATAGTATTAGAGAAGGAAGTTAACATCTTAGAGCTTGCTTTAAATAATGCTTTTAGTTGCAATCGAAGAGGTTTTAATGAATGCATGAATTATTAACACTTTATTTTTATTAAAATCATTTAACATACATGTTATGTTTTAGCAAATCTAAAATCTATTATGTGGTAGCATAAAAAGAGTTGTAATTGAAACATGGATTTTATGTTTATAGGTAAGGTATTTTTTTACATAATACTTTGTATAAAACAAAAAGAATCATTTAACATACATGTTATGTTTTAGCAAATCTAAAATCTATTATGTGGTAGTATAAAAAGAGTTGTAATTGAAACATGGATTTTATGTTTATAGGTAAGGTATTTTTTTACATGATACTTTGTATAAAACAAAGATATTGAAGAAATTATTGAAAGTTCTTCTACAATATTAATTAGGTTTAGCTTGGGTGGTTGAGGGGAGGAATATTATCCTCTCCATTAATGTTCAAACCAATTGTGACATATTTAATCTTCATGAGTCAATTATTCATTGAGGCTCTCCGTGATCCAATTGGTGTTGAGCTAGCAAGGTACCATTAATATTATTCTTGCTTACAAGCTTGAGGGTGGGACAAATTGAATTCCAAGGGAAAAAACACGAATGAAAAACCCTCTCATCCCACTCAATAAAATTCCCGCTCAAAGGTAAAGAACTATAAGCAATGGCACATTGTCTAGTGAACTCCTTTTCCTACAATGCATTTCTATGTGTGTGGTCCCTAAAAGCCACTATTATTCAAAATCCCACATGATAACGTTCTCTTAGAGATTTTGCAAATACTAAATAAATTCTTATTTTTTACATGCACTCACAATAAATAGGATTTCAACATGAAAATATTTGAATTGGCTTCTTTGCATCATACACTCACAATAGATATGCATTCAACATAGATATATTGGAATTGGATTGTAGTTTTATTTGAATTTAGATTATAATTGGGTCTGTAATTAAGGTATTTGTGTTTGATTTGAATTGCCAATATACACCTAGATTTCTTATAGGATGTATTGGTGCAAAGGTTACCCACTTGAAATTTTTTCCCATATATGCTAGAAAATCATTGTAGGCGATGTCGAGAAGTCAAAGCTAATGTAGTTGCAACTTGGAAAGATACAAACTTTAAGGCCACTTCTCAATTATTTAGATGAGAATGTTTTCTCTACTTTAGCATGGCATGGGCATGAATAGTGCAGAGGGTGTATGTATCAACATCCCATGATTTGAGGTTTCCATTGTCCTTTGATGGTAACAACATGAACAATGGGAAGCAAGTCCCTAGTAATAATACTCTTAAGATGCACCTATTGGTGATGATGACTATTTCCATATTAAATAAATAAAACAAGAAATATATAATGAGCCTAGCTGGGCGAATAAAATTAGGTACCTATGGAGGATCAAATGGGGTACCTAGGGAGATACCCAAGGGGATACTGTACATGTAATATGGCATGAATCATGGAAAAGGCCCACATGGTTGTTGGTGGGCAATAAATAATCCCACTAGGTAGTTAGAGGAAATAATACAATAATAAGAGGTAGTTGGCATAGATCCCTATATGAATATCTATGAAAAAAGTATAAATATACATGAGTATCATTGTATTGAGATATGTTGGATGAGTTGTATTGTAGCAAGCATGGCTTGTGGAGTGATTCCTTCCATATGGAGTATTTGATAGTGTTACCCTACCTTAAGGGTTCTTTCTCTCTATGTTCTTGTGTTCTTTATGGTGTGAATTGTATGGGCTAACTAAAAGCATGTGTGAATCACTTGAGCATTTCAACTTTTTTTTTTTATCTTTGTGAAAGAAATAGAGTAAGCAAAAGATGGTAGAGACTAATGCATACATGAAATCTAGATAAGGATGCCCTAGCAAATGTTATCTTAGTCATCATGGATGACTATCTTTGGGAAATTACTTTCTTTTAATGTGATGTCCGCTTAGACTAGAATTTAGTTAAGTAACAATTGTTCTTGAAAGTGAAAAAGTAAGTCGTTATAAGGTGGTGATGTGCAAGTAATTTATTTATTGACTAGGTGGGAAGTGAATGCAACCACTATAATCTTGAGAATAGGAAGTATGGGTGCAAAAATGGAAAATATGAAAATATGTAAGCAATTGTTGTATGAAAATATGTAACTGTATATCTATTCCATATTGCAAAGATCTAGTATTCCATATTGCAAAGATTTAGTATAGATGACAATATTTTATTTTTGTAATTAAGCTAAAATCAATATAACACGCCATCAACATCATCATTATAAGGAATAATAATACTCGTATACCATCATTAACAAAATAAATAACGATACCCTTATGTCAATGATGTTGTTTGCTATGTAAAATATCTTGAATGAATAAATATGCTTCAAACAACTATCATAAGATTATAGACTATACAATGAATGAATAAATGTGCTTCAAACAACTATCATAAGATTATAGACTACAAATACCTAAGCGAAGCGAAGGCACCATTAAGTCATTTGTTATGATTTATTTTTGTATTCGACTTTAAGGATAATTCAAAGTGATAGAAGCTTTCGATTATGGAGATGCTACTATGAAATAATAGTGATGAAGAGTTTAGAAACTACTTTTGATCATGCATATGGATTTGAGATTCACTAATATTAGTTCTTAGGAGAAGTTGTAATGTCATTCATGTAAAATCATTGATCCACTTTTGCAATGCATTTCTTTCTATATTTCTTTTTCTTTATCTAATCTTTTTACATTAATCTATTTCTTCAATATATTTTAACACCTTCAAATAATTTGTAATTTATTTATAAATAAATTCCAAACTTGTAAATACATATCAACTTTATGAATACCTAAATTTCAAAGAACTATTAATAATTGATAACATTTCTCAATCATGCTAACACATGCTAACCACACTCCCTTTTTAATTTGTGCAAAGTTTAAAATCAAACTATGGAGGACCACATAGCGACACTAAAAGTAATACAAGTAAAAATAGCAGCAAAGCTGCTTATACCTGCCTTTTAAAAATAGTGTATAAGTAATTTAATTAATAATTGTATATAATCCAAAAGTAAAAGTTGAGATGGAAATAGTTTAGAAATAATAGTTTAAAATAAAATTTTAAACTAAAATATAGCAATTAAGGCTTTAATTATTAACTAGTATATAGCAATCGTATACTAGTATATGAAACGGTTGCTTAAATTATGTTTTTTAAATTTCTAATAGCCTGCCCAACAATATTGAAGGCTTTCGTCCTATAAGCCTCGTGGTAGATGATGCGAAAAAGGAGGCTATCAAGCCAGCTATGTACAAAGTAGAAGTCAATGTTATTAGCAGTTGATCCTCAAATTTATAGTAATAGTTGGTGTGAACCCGCTTCATCTCCCTGAAAACATTTGCGAAGAATATTTTTAGTGGATGTCACTCCACAAGAAATACCTCATCATTAGCTAGTTCAAATCGATTGAATCTGTCATACTAATCCCAACTCATATCAATCTTCTTTGAAATTGTATTCAAAATCTATGGCACTTGCTTTACTTTGAATATAGCCACATGTACACGGCGCACTAAGTATTGATTGTTTCTAGTACTTCGACCCTGTTATATTCGCATCCTTTTAGCCCCTTTCATAAAAGTATGATATGTCCCTTTGTTATTTTGCTTAAAAGTCATAATCCCAACTCATATCAATCTTCTTTGAAATTGTATTCAAAATGTATGGCACTTGCTTTACTTTGAATATAGCGACATGTACACGGCGCACTAAGTATTGATTGTTTGTAGTACTTCGACCATGTTATATTCACATCATTTTAGCCCCTTTCATAAAAGTATGATATGTCCCTTTGTTATTTTGCTTAAAAGTCATAATCGAAAATAAAATATATTGAGTTTAGACGGTTGCTATTATCAACGACCACACCAAAATATTATCAACTTTGTCATAACATAGATGTTGTTGACAACAATATTTCTTGGTAGGGAAGATCCTATACACAATCACATGGGTGCTCCTAATCATCAACCATCTTTTCGTATCTCAATAATATTTACATAAAAAGAAATGCAACTTTGTATTTTGTTATTATGACCACACCGTGTGTTATAAAGTTGATGTTTTGATTGCAAAATTAAAATCTAACCACACATTTGATCCCGGGGAAAGGTGTTATTCTTGCAATCGATATTTAACTTAAAAAAATGTTGAATGTCGTACTCACTTATTTTCAGTCCTTTCTCATAAAAGTATGATATCTCCATTTTAGTCTATCTCATAAAAGTATGAATGATATTGTCATATCAAAAATCACAACATTAAACTCACAATAAATGCACGTGGCCTCGAAAGAGCTAGGTGGCATTTTAATTTATTTTTGATCATTTATATTTTTAAATTAATTTATTTTTGTTATATTGCATACAAGGTAAAAATAGTCATTTCGATGATTTTAACCAATAGAAAAATAGAAATATTTAACTATAAAATTTTGAAAAATATTTTTTTATTTTTAAAAAATTATGTTTAATATAAAATAATTGTAAAAACATTACAAAACATTAGGTATATGAAGAAAATTTATGTAAAGTAATACTAGTTTGACAATGAAACGATTGCTGCATACTCTGCCTTCGACAAGTATAATAATTATAAAAGTTTGTAATATTCGATAAATAATTTCCAAATAAAGTTTATTTTTTAGAGTATTATGATTATAAAAAATTGTAAATATTCGATAAATAATTTTCAAATAAAATTGCTTTTTAACTTTTTCAAAGTTCAAAACAAAATTTTGTATACTCAAGGCTAGATTAAGAATTCCATGTATCATACAAAATCACATAGTTTTTACTCTATTCACATGGTTTTCACTCCATTGAATAAGGTGTCATGGTTAGCCCAATTACATTGTATATTAAGAAGATTAAACCCTTATAGAATTCCAACCATTTTTAAAATATATTAAACGTGTTCCTAATGATTTGGTGAGACTATAACATAACATATAGGAAAATTAATCATTAACACTTGAGTAAGAATGTTTATAAAAACATTGTAAGTGATTTTGAAACTCTCTTATAAACCACTCACGTCAAGAGAAAATAGGTTAGACTACAAGAAAACTACAATTCTATGACACTTTGACATGTTAGAAGAATTTTTTTTCCATCAAATTATTCACTGAGGAATCTCCACTGAAAGGGAGGATCCTTGCAGCCTTGAACTCGACTTTCATTAAACTTATCCCTAAAAAAGTTAAGGGTCTATATTTTGTAGACTACCGTTTGATTTCTTTATGCAATTCTATTTATAAATTAACGACTAAAGTTATTGCAAATAGGATACGAGGGATTCTCTCAGATGGCATCTCACTTGAACAACATGCCTTCTTCAAAGGCCGCCTTATTCAGTATGTTATCGACACTGCATAGGAGGTCTTACACACAACAAAGACCAAAAATCTTATGAATTTTACACTCAAAATTGATCTCTGGAAGGCATACGATCAAGTAAATTGGGTCTACTTGCGCTTGACACTTTTACAGATTGGATTTCATCTTCCAATGTTAACAGGATCATGTCGGCTATTACGACGGTCTCTTTTGTTATCCTCGTCAACGCATCAGCATTAGCTTTCTTTCAACTAGAGAGGGGATTGCATCAAAGGTGTCCCTCGCACCTTTACCGTTTCTACTTATTGTTGAAGGATTGAGTCGGGCGATCAAAAGAGAAAAAAGAAGGGGATCATTCTATGGATTCAATTTTACAGAAAATATGAGTGTGGCCCACCTTCTATTCGTCGATGATATTTTGATCTTTGTTAATGGCACCCGACGGGACCTACTCCAGATGAAAAAGATCCTTGATTAGTTCGAACTAGCTACAGGTATGTCCATCAATTCCGATAAATCATCAATCTCTATCATGAATCTACAGGATTTACATAATGAATGGATTTACCGTTTGTTCCTATATGAAAAAGTTGATATGAATAAAGGGCTACCATATTTGGGTTTTACTATAAAGCCCACTAACTATGGGATCAAGGATTGGCAGTGGATAGTTTGTAGGGTTGAGAAGCGCACCCAGCTTTGGTGCAATTTTTGGTTGTCCAAGGGGGTAGACTTGTTCTCATTAATTTGTTCCTAGAATCCCTTCCTGATTATTAGTTGACTATTGCACATATTCCACCAACTACTCTAAAAAACATCAGGAAGGTTTGCATCACTTTTCTATGGAAACAGATGAATCTTAATAGGACCTTTCACTGGATTGCTTGGGACCGACTTACTCTCCCAAAACCTTGGGGAGGCTAGGGCATCAAACATATACCAAGTTTTGCTAAAGCACTTGCTGCAAAAAGCATCTGGCATATCATCAAATGCAGGAATCTATGGACTTCTGTGATTTTCCACAAGTACATATTTCCTCTCTCCATAGTGGATTGGATTCGGTGTCGGAACCCACCACACCAAAATATATCAAATATGTGGAGAGCTGCTCTTGACGCATTTGAACTCGTGGTTGAAGGCCTCTTCTCGAAAATTGGCAATGTGGAGTCGGTCCGTCTGGGTATCCCTTGGATCGGAGGAGAGGATGTTTACATTTTTCCTCCAAATATGTTGGAGCAGTTACAGAATAGGGGCATCTTATACTTAACAAATTCAAGACTTAACAGCTGCCTGTGTTACCAGAAACGTGAGGGAGATGTGCGTTTTTTTGGAGAAATGGAGTAGAAATGGGGACGGAATGAAAACGACCGTTTTCTACGGTCATTCCCATTTCTAGAAGGAAGATACCGTTTTTTAAAAACGTATCGTTTTGCAGAACGGTTTATGCAGAAAGAAAACCATCTCTCCGAGAACATGGTCCGTTGCTGATCATTTTGGGTCAATTCGAGCTATTAATTTAAGGTGGGTGGCAATATGAAAAATTTATTGTGATGGAGTGTTGCGTAAGGAAGCTTGTTGACTGTTGTGGCTGCCTACCTGCTGCGCACCGAGTGCATTGAAACCGAAAGTTCAAACTGTTTGGACTCTATTTGGAGCTCTGTTTTCACTGAGTTCTACTTTGGATGAGGTGCCCTTCTCCATAAATGGGGAGTCTACTTCCATGAGCATCTCATCGACCGCTTCAACCAACTTGAGCAGCACCCATTACACGACAGCTCGAACGAGAAGTTCAGATCATAGTCGCGAGACGGCTTGTTTAAGGGCGTTATCCCTGGATACACAATTAAATTATGGGGCAGGTCTTAAGGTAGCCAACAGGGAGTTGTGAGGATTTGGGTTTTACAAGCGCCCTCCCTCTCTCCATCTTTACATTTTTCTTGGTGAGCCATAGCAGAGTGTAGAATACTTTACCTAGATATAAATTTAGTCTTTCATTTAAGCTCTGTGAAGACCTTGGGTACTGTTAGCGGAAGTCTGGGTCAAGCTTTTATTAAGGAAGGATTTTTTCTCAAAACTTGACCTAAGATCAGGGTAAGTCCTTCATAAGGGTTTTTTTTTCAGAGCCTTACCTATGACCTGGGTAACTTTTGATGAGGTTGCAGACCTGGAAGATATTGCATTCATCCTTAAGTTATCCACGCAGGATATAGTCAGTTCATTGGGTAACTATCTAGTAAGTCAGGGTTCAAAGCTTTGTAGTTGGCTCATTAGGTAGCTATCTATGTAGGTGCCTATGATTAATCTTAGTTGATTCTGCTCTTTAAGATTTAATTGATTGGGTGTCAAAGGATGTGCTTATGAGTGGTGTATGACATTGAAAATATTGGTGTTTCTTTACTTTGTTAACCATAGGAAACAATCATGCCCTAAACCCAAATCTAAAAACAAGGTATATGGCTGGGAATATTCAGTTTTGTTGTGTTTCTCTCTCCTCGTTTCATTTAGGAGAAACCTCTAAACCTCGTTTCTCGTACCGTTCTTGTTTCTCGTTTCGTTTCCCGTTTCTCGTTTTTGGTAACATAGGCAGCTGCTAGTATATCTTCTCAAGGATGGTTGACACGGGTTTCTTTTTTTATTGACAGAGAACAAGAGATTTGGTCTTCATATCCTTCGACTCACAGGAATTAATCTATTCGATTGAACAACCGTCTAGATGTGTTATATTGGAACGAGAATATGGATGGAGATGTATACACACCAAAGAAAAGATACGAAGTTATCCTATCTGAGAGGGAGTTTCAGGATACACCATGGTGGATTACAATTATTTGGAAAATGGAATGTCCCCCAAAAAATTAGATTATTTGTTTGGCTTGTGCTTATGCACCGCATTCCTGTATGGAACTTTTTATAAAGGAAAATTTTCAATGGGCCAGGGCGCTTACCACTCTGTAAATCAGATTAAGAGACTATTGTGCATTCGTTCATTACATGCTCATATGGTTTACAGTTGTGGAACACCATCGGGGTGCTCAAGGGCATCCACTACAATTGGTCGGGCATAGACTTGTCCGAGGCATTACATGCCTGGCATAATAATCCAATTGCCACCGAAGTTTCGGCATTGCCATATCATATTATATGATCTATTTGGAAAGCTCAGAACACAACTATCTTCTAGGACACTTTGATCCCTATACTGGTCTATTCCCATCAGAGCATTGCTATGATGGGTGCATCCTCTCAACTGACCAATGACAGACCCCCTCTGATCATCACCGTGGAACAAATTGATCGATCGATCCCATGGTGTTTTTTTTGGAGCTGCCAGTGGGACTCCATAGTTGGGTGGTATTGGCGGTATATTATATTTCGACTCTCAACAGTGGACCAAATATGCAACTGCAACAGGTCTTGGGATGAATAACCGTGCAAAACTTTTGGCTGACAAGTACTTGATCCTTTTGGCATACTCCTTGGGCATTCGGAGCCTGCAAGTCATCGAAGATTCTCTCCTCATCATTAACTAACTAAAATTGGTTTGAAAACTGAGGAACATATCACTTGAGGCCATCTATGAGGACGTCATCCCAATCAAGAAGATGTTTCAGCGCATATCCTTCCAGCACATTCACAGGGAAAGAAATTCGGTGGTTGATAAACTATCAAAGATTGGTCTCCAATTTGCAGCAGGTACTTGGAAATAATGATCATGCAATAACGATATGATCTAGGAGGATGACCCAGGCCCATTTCCTTTTTGAGCAGGCACAATCTATATATATCATTCACATCTATCAATGATTGATTCCTCTATATTAAAGAAATATACTAGTCATATTATTAAATATTACAAAGTTTTGTAATGGGTCCTTCTAAAAGAAAAAATTTCCAACAAGACTCCCATAATTAGACGCCATTTTGGGCTATGTAAAAAGTGTTTTCTTAATCAAAGAAAGTGCATCCTTTTTTTCCGTGGAAAAAAAATTAATGTGTCACATTTAAACGGAAGGAGATGAAAACTTGTGGGAACTAGAATCAAATCAGAGGAACTTGCACGAAACCTTATTACTTCAAATTTGATGGATCATGCATTTGTGTGTTAGGTATCATGATTTCCTTTTTAATTGAAAAAGTAATAACTACAATCAAGAAAATGGGTTTCTCTTTTAAAAAAATAACAAGTACAATACTAATAATCTTATATTTTACATTTACAAAGGAACAAGTACAATGCTAATTATCTCCTATTTCACATTCTTTCTTGGGAAACATGACATCAATTGAAGAATATTTTCATGACAAATCACTAAAATAAAAATCATCAATCAATGAAAACTATTGTACCATCAAATCAATGAAAACTATTATACCATCAAATCTATGAAAACTTTTATATGGGCTCTTTTCTATTTTAAAACATTTCTTTTATTAGTTCCCACCAAGCTATGGAATATATTAATGAGTTGGCCATAAACTTTAACTTTATATTAATCTTTAAACAAATTTTAATGTTTTGTAATATTTATATATTAAATTTAATATTTTGTAAATATAAATTATTTTGTTGAATATTTAAAATTTGTTATTCCTATTTTATGATTGGTTAAATACCATGAAGTGACAAATTATCCCTAGTGATATGTAAAATTGTTTAAACAAAATCTTAAGTTAAATTTTAAAAATTCAAAATTTTGTTCTTAACTTGACATTTGATTTTTTCAACTTTTTATTATTAATAATAACTACTATTATTTGGTACACTATCTTTATCATAAATACACGGTTTTATTAATTTTTTTTGCCTAAATATAAAGAAAAATCATTTCCTGTAACAAAAGAGATAGTGCAATCTCTGCTTTAGAAATACATGGTTTTCTTAAAAAAAATTTCTAAATACAAAGACAAATAATTTCCTATAACAAGAGACATAGTGAAATCCCTACTTTAGAATTTCTAATAACTATTTTATCAACGTCAATTTTTAATAGTACATTACATTCAAATGATTAATATTACAACTAGTCCTTGTTTTATAATTATATAAATATTTTGTCCAATTAACAAATGAAATGAAAATATTTTATTAAGAAGAGATTTAATACATTGAAATTTAAAAAACTATATATCTTTACCATATATATATGAATTTGTGATACGTATTTTATCAAAGTTAAATTTCAATATTATATTAAACTCAAATTATTAATATTACCTTAAAAATTAATGATACTCCTAAGTTATAAATTATAACAATAAACATTTTTAAGAATTTTAAGAATCATCATTGTCTTCTTTTATATGTAAATTAAAAACATTATATCAATTCAAATATTTTCATGTAACAAAAAATTTATTCTTAGAAATAAGCATAATACTCACCAAAATAAAGTGTTGTAATTTATTGAAAATGTTATAAAATATGTGGCTACTAATGTTGTTATTTTTTATGTTTAAGTTTTGTATTTTCCGGTAATAGATTTGGAAGCCTTGAAATTGTATTTTAAATGCATAAAATGAATTTAATAGCCTCAAATTTTTCAACCAAAATACAAACAAAACAAACAAGAAAATATACATACAAAAATACATTGAAATTTAAAAAACTATATATCTTTACCATATATATGAATTTGTGATACCTATTTTATCAAAGTTAAATTTCAATATTATATTAAACTTAAATTATTAATATTACCTTCAAAAATAATGATCGTTCTAAGTTGTAAATTATAACAATAAACATTTTTAATATTTTAAGAATCATCATTATCTTCACTTATATGTAAATTAAAAACATTATATCAATTCAAATATTTTCATGTAACAAAAAAATTATTCTTAGAAATAAGCATAATACTCACCAAAATAAAGTGTTGTAATGTATTGAAAATGTTATAAAATATGTGGCTACTAATGTCGCTATTCTCCATGTTTAAGTTTTGTATTTTCGGTAATAGATTTGGAAGCCTTGAAATTGTATTTTAAATGCATAAAATGAATTTAATATCCTCAAAATTTTCAACTAAAATCCAAACAAAACAAACAAGAAAATATACATACAAAAAATAGAAAACAAATATTAAAACTAATCCGATAAAATTTAACAAATAATAAATCAAAATTATGTTGTTCATTGAAAACTAAGGAGAGGAAAACCAACCAACAAACTCATACTAAGGCTCAAAAACTTTGTTTAATACATTGAATTGAAATATCACAAATTAATACCATGGCAGCGATGATTGCCTCATTTCCTCCTTGAGGAGGATTTGATTAGCATGGAACACATTGGATTCAATATGCTTGAATAAGATTGTCTCTTGAAAATTTAAACCCTTAGTTCTAGGTGGGAAGGGTTAACCTTGTGAAAATTAATTTTACTGAAAAACTAATAATTTGACCACACTAATAATTCTTATACAAAAGAATTAGATTTGATCTTATTGAAAATTGATTATTTTGAAATAATGAAACTTTATTATTTTATAAAAAGTAATAAGTCTACATTTCAAAAAATCTAAACATTTTCAACAACATTATTTTAATGTTAATATCTAAGCTATAAGATATAAGCTATAGAAATATGATACTCTTGCCACAAAATTGTAATAGGGGGGGAATTATTTTGCCACAAAACTACCTAGCCATGAAGCTTTAAGTTCCATGCAATGAATAAGATGATGAAACTTAAAATTTTATCATAACTTGATATATTATGTAAATTTTACTTCTTTTAAATCAATTGGTTAAACCATAATTTTGTTAAAACATACAATTTGCACTTAACCTATCCCAAACGCACTTTATTTGGATATTTATACTATTTTATATTTGATTGAATTGAAAACAAATTAATTTTATATTGTGTTAGTGTTTTAAAAAATTTATGTGGTTGATGTGATATTTATAATAATAAATTAAAATTATTTTGCCACAAAACTACCTAGCCATGAAACTTCAAGTTCTATGCAATGAATAAGATGATGAAACTTAAAATTTTATCATAATTTGATATATTATGTAAATTGTACTTCTTTTAAATCAATCGGTTAAACCATAATTTTGTTAAAACATACAATTTGCACTTAACCTATCCCAAACACACTTTATTTTTGGATATTTATACTATTTTATATTGGATTGAATTGAAAACAAATTAATTTTATATTGTGTTAGTGTTTTAAAAATTTTATGTGGTTGATGTGATATTTATAACAATAAATTAAAATTTTAAACTATGAGCTTATTAACCATTGAATGATCATAACTAAATTGTGAATTGGTGTAAGAAATTTGTGTGATTCTAAGAATTATCATAAAATCCTACACAAATTTATAAAAATGAATTTAATAATTAAAATATTTATTAACATTGAAATCTACACCTATAATGTAGTTTAGCGAGAATATGTGTAAGCCCTTCAATGATTAAAAGCATATAAATTTGAAAGATGTCACTTGGATTATTGCATTTTCCGTGATGGTTCACTTAAACTTTGAGGGGTATTGTCTTGTCAATCATGATCAAGTTGTGGTTGAAACAGAATGTTGCCACAGAACCCTCTTGTTAACCACGTGGTATTGCTAAGTGTTTCATATGAAAATAAACATTGGTCAAAATCTTAAATCCAAAAGTATTAAAAGTGGCATTGTTAGGTTAGTCTGGTCGGTTGATACTGTTCTATAACTTCTAAGGATGAACATAACCCATCACCATCATTGAAACATGTATGCTCGCTAAGCCTAATTAATTATCCACGAATCAGATAGCAACAATAGCAGCTAGTGTTATCATTACCACTAGCAGGTCTGTATAGTTGTCAATAATTATATAGAATATTGAAACATCCCATGATTTGAGGTTTCCATTGTCCCTTGATGGTAACAACATGAACAATGGGAAGCAAGTCCCTAGTAATAATACTCTTAAGATGCACCTATTGGTGATGATGACTATTTCCATATTAAATAAATAAAACAAGAAATATATAATGAGCCTAGCTGGGCGAATAAAATTAGGTACCTATGGAGGATCAAATGGGGTACCTAGGGAGATACCCAAGGGGATACTGTACATGTAATATGGCATGAATCATGGAAAAGGCCCACATGGTTGTTGGTGGGTAATAAATAATCCCACTAGGTAGTTAGAGGAAATAATACAATAATAAGAGGTAGTTGGCATAGATCCCTATATGAATATCTATGAAAAAAGTATAAATATACATGAGTATCATTGTATTGAGATATGTTGGATGAGTTGTATTGTAGCAAGCATGGCTTGTGGAGTGATTCCTTCCATATGGAGTATTTGATAGTGTTACCCTACCTTAAGGGTTCTTTCTCTCTATGTTCTTGTGTTCTTTATGGTGTGAATTGTATGGGCTAACTAAAAGCATGTGTGAATCACTTGAACATTTCCACTTTTTTTTTTATCTTTGTGAAAGAAATAGAGTAAGCAAAAGATGGTAGAGACTAATGCATACATGAAATATAGATAAGGATGCCCTAGAAAATGTTATCTTAGTCATAATGGATGACTATCTCTGGGAAATTACTTTCTTTTAATGTGATGTCCACTTAGATTAGAATTTAGTTAAGTAACAATTGTTCTTGAAAGTGAAAAAGTAAGTCATTATAAGGTGGTGATGTGCAAATAATTTATTTATTGAGTAGGTGGGAAGTGAATGCAACCACTATAATCTTGAGCATAGGAAGTATGGTGCAAAAATGGAAAATATGCAAATATGTAAGCAATTGTTATATGAAAATATGTAATTGTATATCTATTCCATATTGCGAAAATCTAGTATTCCATATTGCAAAGATTTAATATAGATGACAATATTTTATTTTTGTAATTAAGCTAAAATCAATATAACATACCATCAACATCATCATTATAAGGAATAATAATACTCGTATACCATCATTAACAAAATAAATAACAATACCCTTATGTCAATGATGTTGTTTGCTATGTAAAATATCTTGAATGAATAAATATGCTTATAGACTATACCATGAAATGAATAAATGTGCTTCAAACAACTATCATAAGATTATAGACTACAAATACCTAAGCGAAGCGAAGGCACCATTAAGTCATTTGTTATGATTTATTTTTGTATTCGACTTTAAGGATAATTCAAAGTGATAGAAGCTTTAGATTATGGAGATGTTACTATGAAATAATAGTGATGAAGAGTTTAGAAACTACTTTTGATCATGCATATGGATTTGAGATTCACTAATATTAGTTCTTAGGAGAAGTTGTAATGTTATTCATGTAAAATCATTGACCCACTTTTGCAATGCATTTTTTTCGATATTTCTTTTTCTTTATCTAATCTTTTTACATTAATCTATTTCTTCAATATATTTTAATACCTTCAAATAATTTGTAATTTATTTATAAATAAATTCCAAACTTTTAAATAAATATCAATTTTATGAATACCTAAATTTCAAACAATTATTAATAATTGATAACATTTCTCAATCATGCTAACACATGCTAACCACACTCTCATTTTAATTTGTGCAAAGTTCAAAATCGAACTATGGAGGACCACATAGGGACACTAAAAGTAATACAAGTAAAAATAACAGCAAAGCTGCTTATACCTGTCTTTTGAAAATAGTGTATAAGTAATTTAATTAATAATTGTATATAGTCCAAAAGTAAAAGTTAAGATGGAAATAGTTTAGAAATAATAGTTTAAAATAAAATTTTAAACTAAAATATAGCAATTAAGGCTTTAAGTATTAACTAGTATATAACAATCGTATACTAGTATATTAAACGGTTGCTTAAATTATGTTTTTTAAATTTCTAATAGCCTGCCCAACAATATTGAAGGCTTTTGTCCCATAAGCCTCGTGGTGGATGATGCGAAAAAGAAGGCTATCAAGCCAGCTATGTACAAAGTAAAATTCAATGTTGTTAGCAGTTGATCCTCAAATTTATAGTAATAGTTGGTGTGAATTTGCTTCATCTCCCTGAAAACATTTGCGAAGAATATTTTTAGTGAATGTCACTCCACAAGAAATACCTCTATCATTAGCTAGTTCAGATCGATTGAATCTATCATACTAATTCCAATTCATATCAATCTTCTTTGAAATTGTATTCAAAACATGTGGCACTTGCTTTACTTTGAATAGAGCCACGTGTACACGGCGCACTAAGTATTGATTGTTTCTAGTCCTTCGACCCTGTCATATTCGCATCCTTTTAGCCCTTTTCATAAAAGTATGATATGTCCCTTTGTTATTTTGCTTAAAAGTCATAATAAGAAATAAAATAGATTGAGTTTAGATGGTTGCTATTATCAACGACCACACCAAAATATTATCAACTTTGTCATAACATAGATGTTGTTGACAACAATATTCCTTGGTAGGGAAGATCCTATACACAATCACATGGGTGCTCCTAATCATCAACCATCTTTTCGTATCTCAATAATATTTACATAAAAAGAAATACAACTTTGTATTTTGTTATTATGACTACACCGTGTGTTATAAAGTTGATGTTTTGATTGCAAAATTAAAATCTAACCACACATCTGATCCCGGGGAAAGGTGTTATTCTTGCAATCAATATTTAATTTTAAAAAATGTTGAATGTCGTACTCACTTATTTTCAGTCCTTTCTCATAAAAGTATGATATCTCCATTTTAGTCCATCTCATAAAAGTATGAATGATATTGTCATATCAACAATCACAACATTAAACTCATAATAAATTCACGGAGCCTCCAAAGCCTCCAAAGAGCTAGGTGGCATTTTAACTTATTTTTCATAATTTATATTTTTAAATTAATTTTTTTTATTATATTGCATAGGAGGTAAAAATAGTCATTTCGATGATTTTAACCAATAGAAAAATAGAAATATATTTTTTATTTTTAAAAAATTATGTTTAATATAAAATAATTGCAAAAACATTAGGTATATGAAGAAAATTTACGTAAAGTAATACTAGTTTGACAATGAAATGATTGTTATATACTCTGCCTTCGTCAGATATAATAATTATAAAAGTTTGTAATATTCGATAAATAATTTCCAAATAAAGTTTATTTTTGAGAGTATTATAATTAAAAAAAATTGTCAATATTCGATAAATAATTTTCAAATAAAATTGCTTTTTAACTTTTTCAAAGTTCAAAACAAAATTCGGTATACTTAAGGCTAGATTAAGAATTCCATGTATCATACAAAATCACATAGTTTTTACTCTATTCACATAGTTTTCACTCCGTTGAATAAGGTGTCATGGTTAGCCCAATGACATTGTATATTAAGAAGATTAAACCCTTATAGAATTCCAGCCATTTTTAAAATATATTAAACGTGTTCCTAATGATTTGGTGAGACTATAACATAACCTATAGGAAAATGAATCATTAACACTTGAGTAAGAATGTTTATAAGAACATTGTAAGTGATTTTGAAACTCGCTTATAAACCACTCACGTCAAGGGAAAATAGGTTAGACTACAAGAAAACTACAATTCTATGACACTTTGACATGTTAGAAGAATTTATTTTCCATCAAATTATTCATTGAGGAATCTCCACTGAAAGGGAGGATCCTTGCGGCCTTCAACTCGACTTTCATAGCACTTATCCGTAAAAAGGTTAAAGGTCTATATTTTGCAGACTACCGTTTGATTTCTTTATGCAATTCTGTTTATAAATTAACGACCAAAGTTATTGCAAATAGGATAAGAGGGATTCTCTCAGATGGCATCTCACTGGAACAACATGCCTTCTTCAAAGGTCGTCGTATTCAGTATGTTATCGGCATTGCACAGGAGGTCTTACACACAACAAAGACCAAAAATCTTTTGAATTTTACAATCAAAATTGATCTCTAGAGGGCATACGATCAAGTAAATTGGGTCTACTTGCATTTGAAACTTTTACAGATTGGATTTCCTCTTCCAATGTTAACAGGATCATGTCGGCTATTACGACGGTCTCTTTTGTGATCCTCGTCAACGCATCAGCATCAGCTTTCTTTCAACTAGAGAGGGGATTGCATCAAAGGTGTCCCTCGCACCTTTATTGTTTCTACTTATTGTTGAAGGATTGAGTCGGGCGATCAAAAGGGAAAAAAGAAGGGGATCATTCTATGGATTCAAGTTTATAGAAAATATGAGTGTGGCCCACCTGCTATTCGTCGATGATATTTTGATCTTTGTTAATGGCACCCGAAGGGACCTCCAGATGAAAAAGATCCTTGATTAGTTTGAACTAGCTACATGTATGTCCATCAATTCCCATAAATCATCAATCTCTATCATGAATCTACAGGATTTACATAATGAATGGATTTACCGTTTGTTCCCATATGAAAAAGTTGATATGAATAAAGGGCTACCATATTTGGGTTTTACTATAAAACCCACTGTCTATGGGATCAAGGATTGGCAGTGAATAGTTTGTAGGGTTTAGAAGCGCACCCAGCTTTGGTGCAATTTTTGGTTGTCTAAGGGGGTAGACTTGTTCTCATTAATTTGTTCCTAGAATCCCTTCCTGATTATTGGTTGACTATTGCACATATTCCACCAACTACTCTAAAAAACATCAGGAAGGTCTGCATCACTTTTCTATGGAAATAGATGAATCTTAATAGGACCTTTCACTGGATCGCTTGGGACCGACTTACTCTCCCAAAACCCTAGGGAGGCTAGGGCATCAAACATATAACAAGTTTTGCTAAAGCACTTGCTGCAAAAAGCATCTAGCGTATCATCAAATGCAGGAATCTATGGACTTCTGTGATTTTCCACAAGTACATATTTCCTCTCTCCATAGAGGATTGGATTCGGTGTCGGAACCCACCACACTAAAATATATCAAATATGTGGAGAGTTGCTCTAGACACATTTGAACTCGTGGTTGAAGGCCTCTTCTGGAAAATTGGCAATGTGGAGTCGGTCCGTCTGGGTATCCCTTAGATAGGAGGAGAGGATGTTTACATTTTTCCTCCAAATATGTTGGAGCAGTTACAGAATAGGGGCATCTTATACTTAACAAATTCAAGACTTAGCAGCTACCTGTGTCACCAAAAACGTGAGGGAGATGTGCGTTTTTTTGGAGAAATGGAGTAGAAACGGGGACGGAATGAAAACGACCGTTTTCTACGGTCATTCCCGTTTCTAGAAGGAAGATACCGTTTTTTTAAAAACGTATCGTTTTGTAGAATGGTTTATGCAAAAATGGAAAACCATCTCTCTGAGAACATGGTCCGTTGCTGATCGTTTTGGGTCAATTCGAGCTATTAATTTATGGTGGGTGGCAATATGAAAAATTTAGTGTGATGGAGTGTTGCGTAAGGAAGCTTGCTGATTGTTGTGGCTGCCTACCTGCCGCGCACCGTGTGCATTGAAACCGAAAGTTCAAACTGTTTGGACTCTATTTGGAGCTCTGTTTTCGTTGAGTTCTACTTTGGATGAGGTGCCCTTCTCCATAAATGGGGAGTCTACTTCCATGAGCATCTCATCGACCGCTTCAACCAACTTGAGCAGCACCCATTACACGATAGCTCGAACGAGAAGTTGAGATCATAGTTGCGAGACAGCTTGTTTAAGGGCTTTATCGCTAGCTGCGTAATTAAATTATGGGGCAGATCTTAAGGTAGCCAACAGGGTGTTGTGAGGATTTGAGTTTTACAAGCGCCCTCCCTCTCTCCATCTCTACATTTTTCTTGGTAAGCCATAGCAGATCGTAGAAGACTTTACCTATATAAATCTAGTCTTTCATTTAAGCTTAGTGAAGACCTTGGGTACTGTTAGCGGAATTCTGGGTCAGGATTTTATTAAGGAAGGATTTTTTCTCAAAACTTGACCTAAGATTGGGGTAAGTCCTTCATAAGGGTTTTTTTTTCAGAGCCTTACCTATGACCTGGGTAACTTTTGATGAGGTTGCAGACCTGGAAGATATTGCGTTCATCTTGAAGTTAACCATGCAGGATATAGTCATTTCATTGGGTAACTATCTAGTAAGTTAGGGTTCAAAGCTTTGTAGTTGGCTCATTAGGTAGCTATCTATGTAGGTGCCTATGATTAATAGTAATTCTGCTCTTTAAGATTTAATTGATTGGGTGTCAAAGGATGTGCTTATGAGTGGTGTATGACATTGAAAAGATTGGTGTTTCTTTACTTTGTTAACCATATGAAACAATCATGTCCTAAACCCAAATATGAAAACAGGGTATATGGCTGGGAATATTCAGTTTTGTTTTGTTTCTCTCTCCTCGTTTCTTTTAGGAGAAACCTCTAAACCTCGTTTCTCGTACCATTCTCATTTCTCGTTTCATTTCCCATTTCTCGTTTCTGGTAACATAGGCAGCTACTAGTATATCTTCTCAAGGATGGGTTGACGCGGGTTTCTTTTTTTATTGGCATAGAACAAGAGATTTGGTCTTCATATCCTTCAACTCACGGGAATTCATCTATTCGATTGAACAACCGTCTAGATGTGTTATGTTGGAACGAGAATATGGATGGAGATGTATACACACCAAAGAAGGATACGAAGTTATCCTATCTGAGAGGGAGTTTCAGGATACACCATGGTGGATTACAATTATTTGGAAAATGGAATGTCCCCCAAAGAATTAGATTATTTGTTTGGCTTGTGCTTATGCACTGCATTCCTGTATGGAACTTTTTATAGAGGAAAATTTTCAATGGGCCAGGGCGCTTCCCACCGTGTAAATCAGATTAAGAGACTATTGTGCATTTGTTCATTACATGCTCATAAGGTTTACAGTTGTGGAACGCCATCGGGGTGCTCAAGGGCATCCACTACAATTGGTCGGGCAGAGACTTGTCCTGGGCATTGCATTCCTGGCATAATAATCCAATTGCCACCGAAGTTTCGGCATTCCCATATCATATTATATGATCTATTTGGAAATATCGAAACACAACTATCTTCTAGGACACTCTAATCCCTCTACTGGTCTATGCCCATCAGAGCATTGCTATGATAGGTGCATCCTCTCAATTGACCAGTGACAGACCCCCTCTGATCATCACGATGGAACAGATTGATCGATCGATCCCATGGTGTTTTTTTTGGAGCTGCCTGTGGGACTCCATAGTTGGGTGGTATTGGCAGTATATTATATTTCGACTCTCAGCAGTGGACCAAATATGCAACTACCACGGGTCTTGGGATGAATAACCGTGCAAAGCTTTTGGCTGACAAGTACTTGATCCTTTTGGCATACTCCTTGGGCATTCGGAGCCTGCAAATCATCAAAGATTCTCTCCTCATCATTAACTGACTAAAATTGGTTTGACGATTGAGGAACATATCACTTGAGGCCATCTATGAGGATGTCATCCCAATCAAGAAGATGTTTCAGCGCATATCCTTCCAGCACATTCACAGGGAAAGAAATTCGGTGGTTGATCAACTATCAAAGATTGGTCTCCAATTTGCAGCAGGTACTTGGAAATAATGGTCATGCAATAACAATATGATCTAGGAGGATGACCCAGGCCCATTTCCTTTTTGAGTAGGCACAATCTATATATATCATTCACATCTATCGATGATTGATGCCTCTATATTGAAGAAATATACTAGTCATATTATTAAATATTACAAAGTTTTGTAATGGGTCCTTCTAAAAGAAAAAATTTCCAACAGGACTCTCATAATTAGACGCCATTTTGGGCTGTGTAAAAAGTGTTTTCTTAATCAAAGAAAATGCATCTTTTTTTTCCATGGAAAAAAAATTAATGTGTCACATTTAAACTAAAGGAGATGAAAACTTGTGGAAACTAGAATCAAATCAGAAGAACTTGCACGAAACCTTATTACTTCAAATTTGATGGATCATGCATTTGTGTGTTAGGTATCGTGATTTCCTTTTTAATTGACAAAGTAATATCTACAATCAAGAAAATGGGTTTTTCTTTTAAAAAAATAACAAGTACAATACTAATAATCTTATATTTTACATTTACAAAGGAACAAGTACAATGCTAATTATCTCATATTTCACATTCTTTCGTGGGAAACATGACATCAATTGAAGAATATTTTCATGACAAATCACTAAAAGAAAAATCATCAATCAATGAAAACTATTATACCATCAAATCAATGAAAACTTTTATATGGGCTCTTTTCTATTTTAAAACATTTCCTTTTATTAGTTCCTAACAAGGTATGGAATATATTAATGAGTTGGCCATAAACTTTAACTTTATATTAATCTTTAAACAAATTTTAATGTTTTGTAATTTTTTTTCAATGTGGTTCACGTACCGGTCCCACCGGTCGGCATCGCTACATCCACGGAATAATAGCTGGCAGGCCCACCCGAAGGAGCCTTCACACCCTCGGCACATTTTGCGTACCTAATTCCAAGAGTGTCGAGGAGAATGGATCCCGCGACCTCACATGCTAGGAGGCCTAACTACGGGTGCTCAACCGATTGAGCTAACTCTTGGGGCTAAATTTTGTAATATTTATATATTAAATTGAATATTTTGTAAATACAAATTATTTTGTTGAATATTTAAAATTTGTTATTCCTATTTTATGATTGGTTAAATACGATGAAGTGACAAATTATCCTTAGTGATATGTAAAATTGTTTAAACAAAATCTTAAGTTAAATTTTAAAAATTCAAAATTTTGTTCTTAACTTGACATTTGACATTTGATTTTTTCCTAAAATTTTCATTAATAATAATAACTACTATTATTTGGTATATTATCTTTATCATAAATACACGGTTTTATTAATGCTTTTTGCCTAAATATAAAGAAAAATCATTTCCTGTAACAAAAGAGATAGTGCAATCCCTGCTTTAGAAATACATGGATTTATTAATTTTTTTTCCTAAATATAAAGAAAAATCATTTCCTGTAACAAGAGACATAATGCAATCCCTACTTTAGAATTTGTAATAACTATGTTATCAAAGTCAATTTTCAATATTACATTAAATTCAAATTATTAATATTACAACTAGTCCTTGTTTTATAATTATATAAATATTTTATCTAATTAATAAATGAAATGAAAATATTTTATTAAGAAGAGATTTAATACATTGAAATTTAAAAAACTATATATCTTTACCATATATATGAATTTGTGATACCTATTTTATCAAAGTTAAATTTCAATATTATATTAAATTCAAATTATTAATATTACCTTAAAAATTAATGACACTTCTAAGTTTTAAATTATAACAATAAACATTTTTAATATTTTAAGAATCATCATTGTCTTCTTTTATATGTAAATTAAAAACATTATATCAATTCAAATATTTTCATGTAACAAAAAAATTATTCTTAGAAATAAGCATAATACTCACCAAAATAAAGTGTTGTAATTTATTGAAAATGTTATAAAATATGTGGTTACTAATGTGTTATTCTCCATGTTTAAGTTTTGTATTTTCCAGTAATAAATTTAGAAGCCTTGAAATTATATTTTAAATGCATAAAATGAATTTAATATCCTCAAACTTTTCAACTAAAATCCAAACAAAACAAACAAAAAAATATACATACAAAAATACATTGAAATTTAAAAAAGTATATATCTTTACCATATATAAACAAGAAAATTTACATACAAAAATACATTGAAATCTAAAAAACCATATATAAACAAGAAAATTTACATACAAAAATACATTGAAATCTAAAAAACTATATATCTTTGTCATATATATGAATTTGTGATACCTATTTTATCAAAGTTAAATTTCAATATTATATTAAACTCAAATTATCAATATTACCTTAAAAAATAATGATACTTCTAAGTTATAAATTATAACAATAAACATTTTTAATATTTTAAGAATCATCATTATTTTTATTTATATGTAAATTAAAAACATTATATCAATTCAAATATTTTCATGTAACAAAAAATTTATTCTTAGAAATAAACATAATACTCACCAAAATAAAGTGTTATTATTTATTGAAAATGTTATAAAATATGTGGCTACTAATGTCGCTATTCTCCATGTTTAAGTTTTGTATTTTCCGGTAATAGATTTGGAAGCCTTGAAATTATATTTTAAATACATAAAATGAATTTAATTTGCTTAAAATTTTCAACCAAAATCCAAACAAAACAAACAAAAAAATATACATAAAAAAATAGAAAACAAATATTAAAACTAATCTGATAAAATTTAACAAATAATAAATCAAAATTATGTTGTTCTTTGAGAACTAAGGAGAGGAAAACCAACCAACGAACTCATACTAAGGCTCAAAAACTTTGTTTAATACATTGAATTCAAATATCACAAATTAATACCATGGCAGCGATGATTGCCTCATTTCCTCCTTGAGGAGGATTTGATTAGCATGGAAAGATTAAACCCTTAGTTCTACGTGGGAAAGGTTAACTTTATGAAAATTAATTTTATTGAAAAACTAATAATTTGACCACACTAATAATTCTTATACAAAAGAATTAGATTTGATCTTATTGAAAATTGATTATTTTGAAATAGTGAAACTTTATTATTTTATAAAAAGTAATAATTCTACATTTCAAAAAATCTAAACATTTTCAACAATATTATTTTAATGTTAATATCTAAGCTATAAGACATAAGCTATAGAAATATGATACTCTTGCCACAAAATTGTAATAGGGGGGGAAATTATTTTGCCACAAAGCTACCTAGCCATGAAACTTCAAGTTCCATGCAATGAATGAGATGATGAAACTTAAAATTTTATCATAATTTGATATATTATGTAAATTTTACTTCTTTTAAATCAATTTGTTAAACCATAATTTTGTTAAAACATACAATTTGCACTTAACCTATCCCAAACACACTTTACTTTTGGATATTTATACTATTTTATATTAAATTGAATTGAAAACAAATTAATTTTATATTGTGTTAGTGTTTTAAAATTTTTATGTGGTTGATGTGATATTTATAATAATAAATTAAAATTTTAAACTATGAGCTTATTAACCATTGAACGATCATAACTAAATTGTAAATTGGTGTATAAAATTTTTGTGATTCAAATATCACAAATTAATACTTGCAGCGATGATTGCCTCATTTCCTCCTTGAGGAGGATTTGATTAGCATGGAACACATTGGATTCAATATGCTTGAATAAGATTGTCTCTTGAAAATTTAAACCCTTAGTTCTACATGGGAAGGGTTAACCTTATGAAAATTAATTTTATTGAAAAACTAATAATTTGACCACACTAATAATTCTTATACAAAAGAATTAGATTTGATCTTATTGAAAATTGATTATTTTGAAATAATGAAACTTTATTATTTTATAAAAAGTAATAATCCTACATTTCAAAAAATCTAAACATTTTCAACAACATTATTTTAATGTTAATATCTAAGCTATAAGACATAAGCTATAGAAATATGATACTCTTGCCACAAAATTGTAATAGGGGGGAAATTATTTTAACACAAAACTACCTAGCCATGAAACTTCAAGTTCCATGCAATGAATAAGATGATGAAACTTAAAATTTTATCATAATTTGATATATTATGTAAATTGTACTTCTTTTAAATCAATTGGTTAAACCATAATTTTGTTAAAACATACAATTTGCACTTGACCTATCCCAAACACACTTTATTTTTGGATATTTATACTATTTTATATTGGATTGAATTGAAAACAAATTAATTTTATATTGTGTTAGTGTTTTAAAATTCTTATGTGGTTGATGTGATATTTATAATAATAAATTAAAATTTTAAACTATGAGCTTATTAACCATTGAATGATCATAACTAAATTGTGAATTGGTGTATGAAATTTTTGTGATTCTAAGAATTATCATCAAATCCTACACAAATTTATAAAAATGAACTTAATAATTAAAATATTTATTAACATTGAAATCTACACCTATAATGTAGTTTAGCGAGAATATGTGTAAGCCCTTCAATGATTAAAAGCATATAAATTTGAAAGATGTCACTTGGATTATTGCATTTTCCGTGATGGTTCACTTAAACTTTGAGGGGTATTGTCTTGTCAATCATGATCAAGTTGTGGTTGAAACGGAATGTTGCCACAGAACCCTCTTGTTAACCATGTGGTATTGCTAAGTGTTTCATATGAAAATAAACATTGGTCAAAATCTTAAATACAAAAGTATTAAAAGTGGCATTGTTAGGTTAGTCTGGTCGGTTGATACTGTTCTATAATTTCTAAAGATGAACATAACCCATCACCATCATTGAAACATGTATGCTCGCTAAGCCTAATTAATTATCCACGAATCAGATAGCAACAATAGCAGCAAGTGTTATCATTACCACTAGCAGGTCTGTATAGTTGTTAATAATTAATTAGAATATTAAAACAAAAGCAAAAGCAAAAGCAAAATGAATGATAAACACAAAAAGACAACCACTTGTGTCACATGATGCAAGATCTCTCAATTTGAAGAGCCGCATATGCACAACGAGAAACCTTAAACATCAAACAAATATCTTTTCCAAATTGTTGTGATGTTGTTTTTTTTAACCTCATATATTTTTATAGCTTTTACTTATATTCCCCATGATAGCACTATTTTGGCATGGAAGTTGCTACAACCAATACTCATACATTGCTTGTTGTCTCATTAGTCTCAGGGGCAGATAGACTTTATTATGGTTCCATGGACCACACAATAAGAGTCACTGTATTTGCTTTTTGTATACCACATTTTATAGGTTTAGTTTAGAAGGAAAAGTATTGTGAATAAATACATTCTTCCTTGCAAGGTTTAATGTATTTCATTTGCAAGGTTTAATGTATTTCATGCACAGGAATTTTAGAAAATATAGTATGTCTAAGATTATTTTATATTTGACATTTTGCAAACAAATTAACAGGTTTGGATCTGGTAACTTTTCAATGTATATAGATCCAGAGAAATCACCTGCGAGTTGTAATGTATCTTCTCTTATGGGACCACTTTCTCTTCTCGTGCTCTTTAGACAACACAGTGAAGGTGAGCAAAGTGTCTTCATATATATGGTTATATCTTTATAAAATAATTAAAAAGTGGAGTGAACCTCATTGGTATTCGTTACCTCCTTAAATGCAAGTCTGGGTTGCTACATTAAGTGGAGCCCTTGAGGTGGCTTATATTCATAATGAACAACATATACATTTATATACTTTTTAATTATTCTAGAAGTTTATAATTACTTTTTCACTTGTGTAAGGATCTGTTTAATGAGCTGCATTGCTATTTTCTCTTTTAAGGTGCTCCATTCCAAGGTAGCTTTAAGATCTTAAATTAGGTAATGGGTAATGAGCCAGTGGGGTTGGTGTTCACCCTTTTTTTTCTTTTTCTAAACCTAAAGTGGCTTTTAGATAATTTATTTCATTTTTCTATACATGTGCTAGTTTAATGCAACCCCTCTATCACAACCAGGTTGAGAGCTTATAGTTTGAGTTCCATATCTCGTATTCAAAATTTGCCAAATGGGGCCAACTTATGTTACTAGATCCTTCCTTCCTTAGATACACCCAGATACATATCAGATACGGATTCTTCATGGAGAGGTATTGAGTTTTTATGGATTCTTATTTGGAATAGGTACAACATGGACTACAAAAAGAAAATGAAAAACAAAGATGAATGTAGGTGACACAAAAGAGTTAAGATACTGCACTATTTCGTTAAACCTTCCACTCTGATGTTGCACAGTCCCGTACTTTTGACTTCAGCCAAGCTTGTTTCTTTTTTTATTTACTATTCAAAGTGACAAATTTCTAATTACCTAAACTGTATGAAGCTTAAAATTGATTAACTGGGTATCTTAAAAATAACTAAGAGTGAGGGACTACGAAAAGAAAATGAAAAACAAAGATGAATGTAGGTGACACAAAAGAGTTAAGATACTGCAGTATCTCGTTAAACCTTCCACTCTGATGTTGCACAGTCCCGTACTTTTGACTTCATCCAAGCCTGTTTCTTTTTTTATTTACTATTCAAGGTGGAAAATTTCTAATTACCTAAACTGTATGAAGCTTAAAATTGATTAACTGGGTATCCTAAAAATAACTAAGAGTGAGGGACTGCGAAAAGAAAATGAAAAACAAAGATGAATGTAGGTGACACAAAAGAGTTAAGATACTGCACTATCTCATTAAACCTTCCACTCTGATGTTGCACAGTCCCGTACTTTTGACTTCAACCAAGCCTGTTTCTTTTTTTATTTACTATTCAAAGTGGCAATTTCTAATTACCTGAACTGTATGAAGCGTAAAATTGATTAACTGGGTATCTTAAAAATAACTAAGAGTGAGGTACTGCGAAAAGAAAATGAAAAACAAAGATGAATGTAGGTGACACAAAAGAGTTAAGATACTGCACTATCTCGTTAAACCTTCCACTCTGATGTTGCACAGTCCCGTACTTTTGACTTCAACCAAGCCTGTTTCTTTTTTTATTTACTATTCAAAGTGGCAAATTTCTAATTACCTGAACTGTATGAAGCTTAAAATTGATTAACTGGGTATCTTAAAAATAACTAAGAGTGAGGGACTGCGAAAAGAAAATGAAAAACAAAGATGAATGTAGGTGACACAAAAGAGTTAGGATACTGCACTATCTTGTTAAACCTTCCACTCTGAGTCCCGTACTTTTGACTTGAGCCAAGCCTGTTTCTTTTTTATTTACTATTCAAAGTGGCAAATTTCTAATTACCTGAACTATATGAAGCTTAAAATTGATTAACTGGGTATCTTAAAAATAACTAAGAGTGAGGGACTACGAAAAGAAAATGAAAAACAAAGATGAATGTAGTTGACACAAAAGAGTTAAGATACTGCACTATCTCGTTAAATCTTCCACTCTGATGTTGCACAGTCCCGTACTTTTGACTTCAGCCAAGCCTGTTTCTTTACATAGTTCAGTGTTATTTTTTATTTACTATTCAAAGTGGCAAATTTCTAATTACTTGAATTGTATGAAGCTTAAAATTGATTAATTGGATATCTTAAAAATAACTAAGAGTGAGGGACTGCGAAAAGAAAATGAAAAACAAAGATGAATGTAGGTGACACAAAAGAGTTAAGACTATCTCGTTAAACCTTCCACTCTGATGTTGCACAGTCCCGTACTTTTGACTTCATTCTTTGTTGCCATATAGAGTTCTGACACCACCTTTCAACTCCTTTTAGCATATCGCTTTTGCGGTCATACGTAAAAGAAGGATGTTTTTATATGTTTGCTCAAAATAGTCCTTCATGTCTTGTTTATTTGGCGGTTTTTATTGTTCTCGCTATATTGTTTTCACTGCCTTTACAAAATCTGAGTTGTAATACTGTGATGGGGATTTCTTTCATTAGGACATGGTTTGCCTCAGGCTACGGAATTGGTAAGGCCGTATACAAGAGGAGCAGATTGTGACTTTGTCATGAAAATGGGTCATGTTGCGTACAAACTCGCAGCCTTGTGATTAAAGACTTAAATCACCTGCCGAGCCTGTGGAACTTCAATGAAACAACCACTGTCACCACACCGTTTTCCCTCTAACTTCGGACTAGTTCATTTCTAGCTCCAACCTTCAAATGAATGAGCAAGTGTACTTACCAGTAAAACAATTAATAAACCCTAGCATCTCACCTAGCTATATCATCAATAACTCATATGGATAAACCCTAGCGCCTCACCTAGCTAGATCATCAATAACTCATAGGGATAAACCCTAGCGCCTCACCTAGCTATATCATCAATAAGTCATATGGTTTGAAACTGGAGACCTCAACTGCAGGGCTTAGGGACTTGTGTTGGAGCAAATCTGCAGAACCAGACGTTGACTACACCTCTGAAAATTGAGCGTCCGGAACCGACGAGTAAACCAAAGGGTTATTCATTCATTTACTGAGCACATCAGTATTTATTCCAGTGGCTTTAGAAACCCACAACCTCTGATAAAAACAATGGTACACTCTAGTCTCTTTGCACACCTTGATGACGTTTGCCCGTTCCGGAGGCCCGGGCACCAAATATCAAGCTTTATGTGAGCTTAACGTCAGCAAGCAACTGTCAATGAGAATTTAGATAAATGTTTTTAAAAATATATTTTTAATATTAAAAATTATAACTTTAACTTAAATTTACGAAAACAATGATATTTATGCCATGTACTAACTTATTAATAACACTAACCGAAAAATATATAATCCCTTGCGGGAACATAATAAAAACCCTGCTTCCTAGCCTAGAAGGATACTTCGCTATGTAACTTTCGCGCCCAACAATCAAAACACTCTTTGAATTCATAAGACGCCCCATAGCCCATGTTCAAAATAAGCAATCAAGGAAGCAAATTCAAATAAAATCATTAGCTTTAGTAAATAGAATTTTTTTTAAAATAAAAATAATAAATTATAATAAAAAAATTAAAAATTTAATATAAAAAATTATTAAATTTTATGCATACATTAAGATTTTATTTTAATTTTAATTATCATTAAAAATTTAATTATTAATTATAAGTTATCTATATAAATGTTAAAAACCTCACTAAAATAAAAATTTAATCATCAACTATAGATTATAAGTTATGTATATAAATGTTTAAAACCTCACTACGTTAAATGATAATATACCATTAAATATTATTTAATAAAAATATTAATAATTAGCAAAAAGAAATTTAATGATTTGAAAAAATTTAAATTTAAATTTAAAAAATTATATAAAAAGTTTAAATATAATCTGAATGTTGCTTCAAATATTTATATCAAAAATGTATTTAAAAAGTTTAAGTAATTTATGTAAAGTAAAAACAATTTACCAGATGTTTTCAGTCACTAATAACATATTTTTTGAAAAATAGAATATCTATATTAACTTATATATATTACACTTTGAGGGCACTTTAACAATGGATTTAGGTTATATATTATGTTGTTTAACAATGGTTAACATGGTTGAGTAATGAATGGTTAACCTATTTGAAGTTTCATATCGTTGGTGTTTAAAAATAAATTTTATATACAAAATTTTGATATATATAAATTTACGAGCATTGAATTTAATATAATACTTTTATAATGAGAGGTTTTTCAATGTAAATAAATAAATAAACCGTTAACGCATTCTCCCATGCTTTGGCAACGACGTTGGATGACGTGTCATATTTTAAGTTTTTCCAAATAAAAAATAACACTTTATTTCTCTTAACATAAAACAAAACACATATTTGCCAACTGCACTCATCCAACTAACTGATTCAAAAACTTCAATCATACTATTTGAATTGTATTTCTTTCTCTCTACATACACTGCATTTTTATATGCATCGTCTTGTAACGACATTGTGTTTAAGTCATATTTTATGTAGTCTGTTTATTATTATAATGATAGATAAATAAAACGGTTAATAAATTATTAATTATTATATGTGTTAGATTTATTATCTTTATTTAATGCTAAATGTATAATTTTTTAGATTTATTATTTTTATTTAATGTTAAATGTATAACTTTTTAGATTTATTATCTTTATTTAATGCTAAATGTATAATTTTTTAGATTTATTTTATTCGTTTAAAATTAAATTTATATTTTTTTATAAATGTGATAGCTTTAAAAAGTGGAAATAAAAAAAAAGAGAATGTGATTATTTTAAAAAGATTAAATATAATAACATATTAAAGATGAAAATAGTGAAGAACAAATAATCTTTTATTTGATAGAATTAATAAATAATGCATGTAAACATAACTCTTAAGAATTTGGTTACTTTTTAGGAAATTATAAGTTTAAATCTAGAAGAAGTAAGATATATACACCTTTTACAAACTTTAGGATCTAAAATAGATTATTATTATTATTAATATAAAAATTTTAAAAAATGTTTTCACAAAAATAACATAAAATATATAATATATTTAAAAATTATATATAAAATAGAATATGACATTTTTAAAAGATAAAATCTATGGAAATTGTAATGATGTATGTTAATTAGAATTATACTATAATAAATTTATAATATATGTTTATATGTTAGAGAGAAATAATATATAATAAAATAAATATATAATATAATATGTTTAAAAAGTGTATATAAAATAAAATAGGAAAAATAAATTCTAAGGCAATTGTACTGTATGCTAATTAGAATTATACTATAATAAATTTATAATATATATTTATAGGTTAGAGAGGAATAATATATTAGCAAAAAAATTTATAAGGTATTTTTTAAGTTTTTTAAAAATATTAATTATAATATAATTAATGTAATTCCTGGAATATATCTTTTTATTTTTGAATTAATTTTAAAAAATATTCCTATTTGCAAAGATATGATCAATTACAATTACAACCATAGTTTAAATTTAAAATTTATTCTAAATTTCTACATATTTTCCCACACATCTTTTTTCTACATATTTTCCCAATTGCATTGAATTCTCTGCATGTTTCTCTACGAATCTCCTTAAATGGATTGCAATGGAAAAGTCTTCCTTCCGCATCTTTGGAGATATGTACAAATCTCCTGAAATGGATTATAGTAGGGAACTCTTACTTCTACATTTCTTGAGATATGTTAGTTACAAGGTTCTTTAAACTTCTAATTAAAACTTATTAAAGAACACAATATTATTGCACACAAAAAGTTGGAAGCGCACACTTACCAGACTCTCCTGAAATGGATTATAGTAGGGAACTCTTACTTCTACATTTCTTGAGATATGTTAGTTACAAGGTTCTTTAAACTTCTAATTAAAACTTATTAAAGAACACAATATTTGTGCTAGAGATTCCTAAGCGGCGCATTACACCCAAAAGAATAAGAGCTAGCTGCATCTGCTTTTGTCATGGCCAGAAAACAAAAAACTGCTATGTGAAAAACCCTACACGAGAAGCATATATACTTTTGGAGTATAAGATTATATAGTTTCGGAGCATAATTATAATGGAATCCACACCACCTGCTCTAAAAAGCAGAGAATAAGGAATTCACCTGAGGCTGCTAAAAAGTTGTGCAAAGAGAATATAGAGAGAGAACAGTCGATGTGAAATAACTGATCTAGTGACAAAACCCTTTTTATTTATTTACTACATTATTACCAATAGCGGATTTCTTTCAATCAAGAAACAGTGGACAAAGGACTACAGCAAAATCGTTAGCAGTTAGCCTCAGGAGGGATGCTGACATTAGATTAATACATTTCCAATGATTTTATTTTTGAATATATATTGAAGGTGAGAAAGAACGCATGATCAAGGAAAAGAAAATCAAAGGAATTCTTCTGCATTTATAGAGAACGAGATTATGTGTGAAGAATACATTTCGAAAACCGCAATCAATTAAATAATAAATATGTAATCAAATATATATACAAAACATATTTATTCATTTTCTCTCTTTCTCATAAGAAAACCAGAAAAACTAAACTATAAACCAGTAAAGTTTAAACTAAATTGCGGGCCAAGAAATGTTAACAGGTGCATTCATTTTCTTTCTCAAAAGCAGAGAAACCAATCTATAGGCAGAAAAATGTAAACAAATTTCTTCATATTCGTTCTCTTTTTCTTTCTAAGAACTAGATACACTAATTAGAAACGATATTTGAAGAAAATTTAAACAGATTTATTCAGTTTCTTTGTTTCTTTAGTACCTGAATAAATATCTGTGTCGGTGCCATCTTTATAATAATATATTCGAAATGGAGAGGAAAGGAGACTCAGAAGGGAAGATCAAATGGGACTTTCAATGACGCACGCTCCATCAATCCATCCGTTCGTTTATGGAAACTGATTTAAGATCACAAGTAAGAAATTAGGAATCAAGATTTTACAATCCAAACATGAAAGGACGGAAACAAACGGATCTCATGTAATCTACATCAAAACACTAACTCCATCCCTAAAAAATTGATATAAGATCACAAGTAAGAAATTAGAAATTAGGAATCAAGATTTTACAATCCAAGCATGAAAGGAAAAGACGGAAACAAATGGATCTCATGTAATTTACATCAAAACACTAACTACAGATCTCATGTAATTTACATCAAAACACTAACTACATCCCTAGAAAATTGATAAGAAATTAGGAATCAAGATTTTACAATCCAAGCATGAAAGGAAAAGACGGAAACAAACGGATCTCATGTAATCTACATCAAAACACTAACTCCATTCCTAGAAAATTGATATAAGATCACAAGTAAGAAATTAGGAATCAAGATTTTACAATCCAAGCATGAAAGGAAAAGATGGAAACAAACGGATCTCATCTAATCTACATCAAAACACTATATAATAAAACAAATACAGACAAATCTAACTGCGTTATATATTTATTTCCTATGAAAATTGATTGAAGATCAGAAGTAAGAAATTAGGAATCGAGATTTTACAATCCAAGCATGAAAGGAAAAGACGGAAACAAACAGATCTCAGATCTCAGGTAATCTAGATCAAAACACTATATCAAAATACAGACAGATCTTCGTTCCTAGATTGAAATCTTTTTTAATTCAGTGAATATGTACCCTCACGAATGACACACCTGGTAGATATTATGCCCAGGCCGCTTCAGCGATTCGTCGAATATATACCACGTCGTACCTCTGTCTCAAAGATTCTTTGGCCGAAAGTTCTCTTCCTCTCAATGGTTTCTCAGGTTTCTCAGAGATCCATACGAACGAACATAGAAAATAACACAAAACACAAACACTACAGTATAGCACAAACCTAAAACACAAAAGTTCTCTCCCTCTCAATGGTTTCTCAGAGATCCATACCAACGAACACAGAAAATAACACATAACACGGACAATGACACGAAACACTACAGTACAGCACAAACCCCAAAACCCCAAGAAACTCAACACAACACCATGACAAAGAAAATAAACAAAGAGGAGCGATCCAGAATCCACACACCACATAACCTAATACCATGAGAAAGAGCAGAGAGCAGAGAATTCAGCACAGGAAGAGGAGCTTAATGAGCGAGATAGAGCATGATCTCTACAATATATAATATTGCAACAAGTAATATCTGTAACGATCAAACTCTCTTCACCGTTGGATCGTCTCCCTCGGATCGACTCGTTAATCATTCCCCACCGTCAATAATCTCAGACCATTCAAATTTAGTGTATAAGACCGTTACACCGCAAGTCCAAAATAATTAAAAGAATTTAGTCATTCGAAAATTCTAACCATTTTATTAAAGGCGGCACGTTCTAGATGATTGCTTTTCCTGAATCATTTAAAGAATTAATTTATATTATTAAGATGCCAAATCTTCTCTATGATTGCTTTTGCTGAATCAATTAAATAGTTAATTTATATTATTAAGATTCCAAATCGACAAGTTTATATGAATTGGTTTTAATTATAATTTATATTTTTATATACATAACAATATTCCCACCTACATTAATCTAGATACATTGTTTTGTATTTTTTCCTTCATCCAAAATGAATCAAGGTTGAATGAATTGGTTTAATTATAATCGTATATTATAAATACAAAACAGTATTCCCGCCAACAATTTAGATATATTGTTTTATTGTTTTGTATTTTTACCTTTGGCCAAAAGAAATCAAGGGATTCAACATACTAACTTAGAGGTTTATTTCCAGCCACATCATTTACATTACCAGGGAAAAATTATTATAATTGATATATATGAAAATGAAATGAAAATATACATTATCTTAAAATATTTATGAGTAAATAAAATAGAATTAACAAAAAAAACAACCTTACTTAAAATCCCAAATTTTTAATGCAATAATAGTAATTTACGGACTCAATCAAAATCTTGAAATCTTCTAAAACCTGATCTAACATTCTAAACTTTGTAATCTTATAACTTGATATAATAATTATAGTATATTTAAATTTTTATCATTTATATTTTAAATAATTTATTTTTAATTCAAATGTTAAAATTTGTCTAACTTTCAAGCCAACGGCAACCATAGACTTCGAAAAAAAAAAACTCTTCGAAAGTTGGCAACTAAGCATCACCAACGTAAGCATATTTCATGATAGTTTTCACATAGTCCAACCACCTAACTGACTTCAACCAATCCCAGCAAGATAACGACAGATATCGTACCTTTTAAAATTGTTTGAATAAATAAAAGAGGAAAACTATACAATTTCAAGATATCGTACAACGTTAGAGATGAGAGATTTAGTGTCTATTATACAATTTCAAGCTAAATAAAAAAATTAAAAGAAAGAAAAAGGTGCAACCTTAGAGATGAGATAGAGATGAGAGGTTTAGTGTCCATTGATATAATACAAGAGCTACGAGGTGGCAATGTCCCCAACCTTGGATATAGTTAGGAGTTATGGTGTAAAATCAACAACCCTTTTGCAACCAGGAAAACATTTGCAAGTGAGACTCTAGAGACATTTTGCATTTTGCATTTATTTTTTATAAAGGTGAGATTTAGGGTAAAGCAATTCATTGTTTTGAGACTTAAAAATGAGGTATTAGAGTTTTGTGCTAGATCTTTTTTATATTCACTCTGTTGTATTTGGCAAGCAGGCTATACATAGATGGTCTTTGCACATCTTTACTTAAAGGACAACCTTGAAGATCTGGATGAAGGTCTTAATCTGAATTGGGGTTAAAATCCTCCCTTGACATTAAAATCCTCCTTTGAGATAAATTTTTGATTGAGAATTTTAAACCAAGACTAATGGTCCAAGTAAAAAATATGCATAATGCTTGTTTATTTTTGTAAGTATTGATGCACTTGAATTTTTTAGTAGATGAAATCATGCACTACATATGATTTTTTAGTTTTTGGTTCCACACTATATTTTTAATGTATATGTTTTTCTGAAAGCTATTAAAATATATATCTATATATATAAATATAACTAAAAAAAAAAAAGATTCCATTCAAAATGATTACTACTCATTATTTTTCTAGGTTTAATGTAGAAGTAGCAATAAAACTGAATGTATAATTATGCTCATGTGATAATGCAAACAACTATCGAAATAATAATCATGCAACAAATCATGGAATAGAGACATTTAAAACACTAACCAACCATTTAATAAAATAACATTTTTTTTAAAGGTTGATTAAAAATTCTATACACCGAAAACCAAATAAAAATAATAATGGAAGTTGTTACTATTGTAGAAACCACGCTTCCATAAAGGTGGTAATCCTTAGTTCTAGCTATGAGCCTACCATTGATGGCAGATTGCTAAATTGTAAAAAGAAAGAGAAGACATTGCTTTTGTGGAAATTGAAGCTCTAATTCTGTCAACACACTACCTTCAACGATAAATTATATGAGAGAGAGAAGCAACAAACCCATATATAATGACTTTCAAATTTCGCTCAAAACTCTTCAAAAAGTTGTTGGGAAACCACATAATCATGTGTCATTGTTATGTAAGCCAAAGGTTGAAGATTCTATATTTTTTTCCAGCGATTGTTAGAGAAGGGTCTCATTCATGTCTCTAGGTGTTATGAGAAATTATTGAGAGTTTAGGGTTTCAATCAAGATGTCAATTGTAATTTGGGAGGTTCAATGTTGATCTTGACTTTGTTTTCACAAGATATATTACCTACAGAAATCTTATTTTGAGTCCGATATTGATACTAGTGGTTGGCAAAAAAGTTCCATGGTAAAAAACCAGGCCCCTTTGCTATTGCATACTTTACAATATATTCTATATAAATGATGATAATTCATTGATATTGTAAGATCTCCATAAAATAAAGGTAAATTTCCATAAAAAAAAAAACTTTTGTTCTTCTCTCGTCTTTCTGGGATTACACATCAATTGGATTCTGACGATAATGACTAAAATATTTGCATACAAAAATAAACTATATTCTGCCTATTATAATTCTTCCTTCTGGATAGACAAGTATTATTGGTTACATGCTGCTTACTTAGCTAAAAGCTAACACCCTCCATACTTGATTTGCAGGTACGTGTATACCATCAGATTTGCCTTCCTTGACGCAGAGATGAGTTAAAATAAGAACGAACTCCATGAGCAGGTTTTACTCATACAAGAGATGGCCTTAAGTTCTTTATACTCTTCATACTATGGGTGTATGTTAAGAACTCAAGCATACCACTTTGATTTTTAAAAAGTTTTCTCTTAAGGATGTTATAGAACACAAGGTCCTTTTGACACACTATAACAAAGAGGGTTATGTCCATCTGGTTTCATAATACATTTACATTTCTTACTTATACTATGAAGGTGGGCATACTTTCATTGGGATATAAGACGTGGCTAGTTCATTAATCTAAACTAAGATGGTCGTGAAATGAAATAATATGCCTTGTCGATGAAAGACATTATGCAAACTCCAAGTAGGTTTGCTTCTTCGAAGGTGAGTCAAAAAAAGAGGTGATAACTAGTCTAAGTTTCCAGTGGTAAGCTCGCCCTTCAATGTTCAAGTTCGGGACTATGGTTGAGAGCCTTTAACTATGCTATAGTTCACAGTCTTACCAGGGGATTAGACATTTCTGATGTGGTATCTGGAATACTTTTAAATCGCCATTAAAGCGATGGGGTTTCAGTACTATATGGGGTCTCCGATGGCGGCCAGCAACTCCACACGGTACCAAGCCATGTGCTCCATATTAATTTAATTAAATGCGGTGACAGTACCCACATTAACTGGCCTCGATTCCAGTTCGCTCATACAGTCATAACCATTGAGACAGAGATGTCTTGGGTCTCCACTTGACATGGTAAGAAGAATGCCTCTCCATTTGACATGGCAAAAAGATTGCCTCTCCAGATGAGATAAATTCCCACTGTTACGGATTCAATCAACTGCGCTGGTAAAGGAGTGATTTACAGGATAGAAAAAGATCCAGACTTTGGCTTGATAGTTCTTTAAACAAACGAAAACCCTCGTTGCGAGCTGGATAGTCACTTCCTTGGATAACAGATGGGACCGTGATCTCAGAGGTAACAACTATACAGATGTAATTTTAAGTTTTTCATACAGGATATATGTATATATTTTTCGATGGCTAATACCTCGGATGTGTCAGTGACAGGTTTCTTAAAAAGGAAAAACATCCAGCAGCTGGCGTTTGGGCTACTTCACATGGTAAGCAGGCATTGTGCCATATCGACTCCAGTTTGGGTGGAAGAAAATTTCTTTCGTCATAACCCCTGTCGAGGTTAAGTAAATCTTTGGAAATAGTAGATAAGTTTTGAAGAAGGATGTCAAAACTCCTATATCAAGGTTTTACTGTAATATCTCTGCATAGTTCCTTTTGTTTTAAAATGTACTCGCTTAAACCCTACGAGTGGCACTTGCCAATGTGTAAGTGGACGATTTGTCAAGATTTTGGTCTTAAACGCCCAGATTTCAACATATGTTTGTTACTTGTAATGTTGAATGTATGGTAATCGTATTTTCCTTTCTAAAAGTCTGAACTAAGACTCTTGTAAAGATTAAATGTTGCTGGTTCCAGGATAAGCATACATTACGTTTTGTATCTGTCCTCTCGACTGTTAGAGGTTAAGAAATTTCTTAGAAATTAATCTGTCAGGGATAAACATACATTATTTTTGTATCTGCTCTATCGACTCTTAGAGATTAAGAGAAATTCTCAGAAAATAACCTGTCATTCGCTGAGGATCATATTTTTGTGTGTGAGTTTGCTTGTTAAACCCGTACTCGAAATAAAAAGGAAAATAGAAAAGCTGCATACGATGGTCAAAGTTCCAGATATGGCGTTTAAAGATCCGTCTGTTGCTGGTCGCAGCCGTGAGGATTATTTATTTTAGTCTAAATAAAAACCCTAGCTATTTATTCTGTAAGAAGTTCTCCACTGCCATCTTCGTATCTATGATTCACTTATGAGAACGAAATTTATAAAAATAGCTGAGATTTACCTACACCGGAGAATTCTCAAAGTAAAAAAAATTTGTTTAAGAGAAGTCCCGAATGCCTATATTAATAAATTTCATCGCTGAATCCCTCTAATACGAATTTTCGTATGTAAGCTGATGAAAAATAATAGATCCGGGCTCGGGTAAGACAATGTTTACTGACAGTAAATTTTAAGGTTCTGTTCAAAGAAAAATAGTCAAAAATCGTTCTCTTATAAACCCAAATCCACGGGGTCTTAAAATCCTTCTAGTGGGAAGGAACCCTAATCATTTTTCAAAAAAATCTAATTGAAAAGCTTGGTATCAATACTTCTACTATAACTATAAGATTCGATGGAACTAACCGAAAACTTGACTTACCAAAAATTAGATCTGCGCGGTGGTTCAATCGTGTTTTTCTATTTGTGTAGGTTAAACGTTATACTGATTTTTGATGCCTGTAACAAGCCCCTCAGAAATCTAAATCTACTGTTTAAAATTTAACCTAAAATACACAGTCGATGTTTTCTTTCTTTGATGGGTGTCCAAGGGTCATCGAGCTCTGTTTCATATCCTGCATTGTCTTTAACAATAAAATAACTACTAAATCTCCAATAAGAGTATTTCCAGGTTTCTACTTATTGAAACTAGATTCGGCAGTGTAATTAGAACGAATATAATTTCAATAATTTCCCCTAATTACCAGAGTGTTTATTTTTTTGAATATGCAGATCGACACAGAAAAAGAACTATACAATTTGTCATTAATCCTTGACTATTAATCCTTGCACACAGTTCTTTAGATATTCCAACTTATAATCATTCAGGAATTTCAGATTTGTAAGGTAACTCATAATCAGAATATTCGCAATCGAAATAACATCTCCTTTTATTATACAAGATAAGAATTTCATAAGTAATAAACGAAATGCTCAACACTATTTAACCTATTTGGCAAAAGTGATACAACAGGAAATACTGAAAAATCTGTATTTTAAAGAAAAACCTGAACTGGTAACCGAATGCAGTAGGAACAGCCACGTTCCTCCCAACCGTAGATTAGGTACAAACACCAAGTCTGTCTGCAATCACCCCCGAGCCAAATACATGCATGGAGAAAATGTGGACAGCTAGCCTCAAACTCAGTTTTGTTTCCTGGATCCCTTGCCTAACACAGAGTGCTCACACAGCAAGTGGAATTCCTTCCGGCATACTCAGCGGCGTGCCGCCTCCTCACATATGCCCTCCTTTTATAGTTTTGCCTAGGTCTTACCATTAGCAGCCAATTCCTCATGGAATTTTCGCAGCTAATCAAATCCCTGATTTTCAGGGTGTGTCTAGTGTCTTAAATACACTCCTGACACTTGTTCTGGTTTCCCAGTGGCTAACTCTAACTTGTCCCCCACTTCTCCATGCATGATCTCCTCATTTAACTTGGCTGTTCCCACTCATTCTTTTATTAATAGAATAAAATTGTTTGTTTACATCAGTCCTCCTAGGACTTAAGTCAGCCAATTTCTCATATGGCTTCCTCATTGCATAATCTCAAATTAATAAAAATAAATTTAAAATAAATCAGACATAATGTTTTTTCATCATTGGAGGGGGATGTCACATCCTTGCCCCCTTATTGTGAACACTGTCCTCAGTGTTCTAGTCTTCATCCATCGGTCCTGGGAATAGATTCGGGTACCTTTCTAGTATTTCGCTTTCCAATTCCGAGGTCGCCTCCTCAGGACTAAAGTGCTTCCATTGTACCTTTACCTGAGCGATGGCTCGGTTCCGAAGTACTGTTTCTTTCCTGTCCAGAATGCGTATAGGTTCCACTTGAAACTCGCCTTCTGGAGCCTCCTGTATCAAATTCCAATCAATAATATGAGTGGGGTCATGAATATATTTTTTTAGTAGTGAAATGTGAAAAACATTATGAATTTTTAAGTGTGCGGGTAATGCCAGTTTATAGGCTACGGGTCCAATCCTCTCAAGTACTTGGAAAGGCCCGCAGAACCGTGGTGCCAGTTTACTGCAACTCCCCAGCCGGAGTGAGCTTTTCTTTGCTTTAACTCGCAAGTATACGTGGTCTCCAACTGAGAACTCCTTATCTCGCCTTTTCAGATCAGCATAACTCTTTTGGCGGTCCTGGGCCACCTTTAAATTCTTCTGTACCCTTTGGACTGTCTGTTCCATGTCTTTCAGTAAATCTGGTCCTACCAATAAGCGATCAACCGGACTATCCCAGCTAACTGGGGTGGTGCATTTTCTCCCATAAAGAATTTCAAATGGACTCATTTTTTATGATGCTTGGTACTCGTTGTTGTAAGCGAACTCTACCAGATGTAAGTAGTCTTCCCATTTGTTGGGTCTCTCCATGACGTACATTCTCAGCATATCTTCAATGATCTGATTTGTACGTTCAGTCTGTCCATCTGTTTCAGGGTGATAACTCGTGCTGAAATTAATTCTGGTTTCCAAACCTGCAAACAAAGATTTCCAGAATTTGGAGGTAAATTTTACATCCCTATCTGAAATTACCATCTTTGGTACTCCATGTAATCTGAATATTTCCTTTAGGAATATTCCTGCAATATCTGCTGCCTTGTAGGTGGTTTTTACCGGAATGAAATGCGCCGATTTGCTAAACTTGTCAACCACCACCATTATGGAATCATGTTGTCATTGGGTTCTCGGCAAACCTGTGATAAAATCTAGTGAAATCACTTCCCATTTCCATTCAGGAATTGGTAATGGTTGTAATAACCCAGCAGGATGTTTATGATCTGTCTTCACCTGTTGACATTCCAAGCATTTAGATAAATAATCAGCTAGTTCAGTCTTTAATTTAGGCCAAAAGAACTGTTTTCTGAGGGCTGTTATCATCTTTTTATACCCGGGGTGACCTGCAAAAGGAGGTTTGTGCATCTCATTTAGAATAAACAATTTAAATTCTGCAACATTAGGCATGTACAACCTATCTTTGAACCAAATCAGACCTTTTGGATCCATTTTGAAATCTGTCCCGTTCATGTTTATCTCGTTTTGCTGAATTTTACTTTGCAGATTTATGTATTCTGCGTCCAGTTTGCTTGCCATTATTAATTTGTCCATGAGATTACTTTCTGGTTGACTCATTATTATCTCGTACACCTCGTGGGTCCTTCGACTAAGTGCATCTGCCACCATATTTTCCTTACCCTTTATGTGCTTTACGTCAAAGTCGAATTCACTTAAGAAGGCCATGCACCTTGCCTGTCTGGCATTGAGTCCTGGTTGGTTAAATAGGTTCTTGACGCAAGTGTTATCGGTTAATAACAAGAATTTCTTTCCCAGCAGGTAGTGACGCCACATTTTCAGTGCGTGTACAACTGCTGTTAATTCCAAGTCATGAACCACCTAGTTGCGTTCATGTTCCTTTAATTTTCGTGATTCATAGCACACTACGTGTCCGTCCTGGGACAGTACTCCTCCTACTCCCTCTTTGCTCGCATCCGTACAGACCGTGTACTCTTTACATGGGTCTGCCACTTTTAGAATAGGTGCCTTGGTCAGCAATTCCTTGAGTCGTTCAAAACTTTCTTGACACTTGCAGGACCACACAAATTTTATCCCTTTTTTCTGTAGTGAGGTAATGGGATAGGCGATCTTCGAGAATCCCTCAATGAACCTCCGATAATAACCTGTGAGTCCCATGAAAGATCTAATGTCAGCTACATCTCTCGGTACTGGCCAATCCGCTATGGCTTTAATTTTCTGTGGGTCGACTGAAATTCCTTCAGCAGAAATAATATGGCCTAGGTACTGGATTTCCTTTTTAAAGAACTCACATTTCTCCAACTTTGCATACAACCGGTGGTCCCTCAAGGTTTGCAATACAATTCTTATATGCTGTTCATGTTCTTCCTCTGACTTAGAGTATATTAGGATATCATCAATAAAAATTAACACAAACTGATCTAGATATTTGTTGAAAATACCATTCATTAAACACATGAATGTGGCAGGGGCGTTAGTTAACCCAAAAGGAATTACTACAAATTCATAGTGTCCGTATCGGGTACGGAAGGCGGTTTTGCTTATGTCTTCATTTTTAATACGAATCTGGTGGTACCCAGATCGAAGATCCAGTTTGGAAAAGATCCTAGCTCCCCCTACTTGGTCGAACAAATCATTAATTCGTGGTAAAGGGTATTTATTCTTAACAGTTACCTTATTCAGTTGCCTATAGTCAATACATAGCCTTAGAGTCCCATCCTTTTTCTTGACAAACAGAACCGGTGCACCCCAAGGCGAGACACTAGGTCTTATATACCCTTTGTCTAGTAATTCTTGAATCTGAATCTTTAATTCCGTCAATTCTGGGATACTCATTCTATAAGGTACTCTTGACACTGGTGCTGATCCTGGTAAGAGTTCAATGGAGAAATCTATTTCTCGTTGAGGCGGTAACCCCGGTATTTCTTCTGGAAATACGTCTAGGAACTCACCTAAGACATGATGTTCTGTTATGGAAGTCTGACTCTCATTGAGAAGTAAATCAGATACTCTTACAGCGTAAATCTTGCATCCTTTCCTCATGCACTTCTTTAGCTGCATAGCAGAAATCTGCCTAACAGAAACAGGTTTCTGTTTTCCAATCACTGTTCTTAGAGTTTGGTCTTCCGCAATGTAGGTAAAGTTTTTGGTAAAGCAGTTCAGTACTACTCTATACTTTTCAAGCCAGTCCATTCCTATTATCATGTCGTAAGATCCTAAAGGAAACACATTTAAATTAATCCTCGTTTTGTGGTCCTGTATTTGAAGTTCACAGTCAGATATATATTCGGTTACCTTCCTCTTTGCTCCAGTAGCTAACTGAACTAACCAGGGCTTTGGGTGTTTTACCTTGGTGAGTTGACAGTGCTCCATCATCTTGGGATTGATGTAGCTTAAGGTTGCCCCAGGGTCTATCAAAATAGTACAAGTATGGTCAGAAATTGTACCTTCAATTTCTACAATTGCAGATTGATGATCTGCCTGTCGGTCCTCCAAGGCTGCATTGATTCGGTGATAACTTTTCCCAATGTCTCCCACCGTGGATGCTTCTTGCACATTATGCAGTACCCTGTTCGTTTCATTGTATCGGGGACAATTCCTTCGTAAATGGGCTTCACCACATTCCCAGCATTTCAGGGGTTCCTTAGGAATACCGATACTTCCCTTCATTCCCATGTTAGGAGCTTTGAAAGTTTTCTGCTGTAACTGTTCATTTCTGGGAAATGAATTTCCCTGAAAGTTTTTGGGCATGTTCCTGAAGGGTGGGGGCTTGTAACCTTTCTTCCGCTGGTTAAACTTTTCATGTTTCTTGTCCTTCCATGCTTGAGTAGTATCATTTCTTTGTTTGTATTGCTCATAACACAATCTGGCCTTTCTTAGTGCTTCTTCTAAAGTTCTGGGATTGTCGAACTCGATTCGATCTTTATAGGCCTGTGGCAGGCAGCTTAAGAATCGTTGTACCTTCAGTTTTTCTTCCTTGATATATGGAACGAACCGTAATAAGTCTAGGAATTTATTGATAAGATCTTCCATCGTCATCTGACCCAGCTTTAATTCATAAAATTCCTTGGTTTTTCTTTCATAGTAACTTTCTGATAAGTACTGTTTCTTGAAATATTTCTTAAATTCCGACCATTCGAGGTTCTTTTCTTTCAGTCCCTGGGAAATCTTCAGGTCTTGCCACCATATGCTGGCCTTCCCCTTTAGGTTGTACACAGCCATTCTGACTTTCATATTATTAGATTAATTGTAGATCTGAAAGTATTTCTTTATATCTAGCAGCCAGGCTTCTGCTTCTTCGCCAGTTGTTGATTCTCCATCGAAGCTAGTAGGTTTTATTTTTTTTGAATTCACCCTCCAGATGGTCAACTTTTCTTTTACCCATAGTCTTGTCTTGATGCTCAGATTTCTGGGTCTCATTGGAGGAATCTCCCTTCTTTTCAGCGTTCTCGTCAGTCTCCTCTTTCCCCTTAGTATCCTCCTTTTTTTCTTTTTTTCTTTTTTTTTTTTTTTTTTTTTTTTAGAACGAATATAATTTCAATAATTTCCCCTAATTACCAGAGTGTTTATTTTTTTGAATATGCAGATCGACACAGAAAAAGAACTATACAATTTGTCATTAATCCTTGACTATTAATCCTTGCACACAGTTCTTTAGATATTCCGACTTATAATCATTCAGGAATTTCAGATTTGTAAGGTAACTCATAATCAGAATATTCGCAATCGAAATAACATCTCCTTTTATTATACAAGATAAGAATTTCATAAGTAATAAACGAAATGCTCAACACTATTTAACCTATTTGGCAAAAGTGATACAACAGGAAATACTGAAAAATCTGTATTTTAAAGAAAAACCTGAACTGGTAACCGAATGCAGTAGGAACAGCCACGTTCCTCCCAACCGTAGATTAGGTACAAACACCAAGTCTGTCCGCAATCACCCCCGAGCCAGATACATGCATGGAGAAAATGTGGACAGCTAGCCTCAAACTCAGTTTTGTTTCCTGGATCCCTTGCCTAACACAGAGTGCTCACACAGCAAGTGGAATTCCTTCCGGCATACTCAGCGGCGTGCCGCCTCCTCACATATGCCCTCCTTTTATAGTTTTGCCTAGGTCTTACCATTAGCAGCCAATTCCTCATGGAATTTTCGCAGCTAATCAAATCCCTGATTTTCAGGGTGTGTCTAGTGTCTTAAATACACTCCTGACACTTGTTCTGGTTTCCCAGTGGCTAACTCTAACTTGTCCCCCACTTCTCCATGCATGATCTCCTCATTTAACTTGGCTGTTCCCACTCATTCTTTTATTAATAGAATAAAATTGTTTGTTTACATCAGTCCTCCTAGGACTTAAGTCAGCCAATTTCTCATATGGCTTCCTCATTGCATAATCTCAAATTAATAAAAATAAATTTAAAATAAATCAGACATAATGTTATTTCATCATTGGAGGGGGATGTCACAGATATTAAAAAAAAAATACATAACCTTGACTTCTAGATCCTGATGCGATTTTGATTCTTAGAATCTTCATTGCTAAACATAGTGATTTTGATTCTTAGAATCTTCATTGCTAAACATAGTAATTTTGATTCTTAGAATCTTCATTGCTAAACATAGTTCTAGATCTAACCATTCAAAAATTAAAATCTGGGAACATTCTTGTCAAAACCCAAAATTCCTAGCATTAAATGTTATTAAATGCAGTCAATTAACTATATGTTAAACTTATGCGATTGTACGGATGTCTAAATGGTCTTTGTTGTACTTCAATATTAATATGAGTTTCTCAATTGTTGCTGATTGTTTTTCTGTTTTCAACCACAAGGGGGATCTGTCATTGCCGATTGTGCTTACTTAGCTCCCGAGCTAATTCATCCAATGTCTTTCATTTACAGGTATACAGGTAAAATACGGTTGCTACAAATAATTTTTAAAAGCATTTTAATTCCTTTCGCTGTACCAAAATGCCCAGTAAAATTTAAACATGCGAGGCAGGTTGTCAACTGAAAAAGGTAGAAGTTTTATTCCTGTAATATTCATATAATCTTACTGTTAGAGAGTTAACCATTTTTGCATGGTAATATGATAGGTATTGTTCTTTTTCAGACTGTCTTACTTACCCTCATGGAGTATTATTCTTGCTATTATTATTGTGTCGCAATAATATCTTTTATCTCGCAACATGAAATGTCACGGGCAATTGGAATTTACACTATTTTGCTTATCTGTTGTTACTGCGTGATTTATGATCACACTTACAAGGATCTAGAAGTTTTGCAATGTATAAATAACTTATTACTTGTATAAGATTCTGTCAGTTCATAACTTCTTTCTTCCACTAGTTCTGGAGTAACACCAGTCTGAGTTTTGTTCCATTCACGTATTGTATGAATTACGGAGTCAAGGTTTAATCTACACCAAAAATTAGGGATTCAAGGATTATTACCCTATGTTTTGGTTATTAAAGGATGACCTAGGATAATGGTATCGATCCCTCCTATAAGGACTCCATGCAAAAATTATATGGCTCATGCTTATCTATTATTTTTATTTACAACTTAAGGGATACACCTTTGGTGTATCGGATACTATTGTCATATGTATAAATCAATTGATTTTATGGCAGGTATATAATTTAATTGTACACCGTGCAAGTTCGATAACGTTGGTTTCAAATATATAATTACACAAAAGTCTTATGCATGGTATCACGACCTTGTAAATTCACCCCTGCTATGATTTGGTTTGTCAATTTGCAACTTTTAAATGATTGTAAGAATGATTTGGGATCTCTCCATGGACTATAGGTGTTCGACCCACAGCATGCAAAAATTTAAAGGGGCGACGTGTTTGTTTCTACGCCAAGTGTTGGGAATATTTAAGCGTGGCTCAACCCTAACTGGGCACATTTCCCTCGCCCTCGGGCTCGGCCTCCCTGTGGAACCCTCCTGTCCAAACCCCATCGATACATTTATGAGTATGGTTTTACTGTATCAGTGATCCTTCAGGCTTGTGGTCTATGTTATAAGAGTGTCAATATACTGTGTTAATGGCACTATAGTCGGTTGATATCCCAGGTTTTTTTTTATCCTTTTTAAAATGTCGAGTTCACCTTGCCTCTGCGTTTCAACAACCCTCGACTTAGTCTGGTTGGAGATTCCATTTTGATAGCTACCCTAGTCCCTACCAGCTTGTGGTTTGTATTAATGATAAAGGGTTTCTCACACTCATCATACCTGCGGTCTCCATACTGAATATTGTGCATAAACCATTACCAAGCTCGGTAAGTTACAGGTAGTCTTCATTGTGTTTATATTTATACATTGGATTTCTTATATCTTCGCATTTTATTAACTAGTAGCACATGTGAATACAAGACCTGTCTGCTCGTGATGGTGTACAGGGCGCATTCTTCAATCAGTGGGCTTCTCCGGGTAAGCCTGGTCGATAGCCATGGCAAATCCTTCTTGTTGGTTGTAGGTTTTGGGTCTGTATTGCATAAGAGGATATAGGGTTTTTCAGCATGGTTTTTTATGTGTTGTATTGATGAGCTAAGGGCGTAGATCCCGGGTCATGTAGAATATTACAGCTATGGTTCAGATTGTAATTTTTAGTTTTTATTACTATGTTGATAACTCCTGTGGAGAAATTACTGTGTAAATTTTAGAGCGAGCCTGTAGGTGGCAGTATAGCCTTATAGTTTAATGCCGGCTCAAACAAAAGCATTCAGGTTTAATAATGCGTATTGGGTATTAACAATACCTGTAAAAACGAGTTCTAATGAAAAACTAGTGTGTTTTTTTCTCCTGTATGTCTTTAATTGGGTTGATACATAAGTTTATGATTTTCTAAGCTCTCGTAGATGTTTATATAAGGTACTTATACTGTTGCCGTAAGTAAAACTTAGGGTTTGCAATCCTGGTGTTTATCTTTAGAAAGGAGAAGCACGTAGAAGGATAATAGGGTTCTACCCGACCTCTGCTGTCGTGGATGGTTTTTGTGGTTGTAAAAATAAATAAATAAAATAAAAGAACTCGCTTCTGAGTTCGGAATAAGGGTTATGCTTTTTTCGTATTTTGTTTTTACTAGATGATGCTATCGTTGTGATTCCCTTCTGTTGAAAGTCATGAAGCTAATAAGAGATAATGTAATAATACAGACGCTCGGCAATGAACAAAATTACTATTCTGAGTGTTTAGTGTTGTAAATAAACTCTGTCAATGAGTGAGTCAAATGAAAGTAAATAATACTATCTTTATTGAGCTCGATGCCGAGCCTAAGAAGTTCCTGCTAAACTTATTGTTTTAAAAACTTCTCTGTAGGGTTTGATAAGAGGATTGTAATGTATCGCTTAGAAATAATAAGTAGGGTTTTGTGATAAAAGGGGACTCGACACTGAGCTGTAAATCCGTGCTATCTGTGTTGTTTGGTTTATAATTTCTCTGCTAAATATATTTTTACTGTTTAAACATTGGAATGATCAGTTTCAAGTCACTCCTAATTCATAATGTCATCTAGTGCCATGTTTCAAAGATTCTGTTCTTATAGTGAGCTTGGAGTAGAATATTATGGTGATGTTTTTAACTCGACAACAGAGTTCTGTAGGGTTTTTACATAATCATTTTATTTGATAATAAATAAATAAGGAAATGTTAACTATGTTTTTGTGAAGTAAAAGGGGTAACTCTTGACTGGGATTTGCATTCTGAGATGGAGATTTTATTTATGTTTACAACATCTCCTATAAGGTTTATCGACCTAGATATGAATTGTTATAATATCTATTGTTTAGATTTTCTGTTTGTATCCTATGACTGTATAATAATGTTATTCTATACAGGGTACCAGTTCCTGACATGCTACCCCTATTTGTTTATAAAACACAAACAAAATATAATTAACTAGTTCTACCATTATGACTTATACGTCATTACCATAAATATGTACAGTTTTCTCAGGGAAATTCTAAATACGTCAATATAATTAAAACAGAGATTAAAATCATACTGACAATGCAGAAAACACAGTATCTGTTAGAAAATCTTACTTCTGATATTCTAGGATATTTAACCTGCTCATTAACTAATCTCAATTCAGATATTTTAATAATAAATGCAGCATACATTTATTCATCCTTAAAGAACATAGAGGGGTAATTAACAGAACCTATCTTGATTCGTGGACAACAACAACAATGGGAGGTTGTTCCTCCCTACCAATTCCTGGAGAGTGCCCAAACAGCACTTCTCAGGACCCCCGAGCTCGCTCTGGTCTCCCTGGCTGGAACTAGGTGCAGCAAAACAATTCACACAGCCAAACAGCTAAACTGGAACCAAGTTACTGCAGCTTTCTCTCTCAAAACACTTCCTTACTATTTTTCCCTCTTCCTCAATGGGACTCCTGAATAACATTCACCTGAATGTATTCTCCCTCCAGAACTATTATTGAACCCCCAGCTCAGTTCATTGAGTACTATTTAAAAGATTGCCTAGGTCTTAGTTGGATTAACTGTCATTAATGAGCCACCTGCTCAGATTCCACTTTCTTGGGGAATCATGACCCCAAAATATAGGGAAGTTGCCACCTGCAACTTAGGAAGTGTTTGAGGATGCTGCCACTTGTCTTTTTGCCTTTCCACCTAGTTCCATCCACCAGTTAGACCAGTAACCTCTTTTAACAGCTCTCCCATGCATTTGTCTCCATAATTTATTTATTAATAATAAAATATTCAGAATTACATTCCACTTCTGGTGACTCTGCTGAGTCATCAATTCCTACTTAGCATTAAATTTAACATAATGTCTCAGGAATATAATAAAATAATTACATTATTTTTGTAAAATTGGGGTATGTGACATACACACCCCCTTAAAATGTAACATCGTCCTCGATGTTACTTATTCTTCATCTTCAGCCACCTGCTGGAATAGATTTGGGTATGCTTCCCGCATCTTACTTTCTAGTTCCCAGGTAGCTTCTTCAGGACTAAGGTGCTTCCATTGCACCTTCAGCTATCCAATTGTGCGGTTCCGCAGAGTAATTTCCCTCCTCCCGAGGATACAATCCGGTTCCACCAGAACTTCCCCTTCTGGTTCTACCTGTACAATGTTCCAATCAATAACATGAGTAGTATCATGAACATACTTTTTCAGAACAAAAATATGAAAAACATTGTGTACCTTTAAATTAGGTGGTAATGCTAGCTGATAAGCAACTTGACCAATTCTAGATAAAATTTCAAATGGACCACAGTAACGTGGCGCTAATTTTGCACAACTCCCTAGCCTTAGGGAGCTCTTCTTTGGTCTTACCTTGATGAACACATGTTCTCCTACCTGGAACTCTTTAGGAGTTCTTTTCAAATCTGCTTGACTCTTTTGCCAATCCTGGGCAATCTTCAAATTTACCTGCACTTGTTTCACAATCTGTTCCATCTCTTTTAATAAATCAGGTCCTAACACTAACCTGTCTACTGGATTACTCCAAGAGATAGGAGTGTTACATTTACGTCCATACAGAATTTCAAAAGGACTAAACTTAGCTGACGATTGATAACTGTTATTGTATGCAAATTCTGCTAAATGTAAATAATCCTCCCACTTACCTGGTTGGTCTTTAACATACATCCTTAGCAGATCTTCTAATACCTGATTAACCCTTTCAGTTTGTCCGTCCGTCTGAGGATGGAAGGAGGTGCTGAAATTTAATGTGGTGTTTAATCCTTTAAACAAGGATTTCCAAAAATCCCCTGTGAATTTAGGATCCCTGTCTGATATAATAACTTTTGGAACACCATGTAACCGAAAAATCTGTTTTAGAAAGATATCTGCTATGTTTGCAGCCTTGTAAGTGGTTTTAATAGGAATAAAGTGTGCTGATTTACTTAATTTATCTACTACCACCATGATTGAATCATTCAGATGCTGATTTTTGGGTAATCCCGTAATGAAATCTAGGCTGATTATTTCCCACTTCCAGCTAGGAATAGGTAAAGGTTGCAGCAACCCAGCTGGATGTTGTTGTTCTGTTTTCACTTGTTGGCAGTCCAAACATCTAGCTATATACTCAGCTGTTTTAGATTTCATATTAGGCCAAAAATATTCTTTTCTCAACATGGTGACAGTCTTCTGGTAGCTTGGATGCCCTGAGTAAGGGGTTTTATGAATTTCATCCAGAATTAACAGTTTAACTTTAGGTGCATTCGAAACATACAGCCTGTCTTTAAACAATAAAAATCCGTCTTCATTTAAACTATATCCTTTTATCACACTTTCTGTAGGTTGTTCTTTGGCTGCAGCTTGTAAATGCTGATAATTTTCATCTAATTTTATCCCTTCAGCCAACTGTTCATTTAAATCAGAGGTATAAGTGCTGCTAGCTGATACAAAATTCAGCTTTGCATTTCTGCTCAAGGCATCAGCCACCTTATTTTCCTTTCCTTTTATGTGCTGTATTTCAAAATCGTATTCACTTAAGAAGGCCAGCCACCTGGCTTGTCTTGCATTTAAATTAGGCTGATCTAAAAGGTATTTCAGACCCTTATTATCAGTCAGTAGAGTGAATTTTCTGCCTATTAAGTGGTGTCGCCACATCTTTAAAGCATGGATAACAGCGGCTAATTCTAGGTCATAAGTGGCATAATTTCTTTCATGAATTTTCAGCTTCCTAGATTCGTAAGCAATGACATGTCCATCCTGAGTCAACACTCCGCCTAGACCGTCATTACAAGCATCGGTGCAAACCACGAAATCTTTATTTGGGTCCGCTATTCTGAGAATAGGCGCAGTTGTCAATAAAGTCTTAAGTTTCTTAAAGCTTTCTTCACACTTCACGTTCCAATCAAACTTCTTGCCTTTCTTTTGCAAGGAAGTGATTGGGTTGGCTATTTTTGAAAAGCCTTCAATAAATCTTCGGTAGTAACCGGTAATTCCCATGAAGGATCTAACATCTGTTACGTCTTTTGGTACTGGCCACTCTTCAATTGCCCGGATCTTTTCAGGATCAACTGAAATCCCTTCCTTGGTGACTACATGTCCTAAGTACTGGATTTCGTCTTTAAAAAAGTCACACTTACTGAACTTCGCAAAGAGCTGCTGCTCTCTTAGTTCTTGTAAGACTATACGTAAGTGTTCTTTATGCTCCTCTTCATTCTTAGAATAAACTAAAATGTCATCGATGAATACGACAACAAATTTATCTAAGTACTTATGCATTATGTTATTCATTAAGCACATAAAGACAGCTGGGGCATTAGTAAGCCCAAATGGCATTACGACAAATTCGTAATGTCCGTACCTTGTTCTAAAAGCTGTTTTGAAAATGTCTTCTTCTTTAATCCTCACCTGATGATAACCCGATCTCAGGTCTATCTTAGAGAACATCGTAGCTCCACGTAGCTGATCAAACAGATCATCTATATGAGGTAACGGATACCTGTTTTTAATCGTCATCTTGTTCAGCTGACGGTAATCTATGCAAAGTCGCATAGTTCCGTCCTTCTTTTTAACAAAAATTACTGGTGCTCCCCAAGGGGATACACTGGGTCGAATGTAATTCTTGTCTATTAACTCCTTTAACTGAGTTTTCAATTCGTTAAGCTCCAAAATATTCATACGATACGGGGCTTTTGAACTGGGTACAGCACTTGGTACCAGCTCAATTGTAAAGTCCAGCTCCCTTTTGGGAGGTAGTTCTGGGATTTCCTCCGGAAAAACATCAATAAATTCATTGACTACAGGGATGTTCTCTACTGTTATCTTGCTTCTTTCAGACTTATCTATCTCATCTGTAATAGTTACAGTATAGGCCTTGCAACCTTTTCTGACTGCCCTTTTAAGTTGTAAAGCAGAAATCTGCCTAACTACTGTTTTCCTAGGAATACCCCTGACAGTTACAGGCTGTCCATTACTATTTACACATCTAAAAGTTTTGTCAAAACAGTTTAAAACTACCCTATGCTGTTCCAACCAGTCCATTCCGATAAGTATGTCATAAGAGCCGAGTGGCAAGACATTTAATTTAACTGTAGTCTTAAAATCATTCATATCTAAGATACATTCCTTAACATAACAGTTTACTTTCCTTTTTGCCCCAGTAGCTAGTTGTATAGACCAAGAATTATCAAATCTTTCAACAGTCAAATTACATTTTTCTACTAACTGGGGTGAAATATAACTAAGACTAGCACCCGGATCTATTAAAATAGTTACAGGGATTTTGTTAATCATACCTCCTACTTCCACCATGGAAGTTTGATAGTCAGCTTGGCGGTTCTCCAACGCTGCGTTGATTCGGGGCATAGTCCCTGCAAAGTCTCCAACAGTCATTTCATCTTGTATGGTGTGAATGTTGCTGTTTGGTTTCTTTCGGTTTGGGCAAACTGAAGCATAGTGTGGGCCATTGCATTCCCAACACTTAACAGGTTCCTTACGTTCAAAATTCTTAGTGTAGTTTCCATGATTGTTAGGAGCCTCCTTGCTCCTTTTGAAATTGTTGGAATGATTAGCAGCTCCATTTTTGTTTCCCTGAAAACTTTTACCATTAAAATGGTTTCCGTTCTTGTTATTTTTGAAGTTTTTCTGGGGTACAAACTCCTTTTTCCTGTACTCAGGCTGATTGCTGTTCTTTTTAGCTTTCCAGCTAGCTATCCCTTCTTTCTTTTTATTCTGTTCATAACAGAAATTAGCCTTTCGCATAGCCTCTTCCAGCGCTTTGGGGTTATCATATTCAATTCTGTCCTTGATATGATAGGGCAGGCAGCTAAGAAACCGTTGTATTTTTGGTTTCTCTTCGACAAAATACGGCACATACCTTAACAGACTTAAGAACTTACTGTTTAAGTCCTTCATCGTCATAGATCCTAGCTTTAGTTCATAAAATTCCTTGGCCCTCTCCTCATAGTACTGTTCAGACATAAATTTCTTCTTGAAGTATCTTTCAAAGGTACTCCAGTTAACTTCTTTTTATTTAATCCCCTTGACCCTTTTCAGGTCTTGCCACCATATGTCCGCCTTTCCAGAAAGGTTGTAGATGGCCATTCGTGCCTTCAGCTGATTTGAATAGTTGTAAATCTGGAAATATTTTCTCATCCCGGATAACCAGGATTCTGCCTCTTCTCCTGTCTCAGATTCTCCATTGAAAGTTGGGGGTTTTATTTTCTTAAACTCCCCGGAAATCTCTTCATAAGGCTTGTACTTTTTCCTTCTGTTGTGCAGCTCAGCTTCACTGCTGTCACTAGTAGTGCGATAACTGTGTTGTTCCCTTCTTTCTTCAGATGATGAACTGCTGTCAGATTTAGCTGGTTTCATCCTTTTAGACCCTCTTTGATGACTATCTTCTTCTGAGTCAGCTCGTTTGCTCCTTCCTTCTGTCTAAAATTTTTCTATCAATAGCTGATTTAGCTGCTCTTGAGTTTTTAGAATCCTTTCATTATCCTTCTTGACTGTTTCTATCTCTGTCTTTAAACCTTTTATGGTCTGCATCAGTTCAGTGGAGTGAGCAATTACCTCCTCTGTCTCAGGTTCTCTCGACATCTGTCTTGTCGTAGTGTTTGGAGATTCCTCCTCAGCATATTCTCCCAGTTTTTCCATACCTGCCTGTTAGATTCAGAAAAGAAATTTTATGCTCTGTTTGTCTTTACGAAACAGAAAGTATAAGTTAGTACATAACATATATATATATAATTTTACTGTCATTTGCACTGTTCTGCGGAAACTAGTGGAGCCATATGAAGGCCTAGTGTCTGAACCATGCTCTGATACCACATGTCAAAACCCAAAATTTCAGAAAATAAATTTTTTTTTCCTAGCATTAAATGTTATTAAATGCAGTCAATTAACTATATGTTAAACTTATGCGATTGTACGGATGTCTAAATGGTCTTTGTTGTACTTAAATATTAATATGAGTTTCTCAATTGCTGCTGATTGTTTTTCTGTTTTCAACCACAAGGGGGATCTGTCATTGCCGACTGTGCTTACTTAGCTCCCGAGCTAATGCATCCAATGTCTTTCATTTACAGGTATACAGGTAAAATACGGTTGCTACAAATAATTTTTAAAAGCATTTTAATTCATTTCGCTGTACCAAAATGCCCAGTAAAATTTAAACATGCGAGGCAGGTTGTCAACTGAAAAAGGTAGAAGTTTTATTCCTGTAATATTCATATAATCTTATTGTTAGAGAGTTAACCATTTTTGCATGGTAATATGATAGGTATTGTTCTTTTTCAGACTGTCTTACTTACCCTCATGGAGTATTATTCTTGCTATTATTATTGTGTCGCAATAATATCTTTTATCTCGCAACATGAAATGTCACGGGCAATTGGAATTTACACTATTTTGCTTATATGTTGTTACTGTGTGATGTATGATCACACTTACAAGGATCTAGAAGTTTTGCAATGTATAAATAACTTATTACTTGTATAATATTCTGTCAGTTCATAACTTCTTTCTTCCACTGGTTCTGGAGTAACACCAGTCTGAGTTTTGTTCCATTCACGTATTGTATGAATTACGGAGTCAAGGTTTAATCTACACCAAAAATTAGGGATTCAAGGATTATTACCCTATGTTTTGGTTATTAAAGGATGACCTAGGATAATGGTATCGATCCCTCCTATAAGGACTGTGACGTCCCCAGATAATAATAAACCCTTATGTTTTGTTTTGTTATCATTATGAATTTCATTGCAGTAAGTTGCTGGATGAAAATCTGTCGAATAAGTCCTAGGAGGACTGTTGTAAGAAACAACTTTGAATTATAATTATTGTTTTAATAATAAAAAGGATGAATAAGAACAGCCAAGTTAAATGAGAAGATCATGCATGGAAAAGTGGGGGACAAGTGAGAGTTAACCTTGGGGAAACCAGAACAGGTGTCAGAAGTTTATTTAACACACTAGACACACCCTGAAAATCAGGGATTTGCTTAGCTGCGAAAATTCCATGAGGAATTGGCTGCTAATGATAAGACCTAGGCAAAACTATAAAGGAGGGGCATATGTGGGAGGCAGGACGCTGCTTAGTATGCTGAAGAGGATTAGACTTGCTGTGTGAGCACTCTGTGCTAGGCAAGAGTTTTCTGGAAACTGTGACTGAGTTTTCGGGGTTAACTGTCCACATTTTTCCGTGCATGCATCTGGCTCGGGGGTGATTACGAACAAACTTGGCGTTTGGACCTAATCTATGGTTGGGTGGAACGTGGCTGTTCTGACTTCATTCAGGATTATCAGTTTCAGGTTTTCTACTCACAGACTTTAAGTATTTTCTTGTATCTTACTCTGTTCAGATTTATTAAGATGATTCTATGTATAAAGAAGTATTGTTCATATTTGTGCTGATGATAAAGTTAGATCTCTACAGGAATAGATACAGAATGCTACAGTGAGAATTACAGTAAATATTAACCTGAGTATTCGATGGTTTAGACCTAAAACTTTTAAATAGTAAATTTATTCTGTTCAGATTTAATTGAGATGTTTTTCCCTTTCTTTTTTTATGCAAAATGAAAGGACTGTTCATTTTATTGTTGATGATAAAGTTAGATCTCTAAAGGAATAGGTACGGGATAATACTGTGAGAGCTGCATTATGGTGACTTTAATCTGAGCCATTCGATGGGTTAGAACTAGGTTAAATAAAGACAAGAATCAAACTTGCGTTGCAGTCAGTCTTGCGACATAACCCTGGATTGGGGACACCTTCTTCATTGTTTATAGTTAACTGATAGATTCGAACCATACTTGGCGTTCTAGAGTGTGCTGGCCTGAGATCTCCTTTACCTATAAACCTTGGATCTTAACTCGATTACAACAATGAGGCACGAGGGAGTTTATTTAATTGTTCCAGATCTGTTCAAAGTTATTACTTGAGCAAAGAGTCCGGTTATCTTTTACTTTATTCAATATGAAAATTTACCGGATTTAGTGGGACTTATCCAGGGATAGATCTGTGGGTTATGCCGCAGTTACATTTATACTTGGGGTCTTAAAATACTATCTACTTGACAACAGAAATACACTTTTAAATTACAGTCGTATTTTTGACAGAAATACACTTTTAAATATACAGTTGCACACTTTTAAATATATACCGCCGCACACTTGACAGAAAATGCACTTTCATCCTGAAGGTCGACGAATTCTGTGGATTCTAATCTATCGACAACTTATACGAGGGATCAGCAGTATGCTTTTAAGATAAAAATTTATGATAGACCTTAGGGCAGTAGTATTGTTTCCCGTCGAGGGCTTCGATTGGGAAATGTCATCTTGACAGACTTTCAGAGGGGAGGGTACTGTAGGGTAAATCCCCAAGGGGTTTGGGATCGGTTTATTATTTAGCAGTTACTTAAAAGAAAGGAAATTCAACCCTAGATCATTCCTATTGTTTTCCAATAATATTTTTCCAGACGTGTATCTACCCTACACAAGAGACATTAAATCAGATTTGGTGCTGAAAAATCGACTCACAAAATGTAATTTGCTAAACATTGCCTGAGAAACGGAAATAGTATCATTCACAGCCACACATGCTACCGGAGAGCAATGTTTAAACATCCAAAAACAAAAACCCTAATCACATAAAGAAGTAACAGAGTATCACTTCGACGCTGCACATTTGTCTAGAGCAGGATTAACCACTCGAAATTACATTTCACAGTATTAACCAACTATTGAGACCATGGAGATCGAACCCTTGTAATTTATATTTTAGGGTTAGCTTATTCACTAGAATCCTTCGGGACACAAAAAGGAAACTATAATCTGGAACTTGAATTTCAAACAAACCAGATGCTTTCACTAGCAGTTAAAATCCATAGAAATATCATAATACAACAGTCATTACAACGGGTGCGTGGTAGGATAATTTCCAGACCACGATGAACCCTGACACAAAAATAAATTATCATATCATGGATTCAAAACTCCTACTGTCGTTGTAGATTCCTCTCCGATTTTCCTGTCAGTGCATGGAAGCGAAGGATGCAATACCACTTACCAGGGAAGGTATCTCCTTAATCTTCGTCGTTCGAGCTGGAGCTACCTACCGGAATAAAACAAGCAATACATTGATATTAATATATGAACCATTACAAAACAGTTTAAAAAAAATAGACTGCTGAATCAAGATTTAAGAAATTACCTTCGTAGGACAGAGACTCTGGAGTAAACCCCGACGGTATGCAGCTTTTCCCTCCGATTTGCAGGGTATATATATATATATAGCGGTAGTAGGAAAATCGAGATTCAGTTAAAACACCAGGTAAGTGCAGACATGGTCGTCGAACTCCTTTCGGATGACAGAAAGGAATCGGTCTTGTGAAAATTATAATACATATCGAGAAGTTCACTAAACTCCAGACATCGGGATAACCAAACCCTGGTATCGTGGTTGCAGGTGGCAACACAGTTTTCAACATAATAAATGGTGTCACATGGCCCGTCTGGAGGATATTAAAGACTCCTGTACGTCTATCCTGTCGAAAACGCAAGTGGCACCTCCGTCAAATAACCACATTGATTATCACAGAACTCTTTTAATTAACTGAATTTCGCTGGTTAACATATAGTACCTACAGGATTCCAAAGTTTAAGTTAGTTCTTGACACCCCAAATCGAAGGATTACAATCAGTCGCTAGCACTTTAAAACTATACCTAGCTGTTAAATCAGATTGTGATTACCGAACCCCTCCTTGTGTAAGCTGGGACATTGTCAAGTGTTTTAATGGTATTCTATTGTTATAGAAATGAGGACGTTAGGGTATTGAAATAAAATGGGTTATGACAAATGTTTCAATTTTGTTCTATTAATATAGAGATGAGAATTTTAGGATATGGTAATATATGGGTTATGGCAAATGTTTAATTTCATTCTCTTGATGTAGAAATGAGAATTTTAGGTTATTGTAATAAATTTGGTTATGGAATTTCTTAAGTTGGCATTAAGGGGATTCGTTAAGAACCCTATCTATACCTTTCGTAATATGCATTCTTCTCCTTGATGGAACTTATGTCTGGAGTAAGTACCGCATTAAGATTTAAAGAAAGAGACATTGGTGCATAACATACCTGTCACCGTCATCAAGAGGCAACTCAGAAAACATAGGAACCTGCACATCAGAACGCAAAAGGAAGTCAGCCGTAGCTAAGTAAGTGGTATGACGGTATAATATCCTTCTAGCTAGTAGGAAACTCTAGAGCAAGCACGTCAGTAAGATCAATGTCATGAAAGCATGAAATCAACTTTAGGTGATTGATAACACAGATCTACCATCTATTCATTTACTTAAAAGAACTACAGATTAATAAAGAGAAAGAAACAAACGACAAACAAACAAAAAAAATTTGGTTGGGGATTTCACATATGGTATCAGAACGAGGTTCAACCCTGTCACCTTGGAAACATCAAAACTTTTGCTGCACATGAAAATAAAATTTGCTAATTCAGGTGTTGTATGTATATTTCAGTTTCATTTTTTCAGATGGCTTCGCACGAGGAACACGGAGAAGAACCTGGAGAAAATGAACAGGAAAGAACAGAAGAACATTCTGAAGCAAGTCAGGTACTGGAAACCATGAGGAGCTTGATCGTGGAGATACAGAGTTTCAAAGCGGACAATGAACAGCTAAAGAAAGCCCAGGAAAAACAGCAAGAAATCAACGAAATTTTGCTGCAGAGTCTTCACGAAAGGAATAATGGCGAAAAACAACAGAAGGATACGAAGAGAAAAGAAGAGACTGATGAAAGCGCTGAGAAAAAGGAAAACTCCTCAAATGAGACCCAGAAATCTGAGCATCAAGATAAGACCATGGGAAAGAGGAAGGTTGACCACCTGGAAGGTGAATTCAAGAAGATAAAACCTACCAGCTTCGATGGGGAATCAAAAACTGGCGAAGAAGCGGAAGCCTGGCTGCTGGACATAAAGAAGTACTTTCAGATTTACAACTACTCCAGCAACATGAAAGTCAGAATGGCTGTGTATAATCTGAAGGGAAAAGCCAGCATATGGTGGCAAGACCTGAAGATCTCCCAGGGACTGAAAGAAAAGAATCTTGAATGGTCAGAATTCAAGAAATATTTCAAGAAACAATACTTATCAGAAAGTTATTACGAAAGAAAAACCAAGGAATTCTACGAGTTAAAGCTGGGGCAAATGACAATGGAGGATCTTATCAATAAATTCTTAGACTTGTTACGGTTCGTTCCATACATCAAAGAAGAAAAACTGAAGGTACAGCGGTTCTTAAGCTGTCTGCCACAGTCCTATAAAGATCGAATTGAATTCGACAACCCAAGAACCTTAGATGAAGCACTGAGAAAGGCCAGATTATGTTTTGAGCAATACAAACAAAGGAATGATACTACTAGGGCATGGAAAGATAAGAAACAGGAAAAGTTTAATCAGCGGAAGAAAGGTTTCAAACCCCCACCTTTCAGGAACATGCCCAAGAACTTCCAAGGAAATCCATTCCCTAAAAATGAACAGTTGCCGCAGAGAACCTTTAAACCCTCTAACATGGGAATAAAAGGGAGTGTTGGTAATCCTAAGGAACCACTCAAGTGTTGGGAATGTGGCGAAGCCCATTTACGCAGAAATTGTCCACGATACAACGAAGCGAACAGGACGTTGCATAATGTACAAGAGGCATCCACGGTAGGAGACATTGGGAAAAGTTATCATCGAATTAATGCAGCCTTGGAAGATCGACAGGCAGATCATCAATCTGCTATTGTGGAAATTGAAGGTAAAATTTCTGACCATGTTTGTACTGTTTTAATTGACCCAGGGGCAACCTTAAGCTACATCACTCCCAAGATGATGGAGCACTGCCAACTCATCAAGGTAAAGCACCCTAAACCTTGGTTAGTTCAGTTAGCTACAGGAGCAAAGAGGAAGGTAACTGAATATATATCTGACTGTGAATTTCAAATACAAGACCACAAAACAAAGATCAATTTAAATGTGTTACCTTTAGGATCATATGACATGATAATAGGTATGGACTGGTTGGAGAAATATAAGGTAGTACTGAACTGCTTTACCAAAAACTTTACCTACATTGCTGAAGACCAAATTCTAAGAACAGTGAGTGGAAAACAAAAACCTGTCTCTGTTAGGCAGATTTCTGCAATGCAGTTAAAGAAGTGCATGAGAAAAGGATGCAAGATTGATGCAATACGAGTATCCGATTTAATCCTCAATGGGAGCCAAGCTTCCATAGCAGAGCATCCTGTCTTAGGCGAGTTCCTAGACGTATTCCCAGAAGAAATACCGGGGTTACCCCCTCAACGAGAAATAGATTTTTCCATTGAACTTTTACCAGGATCAGCACCAGTGTCAAAAATACCTTACAGAATGAGCATTCCAGAATTAACAGAATTAAAAATTCAGATTCAAGAATTGCTAGATAAAGGGTATATAAGACCTAGTGTCTCACCTTGGGGTGCACCGGTCCTTTTTGTCAAGAAAAAAGATGGAACTCTAAGACTATGTATCGACTATAGGCAACTGAATAAGGTAACCGTTAAGAATAAGTACCCCTTACCACGAATTAACGACTTGTTCGACCAAGTAGGGGGAGCTAAAGTCTTTTCCAAATTGGATCTTCGATCTGGGTATCATCAGATTCGAATTAAAAATGAAGACATCAGTAAAACTGCATTCCGAACTCGATACGGACACTACGAATTTGTAGTAATCCCATTCGGTCTAACCAACGCCCCTGCCACATTTATGTGCCTCATGAATGGTATCTTCAACAAATACTTAGACCAATTCGTGCTGATTTTTATTGATGATATTCTAATATACTCCAAGACAGAGGAAGAACATGAACAACATATAAGAATCGTATTACAAACCTTAAGGGATCATAAATTGTATGCGAAGTTGGAGAAATGTGAGTTTTTTAAAAGGGATATTCAATATCTAGGCCATATTATTTCTGCGGAAGGAATTTCAGTAGACCCACAGAAAATAAAGGCCATAGCGGATTGGCCAGTACCGAAAGATGTGGCTGATATTAGATCTTTCATGGGACTCACCGGTTATTATCGGAGGTTCATTGAGGGATTCTCAAAGATCGCCTATCCCATTACTTCATTACAGAAAAAGGGAATTAAGTTTGTTTGGTCCTGCAAGTGTCAAGAAAGTTTTGAACGACTTAAGGACTTGCTCACCAAAGCACCTGTGCTAAAAGTAGCAGACCCAGGTAAAGGATACACGGTCTGTACGGATGCTAGCAAGGAAGGAGTAGGAGGAGTACTGTCCCAGGACGGACATGTTGTGTGCTATGAATCACGGAAGCTCAAGGAGCATGAACGCAACTACGTGGTTCACGACTTAGAATTAACGGCAGTAGTACATGCACTGAAAATGTTGCGTCACTACTTGCTGGGAAAGAAATTTCTGTTACTAACAGATAGCACTTGTGTCAAAAACCTATTCAACCAGCCAGGGCTTAATGCCAGACAAGCAAGGTGTATGGCCTTCTTAAGTGAATTCGACTTTGATGTAAAACACATAAAAGGCAAGGAAAATACAGTAGCAGATGCACTTAGTCGAAGGACCCACGAGGTGTATGAGATAATAATGAGCCAACCAGAAAGTAATCTCATGGATAAAGTAATAGTGGCGAGCAAACAGGATGCAGAATACATAAATCTGCAAGGTAAAATTCAGCAAAATGATATAAACAGAAACGGGACAGATTTCAAAATAGATCAGAAAGGTCTGATTTGGTTCAAAGATAGGCTGTACATGCCTAATGTTGCAGAAATTAAATTGTTTATTCTAAATGAGATGCATAACCCCCCTTTTGCAGGGCATCCCGGGTATAAAAAAATGATAACAGCCCTCAGAAAACAGTTCTTTTGGCCAAAACTAAAAACTGATCTAGCTGATTATTTATCTAAATGCTTAGAATGTCAACAGGTGAAGGCAGACCATAGACATCCTGCTGGTCTATTACAACCATTGCCAATTCCTGAATGGAAGTGGGAAGTAATTTCACTAGATTTTATCACAGGTTTGCCGAGATCACAGCGACAAAATGACTCTATATTGGTGGTGGTTGACAAATTTAGCAAGTCTGCACATTTCATTCCGGTAAAAACCACCTACAAGGTAGCAGATATTGCAGGAATATTTTTAAAAGAAATATTCAGATTACACGGGGTACCAAAGATAGTAATTTCAGATAGGGATGTAAAGTTTACCTCCACTTTCTGGAAATCTTTAATTGCAGGTCTAGAAACTAGAATCAATTTCAGCACGAGTTATCACCCTGAAACGGATGGACAGACTGAGCGTACCAATCAGATCATTGAAGATATGCTAAGAATGTACGTCATGGAAAAACCCACCAAATGGGAGGACTATTTACATCTGGTAGAGTTCGCCTACAACAACGGGTATCAAGCATCATCAAAAATGAGTCCATTCGAAATTCTTTATGGAAGGAAGTGCACTACCCCAGTTAGCTGGGATAGCCCGGTCGATCGTTTGTTGGTAGGACCGGATTTGCTACGGGATATGGAACAAACAGTCCAGAAGGTGCAGAAAAATTTAAAGGTGGCTCAAGACCGCCAAAAAAGTTATGCTGACTTGAAAAGACAGGATAAAGAATTCTCAGTTGGAGAACATGTGTACTTGCGAGTTAAACCAAAGAAAAGCTCACTCCGACTAGGGAGTTGCACTAAACTTGCACCTCGATTCTGTGGGCCTTTCCAAATACTTGAGAGGATCGGACCTGTAGCTTACAAGTTGGCTTTACCAGCACATTTAAAAATTCATAATGTTTTTCACATTTCAGTATTGAAGAAGTATATTCATGACCCCACTCATATTATTGATTGGAATTTGATTCAGGAGGCTCCAGAAGGCGAATTTCAAGTGGAACCTTTACGCATTCTGGACAGGAAAGAAACAGTACTTCGGAACCGAGCCATCGCTCAGGTAAAGGTGCAATGGAAGCACTTTAGCCCTGAGGAGGCGACCTGGGAATTGGAAAGTGAGATACTAGAAAAGTATCCGAACTTGTTCCCAGAACCAATGGAGGAAAACTAGAACACTGAGGACATTGTTCATAATAAGGGGGCAAGGATGTGACGTCCCCAGATAATAATAAGCCCTTATGTTTTGTTTTGTTATCATTATGAATTTCATTGCAGTAAGTTGCTGGATGAAAATCTGCCGAATAAGTCCTAGGAGGACTGTTGTAAGAAACAACTTTGAATTATAATTATTGTTTTAATAATAAAAAGGATGAATAAGAACAGCCAAGTTAAATGAGAAGATCATGCATGGAAAAGTGGGGGACAAGTGAGAGTTAACCTTGGGGAAACCAGAACAGGTGTCAGAAGTGTATTTAAGACACTAGACACACCCTGAAAATCAGGGATTTGCTTAGCTGCGAAAATTCCATGAGGAATTGGCTGCTAATGATAAGACCTAGGCAAAACTATAAAGGAGGGGCATATGTGGGAGGCAGGACGCTGCTTAGTATGCTGAAGAGGATTAGACTTGCTGTGTGAGCACTCTGTGCTAGGCAAGAGTTTTCTGGAAACTTTGACTGAGTTTTCGGGGTTAACTGTCCACATTTTTCCGTGCATGCATCTGGCTCGGGGGTGATTACGGACAAACTTGGCGTTTGGACCTAATCTATGGTTGGGTGGAACGTGGCTGTTCCGACTTCATTCAGGATTATCAGTTTCAGGTTTTCTACTCACAGACTTTAAGTATTTTCTTGTATCTTACTCTGTTCAGATTTATTAAGATGATTCTATGTATAAAGAAAGTATTGTTCATATTTGTGCTGATGATAAAGTTAGATCTCTACAGGAATAGATACAGAATGCTACAGTGAGAATTACAGTAAATATTAACCTGAGTATTCGATGGTTTAGACCTAAAACTTTTAAATAGTAAATTTATTCTGTTCAGATTTAATTGAGATGTTTTTCCCTTTCTTTTTTTATGCAAAATGAAAGGACTGTTCATTTTATTGTTGATGATAAAGTTAGATCTCTAAAGGAATAGGTACGGGATAATACTGTGAGAGCTGCATTATGGTGACTTTAATCTGAGCCATTCGATGGGTTAGAACTAGGTTAAATAAAGACAAGAATCAAACTTGCGTTGCAGTCAGTCTTACGACATAACCCTGGATTGGGGACACCTTCTTCATTGTTTATAGTTAACTGATAGATTCGAACCATACTTGGCGTTCTAGAGTGTGCTGGCCTGAGATCTCCTTTACCTATAAACCTTGGATCTTAACTCGATTACAACAATGAGGCACGAGGGAGTAATTATTTAATTGTTCCAGATCTGTTCAAAGTTATTACTTGAGCAAAGAGTCCGGTTATCTTTTACTTTATTCAATATGAAAATTTCCCGGATTTAGTGGGACTTATCCAGGGATAGATCTGTGGGTTATGCCGCAGTTACATTTATACTTGGGGTCTTAAAATACTATCTACTTGACAACAAAAATACACTTTTAAATTACAGTCGTATTTTTGACAGAAATACACTTTTAAATATACAGTTGCACACTTTTAAATATATACCGCCGCACACTTGACAGAAAATGCACTTTCATCCTGAAGGTCGACGAATTCTGTGGATTCTAATCTATCGACAACTTATACGAGGGATCAGCAGTATGCTTTTAAGATAAAAATTTATGATAGACCTTAGGGCAGTAGTATTGTTTCCCGTCGAGGGCTTCGATTGGGAAATGTCATCTTGACAGATTTTCAGAGGGGAGGGTACTGTAGGGTAAATCCCCAAGGGGTTTGGGATCGGTTTATTATTTAGCAGTTACTTAAAAGAAAGGAAATTCAACCCTAGATCATTCCTATTGTTTTCCAATAAGATTTTTCCAGACGTGTATCTACCCTACACAAGAGACATTAAATCAGATTTGGTGCTGAAAAATCGACTCACAGAATGTAATTTGCTAAACATTGCCTGAGAAACGGAAATAGTATCATTCACAGCCACACATGCTACCGGAGAGCAATGTTTAAACATCCAAAAACAAAAACCCCAATCACATAAAGAAGTAACAGAGTATCACTTCGACGCTGCACATTTGTCTAGAGCAGGATTAACCACTCGAAATTACATTTCACAGTATTAACCAGCTATTGAGACCATGGAGATCGAACCCTTGTAATTTATATTTTAGGGTTATCTTATTCACTAGAATCCTTCGGGACACAAAAAGGAAACTATAATCTGGAACTTGAATTTCAAACAAACCAGATGCTTTCGCTAGCAGTTAAAATCCATAGAAATATCATAATACAACAGTCATTACAACGGGTGCGTGGTAGGATAATTTCCAGACCACGATGAACCCTGACACAAAAATAAATTATCATATCATGGATTCAAAACTCCTACTGTCGTTGTAGAGTCCTCTCCGAGTTTCCTGTCAGTGCATGGAAGCGAAGGATGCAATACCACTTACCAGGGAAGGTATCTCCTTAATCTTCGTCGTTCGAGCTGGAGCTACCTACCGGAATAAAACAAGCAATACATTGATATTAATATATGAACCATTACAAAACAGTTTAAAAAAAATAGACTGCTGAATCAAGATTTAAGAAATTACCTTCGTAGGACAGAGACTCTGGAGTAAACCCCGACGGTATGCAGCTTTTCCCTCCGATTTGCAGGGTATATATATATATATAGCGGTAGTAGGAAAATCGAGATTCAGTTAAAACACCAGGTAAGTGCAGACATGGTCGTCGAACTCCTTTCGGATGACAGAAAGGAATCGGTCTTGTGAAAATTATAATACATATCGAGAAGTTCACTAAACTCCAGACATCGGGATAACCAAACCCTGGTATCGTGGTTGCAGGTGGCAACACAGTTTTCAACATAATAAATGGTGTCACATGGCCCGTCTGGAGGATATTAAAGACTCCTGTACATCTATCCTGTCGAAAACGCAAGTGGCACCTCCGTCAAATAACCACATTGATTATCACAGAACTCTTTTAATTAACTGAATTTCGCTGGTTAACATATAGTACCTACAGGATTCCAAAGTTTAAGTTAGTTCTTGACACCCCAAATCGAAGGATTACAATCAGTCGCTAGCACTTTAAAACTATACCTAGCTGTTAAATCAAATTGTGATTACCGAACCCCTCCTTGTGTAAGCTGGGACATTGTCAAGTGTTTTAATGGTATTCTATTGTTATAGAAATGAGGACGTTAGGGTATTGAAATAAAATGGGTTATGACAAATGTTTCAATTTTGTTCTATTAATATAGAGATGAGAATTTTAGGATATGGTAATATATGGGTTATGGCAAATGTTTAATTTCATTCTCTTGATGTAGAAATGAGAATTTTAGGTTATTGTAATAAATTTGGTTATGGAATTTCTTAAGTTGGCATTAAGGGGATTCGTTAAGAACCCTATCTATACCTTTCGTAATATGCATTCTTCTCCTTGATGGAACTTATGTCTGGAGTAAGTACCGCATTAAGATTTAAAGAAAGAGACATTGGTGCATAACATTCCTGTCACCGTCATCAAGAGGCAACTCAGAAAACATAGGAACCTGCACATCAGAACGCAAAAGGAAGTCAGCCGTAGCTAAGTAAGTGGTATGACGGTATAATATCCTTCTAGCTAGTAGGAAACTCTAGAGCAAGCACGTCAGTAAGATCAATGTCATGAAAGCATGAAATCAACTTTAGGTGATTGATAACACAGATCTACCATCTATTCATTTACTTAAAAGAACTACAGATTAATAAAGAGAAAGAAACAAACGACAAAAAAAAAAAAAAATTGGTTGGGGATTTCACAAGGACTCCATGCAAAAATTCTATGGCTCATGCTTATCTATTGTTTTTATTTACAACTTAAGGGATACACCTTTGGTGTATCGGATACTATTGTCATATGTATAAATCAATTGATTTTATGGCAGGTATATAATTTAATTGTACACCGTGCAAGTTCGATAACGTTGGTTTCAAATATATAATTACACAAAAGCCTTATGCATGGTATCACGACCTTGTAAATTCACCCCTGCTATGATTTGGTTTGTCAATTTACAACTTTTAAATGATTGTAAGAATGATTTGGGATCTCTCCATGGACTATAGGTGTTCGACCCACAGCATGCAAAAATTTAAAGGGGCGACGTGTTTGTTTCTACGCCAAGTGTTGGGAATATTTAAGCGTGGCTCAACCCTAACTGGGCACATTTCCCTCGCCCTCGGGCTCGGCCTCCCTGTGGAACCCTCCTGTCCAAACCCCATCGATACATTTATGAGTATGGTTTTACTGTATCAGTGATCCTTCAGGCTTGTGGTCTATGTTATAAGAGTGTCAATATACTGTGTTAATGGCACTGTAGTCGGTTGATATCCCAAGTTTTTTTTTATCCTTTTTAAAATGTCGAGTTCACCTTGCCTCTGCGTTTCAACAACCCTCGGCTTAGTCCAGTTGGAGCTTCCATTTTGATAGCTACCCTAGTCCCTACCAGCTTGTGGTTTGTATTAATGATAAAGGGTTTCTCACACTCATCATACCTGCGGTCTCCATACTGAATACTGTGCATCAACCATTACCAAGCTCGGTAAGTTACAGGTAGTCTTCATTGTGTTTATATTTATACATTGGATTTCTTATATCTCCGCGTTTTATTAACTAGTAGCACATGTGAATACAGGACCTGTCTGCTCGTGATGGTGTACAGGGCGCGTTCTTCAATCAGTGGGCTTCTCCAGGTAAGCCTGGTCGATAGCCATGGCAAATCCTTCTTGTTGGTTGTAGGTTTTGGGTCTGTATTGCATAAGAGGATATAGGGTTTTTCAGCATGGTTTGTTATGCGTTGTATTGATGAGCTAAGGGCGTAGATCCCGGGTCATGTAGAATATTACAGCTATGGTTCAGATTGTAATTTTTAGTTTTTATTACTATGTTGATAACTCCTATGGAGAAATTACTGTGTAAATTTTAGAGCGAGCCTGTAGGCGGCCTTATAGTTTAATGCCGGCTCAAACAAAAGCATTCAGGTTTAATAATGCGTATTGGGTATTAACAATACCTGTAAAAACGAGTTCTAATGAAAAACTGGTGTGTGTTTTCTCCTGTATGTCTTTAATTGGGTTGATACATAAGTTTATGATTTTCTAAGCTCTCGTAGATGTTTATATAAGGTACTTATACTGTTGCCGTAAGTAAAACTTAGGGTTTGCAATCCTGGTGTTTATCTTTAGAAAGGAGAAGCACGTAGAAGGATAATAGGGTTCTACCCGACCTCTGCTGTCGTGGATGGTTTTTGTGGTTGTAAAAATAAATAAATAAAAGAACTCGCTTTTGAGTTCGGAATAAGGGTTATGCTGTTTTCATATTTTGTTTTTACTAGATGATGCTATCGTTGTGATTCCCTTCTATTGAAAGTCATGAAGCTAATAAGAGATAATGTAATAATACAGACGCTCGGCAATGAACAAAATTACTATTCTGAGTGTTTAGTGTTGTAAATAAACTCTGTCAATGAGTGAGTCAAATGAAAGTAAATAATACTATCTTTATTGAGCTCGATGCCGAGCCTAAGAAGTTCCTGCTAAACTTATTGTTTTAAAAACTTCTCTGTAGGGTTTGATAAGAGGATTGTAATGTATCGCTTAGAAATAATAAGTAGGGTTTTGTGATAAAAGGGGACTCGACACTGCGTTGTAAATCCGTGCTATCTGTGTTGTTTGGTTTATAATTTCTCTGCTAAATATATTTTTACTGTTTAAACATTGGAATGATTAGTTTCAAGTCACTCCTAATTCATAATGTCATCTAGTGTCATGTTTCAAAGATTCTGTTCTTATAGTGAGCTTGGAGTAGAATATTATGGTGATGTTTTTAACTCGACAACAGAGTTCTGTAGGGTTTTTACATAATCGTTTTATTTGATAATAAATAAATAAGGAAATGTTAACTATGTTTTCGTGAAGTAAAAGGGGTAACTCTTGACTGGGATTTTTATTCTGAGATGGAGATTTTATTTATGTTTACAACATCTCCTATAAGGTTTATCGACCTAGATATGAATTGTTATAATATCTATTGTTTAGATTTTCTGTTTGTATCCTATGACTGTATAATAATGTTATTCTATATAGGGTACCAGTTCCTGACATGCTACCCCTATTTGTTTATAAAACACAAACAAAATATAATTAACTAGTTCTACCATTATGACTTATACGTCATTACCATAAATATGTACAGTTTTCTCAGGGAAATTCTAAATACGTCAATATAATTAAAACAGAGATTAAAATCATACTGACAATGCAGAAAACACAGTATCTGTTAGCAAATCTTACTTCTGATATTCTAGGATATTTAACGTGCTCATTAACTAATCTCAATTCAGATATTTTAATAATAAATGCAGCATACATTTATTCATCCTTAAAGAACATAGAGGGGTAATTAACAGAACCTGTCTTGATTCGTGGACAACAACAGCAATGGGAGGCTGTTCCTCCCTACCAATTCCTCGAGAGTGCCCAAACAACACTTCTCAGGACCCCCGAGCTCGCTCTGGTCTCCCTGGCTGGAACTAGGTGCAGCAAAACAATTCACACAGCCAAACAGCTAAACTGGAACCAAGTTACTGCAGCTTTCTCTCTCAAAACACTTCCTTACTGTTTTTCCCTCTTCCTCAATGGGACTCCTAAATAACATTCACCTGAATGTATTCTCCCTCCAGAACTATTATTGAACCCCCAGCTCAGTTCATTGAGTACTATTTAAAAGATTGCCTAGGTCTTAGTTGGGTTAACTGTCATTAATGAGCCACCTGCTTAGATTCCACTTTCTTGGGGAATCATGACCCCAAAATATAGGGAAGTTTCCACCTGCAACTTAGGAAGTGTTTGAGGATGCTGCCACTTGTCTTTTTTCCTTTACACCTAGTTCCATCCACCAGTTAGACCAGTAACCTCTTTTAACAGCTCTCCCATGCTGTTGTCTCCATAATTTATTTATTAATAATAAAATATTCAGAATTACATTCCACTTCTGGTGACTCTGCTGAGTCATCAATTCCTACCTAGAATTAAATTTAACATAATGTCTCAGGAATATAATAAAATAATTACATTATTTTTGCAAAATTGGGGTATGTGACAATTCTAGAAGTTGATGCAAGGATACAAGGTTGCAATTGTTTATTTTCCTACACTTATCTAAGCTTAATATTGTTACTAAGCCATGTGATACAAAGGATGAGAGTACCATCAAATATATGTTTCCTTCATCTATTGCTAAAAGAAATCAAACTAGCATTGTTTTATTCAAATACTCAGCCAAAGTCCCTAGAAACTAGACCCATAGTTTGCTCATCCCTGGTTAAAATTTCTCCATTGTTTAGCAACAATTAAAATGTCATCATTCCTGGTGCTTTCCAGCATATCTAAATTATGTTTTGCCGCACTCGTTGACATATTTTTCTATGAGATGAGCATTCCTAGTTTTTGTGAATGAAACCAGAAGGCATTGCCAATAGCCTAGGCTTCAGTTATAATACTATCACAGGAGGCCTAGTCCTTCTATAGTTGAAGCTCTTTTTCATATATTATTATGTTGGTACATTAGGTCTGGTGAGCTTGAAGCTCCTCTACAAACTCGAAGATTTTTTTTAGAAACTTAACCTGATGACAACGTTGTTGGTTTCCTAGGTTTAATTTTTCAGAAATTCAACCTAAAGATAGAAGTCATCACCCCAAAAAACGCATACCAACAACAAAAATGTTTTTTTGCAAACTAATGTGATAGTCACTTAAAATTTTTCTTTGAGGTGTTACTCAAATCAAGCCATTGGGTAAAAAAGAATGAAACACTAACAAGATTCAAATGTCGATAACTTGGCTACTGGTTCAAAGTCTCTAAACTCCAACAAGAAGCAAATGGAACAAACCCTGCGAACATGGTTGCGATGTACATCTCTATGTTCAAGATTGATTACAAAAGAAATCTATAAATGTGGCCACTATTGTTTTCACTAATACCATAAAAAAAAAGATGCTTAAAGACAATCAACCATGAGAAAACATGGAAGTGCATTATCAATGATAGCAAACTATGGACAAATGAATCTTAATTATTGCCTACCATTATTTACCATAGTCAATAGTATTCAATCATGATCACATATGATGTTCCGTACTTAGCCATAGAACCAAATTGACCAGCTATATTCAACCATAGGAAAATAATAAAAAAGAATAAACCAAGAAAAAACAATTTATGTTTAGTACTATCATTAATAATTATACAGTCATTTCTACCAATATTTTAGTTTTTATTCTTGTTGATATTATTATTAATATTTGTACCCCAAATATGGATTATCAATTAGCACAGCCATAAAATCCACTTAACAATACTTGGATTACGACATAAACAATACTTCTTACAACATAAACATTAGCACCCAAAGAACACAACCATATTAATTTAAAAATGTCGATAAACACCAATCAACAGCAAATATATTTTCCATCTTCAATTGTGCCTTTTAACAACATATACCAACAATTTTGTATTTATAACATTGTTCTAGACTTACCATTTTCTTATTTATAAAACTCAATTTGAACTCAAGCTTTTCATATTCATGAAAATGAATTTGTTATGTTGACATTGGAGACTTTGATATGGAGCACTTCGGATTTTTAAATTGAATGGATTTTTTGCAGAAAGCAGACATATTTTATATTTGATTCAATTGATTTGTTATTCAGCACACTCAATATATTGAAAGGAATATAAGGCCTATGTCTATCAAAAAGATTAATTTAATTGTGCTAATAGTCTATAAATATTTTAATGTGTTTGCTTTCATTGGATCTATATAAATTTATTGTTATGTGTTCAATCTATTTTTAAAGTGGTGTATAGCCATTGTAACTACGCAAATATCTAAGGTAGTGAAAGAGGATTCAAAATCTATTGAAGGTGGAGAACGGAGAAATTGAACTTGGTTACAGGTATAAAATTTTTGAATGCACCATCAAAAAGTTGACATAAATTTTAAATTGTTTTTTGACAATTTATTTGTTGTTTTATAGATACTGTTATATGTATATATAAATTATATTTTTTAACTAGTTTGGTTATATGGCTTGGAAAATCCTTTTTATTCGCTTGAGACTCCAAGTGAAGCATCAACAATAAGTAGCAAGGATGGTGTAGCTAATTGCAACACTGTTAAACCAAACTAAGAAGCTTTGACAACTCTTTGTTCACATATTTTCCACTAGCAGATGGAAGGAAATTTTTTAGGTATTGTAGAACGGACTCCATTCAATTGTTTAAACAATCCATAAAAAGTAAATTCTTTGTTCAAGCTCCAATGCAGATCTACAATTGGATTTTTAAAGCTATTGTAGATATACTCGATGAGTCCAAAGAAGGTCTCTAGAATCCACAAGGAAATGACCCAAGTCATCATAGATGATTAGTTTTGTCACACTAATTTGCAGAACATGCCCTTGTCATCGTTTGATGGATTGAACACATGGAAGACAAAACAGCTTCCAAGGAGATGAGCATGCCCCCAATTGAAACTTAATTCAAAAATTGAACACCTAATCGAAGAACCCTGCAAACATATGATATCTTTAAAGGCATAAATGGAAACACTAATTGTCCAAATAATCAGATGCCCTAGTTTTTCAGAGAAATAAAAGATGTTGCCATTGTGGGAAGGCAGGGGGGGTGTTTCAGTTACTTCCAGCAACACACACGGATCTCGGAAACTCAAAAATTTCATCTAGAGGGTTGTTGCAGCTCATTGTTTCAACTAACAGTCACCTACAGGACTGTTGCAGCTGACTGTTATGATGACCCCTGTGTTCATAAACTTAGCCAATATTCTTCTTCAACATTTAAACACATTTAACACACAAAATAACAATAACCTCCTCACTTGCTACAACAAAAATAACTTCAAAATAATTCTGAGTTTACAAACTCATAAAATAGAGCATAACAGAAACACACAGAAAAAATTATGGGTTTAACATAAACTTCATTCACTCCGTCTAACATTTCAATCACGATTACAATGGAAGTATTTATAGTGCTTCAGGGTAATCATACAATAAATGAAATTAACCCTTCATAACAAAATCTGATCTACAAAAATTAAATGCTCTGTTTTGTTGCATCCTTGAGCAGTTAAATATTTGACTGTAAATGCCTCTTCAAAACTGGATATGTTGAAACAGAGTTTATGAATGTCGCTTCAGCCTTAATGATTAAATCGGTTAAGCGGTGGAAGCTCTTTAGGGATTTGAACAATCAACAAAATCTGATATGATTTATATCTTCGATAATTTCCGAATTTGATGATGGCCTTTCAGAAATATAATATATTATTTCTGCGCAGTGTTTGTATTTTGTAGATTTCGGAGGTCATCCATTTAGGTGGTGGAGTAATTAATTTATTTCTAACATTCTCCCCCTTAATTACTACACTAAAAAAAAAATTGAAATACTAGATTTCTGTTACAATTTACAAACCCCAATGTTTTTCCTATGAAACTCAAACAACTCTTTCCCCAGAGGTTTTGTAAATAGGTTCTTTAAACTGATTTTCTGATCTGCAAAATTCCATAGTGATTTCATTCTTGTTTATCAATTCTCAAATGAAATGATACCGTGTATCAATAAGCTTACTTCTTTTATGAAAGACGTGATTTCTTGATAGTGCAGTGGGTGATTTATTGTCACAAAAAATCTGAGTTGGTCCTTCTTGTTCATGCTACAACTTAGAAAGAGTTCTTCTCATCCACACAGTTTGACATGCAGCTGTTGTTGCTGCAACATGCTCTGCCTCAGCAGAGGATAGTGTCACTATGGGATGCTTCTTTGAAGCCCATGCTACGGATCCTGATCCAAAATTGAATACATGTCTAGATGTACTCTTTCTATCATTTGTAGCCTGCAAAATCACTGTCAGTATATCCCATCAATTTAAAATTTGAGTTTGATGTATACTGGATACCAAACTTTGTTGTTCCATCAATATATCTCAAAATCCTCTTTCCAGCTTGCCAGTGGGTGTTCTTTGGGGACTCCATAAATCTTGAAATCATACTTACTGCAAACACTATATCAGGTCTTGTTGCAGTCAGGTACATGAGACTTCCTACCAGTCTCTTATACAACGTTGGATCAACTTTTGACCCATCATCCTCCTTACTGAGTTTTGTACCAATTGCAATTGGTGTTACAGCTAGCTTACAATTCATCATTCTGAATCTTTTCAGTACATCATTTGCATACTTAGCTTGATTTATAAAAATACCATCCTCACACTGAGTTACTTCAATACCAATAAAATATTTCATCATTCCTAAATCAGTCATCTCAAATTCTATTTTCATGGATTTCTTAAACTCATCTACTGAAAGATCTCTAGTGAATATCAAATCATCAACATATAAGAAAACAATAAGTATTTTACCTTCTTTGTTTACCTTTGTATACAAGGTTGGCTCACTTGGACTTCTGTTGAATCCTTCACTATTCAAATATTCATCAATCCTACTATACCAAACTCTAGGTGCCTCCTTCAATCCATACAATGCTTTCATTAATCTGTAAACTTTGTCATCCTGTCCATCAATTTCATATCCAGGTGGTTGTCTCACATAAATCTCTTCTTCTAAAGATCCATTCAAAAACGCAGACATTACATCCATTTGATATACATACCATTTATTATGAGCGGAAATAGCTAATACCATCCTTACCGTATCAAGTTTGGCTACATGTGCAAATGTCTCATTATAGTCGATACCAGGTTGTTGACTAAACCCCTGAGCTACAAGTCTTGCTTTGTATTTTTCAACTTCACCATCAGCATTTAACTTAGTCTTATAAATCCATTTGACACCAATACAATTTTTATTATCAGGCAGATCTACAAGATCCCAAGTATTATTTCTTTCTATGGCATCAATTTCTTCATCCATTGCTTTTATCCAAACATCATTTTTAACAGCTTCATCAAAACTTACAGGATCACATGCTATCAATGCAAAATTTGAAACTTGATCTACTTCTTCATTTTCCTCATATAGCTCTCTTAAACTTCTAGTCTTCTGACCTCTAACTCTGTTTCTTAATGAAGCTAATGTAGGATTTGATTCATTACTTACCTCTGATCCTGTTCCTTGTCGCCCATCAACACTTGATGGTTCACCACGTTCTTGAGTTATGGGCGTTCTAGCAGTTGTTCTTACTGTTGGTGTAGGTGTTTGTGGAGTTAACTGTCCTCCATGTATGCCCTGCTCATCACCTTCATCTTCTGAGTGAGATGTAACAACGTCCTCTGCAACCAACTTATCTATGTTGCCATCCCATGCTTCTTCTTCCTTAAACATCACATCTCTGTTGATGACATACTTCTTGGTGATTGGATTATAGAGTCTATATGCTTTAGATTCTTCACTATATCCAACAAAAATACATTTCTGACTTCTATAATCTAACTTTCTCCTCATCTCTTCAGGTACATGTGCATAAGCTACACAACCAAAAATTCTTAAATGAGATATGCTGCTACACTTACCATTCCATCCTTGCTATGGAACTCGATCCTTCACGCTCTTAGTTGGGCCCTTATTCAGAATGGATACTGCACAGGAAACAACATCTCCCCAATACTCATTTGAAAGATGCTTCTCCTTCATCATAATTCGAGCCATGTTCATAATGATTCGATTCTTTCTTTCTGCTACTCCATTTTGCTGTGGAGTGTAGCAAGCAGTAAACTGTCTTTTAATTCCATGATATTTACAAAATTCCACAAACTCATTCAACATATACTCACCTCCTCTATCTAATCTCAAGACTTTAATACATCTGTCACTCTCCTTTTCAACCATAGCTTTAAAAATTTTAAACACATCAAAAGCTTGAGATTTATGTTTCAGCAAATACACCCAAGTTTTTCGACTGAAATCATCAATGAAAGTCATAAAATAAACATTGCCAGTCAAAGAAGGTGTTTGCATCGGTCCACACAAATCTATGTGTACCAGCTCCAATGGTGCTTTCCCTCTGTATGAGACTCCAAAGACGAATTTCTCTCTATGATGCTTTCCCAATATGCAGCTCTCACATGAGCTTGCTGGCTGCTGGATACTGGGAAACCCTTTTACCATATGCTTCTTCTGTAGCAAATCTAAGCCACCAAAATGTAAATGACCATACCTCAAATGCCATAACCATGATTGATCTAAACTCTTAGTTATATAAGCATTCAAAGAGTTAGTCAAATCATTCCTCATAATCAGTGGAAACATTCTGTTCATTGTCATTTCTACTCTGGCTATCAACTGCTTACTTGGATATTTGTCATAAATAGTACATACCTTGATCTTAAAGAACACTCTGTACTTCTTCTCCAACAACTGTCTTACACTCAATAAATTACACGTTAAACCAGGAACATAATAAACATCATGAATTGTTCTTATTTTACCATTCTTGGCATATACAACAATCACACCTTTACCATTAACGTTTACCTTACTGTCATTACCCAACTTCACTTCAGACTGAATGCTTGTATCTAGATTTAGAAATAACTCCTTATTTCCAGTCATGTGATTGCTGCATGCGCTGTCCAAGAACCATATACCATTTGAAGTTTCCTAGGTGACATTACAAGTCAGAAACATAGGTTTCTCTTCATTTTCAGCCTCCTCTGTAATGTGTGTAGACAATTTACTAGAATCTACTTGCTTCTTCCAACACTTGTTAGCAAAATGCCCAAATTTCTTGCAATAGGAACATTGAACTTTAGATCTATCATACCTTTGATTTCTTGGCTGCCATGTTCTGCTGCTACTCCCCCTTATGCTAGGAGTATTCTGCTGTAACTTCTCTTCATATTTTGAATTATTTCTGCTGTCACTATGATCAGGAGTTTGACCTCCTCTTCCTCTGCTACTAGACCTTCCTCTACCTCTGCTACTAGACCTTCCTCTACCTCTGCCTCTAGTAACATGTAATTGAGATCTAAAAGCATTTTCTAATGGATTGTCATCATACCTGTTCATTCTCGATTCATGAACAATCAGAGAACCAGTCATCTCATCAATGTGCATTTGACTAAGATCTTTAAACTCTTCAATGGGAACAACCATTGCTTCAAACTTCTTTCGCAAACATCTCAGCAACTTCTCAATCAAATGTTGATCTGAGAGGTCTTCACCATACTATCTCAGCTGGTTTACAGTACTCATAACTTGAGTCATAAATTTATCAACAATCTCACTATCCTTCATATTCAAATTCTCAAAGTCCCTTCTCAAGTTCTGCAACTTAACATTCTTCACCTTGGTCACACCTTGATAGCAGGTTTCAAGAGTGTCCCAAGCTTTCTTCGAAGACTCAACACTTGAAATCTTCGGAAATATGGATTCACTTAGGCCTTGCTAAATAAGGCCAAGAGCTTTGTTGTCCTTCTTCCTATTCTCCTTCAACAAAACATGCTCAACATTTGACAGAGCCAATTCAACAGCTTGATCAGTTTGCTCTAGATAGCCAATCGTAACAAACTACCAAAGATCCTGAGCACGTAGGATAGTTCTCATCTTAATAAACCATGTGTCATAATTCCTTTCAGTCAACACAGGAATTTGTGGCTGCACTACACTGCTGTTAGTAGCCATCTCAAATTAAATTTCAAATTACTCTAAGCCGAAATACGAGAAATAAAACTTAACCATGCTCTGATACCACTGTGGGAAGGAAGGGGGGTGTTGTAGTTACTTCCAGCAACACACACGGATCTCAGAAACTCAAAAATTTCACCTACAGGGCTATTGCAGTTGTGTTGCAACTCACTGTTTTAACTAACAGTCACCTACAGGACTATTGCAGTTGACTGTTATGATGACCCCTGCGTTCATAAACTTAACCAATATTCTTCTTCAACATTTAAACACATTTAACACACAAAATAACAATAATCTCCTCACTTGCTACAACAAAAATAACTTATAAATAATTTTGAGTTTACAAACTCATAAAACAGAGCATAACAGAAACACACAGAAAAAATTATGGGTTTAACATAAACTTCATTCACTATGTCTCACATTTCAATCACGATTACAATGGAAGTATTTATAGTGCTTCACGGTAATCATACAATAAATGCAATTAACCCTTCGTAACAAAATCTGATCTGTAAAAATTAAATGCTCTGTTTTGTTGCATCCTTGAGCAGTTAAATATCTGACTGTAAATACCTCTTCAAAACTGGATATGTTGAAACAGAGTTTCTGAATGTCGCTTCAGCCTTAATGATTAAATCGGTTAAGCGGTGGAAGCTCTTTAGGGATTTGAACAATCAACAAAATCTGATCTGATTTATATCTTCGATAATTTCGGAATTTGATGATGGCCTTTTAGAAATATAATATATTATTTATGGGCGGTGTTTGTCTTTTTTAGATTTCAGTGGCCATCCATTTAGGCGGTGGAGTAATTAATTTATTTCTAACAGCCACATCTCCCAAAAACTGGATGTTGGAGAGAAAAAAGTGCAACACGTGATGCCATCGTTTCATGTGCTCAGGAAAAACTTCAAATAAAATTTTGGCAAAGGCCGGCAATGATGATAAACACAAGGATAAAAAAAATGAAATACAGAGAGAACATAGTTTAATCTCAGTGTAGCTTTGGTGCTCTTTATGGCAATAATGCATGTTATGATGAGGACAAAAACTACTATTGGGTCTAATTCATTGTAAGTTGCAGAAAAGTTTGTGTGAATGTGGAAACCATTAGGTTGGTGATTAAATAGTGTGGTACATTAGGATGTCCATGACCTTGCAACTGATTCTCCGCCAATGATATATTCTAATATGACGTTGCCTGCTCCTATGAAGGCTACAAAGTCTCCCAATTCCACTCTCAAATAAGAAAATGACCCACCTACACAATCAACATGAGTCAATAGTTGAAGTAATATGTAGGTGTTTTCTACAACAACTAACAAACATCCTTGCTGATACTTCTACACTATGAGAACTAAACCTATAGCTTTAACAAAGTACAATAAATAAAGTACCTTAATATGCTAGCAACAATAAAATGCCAAGAAACCAAATTAGATTATATGGTGGAATTATGTTAGATCCCTTATTGAATCTACAATCATGAACATATAGCTCCCATATGATATTCTGAAGTACCTCAAGAAAAAGGTCAACAGTTATGCACAACAATACGATATTCGGAAGTACTTCTTGGAATTTGTCTGAGTGACAAGTATCAGAGCTTAACCTGTCCATTAGATGGGCAGAGTAGCTCCCTCTCTACAGGATCAAAATAATGAGCAATAAGAAGAGGTTAAACATTAGTGAAATAAGAACTAGCTAAGATAACCCTGAATGTAGAACTATAGCATGCACAATACCTATGACCTTGCAGAATAAATGAAAATACAAGATATGCAACAAGACTTAAGTTGAGGATGAGCAATACAGCCTTGTATAGCATCGGTATTTCAACAACATAAGAAGATTACTATTGTCAGCCACATTGGCATTTAAAAAAATTTAGTCGAGGTGGATGATTTCAGTGTTTATGAATATATATTTATCGTATCCTATACCTATCATGCACTATACCTATGACCCTGTGGAATACATGAAAATATAAGATATGCAACAAGACTGAAGTTGAGGATGAGCAATACAACCTTGTATAGTACCGTGATTTCAACAACATAGGAAGATTACTATTGTGAGCCACATTTTCATTTTAAAAAACTTAGTCGAGGTGGATGATTTCAGTGTTTATGAATAGATAATTTATCATATCCTTAGCAAAAATGCCCTTGAATTACAGAAGAAACAGCGTTTCTAGTGTTTGTCTGGTCAAAGTGGCAAATTGGAAGTGTTTATAGCAATCATGATCCAGGTTCAAAGCCCAACAACCTTGCTCCCTATGATCCATAAAATTAGGTGCAATCCTAAGTGACTTTTACAGAATCGATATCCCTCAGTTGCAGCTCTTAGACAAAGGTAGCCTGATTGTAAGGCAGATCTCATACGGGGTTTCATATCCTCTCCAATCAAGTAAAAGGAGCTTAACTACCCAAAGAAAAATGTGTATGTGAGTCTCTAGCCTTCTAAGGGGATGTATATGTCCGCAATTATGACACAGATGACAAAATAAGGACTAACTGGAATCCTAATAAAAACAAAAAAATACATGAGTTAGGAAATAAGGAAAAACTTCTTACCTACTATGGGGATTTCCACAACAAATTCAGTGTAACAAAACACAGAAAGCATAGCAGAGATTCCTGAAATAACATAGAAAAATAGAATTGCGGGCCCATCTTTATCTCTGGTTTCCAAACCTGTTAGGACAAAAATCCAAGAACCAATAACAATGCCAATTCCGAACCAAATCAAATCCCACCAATTTAGACTCTTCTTCATATCATTCCCACTACGAGACCGAACCTCTGTCATTTCTGTCTCAACCAAAGCCCTTATAAGTGCTTTGTCCTTAAGCCTACTCGGTGTTTGTTTCAAAGCATTTACATAACTTCCCCAGCTCTGGAAGGACTCTTCTAGTAGAAATTGTCCCCTGCAGACTCCGCACCCACTTCTTTTCGCCATGTTTCCCAACTCAACCAATGGAAAACAATTTCAGGACTGCTGTTACACTCTATATAGATCCAGAGCCAACCGAGAATACCAATGCAAGAGGGGTTCTTGTGAAGGTAAACAATGAATGTATACAAGTTCATTGTATCAGACTCTCCAAGGAGTATGGACGTTAAACCAATTACATCAATACCGAATCTGAACATATATACAGAATGTGCACTAATATTTATGCATGGAATCTGGATTTGACAACAAGATAAAGACTCAGCCATCTGGATAACATACAACATATAAGAGAAAGATGGGTTTCTCTGAATGTAAAAACAATGTGAATATAACTTTATTAATTAAAACCTTGTGTGAAAGAATGATGTTATAAGAAACTATTAAAACTGGAAGTCAATTACCCAATAAACAAGACCAAAATGGGCTCCTATAGAATACATAGTCTGCAAATCATTTAAAGCAATATCAGTCCAGATTTTGCATGGACACTATCTGTGGCAAGAGTCTATCTAGACCAAAACTCAATCGCCTAACACACAAGACCAAGGTGGCTACGTGTCAATATACATATAGAGTATATACAACTTCAATATGTGAGATAAGGTTCTTCGGGGAATACAACTATGAAGACAAGTCATTTAGCTTCATAGTCATCGTTCAAGGTACCAGAACAAGATGGGTTCTTTTAAAATCATACACAGAATGTGTCCATAAAAGATTACAACTCCTCCTTTTATCCTTCTGTTTTTCTATCAGAGTGAGTGGATGTGGAGAAGAGGGGTTGGATAGAGGCCAATAAGGAGAATTGGGAACCTGGGGTTTGTATTGAATCGACACCAAATGTGCTGGGGGAATCATTCATGGCAATGGAAAGTAGATTGAATTATTCAAGATTTAGCTAATGGGTGGGGTCAAGTAAAATATTATAGAGCACTATCCATGTGTGACAATATATAGAGATTGTTAATTAATTTAATATACATCTATTTTAAACCTGTATCTACACAAAGATTACAACATTATCCATGTATCCATGTATGACAATATATAGAAATGTACAGGATCTACACTAGACAGATATTTGTATGAGTTAAATTTTAGATATTTGTATATTGCAGATTTCTTTCTCAAAACCCTTGTGTTCTCTAAGAGCCTCGTTTACTGTGCTATTTAAAATCATGGGAAAGCATGCATGAATGAAAAAAAATCAGATTCTATGCAACACAGCCAACTCCTAGCTTGTAGGACAATTGTAGTGAAAATATTAAAGGAACCCTAACCCTGAACAGATTTTATGGGCGACACATTAGAGGAACCGTAAGCCTCGAATTTGAACAACCACATATAAAAACACCAATATAATTAGCCAGGAATTAAAGACCTCCTAATTGTAAATTCATGTGGGCAAACCAAATGTTAAAGGGTAAAAAGAAAGATACAAAAAGATTCAAACCTGGACTCATGGAGTTTTCAGCTCATCCAAAATGCTGCAAGGCGAATGGACTGCTTTTTAATCATGTTTCCAACAACTCATCCCTGACGAAATCAGATTGTATTGGGTGATTTATGTTGCGCAGAGTTCTGAAAACTGGCTTTCATGTATGGGTTTCAAAATAGTTTACATTTGGATTTATTTGGGAGATTAAACAAACAATACCTAAGTAAGCTTCCTGTGCAATTAAATTTAACTCGTGTTGTCTTTGACCCTCCCGCTAGGGTTTTCATCGTTTCACATATATATCTTTTTGTTTTGATGATGATTCCCATGCCGTCTAGAGTCCGACAGAGCTCCAAAAACTGTCTCCCACTCTAGAAATCGCAAAGCTCCTTCATTCCACGACACTCTGTGAGATCAATAACTTCTTCTTCCCAGTATTTCCAGTGTTATGCTCATTCAAGTGTGGAATTTATCTCGAGCAAAGATTCTTCATGCAAATAAATCCCCTTTTATTTCCCTTTCTTCGATTTAATAGTTAAAACCTCAATCACCTGGGCCTTTCTTTCCTGCAAATAGCTAAATTCAGCTGTAACCTCAATCACCTGGGCTTTTCTTCCCTACAAACAGCTACATTCAACTATGTTCCACAACAAATCTCTAAATTCTTCACCTAACACACTTCTTTAATTTAATATCTTCTTATTATAAACTAGCTTCCTTATGTTTAGCTTCCTCTCTACCTTTGAAGTGCTTCCAGACTCCTTTCATTTCAACACTTCACTTCCTAGAGTTACTGTTGAATAGTTGTAGAGATCTTAAATCATAAATATTACTGTTATTACAGTACGGTAGGCTCCGTTGGTTTGGGAGGACCTTAAAATACACCTTTAAGAAGCTAAAATTTGAAATAAACATTTGTGCATCTGGTAGAACAGCTACATACCTGTGAGTGGGGATCACTTTCATGTAAGGGAAAATGGCTTTGTTTTAGACACAAGCACTATATGTTAGTCTTCAAAAATTTAACATGCATGAAACCACCACCACACTCACCCTTCCAAACCATGTGTATACCTTGGAGAAGTGAATTCCTTGGGGTCTGGACCATGCTGAGCAGAAATGAGTGCTTTGGAGTGTGCAGTGTGCACAGTGCAGAAATGAGTGCCTTGCAGTGTGCAATGTGCATAATGCCTGTTGCTTGAGTAGGACCTGGCGTCATCCAGCAGCCCCCTCTGGGCACCAAAAACGAGGATGACATCAGGTCCTGTCGCCAATCATAAATATATAAATATTTTCTTTAAATTTGATTTAAAAAAAATAAAATTCAATCTTTGTCCAAACTATAGGCAATGGAAAAAAAATCATAGACTAGTATAGACTTTAACTCAGATTAATAGGGATTCAACCATCCATAAATGATCTCCTTGGGGGACATAATAATATTCAGGTCTTTATTTAACAGCCATGAATTATTAAGGGACTAGCCACATGAAACACTCCTTGACAACCATGGACTATAGCATCAAAGCTCCCATCGTCGAGAAGATCTGCCTTGAAAATCTTAAGTCTTTGTTCTATGAGTGAAGGTAAAACTTATCTATGACATATCACAATATAATGATGGTGTATTATACATCGTTATATTGAAATGAAAAAAATACAATTGAAAGTAAGATATCGCAAAAATTGAAATACAAAACCATTTGAAATTATATCTTAGTTTGATGCAAATAATAGGCAAAGAGATCGTGCTATGCAAGTTTAAACTATCAATGTTTGATTACATTTAAATGCAGGGTTGCACCATATTTATGACGCCTGGTTTTTAATAAATATTTGTCAAATTTTTTATATATCATATTGGCAATTCGCCATATATCGTATTGACAGTTGCCAGGTGTTGTTTTAAATAAATTACTTTTGTCAAGTGTTGTATTCAATGACTGTTGCTAGGTGGCAAGTTTTTATTTTTTATATTTTTTATTATTTTTATAATTCAAGCATAGGGAAATTGGGAAATTGTCAAATCTGTGTACTCCAGGAATCACAAAAATAGTTATCTAATTTTGAACACTTTTAAAAATGTTTTTAATTTTTAGTAAATTCATTTTAATAATAAATTTTTGAAAAACTTTAATAAACATTAAGTAAAAATAATTTTGAACACTTTTAAAAATATTCTTAATTTTTAGTAAATTCATTTTAATAATAAAATTTTGAAAAACTTTAATAAACATTAAATAAAAGTATTTGTAAAAATCCTGGTCAAATAAATTTGATGACCTAACGATTGCTATAATCCCTGCGGAGCATGGACTAATAACTAGCAATTGCCCCAAGAGGTGCAAAGAAACGCGGAAAGGGGGGAACTTAAAGTAAAGTAGGGAGAGCATAATTCAGAAGTAGATGCAGTGATTATTGTGCATTGAAGTAAACGATAAACAAAGCAATTTTATTTTTTTTTACAGCTGAATAGCTCTAAAGTTGGTTCTCCATATATTATAAGAAATTCCATCATTCAATAAGGCATTGAGCATGCACTAAAATTCAGTTCGAAAGGGTTCAAACAAAGAAAGCAATATTATGGCCAAATGACAAACCAAGCACTACCAAGGTATAGATCATCATTGAATCTCCCAATGACTCACCATAGCATATTTATAAAGCATGGTGCCTATATGAACTAATATACATGTTTAAGGCATTCATCACGTTCATATAAAAAAAAACATAATGATAAAAATGATTACTAAAAACAAGATACATGTGAACATGAAGATGTAAAAGAAAACAACTTATGTACGATTACTTGATCCATGTTTTCAAAAACATTAATAACATGATCGGAGTAGCCAATAACATGTTGATGAATAACTACATATATGGAAGTACCCAAGGCTAATAATATGGCGATGAATGTCAGTATGAAGATTTGCATCACACTTGGACTTGCTTGAATCTTCAGTGTTGTCACTTACACTGAAGGTCTGCAAACCAAACAAAGAATGTTTATACACTATAAAGATTATATGAAAACATGGGAATTGAAATTAGAGCAAAACATTGAAGACTATGATTGTTTGTTTTGATAAAATGCATTATAAGAACTTAGAAAACCATAAGGAAGACCACATTTCGACCTAAAGAGTACATGCAAATGCACAGAGGGAGAAGTACCAAGTCCACTGATATCTAGGTGTGATGAGGTACTTGAGTCTACATATGTCTATAAACCAAAGGCATGCAATTTAGACATGATGGATTTACATAATACAAAAGCACCTCATTCATCAAAGCACCTCAAATTCATCAAATGTTAGTTATGTCACAATAAATAACTTAATGAAATCAATTCACTATTAATTTAAATACACTAGCAATAATGTCAGTGAGAGAGAAACACTTTGGCACAATAATCTCAGGTGTGATGTCCATTCCTTGTTGTTTTATTCCAAGAAGCATTTCATTCTCCAAGGCACAAACTTGAGTGAGTATATACCCAACTTGCGGTCAAATAAGAACATGAAAATAATTTTTTTTTGAATAATCATGATAGTCTTTTAGGACAAAACAATTAAATGGATTTCAAGTAATAATGTGCAAGACATTTTTGCTCTTGAAGGTTCAATTGCTTTCTAAATGGATATAGCAGTAAATATTTTCAAATTCACTCTTAAGAAGAAGAGAAAAAGTTAAAGGACAAGTTCAAAATAGCATGAAACAATGGAGAAATGATTTCATGAAATGTATATCGCACTTACAAATAAATTATGTACTTGTTCACCAATGTTTGACATTCCCAAAACATTTACTTAGCCAAAATAACCATGAGGTGAAAGAATCACAACATTAAAGACCATACAATCCTTGCTAAAAACATCTCTAAAGTTCACGGATTAGGTTCCTAAAGGATATCCAAGAGAAAATGAATTATATCCAAGACGTGTTCTTCCATCCTGTCATAGGAGGGTATCAATAATGCAGACATCGAGAAATTTGCAAAAAGAGGTTCGATCTTATAAATGGAAGCACATGTTGACCTCAATTAATTCTCAAAGTATTCCTACAATATCATTGTTTTTGTTGTTGTAATATCTTGTAAATTGCTTGTGTTCAAACTCTGAGTGTGGACTGAGCAAGCTTTGTATCCTCTCATTAAATGTCAGCTTATGCAAGTTAAAAATGGCACACATTGTATTTTTCCAATTCTCAACATATGATAAAGGTCCCCTGATAAAATTTAACATCTCAAAAGTTACTATGTTATGTGCATAGGTTGTAGGTAAGTTTTTTTTAAATATCTTTATACCATCCTGAATAACTTAAATTTAATGGAATATCCATATATTTACTATAATGCCATATTTCCAATAGAAGTAATATATAAAGGCAGCTTATTGTTGGAAAAATTCATGTATAAGTAGAAGAAACATCAAAATATAGTGGAAGAAAATAACCATCTCCATAATTAGGTTTCTTTAGTTTTAGTTTGAATTTGGACTAAGTTTGAAGCAATTAAATATAAAAGTTTATATATATAACAAACATAAGCCTAAACGAAAAATGAGGTAACACTAAATTTTTAATTAATCCAGATTCTATATCTCTAGAACATCTAGGCTTCCTTTCTTTGCTATTTGATTTACATGTAGTTTGTATTAAAAATAAATTGGAAAGAAACTATCAAACACAATAATAAAACATATGAATGAAGAAATAAAATGACCCGGCCTCGGTAGTTGTGGGATGAAAGGAAATCCGATGGAAAACATCCCAAGAAATTTTCTTATTGTAACAAAATATGGTCACAAATTTGATCAAATGCACTCTAATCCATCGATTCACCTTAATTTAGTTTATATTATCATGTCAAGCATAATCTTTTTGCAGATGTCCATGCTTATCTTCATTAGTATCTCTAAAGCATAAATTAACTTGATAACAATAGAAACTATTAAACAAGATCATGCTAAAAGCAATACAAATGAATCGGAAATGACTTCTTTATTTAAGTTTCTCTGGAAAACATTATGTCCTCATGTTAGAATGCTTAAAAGCTCCCTTTTCATGTTTGGAAATGTTGAAACTTGAGAGAAAACCACGCCTCAATTGCAATAGAACAAAACTTTTATTAGTAATGTGAGATAAAACTTGAGTGTATGATACCAACTTAAGCAGTATTGGTTTCAAATCTATTTCAAAAGAAGCTATCTCCATATTGGCAGAATCCCCATTAGTGCTCATTTCCATACATGAAACATTTCCATTCAAGAAATGGTTGAGAAAAGCCCGTGAAACATGTAAAAAAGCTTTCTAACAAACTCCAATACGAAAATGTCACTTTTATACTGTTAAATTTTTTATGTTAATGATGGCACGACATTTTATCTTTTGAAGGGATAGAGAATTGCATCCTTGACTGCCCTTAATATCCTAGTTTTTGCACCTAGCTAGGTTTTCATTTGGGGTATTAAAACAAGAAAGGTGAGGGAAATCTGTTTTTCTAGTTGATCTGCCTAATTCGTCTGAGATCTTAAGACATGATAGAACTCTAGGTTCTCAAAGCAACTGGTTTCTTTTTGGATGCATAATTGAATGAATGGAAATTTTTCCATCCATCGAATATGAGGCTCTTCACATATATATACCTTATGACAATCAAATATGAGGCCCTTCACATATATACCTATGAAAATTGATGAATCTCCTATGACAATAGGATTGGTAATTATCCTTGACTTCAGGACCCTAAGGCCTAGAAAGAGAGAAGGTGCTTAGTGTCTATACCCAAGCCCCTTTCAAAATTTTCTCCTATTTTTCCATCACACTAAATAATCACACCCCCTATTTGGCACATGCCACTCCAAATGATTAATAGTCCACTCACCACCTAAGCTGCCCCCCATTGACCTTAGAAACTTTGGAAACTAATGATATTAAAAATATGTTTGGGATATCACTAAAAGATGAAATAGAGGTTAAGAGGGTCTTGGTTTATTGAAAAATTCTACATAGTAATTAAGTCATTTGACAAAATGGTATTCGTATGATTCAACTCCACTTGAATGGTATATTTCAAAAAAGGTTACTATTTATTCTCTAAGTAAATTTAAGAGGTGTACTAAGAGAATAGTTACCATTCTAACTTGGGATATAAATTGAAGAAAAATTGTGTTAGTATTAGTTGTTGAAGCATGTTGCTTAAGGTACCTTCGAAAATAGAGAAATGTGAAGATCCAAATTGTTGTCCAATTATTAAGTTTTTTTCCAAAATTTTATTTCTATGATTTACTCCACTGCAATAATATATTTCAAAAATACTAATAGAAGATGAAATTCAAACTAAACTGTCCCTATTCAAACTTGACATATAAATTGAAGAAAAATTGTGTTATAAGTAGTTGTTAAGACCTCCAAAAAAATAAGAAATATGAAAATTCAAATTATTAATTGACACTGTGACATAGATAAAACCAAATTTTCATTAATGATAAGATATTAAAACATCTCTCAATCTATACAATATTTTTCCACTTAAAAGAGAAAAATAAATTTATATTATAGATCATTTTTAAAACATATTACTTGAGGATTTTAGGCGGGAGGTAAAAATTCTTATAGCATTGACAGAAAACCATAATTTGGTGAAATTTCATGAAGCATATGAATATAACTCAAATGTATATATAGTGATGGAGTAAGTTCCAAGTCCAGTTACCTCTTATTTACACATTTTCTGGCTTGGCCATGGTATGTAAAGTTTTTCTCCTATCTAAGTTAAGAGTGGTATTTTAACCATGCAGTGAATGTTGTGATCCAAAACGATAGATGAGCATAGTTTATCCCCTTTTATTATGTTGTCAATCTTATCAAAGTTAGTAACTATTATTTTGAAGCTCCCTTACATAGAAAAGGCTTGACACTTACATGATGAAAAGATTTGTGATGAATTTAAAAGATTGATTGCTAAAAATGACATTAAAAAACATAGCATTATAAATAAATTGCTAATGGGTTTTAATGAAATATGTTGCAAGATTGCCTCTCTAACCAAAGAAAGGCCAATAATAAAATATCTATGATGCTTGTGGTTTGTGGGTGGCGATTACCGATGGTGATTTTGAAATTTGGTTTGTGGGTGGCGATTACCAATGGTGATTTTGAGTCTCTAATTTCATGTTGGCATATTTGTTTATACATGCAACAAAGGGCCTATTGTCAGTGGAAAATGTGGCTTGGAGAGCTCTAGCTTAATGCAGTTGTCAAGACTACTTTTCCTTAACCCAGTGTATTTATGATACCAGTTGCATTGGAAATTTTGAAGCTCAAAAAATTATGCAAATAAGTTCAAACAAGAAGTCATTAAGAAATATGCCTTCTGTTAGCACTAAAATTTACACATGAAATGTTTTTGTTTCCAACAGCGCACATGTAAAAAGCGACCTCGATTTCTCTACCGGAAGATCTACCTCCAGTGATACTTTTCCAAAGCCTCAGTTTTTGTGGTCAGTATTCCTTCACTCCAAAGTTATAGTCTGGCAAGTCCAATAATTTATCCCACATTTCACCAAGTTAAGATTTCTCTTGCGATCAAATTTTTAAAAACTTGTATTGCTTATAACCTTGTACAGTTTCCAAATCCATGTAATATAATTTAAAAGGTTTTAAATTATATTTTATAAAAGGTTAAATAAATATTATTTAATTCACATTTTTTTTAATATTACCCTTTTAAATTATGTTTTTGTAAACCTCACATTAACATGGTCTGTATGTTATTTAAAAAAAAAAAGTTTAGCAAATAAAAAAGGGACTTTGTATCCAAGCCATGTCACAATTCCAACTGCAACTCCATGTAGTTAGTAAATTTTGGTCTTGTGATCTTGGGCAAAAAGACATTCAAACATTGAGCTCATCATCATAAAGTCCTAGCGAACTTACCTAGTTTCAAATCACTCATACTATATGACAACCGAGCCCAACAATCTTGTGAATCTACATGATTCCTAAAGCCACGGGTCCGTAACCCATGCACTACCCGTCGTTGTGGACGGAAAACAGTATGCAATATGAAGTTTCATAGTAATTCCTCACTATGGCATGTGGGATTATTTTCACTACACTAATAAAAAATAAAACATTGTCTCATGCACAAGTCCACCGATTGTAATTTGGTTATATTATTTTTATGTTCAAACTGCTAAATGCCCAAGCTCAAGCCCAACGTTCAAGTTACATGAAGCAAAGGATTAGCCCACAAGGAGCCATAACATGATACTTATATATTAATTGAACAAAATAGTTATACATCAGTATAATCAAATATTAAGTGTCAAGAAGGGATTCCCATTCAAATGCCACGAGTATTGAGAAAATTATCAATGTATGAGGTAGGTTCCAGGAGACGAGCTCGGTGATCAATTAAGTGTCGAGAAGGACAGAGGGCCAAGTGTACATAAACAGTGTTTGAGGTACAAGTGTGAATTCTGATTGTTTTGGTTATGGATAGCCTACTACATCATTCAAGCAAATTTATATATGTTATCCGATTTCTTTTCTTAATAAAATTCACCTAGAAAGTGGCAGTAAAATTATAATACTTCTCTAAGCTCTCGATCAGCTTGTATCTCTACACATAGGTTATCCAATGCTTTTGAGCTTCATAATCTAGTAACGCAACATCTGACCATTGTTGTCTAGGGTTTTCCAGATATGGCTCTGTAACTATATTGCTGGATTAATTGTGTATTTTGTATCTGCAGGTCCTTCTGATAGGGTTTTGGCGTGATTCAAATATATTGAGCCTCTATCATTTGTTGAAAATTTATATTTTTCCTGTACCATATGGAATGGAATCCTATACTTAAAAGAAGAGCTGACAATTACAATTGTAATGCCTCAAGCTATATCCAGGAATTTATGTCATATGCGACCTTACTCTTCATCGCAACAATCTTGTTCATCATTTTCAGGAGCATTTTTTTACAACATAGTCTTGAGTATGCAGAACGTCTTACAGTTGTGGTGGAAGATGAAAACCTGCACAAATTCTAATTATCCATGGAGACATTGTAACATACCCTTTTAGCGGGAAAACATTTTGTGTTAGCAAACATTATTATAACTTTTATTGTAAAGTTTTATGTTGGACAGGTGTCAAAGGATGAATGTAATTTGCACAATATATTATTATTAAATAAATAAAATAGGAGACAAATACCTAACAGGACTGTTGAAAGAGTGGTTACTGATCCACTAGGTGGAATGGAATCTGGGGTAGAAGGAAATGGACAAGTGGCAGCATCATGATGCAACTAACTAGCTGTTGGTATGGGACAACTCCCTTGAAATGTGGTCATAATTCCCTAAAAGATGGGACTGGAGCTTGAGGCTCATTTATTCCAAACTGACCACTAAAGACCTAGGCAGTCTATATAATAGCCATCAAATTATGAGCTGAGGTTCATCACTTTTCCTGACGAGGAAATTTACCTTGGGGTTTTGCTTTGTTTGCACCCAAGAGATTTGATGAGGGGATATGCTATGTTGTTGATCATGTTGTGAGTCTGCCAAACTCTTATTGAGTTCAGGAGGTTGATGCTGATTGGAGAAGGCATGTTATTTCAAGAGGTTGATGCTGAGTGGAGAAGGCATTTTTGAGTGCCTTGATTCTACACAGATTCCACCCACTTATTGGATTAGTAATCAGGCTCAGGGGTTCACTAGAAGCCAGGAGTTAAGTTGCTTCTTCTGAAACAGGTTGGGAGGAACAGACCTCCTTGGGTGTTTGTCGGCCCTATCGTCATTTACAGGTTCCATTGTCTTGTCTATTTTTATTTTAAAGTTATGTTGTCTATTAACTTTTACTCTTTATTTTATAAGTTTATTTCATTTTCTTGAGTAAAATAATAATTCTGTATGAAATTGATTTGATTGAATAAAATAGTCTCTGCATTTTTCCCCATGCAAAAAGGAACAGCATCGTACTCTAGTACAGAGACAGATTAAGGTAGATAGATATGATATACAAATTGCCAAGATGATGGAAGTACTATTATGTATATTATGTTAGTTTAACTACTGATAGTGATTAGTATTATTTACTGCATTTCTTTATATTACTGTTCTTACTTCTATATTTTATTTCATCAAATAGAAGTTTATTGTCTTAAAAGATTATTACTGTTCTTTATAATTATTATTGAAATCATTGCTGAAACAGAATTAAAAAAAGATTGTAGAATCTCATCATACAGAATTGATATGTCATTTCAAGTTTCAATTTAGGGTTTGTAGTTTCCATTTATTTTCTTTTCAAAGTTTACTATAATCTACTGTTATTTCTATTATTGTACACACAGGACAGATAAGCAAACAAAAGTCTCATATCACAAACCTAGGGTTACATATTTCACTTTCAAAACCAAACTTCAAACTACTGAATTTATTATCGAACGATAGCAGCAAGGAGTTTAAAAGATATCTTTTATCTAAACAGTTTCCAACTATTGCCCAAATCACATGTTCCTATAGCCATAAAATAAAAACACACAAATGCATTCCTTTCTACATAATCGAGCTAGTTACAAGCTCCCTGTTATTACATAGATTCATTATTTTATTAACATTAGACAAACCAAACATTTATATCAAAATCGTTCCTGTAGGTCGAGTAGTTTATTTACAAATATCATCTCTAGGGTTTAATATATTACAATGTCTATAGGAGAAGAGCAAAACAGAAATCATAAACACTAGTTTGATGCCGAGAACGTATCGAAAAACAACATCGATTCTATACATTACAAAACAAGGACGAAACCCTAACCCTTAGGAAATTTCATAAGTTTGAAATGCAGCAACATGTATTACAAATCTACGATGCTGCATATAGGCCAAAGCCTATCATGTATTACAAACATATAACCATTGTTTAAAAGACAGTAGCAGTATTTTCATTATACATACATAGCACATGATTTTTTTTCCCAATGTTTAAACATTTCATGAGTTCACAGTCCATAAAGAAAATGTTAGCAACAGGTGTGTTCAAACCTAGTTGCACAACTATTATCATATTACATTAAATTCGAACACAGAGGTCTGATAAAACACAAATTCTTTCCACTTTATAAATCGACGAGTCACAGGTTTTGATCATGGGCCAAGCCCCAAAACAACGAACACAAAATAGTCACAGCAACATAGTTTCGTAAATATTCTTTTATATTATCAACTCAATAGAGTTTGAAACCCTTTTTAACGGAAGAACATTGCCCAGTTCAAAACTCAGAACCTAAACACTGTACAGTAACACTAAAAACTATTACATCGACTCTGCAAACCGAGAAGTAACCTAACACAGGCGTAATACGAAGCAACATAGGTTTCGAACCACGATTTCCAGAACAAGTGTTACAACTTCAAACGTTTTCCACAAATCTGCCAGGAGAACCTACAGAGGGTTTTCCACAGGGGCTTACCATTTTATAGCATGTTATCCATTGCCATCAAACCTAGCACTATAAATCCATAATGAAGGCAGTACCTGCCACACAAAACTGTAAGAAGTCAACAACGAGTTCCAACAAATGTTGATAAAGCAAAACTGTTTTGCTTTATCAACATTGCAAAACAGGGTTTCAAGTTGACTTACCTTCATAGTAACAGACGGATGGAATGCTTCAAGCTTCCAATTCCTCCAACCAACGCAACAAAGCAGCATGCAACTGAACTTTTATCAAACTTGGAGTTTAATCTCACCGAAAACCTAAACCTGTCACACGACGAAAGCCTCAGGGCTTCATTGCCTTACAACTTCCAAACCCAAGCAACTTATACAGTAAGTTTCACCATCAATATTGCAGAGTTGCAGTTACAGAGCCATCACAAACCACCCAGGGTCGAGCCCTGCTAACCAGCGGCCTGTCGGCCTCTTCCCCAGACGAAAACACCAAATGAATGCGTGAAGGCAAACAACAAACGTTAATGCAAGACTGTCTTAGGGTTTTCATATCTCAATGATCGAGGCAACAGATCAACGATCAAGACTTAGCCAGCAAAGCCACGATAGAACCAAGGCAGAGATACGACCAAGCACCATTAATAACCTCATTAAATAACCAGCACAGTTGGAGTCCCATATCACCAGGGCTGAGCATATAGCTCGACGAACTATCACCATTCTTACCACTACATCACATGGAGCCAGTAACACGTAGGATCCATCGAAGCAAACCACTACCATCACACAGGATTTCATTTAATGTTGAATCTCACATATCATTTGCCAGACCCTCGACTGCAACAACATTAAATTTGTGACAGCGCCAAGTTAGGGTGACAGCATGATCTCGGGATTATATCACTACTACATTACAACTGTAATACAACCGCTGTATAGTTTCAAACCATAGAGTAAAATCATATCACGGTATCACAACCATGTATATAGTTTCCAAACTATGTTACAATTTGCAAAACAACTATAATCTATAGTTCCAAACCGTATGATGGATTCATATAACCACGATGTGAATCGAATCCAAACTTTAACACATATTGTCTATGTTATATGCATTTTAAACGTTAAGTCCCTAATTGCTTAGGGCGCACCATTTCATATTCAAATATCAAATTAGCATTCGTTCATTATGTACATAATAGAATATAGCACTAAGTTTCTATTTGCATATAACTAGGCATTATAACCCTAGCATGTATTCCATAGAAGTATTATAACAATTCCATATGGTCACTAATACACATCAAACTAGTATCTTGTCAATGCAGTGATATAGTCGAAAAAGCTATTAGTAGCACTTATGATTTAAGTACTTGAAACATGTCATGAAGGCTTTTTGAAGGCCATGTCGTTACAAGCCATAGCGTTATAGTAATGCTATTATCATCACATAGTTGCATTTTTAAATTGAACAATATCATTTGATTTTCAGTAGAAGTATAGTGCAAAGTATCTCTAGCTACATTACAAGTGTTAGGATAAAAATAATACAGATTTATCAAGAAAGCTAGAAGCTTCATACCATCGCTATCTTCATGCATAGGAAATATATATACATCTATCTTAAGACATAGATGCCTAGTTGAAAAGTAAAATACCTCTCGAAGTACTGGAATTATTTATTACCTTACCTACAGATCTGCGAAAGAAAGAATCCAATGCTTTAGCTATCAAAGCTAAGTAAACCCAAGGGCACCCTGTAGGAACCCCTTCAGAAATATGCAAACAATTCATCAGTATTGTTACCAAATCATTACACATAACGAAATAAGCATTGTTCTGTCGCATCTTATTTATAATCAAGTATATTTTTATGTTCAAGAATAAACACAATAATTTTATGAAACTATTATTATCTATTAGTTGAATAACTTTCATTCCGCAGATAGCATTTCTCTTATGAATAAGGCTATATCAAAAAAAATTAATTTTTGTGATTTTGGGGATGTTACAGACATGTTGATGAATGTAGATCTAAATAAGAGCAATATGCACATGAGGCATGTGAGCAGTAGACAGAGCTATCTGCTTTCAAATTCTAATCATAGAAACCTTCTATTGGTGTTTAGTGTTGCTCAAATAGTGGTAAATTCAGCATGGTTCATACATGTGGTGAATTTTCATGATCTATACAATGATTTATTTCATGGGATGTCTCTAAATATTGATGATTGTTAGAGATCAAAGAAATAGAGTTTTAGAAATAAAGTATGGAAACAAGCACGAGCTCATATACAATCTAGAGAATTGTGGATAGTTTGCAACGCTTCTTTAAAATAACTCATTGAGAAATTTAATAAAAAATGGGTTGCAGAATCTCTCAAATTTCATTCCAATTACCAAAGTATTGGTTCTCCAGACATTCTCTGAGTCAGACTATTCTACTAGTTTTGCATAATCATGCTCAACTTCATCCACTTTTCCAAATCTCATCCGAGAAAGAGGAGATTTGGTTTTAGGTAGCGAGAAGATTTTTTTTTTACCAAGTAGCAGAATATGTAGAGGAAGAGGATTAGATCCACTTCTTCAGGAAGTTATGTAGCATTCAATTCCATATTTCTAGGACAGTAGACCTGATTTCATTGTTTAAAGGTTTAAAAAAGACTTCGAATTAGCTACTATGATTGAAAGATTGACAACCTACTACTATCACATAGACAAACGAACATAACAAACCATGTTGCTAATCTCACATGATCAAATGTTTCTTCTACCAATTTTCAAAACTTCAAAGGTATGGGCTCAAAATCTGAAAAATTATAGATTCAAACTTTGGAAAACTTAAATTATAACCTTAGGCTAATAGTGGGGTCACATGTGCAGATAAAGAGAATATGTATATATAGTTCAATATAGTCATTATTGTATACATGAATATATGATTTGGATATGTATATTGGTGTTATTGGAGGAGGAGCATACCATCCTTGGTTCAGACCTGTCAACAAGTCTTCTTACCATTTTCATTTTCTATCAACACAAATTTCATAAACTAAACTTCGAGAGATTTCTTCACTTAAAGAAGATTAAAATCTTGAGTACACCATCTAGAGAATGCAAGAAAAGCATCGATCGAAATTATTTTTCTTATAACTCCTCTACACATACATCTTCTGCATCTAGTCAATTCCTTGTCGGCTCACTTTTTGTTGTCCTTTGAATATGTCAATAGGTCAACCTCTTCTTGTTGTACTTTGACCCTTGGTTGGCACCTTCAATTTGACTATGTCTTATGTACTAAGAGATGTACCACTCTTCTCCCCAGTTCAATTTCAATTCCCCACAATCCCCACAATGGGTCTGACAGTGCTCAAGTTCTTCACTGACTGGGACTGACAAACACTAACAATCCTCAAACGGGTTACTACAACTCTTCATGATGTCAAATGTAATCTCTTTTCATGGTTATGCAAGACACTACTCTTCGCAACATATCATGGACATGGTGACTCCTCAAAACTTATTGATGAGATCCCTCAACAAATTAGCAGCCATACTAACCTGCAAATCAAAGTTAACAGTAATTTAGGATACTAGTTCCAACAAATTCAAGCTTGGAGTTCCAATATCCATTTTCATTTTAAACTAATACACACATGGACAACAAAAATAAATGAAAATAAATAAGTACAAACAATTAATTAATGTGGGCATGATTAACAAAATATGGTTGCCAACTTGCCAAGCACAAGCTCAACAAGCTAGTTTGCTTATGGAGTAAAACCGATGCTACTAGACTATAAGGTAGAATTTCCAATGTCATTAGGATGTTCCACTTTTCAAGTAAGTATAGATTATACAGTGTATTAGATTTGTGAAATTACAGTAGGTTCATGATGGCACACAATTCACACTTTCTGTTGTAATGGAAATTCGTGAAACTTAAATTGGGTACTTTCTTTGGTTTTGTCTTTAAAGTGATTCATTGTTGCATCTCCCATCATTCTACTCTTCTTCTTCTTCATTTCATAGCTTGAGTCACTATCATATGATCTAAAGTTTCTTGAAGTCAAATCTTATGCACGCTTCTATTGTGGATTAGATATCCATGATTTCTTCTCTTGAGTGCCCTTCTCCATTCGTAAACCATACTCAAGGCAATTGTATGCCTTCAAAAAGTATGCCCTGTGCTCTATAATGTTGAGTTTAGGCACTGAAATTAGTTCTCTCTAGAGGGTCAAAAGGGAAACAACACTTGGTTATAACCAATAAATAAATGGAACACACAGGTAATGTCAACACTTTGCACTTATAACTCCAACAATGGCCTTCTATCATCTTCTAAGTGTGTTGGAAAAATCTGCTATAGCCATCGCTTCCTTCATACAAAAATATGCCTAATGTGAATCATTATATGCCAAAAGTGACATGTATGGTAACACCTTCAAGCTGCACTAAATCTAAAATTCATAGCCATATCACTCATACGGTATATTGAAGCATACATTGCTATAATTACCTATCATGTTGTATCTTATCTAGGACAAATGCCTTAAAAACTCTTGTTTCTAAGATTACTTAGAAGTTCCAAATAGGCGTACCAACTTCCTGCTTGCTTCAACAGGAAACTAGATCTCTATTATGGCATACTAAGCTCATAAATAATTCCTTTTATGTTGTCCAACTATGGTTAAAAAACTCAACATCGATGATATGGGATCCGTTGTAAGGGTCTAAATGAGAACGGGCTTCTTATCTCACAATTTATTATTCAAAGTTGTTAATATAAGGCCTTAAAAACAACAAAATGACCTTTCTTTATCTAAGAAAATCTACAAAAATACTTTGACTGCTAAGGAAAATCTAGAAAAGGTGATAGGTATTAAAGTAGGTTTGATCCCTCAACATTTGTATGCATGGAGTACGCTGGAAATGACCTTAGGTAGTTTTGAAAAAATAGTCTATTTTGCGCCTTTTACCAAAGTGAATCTTTAGATCTGTACTGCTGAATAAAGTGACTCAAAATGCCATGCATTTCTTTTTATAATAGGCAGAAGAGAAAATAAAAGATATTATTCTACGTACAAGTACTATTGAGTTTTGTTGTTGTCGTCCTCCGTGCATGGCATTTTTAGATGTTGGCCCTTTAAAAGGAACCCCAAACTCCAGTAGCAGGTGGATGTTACAGGTCCATTTCTCTAGTAGTGTATGACACATGTCGGGTCCAACAAGGAAATACAGGCATAAGTCGGTCCTAAACCATGTAATAATACATACTACATAGTAGTCAATCTGACATTGAGCTTGATCAATTTTCAAGAATTGGAACAAGTGAAGATGCTTTTGGAATAAAAAACCACCTTCCAAATTCACACTTATTTCAAATTACAGCAGTACCAACCATCTGAATTAAAAAAAGTTGTAAGCTCTTTTGAAAATGGCGTGATCTCTATATGTATGCTCAGGTGACATTATGACATTAACTTCATCTTCTTTGGAAAGGGTATTGAGCATCCATCTCATCGTTACAAAAAAACCTACTTCTCACCCACAACAAGTTCTTTTGTAAGCAATAGGGTTGTTTCAAGGCAAGACCCCACTTGGAATAGGGGTTTGGGGTGGTCATTCTGGCTATCAGCATGCGGGTTTCAGTATTTTATAAGCATAAAAAAAAGCATGCTTATGAGAAGCTGAATTTAATTCAAGGAAAAAAGGCCATGTTCCGAGCAAATCCGACTTCTGAAACACATTCTACCTACATTTAAGGATATCTTTAATGAGATGAATATTCGAACACACATTCCACATTCTCTATATCAAGTGTTTTAATAAAAAAAAGAAACTTGCAAAATGAAGCATTGCAATCCAACATATAGTTATCAAAAGAGTTTTCTTGCAACTTCCCATCTTAATAAACCACATTCTACAATATTAATGTTACACACAACTTTCTATCCTAGAAAACTGCAATATTAATGTTACACAAAATAAAAGAGAACAAATAGGGGAATGTATGAAGTAAAATTTCATATTCAATATAAATTACAGAGCCAAAGGACGGAATGCCCATATCGCCCAAATCTCTTCATCAACAAGAAAACTTGACTGCTACAAATTATTCATCCAACATAGCACAAGCATATGTTGTCTGGGAAAGAATTTGAAATATATACACCAAATACTCTATAAAAGAGTTTAATAAACTATGCAAGAACGAGTGGTTTTGAGCCCAAAAATTGTGACAAATTTACATCTATATATACACAGAGTATAACCTAAAAAATGAATAAAAAACTGGAAGCCGTGAAGCTCACGAGCAGTGAGATACTTCCTTGAAGTCCTTCTCCATCTGCTTTCCTGACACCTACAAAAACGGGAAGAGCCCGCGTTCACTTCATAAACTTCTATATGTAATGGCGAGACAATGCCCCAAAAAGCTCATCCTTGCTAAATAAGACTCTATTTGTAGCAATGCTCGACCTCAAGGAAATAATATGCTTTGCATCAACACTTGATGGCCTATCCCCATCCAGAAAGAGCAGTGTGCTTAATTCTGCGAGGTCCTTGTCAGTCAAAAGAAGATTATGATGCTTCCCTACGCAATTTCGATTCCATTGGTGTTGCAGGTCATCCAGATGGACTATCACTTCTGGAAAAAGATATCTTAGGGAATTAATTTACAAATAGTAAATGATTAGGTCATTGACCATGATCCGACGTTTTAAAATAAAAATGTGTTTCATTAGAAACTTTAACCTACAACGATAGAAGGGAAACCAAGTTTATTTAGAGAAATGCAAGAAATATGGGAAGTTATAGAACACAAACCTGGTTTATTTGTTTGCACAAAGGTCATATGATGCAATATGATACATTAGAAAATATATAGAGAGACATGCTCTGGTAACTCTCCCTCTCCCAATCCACATTAGTGGATCAAATCCCACCTCCTATTCCCAGTGCCTCACTTGCAAATTGGGTCACTGCCTTGAAAAAACTGCATCTTTAAGCGAAATCGGGTCACCACCGCCGCCTCTGTTCATCCACTTCATCCACCATCTACACCATCGCCTCCACCTCTACTATTGCCATCACTTCCACTGTTACCCTCGATAAAGGCACCATTAGGCCTGATAACACATAGGGCCTTGGTTCTTCCACCATTTGCATGCTTGACCGTGTATTTGGTGGCCTATCCTCAGCCAACCCTGTAAATCAGAGCATGCAAAAGCCACAAACCACGAAATATCAGTGAAGGCGTGAACAGCAGCGGGAAGATCTCAGTGAAGGCATGAAAAATAGCGGAAGGTTTGGTCTACAGGGTGCAAAACATGTCCATGGCCATTGATTATCGATTTAGGAGTACTTCCTGAACACACTTCTATAACTTGTGCACAAAACTTGAATAACACACCACAAAGAACCACGCACAAAACTCGAATAACACGCCACAAAGAACCACACACGAAACTTGCATAACACGCCATAAAGAACTGCGTGACAGCATAAGAAACGACCTCCACGGAAGCGACATGGCATAATTCGATTGGTTGCATGAGTGAGGAATCTGATACAGTGTAGAGGATTGTCTTTCATTGAATGAACGCCTACGACGTAAATATAAATGAAACTCTTTATAAATGGAACACTTGATATACTGAGGATAAAAAGGCTAGCGTGAGAATAGCCAAGAGATCATTTAAGTCCCATTATCTCCGCAGTTATCATTCCAGTGCCTAACAATGCATTTATAATTTAATATAAATTTTATAAAAAAAATATTTATAAAATTTTACTGACACGTTGTCCAAAACATTTAGCACGTGAACTCGAGTGAGAAAGTGTAGATATTTTGTGGAGTTTAGATTAAGTTTTATAAGGTTTATAATAGGAAATGTGGGGTTCGGTGGCACATGGCCTAGCAGTTTCATCGTCAATCTCATGCTTATTTCAACTAGTCGTCCCCGCCGAAGTTGCATGTTAGATCTTTTATCGGATGCTCGTTTGATGTGCTAGGAGGGTGGATCATCATTGATCTGGCCCGATCTCCACCGTCTAATTTGATGGTAGTCTACTTTTCCCTTCTCTTATCCTTCCTACTTCTTCATCCGATTTTGCACCACTCAAATAAAAATTTCCTACTTGCACTCTTGAAGCTGGGACATTGGCCCTTGAAGCTTAGATTTACTTAAGAAGTATAAGCTTGGGCTATTGACTAGACCCTTGAAGCTCTTATGAAGCGAAGTTACCAAAGCTTTAATTGTGTCATGCGGAGTTGCTTAAAGCTTTCAGCTTTCAAGGGATGGTTATTAGTAAAATTAGTGTTTAAATACGTGGATCAAAAGTTCCAAATATGTTTGGTGTTAGTGGTCTAAGTGAAACCCTGATATTTATTTTGATAATTAAAAGAAGTGTCATCGGGGAAATTGAATGAAAGTTGGTTTCCTAATAATTCCTTAACGAAACCCGGGATGCGGGTGACATCACCACACATCCCTCGGTTGCTGTGCGCAGGGAGAGGCCGCCACCGCACCCCCCGTACATGACAACACCTCAGGCATGCAGGAGCAGAACCTTCAGGCGAATGACGGCAAACACCTGGCACACATCAACGGTGAACAATGCAGCCACATGGAACCATGTCGACGCGGAAATCGGGACGACGGCTTGAATTTAATCCTGGAGGACGAGGGAGGTATTGTTTCTCTACCTCGCTCACGCCTGGTTTGATGTCTCCCCTCGGCCCTTGAGACTTGCATTCAATTTCCACAGTTACAATGAAGACGACAGCCTGTGGCAATGATTACCTCGGCTCCTTAAATCCCCTGGTTGATATGGACATGGCTACGATGATAGATCCTTGGCTCTTCGTTGCATTTCCTCCCTGGGCTTCAGCGAACCTCAAGGTAATTACAGACATCCCCTCTGTCATTGCTCGTCATTTATCTGTCATGACAAACCGCACAAGGGGCATCTCGCGTCGCAAGAGTGGGAGTGGGAATGGCCATAAGACCAACAATCGTCGGCCGAAGGTGGCCATGGACTAGTCTGTGATGGATGGATATGCCGAACGTATATCAGTGAGAACACGTAATCTCATAGATGGGTGGGAAGCTCGCAAAGTAGCGGCACTCCTTGCTACAGGTAGTAATGGCGGTGCCATTAACCATTACTGGTTGCTCAAAAACATGATGAGCACACTCGTAGAAGAAATAGAGGTCAACTGGAAAGCCAGTTCCAGCATCATCCGCAATGTCATGGCAAGCTTGAAGGAAGCTGCAGAACATTCCAACACCCTAGAGGCTAGCATGACCTGGGAGGTCTTCTCCATTGGAAACAACTCAGAACCTGAAAAACAGAAAGGAAAAAATACAGACGAGGCTGCTACAGGGTTAGAAAACAAGAAATAGCCAAGAAAGAAGAACAAAGGCTTGGCTCTGGGACCCAGCATCAACCAGGATGGAACGCACACTCCAGGTTCTCCCTCTCTATCCCCACCGGGGATTTTCAAATATTTCTATGCAACCTGCCCAATCATCGAGGAAGACCCAGCGAAACCACCGGCAGAATGAAACCTAGGCAGCCACTGCTCCGGGTTACCTCTGTGACTATCAGCTATTTTGTTTTTATTTCCTGCATAGTCTTTTTTTTCAATACTGTTAGACTCAATAGATTTTCATTTTTGAACAAAGTCCCTATTTTTTTAAGGGCAGACCACACTCCAGAGGTCTTAATTCTATATTATGTCAGTCATTACATCAGTCACTACAGTATTTTTGAGCAATTGGGATGGTGGCTTCAGCACATGAGGCCTCCCCAATATGCAAAACTCCTCTTGGCTCTAGATGTATATTCAATTTCTGTTAATTAAATTTCTGCTCTGCAACTTACAGAAAAAAATAAAAATAAAAAAAATAAAAATAAAAATAAAAATAAAAAATAAAAAATAAAAAATAAAAAAAAATAAAAATAAAAATAAAATTCCTTAACAAAAATTTATTTTGATTAGTACAAATACTTACTAAGTAAATTTAATATTTTAAAAATAACACAAAATTGCAAATTACTTAGTAACATTTTCTATTGATACCAAGGTTATCATGTCATTGAATGAATCCCGAGTCCGATCTGAACACCCTAGATGTCATATCAAAATAAAGTTCACTAACAAATCTTTTAAGTTGAATGCACACTTATTACGGCATACTTGGTAATAATAATAATAAAAAATTGCGACGTTGAAAATTTAATAGAATAGAATATATTACACATTATATTGAATAATTTCTTATGAAAAATACACATAGCATTAAAGGTGTCGTCATGTGAAAACACCATATTTTTTGGCAAACAATTTTAAAAACCCGTAACTTATTTCTATATATTTCTATAGCAAAGCTAGTTCATAGCATGTATGTATGTTAACAATGAAAAATATTATCCATTGTGTTGTTAACTTTATATTCAAATTACAAGATTATGAAACTACCTTTTGATCCAAATTGTTCATTAATAATCTTGAATCCCATTTTGTAATTCAAAACTACCATAAACATTTTTTATGAACTAATATATATAAATTTGTATAGTACATGGATAATGCATAAACATATATTTGTCTTTTTATTAGTATATATATTTACAATTAGTAACAATATATGAATATAAGCTTTCTTAATATACATTTTTTTTCTTTGACTTAACATTAATATATACAAATTTTTAAGGTTACATATATACACATTTTTTTTTTAACTTAGTATTAATATAAAGCTCAGAATGGGAGTTGGAAAAGAATCAAATACAAAAGCTGAAATCCTGGCTTTATGGAGATTGATCTGGTGTGCACAAGTTTTTGACATTCTTGACATTCAGATAGTTGGGAATTCTAAATGCATCATTGACTATGTTAATGGCATTTCATTTATTCAATCAATTGCTCTTGATCACTGGAAGAATCAAAAGTTGAGTTTGATTGCTACATCCAATAGTATATCATTCAAACATATTCATAGAGAATTCAATGGGGAAGCGGACCAACATGGAACTATCTTTTTTGAAAAATGGTGCAATGGAAACATTATTGAATTTGGATGCATATCATGCTTCTAACTCGGCTTATATACTTGTATTTATGACAGCCCTGTCTAGTTTTCACTGTTTTTTTTTAATAATTAGTTTTTTTTGTGAGGGATGGTGAAAGATATAGCTAAAGGAAGTGAAAGGATTATTTATAGTCATAGTGATCAAGAATGTCCATTGGATATGTAGTCATAATATGTTTTGAAAGAATAGTGTTTGAAGGTATTTATTGATGAATAATCTTTAAAGAATGAAGTAACAACTTTGATTCTATGAATAACAAGTTGTTATTTTTTAATGTGTGAAAAAAAAAATTAAGATTACACAAACAATATATATATATATATATATATATATATATATATATATTTAAAGTGGTTCACCATAGAAGCCCATTTAACACCGCGGCTACGTCCACCTGGGAAAATATCTTATACTCGCTAGGCAAGTATACATGAATGGGAAATAACAACCCCCGAGAGGCCCAATCACAATAAACGGCTCACCGGCCTAATAATTCATTACATACAAGGGCTCCCAATGAGCAAATGTCCACGGCGAGATTCGAACCCGGATGGGCAATGCAACAACAAAATCTCCCAACCACCTGAGCTACGCCCCAAGGACTACACAAACAATATATATGTATCTATATGTAGTCATTTTATTTTTATTAACATATGTATTTTTAATTAATATTTAATATATAAAAATATTGTTTATTGGTTTTGCAAAATATATTTTTGACATATGCTTTATATATATATATTGATTATATCATAAAATTATATACATTTTTATAGTGTTTTAATTCAAATTGTTCATCAATCATCTTAAATGCCATTCCATTTTACTATCTTGTAATTTAAAATTACAATGTATTATTGAAAGTAATAATATATAAATATTTAAAACATTTTTATGAATTAATCGTAAACTTTTTTTCCCATTTAACTTAGTATTAATATCTTTAAATTTTTATAGTACAGTGACAATGTATAAACATATGTTTGTCATTTTATTAACATATATATTTTAATTAATAATAATATATAAATATAAATTTCATTAATATACATTTTTTTTTTTAACTTAGCATTAATATATACTTTTTTTGTAGTTACACAAACAATATATATATATAATTTTTTTGTATTCCCTAGAAAAGGATATGTTAATCAAATCTTATTGACTTGTAATAATTTGTGTCTTGATAGGACATAAATCCCTTGTGTATGATGTACTGTGTACTGCTACTTTATGTCAAACAATTAAAAATTGTAAATCTTGAAACCATCAGCTACATATTGAATTTTAACTCATCACTTTATTTCTTTATGGGCAATTTTTTTTGGCAACTGTTTTTCTTTATGGGTAAAGGTCATTGTCTAACCTGAATGGACCGCCTCAATTTTGGTCGAGATTTCATGTGATAAAATATTTGTGTGATGGTTTATCACTAATTAAAAGCAATCATTATCATTATGAGAGGACAAGGTTCATTATTATTACTGCCCAAGGTAGATAATACAGCAATGGGTTGCTACTATTTAGTATTATTATTTTTGTTTTGATAATTTTAAAAAGTGTTATGTTTTCAAATGTTTTTTAATAACTGTATATTAAATTTAATATTTTTAAAATGAAAATGATTTTATTAAATATTTTAAAATTAAACTTCTTGTTTTATGATTGGCTAAAACCGTGATTTGACAATGAATTGACTAATTACCCTTGCCTAGGATGTGAAATTTTGAAAAATAAAAAAACAATTTCAAATTACAAAATTCAAAAAAAACTTTTGCTTGCCATTTGACCCACTTCAACATTAATGGAATCTGTTGTATGTACATTATTGCAATGAAAATGAGTAGGTCGATTAGATACTCGTGCGATTTGTATTGACCTCCGCCCGGCCGGTGCCAAACATATGGCTGAAGATTTATCATAAACTTGACGATATGTATCGAGTTAGCCAATTTACATTACAAGTACAACATATTCACGTTCACGAGACGTGTCATACACATCCACGTGTTGGGTCATACTACGTCATCGAAAAGATCAAAAGAAAGAGTGCGGGTTCGTAATTTTTGAAGCCGCTCAGCTTTGCAGGGAATGTACAGTTTTACCATGAAGAGCAGTACAGTGGCTTTAAAGCCATAATGTAAACACATGTAAAGTTTTGAAAATTTTATTTTTGTTTTTACTTTGTGATTGTTTTTTTGTTCTTACTTTGTGATTGTTTTAAAAATGGCTCATCCATTTTGGGTTTGGTATTTTTATATTTTTTAATAAAATACATTTTTGTTTTTCATATACTTTAGATTGACAATACTTTTTATTTACTAGTGTGATTAATTTTGATTTTAGGTTAAAAAAAGTGTTACATTTCTATGTAATATAATCAAAATTTAATAACCACATTCTAACAACCTAATTACGATAACTCTTTTTATAGTAATTTTCTAAAAAAAACTTTATTTCCAAATGAAAACACATTCTAACAACCTAATTACGATAACTCTTTTTATAGTAATTTTATAAAAAAAGTTTTATTTCCAAATGAAAACAAACCAATTAGATAAAAATTATGGACTATTTCTCATTTATACCCGCATTAATAAAACTATTCAATTGTCACTCTATCTATGCCAATCTTCTAGTCAACCATCATGCAAAACAAGTTCAATATAATTTTGTATAAATTACACATCTTTGAAATTCCTCTTCCTTTTCCTTTGAAAAGATCGCTAGTGATATCCAACAAAATGTATAATTCATCCCTCGTGGTCACTTTGAATGACTAGTTATTCCTTTTGGTTAAAAAATGGCCCTTAACTCCCATGACTTAGTTGTAATGACACTTATTTTGTTTTCCAATTTAATTTAATATTCATTTCTTTTGTTTTCTAATTTAATTTAATATTCATTTCCTTTTATTTTAAATTTCATTAAAATTTTCATTACAAGTTCAGCAGAAGAGTTTCATTATTCAATTTAAAGCTAATCATTAAAGCCTCCAAATAAATTAAAATCATTGGTTCGTTTGTCTTTTGCACTTCAAAAGACTTTTGAAATTAAATATGTTTAATATAATTAATACTTAAAATTTTAAAAATATTAGTAATAATAATATTATTTTTTATTATTATTGTAAGAAAAGATTATTTATTTATTTGTATATTAGTTTTATTACTATTTTTTTCTTGTTTTTAAGAGGCAGTAATAAGCAGCTTTGGTGCTAATTTCTGCTAATTTCACTTGTTTTGTAATTAATCAAATACTCTCTTTTAAAAAGTCTCAATTTGCGTTGGTTGTTGTTATATGGAATATAATATAATCATCTACCTAGAAGAAAGATATGATTGTTTTTTAATAATAATTTGTTTGCTTTTTAATAATATATATTTGGAGGGGTAGGGGTGCTTTTTTACCCCGCTGGAGACTTGGTTTTCACATACTCCTAGAATTTGGGTATTGAATCCAACAATATAGCTGAAGCATTGGCTCTTTGGCAAGGATTAAACCAAGCCCTTCTTCATGGAGCCCAGGTCCTCACCGTTGTTGGGGACTCAAGGATGATCATCCAGTGCATCAACTCTAAGAACTTTCCCGCTTCCAATCGCCTTCGTCAAGTTCTCAAAAGAATTTCCCTGCTCATCCCTCTCTTCCGGGATATCGAGTTCTATCATGTCTTGAGAGAGCATAATGGCCATGCTGATAAAGCGGCAAATGAGGCTATATCCCTGGGTAAAGGGGCTCTTAAGATCAATAATGTACTCAGCTGGACTCCCATTCCTTAATTTTCAGTGGGTGGATATGCATACAAGCGTAGGGGACACTTGGAGAACGGATCATAGGCCAGTTGTCAAGCCCTCCCGCTTCAAGCGAGACGTGGCTCCTACTGTCCTGGTTTTTAACACCTCTCAACTCGTACGTCCCCCCATCTCCAAAATGATGCCGTTTTCGCTCATGCTGATGAGGGAGTGTACCAGCATCTGTACTTCCGGGCATGGGAACTTAACGGGAAATATTTCATATAAGCCGAGGAGCTCTCGCAATCATAGCAGGTCCCTTCACTGGGCTGATTCACTTGCGGTTAATCCCCTCGCTGCCATTAATTCTGGGACGGATGGTACCTTGTCTAGCAATGATGACGATTACTCTCCGGTTCCGCATAAGGTTTCATTAATCAGCATCATGAGCTAGTATGTAAAGGGCAGTACGGGTCTGGTAATCGATGACCCTTGTATTATGATGATGGGCCTTGAAGCATGCCCCATGCTTAAGACATTTCTGCTCCCTATTTATCAAATGGAAGTCCAGCGGGATAATATACGAAATCTTCATCGCGCTGCTTCAAAAAACTTAACCCACTCCCTGTTTGAGCTTTCTTCTGGGTGGCGAAGGTCCTGGGCTCCTCGCTTTGATCTTCTTGCTGTTTATCCCTTCGTCTCAGTGCAATCGGTTGGAATGGCGAACTCAGGGGAATCGGCAACCTCCTCCCCGGATCCATTGCAGGAACTGGAGGCTGAAGTCCGTGTTTTGTGGCGAAGGGTACGTCGCCAAGGGAACTTCATGCAGCAGCTGGACCATCAAGGAGGAAGACGTCTGGATAGAATTGAGGACGAGTTAGCTCTCATTCGCTCGGACTTCAAGATAGCCTTCGAGGATTTGGAAGAAAAAGTTATGGTTGCAGCCGAAAATCTAGACCTCAAGCTGCAACGTGCGGAGGCCGCCCTGGCAAACCTGCGAAAAGCCGAGAATGCAGGACAGGACAAGAATCAATCGGCCACTAAGCCGGCTCTTGGGGCTCGTCATCGTTGACATCAGTCTAGCTTCTGTCTTTTACTGCTCTCTTTACCACTACTTCTTTATAAAAGTCCTGATTTTGTTATTTACAGGCATCTATATTTAAAGTTTGAAAGACCATGTGGCTTTCCTTGTTTTGGAACTGTAATCTCTCCACTGTTTTATTAATATAAAACCTACCCGTTTTTGTCAAAAAAAAAAATAATATATATTTTTGAATTTTTGAATTTGGACATGATTTTAAAATTGATACTTTATTCGTTCATAAGTGGATTTAGTAGTAAAATCTTAATTTATTCTTTGAATTGTTTCAATGATTTATTATATTATTAATCAAACTTAAAATACTTTATCATTTATTAATTAAATATTAAAAAAAAAAAAAATCAAATGAAATATTGAATATTTTAGCATTTGAATGTCATCCATTTGGGTAATAAGGGTTAAAGAACTCTTTCTATATAAATATATTTTAATGATTAATTAGATTATTTATTAAACTTTAAAAATAAAATGAAAGCTTAAATATTTTAGCATTTGATTGCCATCCATTTAGTCATAAAGTTTAAAACAATCATGTTTATGTAAATATTTTATAAAGTTTAGAAAAACTCTTTCCATGTAAATATTTTCAAAATCTATATAAGATATGTAAACTCACTTACAACCATAGTTATTGAAGTCCAATGAATAAGATAAAAGAATTCAAAATTGATCAAATTTAGTTATCACATTCGAAATCTAAAGAATAGGGTAAAAGTTAAGAAGTTATAATATTTAGTTATGTGCTAGAATTAACTTCTATTACCTTTTTATTATTTTTCCATATCTTATTAAAAAAATATTTTCTCATTGGGACCTTTGTTTAGAGTAGTGATTGATTTCTCATTCACATGTGCAAAAAATATTTATTAGAAGGTTATGCAATTTCTTGTAGAAAATTATAGAAATTGAGAGAAAACTAAACTAAATGAAATAAATTCTTCAACATGTATGTATAAGATGTAGGAACACTAGCCAAAAACAAAAAAAATGTAACACATTTAAAGAACATTTGATTTTATTACACAAACAATAAGAGAGTATTGTAGCACCTTGGTACTCATTGTGGATAGTAGAGGATCTCTGCAGCTGATAAGGGGGGGAGTGCTTATAAGTTATTTGTGCCCAAATGTCCAACTAAGTGATTAGATGGTTGATTCCACAATGGTGAAAGAAGGATAAAATGATGTCTCTTTCTCTTACTTTTTGGTGGAATTTCGACAACATAACAATATTGTGGATGTATGATATCTGTAAATGGTGGCCATGAGTGCTGAATTTATAGGAAATATGGTGGATAGAATTGAGATCTAGTTCAAATGTGAATACTCCCTATTTCATTAATGATTTAGAGGGGAATTTAGGGTTTGGAAGACCAAATCATTAGGGTTGGGTTTGTCCACTTTCAACCACTACTTCCTCTTGAGAAGTGTCCAATCATAACTCATAACCGAATTTTAACTTTTTAGATCAGAATGCGGATATTAAGGGAAAACCGTGGCCTACATGTGGATTTTGAGGAAAAAGGTATGACCTATTTCATATGATCAATTTTTTAACTTTTATTTTGGTTTTCAGTCACATTGCTAAGGTCAAATGGGTATGAATGAGATGAATATGTGGCTAATACTACCAATGATTATGTATAATGGTGATAGAACTCATGGCAAGGAAGATGAGAAAAAATAGGTTGTTAACACTTAGAATTTATATACACTCAATACCTAATGGTTATATGAGGATTCTCATATTCCATAACAACGTGTATGTTCTTGTGGTATTTCCTTCTGTTGCTCCTTGTCTAGGCCTAGATGTATGAGTTTTTTTTTCCCCTTTTGATGTTTAATGTCAATGTGAGGTTCCTTGGTTGTACATTGTAGTTCCAACAAAAATCAATTTACTTTGTTGCACATCGGCATTGATACTTTAACTAAAAGTCCTTCAAACTCTCAGAGAAAACTAACAACAACTCAATTTTCACACCAAAACAACACTCCACTCTTGCACGGAATTAGCTATGTTGCAACACCTTATGGAGGTAAATCTGAAAAATATGGCAGTGGTGTATAGCACAGGGTTCTAAAATCCACATTAGGTACAAGTGAATTTTCATTAATTGAAATTGGTAGAATTGATGTATAGCCAGCATAAAAAGACTGTGATAAATCATAGACATGGGTTCCAGAATATGCAAAAGGCAGAGGTGTGTAACACTGGCAAGGTGAATTCTTACCAACACAAGTGGGTGAGTTGTCAACATGGTCTTGCCCTTCATCTTGAAGAACTTCTTCATGTTTCTCTACTAGGTATTTCTTTAACCCTTTAGGAGTGATTCTTCTTTTTCTAGGCTCATCTTTCAGCTCTAGTACTTGGAGTTGTCCTGGAGTGTGAATCCAAGGATCTCACATATCTCTGTCTACACCAAAACTTTCCATTGAACTAGATTGGGAATACAAAAAGGAAAAGAGCAATCCAGTGGGAAATTGAAACTAATACAACATTCAGACAAGCAAACAAAAAGGCTAGGCTTAATAGGGAAAACAACAAAGAAAATTATTTGACAATCTAGAATATGAAAAAAACAGGCGATTTCCTTTGAAAACATTAAGAAGTACTCACAGATTCCATCCCTGAGTCTCCTAGAAAAGTTGTGCAGGTTTTAACAACATATTATTCTTTTCAAGGCTGATGTTGTTTGTTGAAACTTGCTTGAAAGATTAGCATTGAAGCTTAACATTCTTGCTGATGTAACTATGAAACATCAAGCTCAAAACTAGTTAGTTAAAACCTGAATTCAATAGTATATTAATATGGAAAAATATAAGATAGCAAACACTTTTGGAACTTCTTCCTCTTAGCTTGAAGGATTTATGAGATCACCAATCACTAGTTGATCCACTTGATGAGCCAGTTTGAAAACTGTCACTAAAGTGTACAAGCGTGTGGTTAGCATTTAGCCTCCACCTATTACCCACTGCACTGATGGCAAGGGTTTACTTGCACTAGGATGGCATGAATCCGCCATAACAAGAAAGCAAACAAAGCATCCCGTGGAAGAACACCACATCTTCTAAATCCAGCATTATGTATATTACTCGGTCTTCAATTTTTTCTAGGGAATTTTAGGGAAACTGTAACATGAAATGCTTGAGGACTGAAGAATTTAAATTCTAAACCCTCATGTAATGATCTGCAATATTGAATGGCCTTTTGTTTGAATAGTTTGTCTAAACAGCAAACATGGTCTTAACTAAGGTTTTGAAGCTGTGTAGGGAAAGTTCCTTTCGGCTATGTCTCTCACCACTCCCTAGGCTTCCTCACATTCTGAAAGGTAGGAATTGGTTAAAGCCTGTGTTTCTAAGGACTGGTCTAAAGCCATTAAGATCTCAGCTCACTATAGAAGCGTTTGGGAGATAGTAAAGCCCCATACAAATGCAGACACATTCAAAAAAACAATGTCATCAACGAATGACAAAGACATAATGACACTAGGTCATGAAATTGGAAGGGAGAATTCCATGTGATGAGCCAGTGACCAAACACATGCAGATCTTCATGACGCTACCGTGGCCACCAACAAGCTATCAACACCTTGATCTGGCATAATTCTCTATTTCTTCATGTTTGATTACGCCATCAATTGACCGAGAATTCATTGAATTGACTAAAGAAATGTCTGTTTTTGCACATTGGCTGCTCCACGTGAAAAATTCAATGCCCCAGACTTGACTATGGAAGACTTACAAGGACATATTTCAGCACGCACCAAGGCTCTATTTGTTAGTGTCGCGTCGCTTATGTTTTTCTATGCTGACATATCAAAGGCTTGTTGAATAGTGTGTCGTTGCTTCTGTTTTGCTTATCGGAGGCTTGTGCAATAGTCTGACACCGCTTCTATTTTTCTTATCGAAGGCTTAAGCAATAGTCCTTCAGCCTCACTTTGGCAGGGAATTGCTGCAATGCATCTTTCCTACTTGTTTTTATTGACATATGTATTTTGTAATTAATTAACTCTCTCTCTCTCTCTCATGATTATATCATAAAATTATAGTCATTTTTATAGTGTTTTGATCCAAATTGTTCATCAATAACCTTAAATGCCATTCCATTTGACTATCTTGTACTTTAAAATTACAATGTGCTATTGAAAGTAATGACATTTAAATGTTTAAAACATTTTTATGAATTAATCATAACTTGTTTTCCCTTTAACTTAACTTTAATATATTTAAATTTTACAGTACATTGACAATGTATAAACATATGTTTGTCTTTTTATTAGCATATATATTTTAATTAATAATAATATATAAATATAAATTTCTTTAATATATATTTTTTTTCTTTTAACTTAGTACTAATATATACAATTTTTTGTAATTACACAAACAATATATATAATAATATGTTGTTTTTTTATTGACATATGTATTTTTAATTAATACAATATATATATATATATATTTATTTATTTATTTATTTATTTATTTAATAATAAATATATATATATATATATATATATATATATATATATATATATTTTATCTACATGTGAGATATAATTGCACAATATTATATACACCTTTAAATTTATTATAATACATATTTAGATTTAGTTCTATATACTTAGAGTTTTAACACTATTTTAAGCGCAAAGAAAGTGGCTAACTCCTTTAAAAATAAAGATTTGAATTAGCTTTTATTGAATGGTATTTTTAATAATTAATAAATAACAAAAATAATATCATATATACTAAGAAAATTATAAACATATAAACCATATCATAACTATAAACATAATCTTAAAGCAGGGGCTAGCTCTTTTGAAGCTATATCTCTTGTTAAACTTTTATTGTTTCTATTGGGTTGATGAGATTTACATTGAATGAAATTCCATCGGTAAGGAAAGCCCCTTTTGAATAGATGCCACTCAATCAAGCACTATGATTATAACATCCTCTATTAAAGACTAAGTATAGAACACTACACGCGATGGTGATGACCATGATGACCAGGAATATAAAGCAAATTGTGTAGCACAAATAACGACATCACAAATTCCAACACTTGGAGCCCATGAATAGTATATGGGAAGCTCTCTTTTGGAGATGACTTGGTCCTTCAAAAATTTAACTCTCATTTGCCCACTCGCCGGAGGAAAAATGGGCATGGGATCAATTTTACCCTTCCGAGATGAAATATTGTTGGAATTAGGTGCCATGTCATCCTTGAACATCATAAATAAGTATTCCTCCAAATTGTAGACCAATGGTAAGGAGGCGTGTTCCATAACAATGGCCCAAAAGTTATAATGAATGTATTTATGTATCTAGATCACTCTTGGAAAGGATATATATATATATATACCCCGAGGGTTAGCTCAAAAGTTCATGATCTAGATGTGAGATCTCCCACCAAAGTTGGGGAGGTCATGAAGTTCACTCTCGTAATCCACATGAAATTAAGATTTGTAATGAGAGCCAACGATTTACCTCATTTAGCATCCATGAACCACTGAGAAACATTCCAAAAAAAAACCATGAAGTTATTCATATTCATATATATATATATATATATATATATATATATATATATAAATAACTTAAAAACCTTATATACTTGTAAAATTAAAAAAATATATACTAATCTTAAGATACATCATTTCCTACCCTTATTATTATAATTCAATTATGTGCACCGGATTCTTAAGAACTATGTTCAACACAACATGATACATATTGATACATATGTAAGAAAATAATTATAACATCAAAATTAATTAGTATATAAAATAATTAAAATTTTAAAATTAATTTATAAATAAATGGATTTCATATCTAATTGGGTCCAAAGAAATTAGGTGTATTTTATAATCAAAGATTGTAAACCTCTATGTAAAATAGATCTAGTTTTAAAATTTATAAAAAGTTAATAAAATAGATTTACATACATATAAAGTAACATCAACGTAAATCCATTTTAATTTAAGATATTGAGAAATTTGTATTTCAATTTATTTATTTATCTTTATAAATATTTATTAATAATTTGTAATTGAAATTGATATATTAACTAATATTTAATCAAACATTTCTCATTTGTAAATAAGCAAAACTTCGATAGTTCTTACAAAAGGACACAATTCAACACTACTATAACTAAAGCCTTTGTAGTGTACATACAAAACTATGTTTTAAATTATTCAAAAATATATAGTTAACACAATGAACTCAGTACAATGTTGGAAGACTACCTTTAAAGCTTAACATTGACATGATATCACTAGACTTCTTTTTTCTATAATAATAGACCTTGACACAACAACATAATCAATTTCACAATTGTAATAAAATCAAAACAAACAATTTAATCATAAATCAGTAAATCTTTAACATTTAAATTAGTGAAATTGTGAAATTGAAAATAATCCTCTTTCTCTCTAATTAAGAGTAAAGCTTCCTTCATTGCAACAATGGAAACTGAATAGAGTAATGGAGCATGAATACCATAAAATACCTAAGCTCAATCATTTAAGTATATCTCACATAGCAATCATAAAGTGGAAGTCAAATTTTGGGATTTTGAATAAATATAGATATGCATAATCATAAAATCATGGGTATGATCGAGAAAGTACTACTTCATATTTCAATCACTTTGTTTTTTTAAATGAGAAAATAAAGATTTGGAATATGAAAAGCACGAGTAAAACATTAAAAAATATTTAAAATGATGTTTATTTACTTGTCTTTTAGTTAGACGTGGAAACAAAAACAAGAGGGAGAAAGAGAGTTATTTTTAAAATTCAAATAATAAATCTGTGGGTATAATTTATAATATAATGAGCTTTTTGTAAATTTTATTGCTTAGCTCTAACTTAAAGTTGGAAATCTATGTATGGACATGTACAATCTATGATATAGTATTTTTTTCAATTTTAGTGCTCGGGCTCTAACTTAATGTTGGATATATATTGTTGAGTATGTATTTTTGTTTTTCATGTATTGATTTCTGACTATTCTATACATTCTAATAAGATAGAATTTTCATACAAATTAAGAAAATCTACTTTTTCATTTCAATATGCAAATTTTAAATGAAAAACTTGAACAACAAATTACAAGCCATATGATAAATCCTAAAGTCTTAAATAGTAAAACAAACAAATTTAATTGAAAATCCAAAGCTATCATCAACTTCATTAGATAATATGAAGTTATCATAAGTGCATTATTATTCCTCTTTATCAACCACTGCACAAGTTAGGAATGATATTCAGACCCAATTAAGAATGGATGAAATAGTTTTAAGCAAGTTGAGCTTGTTGAGAAAGCATAAAGGGTTGGGCTCTTTCTTGGCTAGTGACATCCAAATAGTCCATTCTTCCCTTGAAAATCCAAAGTTTTTGAACATCTTGAACTTTCGGTTCATTGTGTAATTGAGCACCAAATGAAGAACACAAATCCATTTAAATGTTACAAACAATAACAATAAAACCAATGTATTTTTGGAACAAAATCTGAAATAAAAATCACTCGCAAGAGAAGGATGTCAGTGAACCCTTGTCGTGGGCATGGTGATAGGAGAAAGGGAAGGAAATTATCCCACACCACAGCACATTAGAGATTCGATGGCAAGAGTAGTATTTTACAACACCACATTAGAGCTGCGATGGAAATCATTGTGAGTCATGACACAACAACGAGCTTCTAGCCCTTATCACAATAGTTTAATGAACCATCAAATGAGAGGAATTGAAGGCTATGTTTCTATCATTGTAGGACACAGTGAGGCATTCCACTCTATATCTTTGTAAGGCCTCCAGAAAAACAAAGGATCCCTAAGACCTGATTGGCCATATACTTTAACACTATATGAACCACAAAAAACCACTATAAGAATTTCAAAATAACAACGATAAAATCGTTTTGTTTTTGGAACATAAGTTGAAGGAAAAATTAGTAAAAAGACATGAAAACATCCCATTAATTGAAGGTTGCACCTACTAAACTAGTGGGTAAAACTTAATTATTATTGCCTCCATCTCTGGATCGATTCTAATTTCCATTTGTAAGTCCAACATAAAACACATAGCCCATGGATATAAAGTGTCTCCTATGTTAAATATTCCACCAAAAGGAATATATTTCTTATGTTGTTACGAGAAAGATCCATAGAATCCCAATACACCACCAATGTCTCATAGTTTCCCCTTGAAAATGCTTCCATCACAAGTATCAACACTAAAGGTATATATTGTGGAGCTCATCAATGTGGAGTCTTCATGGTCATCCCATCCTATTTAGCCATCAACACCAAAATCGTGAATGAGAAGGAGGGATGGTCATTATTTCTCTCTATGCGGGTTATTATGCAAAGGGCCCATTATTGAAGGTTAGTGGCAACGATCAATTGGACCCTAGCATTGATGGATGGATGGCCAAGATAATTCTTATGGTTGTCAAAAATCTTTGGGTAACATGGTTGCTTCCATGGTGACATCTGTTAAGATTATATGCTACTATAGACTAGATTCCAATTTCATTAACATTCAATACATTATTCACAATAACAGCATAATAAGGATCTTTGAAAGATACATAATCACAAAGCACAAAACAATATACCCTAGGAAACCCTCTAGGGGAAAAAAACCTTGCAAGAACTTCCTCAATATAGATGATCAAATTACAATGCCCAAAATAGGTCTCACAAATAAGAGAGACAAACCCAAACTCTAGACCCAAGCCAATCCTCCTCCTCCTTCGCAGATATCTCTCTCTCCTATAATGCGAATTTCACAAGTGAGTGATGGTTCAAATGAGAATAACTCACTCTCTATTTATACTTTACCTTTTACTTGACTTTTATCCCAGCTAGGTCAGGCTCACTTTAACTGATTGAGCCGACCTCTCCTAGAAAGACTCAAATAATATTATATTACATTCTTTAGGGTACTAATGACCCGACTTACAATGGAGGCTTTACCTCATGAATTTTACATGACCAAATATAATAATGACATATCCGAACGGAGGTAAAACATCCCCGACAGTGTTACAATAATAAAGTAAACATAGAATATTCTTTGAAGTTACATTAATTTAACACTCCCCCTTAACAAGAAGGGTATTCTACTGAAAACAACATCTGCATGTGTAACTCTACACAACATCATCGGAGGGAGGAGGGGCATCATCAACATCATCTGGAACATTGGTTGATACATCTATAAATCATAGGAAGTTCTTCAACAGCATCATCATCTTTAGTATAGAGCTGAAGTATCATCATCTTCAGTATAGAGATAAAGTATCATCGTCTTCAGTACTGGAGCATCCTCATCTTCAGCACTGGAGCATCATCTTGTACAGCACTAGAGCATCCTCATCTTCATCACTGGATCATCATCTTCTTCAACACTAGAGCATCCTCATCTTCAGCACTGGAATATTCGCAGCACTGGAGCATCCTCATCTTCAGTACTGGAGCATCCTCATCTTCAGCACTGGAACATCATCATCTGCAGCACTAGAGCATCCTAGAACATCATCATCTGCAGCACTGGAGCATCCTCATCTACAGTACTGGAATATCATCAGGAGAATCATTACCTGCAACACACATGATCCTTCCTTTTAGAACTAGGGATCCTGGACAATCCTTCCTTTTGGAACTCGGGATTCAGTCCAACAACTCTAGTGATCCTTCCTTTCGGAACTGTGATCATGGAAAATCTTTCCTTTCAGAACTCGAGATTCAATACAACAACTCTGGTGATCCTTCCTTTCGAAACTGGGATCATGGAAAATCCTTCCTTTCGAAACTAGTGATGCAGTCCAATAACACTGGTGATCCTTCCTTTAAAAACTGGGATCATGGACAATCCTTCCTTTCAGAACCAGGTATTCAGTCCAACAACACTGGTGATCCTTCCTTTCAAAACTAGGGATCATGGACAATACTTCCTTTCAGAACCAGGGATTCAGTCCAACAAAACTGGTGATCCTTCCTTTCAGAACTAGGGATCATGGACAATCCTTCCTTTCGGAACTCGAAATTCAGTCCAACAAATCTGGTGATCCTTCCTTTTAGAACTGGGATAATGGACAATCCTTCCTTTTGAAAATAGAGATTCATTCCAACAACATTGGTGATCCTTCCTTCTGGAACTCGGGATTCAGTCCAACAACACTGGTGATCCTTCCTTTCGAAACTAGGGATCATGGAAAATCCTTCCTTTCGGAGCCAGGGATTCATTCCAACAACACTGGTGATCCTTTCTTTCAGAACTAGGGATCATGGACAATCATTCCTTTTGGAACTCAGGATTCAGTCCGACAACACTGGTGATCCTTCCTTTCGGAACTCGAATCATGGACAATCCTTCCTTTCGGAACTCGAGATTCAGTCCAACAACTCTGGTGATCATTCCTTTTAGAAATGGGATAATGGACAATCCTTCCTTTCAGAACTCAGGATTCAGTCCAACAACTATAGTGATCCTTCCTTTTGGAACTAGGATCATGGACAATCCTTCCTTTCGGAACTCGAGATTCAGTCCAACACTCATATCTTAGAGAATCCTTCCTTTTGAAACTAGGGATTCACTCTAAGGATCAACATTTAAGACTATCCTTCCTTTCGGCATTACTAGATCACTGTCTAGGGATGATCAATCCCATCAAAACTCAGGATGAACATTTAAGACTATCCTTCCTTTCAGAATTACGGGACCATTGTCTAGGGATGATCAATCCCACTGCACCACAACATCATCAACACTACTCCCCCTTTCGAGGGAAGTCCTTATGGACTACAACAAGCTTGTCACAGAAGTGCTCAAACTTCACACGAGACAGAGGCTTAGTCAACACATCTGCAAACTGCTCATCCATGCTCACATATTGGAGATTTATAGCTCCCTTCTCCACCATATCACAGAAGTATAAATATTATATTTCTACGTGTTTTGACTTATCATGGAAAACAGGGTTCTCTACCATCTTTATACAACTCCGGTTATCACATAGAATCAATGGCATATATAACTCCAGATCAAATAGACCTAATAACAACTTCCGAATCCATATAGCTTCACAACTAGCAGAAAAATATGCAATATACTCTGCTTCTTCAGTGTTGAGAGAAACACTGGATTTGCTTCCTGCTTAGCCATGATATCATGGCTGACCCAAGACTGTAACATCCGCCTGAAGTGATATTCATGTCTGAGACACTTCCTACCTAATCGGAATTTGTATACCCATACAGTCTGAACTCATGATCTCTCGAATAATTGAGACCATAGTCTATTGTACCTATTAGGTACCTCATCAAATGCTTTGCAGCTACAAGGTGAACACGTCTAGGATCAACCAGATACTGACTCAAGGTGTTCACATCAAAGCATATATCTGGCCTAGTATTCGTCAGATACATCAACAACCCAATAATATGCATGTGTATATTCACATTCACTAATTCTGACAAAGTATCATATAATAACTTCAACTTGGTATCCATGGGTGTGGCCATGGCTTTACACTCCAACATATCAAATATTTTCAAGATTTCTACTGCATACTTCCCTTGGTTAAGGAATATTCCCTCTGGGCTCTACCATACCTCAAGACCTAGAAAATAGTGCATCAAGCCAAGGTCTTTCATCTCGAATTCTGCAGCAAGATTCTTCTTGCACTCTAAAATTTGCTTCTCATTTCCTGTCAGGAATAAGTCATCCACATATAACAATAATATGACAGGTTCATCATCCATAACCTTGAAGTAAAGGTTAGGTTTAGATTTACTCTTGGTACAGCCCAAGCTCGTCAGGAAACTATCAATTCTTCCATACCAAGCTCTTGGAGCTTACTTCAACCCATACAGAGCCTTCTTTAGTTTGTAGACATGCATCTCTTTGTCTTCAACCTCAAATCCTTGTGGTTGTTCTGTGTACACTTCCTCTTCAATGACACCATTCATGAAAGTTATTTTCACATCCATCTAGTGTAACTTCCACTTCATCGTGGCTGCAAATGTCATGATGGTTATTAATGGAAGTGTACCTTGCTACAGGAGCAAATGTCTCTTCATAATCAATTCCTTCCTTTTGATAGAATCCATGAGCCACAATACTTCCATCTTGTATATCCATTTATTTCATCTTTCTAATTCACTGGATACCAAGATCTTGAACTCTGTTGCAAGTTCTCTCTTGCACCCATCTATGAGCTTCTCATCTTCAACCTTGTAGCAAAGGTTGATGTCTCATCACTATAGGTGATCTTTGATCTCATCATTCTATCCGTGGGTGACTTCTGAGCCTGCACAAAGTCTTCTTCAATCTGCATACCTGTGGTTCTCTGAGTCCTAGAGGTTGCTCAATATCTTCTTCTACTTTGATTACACCATGAGTCTGGCTACTAGAGCAACATCTCGTCATGGTCGAATCATTCTCACTTTGTTCATTTGTAGTAGGCTTGATTTTATAAGTCTTCTTGAATTTCATCGTCACTTGTTCTCTGGAACAAGTCTCATCATTATTCTCTTGTAGGATAGTACACACGATCTTTCCTACAAGTCAAATTTAGTAGCATGGTTAGAAACATTTCATAATTTCCAAAACATATGCATAAAACATAAGTCACACTATCATAATGCTAACACAACATTCATCCACATCCTACATTCATATGGTAACTTTCTAGATGCCTTCCATCTCTACCATAACATTATTAAGAGCTTGCACTACTCCCAATATGTCAACAAAGAGGTTTCACTCTATATAAGTAACAATGGAATGTCGTATAGAACCATAGGCTACTTACCCATTACATGCATATCACTGCAAACATTCTAACATGCATAACACACATCCTAAATAAATGTGTACACAACTGGACACTATCATTTAAACAATTTGATGAAATGACAATTCAAATACTTATCTTTGTTTGTTTGGTAGGATCTCTTTTGATCCTAGTCTCCTTGCAGGGATTACTGGAATGTCTGATGGTGAACTCTACTCCATCATCAGAGTTCTTGAATTAAGCTTGAGAGAGTGCTTTGAAGCACCACTATTACAAAACATAATCTTCGATTTCTTCCTTTGGTAGCTTCCTGGGAGTTCCTTCTTCTTCTTCTTCTTATTCTTATTCTTCATCTTCCTCAAAATGAGCATGATTTCTTTTGTTGCTCTTCTTCTTACATTCTTCTTTTCTTTCTGGACAATCTTTGGCAATATGTCCCATCTTATCACAACGGAAACATTGATTAGAAGAGAAGTCTCTTCACTTGTGGTTTCACTTCTTATACTTTTGAAACTTCTTAGGGGGATTGAACTCCTTATGATTTTCCTTCTTGAAATGAGGATTTCCCTTTCCTCTCTTAGTATGGGTAGCTAGAGCTTGATCATCATCTGTGAGTAATGCTTCTCGATTTTCCACTCTAGCCTCCTCTTGGATACATTCTTCCCATACAGCTTCAAATAGTAGACTTTCCTTCCTTGCACACGTTGTCTGGATAAAGGAGTCCCAAGGTATAGTAACACCATTGAGAGCAGTCATTAGCTTATCATCTTCGTCAAGCTTGTCGCCAATTGATTATAGTTGTTATTTGAATTGAGAAACCTTAGTAAAGTAATCTTGGATAGATTCACCTGGATTCATCTTCGTGCTTTTGAGTTGGGTTGTCAAATTCATCTTTCGATTTATGTTTATTCCTTCATACATTCTTGATAGGGAATCAAACATCTCCTTTGGGTTTTTCTTGGAGGACACTTGAGGAATCCAATGATCCTTGATGGAATCTGCTATGATCCTCTTGGCTCTAATCATATCCTTCTTATGATTTTCCTTGGCTTCAACTTATGCGGGTTCTGGTACAACTTATTTAATAAAATTTGAAAGATCATTCTCTTCTAGAATGCTTCCAATCCTATACTTCCAAGAACCAAAGTTTTCTATGCCTTCCAACTTGTGATCAAGATTAGTATGCTGCTGCACTTGGTTTCTGAAGATTCCAAAATTTCACCCTTGAAAATTGACTTGCGAAATTCTGGTCTGTAGTTTCTGGCTTTCTCTGGTTTTCTAGTTTTTCTGGTCCAAAGTCAAACTAGGGTTTGACTTTCCGGGAGTTTCACCCATTGAAAAACTTCGATCATGGTGCCAAAATTTCAATCTTGGAGAGGCGCACTTCCCTATGCCAATTGCACTAAAAAATTCCACTTCTGTGAGAAGCCCTAATTTTTCACTTCAGAGAGAGAGAGAGAGAGAGAGAGAGAGAGAGAGAGAGTTGTACCTTGTGAAAGTTGTTCTTTTTAGGCTAGCTCTAATACCATGTTAACATTATATTCTACTATATACTAGATTCCAATTTCATTAGCATTTAATACATTATTCACAATAGCAGCACAATAAGGATATCTGAAAGACACACAATCACAAAGCACAAAACAATATACCCTGATAAATCCTCAAGGGGAAGAAAACCCAGCAAGAACTTCCCCAATATAGATGATCAAAGTACAATGCCCAAAATAGGTCTTACAAATAAGAGAGACAAACCCAAACTCTAGACCCAAGCCAATCCTCCTCCTCCTTCGCAGATATCTCTCTCTCTCCTCTAATGCGAATTGCACAAGTGAGTGATGGTTCAAACAAGAGTAACTCACTCTCTATTTATACTTTACCTTTTACTTGACTTTTATCCCAGATAGGTCGGGCTCACTTTAACTGACTAGGCCGACCTCTCCTAGAAAGACTCAAATAATATTATATTACATTCTTTAGGGTACTAACGACCCGACTTACAATGGAGGCTTTACCTCATTACTTTTACATGACCAAATATAATAATGACATCTCTGAACGGAGGTAAAACATCCCCAACGGAGTTACAATAATAAAGTACAAGTAAAATCTTCTTTGAAGATACATTAATTTAACAACATCAAGGGCATATAAGGTAGAATGATGTGGTGCAAGATAGGGCAATGCAGTGCAATCGAGGATGGATGACCATGAGGGCACCAATGGTCATTGAATAATTCCAACAACTATGAACTAACAAAAAGTGACCTCGAACATAAGATAAGATGCAGAGAGGAGAAACACATATTTTATTTTAATGTCATGGTCACTTTGATTATGCACAATGGTTTGTCTTATGGCTAACTAAACCCGTGTGAAATAAAAGCAACAATGCCTATTTAAAACCTTATGAATCTAACTTGTGAATAGTAAAGATAAACATGATATTAGGATATATCAAAGGTAAAAAAATTTGATCAATATAGCATTGATAATAGGCATAATATTATGAGAAGTGTCATGTCTTCTCTTCATATTTACTCTGCAATGTCTAATTTTGGGTTAGAGCAAAAAGCTGGTTCTTTTATTTATTTATAAATTGGGGTTATAAATTTGCTATAGCTTTAAAGAAAAACCTTGTCAATGCTTGAGAACAAAAACCTTGTCAGTGTTTGAGAACTATGAACATTGTGTATGAGGAACATGTCAACTATTATGAAGTATGATTTTCCTTGGGCTACCTAAGATGAGGTTGTTTTAAAGTCAAACTTCGTAGAGTGAGATCTTAATAAGGGAGGGGTTTTAATCTCAAGAAGGTTTTAATGATTAGTTTTTGTATTAGTCCAAGGGGTTAGCTTTATCATTTGTTGTTAATGTTTTTGGGCATTTGGCCAGTTCTATGCCAACATTCGATTTGAATGGGTTAGGCACACTAGCCAGTGTCGATGAGTTTACTAGGGATGTCAGCCATGAATGTGAGTAGACATCTTCATAATATTTTTCTTGAAAAAAATGTGGCTTTTATACCAATGAAAATATTTTGGGATTTTAAAGTGATTCTTGCACCTCCTATAATTTGGATGTATTTTCCTTGATTAGCTTTATAAGGTCTAGGTTGTTGTACAGAGGAGGATCCTTCTATAAACAAACACTTCTTATACATATTGTTGAATTTTAAATACTTTTCTTATAAGGCTCTTCACATGGGAATTTTAATATTATAGGGCCTTTGATCTTTTGACAAATATTTGGACACATCCCTCGAGGGGAACTTAGATTCTTTTGCTACAAATTATGCAAGAAATATGAAAGTTGTTATGACATTGTGATTACTAGTAGAATTAAATTAGCCTTAGAAGGAGAACAAGGAGAGCTTTCACTCTCCTTGGATATTGGCATGAGAAGATCACGGCGAAAAGATGAGAATACGTCCTAGTAGAGCAAATGTAAGAGCAAATTAGAAACCTATTTCCTAGTGATTGATATCATTTAACATATGCAACATAGTTAAGGATGCACCAATAAAGGTTATAATAAATATTTGGCCAGTGGATTTTCCTTTTAGTGTGATATCCACCTCTACTCTACCCAAGGGTTTGGTTTCTAGCTATTTGTATTTTTGACAAATGAAAATGAGAACTTATATTCTAAGCCTTACAAATGTAGCCCCCAAAAGTTAGGGTAAACATGATATTTATAATATAGAAAAGGCCAACAATATCTTGTTTGATCAAGGCACCTATGATAGTGGCCACAAATTAAGGGGGAGCCATGCCTTCTCTTCATATTTAGCCTGCTTCAAATATACTAAATTGGTTAGAGGAAAAGAAGGGTCCTTTGCTTGTAGTTTGGGGTAATAAATTATCCATAGCCTAAAAAGAAAAAATAGTCATTGGTTGAAAAGATATAAATAATGTTCACGAGAGACGTGTATGTTGTGGAAGACTAAACTTCATATACGATGGCTAGTCCAAAGTCAAACTTATTAGGGTGTGAGTTCTTAAAGGACAATTAAAGGAAAGGTAAATTTTGTAGAAGGGTTTTGATTTGAAAAAGTTTTTATTAAGTGTTTTTTTAGTAGCTAAGACATTTTAGGATTTTGAGGGATTCCTACATCTTTTATAATTTGGATATATTTTCTTTCACTATATTTTTAGAAGGTCCAAGTCTTTGTATAGGGTGATTCTTCTATAAATAAATCCTTCTTAGAATTATTGTTCTATAATTTGGATATATTTTCATTCACTATTGTAATATTCCGAGAAAAGACTATTTATTTTTATGTGAATTCATTTTCATTAGGTGTTGAGGAAGTGAGCTCTGGAGCACCTATACTGTTTTAATTAGGTGTTGAGTAAGTGAGCTCCTAGGCACCTAGTTTATTTTGATATTGTTTTATTAAAGGTGTTTAGCAAGTGAGATTTGGAACACCTAGACTATTTTAAATATTGTTTAACTGGTGTTGAGCATAAGCTCTTGAGCACCAAGACTATTGATTAAGTAGTGTAGAGCATTAAGCTCTGGAGCACTGAAACTATTATCGAGTGAGTGTTGAGCAGTGAAGCTCTGGAACACTTAGATTCATTATGGTTAACTGATGTTGAGATGGGAGCTCTGGAGCATCAGTAATCCATTAACTATTATTTAACTAAATTGTTATTCATCTACTTTATTCTTTCTAAACTAACTGGGACTGCCACTCAAAGAGGGATCGAGCACGCAAGAGATTAGAATGGTTGAGTAGTTGATAACTAACATAAAATAGATGTTAGGATGAGTAAAAATCCTATATTATTTAATTAAAGATAAAATAAAACTGTGAGAGTTAAAAATAAATCAAATTTTTAATTAAAGATAAAAACAAAACAATCACTGTGGCTAGTAACTAAACTGAGTGATTAAAACCTAAATACTATAAGCCTTCTCCTCATAAAATCTTATAAGTAGCAAAGGGAGGACCTTGCAAGGGGCAAGTGATTCCAAGTTCACTAGAGGGTCCAGTCATGGATATTTGAGCACTCATATTACCAAATTGTGATATTTGGTGTGTCCAAGAAGGATTGTGGGAACATAGGGGAAGTTATTTACAAGATCTAAAAAAACGATGGTAAGCGAACCTTGTGACTACTCTGTTGATTAGTAAGGAAGATATAAAATTTCCCTAGGCCTTCTAGTTTCTTGTCATGCTCGGTTCGACTCGGGGGTGACTTGTTGAACGAACCAGGAACGGTTCGAGGTCTACAGTTGGGTGGAATGTGGTAGTTCCCAATTTAGTAGGAAAGCGGAAAGGACTGATATGTATTTTTAAATTGTTGTTATATTTCAAGATTTATGTTATGGATTATGATGTACAAATCTGATGTAATTATTGACTCCTAATATGCTCATGCATGTTTCCAATTGATATAAATTCTATAGGCTGTGATGTTTGATTATGCTCATGAATATGGTGAATCCGTTTATGCATAATAAAAGTAAAGGAATGATTTATAGTTATGTTTATGCATATTTTAATTTAATATAGAATCTAATTATTAAGACTGTTTTGTTTAAATAATTCTAATTATATATACATCTCCAAGATCGATATAAACTTAATTTCTACAGGTTGTAATAATTGTTTAATTATGATTTTGTTTTATGGCTCATGGCGCTTGGGTTAGTAATTCTTGTATTGTATATACTAGTATCTTCATTATTATTATTTACTAATTTTCATTTAAAATTACAAATATAAGCAACTGCTAGGATTCTTATAAATTAAAAAAGTAATTATAAATATATCATAGGATTCCTAACCTAGAGAGAAACCTCTTATTAACCCTAAATAGGGAGACGATCCCAAACTAGGATCCCAGGGCCAAGTCCCTAAAACCCTAGATAGGTTAAGTTAATATAAATATATGTAATAAACCTTGAACAAATAGTAATTATAGTCTAGGAAAATATATTATATATTATAAAACATATTACATAAAACATAGTATATTATATAAACAAAAATTATTACATGAAATATAACACATTATAGAAATCGAATAGAACCAAAACCATAGTAACCATACCAAACATTAAACTCATTTTATATATAAATATCCATGATTAAGCCAAACATTATGCTACAACGATTCCATCTCAAGGTTGGGTTATTACCCACAAGAGCCAGCATAAGCTCATGCTGTCATAACTGTCAAACAACTCAGAGTTAAACTCCGTGTAAAAAATATGAATATATATTATTTACATGCACACGCTAAACTAACACGATTTAGCTATCAGTCAAAAGATCGAATCTCTTCCACACATTTTCCATGAAGGCTGAGTGAATAACGACTTTGTGGAAGCCTCAAGGATACAACCAATGCTTACCATAAGCAAATCAAATAGTCATCACAATATAAAGCTAAGTGAGACTGAGGGTTCACGCTTTTATGCACAGTTAGATAAACTCAAAGTTAAATAGAGCCACGATTAAGCTCTATGTTTCAACCACTTAACATTTATAAACGTTTTGACTAGGGATTGAATCCCATAAGTCAACATAACCCCAAACACAGTTGTGCATGAATATAAGGTTTCACTTTAAGGGTTTAACATCTTCATAAGATAATACAGTAGAGAGGAAACACCAAACATTAACGCACATAGTGTTTACAAACACATATTGGATCGAATCCCATTAGCTAAGACCTGTATGACTATCATTTAAAGTGGGATGAGATTTATTACATATGAACTTACACAGGATAAGATTTTTTGTATGGTCTTACTCATAGAAGCTACATTTATCCTTTCATAAGAAAAATATAGTATCATAAATTACAATTATTCAATAAGACAGAGATTAACACCCCCTAGGAAAAACAACGATTGTATTCATTTAAAGGAATTAAAATATACTCAGGGGATTCAACCAAGTAGATTTCAACATAGAACCCCATCCATCGTAAGCTACATGAGTGAGCAAAAACTCATCCTCACACAAGAAATAACGCAGATACATACCCAAAACAAAGCTTCTATATAAAACACCTTGAAGGTTTAGAAATTCAAATACATAGGACCATAAACACCATCCACATTTAATCCATTGACAAATAGGTGATATATATATTTATATAAATCCTGAGACATTCAGTTGAGACCCTGAAGGGATTTTACATTCTTTAATAAACCAAATACGAATAGGGAAGCCCTGCTTTTTATGGGATAAACCCATAATGTTCTCAAAGCCCTTGTCTCTCATGTGGAAGTGAAGACATAGCAAGATTGGGTGTTTTCAGACACAAAACCAAAACTCAACACAAGATAGCCACACTCCTCTTTCCAACAACAAGTCAAAAGGACATTTGAAATCATCTTTCCACAGGTGGAAGTCGGTCCATAAGGGGCCATGAACTTACCGGAATCAAAGAAGACGAGCTAAGGGTAAAATGTTGGAAACCCCACTCGCAGGTTTACCTGCAATACACCACAACACAAAACATTTAGTACTGAATATAAAAACGAAGAGACTATAAGTCAAATAGCACAGATCCAAAGTAAAACAAACTGGATCAATACCTGAGAGGAAGTCAAGTTTTGCTACCAGCTCTCAAGGAGACCACGATGCTTCTCCTCTCATACCCCATGAAAATGAGTAAGGGAATTAGAGCATAGTTCTAGAAATCACAAGTTGTATGCATAACGTTTTCATAATGGAAATGTAGCAGAGGGAAGCCCTCAGCTTTCCTCTCCCATCGTGAATTGAATAGGATAGAATGAAAATTCGTGATAGTGGTTTGGGATATCAACCACAGTACAAACCTTAATGATTTGTCAACATGGAGGGCCACGAGTCCTCCCATCACTTTCCCTTGACACGGGTTGTATTAAATACACAACTACTACCGCCAAATCGATTGATATGTATAATCTTGTCCAAAGTTCCAATTGATATCAAAAGGGTATTTAATGCATTAAGACTCGTTAGGTCTTAAACGTTGTACCAAAGCATTGGTCATGTATATATATATGATGAAATTTGGTTATATCATGATCTTGCATAAAGCTTGGGGTGTTATATAATATAAAACTTGTGCTTGCAAGGATAGTGTAGATATTTTGTCACCTGTAAGAGCATGAAACATAATGAGAATGTTAGCTTGAACACTAAGTAAAACTCAGGCCATTTATGGGCCATAAATCCACCAATAGAGAAAATGACTATCGATAATACAAATACAACATAATGAACAAAGATGATCAAGTGCACAATAGGTAATCCATTACAATACAAGAAATCCATAGATATGATTATGTCCTTGGGCACGTCAAATAGAACTAGATCATGACATGATGGGATATAAGGTCAATAAATAAGATGAACAGTCTATCACAGGCTTTAACAACTCTTATGTGAAAAGGAAATGCTAATGCATTGAAAGATTTAGTTTTAACACATACAAGCCAACCAATAAATAAAAGATAAAAGTCTAGCTAATGACGACACTTCAATCTACACAATGATGGTGAGAGAACAAACAAAACATTCGAAATGCAAGCAAGTCAAATTAACAATAAATACTCAGGGCTGAAGTTAATTTATTTAGTCATAAGGGAAATAATGACTACTTCTCATTGCCGAAGTTAATTTGTATAAACATGTGTTTTTACGATAGTTTGAAGACCCTTATAATTTTTTTAGGGTGTATTTTGAGGGAAATTACAACTGTTTTTAGAAGCTCTAAGTCTTTGTATATGATTCAATCCTTCTACAAATAAATCCTTCTTAGAATTATTGTCGAACAATGGTTTTCCTGAAAAGGCTCATTAGATGAGAACTTTAGTCCTAGGGGCTCTTCGATCTTTTTGAAAAATACTCAGGCATGCCTTGAGAATGGAAACATTCACTTTTTGCTACAAACTATGCAAGTATTAAAAATCTACTATAATATCATGACTATAAGGAAGTAGGCAAAAATTGGTCTTAGAAGGAGAATGAGAGAAAGTCATGCTCTTCCTAAAGGTTGACATGAGAATACAACACAAATAAGAGGAGAAATTATAATAGAGAAAGTGTAAGTGCATCATAGAAACCAATTTCATAGTGATAAATCAACATAATTGTGGATGCCCAACAAATGGTTATAATAAATATTATAATTGAGGATGAATACCTTTTAGCTAATGGATTTTGCTTTTAGTGTGATGTCCACTTTGACATTGATCAATGTTTAACCTCTAGCTAGTTTAACCTTTGACAAAAAGAGACAACTTTTACTCTAAGCCATAGCAATTTTGCCCATGAAAAGCCAAGGAAAACATGATATTGGGAATATACCAAAACTTAATAATATCTCATTCGATGAAGTTGGGATTGACAATGGTTATAATATTAAAGGGTAGTCATATGTTCTCTTTCTATTTAACCTAATCAAATCTCAATTGGGTTAGAGGTAAATGTGGGAACTCTATCCATATTTTGGAGCAATAAATTTGCTATAGCTTTAAAGAAAAAAATATTTGTTGGTTGAGAAAACTATGAATAATGTGTATGAAAGACATGCATGTCGTGGTAGACTAAAGTTCATTTATTATGAAGTATGATTTTCCTCGAGGTATACGAGATAAGGCTATCTTAAAATCAAACTTAATAAGGTATGAGGTTATTAAGAGACAATAAGAGGCAATGGTTTTAATTTTAAGAAGGTTTTAATAAGTTATGGTTTTTATAGTGACTATAACATTTACTGCTTTTGAAGTGATTCCTACACCTCTATAGTGTGGATGTCTTTTACTTCATTAATTTTAGAAAGTCTAGGATTTTGTGTAGAGAATGATTGGTTAACAAACAAAACTCTCTTAAATATTGTTGAACTTTAAGTTTCTTTATAATGCTATTTAGATGTAAAGAGTATGAACATTGTTATATTAAACATTATTGTGATTAGAGAGAAATATACTAAAAATTGGCCTTAGAAGAAAAAAAAACATGCTATGCTCTCCCCAAAGGTTGACAAAAAGACTAGACTACAACACAAAGAAGTAAACAAGTGTATACAAAGATTTACTGTAGGAAAGACTACAACATAAAGAAGTAAACAAGTGTAAATGCATGTGAAAAAAATTTCCTAATGATAACAACAAGTGTATGTGAAACAAATTTTCTTTTATGAATTTATAAAAAAGAGAGGAAAGTTTGGTGATACCTGCTGTGCTTTGATTCTACAATGATTAGCCACTTCAATGACTACAATGATTAGTCATTATATAGAAGTATGTACAACTCATTGACGAGTATCCTTGTATCCTATCTTGTATCTTATCAAGACTTTGTTACAATAGCAATTTGGAGTGTTTAGATTGCAATTTTGGTGATTTCAGTAGTTTTAAATTTGGACAATTAATCTAGAACAAAGCAATCCCATTCCCAATTACTAAAATTACAAAATTGCTAAAATAACAATTTCGAGTAAGAATTTTAATTGACAGAAAAACACGTTTTGATTGTCTCTTATCCCATGGGCAAAACTATCATACCAAAATAAATATATAAACAGACTTCATCTCAATTTATCGATTTTTATAGGACGCAAATGCTCCAATTCCAACAATTTTAACTCCAAAAACCAAAACCCTAAAAGGTTTTCTATTATTTATCCAGCTTTTTGGTTTTAACAGTCCCAGCAACGGCCTTCGATACCACCGCTATAAGATCTAAACAGCTGCTTTTAGCACACGAGCGAGTCAAGGGTTTCTGTGTTGTCACCGCCAGTAGATGCGGAAACACCGATTGCATTTGGTATTGGGAAAAACACTAGATATAAAACTACTTAATACACCTAATTATTCTGTATCTGCTTTTCGCACACGAGCGACACCAGATATAAAACGTACTTAATACACCTAATTATTCTGTATCTGCTTTTCGCACACGAGCGACACCAGATATAAAACGTACTTAATACACCTAATTATTCTGTATTTGCTTTTCGCACACGAGCGAGTTAAGGGGCTCTGTGTTGTCGCCGTCAATAGATCGGGAAAAACACAGTTTAAACAATTGGCAGTTGGTATTGGGGAATACACCAGATGGGTAAAGAAGGGAAGGAAATGAATAAAACTGACTGAAAACAGCCACGGCGGAAGGATGAGGATTTTCTGTTTCACTCTCAAGGATTCTTTCACCCAATTCAACATCCTTCTTTAGATGATCGGATTTATCGTCCCAATTTAATTACCATTTCTTCCGGATTCTTCATCCCAATTCAATTGCCATCTTTTTGGTCTGTTGGTTAGTTGCCTCACTCACTTACAAATGCCTTCCGATTCCGTCGCCTCATTTCATGTTTCCACTTATTTTTGTCCGTTGGTTAGCTGCCTCAGACGAAGCGGAACTTTGAAGGAAAGAATTCCTTATGTTCGCAATTCGCATTTCAGAAAAGCAATGGGTTTAGTTAGGGTTAGAAATTCTGCAACGCAACGCATGGTGTGTTTTTGGTTTTTGGTCTCTTCTGCAGCCCAATCTCTTCTTATTCGTCTGCACCCTAATCCTTTTCCCATTCATTCTTAGTTCTTTTTATCAGAACAACATATAGTTTTCGTCTTCTTTGTCTCCATATATTTGTTTTTAATTTCTCTGTTTTTCTTATATATTTTTTCTTCTATTGGGTTTGTTCTCATTTATTTATTTCTCCTTTTCGCCTTTGCTGCCCGCGCAGGCTGTTGTGTGTTTTAGTTTCTGTTCCGTGTCTGGATGTTTCACTTCATTTCATTGTTGCTGCACTTTGGCTTGGCTAGGTTATAAATGCATGCAATGTTTGGAAGGCCAAGATTCACCCACAGGGTTTATTCATTTAGAAACAAGGGTAATGGAACTGAGTTACCTGCATAGAGAACACATCATTCTTCTTGTTGTGAATATTCTTATAGATTTTTGTAAAATTTGTTGATGCGGTGCCCTAATCCTTAATAATTTTCGCTTATTGCATTGATTGATTGCAGGATATAACTCTTGGAAGAAGAAGATGGGCAAGTTGAAGTTGAAGAAGTTAGGTTGGCTCAAAATGAATGTGAAGTGGTTGAAATCCTCATTTCCTCTCCTGAAGACGGGAACACAAGCTGCTGAGAATTTAGTGTCCAGGTTCCTTTCACCCACCTGGACACCTCATTAACAACACGAGGTCCAGGGCTTGAGGTTGAGGTAGGTGCACTCTTTTCATCCATTTATGTTTATGGATATTTTTTTTTTCATTTTCATTCATTTATTTATCTAACGTTTTCTTTCCTAACATCAAAAAAAAAAGTGTATAATCCCTCTCTCCTTCCCTGTATGTTTTCATCTCCACCCACCTGGACACCTCATTACCAACATGAGGTCGAGGGCTTGAGGTTGAGGGAGGTGCACTCTTTTCCTCCATTCATGCTTATGAATATCCTTTTTTTTGTTATTTCATTAATTTATTTACCCAAACACTTTCTTTCTTTATATTAAAAAAGTGCATAATTCCTTTCTCCTTCCCTGTGTGTTTTGATCTCTGTATTTTTCACACTTTCTTGTGGTGTCTTTCAAAATCCTTCAAATATCATGAAGGGTTTTAATAGTAGCTAGGTATCTTATTCAATACATGGTATTCACTAATACTAGCGAAGTGAAAGTAAGTAATCACCGGGGGCCCTACTATGAACAGGGAAAGGTTGTGTTTTAACGAGAATGATCTTCCTTCTTCCCCAATAACTCATGATTTTTAAAATACCCTTTGACTGGAATTATTTTAATAGTATCAGCAAATTGAGAATGACTAACTATGGCTATGTAATTGCATCATGGAGTAAGTTATACTCTTGACCGACGAGAATTTATGCTACTAGTTGCCGGAGATGCTGGAGGGTGGTGGTCACTTAACCTCTACCCTCGATCTAAAACTCTACGTCGATCTAAAACTCGATCTCGAAGCTCTTACTCGATCTCGAAATCACTTACACTGCAGAACACGAGGTCCTAGCTCACTTACCTATAGGATACAATAGGTCCTACCTAGCCTCCCGGGCTACTCGGCTGGGGCTGCAGGGCATTGTTACTCAGCTGATTGACGATGATACAATACTTTTGAGGGAACAATTACTACAAGCTCATATTCCCATCTCTGTTTTGTCGAGTTCTATCCGAAGTTGGTGAAACCAAAAAACCTGTACCTTGCCTGCCTGCCTGCCTTTATGGGTTAAATCTTCCTTTTACTTCCCTACAATCATCGTAATCTGACAACCTTTAACTTACAGTCTACAACTTCAGAAGGATTTATTGATCATAAAATAGAAGTAAATAAGATGGGGATTTCTTAAAGCACAATATTAAAACCCATCGCAAGTCAAGAAATCTCTTCGTTCGCATGCCCTACTAGTGGACACTAGCCTTCATTGAGCTGGAATTGATACCATCCATCCATGCACAAGGATGTAAGTTCTTACATTATTCTATTTTAATTTTTTTGGTATTGAATTCAGTAATCTCAAATCCTTTGGCATTCGAAGGATGGTGTCCCACATGGTATCCAATGGAGTCTTATCTGAAATACCAATTATTTACGTAATCACCAACATTAAACACAATCAAAATTTTAAATACCTCTATTACATATGAATTTTAGTCATATACAATGGGTGCTCGATTCCTCATAAATGTAAGGTAGTCATGCTATGTCAATTGAAATGTAATAAATGTAATATTAAGAAGTGAATATCAACCTTTGACTTATAAAGAAGTCTACCCATTTGGTTCAGCAGAATTGGCATCTGCCAATACGTTGAGTGGAAGGCAGATGAGGGCATTGAAGTTGATTTCCAAGATAACAACTAGACACATGTTTGTTACAAACCTCAAGTTGTACCTGTCTTATTTGGTTTAAATTTGTTGAAATCCTACTTCAACTAGTTTACACAACCACAAATCAGAATTCTGAACTAAGATGGTGACATTAGAGATCATCCAAGGATTTAATAAAATAGTCCTATGGCAGTAGTTCCAAATTTGAAATAAACAGTTATAAAAAAAAAAAAATACAAAATAACTGATAGTAACTAGTAAAGAATATACAAAATAACTGGTAGTAACTAGTAGATTCATGGATATAACTCCTTATTTGTAATACTTGTGCTAGTATATTATGGATGCTTATCAATACCTTAATCCTCAAATACTCTTTTACATGCTATATTATGGATGGTTATTTATCTTATTACATGATATTCTATAGTGTGGTTGGATGGTACAAAAGTATGATGTAAGTCCAAACTTAGGTTACGGAATCATCTTCACTTCTTGTATATGTTTATGGGAGGATTTGATGGATTGCTTACTTAGAAGCTAAGTGAATAATAAGATATGAGTATGTTATGTTAAACTATTCCACTTATATATCATTTTTATATCCACCAAATTATATAATGCCTACAAAAGTTCTTAATTTTAATTGTTTTTGGAAAATATTGCTTTTAGAAATGTACAAATGCTTTGCGCTAAGCCTCCATGTTATGAGGGATGTATCTTGCCAACAAAATCACCCCAAGAGTTGCACTTGGCCTTATTTTCACTCACTTTGGAGGTTTTGAACTTAGGTCTCCATGTTAATACAATCTTGATCATGACTTTGTTTGACTTTAGACCATACTTGTTTTAGCAAAATTTCAATCCAATTATTTCTAGATGAAGCATATTCCACATTTTAAGATGTGATACCAAACTTAAAGACAAATTGTAATGTTGGTTTTCTTTTTTTGTTGTTTTTTATGACAGTTTTGTAATATGCCTTTCGAAGTTTATTAGCTTAGGTGGTTCGCTTCTTCTTCATTTATACTTTACAAATAAATTACTTTTAATTTCAGTTATTGTCATTTTCCATCATGTTACGACTGTTGCCAATTTTTGGTAGATGGCCTTAACTATGATAAAGTCAAATTTTCCATAACTCAAATTTTAGGTGGCTTATCAAACCTTGAGTTTACATATATAGCTTTGGATAATATGTTAACCTCAAAAACTTGCTATCCCTCAATTAAGCATCGTATGTTATTGAATCTATTTGTGCCATGACATTTTCAAGTATCGAGCGCCAACCATATAACCCATAGAAGTCCTAGTTATGTCCATACTTTGTGTAATCATTTAATTCACTTAATATAGGCGACACTCCCACAATGATATTCCTTTAGCCTCACTTGATTGTATCTTATAAGACTAAACATCTTGTTATTATTGTTTTTAAAATTATTTACTATTATAACTGTTGAATGGTACTCTTATACTAGAAGTCTTGTTTTGATAATTCTCCATGATATGTTCCTTGAAAATTCAAATGAGAAACCTTTTCTCTTCCTTTTATAGCTAGTTAGGGTGATTAGATTTTCTCTAAGGTTGGCTTCAATCTTTCCATTCCATCCATTATTCAAGGGAATTAACATATCCTGGTTTGTTGGGTTTTGCAAGTTGGTAATGGCTTGACCCTCTAGATTTTTGTTTCTATTCATTTATTGATTTGTCTTTGGGTTAAAATGGTATTTACAGGTGCCAATTAGGTGTCAAAGGTCTACTTTATAAGTTAATAACTTATTTTACTTCCCATTAATCCCTCTCAACTTTTTATTTTTGTAAGTTGTAGAGCAGAAATTTAATTAACATAAACTGAATATACATCTAGAGTAGAGTGGAGTTTTGCATATTGGGGAGGCCTCATATGCTGAAGCCACCATCCCAATTGCTCAAAAATACTGTAATGACTGATGTTATGACTGACATAATACAGAATTAAGACCTCTGGTGTGTGGTTTGCCCTTAAAAAAAAAGGGACTTTTTCCAAAAAAGAAAACCTATTTAGTCTAACAGTACTGAAAAAAAGACTATGCAGGAAATAGAAACAAAATAGCTGATAGTCGCAGAGGTAACCTGGAGCAGTGGCCGCCCAGGTTTCATTCTGCCAGTGGTTTCGCTGGGTCTTCCTCGATGATTGGACAGGCCTCATAAAAACCTTCGAAAATCCCTGGTGGGGGCAGTGAAGGAGAACCTGGAGTGTGCGTTCCATCCTGGGTGATGCTGGGTCCCTGAGCCGAGCCTTTGTTCTTCATTCCAGTCGATTTCTTGTTTTCTAACCCATGGTCCGGGCCTGTCACGGCCGTGTCTTTATTTTTTCCTTTTTGTTTTTTAGGAATCTGAGTTGTTGCCAATGGAGAAGACCTCCTAGGTCATGCTTACATCCAGGGTGGTGGAGTGGTCTGCAGCTTCCTTCAAGCTTTCCTTGACGTTGCGGACGATGCTGGAACTCGCTTTCCAGTTGGCTTCAATTTCTTCAATGAGTGTGCTCATCATGTTTTTGAGCAACCAGTAATGGTTAATGGCACCGCCATTACTGCCTTCAGCTAGGAGTGCCGCTACCCTGTGAGCCTCCCACCCGTCAATGAGATTGCGTGTCCTTGCTGAGATACGTTCGGCATATCCATCCATCACAGACCAGTCCATGGCCACCTTCGGCCGATGATTGTTGGTCTTGTGGCCACTCCCACTTCCACCCCCGCGACGAGAAATGCCCCTTGTGCGGTTCGCCATGACAGAGAAATGACGCGAAATGACAGAGGGAATGTCTGCAAATACCTTGAGGTTCGCTGAAGCCCAGGGAAGAAATGCAGCAAAAAGCCAAAGATCTATCATCGTAGTCGCGTCCATATCGACCAGGGGATTTAAGGAGCCGAGGTAATCATTGCCACAGGCTGTCGTCTTCATTGAAACTGCAGAAAATGAATGCAGGTCTCAAAGGCCGAGGGGAGACATCAATCCAGGCGCGAGCGACGGAGAGCAACAATAACTCCCTCGTCCTCCAGGTTTAAATTCATGCCATCGTCGAGATTGCCGCGTTGTCGTGGTTCCATGTGGCTACATCGTCCACTGTTGATGCTGGCCAGGTGTCTGCCATCATTCACTAGGGGGTACTGCTCCTGCATGCCGGATGTGTTGTCTTGTACCGGGGGGTGCGATGGCAGCATCTCCCATCGCATAGCGGCCGAGGGTTGGGCGATGATGTCACCCGCATCCAGGGTCTCTCAACTTTGTTAACGGCTTGTTCATTAACCTATAATAGAGGATAAGTTGTTGTTTGACTTAAACTAATCTACATTCAAGAAACATAAGAAATTGGCTCAAATAGCTAATAAACTTAAATTTATTATATATGTAAGAGAAAATGCTTGACACAAATTGACTCTTATACTTAAATACAAGCAAGTTTCTTTGAATGACGTAGTTTGTAATTGGTTCTTCTATCCAATTCGTTTTACATCTAGCCAGTTCTACAACCCATGTTGATGAAATCTTTATTCAACTTGTAGTTCTTGTTGTTGTAATTGGTGTTATGGCCAAGTCCTTGTAGATGCTCTTACTGATTGGTTGGATCCTATGCCTAATACAAGCATATTTCCTTCTTCAAATGCCATAGTTTTTAATTGGTTCTTGTAGACAATTCTTTATAGTTATAGCTAGTTCTATAACTCATGTTGAGCTCTTCATTCAACTTGTATTTCTTGTTGCTACAATTGGAATAATGTCTAGGTCCCCTTAGATGCTGTTACTAAGTGGGTAGCTTTTTACCCAAGGAAAACATCATGGGAAAACCTCATGGGCACTTACCTACATTTCACAGACGGTAACTAGTGTAAACCCATTGTTGTAGATTGTGGGGCCTGATTTGCCAGGGACATCGATTGACCTCGATACCTCTTGCATGAAGATCAAAGTACTGAACCACTTTAGCTAGCCCATTGGGCCACTAATTGGGTGGTTTTTTACTTTATACATAGAAGTTTACTTATTCGAATCCCACAATTTTTAATTGGTTCTTGTAACCCATTCATTATATTTTTACAACAAATGAGAGATATCTTCATTTTTTTTGGGACCTTGAGAACATTGTGAATACTACTGCTAAAAATGTCATAACATATTGGGAATACACAGGTGTGGCCTTTTGTTTCCTAAATAGTTTTAAGATTGAATTATAAGAGGAGATTAACAAATAATGTAATATATCTAGGTAGATAATATGCCATAGGGCTTGAAATAAAAGAATTGTATCCTAAACTACTTTTTAATATTTGTAAATAAAGCCATTAAGAACATAGCCTTTTTGAAATAGTTACGAGGCAAGTATTGTTTGTAGTTCAACAGTTGGGGATACTGAACATGTTATATTGGAGACGTCCAATAGTTGACCACACCTAATGCTCACCTTTGAATGTTATAAGCAACACATTTAGAATGTATAAATAAAACTCCATCTAATGTGAATAAAAGAATTGTATCCTAAACTACTTTTTAATATTTGTAAATAAAGCCATTAAGAACATAGCCTTTTTGAAATAGTTATGAGGCAAGTATTGTTTGCAGTTCAATAGTTGGGGATGTGGAACATGTTATATTGGAGACGTCCAATAGTAGACCACACCTAATGCTCACCTTTGAATGTTATAAGCAACACATTTAGAAAGTATAAATAAAACTCCATCTAATGTTTTTAGTGATTTTGATTATATGAAATATGTAGACGTAAGAAAATTATTACTTAAATTAACAGGTGTAAATAATAAGTATGACTTCCCTATAAATTAGTTTTGAAAATATCACGTGCAATAATAAACTTACTTCACAATTATGTCTTGAATGGTTGTTATTAAAATTTGGATTCAACTCCTAAATTGTACGTTATTTTTGTTGGAAACCTAATCCTTTTAGGGTTATGGTATATTATTATTACTATTCACATTCTAATGAGAAATAATACAAAGAGTCACAGATGAATAGGAAGAGTCATCACGGAGTCCAAGAGACATCTTGGAAGATGAAGCTAAGGGTCTTAGTTTTGTAAATGACACGTGCAATAATTAACTCACTTCACAACTATATGTCTTGAATGGTTTATTAAAATTTGGATTCAACTATGCAATCTTTTTTTGGTAAAATTAATTTTGTAATTGTAGCTATGATCTGCTCCATTTCTAGCAAAATGACAAGGGTTTTGATTTTTGCTAGGTCTTGTTCAATCTTGTTGTTGATCCATGGCCTTGGCCTTTGAGGTTGAGTGACCTCCCCTTGCCCTAAATGAGGCGACCTTTCGTGCTTTGGTCTCCTCCCTAATTCCTGTGGCTCCTAAGGACTAGCCCTCAAAATTCGTGAAGAAATTGGAAGCCATTTTAGAAGTTGAGCTACCAATGTGCCCTTCGTGCAACATGGCACTCAATCTAGCAAAAAAAGGACTTGTAGGTCAATTCATTGGTCTCTAGTTGTCCCCTCGCTCCATGGAAATCTGGCTCCAAAAGAATTAGTAGGTTTTGATCATAGGGCATCTCTTGCAGTTCTTCTACAGACGTGGCTTCTATGTTTTCTTGTTTGAAACCAAGGAAGATAGAGATCTGATCTTTCGTGGAGGATCTTACTTCTTTAGCAATCAAGGTATGTATTTGAACAATTGGACCCTTGACTATAACTTCGAAGTAGATGTTTCTTTAGCAGTTTCGGTCTAGGTTTGACAACCTCACCTTCCTATTTACTGTTGGGGTCTTGAAACAATGGTGAACATAGGTAGTAACAAGTTGGGAAAATATATAGATAGAGCAAAAACAAAAGCAGGAATGTTTGCTTATTGCAGAGTTTGTGTTGAAGTAGATTTGGAAAAAGGATTACCTGAAGCAATCATGTTGAAATTGGATAACTGGCAACACTTGCAGAAATTTGACTATGAATAACTATCGTTTAAGTGCAAATCCTGCCATGAGTATGGCCACTTTGCCAAACACTGCAAGAAATCTCTTGCTCCTCTCGCCTCTTCATCCTCTCTAGAGGAATAATGGCAATCCACGATAGACTTTCAATTGCAACCCACAACCTCTGAACCTCTCCTAATATTTCTCCCCAAGTCGATGAACCATTTTGAACTCCTCTCCCAGGAGGATCTTATAATCAGTCCTTCCTTTGTTGATATCATCCCCCCCTATCAAATTAACTAGTCCTTCTTTCCTGTCTTTCTCTTTCCCCATTTCCTTCCATCAATCCTTGAGCACTATTCTCCCATCCTCAGCCTCCCAAGAGGTTTCATATAGGTAGGAAGAAATAAACCGTGTCTAGTCGCCCCCTTCAAGGATCCTTACTAGGAAACAATCCCAACAACTCTCTAGCAAACATGAGGAAGAAGTAGAAGACGAATGGCAAGCAAAGAAAGTTGGTCGAAAATCAGCTAAATAAACTAGAGAGGTAATCATTGCAAAAGAAAAAATGATGGGTTTTCAAGCATATTTGGATAAATTATTTGTTCACAGGAAAGAAAAACACAACTAAAAAATGCACTAGCGAGTCAAATAGCTTGTGAGGAGAGTCCTTCAATCCAACTACATATCAATAATGATATTAGTCTCCAAGAAATGTAGAGGAATGGGCAACAAATTCAAAACGAAATCCACAAAAGATATTATAACTTTTGAGCATGTCAAAGTCCTCCTCCAGAAGCTACAAGAATCATAAATGGTCAAGGTAGGGCAACAAATATGGAACGTTAGTCAAAAAATATTAATTAGCTCAAGGTTGATTCAAGTGGGATCGCTACCAATTGTGGCAGTCGATTCCTTGAGGTCACCACCTCCTTCTCCTCCCAACAGTGGCTCTACATTGAACTATTTTGTAGGTGTTCTAGTCAGTTTTTCAAAATCTTCATTGTTTATGTATCAATCCATTACAGAGAAAAACAAGATTGTTGGAACACTTTGAAGGACTCTAGAGCAATTAAAGACCCATCCAAACCCATCCAAAAGTACAAGAGCAAGAGATCTAAATCTCACCCTCTCTCAATTTTAAAAAAGAGGAGGAAGCATTGGAAGAGATCCCTTTCGAGAAATTGATGAGGGCCTTATTTTAGAATGGGACATGATGGATGCTAAACCTAAGGCGGACACATGGACCAATAAATGCATCAAGAAAAGCCACAGTGCTACTCGCCTGGATAGATTCTTGATAAATACCAGTTTTCTAGAAGAAGACTTAGAAATATCCTCCAAAATTACCCCCTTTGCAACTTTAGATCACTGACCTATCAGCCTTATTATGTAAGCAAAAGATAATGATGACCCCATCTTTTTTCGATTTAACCCCCTTTGGTTAAAATCTCCTAAAGCCTTTCAAAGTGATTAAAGCCACTTGGTTGCAAAAGGTCGAAGGATCCCCAACTTTCATATTGATCACCCTCAAATCTTGGGCAAAGACAAATTATCAAGATCTTTCCCTTTAAAGAAGGAAGTCGAAGCCAAGTTAGCAAGCCTCTCGCAAAGCATGGAAGATGAAGAAGCCGCTGCAACCCTTTAGTTTGAACAAAAAGAGATATTCACTCAAATTTACAGGTCCTCTAGGGACGAGAAGGAACATCGACGTCCCAAATAAAGAAGTACATGAACACCTCCTTCTTCCATAAACAGTGCAAATCCAGGCAGCACACGAACAATGCAAAAGAAATATGAAAAGAGAATGGTGAAAAAATCAACAAGTTCGAGGACATCAAACAATGCCACGAAGAAGAAGACAAAAGGGCCATTGCAACTATGTTGGGAGAGATTCCCTCTCAGATCACTCTTGATGACAACAATCACCTTGATTTGGAAATTGAGGATTTTGAGATTAAAGATGTTATTTGGGGAATGGAGATTGATAAAGCACTTGGGCTGGATGGGTTCACAAAAACATTCTACATGAATTGTTGGGAGATTGTCAGATTAGATTTAAAAATGCCCCAATGGACCAATCAAAAGTATAAAGTTGGGGGGCCACAAATTCTACCTTCTTAGCCCTTATACCCAAAGAAACCAACCCATCAGCCTTCTCTAGCATCCCGCCCCATCTCCCTGCGCAACACGCCTTAAAAGCACCCTCATCAACATAATCTTTGAAAATCAAGGAGGATTTGTGCAAAATTGTCCTATTTTAGACAATATCCTTCTAGTGACAGGAAGCTAGCTATTCACTCCAACAAACAAAGAGGATAAAAAGGAATTATATTAAAGCTAGATATGGCTAATGCTTCCAACAAATGAAGAGGTTAAAAATGAATTATATTAAAGCTAGATATGGCTAATGCTTTTGATTAGGTACATCATACTTTTCTTTTCTTTTTTTTTCTGTAAAGAAAAAGTTCGGAATTTCTAACCATGTCATCAATTGGATCAAAGTTTTTACAGGGGGTCCTTGGATCTCCTTGTTGGTGAATGGTCGACCATCTGGCTTCTTTCAAAGCAGCATTGGTCTACACCAAGGTTTCCCCCTCTCCCCCCCTCTTTACATCATAATGGGTGAGGATTTGAGTAGAAAAATGAAAGTAGAAAGAAGAATCGAAAATTTCCCAGGAATCACCATCATCCGGGGCATTAAGGAAATGAATCATTCTCAGTTTGATGATGACACCCTTTTGCTAAGAGATGCCTCTACAATAATAGCTGATCATTTCAACATCTTGCTAGAGCAGTATTTACAACCTATAGAGAAGAAGCGAATGGTAAAAAGAGCAATATTTATGGCTGGAATGTTCATTCAAGTAGAATCAAGACCATAACCACCATTCTAAGCTTCGACGTGGTTGAGGCATGGGGTTCCTTCACCTATCTCGGTATTTTGATATCCCAAAGCAGACCAAAGCTATTGAATTGGCAGCCCCTGATTGACAAACTTTAAATAAGGATGGAACAATGGGGATCAAGATGGCTTAATCGAGCTAGAAGAATTGTTCTGCTTAAGTCGGTTTTGTCCTCCCTTCCCATTTATCAATTTTTGGATCTCCTCGCCCCCTTACTGATTTTGCAATAGTTAGGCTCTTTGCTAAGAAAGTTCTTGTGGCAAAGAGGTAAAACTAACACTAGAAAAATCCATCTGATCAAATGGATCTTTGTGACAACTCCCATCGACAATGGGGGAATTTTAGTGAAAGAGACACCCCTAGTCAATAAGGCCCTAGGTGCCAAACTCTTGTAGCGCTTAGTCATAGGTCAATAAACTTAGTGGAAATCTATCCTCTTAAGGAAATATCTCTCCACAAATTGATTTAGAAGTTTTGAAAGAGAATCAAAGCAAACTAGTTGCTCACCTATATGATCCCTCTACAAAGCAGCTCTGCTAATCATCAAAGACTATCTTTTCTGGATCCCGAGAAATGGAGCCAAAATAAGAATTTGGGAGGATAGGATCATGGGGTACTCATCAAAGTCATCAAAATCATGAAGAATCTCTTCATTCCCTCGAGAGATGTATGGATGGTGGAGAATTGCAAACTCTGGCGAACATTTTGTCATGGGATTTGTTATCGGATGAACTAGCAGGGCTAGTGTCCGATGGACAAATGTGTGGAGGATGTGACCATTGTCACCTTATTCACACATCCGTCTTCTTTAGAGTGTCGAAACCTCCAAGGGGAGAGCCTTTTGATGTGCAAGACACCAAGGACAAAGAGACCATGCCTTCTAGATGACCAAGTTAAGTGACCAGTGCCTTTAACTAGTTAATTATATGAATGAAGAAGACATACTAAGTTGATTTAGTGCTAGTAGAGATTAATGTAAGATGTAACCTTAGTCACACATCCGTCTTCTTTAGAGTGTCGTAACCTCCAAGGGGAGAGCCTTTTGATGTGCAAGACACCAAGGACAAAGAGACCATGCCTTCTAGATGACCAAGTTAAGTGACCAGTGCCTTTAACTAGTTAATTATATGAATGAAGAAGACATACTAAGTTGATTTAGTGCTAGTAGAGATTACTGTAAGATGTAACAAAGCAATGTGATATTTCAAGTATTCAATTCGAGATGTATGTGATTAGTAATGGAAACATTTAATATCAATTTAACATACAAGAGATCATCCAACAATAGTAGACATTAAACATATAACCATATGTCATTCAATACGAGTGCACTAACAATAGTATATAACCAACCAATAACTTTCCAATGACAAGTATGGGGACTGATATAAATATAGTGGCAGTAGTACAGTATGACAGTTGAGTAGCACTTAAGCAAACAAGGAAGAAGTGTAATAGATAATATTTATGCAATTAAAGATTTCCAAACCACTTCCACCTTTATCACATTTTAGCAATGTATGAGCATTAATATTTATGCAACAAGTATAAGTTTCAGACTGTATAGTAGCAGCAATAAGTATGACTTTTAGACCTTATGTCACCTTGAATAGGACAACCCTTTGAACAATAGAAAATCCGAACTTGAGTTTGAGTTTGACCTTGTGTTTTGGTGTTGATGTTGCACGTAACAAGGACTGCCAACTTTTGACAGTTTGAAATGTTTTTGTAGACTGTGGCAGCAACAAACTTAGGATTGCTAAAACGATGTTTCAACACTAATTGGGCATCTAATGGAAGGCCGAGTGAGGGGAGGCTCTTTGGGAGCTAGGTCGAGACCCTTGGGAGCAAGGTTGAGGCCTTTTTGGGATAGGTCGAGCCATATTGGAGGATGGATGAGGGTTTTGTAGGAGGAAAGGGAAGAAGGAAAGGGGAGGAGAAAAGGAAAGGAGGAAAGGAAAAGAAAAAGGGGAGAAGAAGGCGAGGAAAGGAAGACGGAAGAGGAGAGAAGAAGGAAGAAAAGAGGACGATGAGGTGGAGAAAGAGGATGGCGAGGGTGCAAAGAGGAAAGGAAAAGGAGGGCGAAGCTAGGGAAGAGGGGAGCGAAGGCTTAAGGAGAACAGAGAGGAGGCTGCTAGGGAAAAATTAGGTCTGATTTTCTAGGGTTATGGTTTAGTTTTAGGTTTTGTCCATGTACAAAAACATAAAGATAAATTAATTACAAAAATAAACAAGAAATCAAACCTAAAATTAATATTTACAAATGTACAACTACGGTTTATTAGGTAAAAGAGTGACAACTTGGGTTTTTTTGGGATATTACCCTTAAACCCTATCACCTTCTTCTTGGAGGTCTTTCTCCTTGTCTACTAAATTAGGGCTTCTTGTAACAACTTCTAGGGATCGTTACAAGAGCCTAAACTAGGGCAAAGTTGGATATCCAAGGCTAAATTTCGTTAAAACCTTCTCTAGGGAGCGTTTCCACTATGCTAAGAGAATATAAAGTAGATAAAAGGACCTATTCCTAAAAATGAAGCCCCAGGGACCCCATTTAATCATTCAAGAAGCAAAAATTCACTTACCATTCACTAAGCAAGGCTAAAAATATACATGACTTCTTTGAGCAAGCGTTCTTCCAACAATTCTAGCATCCACCAAGCATTAACAAAGCAAAAGAAGACCAACTTTCATCCACAAGAGCAAGAAGACATTCCTTTCAAGAGGTGTGCATCACTTCATAAGGCTATCTTGGGTAAAAAAAGTAATATAATAGAGTTTTATCCCATGAGTTGTGATTTACAAATGAAGTGAGGAGTTCTATTTATATGTTTCTCAACTCACTTTACAAAGATAACCATGCCAACAGGGAAAAAAAATGTCATTGTAAAAATATAATATGAAATAATATAAAATAATCTAATCTGTGAGTAACTTGGGGCATTTTCCCAGTAGTTTACCTAGAATTGCTAAAAGTAGCTAAAACTGAGTAGAAAGCTTCACTCTGAGTGGTGGAGTGAGCAGGGGGGGTCGTCATGCCCCATCTAATCCCAATAATGTTGAAAATCCTTCAATGTCCCCGCTTAAATAACCTATGGGCCTGGTGACGAAAGGGTGATGTCACAATGAAAATTGCCGAAGGAAGGAGGGCGCTTTGTTGCAAAGGGACCAGGAAGGGTGTATCAGGTGATCGAAAGAGGAGGCAAGAGCCTAAGAGCTGGAGAACTATCACCGAAGTAGAAAACAAGTAGGGGGTCATGTGACCCAGTAACCCACCCCTAGGAGCCCCAGACACCAACTTTAGGGCTACAATCCCTATAATGAGGCAGTCAGCAATGCCGCTAAGCCATAGTAATCCTAAGAGAAGGAACAAAGGGTTCGACCATAACCACCCCTTAGAAAATTGTTGGTAACACCCATTATGGTCTTGAAGAAAAGACCAACCCCTCTCCTTGGGCACACATCTAAAAGTGCATTGGTATTGGTACCACGTAACACTGGCTCCAACTGCGGGACAAGTGCTCTTCTCGAGAGTGCTTGAGAACCTGTGAATCTTCTGGGTACCTGCAGATCTACACACACATCAAATATCCGAGGGCATCAAAGCATCATGAGGCAGACACTTCCGTCCTTCCTTGCTCAGTATAAAGAAATGCAATGCAAATAGTTAAACATGCGAGAACGAGAAATGCAATGCAAGGGTAACAGTATATGATAGACTCAAATGAAACTACCCCTACATATTCTAAACATGAAAATTAGAATGAGTTGAGTATAAAGATAAACTAATTACAACGTGCCTATTTAACTCCAACAATGTTGAAAATCCCTCAACGTCCCCGCTTAAATAGCCTGTGGGCCTGGTGACGAAAAGGTGATGTGATCATGAAAAATGCCGAAGAAAAGAGGGCACTCTGTTGGAAAGGGACCACGAAGGGTGTATCAGGTGACCGAAAGAGGAGGCAAGAGCCTAAGAGCTGGAGATTTGTCACCAAAGTAGAAAACAAGTAGGGGGTCATGTGACCCAGTAACCCACCCCTAGGATCCTCAGAGACCAACCTCAGGGCTACAAGCCCTATAATGAGGCAGTCAACAATTTCGCTAAGCCATAGTACTCCTAAGAGAAGGAACAAAGGGTCCGACCATAACCACCCCTTAGAAAAGTGTTGGTAACACCCATCATGGTCCTAAAGAAAAGACCAATCCCTCTCCTTGGGCACACATCTGAAAGTGCGTTGGTATTGGTACCATGCAACATTGGCTCCAACTACGGGACAAGTCATCTTCTCGAGAGTGCTTGAGAACCTGTGAATCTTCTGGGTACCTGTAGATCTACACACACATCAAATATCCAAGGGCATCAAAGCATCATGAGCCAGACACTTTCGTCCTTCCTTGCTCAGTATAAAGAAATGCAATGCAAATAGCTAAACATGCGAGAATGACAAATGCAATGCAAGGGTAACAGTATATGATAGACTCAAATGAAACTACCCCTACCTATTCTAAACATGATAATTAGAATGAGTTATAAGTAAAATCATACAACAAATGTATCCAGTTGAGTAGGAAATACATACCTGATCTTTTACTTTTGTCTTTAGAGAATCCATGATAAGATCTCATCGATGACAAACCAAGTACATACCAAGGTCTTCCTCAGGATAGAAGATGAAAGTTGGGTGACTGCATGGGCCTGGAAGCTTTGATATTGTTGCCACGGAGAAGGATTACTTTCACAAGCTTCATTTATCCACTCTTCTACTGGACTTATGTATGGGCTATCTTCATCAGACATCTGTATTGAGAAATTTTTTTGCCTGAAACTGGTCGACTGATTTTGAACTTGGGAGGCCATTAGTAGAGGTGGACCTTAAAAATATTCATATGTCAACTACAATTTGTCCCTGCATCTGCTTAATCATTTCTTTGGATACACAAGTATATTGTTCGCCTTTGCAATGATTATGTTAGTATCCTTGATAATTTTTAAAAATTAAAAATTATTAGCAACATAATTTATACCTTCACATTTCAAGCGAAAAGATAAACAATACATATCTTGGCAAATATGAAATGAATGTCATACCTGTCCACATACTTGTATTGGTTTTGTTGAAATACATCGATAGAAACTTACCGATACTGGATAGAAAGGGTTGAACACTTCTTGAAGAATGTTGTTGATTAGGGCACACCATGGACTGATTTACTTCTGCACAACTTGTTGGAAGATAGTGCTGGGAGTATTGCTCTGGGGACACCATCGATTGGAAGATAGTGGAAACACTCTGCATATGGCAATCGTAAACAGGGACCCCCTCTCGCACTACACCATCATCAAACAAAGCAACAAAAGGGTTGATCCATTCTTTATTGATATCAGAGTAGGCTTCTTCACCAAAACATTTGCTCGGGAGAGGATACACCATGATGCTGCAAGTCTTGAAGAATCGTACATCGGTGGACCAAGGAACTTCTAATAATCGTCGTCTTCTGTGAATATATTACCTTCTTCCAAGAGAGCCAAAATATCATAAGAAACCGTAACTTGAGGATATAGAGAACTCACCATTTCTTCAATTTCTTCAACTAAGGCTTCTTGGTCTTCCTTTCCTGGAGAAACTACACCTTCATCGTCAAGAATCCCTTCATCATTGCTCATAAGGGCTATTGCGTCATTCACCAAGTCTTGAACAATGTCTTCTTCAAGCAAACCTCTTGAGATTTGATCTTCGTGGTGAACGTCCTCGTCAAGGACCGCTTCATGCTCTTCTGAAACTTGTTCATCAATGTCTGTATGATTGTCCTTTATAATCTTCAGGACTTTTTCGTTAGTATTGGGATCCCACTGATTGTAGAATGCTTCAACCAGTTGCAGAAAGGAAGATATCCCCTAGGAGGGAATCCCTTGTACCAAGCATCCATATCCTGATCACCTCCTAGTTTGAAGGACATTATAAACAACTGCATAATGGTGTCCTCGTCTGTGATATCCCATTCGATCGGTACTTCTTTGAATTTCGTAACATGTGTTGTAACAATACCTTTAACCTTGTGGAACATTGGGACAGACTTCAGACAACGAGGTTATCAAACTTATTCGGGTATCCCGGAATATTTGAGAAATCAAACGGATTGAGAATCCCCATATATTTTGCCTCTCAGTTTTATTTTCGTAGGGCACTTCTTTTGATTTTCTTCAGTGGGAGTCGATAGGAGAGACCTGCCAAATTAGACTTAAACAAATCTCGCTAAAGTACTAAACATGAATGCACCTTGAGTAATAGGAGCAATGGAGTGATTGCCAATGAAGTCGCCAGATAAGACTTGCGGGGTTAGTCCTTTATTGATATTTTCAAAATATAAGGAACAACGTCTCACCTTTAAGTTCTTACCAAATTTCGTTTTGCCAAGGACCTAAATGTTAATTTTTCGATAATTTCATTCAATATTATCTAGGATCACTAAGAGAATAACATGTACAACATATCAATCATAAACACAAGAGACAATAGACACAGAGTTTCCTCGGGGAAAACCAAGAAGGTGAAAAACCCCCCAACTTCCTCAGAGATATAATAATCCACAAACCAAGATCACAATGATCAAACCCAAAGAGATGTCTCTAGCAGATACTCCTCTTCCTCCACTTGTGCGCCACTTTCTCTCCTAGTTATGCGAGCTTGAGAAGTGAGTGAATGAATAGAATGAGAGAGGCACACCCTCTATTTATACATTGACTTGACCTGCCAATAAACTAACAGGGCCGACTTGCTAATTAAGTCTAATAACCCAACCACATGACCTAACTAGGGCCGACCCAACACTGGTGGTCTAATAACCCATCAATACAAATGACGACCCTTAAAATGTAACTTGCGACACTTGCAAATACAAATGACGACACTTCCAATCAGAGGAATAATACATCTCTGTTGGATATACAATAAAGTACAAATGTAATATACAAGTGAATATCTTCCGAAGTTACAAATACATCAACACTCCCTCTTAACTAGGAAGGTATTCTCTAGACACAGGTCATTAATACATATTGGCGTAATGCGTCTTCAATTCTGGAGCTGGATCATCATCACTGGATCACAGAGCATCATCATCATCACTGCTGCTGCACTCGACATCTCGATCACTGGGCTATCTATGAATTCTTCTCATCATAGGAAGTTCTATAGAGCCAGCCCTTTTTCATGCTGGTTGTAGGCCTAGCCTCATGCAGGTCTTCATCATCACTGGCCATACTGTGGAATGCTCAGGACTTATTACGTGCCTCAACAAAACCTTGAAAAAGCATCCTAGCTCAGATTATAGGATCTCCTAGGATCTTTTACATGTTTACTATCACAAAACCTTAAAAGAGTGTCTAGCAACCTACAAGAACTCTAAAGAGCATCCCAGGACTGATTACGAGCTTATTGCTTAACCTATCGGATCTTCAGGGATGATTACATGTGATCCCCACCACAAAACCTAAAAAGAGTGTCCTGCATCCTGCAAGAACTCTAAAGAGCATCCCAGGACTGATTACGAGCTTACTGCTCAACCTATCGGATCTCCAGGGTTGATTACATGTGGTTCGGAAAAACCTTTAAAGAGTGTCTTGCAACCTGCAAGAACTCTAAAGAGCATCCCAGGATTGATTACGAGCTTATTGCTCAACCTATCGGATCTCCAGGGCTGATTACATGCCTCTAGTAGCAAAATCTCGAAAGAGCATCCTAACTCAGACTATAGTATCTCCTAGGATCTTATCTATGCTACATGCACAACCTGTCCACGGCCACATAGTATCAACCTGACACTCATCATACTGATCATCATCATATAGTACATCATCCTAATGCACATCATCATCGCATGATCATCGTCACATCATTGTCCTGATGCATATCATCTGGAGCATTGTCTTTATACTCGTCACATATGATCATCCTGATCATCATCATAGTATCGTCCTGATGCATGTCATCTGGAGCATCGTCCTTATACTCGTCATCATCGTATAATCAAACTGATCATACAAAGCATCCACCTGATGCATCTCATCACATGTGATCATCCTGATCAACATCATGTAGAATATCATCTAGAGCATCGTCCTGATGCTCACACAGCGCTTACATCCACGGCCATGGGAAGGACCCTCCTATCACCAGGCTTGGAATGGCTCCTGCAAATGTGTCCCATCACTTCTTCCTCAAAGTATCTTCTATCTGAAGAACACCATGCCTCTCTCTGAAGTATTCAAACTTCACTCTGGCTAGTGGTTTAGTCAACACATCTGCAACCTGCTCATCCGTTGCAACATACAGGAGCTTCACTGCTCCTCTCTGCACCATATCCCTGATATAGTGATATTTGATCTTGATGTGCTTCAACCTGTCATGGAACACCGGGTTCTCTAACAACTTCACACAACTCCGGTTGTCACAATAGATACAGGTAGCATCCAATGGGAGACCAAATAACTCAGACAGTAGCTTCCTAAGCCATACTGCCTCACAATTGGCCGAACAAGCTACGACATACTCTGCTTTGGCTGTACTCAGTGCTACGCAGGATTGCTTCCTGCTAAACCAAGAGATCACACCTGATCCCATTCTGAAGCAGCACCCCGAAGTGCTCTTCCTATCTGCAGCACTGCCTGCCCAATCTGAATCAACATAACCCTCCAGGTTAAACTTTTGATTCACATCATACTTGAGCCCATAATCAACCGTACCCTTCAGGTACCTCAGAATATGCTTTACAACAATTAGGTGAACATGTCTAGGATTTGTCAGAAACTGGCTCAAGGTGTTCACCACAAAGCAAATATCTGGTCTCGTGTTCGTCAGGTACATCAAGGACCCAATCATTCGGCGATACACCGTGACATCAACCGACTCAGATGAAGCATCACTCAAGAGCTTCAGGTTTGATGCCATAGGTGTGGCCATGGATTTATAGTCCATCATCCTGAACCGCTTCAAGATCTCTACTGCATACTTCCCTTGTCCAAGGAAGATTCCATCTGCACTCTGCCACACCTCCATGCCTAGAAAGTAATGCATCATCCCCAAGTCCTTCATCTCGAACTCGACAGCAAGCTTCCTCTTGGTGTCGGCAATCAACCCATCCTCACCTATAACAAATACGTCATCCACATATAGTAGTAGTATCACTGGATTGCCTTCCTCAACCTTGAAGTAAAGGTTGGAATCTACTTTACTTGTAGTAAAGCCCAAATTGGATAGAAAGTTGTTTATCCTACCATACCAAGTCCTAGGAGCTTGCTTCAAGCCATACAAGGCTTTCTTCAACCTGCACACATATGACTCCCTGTCATGTGTCTCAAAACCAAGTGGCTGCTCCACATACACTTCCTCTTCGACTACACCATTCAAGAAAGCTGTCTTGACATCCATCTGGTGTATCTTCCACTTCATCACTGCAGCTAGAGCAAGTACTGTTCTGATGGAAGTGTATCTAGCTACAGGTGCAAAAGTCTCTTTATAATCTATTCCCTCTTTTTGGGAGAAGCCACGAGCTACAAACCTCGCCTTATAGCCAGAGCATCACTGCAGCCAGAGCAAGTACTATTCTGATGGAAGTGTATCTGGCTACAAGTGCAAAAGTCTCTTTATAATCTATTCCCTCTTTCTGGGAGAAGCCACGAGCTACAAACCTCGCCTTGTATTTCTCTATGCTATCATCTGTAGCATGCTTGATCTTATAGATCCACTTGGAAGTCACAACAGACTTCCCTTTTGGTCTTGGTACCACATCCCAAACATCATTCTTCATGATCAATTGGTATTCCTCGACCATAGCATCTTTACATTCTTTCTTTTCCGCTGCCTCTTCATAACTGGAAGGTTCTTTGTTCATAATGTCATAGAGCAAGGCAACATAGCTAGTGTGTTACCTTGCCCTTTTCCTTTCTTTGTGTTCCTCTTCTGGAATACTATACCTTTCTGCATCTTGGATGAGCTCTCTAGCCCATGCAGGTTTCCTCTTGTGAGAGTTCTTCTCACAGGGTGGATCTACAGGTTCTTGTGGATCTTCAATTTCACGATCTTCTTTTGGAATTGCTTCATTCATAGTCGTGTCTTGAATTCTGGTTACCCTTGGTTCTTCATTGTCTTCAACAGGTGTCTTCCTTGATTTGATGTATGCTGATTTTTCATCCAATGTTGCATCCCTGCTGATGTCAATCTTCTTGAACCCTGGCAAGTAGATTTTGTAAGCCTTCGAGCTTTCACTGTAACCCACAAAGATGTTCTTCTTTCCTGAAGGATCTAGATTTGTCCTCTTTTCCTTTGGAATTTGTGTGTATACAGGACAACCAAATATCCTGAGATGGCTAACTTCAGGTTTCTTACCAGAGAAAACTTCTTTTGGTGTCTTGTTGTGAAGTATCTTGTGAGGTGTTCTGTTCTGCACATATACAGCTATCCTGGTTGCTTCTGCCCATAGGGGCATAGGCAGATCCTGGTCATGAAGCATTTCCCGTGCTGCTTCCATGATTGTTCTATTCTTTCTTTCTGCAACTCCATTCTGTTGTGGATTGTAAGGAGTAGTCAACTCCCTCTTAATCCTTGAATCACTGCATAACTTCTTGAAGTCTCCTGAAGTGAATTCTCCGCCATTATCGGATCTGAAGGTCTTGATCTTCTTATCAATTTGATTTTCTATCAAGGCTTTGAATTCCTTGAACTTATCAAACACTTATCTTTATTCTTCAAGAAATAAACCCAAGTCTTCCTAGAGAAATCATCAATGAAGGAAACATAGTATACATACCCACTCAGAGAACTGGATGACATTGGACCGCATACATCGGAGTGGATAATCTCCAAGATTCCTTTTGCTTTGCTTTCACTGCTTGGAAATGCCTTCTTTGTGTTCTTTCCTTTTGCACACCCTTTGCAAATAACTTCATGCTTTGACTGAATTTCAGGAAGACCTTCTACAACTTTGCTTGCAATTGGTAGTGCTCTATAGTGCATGTGTGCAAACCTTCTATGCCAAAGTTCACTTGGCTCCATGGACTTATGTACCATGGCATGTTCAGGTTGTCCCTTCAATTTGTACAATCCTCCCTCTTGCTCTCCAATCACCACTGCATCATCTAGTGTCTTACCTTTTGGCCACATGAGTACTTGGCCATCTATAAATGCAACTCTCATTCCCTTTGCATCCAAAGATGATATGGAGAGAAGATTCTTCTTAAGTCCTGGTACATGTAAAATATCTTTCATTTTCAAAGACTTCCCAGAGTCTAACTTGTAGGAGGCTTCACCACTTCCTTTTATAGGATATTGATAGTCATCCCCAAGTTTCACCTTATGGGGCGACTCATGTTCAGATAGGTCTACAAAGGATTCTTTAAATCCCGTCATGTGTTTGGAATCCCCACTATCAATAAGCCAATTATCACATCCATGTGAGATAGGTACCTGTGAGAGCAGAGATCAGCACATATTCTTCCTCACTTGAAGAATCTTCACTTACTGCCCTTTTCTTCTTCTTGGGAGGTTCATCATCCTCAGCAGCATGAGCATGATATATTTTCTTGTTGCTCTTCTTCTTGTTGATGTGATTGTTCCTTTTTTTCTTGGGACAGTCTGAAGCAAAGTGTCCTATCTCATCACAAGTGAAGCATCGAACATGAGAGAGATCTTTCTTCTTATGATGGAAGTGAGAATGTTTCCTGTTGTGAGATCCTTCTTAAACTTACTTCCTTTAGTGTGTGCTGTGAGGGGCTTGATCTTCACTTCCCATCTTTTCTTCTCGGGCCACAAGCCTAGCTTCTTCTTGTGAACATTCATCCCAAAGTCTACTGAAAGAGATCAATTTATTTCTTGCACAGATTCCTTGGATGATGGAGTCCCATATGACCTAGGTAGGCCATTCAATGTGGACATGACAATTTCTCCATTCTCCACTATTCATCCACAACTTCAAGTTGTTCCTTGATTTGAGAGACTTTAGTAAAGTAGGATTGGATGGTCTCTCCATTCTATATCTTTACCCCTTTCAATTGGTTCCGTAGAGTCATCTTCCGATTTATGTTCTTTCTTTCAAACAATTTGGTCAAAGAGTTAAACATCTCTTTAGGTGTCTTTAGGGAAGACACATGGGGAATGAGATGGTCCTTAATAGAATCATCCATGATTCTCTTGGCTTTAACCAAGTTCTTCTTGTGTAAGGCCTTAGCCTTTTCTCCCTCTGGAATTGGAACCACTTCACTTATGTAAGTGTCCAACTCATTCTCTTCTAGGATTAACCCAATCCTATACTTCCAGGCTCGGAAGTTATCAGCTCCTTCAAGCTTATCCTCAAGCTTGGTGTGGTGAGACATCTTAAAGAGTACTTCAAATGGAAATAGAAAGTTTTAGGTCTTACCACTTGATTCGCTGAAAACTGGATTTGGAGATGGATTAGGGTTTGTCATTTGGAGCTGGATTAGGGTTTGTCAGAGAAACCCTAAAAATTCAAACTTTGAATTTCAAACTTCTGAAAGGATAGAAAGATGCGCCTTGTTGAGCTGGTCAATCTGGTATACTCTGATTTTGAGATCTGCAAAATTTAGCCAATCAAAATTGCCTTTGAAACTTCCGGATTCACTAGACAGGACCCTGAACTAGGGTTTGATTTTCTCAGAGCTTCATTCAACCAAAAAGTTAGATCTTGTGCTCTAAACTTCGATTTTTCTGAGGAGCTTCCAGCCGTGGTCTCAGATTCCAAAAATTCCAACTTTCTCTGAAACCCTAATTTCCCGCAGTAGTGACGGGTCAAAAACTAAAAATGCTCAGAATTGAATTCTGTCTCGACAGAAAAATACGCCTTTGTTGGGAGAGTCAATATAGCCTCCAACCTTTGATGATCTGTGGATAGAAACCCAAAAATTAAGAATCCCTAGCTTCCGCAGCTGCACAGTGCCTTTTTCTTAGGTCAACTCTGATACCATGTTAATTTTTCGATAATTTCATTCAATATTATCTAGGATCACTAAGAGAATAACATGTACATCATATCAATCATAAACACAAGAGACAATAGACACAGAGTCTCTTCGGGGAAAACCAAGAAGGTGAAAAACCCTGCAACTTCCTCAAAGATAGAATAAGCCACAAACCAAGATCACAATGATCAAACCCAAAAAGATGTCTCTAGCAGATACTCCTCCTCCACTTGTGCGCCACTTTCTCTCTTAGCTATGCGAGCTTGAGAAGTGAGTGAATGAATAGAATGAGAGAGGCACACCCTCTATTTATACATTGACTTGACTTGCTAATAAATTAACAAGGCGGACTTGCTAATGAAGTCTAATAACCCAACCACATGACTTAATTAGGGCCGACCCCACACTGGTGGTCTAATAACCCATCAATACAAATGACGACACTTACAATGTAACTTGCGACACTTGCAAATACAAATGACGACACTTCCAATCAGAGGAATAAGACATCTCTGTTGGATATACAATAAAGTATAAATGTAATATACAAGTGAATATCTTTCAAAGTTACAAATACATCAACACTAAACTCGACACTTCGACCAACTTGGAAATGTCCTCGGCAACAACGTCAAAAATGTTACCAGCGTTGCCAGACTTAACTCAATTCTTTTTAATTGGAGTTGTCAAGTAAGATATGCAAGATTAGTCCTTAACAATAATATTTTCAAAATACCAATCAAAGACTTACCTCGATTTTCTTGCCAAATGATGTTCTCGCGGAGGGATGGAAAATATGACGTGAGCAACACACCCTAATTGTCCTAAAACAGTTCAAAAGTGTCATCGACAACGACGCCAAAAATATTATCGGAGGAATTAGTAGTGCTAATGTCCGATGAACAAATGTGTGGAGGATGTGACCACTGTCATCTTAGTCACACATCCAACTTCTTTGGAGTGTCGTAACCTCCAAGGGGAGAGCCCTTTGATGCTCTGCAAGACATTAAGGACAAAGAGACTATGCTTTCTAGATGACCAAGTTAGTGATCAGTGCCTTTAACCAATTAATTTTATGAATGAAGAAGACATACTAAGTTGATTTAGTGCTTGTAGAGATTAATGTAAGATGTATCAAATCAATGTGGTATTTCAAGTATTCAATTCGAGATGTATGTGATTAGTAATAGAAGCATTTAATATCACTTTAGCATACAAGAGATCATCTACCAATAGTAGACAACATGCAACCATATTTCATTCAATATGAGCGCAATAGCAGCAGTATATAACCAACCAAGAAATTTCCACTGACAAGTATGAGGACTGATATAAATAAAGCGGCAGTAGTACAGTATGACAATCCTAATTATGAGAGTTGAGCAGCACTTAGACAAACAAGGAAGAAGTGTAATAGATAATATTTATGCAATTAAAGTATATTAAACCACTTCTACCTTATTTATCGCAACTTTAGCAATGTATGACAGTTAATAGTTGTGCAACAAGTATATGTTTAAGACTGTATAGAAACAACAATGAGTATGAATTTCAGACCTTACGTCACCTTGAATAGGACAACCATTTGAACAGTAGCAAATCCTAACTTGAGTTTGAGTTTGACTTTGTGTTTTGGTGTTGATGTTGCAGGTGATAAGGATTGTCAACTTTTGATAGTTTGAAATGTTTTTGCAAACTGTGGCAGCAACAGACTTAGGACTGCTACAAGCTTATTTCAACGTTAATTGGGCAGCTATTGAAAAGTCAAGTGAGGGGAGGCTCTTTGGGAGCTAGGTTGAGCGTCTTGGGAGCAAATACCGGGCCTTTTTGGGCTAGGCCGAGCCCTATTGGAGGCTCGTCGAGGGTTTTGTAGGAGGAAAGGGAAGAAGGAAAGGGAGGAGAAAAGGAAAGGAGTGGGAAAGTAAAAGAAAAAGGGGAAAGAAGGAGAGGAAAGGAAGAAGGGATAGGAGAGAAGAAGGAAGAAAAGAGGATGGCGAGGTGGAGAAAGAGGATGGAGAGGGTGTGAAGAGGAGAATAAGAGGAGGGCGAAGCTAGGGAAGAGGGTAACAGAGGCTTAAGGAGCGAGAGGAGGCCACTAGGAAAAAATTAGGTCTGATTTTTTAGGGTTAGGGTTTAGTTTTAGGTTTTGTCTATGTACAGAAACAGAAAAATAAACTAATTACTAAACAAGAAATCAAACCTAAAATTAATATTTACACATTTACAACTAGGGTTTCTTTGGTAAAAGAGTGACAACTTAGGGTTTTTGTGGATATTACCCTTAAAACCTAGCCCTAGAGGAATGTGACTAGCCTTCCTCTTGGAGGTTTTCTCCTTGTTTACCAAATTAGAGCTTCTTGTAACAACCTCTAGAGTTTGTTACAAGAGCCTAATCTAGGGCAAAGTTGGAGATATAAGGCTAAACTTTGTAAAAACCTCCTCTAGGGAGCGTTTCCCCTATGCTAAGAGGATATAAGGTAGATAAAAGACCATATTCATAAAAATGCAGCCCTAGGGCCACCATTTAAATTTTCAAGAAGCAAAAATTCACCTACCATTCATCAAGCAAGGCTAAAAATGGACTAGACTTACTTGAGCGTGTGTTCTTTCAACAATTCTAGCATCCACCAAGCATTAGCAAAGCAAAAGAAGACCCACTTTTATCCACAAGAGCAAGAAGCCATTCCCTTCAAGAGGTGTGCACCACTTCATAAGGTTATCTTGGGTAAGAAAGTAACATAATAGAGTTTTATCCCATGAGTTGTGATTTAAAAATGAAGTGAGTACTCCTATTTATATGTTTCTCAACTCACTTTACAAAAATAACTAGGCCGACAAGCCAAATAAATGTCAATGTAAAAATATAACATGAAATAATATAAAATAATCTAATCTATGGGTAACTTGGGACATTTTCCCCATAGTTTACCTAGAACTGCTAAAAGTAGCTAAAACTGAGCAGAAAGCTTCACTTTGAGAGGTGGAGTGAGTAGGGGGGGATCGTCACGCCCCATCTAACCCTAATAATGCTGAAAATCCCTCAACGTCCCCACTCAAATAGCTTGTGGGCTTGGTGACCAAAAGGTGATGTCATCATGAAAATCGGCAAAGGAAGGAGGGCGCTCTGTTGGAAAGGGTCCAGGAAAGGTGTATCAGGTGACCGGAAGAGGAGGCAAGAGCCTCAAAGTTGTTGAACTGTCATCGGAGTAGAAAACAAGTAGGGGGTCATGTGACCCAGTGACCCACCCCTAGGAACCCCAGACATCAACCTCAGGGAACCCCTATAATGAGGCATTTAACAATGCCACTAAGCAATAATACTCCTAAGAGAATGACCAAAGTGTTCGACCATAACCACCCCTTAGAAAAGTGATGGTAACACCCATTATGATCCAGAAGAAAAGAACAACCCTTCTCCTTGGGAACACATCTGAAGGTGCGTTGGTACTGCTACCGCGTAACATGATCCAAAGGGTATATGGTCTTCTTGGTCCACCCCTGACCTTCTTGGATAATTGCAATATGCTTGGACGAAACTCTAAACTTTGCCACGGGGAAAAGCTCCCCTCTCCATTTCTACCCAAGATTGTATAGGATGGGGCCCGAAAGGAGGAAGATACTTTGTTAAATATTGATTTAGGCTACTAGTATCCAACCTGTTGACCCCACCCAAATCGACAGTATGGAACTAGATATGGAAAAGTGTAGCAATCTAAGGTTAAAGCCTTTTGCTGGATACTATGTCATAACAATGTTCTAATAGAAGACAACCTAAGTAAAAGAGATTTCCAAGACCCCTCGAGATGCCACCTTTGTGGAAACACTGAAGAAACGATAGTATACCTGTTTGAGGAGTGTGGCTTCACGATTTCTATTTGGCAATTTTCCTTCGTCGAGCTTATATAAAGAGTCATTCAACCCAAGAATTGGAAGGAGATGGTTTTAAATTGGCATAAAAACCATCTTGGGAACTTCAACAACAAGTCCCTCACGCAAAAGCTTGGCAAAGTTTGCCCTTTTATTTGTGTTAGAAGATATGGTTAGAAAAAAACCAACTTCTTTTTAAAACTAAATAGATCTCAGCAAGAATCGTGGTAGTGTAGGCATGGGGAATAATGGTTGAATCTCTTTCCACTAGAAATTTTCACCAAAAGGAGCCAACTCTTGAAATTCAAGAAAGGAACTGGTTGAAGCCTCTTCTCACGAGACCTTCCCCCCATTATGGAGAAGAAAGGACCCAACCCTCCACCATTCTGGTAGGTAAGACTCACCAAGTAAGAGGTAGAGCAGTGGATCAAGCAAAGTCAACACCACATCCTCTTTTTCGTTGGAGGCCTCGAAATGCAATCCTGGGGTGGCAGGTGCTCGGGGGGGGGTTTCTTAGCCTCGAAGGAACCAATGAAATAGATTTTGCATGGGGTCTCGACATAACGACCTATAGTCATGATGAAGCATTGGCTCATTGGAAGGGTCTTTGTTTAGCTAAGGAAAAAGGAATTGACAAGTTGAGAGTCATTGGAGACTAACGCATAATTTAAAACACTTAATAAGAGATTCCCAATACAAGGACATCACCTTGGAATGCATATTCGTGAGGATATCTTCTTTGGTCAAAGACTTTGAAGATATGCAATGCTTCTACATTCTCCGACATCTCAATATCGAAGTAGACAAATAAGCCAATCTCGCTTGCACTCTTCAAGTAGGCATTTTGCAGCAAGCAAGGGAAGAATCTCTAGCGCTTATTCCTTGATGACGCGTGTTCTTATCCCTCTTGTCGTCCTCTTCACCCTCTTTGAAGTTGTAGCATCAATCTCTTGTGACATGACCCTCCTCCCTTGTATTATTCTCCTTTGCCACTCCCTTGGCTCGCCACCTTGCATGGATTTCCTCAGCATGACCGTTGTTGTCCTCATCAGCCTTATCATGATGTATGTCGTGTGGATCTGCTCTCCCATTTGTACTCAACTTACACACAACCATATCCCACCAACTCATCTTCATTTATTGTGATATCTCTCCCTTACTCTCTCCTATGTGTGGCGATCCTTGGCCTGAAATCGTGATGATGCCCCTCCTGCGTTGGATCTATATTATTCTCCCCGAGTGTTTGATTGAATGGTTTTGTACCTATTTCACCTTTTGTTGTAGCTCATATCGTTATTATCTCTCGTCGCTTGTAATCGTAGGCTATTTCAACTAGAATCCCCCATCCAACTCTTTGGCTGCTCTGCTATTTTATACTTGGACCTTCCTTGTGCTTCACATGGTGTATCCAGTTTTGACCCCTTAATGACACTCTAGACCTAGACATGAACTCTTTGCTTGACCAACTAAAACATTTTCATCATCGCGATCCCAGGTGCGATGAATCCTAGGAAACTATTGTTTGATTAATTTCAAGTCTTGAAGTTTGGAAAGGGCACTTGATTGGGATAGTTGAAGATATGGAGCAAATGCATAAAGAGAAAATGGGGCAACAAAAGGCAAGGACGACAACGGTGGAATGTGAAGTGCGATGTCTTCGTGGGAAAACAAAGGAGGAGGAGGAGTAAATAAAATGGATACACAAGTAGATTCGCCACTTCTATAAAGAGCGAACCCCTCGGCCTCGTCGTTAGCAAGAATAGATATGTACAAAAATCCTCAATTGCCTCACGACCAATGGCAATTCAAAAGGAGCAATGCACAGTAGAGCAACCCCAGTGACAGGTCGAGCAACAATGCAACCTTGGTAATTCGGCAACATCAACCAATAACAAGAACGAAGTCTTCGAGAGTGGTAGTTTTTACAAATTCCTTTGAGTCTATTTTATGTTTTATAAAATTGGTATCTTAGTAGGAAACTTCATTCGAATTTACTCCAGTTGTCATACTGGTAGAATCTCCACGTCTCTAATTGACCATTATGTAAGGAACACAATTATGTATCTTTTTGAATTTCAGACCCAAACTATGGTTTGTATTTGCTTTTGCTATTTGTATCTAAGATTGTACGGTTAGGCCACAATTCATTTCATTTTGATACAAATAGCAACCGTTCTTGAGAAAAAAAATGGATTAAACTCATCAAATGTATTTTTTTTCCTGGAAACCTAATCCTCAGGGTTATTGTATTACTATTCACATTTGTAATGAGAAATGATATGAAGAGTCACAGGTGAATAGGAAGAGTCATCTTGAAGTCCAAGAGACATCTTGGAAGATGAAGCCAAGGGTCATACCTCAATGTATTTATATGTGATTTATATTAATGAAATGCAATTTAAGGTTAGCTTTATTGAGGCTCAACCTAATAGTGGTATCAGAGCCCTATAGTTCTTAACGATTGAAGGAAGCTACGGTAGCTATCCATGCGAGTATTTTAGATCTTGTTGGGTGAATTTAATCAATGTTCCCCCAAGTTTCCAGAATGGGGGGACGTGGGAGCGAGGAAATGGACATTTCAGACACATGGAGGTCACCCCCAAATTTTAGGGAAATTCGGGGTGGGGGGGGGGGGGGGTGGGGATCTACAATCCGATCCTGATGGAGAAGGTCTCCTTGGAAAAGACATTTGACAGGAATGATCGATGCAAACAAAAGCAAAAGTCCCTCAGGATCTTGAGTACGAAGAAGTGAACATCGGTTCACAAGAAGATCCTCGTTCGAATAAAGTTGGCAAAGCAATGAACTCTCACGAAATAAAAGTGTTGATAGACTTGGTTCGAGAATTCATAGATGTGTTTGCTTGGTCGTATGATGAGCTCAAAACTTATGACAAGAACATCATTCAACATGATATACCACTGGAAGAAAATGCGAAGCCTCATCGACAGAAGCTAAGAAAGATAAACCTGAAGCTAGCTCTATTGGTGAAGAAGGAACTGCAGAAAATGGTTGAAGCCAAGATAATAACTTTGATAAGATATTCATAATGGCTTTCAAACCCGGTTTCAACTAGAAAGAAGACATGTGATGTCAGAGTATGTGTGGATTTCAGATATTTGAGTGCAGTATCCAATGTGAGGACAACTACCTGCTCCCAAATATGGAGCTCTTTCTATAGAGGATTATAGGTTCACAGATGATGTCCTTCCTTGATGGCTTCTCAGGCTTCAATCAAGTGGCAGTAAAGAAAAAAGATCGGCTAAAGACAACTTTCACCACTCCATGGGGCACTTATCAGTACTTGCGTATGCCTTTTGGTTTGATGAATGCCAGGGCCACATTTCAGAGAGCAATGGATTATGCCTTTAGAGACATATGTAGAATATCTTAGAGATATATGAAGATGATCTCACCGTCTAATTCAAAAGAAGAAAATGTCACATCAAACATCTTAGATAGGTATTTGAATGGTGCTGCAGGTATGGTATTTCTTTAAATCTTAAAAAGTTTGTTTTGGGAGTTACAGAAGGTAAGTTATTGGGTCATCTTGTTACTCTAGAAGGTGTCAAAATAGATCCAGAAAGGGTTTAAAGCCATTAAGAAAATTCCATTCCCTAAACACTTAAAATCTTTGAGATCATTCTTTGGCAAAATCATATTTATTCATAGATTTATTCCAAATTTTGTTGAGACTACTAAACCCTTGAACAAGTTGCTTAAAAATGATGCAATTTTCAGGTGGACTGATGAGTCTAAGAAAGCATTTGAAGATATCAAGGATGCTATCACTAAAGCTTCAGTATTGGTAAATCCTGATTACTCTAAACATTTTCAGATAGTTTCTTTTGCATCTTTATTGACACCATTGCAGGAGTTATCCTTCAAAAGAATGATAAGAATGAAGAGTAGTTGATTGCTTTCATGAGCAAAGCCTTGAGCAATACATAAATGAACTATCACAGTACGGAAAAGCAAGCATATGCCTTGGTAATGTCATTGAAGCACTTTAGGGTATATGTCGAGTACTCAATGATCGTTGCCTATGTCCCACACCCAGTAGTGAAGGAAATATTGAAGCAACATGATGGTTTGAATGCTAGAGCCAGATGGATTACGAAAATTTAGGAATATGACTTGGAAATGAAGCCTACCAAGTTGATCAAAGGTAGAGGGTTATCTCAACTGTTGGCAGAAGGAAATGAAAAGGCCCTGGATTTAAAAGAGCAGGTACTCCCATGGTTTTAGTGGTTGAGGAAGGAATAACATAGTGTGAGTGGTTTAAAGACATCGTGTATTATTTGTAGAATCTCTCATATCCTAGTCACTTGCTGGTTCACAGAAAAAAGGGCCTTGAAATTAAAAACTTCTAAGTACTGTTTTGTGGACATGGTTGGAGATGAAGGATGGGTTCAAGGTTTTGGATGGAGGAATCCAGATGGGATCATTATTTCTTGTGTTGAACCACCCAGAGCAGAAGAGTTGATGAAGGAATTCCATCAAGGACTTTGCAGAGGACATCATGCAGCTTCTACTACCGCACAAAAGATATTGAGATCAGGATAGTATTAGCCCAACATCTTCTAGGATGTGTACAGGTATGTGCAGAGTTTCCAACCTTGCTAGTTGTTCACAAGAAAACAAAAAATCTCAGCCTTATCGCTCCAACCAGTCATAATTGAAGCACCGTTCTAGCAGTGGGGTCTCGATTTCATTGGTGAGTTTAAAGAAAATTCAAGTAATGGCCATAAGTGGACACTGACAGCCACATACTACTTCACTAAATGGATCGAGGCTGTCCCGACGAAGCGATCTACAACACAAGTGATTATAGACTTCTTGGAGGATAGAATTATCACCCGCTTTGGCACCCCAGCCACGATTGTGACAGATAATGCGCCAGCTTTCACTAGGGGTGAGTTGTCTACTTTTTGTTTTGAGTATTGCATTGTACGATCACATTCTTCAAATTATTATCCTCGAGGAAATGGTCTCCTCGAGTCGAGCAATAAGAATTTGATGAATATTATAAAGAAGAGTATCGGTGACAACAAAATATCTTGGGATGGTAAATTGAAGTATGCAGTCTGGACGGATAGAATTAGTGAAGTATTCTACTAAGAAGAGCCCGTTCGAGTTGGTGTATAGCTTGAATGCTACCTTACCGATCAATTTGAAGCTGCCTGCTTATAAAATACTCTAGCATAATGTCAATGATCCAAATAAGTACCAAATAAGAATCAATAGCTTGATAGAGCTTGACAAGACTCGAAGAAAGGCCTTTGATCACTTCACAAAACATCAAGACAAATTTAAAGGTAAGTTTGACAAAAGGGCTTACCAGCGCAACTTCCAGAAAGGTGACCTGGTCCTTCTGTGGAACAAAAGAGGTGAACAATCAGGTAAGCAGGGTAAATTTTAAAGTTTGTGGCTTGGCCCATATCAAATTACTGACATTGCAGGTCCTAGTACATTCCCCCTGAGCCACCTGGATGGTGAAAAGATCCCTCTTCTTGTCAATGGACAGATACTGGAGAGGTATTTTACAGGTGATACCTGGCATTTACTATCTTTATGTTAATGAGCTTGTTAGTCAGTTCTTAGTTGTGTCTTGGTTAGTTCTTTCATATTGTCTTTAGTTTGTTTGTTTATTCAGCTTATTTTTCATACCTTTATACTGAGCAAGGCAGGACGGAAGTGTTTGCCTCGTGATTATTTGATACCCTTGGATATTTGATGTGTGTGTAGGTCTATAGGTACCCAGAAGATTCATAGGATTCTCGATCACTCCTAGGAAGAGCACTTGTTTCGCAGTTGGAGCCAATGTTATGCGGTACCAATACCGGCACACCTTTAGATATGTGCCCAGGAAGAGAGGGTCATTCTTTTCTTCAAGACCATGAGGGGTGTTATCCAGTATTTTCTAAGTGGTGGTTATTGCTAGACCCATTGGTCCTTCTCTTAGGATTATTATGGCTTAGTGGCATTGTTGACTGCCTCATTCTAGGGCTTGTAGCCCCGAGGTTAGTGTTCGGGGTCCTAGTGGTGGGTCATCGTGTCACATGACCCCCACTCATTTTCTACTCCGGTGACGGTTCTACCAGCTATGAGGCTTTTTCCTCCTCTTTCGATCACCTGATACACCCTTCCTGGTCCCTTTTTAGCATAACGCCCTCCTTCCTTGGGGATTTTTCATGATGACGTCACCGTATGGTCACTAGGACCACAGGATGTTGAAGGGGCGACATTGAGGGATTATTTGCATTGTTGGGTTTAGATGGGGCATGACGATCCCTCGTCGCTCATTCCACTTCTCGGAATGAAGCCTTCTGCTTAGTGTTAGTTATTTTTAGCAATTTTGGGTCAACTATGGGGAAAATGCCTCAAGTTACCCACATATTAGATAATTTTATATTATTTCATGTTATATTTTTACATTGACATTTATTTGGCCTGTTGGCCTGGTTATTTTGTAAAAGTGAGTTGAGAAACATATAAATGAATCTCTTCACTTCATTTTCATAAGATAGCCGTATGAAGTGATGCGCACCTCTTGAAGGGAATGCCTTCTTGCTCTTTTGGATGAAAGTTGGTTTTCTCTTACTTTGCTAATGCTTGGTGGAGATGCTAGAATTGTTGGAAGAACACTTGCTGAAGTAAATCTAGTCCATTTTTAGTTTTGATTGATGAGTGGTAGGTAAATTTTTGCTTGAATGATTAAATGGTTTCCCCAGGGTTGCATGTTTTGTGAATAGGGTCTTTAATTGCCTTCTATCCTCTTAGCATAGTGAAAACGCTCCCTAAAGGAGGTTTTTACAAAGTTTAGCCTTGGATCTCAACCTTGCCCTAGATTAGCCTCTTGTAACGAACCCTAGAGGTTGTTACAAGAAGCCCTAATTTAGTAGACAAGGAGAAAGACCTCCAAGACCCTAGGTTGGTCACTCTTTTACCTAGAAACCCTAGTTGTAAATGTGCATATATTAATTTTAGGTTTGATTTCTTGTTTATTTTTGTAATTAGTTTTATTTTACATAAAAAACCTAAAACTAAAACCCTAACAAAATTCTAAATTTAAAAAATCAGTCCTAAACTTACCCTAGCGACCTCCTTTTCTCATCTCCTAGGGTTTGCTCTCTTCTCTTTTCCCTTCGCCCTTCTCTCTTTTACCTTCCTACACATTTGCTCTCCCTATTCCTCACCTCGCTATCCTCTTCCATCTCCTCTTCCTCCTTCATCCTTCCTTCCTTCTTCTCCTCTTCTCTTTTTTCCTCCCTCTCTCCTTCCTTTCTTCCTTCCCTCCCTCCTTTCTCCCTTCGCTTCCTTTCTTTCTCTTCTCGGCCTAACCTCTCCCTTATCCTTCACCCTCGACCTTGCCTTTATCCCCCTCCTAAACCCTCGGTGACCCTAGTTCATACCTAGGGCCTCCCACAAAACCCTCAGTCTTGCACCCAAGTGACTTGCCCTAGCCAAAAAGGGCTCCCTCCTTGCTTAAACCTTCATTGGATGTCAAAAGCCAGGCTTGAAACATCCTTTAGCAGCCCTAAATCTACTGCTGCTACAGTTTGCAAAATATTTCAGATCGTCAAAAGTTGATAGTCCTCCTCACCTGCAACATCATCATAGAAATTACATCAAAACTCAGTCATAAATTGGAATATGTTATTGCTTGAAGGAAGTGAATATAAGGTTTGAAAACTCACATTATTGGCTTAAATACAAGTTTGAAATATACTTATATTTGATTGTGATATACTGCTGAGAGAAAGTGGTTGAAGGTTGAAGTTGTGGTTTACATCGAAGTGCAACTTACATGCATCTTTTCTTTACTTTCCTAACTGCTGCTTCAAAACCATCATAATTAGCATTGTCATACTGTATTCCTGTTTCTATATTTATATCAATCCTCATACTTGTCATTGGAAAGCTATTGGTTGGTTATATACTGTTGTCATTACACTCATATTAAATGATATATGGTTACGAGGTTAATGTTGGTGAATGATCTCTTGTATGCCAAAGTGCTATTGAATTGAATTTGCTACTAATTCCATTGATCTCGAATTAAATACTCGGATGAATGTTCTTCATACTTTGATTTGACACGTGTACTAGCAGCTACAAGTCCTTTCTCTATCTAGTATGTTTTATTCATTCATTAAGATTGATTGAATAAAATGCACTGGTCACTAACATTATCATCTAGAAGACATAGCCTCTTGTCTTAAGTTTCTTGCAGAGCATTAAAGGGCTCTCCCTTTGGAGGTTATGACATTCCAAAGAAGTTGGATGTGTGACCAAGGTGACAGTTGTCACATCTTCCATAGATTTGTTCATCGGACACTAGTTCTACTAGTTCATCCGCTAATAGGAAGTGTTCAAGTTAGAAGGACATCTTTGAGCTCAGGCTCGTCGAAGGTGAAGTCCAAGTGACGTGAATGTACAATATGTAGAAATCCTCTCTAATGACATGATTCAATACCTGTGTAAGTGGCTAGAGATCGTGTTGCGTATCATGGGGGAATTTGAATGGGGGAAGGCACTTCAAGGAAATAGTTAGTGACTAGAGAAGCCGAGAAGCTTCTGAATACCAACCTTATGCTCGACCCATGGGGTGAGTCGAAGTGATGGCCTCCGAGGAATAAAGTGCCAAGGAAGGGGTACCTGTTTCTTTCGGTGGTTGAATCTCTGAAAGCTTTGACTCTGTGAAGGAAGGAGACCAAGCGGCAGATGGCCTTGAGGCAGAAGGGATGGACACCAAACTCAACTTGAATAATGGGTTGCAGAATTGTACGTTAGCATCGGATGATGCGCCCGAGAAGCAAGGTCTGGACTTTCTCCGTCTGGGCCCAATCTATCTGTAACAAGATCGACCCCCAAATCTTAGAACCATAGATGACTGTGGGCCTAATAATCGCCTCCATGAGGTAGAGTTTGGACTAAACGTCTTGAAACTAACTCTGGAAACATTGTCTTTCAATGAGGGCTAGGGAGCCATAACCTTTGCCATAACCTTTCCTAAGTTGGGGCAAGAGGGCTTCATGCATATCAAAATGAGACCCTGTGAACTATACTCCTAGGTAAATGTATGAAGTGGCAATCTCAATCTTTTCACTTCTGAAGTATAAATGTATATTTGCCAGAGATTTCTTCGATGCGTTGAAGATATTTCCTTAGTTTTACTAAGCTTGACCGTTAATCGTCGAAGATCACAAAAGTTGTCCAGAGCGTCAATCTACCTTTGTATAACCTTAGGAGTAGAATCCAACAAGATCAAATCGTCTGCAAAAAGGCTCAAGGAGATCAATACCTGATGTAAAAGGCAACCATCGCCCTCTAGGACGTGCTCATGGAAGAAAGACTCCAACTCATCAATGTAAATCCCGAAGTGGGTCGGCAAGAGTGGACATCCTTTTTTATTCGTATTACCCCCCAAGTTGCACTTGGATGGACTTACAGTTGAGCCGCTAAGAGATTGAACATTTACTTGTTCAAGTTCAGAAGTCTAGCCATGCCTTTTTGTCCTCGTTTTTTTTCACGCATGTTCCATACCAATGTTGCACGACTCGGACTCGGCAAAGACTCGGCTGGCATGTGACTCGTGGACTCGGGAAAAACTCGGGAAAGACTCGGGACAGACTCGGCAAGACTCGGCGAATAGAAAAAAAAAATTGTACATTTAGGGCAAAAAAAATAGAGGTTAAAAGCATTTTAGGCACTAAAAACTTAAAAAGAGGTTAAAAGAAGTTAAAATATATAACAGAAAATATATAATAAAAAAATATATAGCAAAAAATATAAATAAAAAAATAACTATATAACAAAAATTTAATAAAATACAAAATATTATATATATATATAACATACAAAATATATTATAAATAAAAAACTATATAATAAATAATACATAATAAACCAATAAATAACAGACATTAATTAAAATTAAAATTTAAAATAAAAAATATGTAATAAAAAATATATATAACAAAAAAATATATAATAAAAAATATATAACAAAAAATATAAATAAAAAGTAATAATTTATAACAAAAATATAATAAAATACAAAATATTAAAAAATATATAACATACAAAATATATTGTAATTTGTAAACAAAAAGAAACTATATAATAAATAATATATAAAAACCAACCAACGCGAAACTAGCAGGTCACCTTATGACCGGAGCCAAAACCGTCGTCCGTATCTAAAATCATGCCTGGTTGTGTGTTATAAGGTAAGGAATCATCGGGCCCCTATTTATCTGAAAGCATATAAGGAAGTAATATATTGTTTGCATTCCTATCCTCATTCCGTCCATCGTAGCGGACGTCATGTTCCTTTTCCGGATTCTTTTCATTCTCCTTCAGCACTTGCAGACAGGACTTGAGGCGAGCTTCCGATTAGTGGAAACAGAAGCAGATGCATTTAGAATTACTCCCTAGGCCCGTCTCAAGAGTTGCAAGTTATCGTGCCAGGTTTTTTGCTCATCGTTGGTCACAGGGAAAGGACAGAAGCAGATGCATCTATAAATTTTAACACGCATTATTGCAGCGATGTAAAATTTGGCGTCCGGTTTTGGCGAGTACGATGCGGATGTGATGCTGAGTTCTTTGATTCAATGCCAGTTCTGCCGAGTTCCACACGTACGAGGAGTCCGCGAGTTTCAGAGCCGAGTTCAAGGCGATTACTCGTTGCGGGAGTCCACTCGGAGAGACTCGCGATTACCCGCGAGTCTCTGTCGAGTCGTGCTTCACTGTTCCATACCCCCATGGGGGAATTGTAATAAAATGACGTAGCATGATGACTTTTTGTAAAAGGCTTGGCCTTCCCAAGAATTGGTCATCAATACATTACTTTAGAGTGTTTTTTCCATGTTAATTATATATTGCTTTTCAACAACTTATAATTTCCAAGTTTTTCACTCAATCCTTCAAAGCTGGAGTAATTTACTTGGTGGTTAGGCATTGGGAGATTACTAAATACTAGTGTTTGATGTATATTACCATGCTAGTAATTATTCTAGAGTCTTGTGGACATGCGTTAAGTCCCTCTTAGTTTTAAAAAAAAAATCGTTAATAAAAAAATTCTCGCAAAAATGAGATATTTTAATTGTAAAAAGTGGTACTACGAGGCATAATATGCCATGGGGGTGCTCGTTTTCTAACTTAGAGCACCCACTTTACCCTTGTACCCACATTGAGATTGAAAATATTGATTTTTAATCACTTAATTTCATTTTCTCTCGAAAAAGAGAATAACAAGCTAAATAAATGGGAAAAATGAGCATCCCATGATTCAGGAAAACATGTCAGGGACATGTTTTAGTCTTCTGCAGTGGTGGCAATCTGATGATGAGTTGAAAATGAGTTAAACTAGTGCTCCAAGCTTGATTGAAGGCCTCTTATTGAATGTGTCATGATTTGGGTACATTCTCATGAGGATGGGCACATCTCATTGTGAGAGGTGGCGCACTTGGAAGTAGGGTGACCTTCCCCTTGTGAGGTGGAGCCTCCCTCTTCTTCTTCAAATCCAATTCACTCAACTTTTGACTCCCACTTTGCAATCTAACACTTGGCATTCACCCTCTTTTGGAGACTCACGCCCTCTTTGGCTATTTAAGCAAGTGAAACTCTCATTTTGGATGGTGGGTGTGGAACCTCTGCTTGTGCTTTGATTGTATTGTATTATCATTTTATTGGGAATAAAAGGCTTTGGAGGTCATAAGTGGTGTAATGCTTTTTATGTGTGGATGGTGTTTTGTCAAGTGCTTAAGAGGTATAAATTGTCTTCTTTTCTTTGCATTATTGTTGGTTGATTTTGTCCTTTGAAAGGGAGCTATCTCCCAGTAGGATAAGATTAGAAAATCTAGTTTGCTTCATAATCTTATTGTTCATTTACAATAGATCTCTTTTAAATTGTATGTTTATTTCGGTTAATGCTCATGCTTTCCAAGCTTCTATTGTAGGTGGAACCAAGCTATTAAACCATATTTTTTGCAAGGACTTCTAAGTTTGAAGGTTATCTCACTTGGAGAATGGATTGAGTGAGTAAGCATCTTCCTCATCTTCAAGATCTTGTGAAGGACATAGCCCCTCGATGTTCTACCAAAGAAGACTCCATTGTCCAAGTTTTCCAAGGGATCAAGCCACTTCTTCTCCCTCCTTCACTCTCATTAAATCTTTCTTGGTTACTATTTTGTCATACTTAAGCAAAGTAGATTTGAATTCAAGAATATCAAAAGCTAGTTTGTTAAGTATTCATACTTTTAACTATATCTAAGTTTAAAAGCTTTATATTTTTAGTAGATTTAGCTTCCTAACCAAGTACTTATGCTCATTAAAAGAATGTATCTTTCAAGTACTTAAGATTAGGATTTCTTTTTACGGTTCTAACACTTTAGTTGGCATCTTTAGTGCTCCTGTAGTGGCTGTTTTTTGTCTTTTGTTGAATAGGTAGAAGGAGGTTATGGTGAAAATTTTAAGATTTGGGCCATCCAGGACCCCCCCCGTCTCCTGTCTATATTTCGCGAAAATATTATTTTTTCCAATAAACTGTAAGTTTGTTGGTCATGTTTTATAAAGGACCACAAACACTTTAGAGTTGTAAAATCATAAATAAAATAAGTGGGCTACCCAGTGCCTTGTCCCCATCCCCCTTGTGGGGATTAGTGTCATTTTTCGTGGTGTCCATTTTTTTGCTTTTTGCTTTTATTTTTTTGATTTACTAAGTTTAGCTTAGTTTCCTTTTCTTATATTAAATTAGTTTAGCTCATTTTTATTTATTTCCTTTTTGCTTAAAGTAACAAACCAGGACTCAAGTCTCCAACTATTCTCTTGTGACCATTGCTGGTGTTGCTTGATCATTCATTTCAATTGGAAAGGGGATTTCGAGTGGCTAGTATAATAGGCAAATCCACCTGAAATATTATTGTCAAAGTGAGAAGTTACATTGAACATGGCGTGAAGTCAAGGGGATAGTCATTAATGAGATTCGTTCTTTCCCTGACATCCGACATTGTTGTTCAGTACTAGCTTCTGAGGATAACTCTTTAGTGGATCAAACCAAGAATTAACCCACTTTAAACAACTAAACCTTAATAATATGAAATTGACCAAGAGCACTTACAAAATCTTCCTTTCAGCTTTCATTTTTATTTTACGACATTGGTCTTTATTTGATTCAGTCATTTGCTTCAAGTTGATATGCTGCTAGAATAGTTTGCTTTTATTTTGGTTTTGTTGTAATTAAATAAACTCCTAGATTTCTATTTTGTTATAGCTTATTCATCCTTGCTTAGTTTATTTTGTTAGGGACCACCCCCCTTGGCTTCGCTAAGAGTTGGCCTAGACGGAGGAGTGAAGTGTTAAGTGACAGAAACTTGACTCGTGACTTGTCCCCAAGGATGCATCTAGTGGCTTGAATATTTATGCCACACTACGAGAGGTGTGTATTGGGCGACAACAACCCAAATGGTACTCTGGATGAAGTCCGAAAGGCCATGTTCCATGCTGAGGCAACCCAAAACTAACTCATACAATCTCATGATGGCACTGTATTAGACGCTTTTCAGAAGACTACAAAGCTGCAGTAGACTTTCAAAGAGCGGTGGCGAGCCTCCTCAACAATGGCTTGAAGTGTGAAGATATGATCAATCGTTTGGTAATCAAGGAAGAAGTCTGCTTGTCCTGTAGCCTTGCGATTTTGTCTCTTTAGGTCCTCCGAAAGCCATTGGTATAAGACTGTGGCGTAAAGGTTGGAGAAGGAATGGCCCACCATACAAACATAGTGTTGCACACTCTTGTTCCACACTCTTGTTCCACATAAGATTTATTATCTTGTTGAGCTCATCTTAGGAGGTTCGAGGAGCAAACACACATAAGTTTCTTCATGTGTTGCTATGTGGCACTAGAACATTTTAACTTTGAGACCATTTGAATATTTTCCAGATGGTAACGATTCCTTCACCGATCTTAATTAAGTTATACAAATGTTGAATGCTTGGAAAATGTTGGAAGGAAATGATGTGGTGTAGGTAACAAATGCTACAATCATACTTTAGATGTTGAGTTGATGTGTACAAGATATTTAGCCATATATTGCAACCTTTCTTACAGTGTTTAGTAATTGTGAGAACAATCATCCCTTGTTATTGTTCATATACCCAAAGCCATGCCAATGGGCAAGAAGTATAATATTGTCTAATTGTTGAGCATTGCACTCTAGACTACACCATTCACTTTTCCAGTTTGAACCTAGCACTCTATCACCCAACTCAAAGATATACCTCAGCTTGTAAGTGGTTGAATGTGCCTCCTAGGGGAAAGAGAAGTATGAATGGTGTGTTGTTTATTGGCATTGTGGGGTTTGTGTATGTATATTGAAGAGCTGACATTGTATAGCTCAGAACAATTTTGTCCTTGTCTAAATATTGAGAATGCACAATCAATCCAGTGCAATGTTGCCTAAAAAAAATTGGAGTTCCCATTCTAATCGTAGTGAATTATGGCACTATGCTTGGCTCTTGATGTTTCTTGGATGTTGATCTTTTGCTGTAACAACTCTCATATACGAATATAGGGAATATTTAATATAATAATTATAATGTAAGATAATAAAAAGAAACATGATAAAGAAGTAACAGAAAACAAATTTTGCATAAAGAAATAAATTAAATAAGAAATTAAAAAATTGGGAGAAGGAGGAGATAAAAGGAGGAGGAGAAGTGAAGAGAAGGGTTTTTTTTGTCTTTGGGCATTGTTACCGGGCAAATTAGCAGGGCTAATTCCCAGTGAGCACAAATAAGAATAGTGACCCAATGTCACTTCGGTCACCGTTCTAACATCTTCGGAAGTCGAAACCTCCAAGGAGAAGTATCCTTATGAGATCCTGTAGAACACTGAGACAACCAGAAACTATATTTTCTATGCAAGCCTTAGTTAGACCAGTGCCTAAATGGAGTCAACTGATCAATGCCAATGAGTGCTTTAACCAAAAACCCTTAGTTCATTCAATGAAAGGTAAGAGAACGTGTATGCATGCATTATGATAATCAATATTGGATCAAAAGACTATATTGCTAAAACCATCAACCAATAACCAAATACGCATCAATGTCATTCGTTAATTATATGTAAGCCCGTAACATGAGAGACTAAGTAATTAAAAGTAAAAGATCATAAACAAATATCAACCAAGTATAGTTTCCAGATCTGTACTTAACACATTTATAGCAGTGTAAGCAGATAACTGAAAGATGCAAGGATTTTCATTAAAGGTGTGAAAAAAAAGGACTATATTAATATAGCAACGAGGTATCAGCTTTACTCATCAAGTAGGTACGCAGATTTATGTCATTAGCTAGGTAAAATAAGTGGTAAGCTAATAATTATGGAGTTGTAGCCAATGTCAAATCAGTCCCAGTAGTCAATTATGGAGTAGGTAAAAGCTATCCCCGATAACCAGCATTGACTATGTTAATATCAAATCAGTACTAAGATAAATCATCCAAACAGAAACTCAATGTATACAATTTCCAGATATGAAAATAAATTCCTGAGTTATGAAAATCAACTTATTACTCTCCAGATCTGTGTGTACATAAGGAAATAGCTTGATCATTCACAACCATATATACCAAATATGCATTAAGTGATAGTTGTCGATGTCTTGAACTTGATTGCAGTGTAAGAAAGTGCTTATATCAGATCAGTCAAAAATCAATATCATAAGCCAAACGTAAAACTCTAGGGCAAAAATGTTAATGTCAAAGTATAAGTCGAAGAGCCAATAACACCAATGTATTATCCAAGAACAAATCTGAGTGTTGTTGCAATTTAGTCTGCCACTTAGCTTTATCCTCTTCAACATTCAATATGGATCCTTTATTGACAATCAAATATTAATTGAATGCAAAGGTCACAGGTATCAGTTTCAGCATTTAATGAAGAATTTACTATGAAATAAGATCAATAACTAACTGTCATAAATAAAATGGTCATTGAATGTAGCAGCAAAACTAAATGATGTAAAAGAAACTAGTCACCAATGTGTAATTTAGCATTATAATCAGGACTAAATTAGCAATGGCAATATCTTAAAATAAACTAAGAGAAACAATGTGTGCGAAAATGACTTTTCCAGACTTACTGTAGATGCAATTTTGCGTTACATACACAGTGAAATACCTTTTTAAAAGAAGCACAAAAATAAAAGATAACAAGGAAATTAGCTCTAAAATTTATATACAATTGACTAGGTTTAAAAAAAGTTTAACTTGATTTCCTTGTTCTTGTGGTTTGTGGTGTGGAGATGAAGAGTGGAATGAAATGCATATGGTCTGCAATTTTGTATTGCAGACCTGTGCACAAGTAAAAGGAAGGCTCGATTATGGGCAGAAAAGGATGGGAAGGCAGCCAAGAAGGGGAGCGAAGGAGGTAGGGAGAAGGGAAGGAAAGAAGAGGAAGATGGAGAGGGAGTAGATGGGAAGGAAGGGTGCAGCAAAAGATAAGACAGCAGCAAATAGGAAGAAGGGGAGCCAAAGGGAAAGTCAGCAGGTTGCAGATAGGGAAGTAGGTGAGGTGGGCCGGAATTATAGGGCCCGAAAATTCAGGGCCCGAAATTGTAGGGCCCGAAAAGTTCGGGAGCCCTAAAATGGCCAAAAAAATGGATTTTTGAAAATTTATGAAATTTCAGGGTTTTAGCTTATAGGGTTTTGTTTTTAGGTTTTAAGTTTTAATCATGAATTAACAAACTACTAACTCAGAAATTCAAATAAACTAGGGTAACTAACATAATAATCTAGGTTAAACAAATAATATTTACAAATGTATAACTCATAAATTAGGTTTAATAGATGTAGATGAACAACTAGGGTATCAATAGAAAACTACTCACCAAACCTAGGGCATCAATGAGGGGAGTAACGTTTTTAGGTTTTAAGTTTTAACCATGAATTAACAAACTACTAACTCAGAAATTCAAATAAACTAGGGTAACTAACATAATAATCTAGGTTAACAAATAATATTTACAAATGTATAACTCATAAATTAGGTTTAATAGATGTAGATGAACAACTAGGGTATCAATAGAAAACTACTCACCAAACCTAGGGCATCAATGAGGGGAGTAACGTTTTTAGGTTTTAAGTTTTAACCATGAATTAACAAACTACTAACTCAGAAATTCAAATAAACTAGGGTAACTAACATAATAATCTAGGTTAACAAATAATATTTACAAATGTATAACTCATAAATTAGGTTTAATAGATGTAGATGAACAACTAAAGTATCAATAGAAAACTACTCACCAAACCTAGGGCATCAATGAGGGGAGTAACCCTCCTTGAGATGGTACTTGGCAAGCTTGGCCAACTAGGGCTCACCTCTACAATCTCTAGGATTTGTAGAGGAAGCCTAGCTCTAGCAAGACTTGAAGACCTAAAGCTCAAGCTTGATTGCAATGGTGATTAATGACGAAAATGACATGCAAAATTAAGAGAAAATGAAGCAACAATGGCTTCCATCCAACCCTAACAAGCATCACTTTCATACATTTGACAAAGAGACATCAAACAAAGTATAGATACCTCCAAGTGCATGTGTTAAGCAAACAACTCTAGCCTCACCTTAGCAATGGCATGAACAAAAGAAAAACTTCCAAGAAATGCTTCAAACTTGCAAAATAACCTTCATCAAGAAGTGTCTTCCTTCAAAGAGCCCTAGTTAGGGCAAATAGCAGACATAATGATCTTATCCCAAAAGTTGATGTCTAAAAATGAAGTGAGGAGATCTTATTTATATGATCTCACACTCACTTTACACAAAAAAAGGTCAATTTAATATTTAAAAATGTCAACTTAAAAATATAACAAAAATAATATAAAATAATCTAAAGATGGCCTATTGTAGGATACCAGGGGTATTTTACCTCCTAGGTGCTAAAATATGCTAAACAAGGCCAAATTTGACGAAACGAAAGGCTAGACTGTACAGGGGGGGTCGTCATGCCCCAACTAACCCTAACAGTGATGAAAACCCTCAACGCCCCCCCCATTTAGCAAGCAAACAGTTTGCCAAGGAGGATAACGTCATCCTCTGAAGGAGGCCCCAGAGAGAGGGAGTTGCTGGACTGGAGAGGCCAGGAGGGTGCTGGAGGTGCTCTAGAAGATAAGAGCATGTCTCAGTGCTGAAGCAACTGCCGTCGGAGTGATAAAACAAGGTCGGGGTCATGTGACCCAGTGACCCACCCTTGGAAGCCTCGGACACCAATCTCAGGGTTTCAAACCCTTTCATGAGGCAGTTAGCGATGCCATTAAGCCATAGTACTTCCAGAAGAGAAACCAGAGGGTCTGGCCATAACCCCACCTCAGAATAAGCTGGCTAAACACCCCTCCTGGTCAGAAAAAAGACACCCTCTCCCTGGGGTATCTCTACAGGCGCGCTGGTGCTAGTACCATCGTAACAGGCATCTTGGAAGAGGAGCTCTGGAGGAGAGGAAAACAAGATAGCGCTGGCATAGGGTTAATTGTTGGGGGCTCAGAGGCCTCAGCCATTGGCTGGGGGTTGGTTGGGTGGAGAGTTGTCCCCCCACCTTCAGTTGTACTATTGGAGTTGTCAAGGTAATGGTAGCTGCTAGGTCATCTATCCAGGTATGGATCCTTAATTAAAGCCTCTTACTCTCCCTCATGTGATTCTCCAAACAACCATGGTGACTATCGAAGAGTGGAACATGAACGATTCCCAAAATATCCTCCTTTAAGATTTATTTGGGCACTAAGTGGGTAGGGTGTTTAAAGTGGATGAATGTCATGTGTTGATCTTCCTAAATCAACCCATCCATATGATCACATGCAAACCATTGTTTCTTCCATTCACTGATTTCAATCTCACCTTCAAATTTGCACTTAGCCAATGCGCACATATGGGCTAGCATCTCATTGTCATGGTGTGGATAATGCTTCCCATGGAGTTTTCAATCCATCTTATCTACCTCGTGTTGGCTTAGTCGTACTTTTCAATCCGATCTTATCGATCTCGTCTTGACTTGGTCGTTTACTCCACATATGAACTGCATAGCTGTTTCCCGTGGACTAACTCAAAGTTCTTATTATTATGTCCGGCACAACTGGAGGATATATAGGTACGTTCGGTCCGTACACTAATCTAATTTTTGTAAACTTATAGTTTAATTTTAAACTCGATTTATTATTATTATTATTATTATTTCAATTAAATTATTTTGTATTTTATTGACCGTGCAAAGTTGATGTTTGCTTTGAAATTTGGAGGGGGGCGGGCTGGTGGGCTAACATCAGTGTTGTATGTAGCGAATTAAAATAGCCTGTTACTGTTGTATGTAGGGAATTAAAATCACCTAGTGAGAGAATGATCTGTGAAGAGGCGATAAGAGATTCTTAGATGGATTAGAGAAAACGAACTAAGGTGTGTAGGAATGAACACACTCCACTTCAAGAGATAGAACACCCATTGTCTTTTTCCAAAAATTTACAAGTCAAACACTACATCTTGATTAGTTTTCTATTTTGCAACCTCTATGCTTAGTGTCAGCTTAGCAAATTCATCTGTGCCCAAAAGAGATCAATAAAGATAATAACAAAACAAACAACTTGGATCCAAACAAGAAGCGGCGGCTTAAGCAAGAAGTCCATGGACATATCAAATTGAGGAACCCACTGGAACCTAGGTTTCACGTGTTCTTCCCAAAAAAGAAAGGAAAATCCATACATTTGCTGCTCTGATACCAAATGTAAGAACCATAAAACTCATAAAACCCACTAGATAACAAATAATATTAATATGCATGCAGAATTCTGAATCAACACAAGAATATGATTACATTGAAAATCATATAAAATCCAGAAACAAACAAGAACAACATGCAGAGAAGATCTGACAAAAGAAAGTCGATCTAATCAATAATAATAGAAAATATGCTATGAAAATTAAGGAGCCATACCTGGATAGATGACCTAGCAACTACCATTACCTTGACAACTCCAACAGTGCAACTGAAGGTGGGAGGACAACTCTCCATCCAACCAACCCCCAGCGAATGGCTGAGGCCCCCGAGCCCCAACAATTAAATCTATGCCAGTAGCACTTGACTTTTGCACTAGAAGTTGGGAAGGTGGCAATGCCACAGATATTTCCCGAAGAACTTCTGATGTGACCAGGGTCCGCGGTTGGAGACATACTCACCGGGAGGGAGGTTTATGTAGAAGGACTTCTGATGCCTGGGGCTAGTGCCTTGAGGGTGTTGTGGAGGATGTTTAGGCTAGCCTTCCGAGATGCCTGGGGTATAATGATCCTGATATTAGGATCGGGGTACTGGGAGTATTAGGATCAAGGTACCGGGAACCAGATGTCGGCTAGTACTGATGAGGCCCTGATTCCGGTTAGAATCCGATGAGGCCGTATTATTACCAAAAGTTGGGAAGGTGGCAATGCCGCGGTAACTTCCCGGGGAACTTCTGATGCCTACTGTATGATCTGTGGACATGTTACAGTAGAGGGCTCGTGCCATGGCGAGCAGGACCATCCGGAGTTGGAGGGGAGGTTTATGGGGGTTGATCAGATGTTATGATTCTCAGGGAGAGGGTGAGTAAGGAAAGAGGAAGTAAACAAACACACAATTATTAATTATTAATTAATTATCCAATGCTTATGTATGTATGATGCATGATTTTTGATATGGTTGCATACTAGACTCATAGGGAATTACTTAAGAGCATGTTGTAACTTAGGGTGTTTGATTGTATTAGTGTGGTTTGCAGACTTCTATGTGGTGGCCACACATATAAATCTCTTAACTTCACAATAGTACTAGCTACCTATATATTCTAGTATTTACTTGATTGATTGATTGAATAAGTATTGTATTTATTGCTTGAATATTATAACTTCGGGACGAAGTTTCTTGAAGGGGGGGAGTATGTAACAACCCTCATATACGAATATAGGGAATATTTAATATAATAATTATAATGTAATATAATATAATGTAAGATAATAAAAAGAAACATTAAAAATAAGTAACAAAAAACAAATTTTGCATAAAGAAAGAAATTAAATAAGATATTAAGAAATTGGGAGAAGGAGGAGATAAAAGGAGGAGAAGAAGTGAAGAGAAGGGTCTTTTTTTGTCTTTGGGCATCTTGGAAGAGGAGCTCTGGAGGAGAGGAAAGCAAGATAACACTGACATAGGGTTAATTGTTAGGGGCTCGGGGGCTTTAGCCATTGGTTGGGGGTTGGTTGGGTGGAGAGTCGCCCCCCCACCTTCAGTTGCACTATTGGAGCTGTCAAGGTAAGGGTAGATGCTAGGTTATCTAGCCAAGTATGGCTCCTTAATTTTCATAGCATATTTTCTGTTATTATTGATTAGATCGACTTTCTTTTGTCATATCTTCTCTGCATGTTGTTCTTGTTTGTTTCTGGATTTTATATGATTTTACATGTTATCAGATTCTTGTGTTGGTTCAGAAATCTACATGCATATTAATATTATTTGTTATTTAGTGGGTTTTATGAGTTTTATGGTTCTTACATTTGCAGGCAATTGAATCTGAATACATTAATGTTTGTCGATGAGCATCCAACTCTTAAACCCAAAGAAGAAATTATCCATGTCTTGAACCCAGAGCATTCAGGCCTAGATAACAGTTGCATAGGCATGATCTCAACATGTTTTTGATTGCAAAGACTAAAATTAGTTCTGCAAAGGTAAAACATTCGTTTTGAAGATAAATTCAACTCCAGAATTAACATCAAATTGTAACTTGAAAATAGTCATTTTGTAAGTTTACTTGTATTTTTTGAAGTTAAGTTGAATTGCATTGGGTGCATTCACACTAGAAACTGACACCCTTAATTTTTCGATCTTGATTTTTAATTGTCGAGTCTTAATGTTGAAGGGTGGAATTGCAATAAGCCCTGTAAGATCTAAACCAATCTTTCAAATTGATCAAATTAAAGAATTATTAGACTTACTAAACATTGTAATACTCGATGCTATTGATAATACAATCACGTTCAACAAAGTAACTCTCAAATATGTTTTAACTTGTTTAAAAAATTGACAAGCCAAAGTGGAACTTCTTTAGACTTAATCATAGCGCTAACATGATGAAATACAATGAAGGAATTAACATTTAGAACTAGTGTTTGTTCAGAATAACTCTTCTTTTGAATTTTATAATGATTCCTATCAGCAATCAACACATGATCAACTCAGTGAAATCACTTCAAAAGCAACTTCAAGTGCATATGGAGTTTATCATGAACATGTTGAGTCTAATATGTCTAAAGCCCATCATCAAACCTTGGGAATAAATTGAGAACAATAAACACAAAATAGGTATCGGATGTGATAAGGAAGTTATCTTTCATATTCCAAATTATATTAAACATATCTAGTTCCAAATTTATGGATTCATTCAAGAAGATTTATTTTCACCTATTCCATTTCAACATTAGAATGCCAAGTGCCAACATTGTCATTGAATTAGCCACATGGATGATCATTGATTTGATCTCCATACTTGTCAGCATTGTGGGAAGCATAATCATTTTTAGATAAATGTTCAATAACGAAGAAATATACAAGAATATAGATTCAATATGGGTGGATTAAATCTTGGCTATGGTCATCAACAACCCAAAAGATATATCGATCATATCGAAGAATTTAGTCTTGAGTATTAATGCACTTTGCAATAGAAAGTCTTACCGTTTCTCACCTTGTACTTGACAAGGGGGAATATCATGGATTTACAATCAAACTTCAAGTTTTGAATTTCCATCAGTCAGATAGATTGCTCAGTAAGAAAATTTCTACATTGCAGGAATAAGTGAGATTGAGCCATAGCCAGAACCAGAGCTAGTAATCGATTTCTTAAGTTAGAGCTAGAGCGAGAGTTGGAGAAACATCTAGGAGACTGATTTAGAGCCATGTTCCAAAGCATTTATAGGTTTGTAGTCTTCCAAAACCACCATTTAGTAGAAGACATCAACTTCTACTAGCTGTTGGTTTGTGTTCATCCTAAACCATTGTTTAGCATATGATGCCAATTTCTATTAGCTATTGGTTTTTGGACATCCCAAAACCACGAATCCAAAGAGAACTTCAATGAAATTAAATCTTCACCATTTAGCAGAAGATGTTAGTTTTGACTAGCTAAATTACTTGGCAAATGATCAGATTATCAAGTGAATTAGGAAATGCTTAGCCATTATCGATTGTCCACTTCCAAATTTCAATTCTCTTTCAAAAAGATGCTTGGACTCACAAACACCTCTTCAGATCAAGGGGGAATGGTTGAACCTGATCCTTAGGGTTATGGTATAATATTATTAATATTCACATTTGTAATGAGAAGTAATACGAAGAGTCATAGGAGAATAGGACGAGTCATCATGGAGTCCAAGAGACATCTTGTAAGATGAAGCCAAGGGTCATATCTCATTGTATTTATATGTGATTTATATTAATGAAATGCAATTCATGCTTTAGCTTTATTGAGGCTCATCCTAACAGTGGTATTAGAGCCCTGTAGTTATTAAGGCTTGAAGGAAGCTATGGCACCTATCCATAGCATGCCATCCATGAGAGTCCTTTCTCTCGTTGGACGAATTTAATTGCTTGGGCGAATTCCTTGTTGGCGAATTGAAGAGAAGGTTGAATTCATTGCTCGACGAATTGCTTGATGTGTGAATTCCTTCATTGGTAATCCTTTCATTGGATGCCCATTTGGCGAATTGAAGAGAAGGTTGAATTCATTGCTCGACGAACTGCTTGATGTGTGAATTCCTTCATTGGTAATCCTTTCATTGGATGCCCATTCATCTTTGAGATCAATGGTCCCAATTCTAGAGCTATTGCAATTAAATGGGGAGTTGCTAAATTTGCTTTGAAGGTTATTGTTTGTTGGGCATATCTATTCTCAGCTAAGTGTGTTTCTCCAACTTCCCTTGGACTGTACGGTGCCGGAGAATTATGGTCTAGAACCATATCAGAAGGGCAATCTATTGTATCTTGTGTTCAATCTTCCCCCAGAGATTTTGCTAGTTCTTCTGCCTTGCAGGTTGTAAAATTTATTATTTGTTTTGTATTTTCTTCTTGATACTTTGTAATATTTGCTTCAATTGTTGAGACATCTATTCCTTCCACTAGCTTAATTGCTACATAAATGAATATCGGTTTGAGATGGCTCTATTTCCTCCCTTTTGTCAAGGAAAAGTCTGCTCATTTCTTCGACCTCCTCTAAATAGTCATTGCAATCTTGAAGTGATATAAAATATTTCTCTAATTTATTATATATGTCGGTTATTTTTCTTTTAATGGCTACTTCTCTACTAAAAGGATTTCAAACGGGAGCGACCACCATCACTATAACTATTTTGAAGACAAAATGAACTAATGGATGATCAAGTTTGAGGATGGAGAGAGAAAACAAATTGTTGCACACTCTCGTTTCACATAAGATTTATGTTCTTGTTGTGCATATCTTAGGAGGTTCGAGGAGCAAAATGCACACAAACTGCTTCTTGTGGTGCGATGTGGCACTAAAATGTTTCAACTTTGAGAGCGTTGGAATTGTTCACCCATTGTTGGTCTTGATTAAGTTATACAAGTGTTGAATGCTTGGGAAATGTTGGAAGGAAATTAAGTTGTGTAGGTAATAATGCTACAATCATACTTTGGATGTTGAGTTGATGTGTAAGATATTTTGCCATACACTGGATCCTTTATTACAATGTAAGAGATAGACGTAAATTGCACACATTTCATTAAGATATATATAGCACATTAATAAAAACGAATGGGACCTTTGGTTTCATTTTCCTAAAGAGTCCCTTGGACTTCTGATGACTCTTACTATTCTTTCAATATTTCCTAACTAAAAAGATTAGATTTCCAACAGTCCCCCCTCAATTCGAAGGGGTGTTCATGAGTCCAAGAATCTTTTGAAAGAGCGCTGAAATCTAGAAGTGGACAACTGCTAAGAGTTGAACATTTCTTGACAATTTGAATTTGCCAAGTAAACTAACAGACGCTGATGTGTTTTGCTAAATGGTGAAAATATAAGTGCTCTCTAAGTTGGTGGTTTTAGGAAGACCACCAACTTGGTGGTTTTGGCTGACCACAAACCAAAAAATTAACAGGCACTGATGTCTTCTACTAAATGGGTGGTTTTAGGATGACCACAAACTTGATGGTTTTGGTTGACCAAAAACCAAAAAGATTAGCAAAAACTAATGTCCTACTAAATGCGTGGTTTTCTTGGATGACCACAAACTCATTGGTTTTGGATGACCACAAACAAAAAAACGTTAGCAGAAATTGATGTCTTCTACTAAATAGGTGGTTTTTGTATGATCACAAACTAAGATGTTTTGGTTGACCAAAAACCAAAAAAGTTACTAAAAGTTGATGTCTTCTTCTAAATGGGTGGTTTTAGGATGACCACAAATCAATGGATGGCTTTATCTTCGTCTTTGGGCTATAACTCCGACTCTCGCTCTAGCTTTGGCTCGAGGCTTTAGCTAAAGGCATTGGTTTTGGATATGGCTTATGCTCGCTTGTTTTTTGTATGATTGATAGAGATTTGAATCTTGAAGCTTGACTGTTAATCCATGACAATCTCCTCTTTTAGGTACAAGGTGAGAAGTAGGAAGACTTTCTCCTGCAAGATGTGTTAATACTTGAGATTGAGCTCTTTGATATGATTGATGTATTTTGTTGGATGTTAATGATCATCGCCAAGATTGATCAACCCATAGTGAATCTTTAGTCTTGTAGGTTTCTTCAGTTTTTAACATATAATTGAAGAATGATTATGCTTCCCGCAATGCTGACAAGGATGGAGATCAAAACACTTATCTTCCATGTGGCCAATTCGGTGACAATGTTGGCATTGATTGTGAAATGGAATAAGTGAAGATGAATCCTATTGAAGAAATCCTGAAACTAGATTGGCTTGGAATAATCCAGAATATGAAAGGTCACTTCTGTATCATGTCTGATACCTGTTTTGTGTTTGTTGATCCTTAATTCTTCGCAAGGTCTAATGATGGGCTTGGAAAGATTATGCTGAACATGTTCATGGTAGGCTTTGTCTTTGGCATTTGACATTGTACCATTGAGTTGGTCATATACTGATATCTGGTAGGACTCATTTTCAAACTAAAAAAGATGGTTATTTTGAACAAGAGCTGGTTCAGAACTTTAATTCCTTCATTGTATTTCATCATGCTGGAGCTGTGATTGAGCTCGGAGAAGGTCCACTTGTGCTTGCGAATCTTGCAAGCAAGTTAGAACAGATTGGAGAGTTGCTTTGTTGATTGTGATTGAATCGTCGATAGTAGTGAATATTGGTGTTTGGTAACTCTAATAATTGTTCAGTATGAACCATTTTTAAATATTGAATGAGGTCTCCGTATGTAGGTATGTCCGCGTTACAATTGACTCGACAACGAAGAAGAGGGCTTCTTGCAACTTTTACCTTTGACAATAAGACTCAACGATTGATATTCTAAAAGAGAAGGGTGTCGGGTTCAATTGAGAATGCACTCTATTATAATTCAACTTGATTTTAATTTGACACTCACAAGAACTATTGCAAGCACAAGTTATAAATAAACTTACAAAAAATATATGTTTGCAAGTTATAATTTAATTTTTATTTTGATGTTGAATTGATCTTTAAAAAGGAATGCTTTACCTTGATGTAAGTCTATTTTCCTCCAAGAATTTATCGATGTAAGCCTCGTGAATTCAACAATGAATGGAGAGAGCCCATTAAAGATCTCAGTGAGGGTATCTTAAAGACACTTTTACACTGCCCAAAATCTATTGAACAATCTACAAATATTCCATGAAACATATTCACTGTAGCTTTGCCAAACCATTAAATTTTCATCGATAAGATCTCACTAATCAAGAACTGGATTGAAAAAAGGAAAGATACCCATTTGAATATTTCCCTAGATGTCCTCTTTGCAAGTGCTATCTCAGAAAAGATAACATAAATGGTGAGAAAAACGTGTTTTTAATTGGCAGCATTTGTTTTTAATCTTGTGGGCAGATCGTTTAGTAAAATTCTCTTTTGAAGCTGAATTTTCTAGTCAGTCTCTAATGGGATGTTATCCACCTCTGAAAGAGCTTTCCAACACCATATTAGTTGCTGAAATCTGCTCTGTATGCTGCCCGCAATCTACATTTTAGTGACTGCATATTTCGTGACTACATGTAATATGATTAATACATGATGAATATCTAAAAATCAGATAGGAATCAAATGCTCGTTTAGACCTAGAGGGTATTTCTTATCTCTCAAGTCTTCAATGTCTTAGGTCTCATCTCTCTTTATTCACTAGTCATCCTTGGAATTGGAAAACTCTTGCAAGTTAATCATAAATCTTACAATCTATGAGTCTTCATGGAAAATTTGCCAATAATGCTCAAGTTTATTTTGAATAGATGGCCTAAATATTATTTCCATTTTACTTTCGTCATTTACTAGACTTTTGCAAGTTTTAAGGGTTGAAGCTACGACAACTAAGGCATTGACTAGGAAATTTTGTTCTCTAGGAATAGCCTTGATTGAAAATGCATTGAATAACTCATTGGCATCTCATACGAAATGCCTATAGCATTTCAGCCTTTCATTATTTGTAGTGAATTGATTCTTTACTTCTGAAACCACCAGATCAAAATCACCTATAACCTCCAAAAACCTTTATACCAATGTCTCTTGCTAATTCAAGGCCTAGGAGAAAGGCCTCATACTCAGCCACATTATTGGTAGAGTCAAACTCCAATTGATAAGCATAAGCATAACTAATAACGTCACCTTTGGAGAAGTAAAAACTATACCAACACCAACACTCGTTCTATACTAAGGTCCATCAAAATTCATGTTCTGATTCTTCACCTTCCTTAACTTAGGCTCTTCCTTTTTATCAAGATTCTCCTTATTAAGTTGTTCTCGGATTTTAAGATGGACTTTTGGAGCCAAAGTATGAGCTAGGATCTCAAAGTTCCTTGCACCATCATCAACAAGATAAATTCATTGCGGCAAACTACCACCCAAACTAGCAACCCACTTCCTTGATAAAAGCATATCCCAAGAGTTTGGGACATCAATCACAAGAATATCCATTAAGTTTGAAATATCAGGATGCACAACCAAGTCAACATTTAATTCCTTAATCAAACCCGAGTCTTCAATTTCCCTAGAATCTAGGAACGAGTGGTCGTAAGACCTAATTGATTCATTGTTGTTAAAGGCATAATATTAGTGGAAGTTCTTGAATCTAACATGCAATTGTGTAATAGGAGACCATTCATCACTAATGAAATGAAGAAAGGGTTGTTACTTCTATTTGTCCCCCCTTGGTTCATTATTTTCAAGATTACAGGGGCATTCTCATGGGATTCCTCAACAATCTCAAGTCTTAGAATCTTATTGGCTTGCTCCTTCAAAATAGACACTTTCATCAACTCTAAGAGGGGGATAGAAACATGTGCCTTGTTGAAGTGTTAAAGTTAATGTCCAAAGTCCTGAATTCAGAGGGCTTAGTGTCTTCAACAACTTGTTTATGTTGAATCACTCCAAGAGGAAATCTTGGATTACCATAAAATCATCCCTAAAGCCCTACCATTGCTATTTAAAGAGCATCTAACCTTTCATTTGTCTCATACACTTCAATGATTTCGAGTTTTTGAGATGAGGTTTTTTCTATGTTATTGAGTTGGCACTACTGGTTTGGACTCCTTGGGTTGATATACAGTGTTGAATTTAGTTATTTGTTGGGATCAGTTGGAGAGTTGTTTTGGTGAATCTCTTCGACAATTTCAAGGGTTAATTTCTGTTGTTATCAGTAAAATAGTAGTTTAATGACTACTATGCTTATTTTTGGACTTTGGACTCTAGAGGTCATGCAAAGCTTTTCTTTTTATGTATTTTGGTTCATATATGTATTGCCATAGGTGCTATTTTGGTTATAAGCACCCTTACTTGATATATACATGAGATAATTTGCATATTTGTGTGTAATGGTTTCGATTCACATGAATGTACATGTGTGTGTGTGTGTATATATATATATATATAGATTTCAAAATTTTAATGTTTTATGCTTTGTTTGGTGGAACGTATTTTTTTTGGTTCTGGTTCGATCTTGTCCGATTTCAAATTTTCAGGGTCAACCAGTTTAGTGACTGGTTTGGTTTTGACAACATTGATCTTGATTAGACCTTTCACCACTTCCACTTATGTTTTGATTAATGAATACTTGGGTTCTAGGACATAGTCTAGGATCAACATCTTCGTTATCTTTATAAGTGGGACACTGAAAATAAGTATCTTCTTCAACAATATTGTTTGTGTTCAAAGGATTGGGAACCTTTTGGTCATGATTTTGATTTTGATTTTTCCTTGGCCTATTCCAACGACCATTGTTTCCTCTAGGATTGTATCTAAGTTGTGCTTGGGCATTTTCTATGTTTACCAACCTATTTTGGATTGCAGTGTTGCTTTGGACCATGGTTGTTTCTAATATTTTAATCATTTATTAGTTATTGTAGCCAAGAGGTCTTGAGAGGATTGTAGTGTTGCTTTGGACCATGGTTGTTTCTAATCTTTTAATCATTTATTAGTTATTGTAGCCAAGAGGTCTTGAGATGGCTCAGCTATATAGCCTTTGACTTAGGTTCAACTTTAGGATAGAAAGCGCTAAGATAGGCTAATGAATCAGGGCTTCCATCCTCTACCTAATCCTTATCAAGGTTTGTCGCTTTAGTTTGAGAATATTTTAGATTTGTGGGTCTTGCTTGGTTGAGGAACATCCTAAATTGGCCTCGATAAGCTTTCCTGTAATACACTAAAATTATAGTAATGGGGGGAGAGTAATCAATAGGGATGTGATCAAGCAATCTATTAAACCTTGAATTAAATTCATCCACAATTTCATTTTCATCCCTCTATACACAAGTTAATGCATTAAAAACAAACTTATTGTCTTTCTCTTCTTCTTGTCATCGATTAAGGAAAACCTTTTTATTATCATTAAAGGAGATAATGCTATCATCTTAAAAATGACATCAAGATGAGTAACCACCTCGATATCCATGCACCTTATAAAGGTATCCAGTGATTTTCTGCGGATATAACATTTTCTCCTCTAAATTCAGGCAATTTTTCGTTAAATTTGGGCATAGCACTTGGATAACCAACAATAGCTAAAAAATTGAAAGGCTTGTAGGAGTTGGTTAGCCGAGACCATATTTTGAATCCTTTCTCATTAATAGACCCAGGGGCATGGAACGTGCTGCAGCATAGAAAAAAGAGACAAGGAGTTACCATGTTTTGAGGTCTAGGATTAGATTGGCTTGAAGAATTGCTTTGAATGATGGATTGGATTACTTTTTTTTGTATAGTATCCTTCATGTTCGAGAAAAAAAGAACAAGTGTTTGGGAAGATCCTCTCGTGGTGCATCTCTTAGGCACATATTCTCTAGGTGGAGTCCCCATATGAGCTAGTTATATTGTGAATTTGGAAAAAACTTATAATGATTAAGATGGATTGAAAGGACTTATCCTCGACAACGACACAAAAATGTTATAACTTTTGATTTAGCATTTCGGTGGAAAAGTCCCAATCCACTAATGCTATCAAGACCAACTTCAAAAGAAAGGATCATTGTCACCTTTCCCTCACTTTTAACCAAAACATTCCTTTGATATAACTTATTTTATGCTAATCCTTCATTATGCAATGGTTTAAAACCCAATCGATTGGAGAGTATACTTACATTCCTTTAAGTCATGAAAACATGCTTAACTATTCAAGATGTAATTTAACTCGTAAGGTTATTAGTATTTGTTTGACAGTAACCCCTTGTTTATAGAATAAAATATCGTCTAACTTATTAATAAAGCAAGATAGTATACACCCTCATATATTAGGAGTAAAGGTACATCAACCAAAGTTCTTTATATTCACAACACATTTACATATATCAGTTAGATCTAGAATTCTACACATAAGCAAATAGCCTTTTTGTTATGAGGAAACTATAAGGTTAGTGTCTCATACTTGAATAATAAGGACATGGTAAATACATTTTAAAAATTTATTACTAATGAATAAATACCCATGCTCAAAAGAACTAAATCATAAGGAATGATTACCAAATAATCCTTTGTTAGCTAAACACAATATTAATTTCATAGGTCTATTATTCTTTATTAATTTCATAGGTCTACTATTCTTTATTTACCATAGAAGAATACTTCACCGAACAATTCAAACAATCTTCATTTCTTCAGTTTACTCAACGATTATCAACTACTTCTTCAGTTTACTCATCGATTATCAAGTTAAGTCTAATCACATAATGGTGAACTTATTTCCAAAATTACATAATCATTTATAGTTATTCTTTCTAGATACCAACTTCTCAAAATCATTAAGAACTTATATACAATTGAACATATTCCAAAATGCCTACACATTGATGTCTTAACATTCTTTTGAACAATAACAATCCATTCAAGAAAAGGTTCAACACCTTATAACATATTCCATCATTTTAAGCATAAAAAAAAATGAATTCATAGAAGCAACTTAATTCATAAAAGCAACATAAAAACTAAAATAATAACATTCCTTTAATGAAAGTAACACATGGCATAACCTCGAATAATCTCAATATATATTACTTGCTTAATGTTTATTAATTCCAATTCAAGATTCAACACGAATTAATGAACTACATTAGTTAAAAGAATGGGCATGAATTCCAAGCACAAAAAACTTGTTATCCTCACTTATGCATACAATCTTCTCTTATAATTCTGTTGAACAATAAATCAACTATTTGCAAATGAAACTTACAAAGAAAGGACACCATTTATTCTTACTTTAAAATACATAAAACACAGATACAATGTTTAACAAGTATTTATCTGGATTGGGATGACCTGGCGACTGAAGATTTGACCTCAACGTTCCACCCAACCAACTAGCTCTTTGTTGAGAAGCCACCTCCCAGCTGAAAAAGAATCCACTAAGACTAGTGTTTCTATTTTACCGAGATGCATCCCTCTCTCTCATTTCATTAACATACTCCTCGCACCCTTATCATAATTATACAAGTCTAGAGATATGCCCATCATGGACTCCTAAACCAGGTATATTCAAAAAGTGAATGGACTAGGGATGAGCCCTTTCTGGCACGTTTTGAGTTGGGATAAACATTCATCCAAAATAATCTATAAACGCAGGGTTGGCCTGCGCCATTGCCCATTGAAATCATGCAGCAAGCACACACACATATAAAATTCATTTTTCACACAATGGAGTGGGTCTGTGCCCTTCCAAGGATGCGACCTCCCTTTTTGGTTTGCAATCAAAGCAATTACCTATATATATAAAATATTTAGATAGAGGGTTGCCCCCCTCCAGGAGCTGCGACCTCCCCTTTTTGATCTGCAATCAAAATAAATATCTAGGGGCCTGGGCTTCTAAGGCTATGCCCTCACTTATTTTGACAATCCAACAAAATAAAAATAATTGAAACATACCAATAGAGGGTGTGCTCTAGCCAGCCAAGCTCATGCTTAGGCAAGTCAAACAATACACGCTTGAGCAGTAAGAAAAATAAATACCATGTGAAAACCAAACCCGAGCCAACCAAGCTCACGGTCGAGCAAGTAAAATAAATAAACGCTTGAGCAGTAAGAGAATACCAAGTGGAAACCAAATATAACCAATAAATTTAATATTTTATAAACATTTTATTTATGACCTATTTACAATACCAAATAGGTTAAAATGAGAAATTCTTTAACCCTTCCTACTTTATACCTTGAGGAAGAACCTTGACTCTTTTCTATTCGGGAGCTTAACCATATCTTCTGGCATCCTTTGCAGGGACTAGGATTTCAATGATATCTAGAAGGATTACTTAGTTTTATTTAATAACACTTAATAATAATTAGTCTTATGCTAATAGTTAGGTCACAAGAGCTTGTTATTGCCTTGCAGCGACTAGTAGTTTCTTTGGCATCCCTATCTAGGGATAACCGTTAACGATAGCTATAAACTTAAGTGCATGTCTAGTGAACATCACAGTTAACTTTTCTTTAAGTGCCCGCGGCATCAAGATGACATTGTCATCAAACTCATGGCTACTCAGCTGTTCAACCTCTCCTCCTAGTGGATTCCATGCCCCTATCGTTTAGTTGCGTCAAGCCCTTCAGTCTCCTAAGTCTACAAATTAAAAATACAACTTAGGAATCACAATCATACTTACAAAGTTTACTGGCGGGGCCTTGGCCTTGAGCTCCTAGCCAAGAATTGGTACACTTTTACACTTTCGGTCGCACAAGCGTAGGTATAAAAAGATGGATATTACATCCTTCCCTCCTTAAGAATAACACCGTCCTTGGTATTCATACCCTTCAGATCTTTGTCTTCAACTTTCGGTTGCCTTTGCAATTTACACTTTCAAGCTTTCTTTGCTTGCTTTGGCATCTTTGCTTGGATGTCTTTAAGATTCTTTGCTTCTCAAACCTGTAATTTATACAAGTAACACAAATTCTTTCTAGAATTTAAGCATAATATATTTGCATACACATGACCATTCGAAATCAAGAGGAACATAAATCATAATTTCCTTTGCAACATCCTGTTGTTTCCTTTTCATAACAACTCTTTTTGAGTTCGATTGACTTACACCTACAATATCTGTCAATCATACATGATATATATATAAATCATAAACTAAGATAAAATGTTCACAAAATGGTTTTCATGGCACATAAATTTTCCATATATGCCATTCTCATCCGTACCTCTTGTATGGTAGTACTTCTTCCCAAGTACTTTTAGTCATTTTTAACTTGCTTTTCCTCACGGGGGCTTCACTAGGGTGCCAATACAATACCATGTTCGTTCGTATTGGGGGTATTAATTAAACATGAAAACCTTAGTATTATATTGCTTATATATTAAGGGGCATTAGGTTTTTTTTTATTTAATAGAGAAATACACTAATACCTTGGGGTATATTATATATATGCGGTTTGCCAAATATCCCCGAAATGGCAATGGTCTCGGGCTGCTACAAGAGTTGCAGGGAAATCAGGCTATTTGCGAGCAATGGTGGCGATATTTGCTTCCCGGGAAGGAGTCTCTCGTTGCTCAATCTCTCCCTTGCTTGCTAGCAAAATATCTGTTAGTGGGTCGGAAGATCGATGTTCATAGAGTGTATTCAATGGGAGAAGCTTTCACTTTCTTTGATTTCATGGACGATAGTATTGACGATCTGAAGCACATGTTGGTTTGATGCGCTTTGACCCTGTTGTATCTGAGAACAGAGGACGAGAGACACTTTTTGGCATTTCTTTTTGGATTGAATGCTCAGCTGGTAAAGGAACTCATTACCATCTTTCGTTCTCAGATCCCCTTCGGTCGGACTTCTGTTTTGGAATCTTATGGGGAAATTCTGTACAATGCATGGAGGTTTGCAAAGGGTTCCTCGCTTGAAGAGATCGAAAACAATTTCATTCAGGGTTTAGTTGAAGGGGCTGGATATGCCTCTTCTAAAATGCTCGCTTCTTCTATCAGAAAGGTTTTAGGAGGGTTTATCAGCCAAAGGACTCAGGATGGTGTCGAGGCTTTTCTTTATCGTCTCCAAGAACCTATACTTTTCAGGGCTCTGCAGGTATGTTCCCAAGGACTAGATTTTCACATTATCAGCCAAAGGACTCAGGATGGTGTCGAGGCTTTTCTTTATCGTCTCCAAGAACCTATACTTTTCAGGGCTCTGCAGGTATGTTCCCAAGGACTAGATTTTCACAGCTATTCTTTAATCAAATTGTGCCCGTTCGTTGAGCAGGAAGTTGAGGGTGTTTGCAATGAGGAGACCCTGTTTCGAATCTGGTGGACACCTCTTACTTACCAATCTGAACACTGAGAGTTTAATAAGTGATTGTTGATACTAGGCCACATACCAATCACTGTGCTTGCTTGGGATCCTATGTTATTATGTTTTATCAGTACCCAGTATCCTATTGTGCTTGCTTTGGGATCACTGATTTAATGGGTTTGCTTTGATTTAGCCATTAAAGTAGAAATAATTTGTTGGCATTTATCATCTTGGCTACTCAAAGCCTCAAACTAAGGTCTTGACCCTTTTGTTATCGCTTTTAAGTTTCCACAAATGGCTTTATTGATACAAACAATGACAAGAGTTAGCATTTAGCTTAAATTGTAACTGTATTAGAAAGAATGCAATCATTGGCAATAATAATGAAATGGTTTACTTATATATTTTGTTTTACAATCAATGCAAATGAATGCTGGTAATTATATGCAGAAACTGACATGAATTCTTGGGGGCCATAACTATGCATATTAGTTAGAGTGGCTATCAGAGTTCACATAGCTTGCCCCTGATTAAATGAGAATTTTTAGTGTTTGTTTCTGAAATTTAGGCCTTTAAATGTTCATATATAAATTGTTTTTCTTGTTGTAACTTGTAATTGCATCAACTCTAATAAATTGTCGTCTTTTATACATAGTTACTAATGGTAATGGGTTGAATTATGAATATCTCCATCATAACTTGCATATCACATAGAATCAAACCCCTATTGTCTTTTTGAATTGCTCCATATAATACTTGCCAATTTGTATTTATTTGGATACAATTCTTCTTTTGTGTGTGATTTTTTTGTATGTCCTTTCCATTGTTGAATATCTTCTTGTCAAAAAAATTGGAGGATTATTTTTAGTGAGAGTCCCTTTATCTGCACCATCTGGTTGATGGTGAGATTGTCACTTGAGTTGCACACCCTTGGAATGTTGACGTAAACAATGATGTTGATAATATAATTACATAGATTGTATCTTAGAACTAATCACAATGGCAACCTAAATCCCTGTGATGAACATATTCATACAAGGCAGTGGCTTATAGAGCACATATTTTCCTTCCAGGTGGAAAGTTGTAGTTGTATTTCATTTAGGTTGGTATTGAAATTATAGAACCCTGTATGTGTTCCTCCAACAATAGGATGTTGGAGCTATACTTTTTTAAGTTTTACCAATGGTGCTTAGCGTGCATCTTTTGATGCAATTTTGGAGCAATTTTACTCTTTAAACAAATATAATCAAAGAGTTGCATGTCCAATTGCATTTACAACACATAATTGTGATCTGTAAGAAGTAATAAAACATGTCTATTTTTGTATGTTTGTGGCTCCAGGAGAGTGTCTATGTAAGAATCAATAAGCATAGTCATCTAAAGATGTCACACATATTCAGAAATATGAAACCTACACATGTGAAACCTCAATTCTAAAATATCACCATGCACCGACTAGATCAAGAAACTTGTAACAAAACTGAAAATAGTTCATGCCTTCACTCAGTCAAATACAAATCTTAAATGTTACAACTACATTTTTTTATGTTTTGGTTTTTTTCTCAGAAATTTGAAGAGGGGGACTTCATCTTTTCGGTGTCTTGACCCATTGTAGTTGTTGTGCCCTCCATTTCCGTTGATTGTGTGGATATGCACCCCTGTACCATACTTTTGGTACGTCGATTAGCAGAGGGTGGAGGTGGATGGAGAGGGGAATCATCTGCAAAAACCAAGATAGTTATATAGATATAAATGTGAAGTTAGTATTGAGATACGCATTTCATTATTTCTAATATCATTACAATGATTTTTACCTGCCGACTGACTAGATGAGTCAACTGTAGTGTTCATTGGTTCTGTCATTTGTTCCTCTCCCGACTGAGCATGAGAAGGTATGTGCTCTGCCATTCATAGAAATATATTAATTTGTAAACGTCATCAATTATGTGTTTAAAATCATATTTAATACATTTGTTTTATAGCATACATACTTAAATGGCTAGGCAGCTCCCCACCATCGCGTGGTACCGGTACCCTCGCTGCTTTTGTTGGTCTCACCCTGAAAACAAAAAAAGACATTCATTTTTGATGTAATCATTCATGAATAGATTACGCAAGTACGTTATAATGATGGCCTTATTGATTTTATTTACTTTTGCGTGAATCAATGGGGAAATTGGGGTTTGCCCCAAGCTTTTTCGATGTTCCAGCACATGTTGAAAACCGTACTTGAAGCCGAGCTTCAAGTCTTCATCAGTGGCTTCCTCTTGAAAAACATTTCCCTGCAATGCATAACACCATGTAAAGTGCATGTGATAAATCAATCAATTGTTCGCTACAATTAGAAAAATCAATTAATTGTTCAAATAATTGTTGGCTACAAATAATGATCATTTGATTCTTACAATTTGTGCCCTTAGCTTCTGATATCCACCCTGCCTAGTTTATGTTGTCCATGTTTTTCTAATCTTGCCTTTGTTTCTTTAGAGGTGTCGGAGAGCATATGAAATGTTGTAAATACGCTAGATATCGCAACTTAAATATATGTAAAAGTTTAAAAAAAATTGAACATTTTTCATTGAAAATATGATATGTGCCATACCTTCTTGAATTGATTGGCCTAGTCTTTCCTTGTTTTCTCGATGCCTTTTCCTTTGCATCTTCGATGAGCGCCTTCCACTCCTTCTCTGGAATCATCGGAGGACGCTCATATTTGTGGTTAATTTGCAGATTGTCCCTATAATCTGCCCTGACATATTTCAAATTTAACCCAGCTGCTGCGGTGTCACCTTTTTGTTGAATATTTCACCAAACAAGTTGACCACGTGGTTCATCAAATCATTTTTCAATTTGTCATTTTGGGCATTCCACCGTGTACGAATGGTGGGCCCAAAAATCTCCAATGCCTTATCATGCAGGTTCTTATAAAAAACATTATTTCCTGCAAAAAAATATATCATCATTAATTAAAACTAATTTGAGTTATGTGGCTTTGAATTACATGAAAAAAAAACACATAATAAATTAAATGATACCTGCAATATTTGGTATTTTGATTGGAACACAGTCATTGTTCACCAAGAAGCTAACGGGAAATGATCCCTTGCTAACCACACGTATTGCGCCAAGATAACAACTATCACATTCGATGCCATTGTCCTCTCTATCATCCTGTGGAGTAGTGGTGGTTGAAGGGCCATGTTGACCTCCAACATCCGTTGAGGCCGTGGAATCTAAAGTGCATTGCTATATAGGAGAAGAAAATAGCCTCCTTGGTACGGTAAATTGACGATGTGTTGAACCATCGCTACTACCAATATCGGCCTCTGCAACCTGTTCTTGATACACGGATTTTGGCTCCAAAAATTCTAAAGAATAAAACTTCAATTGATTAGATCATATCAAAAAAAGAGAACTAAAATAACATAAATGAATATATGTAGTTCGTAAAAACTTTCAAAGTTGCCACTTACCCCGTATTTTTTTATATCTTTTTCCTCAATACGGGATAAGTGGCATCTTTGAAAGTTTTTACGAACTACATATATTCATTTATGTTATTTTAGTTCTCTCTTTTTGATATGATGTAATCAATTGAAGTTTTATTCTTTAGAATTTTTTGGAGCCATAACCCATGTATTAAGAGTAGGTTGCAGAGGCCGTTATTAGTAGTAGCAATGGTTCAACACATCGTCAATCTACCGTACCATCGAGGCTATTTTCCTCTCCTATACAACAATGCACTTTAGATGCCACAGCCTCAACGGATGTTGTAGGTCAACATGGCCCTTCAACTACCTCTATTCCACAGGATGATAGAGAGGACAGTGACATCGAATGTGATAGTTGCTATCCTGTCGCAATACGTGTGGTGAGTGTTGTCCGCCAGATTGCACATCAGCAGCGAAAATCTTTCGAAAGCTGTCTCTTCACTAAAAGTGAGAGAGGTGTGCCCTTGGGGGCAAGCAATGAGCCAGGTACTGTCACCTGAATCCCAACTCCTCCGTTTAGGCTAATTCCTAACGAAGCCAAGCGGGGTAGTCCTTAAAAAAGAGTTTTACTAAGGCTCTTGTGTTTTATGTGTTTTTTGTATGTGGTGATGTGGATGAATGTTGTTTAGGAGTTTTCTTGTGATGAGACCAAAAATATGTAAAGATGAACAATAGACAATAAGCAATCCACGTTGCGAAATAGGATAACAAGATGGCAGTATGATTCAAGATCTGATAAATCACTAAAGCATTCACTATATGAAATAAACACAAAGACAAATGGTCCTGATCAATATATAAGCTTTTAGATAACCAGTGCCTTATGGAGTTAAAGAAAAGTAAAGATTGTGATGCTGAAAGTGTGGGTCTTGAAAAGATGCCGTTTGTGAGATCGTTGTGCAGATTCTTTTTGTAAATTGAAGATTTTAGTGGTCTTGATTATTAGGATAAAACCAAGGATATTCAAGAGAATGTCCGGAAAGACAGTATCAAGTGCCTCCGTTCAAGGACATGTCGGGCCACCCAATGCTCTAGCCAGGTCGTGCAATGCTAACCAGCAAACTAGAGGCTGAACATGGAACCCCGGCGCCCCCAACTAGGAGATTACCCACCGAACTTATCTTATCGCTCAACTCCGGATTGGTTGGTTATGGGGGTGAAAGTTTTATTAGTTATCATTTATAAACTTAACAAATCTTCTTCCACCTTTCTGAGTACTAGCCCAACCGTTTCCGGTTGGCAGAGCATACGGGTGTTGGACGATCAACCAAAAGTAAATTTATTAGGGGAAAATTTGGGTTGAAATATTTTATTAAATTAAGAGCACTTTGTTCGACTCTCCGACAGAGAGCGTTCTTGAGACTTTGGAGGTCATTTGGTGGGCTTTTGGCACTTTGTTCTTATTGCATTTCATCTTGTTAAGGTACCTCCTATGAGACAAGATGTCAATGTATTCGATCATGTAAAACACTTAATGTAAACCTAGGGTGAAATCCCAAAGAAAATATTTATTAAATGTAATTTTTTGTATTCCCCCAAGAAAGGTCGGACCAGTGGGTAAACTGCCGCAAAGCAGTGGGCAATTTGCCCCACACAATGGGCAGAACTGCCCCAGTCAGGTCGGCGCAGTTAGGGAAACTTAGGTCGGCCCAGTCAGGAAAAAAGTCACCCTTTGATTTGTATAAATAGAGAGTTCGGCCTCTCATTTCGTCATTCACTCAAGCAAGTTCGCTCTAGCAAAGAGAGGTTCGCTACTTCAGTTAACGGACTGATTTTTTGAGGTTCTCCACTATTGGAGAAGTTTCTCTCTTGTTTTCTAGGGTTTGCGCTACTACTATCCGGATGTACATTGTTCTCTATTAGAAGGTCTGAGCTCGGGGGAGACAAATAGCTTTGTCTATGGTTGGGAGATGATTGTTCTTATCATCATGGTTTAAACGAGCTCGACACTCATTTTGTTTTTGTGATTTGCCATTCTTTCAGTGATCCTCGCATTCGCCTGCTTGTTTATTTTTTGTAGGAGGTGGTGTCATAATCAGTTTCGCGTACATAAATATTGCTAACATCTATGTTCCAGATATACTAGCCTACACAGGATAGTATATACAAGTGAGACGAGGTGATACTGGGGACAATAGAGGATGGAAAGAGGAAAAATGTGGGAGATGTTGAGTCATCGATCTCATGACTGCAGTATATGTGATGCAACGACTACGAACAACACCCTACACAGAAGAAAATGAAGAAACTCACCTCGAACAGTGTTGATGGTGGTTTCGAGCCTTCCTTGACCTTGTTAATGTTTATAGCCGCATAACCAAGATCACTAAATGAGTGGAAAAACACATAAACAAAATGAGTGTGGAGCTCGAAACCAACACCAACACTATTTAAGGTGATTTTCTACATTTTCTCTCGTGTATGGCATTCTTCGTAGTCGTTTCATCGCATAGACTGCAGTCATGGGATCGATGACTCAACATCTCTGACATTTTTTCTCTTTTCGTTCTCTATTGTCCCTCGAATCCCCTCATCTCATTTCTCTTCTTCAAAGATTTTTTCCATCATTGCCACCTTCCACAGATAAAGTGCTTGAGGAAGTAATCCTCTGTGTTCTAGAATGACCATGTTCATCAGGTAGATCATATATCTTCTTTAAAAAGATAATATGTTCCCTTTGTGGGATAGTTCCTTTGTGGAACGTACTCCTCTGTGGAGTGTGTCCCATTGTGGGATGGTATCTTTGTGGAACATGCTTATTTGTGGATGGTTAATTTGGGGAACGTTTTTCTTTGTGGAGTGTATCCCTGTGTTGGTATGGACCTTCTTATAATAACAAGGTTTGTTCCGACGTGATGATACCTCCTTAGCTAAGAGGGAGTGTTGATGATGTTGGCACCCGATGGACTGGGTTGAGCTGAACACATTGTATTGATGCATGATAGACTCTACAATGGATTGTGCAGAGTTCTTGAGCCGATGCACAAGTGACTCACTTATGGAGAGGGCAGAGTTGTGGAGCTAGTGCATGTTCTCCGATGGACTGGATTGAGCTGATGCACGAAGATTGATTTGTTGACACTTCTCGACTAACTGTGATTGTGTTGGAAGACCTTCCTTTTGATATAGAGAGGTTAGAGATAACTGTGATGTACATATGATATCGAGATGTGTTTCAGTATGATAATGTTGACGATACCTCCATGGCCAAGAGGCAGTGTTGGAGTAGTAGCTGCATGGGGCATCACCTCATAGGTCGAGCAAATAAAGAATAAGATAAGAATACAGTGTTCGAAGAATACCTTCCTTGTTGAGAGGGAGTGTTGGAAATAGTACAACTTCAGAAGTTATTCTTATTGTATTTCATCTTGTTAAGGTACCTCTTATGGGACGAGATGTCAATGTATTTGATCATGTAAAACACTCAATGTAAACCTAGGGGTGAAATCACAAAGAAAAGTTTTATTAAATGTAATTATTTGTATTCCCCCAAGACAAATCGGACCAGTGGGTAAACTGTCCCAAAGCAGTGGGCAATTTGCCCCATACAATGCGCAAAACTGCCCCAGTCAGGTCGGCGCAGTTAGGGAAAGTCAGGTCGGCCCAATCAGGAAAAAAGTCACCCTTTGAGGTGTATAAATAGAGAGTTCGAATTCTCATTTCGTCATTCACTCAAGCAAGTTCGCTCTAGCCAAGAGAGGTTCGCTACCTCAGTTAAGGGACTGATTTTTTGGGGTTCTCCACTATTGGAGAAGTTTCTCCCTTGTTTTCTAGGGTTTGTGCTACTACTATACGGATGTACATCGTTCTCTATTGGAAGGTCTGAGCTCGGGGGAGACAAATAGCTTTGTCTATGGTTGGGAGATGATTGTTCTTATCATCATGGTTTAAACGAGCTCGACACTCATTTTGTTTCTGTGATTTGCCATTTTTTCAGTGATCCTCGTATTCCTCTGCTTGTTTATTTTTTGTAGGAGGTGGTGTCACAATTAGTGTCGCGTAGAGAAGTATTGCTAACATCTATATTCTAGATATACTAGCCTTGACAGCCTAGTATATACAAGTGAGACAAGGTGATACTCGGGACAATAGAGGATGAAAAGAGGAAAAATGTGGGAGATGTTGAGTCCTCGATCGCATGACTGCAATCTATGTGATGCAACGACTACGAACAACGCCCTACACAGGAGAAAATGAAGAAACTCACTTTGAACTGTGTTGGTGGTGGTTTCGAGCCTTCCTTGACCTTGTTAATGTTTATAGCAGCATAACCAGGATCACTAAAATAATGGAAAAGCACGTAAACAAAATGAGTGTGGAGCTCGAAACCAACATCAACACTATTTAAGGCGATTTTCTACATTTTCTCTCGTGTAGGGCGTTCTTTGTAGTCGTTTCATCGCATAGACTGCAGTCATGGGATCGATGACTCAACATATCCGGCATTTTCCTGTTTCCATCCTCTATTGTCCCCTCATATCACCTCATGTCACTTCTCCTCTTCAAAAGATTTTTCCCATCAATGGCACCTTCCACAGATAAAGTGCTTGAGGAAGTAACCCTCTGTTGTTAAGAATGACCAAGTTCATCAAGTAGATCATATATCTTCTTTAAATAGATGATATGGTTCCTCTGTGGGATGGTTCCTTTGTGGAATGTACTCTATGAAGCGTGTCCCATTGTGGGATGGTTTCTTTGTGGAACGTGCTTATTTGTAAATTGTTCATTTGGGGAACGTTCTCTTTTGTGGAGTGTATCTCTGGTTAGTAATGGACCCTCTTATGATAACAAGATGTGTTCCGACGTGATGATACCTCTCTAGCTAAGAGGGAGTGTTGATGATGTTGGCACCCGATGGACTGGGTTGATCTGAGCACATTGTATTGATGCATGATAGACTCTACGATGGACTGTGCAGAGTTCTTGAGCTGATGCGCGAGTGACTCACCTATGGAGAGGTCAGAGTCCTGGAGCTAGTGCATGTTCCCCGATGGACTGGATTGAGCAGACGCACGAAGATTGATTTGTTGACACTTCTCGACTAACTGTGATTGTGTTGGAAGACCTTCCTTATGATATAGAGAGGTTAGAGATAATTGTGATGTACATATGATATCGAGATGTCTTTCAGTATGATAATGCTGACGATACCTCCATGGCCAAGAGGCAGTGTTCGAGTAGTAGCTGCATGGGGCATCAACTCATAGGTCGAGCAAATAAAGAATAAGATTAGAATACAGTGTTCGAAGAATACTTTCCTTCTTCGAACACTGTATTCTAATCTTATTCTTTATCTGCTCGACCTATGAGGTGATGCCCCATGCAGCTACTATTCCAACACTGCCTCTTGGCCATGGAGGTATCGTCAGCATTATCATACTGAAACACATCTCGATATCATATGTACATCACAGTTATCTCTAACCTCTCTATATCAAAAGGAAGGTCTTCCAACACAATCACAGTTAGTCGAGAAGTGTCAACAAATCAATCTTCGTGCATCAGCTCAATCCAGTCCATCGGGGAACATGCACTAGCTCCACAACTCTGCCCTCTCCATAGGTGAGTAACTTGTGCATCAGCTCAAGAACTCTGCACAATCCATTGTAGAGTCTATCATGCATCAATACAATGTGCTCAACTCAACCCAGTCCATCGGGTGCCTACATCATCAACACTCCCTCTTAGCTAAGGAGGTATCATCACGTCAGAACACACCTTGTTATTATAAGAAGGTCCATACCAACATAGGGATACACTCCACAAAGAAAAACGTTCCTCAAATGAACCATCCACAAATAAGCACGTTCCACAAAGATACCATCTCACAATGGGACACACTCCACAGAGGAGTACGTTCCACAAAGGAACTATCCCACAAACGGAACATATTATCTTTTTAAAGAAGATATATGATCTATGATCTACTTAATGAACATGGTCTTTCTAGAACACAGAGGATTACGTCCTCAAGCACTTTATCTGTGGAAGGTGGCAATGATGGAAAAATCTTTGAAGAGGAGAAATGAGATGAGGGGATTCGAGGGACAATAGAGAACGAAAAGAGGAAAAATGACAGAGATGTTGAGTCATCGATCCCATGACTGCAGTCTATGCGATGAAACGACTATGAAGAATGCCATACACGAGAGAAAATGTAGAAAATCACCTTAAATAGTGCTGATGTTGGTTTCGAGCTCCACACTCATTTTGTTTATGTGCTTTTCCACTCATTTAGTGATTTTGGTTATGCTACAATAAACATTAACAAGGTCAAGGAAGGCTCGAAACCACCATCAACACTGTTCGAGGTGAGTTTCTTCATTTTCTCCTGTGTAGGGTGTTGTTCGTAGTCGTTGCATCACATATACTGCAGTCATGAGATCGATGACTCAACATCTCCCACATTTTTCCTCTTTCCATCCTCTATTGTCCCCAGTATCACCTCGTCTCACTTGTATATACTATCCTGTGTAGGCTAGTATATCTGGAACATAGATGTTAGCAATATTTATGTACGCGAAACTGATTGTGACACCACCTTCTACAAAAAATAAACAAGCAGGCGAATGCGAGGATCACTGAAAGAATGGAAAATCACAAAAACAAAATGAGTGTCGAGCTCGTTTAAACCATGATGATAAGAACAATCATCTCCCAACCATAGACAAAGCTATTTGTCTCCCCCGAGCTCAGACCTTCCAATAGAGAACAATGTACATCCGGATAGTAGTAGCGCAAACCCTAGAAAACAAGGGAGAAACTTCTCCAATAGTGGAGAACCTCAAAAAATCAGTCCGTTAACTGAAGTAGCGAACCTCTCTTTGCTAGAGCGAACTTGCTTGAGTGAATGACGAAATGAGAGGTCGAACTCTCTATTTATACAAATGAAAGGGTGACTTTTTCCCTAACTGCGCCGACCTGACTGGGGCAGTTTTGCCCATTGTGTGGGGCAAATTGCCCACTGCTTTGCGGCAGTTTACCCACTAGTCCGACCTTTCTTGGGGGAATACAAAAAATTACATTTAATAAATCTTTTCTTTGGGATTTCACCCCTAGGTTTACACTAAGTGTTTTACATGATCGAATACATTGACATCTTGTCTCATAGGAGGTACCTTAACAAGATGAAATGCAATAAGAACAAAGTGCCAAAAGCCCACCTTGACCTCCAAAGTGCCAAAAGACCACCAATGCCAAAAGCCCACCAAATGACCTCCAAAGTCTCAATAATTTTATTAACAATAAGATGCTTACAAAAATCCACCGGAGTTTCTATGCCAAAAACTCCATGAGGAATGAGGAAAAAAGAGCCTCATTATATAGCAAAACACAAGAGCTAGCCTACCCTAATTCGAATTGGCTTGAATGGAGCCAATAGCACCTAACACAAATCGAATTTCAATCTAAATTTCAATTACACCAAGTCAATGCCGAGTTTGGAGTTGATCTCCACCAAACAAGTCGAGTCTCATTTAATGAGATGAGGAGGTGGCCTCCACCTAGGCAAGGCGCCCCTCATTTCCACATTGGAAGTATCTCCCACCAAATAACCAAATGCCATGTGGTAAACTCGAGCTTCAAAGAGGTATGACGTGAGCAATATGGTAGGTGCTTGGAGTTTGATAATATTTAGATTGCAATCATGGTAGTTGGGAGTGGGAGGTTGCCTCCACCTAGGCAAGGCGCCCCCACTCCCATTTAATGCAACTCCATACCAACCACAACTCATTAAATATGAACTCCACATCACCAATTCGACTTTGCATGCATGGAGGGCGAACTCACTTGAAGAGTTTTGACTTGTGCTGACTGTATAGTTGACTGAAGCTCAGTGAAGTTGATTGGAATCATCTTTAATGCCAGGTGCCATGTCAACTAGCCTTTTATTTTATTCCATTTGGATTATTTTGGAGAGATTTGGATTATCTCCAAAATAATCAATTTTATTATTTTAATTAATAATATCTCTGTAATTGGGTTTTTTGAGAAATTATTAATTATGAGGCCTAGCGGACATCCGAAACTTGGGATAAATTGGACTGGGGATCATGAATGATTTTTGGCTTATTTCTCTATTTAAACTATAGAGAAATTTATTAAATTTAAAAAATAATTAAAAAACCCAAATTGGACGGACCCGGTAAAATTTTTTCGAAATTTTTTCTGAGGGTTATATGGACCTAGGACATGACCGACACCTATTCTAACAGTGTCTAGTAGGTTTATATACATCAGTTGGACTCTAATAACCCCCCATGGCTAAAATTTTCAAAATCGGGCATTCCAGCTTTGGAGGAGCGGGAGAAAACCTCATCGATTATAGCTCGGCAGTAAGCAAAGTATAATTGACAAGGGAAAAACTCCCTGGAATGCCTTAGTTGCTTAATCAAGTCATGGGGAATTGAGACACTCGGATCCTACTAGCACACTTTATTACAAATCCCCCATGGGGCCATGGTCATGTGGACTCAAAAAACAAAACAGGCTAGCCAAAACTGGCTAGTCACAAATGCTGGATCATCTGATACACTGGAGTCAAACACTTATTATGTTTGTCAAATGGCGGCTCTTCAGATAATCCAACTAATGGTACAAATAAGTTGGTAACATCTGGTTCCAACTACGGGACGGGTGCTTGTTTGATTTATGGATCAAAAAGAGTATTCGAGAACCCCATAATATCAGTTTCCTGCACAAAAACGGAAGTGTCTTAGTCAAACATTTTCATGATAAATAATGCCAAAATGTAATACCAACATAATATTTTTTTTTTTTTTCAAAAGTACATGAAAAATAAAATCTTTTCTTTTTTCCTGCATATATATGAAATATGATACAAAAAACTAACATATGAAAACTATGCTACATCAATATGGTACAGAAAAAATTGCATGATTTTTTTTTTTAACAAGGATAAGGTTTTAGGAATCTCCTGAGATGACCCCTTGGTCATCTTGAATATTGTTCCGATAAAAGGGTTTCAGCTGTTGCCCATTTCTAGAAAATGGTATCATCTCTCCATCCATGGTATTTAGAAAGAAAGAATGTGTTCCGGCCTGACAACGTATGATAAAAGGACCTTTCCAAAGGCTGTCAAATTTTTCATGCTTCCCTGGCTTTTCTCCTCTTTTGTCCCACAAGAGAACAGTGTCTCCCACTTGGAAATCTCTAGGCTTAGCTGACTTGTCAAAATTGGTCTTCATTCTTTCCTGATGTCTTAGCATTTTGTCCAATGATGTCCTTCTGCTCTCATCAAGCTCAATGATTTGATTTGCCCTGTCATCTAACTCCAGTTTTTCGGTACCATAATCAGTCAACATTTTATAAATGGGTATCTGCATGTTGAAAGGTAGTGCTGCCTTGATGCCATAAACAAGTTCAAAAGGAGATTTCTCAGTGGAATTATTCTTGGTGATCCTATCTGCCCACAAGGCATACTTGATTTTGCTATCCCAAGATCTTTTGTTATCTCCCACAGTTTTCTTAAGGATGGTCATCAAATTTTTGTTAGAAGATTCTGCAAGTCCATTACCCTGAGGATAATAATCAGAAGAGTTTGATAGAACAATGCCATACTTAAAACATAAATCATTCATTTCTGCCGAACTGAAAGCCTTAGCATTGTCAGTTGTTATTTTCAAGGGAGTGCCAAATCGGGTGATGATCCCGTCCTCAATGAAATCCATGATAACCTTTTCAGTGGCTGTTTTGGTGGGTATGGCTTCTACCCACTTAGTGAAGTAATCAGTTGTAGTAAGGATCCAGCAAAATCCATTGCTAGAGTTATCTTTGAATTTGCCAATAAAGTCAAGACCCCATTGTTGAAAGGGGGCAATGACAACTACTGGTGTGAGAGGTAAAGCAGCCAATTTAGGCTTTCCCGTGAAAAGTTGACATTCTTGGCAATACTTGACATGTTTGTAAACGTCAGCAAAAATAGTTGGCCAATAGTAACCTGCTCTCAGAATTTTATGAGCAGTTGTATTTGCTGCATAGTGGCCCCCACAGAATCCTGAATGGAACTCAGTTAGGATCTTTTTGGAATCCTGCTCGTGCACACATCTAAGTATTACACCGTCAGGGTTTCTCCAACCCAAACCCTCCTAAGTGAGGCAATACCTAGCAGTTTTTAATCTAAGAGCTCTTCTCTTATGTCCCTTGAGATGATCTGGGACATCTAAGTGCAGCAGAAAGTATATGATGTCTGAGTACCAATGATTGTCAAGGTCTTGCAAAGCTGGTGTCATGCGAGGATCGGATGAAAGGTTTGCACAACTCATGTCAATGGCTTCTTCATTTTTCTAAGTTAGCATCTTAGCTAGGCCCTGCCCCTTTATTAGTTTAGTGGGTCGAATCTCTAGATCATACTCCTGGATTTTAGATACCCATGTGCCTCTTGTTCCTAAGCAATCTTGCTGGGATAGGATGTCTTTTACTGCAGCATGGGGTACATATCCTATAACTCTTGAATAACCAATGTATGTCCTGAAGTGCTTTAAAGATTTTACCAAGGCATAGGCTTGCTTCTCCATGATAGTATATTTCAATTCTGAATTTACATTCTGATTTATATATTCTTAAGTAGATCAACATATTACTCTCAAAAGAAGACTTATCTATTTCATTTACAAAAGTTTATCATTCTTAGATTAGATTTCTCTTTTGCTAAAGCATTTAACGTTAAGTTATAAAAAGAAAAAGTCATTTATTTTAAAGCTTGAACTAGAATGCTTAGCTCTGAACTTTAAAAGATTATCTTGCAAGTCTAAAAGTGCATCTATCGACTGTTGCAAACAAGCAAGTCAAGATCCCAATGAAAGCTTGTTTTCGTTGGTTATTTTGTCATTTTTTCATAGATTAATTGAGTTATTTTTTCGGTAATTTTTATAGTGACCCAATCTCACTTTCTAAGTGTTTTTGGGCACATCTTACTGAAATAAGCTTGTTGTTGTGCAACACTTTACAAACAGATAAGAGGAGACTCTGCCCGAATTTTGGTAGATCGGGCCATTCGACGCACCTACAACCAAAAACTTTTTTTCATCTGTATTTGTAAGCCTTTGAGTCAATTTTGCATGATTGGGGCGCTTCTTATTGACTGTAAACAAGTATTAAACTAGAGCAAGTGGGCTAACCAACTTTCCTGAAGTACGGTTTTAGGATAAGGGCTTGCCCGAGTACTGGCCTGAAAAGAGACTGTTGGGGCATACAAGAGTAAAACTTTGTTAAAAAATACATAAAAATTAACAAGGCTTTGTCCTCGTATGCTCTGGATCACTGCAGCTTTTTCTGAACACGTTGATCAACTATAAAGAGAATTAGTGACTAGTAATTAGTTTAACATTTCCCAATTAATCACCCTTTACAAAAATCCGACGTAAACAATTATTGACATTGGTGGACACATTTCTCAAAGGAAGCGGGGACCACTGGGTAGTGACCTCACGATACCGTTAGACTATACCCTCGTTTGGTATAGTGTTGAACACCTCCCGGAGACTCCGATCCAACCCACATGTCCAAGTGAGGAGCCACTTTGTCAATTTCTGGACATATTTTCAGTACCTTATGGTATATTGAAAATCCCCCATCCATCATAAAAACTCATTACCACAAAATAATAAAATTTACCAAGAATAATTGCAAAACATTGTTATTTCATTTTGAGCACTCTATTTTTGACTCCATTTATCAGCACTGGTCTTATTATTGGATATTTTATGATGATGGATGTTATGTATCAAATGATAATGATGATGTGGGACAATGAATGATTTTATCTTTTATAGTGCTTTGTTCTTGAATATAAATTTTTCTAACTCCTAGATTAGTTGCTTTATCTTTCATAGATTAAACACCTTAGATTTTATTTTTACTTTTTAGGGTTTACCCCCATGGCTTCGCTAATAGTAAGCCTAGAAGGAGGAGTCGAGTTTCAGCTGACCACACTTGACTATGGCTTGCCCCCGAGGCCACAGCAACGGCTTGAAGATTTTTGCCACGTTTTCCCAGGTGTGATTCCATGCGGCAACACACCTGGGAAAACTGCAGTCAAGAGACAGTTGAAGTGATAACCTACATAAAAGAATGTGTGTGCAGAAGATAGGTGTCTAGTGGTGTTCTCTGTAGAAGACAACTTGAGGACTGTGCAAAAGAATATATAAGATGAAGTGAACAACATTTTGCATGGGAACCCTGTTCTATCTTGTCTGATCATCTTGGGTATCTTACCCTGATTATGAGGTAGCCACTTTGTGGTCTGAACCAGTGGCTTTACTCAAGCTCCTTGATGTTGACAGTCAAGATAAAGGTCATCTTCATAAAGAAACTGTGGTAAGAAGTGTTACTTCTCTTTTAAGATTGGTAGCGAACACTTGTTGACCAAGTCTATGGGCATATGCGAATGAGATGCATGGGAAATTATTCAATGATTGAGCAGAGCTCTTAATGATTGATTACATGAAGAATCATATATTGGTTCGACAGTGATAGTTCCAACAACAGTACTTTGACTCTTAAGTAGATGCCATCAGATTGACATGACATAGTTGTTAACTATGATCAGTATGTGAAGGCAATCTAGGTCTTGCATCTCTTCTTAGTTGGAGTTAAGAAAACCAGGCTGGGCCCTGTTGTTAGAGTTGATGCTCTTTAGTCAGTTGGTGCTGATGTAATAATGAAAATTGAAGTCTTCCATTGTACTTCATATCAAATTATAAAGAAAAGTTTACTATACTTATTTTGCAATGTTTCTCTTGTTATGATATATGGTGATGACATGCTTATGTGGATATTAGTTCATGAATGATAATGTACTTAGTAATGTTACGATGAAATTTGTCTAAGTTTTTGAAAAGTAGAAAATTAGTAGAAGTGCTAGCACACTGATTCACCTCCCCTCTCAGTGTGCCATTGTGGACACAATGGCAGACTGAGAGGGGGTGGGTGAATCAGTGTGCTAGCACTTTTAACAATTTTCACTTCAAAACTTGAACACATTTTATCATTCACATTAAGCTATACATCAACAGTCATTAATTAAACCTGTCATCAGCGTAAATCATAAAATACACATCACACGACACATGTTGTAAACTTAATTTATAATTTGATATGAATTATAATGAAGACTTCAATCTTCGCGATTGCATCAGCACCAACTGACCAAAGAGCACCAACTCCTATTCCAAGCCCCATCCTGGTTTTCTTAGCTCCAACTAAGAAGAGATTCTAAGATCTATGACAGTGACAGTGACAGTGATAGCCACAGGAGAATTACTTATGATTAAGAAATGAATTTAACGTTCCATTTTGTTGAATTTCCAACTAACGAGTACATTTTATTTGGTACTTTTTACAGGAATTTGTATTTTTTTAATTATCTGATGCTTCAAGCGTTTCATGGTGAGTAATACAATGAGTATCAATAAAATTTGGTAAATGTTTGTAGTAATGAAACAAATCTATTTTCATTTTCAACTAATGATCAAACACTATTAGTATAATTTGCTATTAGTTCCTCATTATACAATTCTTTTATTTTCTTTGGACTAAAAATTATATCATATATAGTCTTTTGTTTTCTTTGACAACTTTAGGAAGTTTCATAAATTGTGAGATTGGAGACTCTAAGCCTTTTAAATGTACAAATGTAGATTACACAATTATATATTACTCCATCCCATGATCTATACTTTCATTTAACATTAAAGAGAAATGAACTATTCAACATTTTTTTAAATTATATCTCTTGAACTTAATTTGAGATACAATTTACAAATTTAGTGAGAATTTATCTATTTATGTAGAAAGAATATTCTTCTCGAGCAGACATATTAGACGTTTGTAAATGCATTTGAAGATGACAACGATCTTCCTATGTAGTTATTGCAATGTTTCTTTTTGCTATAAAATATACTAATTTAATAGTTGTTTTCACCTTTTCCTTGTTGGCTTCATTTTTAATCTTTAAATGTTTTAGAATAAGCCATTGTTAATCTTTTTATTCAATAAAAGTTTTTCTGAATCGATGTTTGATAATAAGAGGATTTTGAATGAGGTATTATAAAATCATATTGAATTGTATTGCATCTAATGCTATTACTACAAGGACTTTGAATTTTATATTTATCATATAGTTTGCACTTGATGTTAGTTTTTCATTTTTCCACGTTTATATCACACATTCAATTATATTTTATTTTTCATTTTTCTCGAAATCAATGTTTTGTGGTAGTTGAAGTTTTCACATTTTGAAAGACAAAAATGAGAATCTAATAGTCAACTAAAAATGAAGATTTTCATTGACACAAATTGTGAAGAATTTCATTGCCACAAAGTGTAAATTTCAAGAAGAATGGAAGACAAAATATCCATGGGTGTATAGTATAAATGTAGGAAAATAAAAGATTTACAAGAAGTGCAAAGTATGAAAAAAATATAAGGTTCAAAGCCAATAGGGTAATAGCATTGGATGTAATACAATTCAATATGATGCTAGAATAACTCATTCAAAATCTTATAATGATAAACAGTGGTTTAAAGAAGCTTATATGAAATAAAAATGTTAACAAAACTTCTTCCAAAACAATTATAGAGGATTTAAATGAAACTAATAAGGAAATGGTGATAACATCCCGTGGAATTAACATATTTTATAGCACAAACGAAGATTGTAGTATTTATATATGAATATTTTTGTTATCTTTAAATGCATTTACAAATACCTAATATGTCTACTTGAGTGGAGTATTCTTCTTACATAAATAGAAAAAATGCAACTAAATTTGTTCATTATATCTCAAGTATAACAAAATTGTTGGCTTGCCAAATTTATTTTAATGTTAAATGAAAGTACAGATAATGGATTGGAACAACATCTGATTGTGTATTTTACATTTGTAGATACAAAAGATTTGGGTTATTCAATCTTACAATTTGTGAAACTTTTTAAAGTTGTTCATGGAAAATAAAAGCCTACATATGATACAATCATTAATTTAAAAGAAATAAGATTATACAATAAAAAAAATAGTCTCTACTGATAGATTCTATAGTTGTAAATAGAAATGGAATTGTTTCATTATTAAATAAGGGACTATCAAATTTTATTGGTATGCATTGCATTGATCATCCTGAGACACTTTGTAGTGTCAAATGTATAGATGAAAAGAATATTGAACAATTGACAACATCGTGATTTTTTTGGGATGTAAAACCTTGAACTAATACTGGCATAGGAAAAAATCTAGAAGATTTTGAAAAATGATACGCACACTTTGACGTTTTTAAGGTGCTGATTTTTTATAATGTTTTCCACCTAACTCATTTGTCTTTGTGGCTATTGTGGAATGAGAGTAAAGGTGTTTACTATTATCAAACAACCCATGTTAGGAAGGCCAAACCATTGTTCTCATTGCAGTCAAAGATTCTTTTATTAGACCAGGGATCAAGGTCATTGAGGAAATGGTTTTAACAATGCATTTGATTGCATTCCAAGACTTACCCTACTTGTTTATATTGATTTTTATAATTTAGAAACCTTTCTAAGTCTTGGATTTACTTATTTGTCAATCTGCAGAAAGTTTATGATGCCCCAAGAAGGTGACAATCCAGTAGCACTGGATTTAGGAAGTATGGGAAAGAGTCATGTTTGGGTGAATGTGAAGAGTTAGGGGAGGTATTGACCATCCTACCTAGCACGCAAGATTGGTTGTATTGCTGTATGTGATTATGAAGGAGATTATAATTAAAATATATATGCAAGCAACAACGAAAAAGCCACACGATGTTATTGAGTCACTTAATCCTCTTTTTGACGTGTATATATCAATTCTTCTACAACTACTAGTCGTTTCTGCATTTTTTTGCAGAAAATATTGCATATATTATATACAAAATTAATATGTACAAATAGATAAGCAAAGAAGTAATCATTTGGTGAAAATATTGCATACATTATATACCAAATAAATATGTAACAATAGATAAGTAAAGAGGTAATCATTAAGGCCTGAACTTGCCTTGGATTGTTTTAATCTTGCCATTCTTCAATTGCTTTTCACTTATAGTTCAACTAATAGAGTTGGCACGAATATATTTCCAAGGCTTTAGTTGACTAATGAAACTTGTCAAACTCTTGGATTGATTAAGGATGGTAGATATGCTAATGCGTAAAGCCTTAAAGCTAAATGGTGTTGTTAAATATGCCAAGCAGGGAAAGCGGGAAGGGCTAAAATTAACTTGAGTGTAAATTTTATGTTTTGAAACCAAAAGCCATTCCAATAGGAAATTCGTATTGTTTAGGAAAAGCATCTAGTCGTGTTTTGGAATTTTGTGCGATAGGTTTCATTATTCATCTACAATTAACTTTGCCCTGCATTCAAATATATACGTTTCAGGTTTTGAGCATGGATGGGTGAATCTAAAGATGACAAATGGTTGAGTAGCACATCGGCGTTGAAATGTTGCGTAGAGAATATTTTTAGATCGCTTTCATAGATGGCATGTCAAATTTGATCCTAATGAACAATGAGAGTAATGACGAGGGTGAGCCTATAGGAGGAATAAATGTAAGACAACAGAACTGAGAATATATCCATTTGATTTTTTATGTGGATCGGGATCTAAAGGGGACAGAGGAGGCAAAGACCCAGAAAAACAGAGCAAAAACAGAGTTTTACAGTGCTACAACACTTCATTCGAACCACAACACAAAAACAGAGCTAAGTCACTCTTATGTCCTTCCCCATTAACATCAAAATGAGTAATACAATAAGTATGCCCTACTGGGCAGGCGGTTCTCCATTCCCGAGAAACATGGCGTGTCCCTTCTAGAGTTATCTACATATCTAGATACATAATTCAAAAACTAATCTGCAATAAATACGGATTCGCTATAGATAGCTGTAGTTGGTTGCAATTAATTCCAACAATCTCCCCCTTAATTGCAACCCAAACAAAAAACAAAAAACAAAACAGGATATATCATTGACAAAATTATGATATCCAACATTCAGCTACAGTCATACATATGTAGCATTGACAATGCCAAGATTCTCTCTATGAAACTCAAAAAACCCCTTTGCTAGAGGCTTAGTAAATATATTTGCCAACTGTTCCTTTGACCTGCAAAATTTCAAGTTAATTTCTTTGTTGTTAACAAGTTATCTGATGAAGTGATATCGAGTATCTATACGCTTGCTCCTTTTGTGAAATACTTTGTTTTTTGGCAATGCAATTGTAGAATTATTGTCACAGAAGATCACTGCTGGATCCTCTTGTTCATGCAACAACTCGGACAAACCTTTCCGCATCCACACTGCTTGGCAAGCTGCTGACGTTGCTGCTACATACTCCGCTTCAGTTGATGAAATGGTCACTATGGGTTGCTTCTTTTATGCCCATGAAAGTGCACCCGAACTAAAGTTAAATACATAACCTGTTGTACTTTTCCTGTGAACTATACTGCTTGCAGAATCACTATATGTGTAGCCTGTTAATCTGAAATCTGAACCTGCTGAATACAAAATTCCATAATTCATTGTTCCTGAAACATATCTTAAAATTCTTTTTGCTACTTGCTAATGAGACCTTTTTGGAGATTCCATAAATCTGGAAATTAAGCTCACCGCAAACATGATATTTGGCCTTGTTGCTGTTAGATACATCAAACTTCCAACTAATTTCTTAAATTGCGTTGGATCCACAAAAGGTTCATTGTCCTCTTTACTTAATTTAGTTCTTGTTGCTATAGGTGTTGACACTGGTTTACAATTCAACATTCGAAATCTTCTTGATACATCTTTAGCATACTTAGATTGACATATGAAAAATCCCTTTTTCAGATTGATCAACTTAAATTCCAAGGAAGTATTTCATCATTCCCGAATTTGTCATTTCAAACTCTATTTTCATTGCTGTTTTAAATGCTTCTATAGACAGATTTCCAGTGAAAATTAAGTGATCAACATACAAACATACAATCAGGATTTTACCTTGCTGATTTGATTTTGTGTGCAGTGTAGGGTCACTAGCACATCTATTGAATCCATTACTCATCAAATATGAGTCTATTCTGTTGTACCACACTCTAGGTGCTTGCTTCAGCCCATATAATGCTTTCTTTAGCCTGTATACTTTATCTTCATGTCCTCTTATTTCATACCCAATTGGTTGTTTTACATAAACCTCCTCTTCTAAATATCCATTTAAAAATGCAGATTTTACGTCCATCTGATATACATTCCAATTATTTTGTGTTGCAATAGCTAAAACAAGTCTAACTGTGTTAAGTCTTGCTACCGGTGCAAAAGTCTCATTATAATCTATGCCGATGTCAGGTTGTTGACTAAAACCTTGTGCTACAAGCATAGCCTTGCGCTTTTCAACCTTTCCATCAGCAGTCAATTTTGTTTTATAGATCCATTTTACACCTATGCAGTCTTTTCCATCAGGTAAATCTACTAATTCCCAAGTTTCATTTCTCTTTATAGCATCTATTTCATCATCCATAGATTTTATCCATGCAACATCTTTAATTGCTTCTTTAAAATTAACTGGTTGATAAGCCAATAATGCAAAATTTGAATTTAAATCCAGTTCTTCATCATGTTGTCCATAGATTTCTCTTAGGGTTCTAGATTTCTGTCCTCTAATCCTAGATCCCAATTCTGCTAATGTAGGATTAGATTCATCACTTACTTGTGAACTTGATGTATGTTGGCCTCCAAGTCCCGGTTGCTCTTCTTGCATGAAATTTCTTGGTGTTCTTGCTTGAGGTGAATTACAGTCTGTTAAGCTCCTTCCTGGTGTGCTGGATGTTGGTACATGTGCAGGTACATATGAATGTGGAGTTTGTTGTACATATTGTACATCTTCTTCATCATCTTCAACATTAGGTAAAGCTGCTCCACATGTAACTATTTCATCAATACTTCCATGCCATGCTTCCTCCTCCTTAAATTCTACATCTCTACTTACAATCAGCTTCTTGGTAATAGGATTATAGAGTTTATATGCTTTAGAATGCTCACTATACCCAATGAAGATACATTTTTTACTTCAATCATCCAACTTCCTTCTAATTTCTTTAGGTACATGGGAGTAAGCCACACACCCAAATATTCTAAGATGTGAGACATAGCAACACTGCCACTCCAAGCTTCTTCAGGTACTTTATTCCTCACACTTTTTGTGGGACACCTGTTCAAAATGTAGACTGAACACGCAACTACTTCTACCCAATACGCGTTTGACAAATGTTTGGCCTTCAACAAGCTTCTTGTCATATTCATAATTGTCCTATTTTTCCTTTCTGCCACACGATTCTGCTGTGGTGTATACCGAGCTGTAAACTGCCTCTTAATTCCATGATTTCTGCAAAATTCCATGAATTCATTCAATTTTTATTCGTCTCCTCTATCAGACCTCAATACTTTGATGAACTTTCCACATTGCTTTTCAACTAAGGTTTTAAAATTCTGAACACTTCAAAAGTTTCTGATTTTTGTTTAACACAATATACCCATGTTTTCCGGCTGTAATCTTCAATAAAGGGTAGAAAGTATAAATTTCCAGCCAATGATGGATCCTGCATTGGTCCACACAAATCTGTATGAACAATCTCCAGAGGTTCTTTTGCTCGAAACGAAGTGCCTACCAGGAAAGCTTCTCTATGATGTTTTGCTAAGATACAACTCTCACATGAGCTTGCTGGTTATTCAATTGGTGGAAACCCTCGAACCATTTGGTTTTTCTGTAATAAGCTTAAACCCCCAAAATACAAATGTCCATACCTCAAGTTCCAAAGTCAAGACTGATCGAGACTTTGAACTTTATATGCATTCACATAATTCTGAATTTCACTCTTTAATGTAAATGGAAACATTCTATTTTTAGTCATTTTAACCTTTGCAATCAACCATTTTCTAGGATTCTTGTCAAGAATTGTGCAAGTGTCATGGTTGAAAATTACCTTATAACCTTTCTCCATTAGTTGTCCAATGTTGATTAAATTGCATTTCAGACCAGGAACAAAATATACATCATTAATATGCCTTTTATTTCCATTTTTTGCAAATACATTAACCATACTTCTGCCATTGACTGACACTTTATTGTCATCTTCAAGCTGCACTTCAGACTGTACCGAACTATCTAGATTAGTGAACACCTCCTTGTTGCCAGACATGTGATTGCTACAGCCACTGTCTAGAAACCATACATCATTTGGATTCTCTTGTGCAACATTGCAAGTAATAAGAACTAAATCAATTTTATCTTCTGATTTCTCAACTAGATTTGCAGATTGCCTTCTGGCATCTGCTTCCTTCTTTCTACACTCCCTAGCATAATGCCCAAATTTCTTACAATAGAAACATTGAATTTTAGATTTATCAATTCTTTGATTTTGCTACTGATAAAAATTATTACTTGTGGTTCTGAAGTTTCCTGAATTTGGGTTTTGGACATACCTACCAGTCCTATTTATATTCGATTCTTTTTCTCTTTGAACTTGAAGTCTACCTCTGCCTCTATAGAATGGCCTTCCTCTTCCTACTGTTAACTGTGTCTTGAAGGCAGTATCAAGTGAAAAGTTTGAGCTTTTGTTTACCCTAGACTCATGGGATAATAGGGATCCCATCAACTCATTGATGGAGAGTTGAGTCAAATCCTTTGACTCCTCAATTGCCACAACCACAACATCAAATTTGCTGGGCAGACTTCTTAATACCTTTTCAACCACCTTTTGGTTAGAAATTTGTTCACCATGGGTTCTCATCTGGTTCACTATTGTCATTAGGTGATTATGAAATTGATCTACAGTCTGTGTCTCATTCATCTACAGATTCTCAAAATTTTTCTTGAGGGTTTGTAATTTAGCAACCTTCACCTTACTTAAACGCTGATAAACAGTCTCTAAGATGTCCCATGCATCTTTGGACTTGCTTACAGATGCTATTCTAGGAAAAATCAAATCATCCATGGCTTGCTGGATGAGAGAAAGTGCTTTAGCATCTTTCTTCTTGTTGTTTTTCAACAAATCTTTCTGTGCTTATGTTAAGGCCAAATAAGTTGCCTCACCAGGGGTTTCTATATACTCATTCTGAACTAAATCCCATAAATCTTGTGAACAGAGAAGAGTTTTCATTTTTATAGACCAAAAGTCATAATTATTACTAGTCAAGGGTGGAATTTCAGGTTGTGCTACGATATTGCTCGACGCAATGGCTCAGGATTTCTGAAATTTCTTCTTTTGCAACTGTAGGCCGAGTACTCTGTTTTAATGTTCCTCCTCGGCTTCCTTGCTGGTTGTGTTTTCTCTACAACTTTGACTCGGGCTAGACCTCCTCTTCAATGCAGTCCTTTTTTCCTCTTCAATGCAGTCCTTTTTTTTTTACTTTCAACACAAATGATACAGCAGGATCACCCTGCACTCTGCTCTCACGGACTGATCTCTCCCAATCAGTAATTCCATTATTCTCTTGGCTCCAAGTCCACACACCAAATTCGATCTTTTACGAGGTTGACTCACATGCTCAGCCCTCTATTTTCTTCAACAGCTACGCATGAGCTTCCTTCACGGACTCTTCTTCTTTGTTGAGAGGTGTGGCCCTTTGCCAGAAATACAGCAGCTAACAAGTTCCGATCTACAAGCTGGAGGAGGAGTTTTAAAGAAATACAGAGATATGGTTCTCTTTCCTAAGGGGTTCCCTTTTTTTTACACACAAACACTGCTCCTGCAATCAACAACTACGTCTCCTCTCTGTGCAGGCTCAGCACTCTCAGACACACATATCCTTTCTCGGTGACGCCTTCTCCTTTTTTGTTGAGGGTCAGTACTTTCAGACACAAAGTTTCAACTATGGTGGCCTCTCTTTTACCTGTTCTGATCAGTACTCTCACAGGAATGATACCACACAGCTTTGATACCACAATAAAGGGGACAGGAGGCAAAGACCCAGAAAAACAGAGCAAAAACAGAGTTTTACAGTGCTACAGCACTTAATTCGAACCACAACACAAAAACAGAGCTAAGTCACTCTTCTGTCCTTCCCCATTAACATCAAAATGAGTAATACAATAAGTATGCCCTGCTGGGCAGGCGGTTCTCCATTCCTGAGAAGCATGGCGTGTCCCTTCTAGAGTCATCTACATATCCAGATACATAATTCAAAAACTAATCTGCAATAAATTTGGGTTCGCTATAGATAGAGGTAGTTGGTTGCAATTAATTCCAACAGGATCAACAAGACCTTAATCTCAGCGTTCAAATTTATAAAAGCCTTTGTTATTGATCCCATTTATTACAGAATTAGCGATGAAAATCTCAATCACTACAAGTGTGCGAGTGTGTTGTAGTTGAGGAGTATTGATGTTGCCTTACCGGACTAGAGGAACTGGCATTTATCACAATTTGTTTGTGAATCTCAGCTTGAGAAATTTCAACCAAATTCTCTCTCAAATGCGTTAAGTTTATTCCTTCAGAAAAATGAGCATCAGCAGAGGTTATTTGAAATGAATTAAATGACATACCTGTGTTGTGAGGAATTATGAAACAACAAAATGACAATATAGGAAATTGTTTGAAGTCCATCCTTTCTTCTTCATCCTCTTGGCACCCATGTGTTCCGCGAAATGCATTAACTATTCAACCACTTGGGATGTGTCAACACTTTCATGGCATGCGGCAACTCTATTAATCTGTGTAAAGATTGTAGTTAGACATCACAAATATCAATGTTAGAAAGAATTACAAATGTTGGTTAGATAGGATGGCCAGTGCAAGAATGGATAGGAAAGAGCTTGAATTTGTATGAAATTATGAATAGCATTTTTGCCTTGGATAAACAAATTGAAAAGTCACCACAAAAATTATCAATTTGACCATATAGAAAGGCGATCCTATTATTATGTTACGAATTGTAGTTAGTGAAGTAGTTAAGAGGTTGAATTTGTATGAAATTATGAATAGCATTTTTGCCTTGGATAAACATATTGAAAAGTCACCTAAAAATTATCAATTTGACCATACAGAAAGGCGATCCTATTATTATGTTCGAATTGTAGTTAGTGAAGTAGTTCTTCCTGTTGCTACTCGTGGTAACAGTTAAAATATTATCATAACAGGGTTGTTTTTATATACTTGTATTCTAAATAAGGTTGACATGCTTAATTAATCGACAATAATACTATATCTTATTGGAGTAATACAACAGTAAGAGTGCTGCATCTAAACCACTACTTTATTCGTCAACCCAAGGATCCATATAAACTTTTAATCGTCAACCCGAGGGTTTTGCACAATATATGCAACTACAAAGGAACTAACTATGGCTAATCATGTGTAAATCTAACTTTAATCAAAACAGTAAAAAGGGAATTGGTTTCTTTAATTAAGGGTTGTGAGGGCATGAGATCTACCTTTCTGGCTTGGCACTTTATTCTTGAACTAGCAATCATCAGAGACCAGCATTTAAAGATTTCTCACCCAGTTTATAACTGTTAGTGAAATCCTTTTTAACACAATACCTTTAGGTTACAAAAGTCAGGCCTTCAGTCGTTTTTGATGCTTCATACAAGTGTTCATAACAAGTAGAGGAAGGATTATGGCTATTACCAAATACAATAATTAGATCTTATGTGGAAGGAATTACGTTCAGATGTGCGAATGCATGAAATAGCATTGTCTAAATTCTTCATAGTCAATTTTGAACTGTGTTTTACTCTAATAACTCAGAACTGCTACAATATGCTGGAAAACCACAATGTGTAAATAATACTATGTTCTACTAAAACATATGTAAATGCAGAAAACTAACTTCACAAATGAGTCATTGTACTTTGCCTTGGATGGGCCCTGATCCAAGGAAAGCTAGGAATGCTGAGAAACTCGAGTAGATAAGCCGATTAAAGTACTTTTCATTAAAGATTTGAAGAACTGTAACAATAAATGGTCTATGCCTTTTGTCTAAATAAAATGCGATCACAGAGAATAATAATGCCATTATAAAAATGGGCGCTGCCTTTCCAGTCAAGCCTTTTGTCTCAATAAAATGCGATTACAGAGAATAATAATGTCATTATAAAAAATGGGCGCTGCCTTTGAAGTCAAGCCGTATAGCTTAAATATCTATTTGCATAATCTATGAAACGAACAAACTATTAGTTCTTCTTTCAGTGGATGCGCCATGGCTGAGTGAAGTGCGTCATGGATGAGTGAATGGTCATGCAAAACAACGTGATTAGTGGTAAATTGCTGAGCCACGCTCAGTCTTCGGGGACTAGACCTAAATCTGATGTACTGTTGCAGTTCATCAAACACTTGTATTGGCGTCCAAGCAACTGTAGTTCTACCTGATGCTCTGCTTGATTTGCGAATTGGGACACAACAAACTGCTACAAATCAATCTGGAACTTCTTTGGATCAAGTCGAACTTCACCAAAGGATGGAACTGAGAGTGAACCGCTGTGATCATTTGTTCTTTGAACAAAACTGGCTTGATGACTTCAGATGCCAAAAATGTGTCAGTTTAAGCCTGTGTCGAAAAGGTGTTGTTGGCAATCAACCCCATTAGCATCATATATGCATTTTAGTTAGGAAAAATGAAGACTGCACCATCTAAATAGATAAACTGAAATCTTTTAGAATTCTAGCTAGGATGTACACATTATTCATCAACTTGTTACCATAGAGCTTCCCGTTTAGGTTCTGAATGACTGATAGGAGGAGGAATTGGATGCCTTTTCTCCCCTACTATCGGGAGCCATCATCTTCCCCCAACTACTCTATTGCACGTCCCTGTGCAATCAATTATCGATTCTGGGTTTTTTGTGGGTTTGAGCTTCTCTGCCGATCTAATCATGCAGGCATAGGAATTGGTCATAGCTCCTAGGAGAAATTGATCCCATAATGATTACTTCTATATATGCCGATGCCGAAGTGAGCAGAGGTAGAGGAGTTAGACGTGATTGATTAAGCAAGATCATACCACTGAGGATTGATTATTCATCCACCGGTTGTTTTCCAGAGGTCCACTGCCAACATTGCATGTCTCTGGAGCCATTGTGGCCAGCCTCTGGTCCATTATTATGATGCAAAGAGTATCCTCAATGACCTCAGTTTTCGTTCTATTATACTAATTTTCTGGCTCCCAGAATTTATTGGCTTTGTAGTGATAGGTCTTTTTTGAATTGTTGGCTTGTTAGATGCACTTATTTTTATGTTTCAAATTATCGAAGCCGCACTTGTTTTTTTTTTTTCTATAACTACATAAAGACTGATCTCAAATATAAATTTAATTAGATATTTTACCTTCACTCTTGACTTTTCTAGGATAGGTTAAGACTGGGCATAGGCGTGCTGGTCACGCTGAATTCATAGATGATTTATACTTGATGGCAACATACATATTCTAGGGTCTCCTCGTTTTGACTTTGAAAGCACATGTCCAAACGGAGAGACTCACCAACTATGACTTGGCCTGGTTTGGCTATAATTGTCGTGTGAATTTGCCTGTGTAGATTTGCATGATAACAAACTGATGAGTAGATGATTTTGAAAACCTGGTAAGTTGGTCAATTGAGGATGTGAGGTACATCAAAATTTAATGTTCGGTTTTAATTTGTTCTTACATTTACCTCCAAATTTTGTGGCTTTATAGAGGTGGCTATTCAAGCAACATGATAAACATTTTTGACACTATTTTGTATTATTTCTATTACATCTTTCCGTTTTAGAATGTCCGTTTTGTAATGCCTAAAAGAGTATTAAATATAACTAATATAGTCCTCCATTCTTCCAACCATGTTAACACATTCCACATAAGTGGAGTGGGCTTGGTAAGGTTTTGGGAGGAAATGAGCTTCACAGCGATCTAAATTGACGTCAAATTTGGAGTTGTCTTTCTGTTGAAATCATATAGTTACCTTGAAGTTTTCTGTAAATCTTGCTTTTTGCTACCATCCACTATCCACTATCCACTGCAAGAAGATATGGTTGGTTTGGCTTTGAAATAGGACTGCAATGTCATTAGTTAATGTAAAGCCTTGGTTTCCTATTGACATGTTAATTATCGATTCCTATGAAGCAATAAAAAATTGTAGGAAAGCCTAGTGGCCTGACAAATTCCTTGGCCTGCTAGATGATGTATCGTGGTAGAAAATATTTGAAAGAAGCTTTAGTATTTGAGCTTGATGCTACAAAAGAGGGATTGTTCAAGGGAACTATCTGTTTTGAATTATTTATGGGTGTGTAGTCTTTGTTCATATGCCATGTTTTGCTACAAAATTGAGAATGTTCAAATGAACTATTGGAAACACCTTCTGGTTTGAATTATTCATGCATGTGTCATTTTTGTTCATATGCCATGTGTTTTTAAGATCCAACTTGAAATTTGGAAGGTTAACTTATTATCATTTTTCTAATTGTGTTTCCTATTGACCAAACTTTACTTAACTTGGTGACAGATTTTATTTTTATTTTTTCAAGCAGAATGATAAAGAGAAGTTATTTCACTTTATTATTATCTTGTACTATTTTTATATTGTTTTGAATGCTCATTTTGTAGTAGTAAATAGCGGCTATTAAATATGTTAATATGTTTGCATCATTTTATTTTTATCGTGTATAAGATTGTGGGGTTTTCCTTTTATAAGAGAGGTATGCTATTGAAGAGTGAGGTTGGATTCTTGTTCATGGAGACGATTTCTAAACACCACAAAACCTGGGCTTGCTGTCAGCATTACTGGGTACAATTGTGCACGACTCGTTATGCTAGCGTTTATTGTGATCTTGCTAGCAAATGTTGACATGCTATATATTAGGTAGGCATAGTTTATGTGCCCAACTCGTTTTTGAAGGATTTTAACAGATATTATTCTTATTTGGCACAAACGAAACATTGGTGCTACATAATTTGATCGATATAAATCTTATTTGGAACAAACAAAACATTGGTGCTACATACTTTAGTGATCTTCTATTTGAATGATAACGATTTGGCATGCTTATTATTAATGATTCACTAAGTAACTTTAGTTGTCCCTTTGTGTTTCCAAAATATTAAATTTATTTCTTTTCACCATTGGGATTGATTTGTTCATTACTTTTTGTATAGAGCAACTATTTGAATTCTTCTTAGAAGTTCTCGAATGAACATGGAATTGCTTGACAGAAGATTTCTCCTTGATTGTTGGTTAAAAGTTGAATAATTTGTTTCATGCCTTGTGTTATGTTACTGTTCAAATTAACACCCTTAGTCAAGGTCATGGATCACGGTGAATGAGTGATAAGCACAAGAGAAGCTAGTGCCCAATGTCACTATAGCATAGCTTCTCAACACCTTAGGTTAACTCCTAAGACCAAGGGGGAGTTCGCAGAATTTGGTGAATGATATCTACAATTACTTAAACAACACAAACACCTTTCAAAAGCAACCTCTCAGCTAATACCTGTGTCGTATGGAGTCACAACTATGATACATAAATAACACTAAGAGAGGGATAGGGGTTACAAACAGTTTATTATGAATATGAAGGTACATAACTTCAATATCTTACTGACGTTATAAAATTGCAGCAATCAAGAACACTTTAGAAAATTGATAAGAGTCAACCCAAACACTGCCAACTCACCACATATAATGTACCATGTATGCTAGGGCAAGTGACGTGCCTCTAGAGGGTGAGAAGGGAAGACCTAAATCAGATCTAAGAGTGAATAATCAGATGTGCTTTATGCTCAAATCAGCTCTCGAATAGATGGTGGACCCGACTAAAACGTTTTCCAACAGATGTCCAACCACCCAAGGGTCAGCCTAGGCCTAATTGCATTCTTTTTAGGTCTTCAAACTTTGCTGAGTTGATTTTTGTACTTGTTGAAACAGATTTGCAAAAAGAAACCCTAGAGAACAAAGATCATGGTATATCTCACAATCCAACCACAAAATGAAGGCGCCCCTAAAAATCCAAAATAAAATCACTTAGGGAACACTATTTTAGCGGAGCACAATTTCCAATTTCACTATATTTTAAGATATGAATTTTGTATATTTTTAGGGTTTTTACAAATATTATATATGTTAGTATTTCTTGCAATATATAAAATAAAATTTTAATAAAAATGAAGAAAAGGGGGTTAGATCTTGGTCCTCAATCCTAGGGAAATAAGATTTTAAGGTTGATGTTCGTTCTCAATTTGGCTTTTCAAGATTTACTAATTAGGGCAAATGCTTGTAACCCTAGATATTAAAAGTAGCCACAACCTAACTATGGAAAATAGTGAATTGCAATCCCCCACTATGGACCACTACTTCAAGAGGAAATTTTCCACAAACAAGATTGACAAGATGCCCAGAAAACCCTTATTTACCTTGCTTAAGGTGCAAGAGAAAACGTCAAACAAGAAAATACAAAGATCTTACCAACATCCACCAAGGAAAGAGCAAGAGAGAGTTCTTAGGTCCTCCTTAGTCATGAGTTGTAACAACCATTGTTTGAATCAACTTTGAAAAGATAGAAAAAGCCTAGAAACTTCACCATTGAACCATCATCACATGAAAAAATTGCCAAAGAGAGAATTCTGTGTTGCCGCCTGGTTCCACACCTGGGAAAACGCAATAGAAGTCTTCAAGATGCTGGTGTGGCCTTGGGGGAAAGTCAGAGTCAAGTGCTATCACCTAAAACTCGTCTCCTCCGTCTAGGCTTTCCTAGCGAAGCCAAGGGGGGTGAACCCTAAAAATGAAAATAAACTATGGTGTCTAATCTATGAAAGACGAAGCATTTAATCTAGGAGTTAGATTTTTTTTGTAAACCAAGACAATGCAGCATATATATGTGTAAAGCAAAAAATCATTTATCAACATTTCATTTGCAAACATCCATCATCATCATTTGTCATTTTAAATCATTCATCAACAACTTGAAATATAACAAGATAAACCAGTTCCAAATAATGGAGTCAAAATAGATACATGAACTAAAAAGGAAGTGTTGTGTGATTGTTTTTGGTTTATTTTATTTTTTGAATGTGGTAATGATCTTTTTATTAGGGCTGGTGGATTCTCGATATACACAAAGGTACAGGGAATATGTTCGGAATTCAGCTGTGTGGTTTTTCACTCAGACTTGGGCTGAATCGGAGTCTCAAGGAGGTGTTCAGATGCTATACCAACGAGGGCAAGCCTAATGGTTTCCAAGAGGTCACTATCCAGTGTTATCCCAAGCCCTTTGAAAAATTTGCCCACAACAGAAGAATGTTCGCTTTGTGCCGGATTTTCACAAGTAGGTTTGTTTATTCGGGTGTGTTAAAACCTATCACTAGTCATCTTCCCCTTTCTGATGCGTACCAATGTGTTCAGACTGAGCTGCAAGTTGGCCACAAAGCATATGGGAGAAGACCTTGAAAATTTTTAAGTTTTTTAGGAACAAAATTTTTATTTTTTTAGAGCCCCAAGAGTCTCTTTTCAGGCCAGTACTTGGGCAAGCCCTTGTCCTGAAACCCTACTTCGGGAAAGCAACGGGGTGTTTTTTGAAACTGTAAAAAAATGAGAAAATCTAAGTCCCGAGTGAACTCGTGGCCCACCAATGGAATGGACCAACGAGGTAAATTTTAATCCTAGTTAATTTTATTTAATACCGAAATGAAAGAAATAAAACTAATCTAACAATCACGCCATGAAAATTGAGACGACACAGACCACCCCTGGGGGGATGGCGTGTGGGCGCTGGTTAGCCCACTTGCTCTCGTTTAGTAATCTTTACAATGAATAGAGAAGTGCCCCAGTATTTTTAGAATGACTTGGGCTTACAATATTGAAGAGAAAAGTAACCGGTTGTATAAAAATTTAAGTTTTGGTACTCCGGATAGCCTGGATCTTTGATTTTTGGCCAACACTTCCTCTTGTCTGATCGTCTTCTACTGCAAACCAGCAAGCAAAATTTAGTACAAGATGCCCAAAAACCTTTTAAGAGTGTATTTGGAACACCTCCTTAAAAACCCCCAAAAATTCTAAGTGTAAAACTAGTTAAAAATGCCAAAAATTAACCAAGTAAGACAAGCAATGGGGCTTGTTTACTTGGGATCTTTGCAAGCTTTAAGAGCTGCAAATTCTATGCTCTTGTACAACCAAATAAAACTTTTAAAATCATACCTAACACTACTCCTCAAAACTTTTCAAGATTTAACAATTTTTTTGCAAGTTTGAAAAAAGTAAAACGCTAGATGAAGGAAAGATCTAATCTGTCAAAGATATGAGCTTTGTAAACAAACTAGACTAGACTTCCTTGAAGTAATTTATGATCTATTTAGAGTATGAATATCAGTATATAAATCAGAAATACTTTTCACAAGTAACTGGTAACCAAGAAAACTTTTGATTTTACAAGAGAAAGAGATAGAGAAGAAATTATTTGAGACTGAAAACTTTGAAGCTCGTCTTTGTGTGATGCCAAGGGACTACACCTGCAAAACAAAGATTAGAAGTAGGGAGAAACAAACAAGATCACCCCTTTTTCTGCTTAAGACCACCTGAACATCACAGACTTCATTGACACAGATTAAATGTAGACATATACTCACAAGAAATCATTATTGCATATCCTTAAACAAATGAAGCACACAATCATAATCTCTTAACAATCATACATCAATAAGCTTTTACAATAAACAAATTGGAAAAGCCTATCTCATAAATTGATAACAATCCTTCCAATGAGTACACCACACCTATGAAAAATGAAGCTTATGCACAGGTTACCTTGACAAAACACAAGATGGTACATCCACTTATCAAGAGCACAACACAAGCTGACCGCCAAAGTATTCTTTGATTCATAAACCAAAAGCTAGCATAAACTTACAACATGTTCTTCCTCACTCTCCAACTAGTTTCAAATGGAGAGAGCAACCTTACTTTTATAGAGAAAATATGGAGATGAATGGGTGGAATTGATGGAGTAACTTGTGGAGCAAATGGGGCTGCCCACTCCCATGTAATGGGCTGCCAAAATCAACCCCAAATCAGCTAGAAATCAGCCATGTGATAGCCTATAAACATAGCTGCAAATTCCATGATTGAAGGGGCCTAATTTTGGGAAATGCACCCCCCTTTAGTAGGGAGTCATGCCCATGATTTGGGGGCTGCCCAAATCTCTTACAAATGAGCCCAAAATCACTCCTCTTTTATAGTTGAAAAATTTCTGACTTCTAATTCCCCAAAACATGGAATTTAATATTTTGTCATTTTTTACTTTTTTCAATTTTTTCTCCACTTTTTCACTTTTAATTTTTAATTTTTTGCCATAAGTGAAAAATAAATGACCCAATGACTATAGAAAGTGGGTTTAGGGGTAAGGTGGGTGCTTTGAGTTAGAAAACAAGCACTCCCAAGGCAAAAAAGACCCCTAGACCACATTTTTATGGCAATTACAATTTTTTCAATTAAACCATTAAAAATGGCTCAATTACGGGAAAAATAATTTTCGACGGAAATTAAAAAACAACCTAGGGGGACTTAGTACATGTCCATATGACTCAAAAATAATGTTAAGCATGTTCATATACATTGACCCATGGACTTTAATAATCCCCCAAGGCCCGTAAAATTATGTTATGCACTAATGTAAGACATAATTAATAGGTGAAATATCTCCCTGGAATACCTGACTTAGTCAAAAAGTCCTACGAAACCAAGTCCTTTACAAAACACCATGCTAGTACATTTTTAATTTTTATTACAAACCCTGCAGAGCCATGGACATGTGGTAAAAAATAAAAATAAAACGACCTTCAAAAAGGCTTGATGGTCATCGTATCATCGAAAATGAACATTGACATGTTCGACTTTGCCCGCTCGCTTGATAATCCAAGTAAGTACAACTTAGCTGGAAACAGTGTGCATAGCATCAAATGTTCCATATTGAACCCTTCTCTTGTATTACAAATGAGTGCTACGAGCCTTTACTTATAGGAGACCTCCTAGTATTTTGAGTTTTAGATCCTACCTTATGAAAAGGTAAAATAACTTAAAATTAGGGTTTGTCACCCATAAGTTGCCTTTACTTATATGAGGCCTCTTAGTTTTTTTGAGTTTTAGAGCCTACCTTACGAAAAGGTAAAATAACTTAAAATTGGGGTTTGTCACCCACAAGTTGTTGAAGAATATAACTTTGGAAGATTTTGTTCTTGTATTTTAATTGTACTTACTTCTAAGAATATTCATATTCTATTTGATCATGTAAAAAGCCTAAAAGAAATAAAGTAAAATGGACAAGTCGACCCAGTGGGCAAACTACCGCAAACAATGGAAAAAACTGCCCCAGTCAAGTCGGCCCAGTTAGGGAAGGATAGGTTGGCCTAGTTAGGTAAAAATGTCATGTTATAACTAATATAAATAAGAGTGGCACCTAGCTCATTTTGAACATCACTCACTCAAGCTAGTTCGCATTAGTAGAGAGAGAACGACAAGTTCACTTGTGAAAAAGAGTAGATGCATTGAAGACATCTTATTCTTGGCATCCTTTGTTATTGGGTTGTTGTACAAGATTGACATTGTACTTGCTGATGTTAGTTTTTCACAATTTAATCAATAATTATCTAGGATCCCACTGAGAGAATAACAAGCACAACATAAACACAAGAGACACAAAGATTTTCCTTGGGAAAACCATAAAGGAGAAAACCCCGCAACTTCCTCAGAGATAGAATGATCACCATTACAATGTCACAAAAGTAAAACCCAAAATAGAGATGGCCTTCAGCAGGTTCTCTCTTCTCCACTTGTGCGAACTTCTCTTCTTTCTCACTAATGCGAATTGAGTGAGTGTGAGTAAATGATCCAAATGAGAGAGGCACCCTCTCTATTTATACTTTTACTTTCACTTGACCTTTACCCCAACTAGGTCGGCGCCTAATTGTACTTGACTTGGTCAACTTCTCTAAGAGAGTTTAATAACCCTTTGACAACTTAATTCTGGGGTCTAATGCCCCGACTTACAATGGAGGGTTAAATTTAATGATTTTACATGACCCAAATACAATAATGACTTTCTTGACCAGAGGAATAAACATCTCCGTCGAAGGTACAATAATAAAATACAAATACAACATAAAATATACAAGTGAATATCTTCTGAAGTTACAATTACATTAACACTCCCTCTTAACAAGGAAGGTATTCTCTTGATACAGTCATCAACACAAGTCTTCGTCGTTGGATCAACAATGCTGGAACATCATCATCAACACTGGATCGTCGTCCTCACTAATGCTGCAATCCTCATCATCTCGAGCATCAATTGGTGCTATCTCTCAGTTCTTCTCGTCATAGGAAGTTATACGTAAAGCCTTGGATGTAGGCGTAGCCCCCACGTAGGTCTTCATCATTTCTGCGAGCAAGCCATCAAGTAGGTACAGCTCGAGACTTATTACACCGCCTCTGCGAAAACTTGCATACAACCCAGGACTTATTATATTGCCTCTGGAAAAACCTGCGTACAGCCCATAAATTATTATATTGCTTCTGCAAAAACCTGCATACAACCCAGGGCTTATTATATTGCTTCTGAAAAAACCTGTGTACAGTCCAAGACTTATTATATTGCTTCTGGAAAAACCAACATACAGCCCAGGACTTATTATATTGCTTCTGCAAAAACCTGTGTCTCTTATTGTCGCCTCATCACGTTCAGATCATCTCAACGTCAACGGAGCACAGCCCAAATTCCCATCACACAACACTTACATTAACTGACATGGGAGGACAAACCTACCACCATTCAGGAAAGGCTCAACATTTACATCAATGCACATGGGAGGAACAATCTAGCACCATGTCAGAAAGGATTTGCGCTTACATCAATGCACATGGGAGGACCAACTTACCACCATGTCGGAAAGGCACCAGCCCTTACATCTGCACCATGAGAGGCCACACCTACCACCATGTGAGAATGGCTCATGTGCATCTGCGTCTTCCGGACTCATCACTTCCCCTTGGAAGGAACCTCGATCTGGAGTACACCAAGCTTCTCTCTGAAGTACTCGAACTTCACTCTGGCCAACGGCTTGGTCAACACATCGGCAATCTGCTCATCCGTCGCAACATACTGGAGCTTCACTACTCCTCTCTCCACCATATCCCTAATATAGTGATACTTGATCTCGATGTGCTTCGACTTGTCGTGGAACACTGGGTTCTCAGATAACTTCACACAACTCTGGTGTTGTCGCAAAATATACAAGTTGCATCCAACTGGAAATCAAACAAATCAGATAGTAGATTCCTCAGCCATGCTTCCTCGCAACTAGCCGAACAAGCTGCGACATACTCTACTTCGGCTGTACTCAGTGCCACGCAGGAATGCTTCCTGCTAAACCAGGAGATCACACCTGATCCCATACTGAAGAAGCACCCCAAAGTGCTCTTTCTATCTACGACACTGACTGCCCAATTTGAATCAACATAACCCTCCAGGTTAATCTTCGGATTTGCATCATACTTGAGCCCATAATCAACTGTACCCTTCAGGTACCTCAGAATATGCTTTGCAACTATTAACTGAACATGTCTCGGATCCGTCAGGAACTGGATCAGTGCGTTCACAGCAAAGCGAATATCTGCTCTCGTATTCGTCAGGTACATCAAGGATCCAATCATCTGACGATACATCGTAGCATCATTCGACTCTGATGAAGCATCACTCAATAGCTTCAGGTTCGATTCCATAGTTGTTGCCATGGCCTTGCAGTCCATCATCCTGAACCTCTTTAGGATCTCTACTGCATACTTTCCTTGTCCAAGGAAGATTCCATCTGCACTCTGCCACACCTCCATACCTAGAAAATAATGCATCATACCGAAGTCCTTCATCTCGAACTCGGTAGCAAGCTTCATCTTCGTGTCTGCAATAAGCCCATCCTCACCTGTCACAAACAGGTCATCTACATAAAGTAGAAGTATCACTGGTCTATCCTCCCGTACCACGTCCTGGGTGCCTGTTGCAATCCATATAAGGCCTTCTTCAATTTGCACACATGAGTTTACATGTCATGTGTCTCAAATCCGAGTGGCTGCTCCATGTACACTTCCTCCTCAACTACACCATTCAAGAACGTTGTCTTGACATCCATCTGGTGTACCTTCCATTTCATCACTGAAGCCAGAGCAAGTACAGATCTGATGGAAGTGTATCTAGCGACAGGTGGAAATGTCTCCTCGTAATCTATCCCTTCCTTCTGGGAGAAGCCACGTGCCACAAATCTTGCCTTGTGTTTCTCTATGCTACCATCTGCAGCATGCTTGATCTTGTAGATCCACTTGGAAGTCACAACAGACTTCCCTACTGGTCTAGGAACTACCTCCGAGACATCATTATTCATAATCAACTGGTACTCCTCGATCATGGAATCCTTCCATTCTTTCCTCTCGGCTGCTTCCTCATAGTTGGAAGGTTCTTTGTCAATGATGTCGCACAACAGGGCTACAAAGCTGGAGTATGTCCTAGGTCTCTTACTTTCTGTGTGCATCCGCTCTTGAGCGCCATACTTCTCTGCATCTTGTATTTCCTCTTGAACCCATGTTGGCTTCCTCTTGTGGGAGTTCTTTTCACGAGGTGGATCTACAGGTTCTTGTGGTTCTTCTAATTCACGATCTTCATGGTCTTCTGGAACTACTCCTAAACTGTCGTCGCTTGTTCTATAGAACAAGTCCCGTCATTATTCTCTTGTAGGTGATGGTGCACGATCTTTGCTACAAGTCAAATTCAGTTGTATGTTTAGAAACATTTCATAGTTGTCAAATCAAATTCTTATGCATAAAGACATAGGTCACACAATCATGCAACTATCTTAGCGAATGATTCAACACAACATTCATCCATATCCCGTATTCATACGATAACTTCCTAGATGCCTAAATATTTATCTTTGGTTGTTGGGTGGACTCCCTCTTGATCTTTGCTTCCTTGCAGGAACTAATGGAGTGGGCTCCCTCTTGATCTTTGCTTCCTTAACCAATGCCGAAAAATGGATGAGAGGTTCTTCCATAGAGCATTGATTTTTATTTGTTTCCCAGAGTCCAATTTTGTAGGAGCTTCTCCTACTCCTTTCATGTAATACAAAAAGCCATCTCTAGCTTTATCCTGTGAGGTGGAACTTTTTGAATGAACCCTTGTAGCTAGTTACCTTCATTACAATACATATTCTTTATCACTTGAAGAATCTTCACTTTCTTCTCTGGTTCTCTTTCTTGGAGGTTCATCATCTTCTGCGGTGTGAGCATGATGGCTTTTCTTGTTGTTCTTCTTCTTGTGGGAGCTACTTTTTTTCTTGGGACAATCTTTGGAGTAGTGTCCCCTCTCATCACAAGTATAGCATCGAATGTGAGATAGATCTCTCCTGGAATTTCTGAAGTTCTCTCTCTGATACTGGTGGTGGTGTCTTTCTTTCCGGTGATGAGGATGCTCCATTTTGTTGTTATTCTTCCTGGTGTGTGTTGTGAGCACCCGGTCTTCATTTCCCATCTTCTCTTCTCGAGGTATAAGTCAATTTAAGCCAATATACAAGGAACCCAATATACTTTAATCCAATTTGCAACTCCAATAAATTACAAGGAAACATTTTTGAGATGTAAATTTGATCTTCAACAGGAATCCTTAAAAAAGAGGGAGGTTTTCCCCAAATTTACCTACACACTTGTGGCAAAGCAAAACAATTCTAAATTTATTTTAATTTTGATGCTTCCGTAGTGGAACCTTCACATATTAATAGTATATCATTCACAGAACGTAATTCTTCCTAAAAGCCTATGCATGTTTGTTAAATGAAGATCTTGACATTTGATTAGTAATGCTTGGTTAATTTGCTTATTCATTTGATTTATTTGATGATATAATTGAATAATTTGTGTATAAATCATTCTTGAGTTGTGATGAAGGTTTAGGTAGACTTATCTGAAGCCAACTGAAGGACATCAGTTCACCAAAATAAGTTCAATCCTCTTCAATCAGTTGACTAGTTAAGCTAGATATTAATGGAGTAATTTAAGGGATTCTGCCCCCTTGTGATTCTCTTGATCTCCAGAACATAAAGGACTCAATCTCATCCAAAGATGAAATCACCGAGTCCAAGTCAAATTCCTAAGAGGGTGAATCAATCCCACAAAATCAACATGTAGATTTTTAGTTAACTGGTACAGATTCCTTAAATTGAGAAGCTGATTGCATGGGCAATTTTGAGTTATTCTTGTATAAATAATAGTACATTTGATAGCATTCGGTTAATATTCAATTCTTATTCTTCTCCTCATGATTATCTATTCTCTTCCTTGTTGTTCAAGGTGAATTTGTAAGAGCTGTCCGATTTTAATGGCGTAACTTTAATAAGAATGAACTAGTTTTGATTTGCCTTTGAATTAGTTAGTTTACCAAAGGTTGCAAGAGCTCCCTTGGTTTTGTAACACCACTCAAGGGAAGTACTTTGGTCACTTGGATACCTTTTGCCTTCATTCGTGCATTTCATGTCATAAATTTTAGATGCGGATTATAGAAAATGCAGAAATCGGTGTGTTTTTGTATAGTGTGTAAAATTGTGTTTTGCATAGTAATTCTGCAATTTCCCTAGAGTTAACGGTTTTTCTCGTATTACACTTCGGAAGATATTCTTCTATGTATTACACTTGTACTTTATTATATTCATGATGGATATGTATTATTCCTCCAATTAGAAGTGTCGTCATTTGTATTTGTAAGTGTCGCAAGTGTCACAACTTATATTTGATGGGTTATTAGACCACCAGTGTGGGGTCGGCCTCGCTTGTGTCATGTGAGTGGGTTATTAGGCTTCCTTAGGATGTCGGCCCAACAAGAATTAAAGGCAGGTTAAGTTGTGTATAAATAGAGAGTGAGTGTGTCTCATTCTATTCATTCACTCACTCATCCAACTCACATTAGTTGAGAGAGGAGTGCGCACAAGTGGAGGAGTAGTTGCTGGAGTCATCTATCTTTTGGGGATTGATCTTTGTGATCTTTGTATTGGGGCTTATTTTATCTTTGAGGAAGTTGCGGGGTTTTTCAGCTTCTTGGTTTTCCCCGAGTAAAATCTGTGTCTCTTGTGTTTATGATTGTTATGTTGTGCATGTTATTCTCTTAGTAGGATCCTAGATAATGTTTGAATGCAATTATCGAAAAATTAACATGGTATCAGAGCCGTGCTAAGAAGAAGACACTGTGTAGCTGCAGAAGCTAGGGCTTCTTAATCTTTGGGTTTCTCTCCACAGATCATCAAAGGCAGGAGGCTAGGCTGACTCTCCTTGCAAGGGCGCATATTTCTGTCAAGTCAAAATTCAATTCTGAGCACTTTCAGTTTTTGGCCCATCACTGCTGCGGGAAATTAGGGTTTCAGAGACAATTGAAATTTTTGGAATCCGAGACCACGGTTGGATTCTCCTCAAGAAAATCGAAGTTTAGAGACCAAGATCGAATTTTTTGGTTGGGAAGAACGCCGGGCATCATCAAACCCTAGTTCGGGAATTTGATCGGAAAGGTGGAAAATTAGGGTTTCTGCAAAAGTTGAAATTTTTGGAATCTGTGACCACAGCTGGATGCTCCTCAGAAAAATCGAAGTTTAGAGCACAAGATCGAACTTTTTGGCTGGGCAGGACCCCCGGCATTATCAAACCCTGGTTCGGGATTTTGACCAGAAGATCCGAAAGTTTCAAAGGAAAGTTTGAGGGGTCAAATTTTGCAGATTTCAAAATTGAAGTATACCAGCTTGATCAGTGTTGAAATATTGTAACTTCAAAGAATATTATATTTGTATATTATTTATTCCGGAGATGTTCCATACCTCCGATGTGATTATACTATAAATCCGGAGATGTTTATTCCTCCGAGTTGGATGTGGTAACTAGGGTTATTAGACCCACCATGTGGGGGTCGGCCCAGTCAGTTATAATGGGGTATTTAACCTAATGGTTAAATACGAGCCTACATGTACTTGTGTAAAATACATATCAGAGTAGCGTATAAATAGAGGAGGTGTATTCCTCATTTGACACACTCACTCACTTGTGAAAGGCGCATTTGTGGAGGAGAGGTCTGCTATGAAGGAGAAGGAGCTTATGCTCAGGGTTTGCATCTTTGTATATTGCTGGTCATCTATATTGAGGAAGCTTTACTGGGTTTTCTACCCCATGAGGGTTTCCCAGGATAAATCTCTGTCTCTTGTGTTTATGCTGTGCTTGTTGTTTCTTCAGTGATCCTGTATATGCCATTATTGTGAAATGGAATGTAATGCTGCTATTTTCTGTCTTAGCATATTGAATTTTAACATGGTATCAGAGCTAACCTGAAGGAAGACAAGGTATGGCACTAAAGACACTTGCTTTACTTACGACAATTTGAAGGTTAGGGTTTTACATAGCAAAAACCAGTCATCGTAGCACTTTCGCTATAAATCCGTTTTGGAGAAGTTTTCGGATCTGAAATTGTTACAGGACGAAGCTAACATCCCCAGGTACCTTGTGTCCAAAGGACAACCTCTAATTCGTTGTACTTTGTGATTTATGATCTGTACAATATAGGGTTTCTGCCTCTTCCAGATCTGAGTCAAAATCAGGTGACCTTGGGAAAAAGGTCATATCTTGGGCTAGGAAGCTCCAAATGAAATTTCGTAAAAATTGACAGGTAGTACACAGTCTGCACTATCTCAGAAAACGTTTTCAGAGGCCGAAGTTGAACCAGTGACACGTGGCACTCCGTACAAGTGCGCTCTCCTGTATTATCCCATAAACAGGTCACGTTGCGAAACTTGGCATAACTCTCTCTCAGAAAATCCAATTGAGGTCAGACCTGTCAGGATGGAAAGATAACAGGCCGAGCTATCTCAGAAAACTTTTTCAGAGGCCGAAGGTCAAACAGTGACACGTGGCACGCCGTACAAGTTCACTCTCCTGTATTTTCCCAAAACAGGTCACGTTGCGACATTTGGCATAACTCTCTCTCAGAGAATCCAATTGAGGTCAGACCTGTCAGGATGGAAAGATAACAGGTCAGGGTATCTCAGGAAATTTTTTCAGACCCTGTGGATCAAAAATTTCAGAGTTACACCAGAAACAATCAGGTACATATTTCTGTCAAATCAGAATTATTTTTTGGTACCTTCATTCATGACTTCCGGAATTTAGGGCTTTGGAGAAAGTTGAAATTTTTGTAATCGGAGACCACGGCTGGATGCTACTCATCAAAATAGAAATTTAGAGACCAAGATCAGAATTTTTGGTTGGGCAGAAGGCCGGGCTTGATTAGACCCTAGTTCGGGACTTTGATCAGAAAAGCGGAAAATTAGGGCTTCTGTAAAAATGGGAATTTTTGAAATCTGTGACCACGGCTGGAAGCTCCTCAGAAAAATAGAAGCTTAGAGCTTTGGATCAAACTTTTTGATGGGGCAAAAGAGTGGGATTCATCAAACCCCAGTTCAGGGTCACGTCCAGTGAATCCAAAAGTTTCAAAGGCAAAATTAAGGAAGTAAAACTTTGCAGTTTTCAAATTCAGAATATATCAGTTTGATCAGCTCATCAAGGCGCATATCTCTATCCTTTCGGAAGTTTGAAATTCAAAGTTTGAATTTTTGGGGTTTCTCTGACAAACCCATATCCAGCTCCAGGTCCAGTTCTTGCAAATCAAGTGGATAGGGTTAATCCTAGAAGAAGATGGATTGGTCACCTACATAAGTGAAGGAGTTCATGTTTCAGAGGGAGATGAGGCTAAGGCTTTACATAAGGAGATTACAAGCGATCCCGATAGGTATGACTCATCGAGGTATGTTTTGAGATTTGTTCATGATTAAGTTTATGGTATGTTTGTCTTCATGTTATTACAGTTAGTACAATCTTGATTTTAGATTTGTTGTATCACCTTAACAAAATTATGAATGCATGATAGAAGATATTCATTGGTTAGGGTGTTGACACTTATGATTGTACTAATGCATTATGGTGTTGTGTGAGGTTGAGGTTGTCTGCTAACAAGATACAGGTACATCACAAAAGACAAATCAGGCTCCATGACCATGAAAACATGAAGACAAAGACTCATCCATAATCTTTGTTCTACTTACGAGGTATGTATGACTTTGTTATATTATGCTTAACCTATGAGACATGCAGGTTCTAGCTCAGGATCTCTAAATCATTGAAGAGGTTGTTTAGGTATGTTGTACATAACCAAGTAGGTATACTAATCCAGGTATGTTTCCCATGAATCTTACCTTGTGTTAGGATCCCTTATATAAGTATACTTGGAATGATTGGTTATGCTTATTCATAAAGTTAGTAATCAAGGGATTATGCATATTATATCTTTTATCAATGATATGCATGAGTAAAAGAAGACTTCCCTGAAATCTTGAATACTAATGTTTATTAACTATAATCATGACTATACGTTTTCAAGATTATTTAGTACTATAATGTTTTGATAGCATTTAGAATATACTAATGAGTGTATGTTTGTGTATGAGATCATGAGGATGACTCTTGAGCATGCACAGTGGTACAGAATGAATAGAAGTTCAAAAGACATACAGAAGATCAAGCGGGAGGCAGCCACACAAACATAAAAGATAAGTATTTGAGTTGCTATTTGAAATAGTAATGATATTGCCTGCATGCATATTTGTATTCCTAGAATATATAATGCTGAGTGTAAACATTCATAGAGCATTGAACAGTATACAACTAATGTGCATATGTTTGGACAAACATTCCATTGTTGCTTGTCTAGAATGAAACCTCTTTGCTGACATGCTGAGAGTTGTGCGCACTCTCGATAGTATGTTCTGGTAGAGATGGAAGGCATCTAGATAGCCACTGTATGCATACAGGATATGGGAAAGTGTTGTGCCAAAGTATTGGTCAAAATAGTTGCATCACTATGTAAATGATATCTGTATGCATAATGGATTATCTTTTGATGATTATGAAGTATTACTAATTATGTACTTAATTTTGATTTGTAGGAAAGGTCATGAAGAATGATGGACACCGTACAAGTGGTGGATGTTCAAACAAGAAGATTTACAAATCAAACAAAATATAGAAGGCTCATGGCTAGAAGATTCTCTTAGAAAGGGGAAGAGAATCACGACAAGATGTTTGCTCCAAGTATGGTGTAATTAAAGAAGAAGTATGAATCAGGTTCTGTATAGGTACCTAGGATCGATAATAATTTGATAAGCTTAATGATCACCATGGGTGATGTGGATCTCAACCTTTGCTACAAGGTTGAATATGATACACATATGACATAGATGCAAGAAGGAACTCACCACAGAGTTCGAATGATATTGAGGCTCATATCAGTAGACCCATCTAACGAGAGATGGCTCAGATAGATATGCAGAAGATCATTCAATGCAGAAATGAAAAATGAAAGATCTCAAATTGATGCTTTACTTCCTAGGTCTGGAAGTATGGCAAGGCTCAGAAGGAATATTTCTCAACCAGGGAAAGTATGATGAGAAATATGACTTGAGGTGTTGGAATGGCCACTCTTATGGATTCCAACTTGAAGCTGTTAGGGGATAACTCATCAGAGTTAGTGGATATAACTCTGTACAGTCAATTTATTGGGTCTTTGATATATCTAACATATACTAGGTTAGATATGTGCTTTGTTATGAACACCTTGAGTTAGTATCTAGTGGAAACTAGATGTGTTTACCTGATAGTTGCAAAGTATGTGATGAGGCACATAAAGAACACGATAGAATTTGATCTATGCTATCTTGAAGATCATGACTTCAGATGGCTATTCAGATTATGTTTGGGCAGGAAGTGTATCAGACAAGAAGAACACATCGAGAGGATGTTATCGTCTGGGATTAGCCATGATCTCGTGGTTTAGCTGGAAGCAGTCTAGTGTGGCTCTCAGCACAAGCGGAATATATGGCTGCTTGCTCTGCTAGTTGTGAAGAAGTTTGGCTTTAGGATTGTTTGACTTAGAGATGGAACCAACTGAGATCCTATGTGATATTTAGAGTTGTATCAAGATGACATAGAATCTAGTGTTCCATGATAAGTCAAAGAACATAGGGAACTAACAAGTTATGACACAGAAAGGAACTCTAAAAGTTTGAATTTGTAACAGGTTACCGTTGTACTAACCAAGCCTCTACGTCAAGTGAAGAAGTTACCAACCAAACCTCTGTCTCGAGTGAAGTTTGAATACTTCCGAGACAAGCTTGGTGTAGTTCAAAAGGACCCTCCTCGAAAGGGGGAGTAGTATAGTCACTGCTGATGAGATTGTCTCATCGAACAACAAGGTCGATGATGAGGTAACCTGTTCTCTACACCCAGCTACGTAGAAATATTTAGATTTAGGACTCTCTTACTTAGAATACTTAGTTTTACTTATACATGTTTTGATGTTAGATGTATTAGTAAGAATACATGCTAGATGTGATGTATACATGTTTTGATGTATTAGTAAGAATACATGCTAGTTGTGATGTATACATGTTTTGATGTTAGATGTATTAGTAAGAATACATGCTAGATGTGATGTATACATGTTTTGATGTATTAGTAAGAATACATGCTAGTTGTGATGTATACATGTTTTGATGTTAGATGTATTAGTAAGAATACATGCTAGATGTGATGTATACATGTTTTGATGTATTAGTAAGAATACATGCTAGTTGTGATGTATACATGTTTTGATGTTAGATGTATTAGTAAGAATACATGCTAGATGTGATGTATACATGTTTTGATGTATTAGTAAGAATACATGCTAGTTGTGATGTATACATGTTTTGGTGTGATGTATACATGTTTTGATGTATTGGTGAGAATACATGCTAATGTGATAACTGCTCTTGTATAGGTGAGAATACAGAAGGGGATTGGATCATCCCTGGACTTTCAGTCCTAAAGAGAACCGTAGACGTAAGGTCTCCGAAAATGAAGTCCTTAGTGGACAGTTGAGGGGATTGGATCATCCCTGGACTTTCAGTCCTAAAGAGAGCCGTAGATGTGAGGTCTCCGAGAATGAAGTCCTTAGTGGACAGTTGAGGGGATTGGATCATCCCTGGACTTTCAGTCCTAAAGAGAGCCGTAGACGTGAGGTCTCCGAGAATGAAGTCCTTAGTGGACAGTTGAGGGGATTGGATCATCCCTGGACTTTCAGTCCTAAAGAGAGCCGTAGACGTGAGGTCTCCGAGAATGAAGTCCTTAGTGGACAGTTGAGGGGATTGGATCATCCCTGGACTTTCAGTCCTAAAGAGAGCCGTAGACGTGAGGTCTCCGAGAATGAAGTCCTTAGTGGACAGTTGAGGGGATTGGATCATCCCTGGACTTTCAGTCCTAAAGAGAGCCGTAGACGTATGGTCTCCGAAAAGTGGGGATTGTATCATCCCCGGACTTAGGTCCCTGAATTGATCCGTAGACGTGAGGTCTCCGAGAAGTGGGGATTGTATCATCCCCGGACTTAGGTCCCTGAATTGATCCGTAGACGTGAGGTCTCCGAGAAGTGGGGATTGTATCATCCCCGGACTTAGGTCCCTGAATTGATCCGTAGACGTGAGGTCTCCGAGAAGTGGGGATTGTATCATCCCCGGACTTAGGTCCCTGAATTGATCCGTAGACGTGAGGTCTCCGAGAAGTGGGGATTGTATCATCCCCGGACTTAGGTCCCTGAATTGATCCGTAGACGTGAGGTCTCCGAGAAGTGGGGATTGTATCATCCCCGGACTTAGGTCCCTGAATTGATCCGTAGACGTGAGGTCTCCGAGAAGTGGGGATTGTATCATCCCCGGACTGTGGTCCCTGAATTGATCCGTAGACGTATGGTCTCCGAGAAGTGGGGATTGTATCATCCCCGGACTTCGGTCCCTGAATTGATCCGTAGACGTATGGTCTCCGAGAAAGTGATTTTTGATGTGGTTACTTGTATCGGTAGGATACTTGTATTGATGATGTGGTTACTTGTATCGGTAGGATACTTGTATTGATGATGTGGTTACTTGTATCGGTAGGATACTAGTATTGATGACGTGGTTACTTGTATCGGTATGGATACTTGTATTGATGATGTGGTTACTTGTATCGGTAGGATACATGTATTGATGACATGATTACTTGTATCAGTATGGATACTTGTATTGATGATATGTATACTTGTATTGGCATGAATACTTGTACTAATGATGTGGATACTTGTATTGTTATGGATACCTGTGTTGATGACGATGCTGACGATCGTGTGATGATGATACTGATGATCGTGTGATGACGATGCTGATGATCGTGTGATGACGATGCTGATGATCGTGTGATGACGATGCTGATGATCGTGAGATGACGATGCTGATGATCGTGAGATGACGATGCTGATGATCGTGTGATGACGATGCTGATGATCGTGTGATGACGATGCTGATGATCGTGAGATGACGATGCTGATGATCGTGAGATGACGATGCTGATGATCGTGTGATGACGATGCTGATGATCGTGTGATGACGATGCTGATGATCGTGTGATGACGATGCTAATGATCGTGAGATGACGATACTGATGATCGTGAGGATCCAGATGTTGATGTTGTTGTAGTTGTTCGAGTGCTGCAGAAGATAAAGACTCAGTACTGAAGATGTTGATGTTCCAGTATTGAAGATGTTCCATTAACTGCTTGAGTTACTGATGATGTTGAGAAAGCTTCCAATGATTTATAGATGTATCATGTATGATGTTGATGACTCCTTGCTCGTGCAGATACTGTTATAATATCCTTCTCGTTAAGGGGGAGTGTTGAAATATTGTAACTTCAAAGAATATTATATTTGTATATTATTTATTCCGGAGATGTTCCATACCTCCGATGTGATTATACTATAAATCCGGAGATGTTTATTCCTCCGAGTTGGATGTGGTAACTAGGGTTATTAGACCCACCATGTGGGGGTCGGCCCAGTCAGTTATAATGGGGTATTTAACCTAATGGTTAAATACGAGCCTACATGTACTTGTGTAAAATACATATCAGAGTAGCGTATAAATAGAGGAGGTGTATTCCTCATTTGACGCACTCACTCACTTGTGAAAGGCGCATTTGTGGAGGAGAGGTCTGCTATGAAGGAGAAGGAGCTTATGCTCAGGGTTTGCATCTTTGTATATTGCTGGTCATCTATATTGAGGAAGCTTTACTGGGTTTTCTACCCCATGAGGGTTTCCCAGGATAAATCTCTGTCTCTTGTGTTTATGCTGTGCTTGTTGTTTCTTCAGTGATCCTGTATATGCCATTATTGTGAAATGGAATGTAATGCTGCTATTTTCTGTCTTAGCATATTGAATTTTAACAATCAGCTCAGCAAGGCGCATCTTTCCATCCATTCAGAAGTTTGGAATTCAAAGTTTGAATTTTTAGGGTTTCTTTGACAAATCCTAATCGAGCTCAAGATCCAGTTTTCAGTAAATCAATTGGTAAGACCTAAATCTTTTATTTCCATTTGAGTTTATCATTAAGAAGTCTCACCACATCAAGCTTGAGGATAAGCTTGAAGGAGATGACAACTTCCGAGCATGGAAGTATAGGATTGGGTTAATCCTAGAAGAGGACGATTTGGACACCTACATAAAAGAAGAGGTTCCAGTTCCAGAGGGAGATGAGGCTAAGGCCTTGCACAAGAAGAACTTGGTTAAGGCCAAGAGAGTCGTTGATTCTATAAAAGACCATCTCATACCCCATGTGTCTTCTCTAAAGACACCTGAGGAGATGTTTGACTCCTTGACCAAGTTGTTTGAAGGAAAGAAATAAATCGGAAGATGACTCTGCGGAATCAATTGAAAAGGGTTAAGTTCCAGAATGGAGAGACCATCCAATCCTACTTTACTAAGGTCTCTCAAATCAAAGAACAACTTGAAGTTGTGGATGAAGTAGTGGAGAATGGAGAAATTGTCATGACCACATTAAATGGCCTACCTAGGTCATGGGACTCCTTCATCCAAGGTATTTGTGCAAGAAAGAAATTGATCTCCTTCAGTAGACTATGGGAGGAATGTTCACAAGAAGAAGTTAGGCTTGTAGCTCGAGAAGAAAAGATGGGAAGTCCAAGAGGGAGCATTCTCATCAAAGGAAATCTCCTCACTTCCATCAAAAGAAGAAAGATCTCTCTCGTGTTAGATGCTTCTCTTGTAATGAAAAGGGACACTTTGCCTCAGATTGTCCCAAGAATAATCAAGACCACAACAAGAAGAAGAAGAACAACAAGAAGAGGTATCATGCTCATGCTGCTGAGGATGATGAACCTCCCAGAAAGAAATCTAGGGCAGAAAGTGAAGACTCTTCAAGTGACGATGAATATGTCCTAATCTCTGCTCTCACAAGTACTGTTACTCATGGCTGTAATGATTGGCTTATTGATAGTGGGGCTTCTAAACATATGACGGGATTCACAGAATCTCTTATGGATCTATCTGAACATGAGTCACCTCATAAGGTGAAACTTGGGGATGAATATCAATACCCTATAAAAGGAAGTGGTGAAGCCTCCTACAAGTTAGACTCTGGGAAGTCTTTAAAGATGCAAGATGTTCTATATGTACCTGGACTGTTGTAATATCTATGTTTAGGTTGTGAGGGTTTTCCTTATCCTTTTCATTCGTACCTAAACCTAGGAATTTCATAATGTCATGTTTAACAGCCGGGATCTTGATTAGGTCTTTTAGGGAAACCGAAGCAGATGAATTGGCTAGCTTACTTGGAATGTTTGTTCTAGGGAGCTCCTTATTAGGTTTTGTGGGAGGTTTTGGTTGCTTTCTCCAAATGGTTGCTTTAGGAATGTTAGTTTGAGGAGGATCAATTTTTATCGCTTGATCCGTCCTCTTGTTTGCAGGAGGAGATTGGCTAGTGTTGGTCACAGCTTTACCCTTTGAGATGACCTCAGGAGAAAGCTTTGGAGCTTTTGGCAAGATTCTTCGGACAGGTTGATGTACTGTCTTGCTAGGCTGTGGGTCAGTCGTCTTAGGTTGCTGAGTCTTGGGAGGACTAGCCTTTGGAGGGATTGAATTGCTACAGATGGATTTTAACATTGCTTTAGTTTGTTGATCACGTCTTTTGAAATCCTCATCTTGATTCTTAAGATATGTAGCAATGTTGGTGACCATCTCACACATGTTTGTCATAAATTCCATGGTCATTTCGGGAGAGATGCTATTTTGAGTAGACATCTCTTTATGGGTTCTCTTCTCAGCGGAGTCACGATTAGGAGTCGCCAGGTAGATTTTTAAGCTCTACTACCAAGAGATATGTCGTTTAAAGTGCAGAGAGATAGCGAGACACAAAAATGTGTTGAACCAAGGTAGGCCCCTACCTCCCCGGCAACGACGCCAAAAATGTTATCACACAACTTGTAGTTGCCCCTAGAGGTATCCCATCCGGGACGGTAGAGGAGCTAGGCAACTAAAGAGGTGACCCAAGAGATGCCACGGTTCCCAATGCAGGTGGGAGTCACGTCAACCGAGGCACTCTTCGCTTTAGGTCAAGGTGTAACTAGACCAAGGGGGAGACCCTATACCCCAATCACAGTTGATTGGACCCAAACAAAGGTTTCTAGGGGTAGGTAAGTAATGAGTTACGGAAACCAATGCAAGGCTAAGTGGACCTATGGGTTAAGGTATGGTTGAAGGAGGTGTAAGAGTTTGTTAATGTTTCAACCTATGTATGGTTTAGGCCACATGATGGGGTATGATGACTAGGTATAATACCATTTGTTTACACAAGTGGGTCTAGTTTCTTGGGAAGTGTGAAATGGTTCTAGGTGGACCCACAAGGTGAAGTTAGGTGTGAGGTTGGTATTATAGGTTAGATCTAGGCTAGATCTATGAGTTCGAGTTGTTTCTAGGAGTACCCATGTATTAAATCTAAGGTTTGACATGAATCCCAAGGAGTGCGACTTGCTTGGTGATGGACTAGTGCCTTGTTTAGTGGGCTAATGGAGTCAAGAAGGATGTCAAAGTGTAGATCGGGACACCTAGAAGCCAAGTCAAGTGAATTGGATGTGATCCAATGGTTAGATCTTACTAGATCTAGGTTTTTGAGTGATGACCAAAAGTGGACCACAATTCCTTAAAACAAGGAATGCAATCCCCAAGGTAGATCGGGACAAAAGGACAGTCTAGACCTAGGTTTCAAGGCATGGGCATTCCAAATCTCTGAAAATCTCAAACACCCACTTCCTAGAAGTGGTCCAACTCAAAACTTCAAGGGGGTGCGACTTTCTCAAGGAAGGGCAAAAGATGGGTTTGGTGGACCAAACCAAGTCCAATGGCCACCAAAATGTAGATCCGGGATGTTAGTACCCCGATCTATATTCCTTCAAAGTTTCAACTGAATCCAATGGGTAGATCTCAGTAGATCTAAGTTTTAAGGTACCAAGAAGATCAAAAGGGGGTTTCAACCCCTCAAAACATGGAGAGATGTCCACAAGGTAGTTTTTACCAAAGCAAGGATATGGGTATAGGTTATCAAGTGTCTAGATGTCAAATCAAGTGGGATCTCACCTACCCATGTGCTAGATCTTACCCAACAAGCTTCTCTTAGGAAAATCGATTTAGGTTCAAGAAGGCTTTTTGCATTGAAAGGTGTGTCAATTTTTAGCCAATCACCACCAAACTATAGATCCAACTAGGGGTGGATCCTATAGAGGTGGGTTCTTAATATCTTTTCAATTGCAAGGGTAGATCTAAGTAGATCTAAAAAAATACCAAAATTGGGGTTTTGATTTAATTAGGGTTTTATGACCAATGAAGATAGAATGGATGAAAGAGACACATACCTTGTAGATCTTACCTCAATTTTCTTATGGCCACCTTGCAAGTTGATAGCATTCTCCTATGTGTATATTCAAGAGTGAGATCCAAGTGCTCCAACCAAATCGCCCTCCTCCAAGATAGCCAAATCGTCCTCCTCCTACAAGACAAGATCAAAGAAACAAGTCAAGCAAGATGATTATGAAAATGGTAGAAAGATGTAATAGAAAGCATCAACTATGTCACGAAGATACAATAATGATACTCCCTGTCACAAGATCAACTCAAGAGAGAATATGTGGATCCCTCCAACAATAACCCTCATGAAGTCGCCCTCCTCTCTCCAATTCGACTTTCCTGTCAAAGGTTAGCAAAAACACCAAAATCCACAATGATACATAGAAGAGATACTGTATATTCAACATGCAAGAGAATCCACAAGCCAAGAGAGATGTGCTCCACAAAAAATCTTCTATTCCAATATTCCAGAGCTCCAAAGGTGAGCTTTACAATGGGGGGTCTCCTCCTTATATAGGATAATAAAGACCAACACCCTATACCACTTCATAATACTACATCAAATGAGTGGTTGAGATTATAAGATCTCATCATACAATCAATGGCTAGGATGAATCCATAACATAATATCACATGGATTACTCAACATAACAATAGCGCCCTCACTAAATGGTACAATGGAGGGTGACGTCATCCCACTAGAGGGGTAAAAAGTACAATAATCCACCTCATGATGACTAGGACATGGTAAAATAAGCACATGGTGGGGCTAGGAGGTATAAATCCTTGCTAGCTCACCCCAAGGCACAATAAAATAGTAAAATATGTCCAATATAATAACAATGACCAAAACTGTCCTCAGAATCCATGACAGTCAAGCAGTAAATGTCCTCCTGTGATCAATCTGGAGATACCCACATGGTGAAAACTGACTGGAAGATAGTGAGATCACCCTGGAAGACCACTGTGAAAACCAAATGCCAAAACCTTGCCTCAATTGCCCAAATCGATTTCCTCAGTGACCACTTTATCCCATTTTTTAACTGCCTCGGGAACTGTGAAAGTGCCAAAACTGCCTCCTAGGGTGCTAGCGCTGTCCATCTGAGCCCACCAGGCTCTCCGGAAGGGGGGATAAATGGTAATAACAAGTGGCTGGACCACCCCCTCCATCATCAGCGCCCTAGGTGAACTGGCCTCTCGGGGCCCCTGCTGCTCAGGCTGGGAAATCAGCCCCAAATCTGGTCAACAAGTGTCAAACTGCATCAATCACTGTCAGAAGTGCCCGGAACTGAAAGATAAGTGTCTCAATGGATCCAGAAGAGCCAAATCCACTAGGAATGAGTACTCATACACCCTGGGTTGCCCTAATGGGCCAGCTGTAGGGTCCACCATATATGGACAATGTATAATCCGCTGATCTGAAATAATAATAAACCATGCTGAACTGGATCAAACATCATCTGCATCATATGTCCATCGTATGATATCATCATCAAACATGTGGGACCATAAATCATCATCAATAATCATCATACATGGTCCACATCATCACGGATCCCAAGAATATATATAATCAAAGATAAATCACATCAGTAGACTAAGACAATGCTTCTTTAATCATTCCCATAGCTAAGCTCAAAGTACAAATTCCATTCAGTGGCATTAATTATATTAACATATTCCGTTGTTATGATAAATTACTTGCACCATAGTTCAAATGACAAACTCACCCATTGGACATGGTCAAACTGCTAGTGAAGGATGAAGGCTAGGAGCAAGGTTGGGCCAAGGGTTTGACTTGTCTAACTCAACTCAAAAATACTTTGGACTGGGAGAGGGGGAGGCTACAAACTCTGTGTTGGACAAAAGAACACGGGGGATGGCTGTGTCTCACAAATGGATAAGTTGTTTAGAGAGTGCTTATTCAACTTAGGCATCATGTCTACATCAAGTTGATCCAAGTTCATTAGGATCATTCAATTTATTTCCATGGCCTTTTTGGCCTACATGACTCTTCGGATTTCAGATGTGCTGAGAAGCACAACTAGTTGCAGCTTGCATCCAGGGCATGTTTTTTTCATATATTCACAAGGTCAGCAATTGTTTAGATATAGCTTTTAAGAACTATTGCTTTTTGGACCTTTCTTATACTCTTCGAGGAGTATTTTTAGCTTTTCATTGCTCTTGCCCTTTTTTTTTTGTTTCCATGGGCGAATTCATTTAGTTTCCACAGGTGGAACATGAGCTTTCAGTTTTAGCCAACAACATCTCAAGTGACTAGGGGGAGTTCGAGCCAATGCCAAACATCGGGACAACCGACCAGAATGATTTAGGCCTACAATCCAACTCACCAAAGGCAAGTTCTGTCACCAACTCAGAGCCGAGACACTGAATAAACAGGGATGCGGTCCAAACACAGAGGTAGAAAAATAGGGAAGTCCTCAGTATCAGAAAGTCAAATGAGACAAGTCAGGGTTTAAAGTCCAACAGGAAGGTCATGTATGGATGGAGACAAGTGGATATGGACCCTACACTAGCAGACAACTGGTGTCGGGAAAGACCATGTCTATGTAAGGTGAAATACCAGTAAGTTTTGTTAGATGACCTAAAAGTGCAAGCAATTGTCCATTTTATGATTTACAGTTCATTTTAAATAGTTTGCCACATTAGGAATAATATACCAAGCACATGCTATAATCATGACTAAATCAACAAGCTAATAATCCACTGTCAGTGAGAACATATCCATAGATCATACAACATCATCATAATAGCAATCATCATGCATCATCTGAAACACTGCTGAAGTACATCTCTAGGCACTGAACTGAAACTGTAATGGGATAAGTGGTCACATCAGTCATCAAATCTGAACTCTCAAGGCTCAGCCTTGACACAAGGTCATAAAATCTGAATAATGTACTGCTCTGATCATGAGTGATCCAAAATATATGTAGCCATGCTCTGGAAAAAGGAAGCTCTGAAATATGCAGATATCTGCTGTACAAGAATAGTAGCCCTGCTACTATGGTGTGATAACATCTGGCTCCAGCTGGGACAAGTGCTCTAAGGGAGAGAGCGCTTGAGAGCCTCAGAATCTCTGGTCTCGAACTGCTCTACATCAATCTTCAATCCAGCACTGCACCATCCTTGCTTTCAGCTTTTATCTTGCACCTGTTCCTGCTCTCACAAACACTAGAATACCATCATGGAGCATGTATGGGACAAATATAAAATAAAATTGAAAACTAATTTAAAGCATAAGCTGAAATGTGCAAAGATATAAATATAAACTAACATGGCATATATCATTTATTCATCATTTTCATTTACTGTGCAGGAGGAAGAGAGAAATTCTTGAAGCAGGCAATCTTCAACTTGCACAGGCAGCCAACAATAAGAAATGCTAACTATAATTTCTTAAATGCATGCAGGAGGAGCAACAAGCTTAGGAAGGAGCAAGGCTCAACTTAATAAATAAAAACAAGCAGATACTCTAAGCAGAGAAAGAAAAAGGGACAGTACTCATCACACAGAAAAAGAAAAATCACACAAATCCTACTGCTCAAGTGAGCTTATTCAGAAGCTACCTACTCTAAACATGCAAGGCAAGAAATAGTCATTCAAAAGGGATAAGGGGGTAGTAGTGTTTCAACAGTACCCCATTTACTGGCAGCTCCAATTCACACCCATCCACATAGGGTAAAACATTAAATCTCTAGATCTAGACCTATTCATCCATCAAGACTTTAATTTTCCACTTGTCTCATGCAATAGGAGTCCTTAACCACAAGTTAACCTTACTTTGACTCCATTATCCCAATTCCCAAGGCACTGGTTTCTCTCCAAGTCAATTCGACTTTCCTGGATTGTTGGATTAACTTGTGGTTTGACCTTTGTATGGTGAACTAAACCCTTTGATGTCATCATGTGTCATGATCAAGCTTGTCACTTGTACTAGTTAGCCCCAATTCAACCCCTAAACTACCCTGCATTGGACAGTGTTCCCAAGGCAGTGGATTTTCTCACATTGAACTAGTACTTTAATTCTGGATCATATTTCACAAATCATAAGTCACTCTCACATCAATAATGAACCAAAGTTATACTCATTGAACCCCTCATTTGTCTTGTGACTTCATCCTAAGGTCTAGGATAAACCATACACCTTACTTCACTTAGAATTAACTTGATTTGGTGTCTTGGTTTTGATCTCTCCTGTCGGGAGTAGATCGGGTCTCCCCCTTTGTTGTCTGGGCTAGATAACATAAAGCGAAGGTTGTCTCGACTGGTGTGACAACCATCTATTGGAGGTCGAGGTGATCATGGTTGCACCTTTTGAGTTGCCCTTCCCTATTGCCATCCATGAGTGGATACATCCATAGGGGTAACTACAGTTTAGGTGACAACAGGAACCAGCTCAAGAATGTGAATATCCAACATTCAGAGACCATGCAATCCTACTTCACAAGGGTCTATCAAATCAAGGAGCAACTTGAATATAATTTCAATGGTTACTGTTATTCATGTAATGGTTTTGGTCACAAGGCAATGTATTTTACATGCCATGGAAGGAGTGTTGGAAGTCAAAGTGACACAATTAGATGTTGGACATGTAACCGAATTGGACACCTTGCTGCTAACTTTCACACATTGAGATGCTTCACATGTAGTGGTTTTGGTCATAAAGCCCAAGATTGTGCTAGTCCAAGAAGACAAACCATGAGAAGTTTTTCATATCCATCAGCAAGGGAAGTGGATGAATATTGGAAGAAGAATAATGCAAAAAGATTTGAAGACCAAAGGACAAATGATCACAGCCAAGGACATTCTCAGGTATGGGTGAAAAAGAACATTTTGTTAAATCTGAATAAGGTTGATCATAGCAAGGTTAATGGCTGCCATATGGCAAGCCAAACCTAAAGTTCTTTTTTGGATTTAAGTACACCTTGATTTCATGAAGGTTGGAGAATAGACTCAAGGGTAAATGATTGCTGCACCAAGCAAAAAACAGGTCCAAGGATTGTGGCAAGTTGATAGGGGGAGTATGGTTAGCAAATAAAGTGAAGCAACAAGGTAAGGTTTGAAGGATTGTCCTTGATGCATGCTTACGTTTTATGAATTTACTAGATGATTGTTGATGCATTTAGTTTTGGATATGATTGGCAAGAAACACTTGTTGATGGTATTTGATTATTGGAAATAAAGTTTATTATAATCCAGCTAGTTATCGATATTTTTATCATTATATACGAAGAACAACTGACAACATTTTCATGATGAACAGTACAGTATTTTGGCTACAACATTCAAAGATTAGAAGAAACATTTTTCCAAGCCTTGGTGAAGATATCAAAGGTTACATCCAGATCAGTTCACAAGACATTTTGGGAACCGTAGTTGATTGTAGCAACAAGTAGATGAAGAATATTTACAATCAAATAAGTAATCATAAAAATAGGAGGAGACTAGCTTAGAAGTAGACTTTATTTAAGACCACAATAAAGATCTTGTATAAGGGAGTAAATCATCCAACCTAAAGGTCAATATGCTACTACTTTCATGGACAATGATCACATCTTATGGCATCTTTTCAAGGTTATAAAATCCCTTGAAGAATTGTAAATAAAGAGTAGATTGGTGATTATCGTGGGCTCAGTGTTTGGAGCATCAGTAGTTGATAAAGTTTGAAGTTTAGAAAATCATTTGCAGCAGCATAGGAGACTAGCTCAGGGGGAGCAATTTGGCATGAAAAACAACCGCAAAAACATGGTAAGCTAAGCCAAAAATACTAATCAGCAATCGGTATGAACAATCGAAGATGGCAAATGGAAAAATGATCTCCAAGAAACAAAACCAAGCTCAGTCAAAAGATTGAAGATTAGCTCAGCAAATCAAAAAGCGTATATGACAGGGGGAGATCAGCCAATGAAAAAGTCGACATGAAAGAGGGAGCAAACCTTTTAGCTTGACTTCATGAAGTTTTCAAGAATAATTTTTTTTGGGCATTGTGAAGCTATTGAAGGATTAAGGATTGGCCCTTTGTCATTAATGTCAAAGGGGGAGAAAAATTAAAGGAGAAGGTTGCCATCAATGACAAAGGGGGAGATTGATGACCAAGGTTGTCATTGATGACAAAGCATTGATGATATGGCAAGCATGACAAAGGGTGATGACAAGGCAAGCATAATAAGGTTGATGGACATAGTTGATGGGCTCTAGGTTGGCGGACATACTTGATGGGCACTTGGTACCTTCAATGAATGGCTACATGATAACTTCACACATGGCTACTTGGGACACACATGACAAGCAAGCATGATGACAAAGGACAATAACATGGAGGAAGTGCATGATGATAAAGGAACATGGCAAAGAAGGACACTTTGCGGGCATATCTTGGAGCCCTTGTGGGCATCCTTAAGGGCCCCTTGCGGGCATTTATTTGAAGCATTGCGGGCATTTACTTGAGCCCATTCGGGCATCCCCAAGGAGCATTGCGGGCATCCTTAGCAAGGTTTGCTTGCATCACAGCAAGGTTGAGGACAAGGCTCGCGAGCATCCCACGAGGACATGGCAAGGGCGAGCATCTAAGGAGCCCTTGCGGGCATCAAAGAGGGTTCATGTGGGCATCTAAGCTAACCCTTGCGGGCATTACAGAGGGCTAATGCGGGTATCACTTAGGTTCCCTTGCGGCCATACCTAAGGTTCCCTCTGTGGGCATATGGTGGAGCTTCTGCGGGCATATGATGGAGCAGCCCTTGGGCATATGATGGAGCACTGCAGGCATTTCTAAAGGACATTGTGGGCATCTCAACAAGGCCGATGCAAGCATCTTCTAAGGCCCCTTGCAGGAATTTCATTAAAACCAATGGGCATAGGAAGAGAGCGCTTGCGAGCATCTCTTGGAGCCCCTTGCGAGCATTTCAAAGAAACCCTCGGGCATGTCTGAGGACCTCATGGGGGCATTTTGGAAGGAGAGTAAATGACATGACATAAAAATGATCAAGTAAGAAAGGTTGGACCCACAAGTGCTAGGGCCATGGCCTAAGAAAGGGCAGCAAAGGAAAATGACATAAAAATGAAGTTGTTGTTTATCTCCTAAATTGAAGGATGGCCACGTTAAATAAATCTTATTTGATTTATTTAATTATTTAATATAAAGAATAAAAATGACATGGCATAAAAATCAACTTTGGTTGTTTATCTCCTTGATTGAAGGATGGCCACCTTAAATAAATCTCATTTGATTTATTTAATGATTTAATGATAAAAATAAAAATAAATGACATGTTAGCCTCCATATTTTATGGAGAAAAAGGAGTATAAATAAGAGACAAAATCTCTATTTTTGAAGTGCGGATTTTGGAGGAGTTTGTGTGCAAGGAGCTCTGATTTTCGGGGTTAGGAGAGGTCTGAGATTTTCAGGTAGCAGCAGGAGCATCAATAAAAAATTCTTCTCTCTCTGATTTTTGGGTTAAAACTGAGGCAACATTGATCAATGAAGTGTTCCTTCTATTCTCTCTGATTTTTGAGCATCTAGTGAAGAAGTAGCAGCATGATGAAGGTAGCCACAGCTTAAGAGAATTTTGTTTGTCTAAAGAAGAGCAACGTCTAACCCCTGTGTCCATTTCGAACATGTGAAAAGTTCTGAAGCAGCTGCATATAGTAGATCCGAGCTGAAGTTGAAGGTTATCTATCTTATATATGCTGAGCAGATGGTAATGAGCAGCAGCTAATGAATGATCTCAAGTAGCAACATCTTTTGAAGTCTTCACAGAAGTATGATAGAGACAAGCCTTGATGACATTAACAGCCTATGATATGACAAGAAGAAGTACATGACAGAGATAGCTAGATGACATTGACAACTTGGTGATATGATGACAGTGAGTAGACTTCTTGTTAATTGGTTTAGCAGGGGTATGTTGAGCAGAAGTTGATTGAATTGTAGTTAGGACAGTGGTATAAGTGTTTCATGAATTGCAAGCTAGTCTTGCTTATGAGGTTTGGACACCTCATCACCAAACAAATGTTGTGTTCTCTTGTGTTGTGCTACTTGTCATGATTCAATAATCTAGATGATAAACATGCTTATGATTCATAGATGATTAGTTGATGGATGCTTATGCAATGATGATGTAAGTAGTAGTATAATGCATTGATGAACTTTGCTTGATTAATAGAAGTTGAAGAAAGGGATTTAAATTGCCTACACACTGATTCACCACCCTCTCAGTGTGACCATTGTGTCCAACATATATATATGCTCTTTCATTCCGTTCTCACATAAAACCGGATCAGTGGTATCAGAGCCTTATGCTCTTGTGATTTCTCAGTGCATGTCCTCGATGAGATATGAATATCGAGAGTTGGGTCTCGAACTAGTTCAGCATGGGGAAAACCCTCCTCGTTGACCCAAGCAGGATCCCATGGTGGGAGAAGAAAAGAGATATGACGGAGAAGGAGATCCTATTAAGCTTTTGCTCGAGGAAGCCCTCGCATGACAGAGGAAAGAGATGATGGATAATTTCGCACAGATCCTTCGAAGGATGCCGACGACGGTGGATGCACCTTCAACGAGCAGCCGTTTTGGGGGTGAGACTCCCTTCAAGTTACAAGTTAACTTTGAGATTCCTCTATTTGTAGGAAAGATAGATGCAGATGATTTAGAGAAATGGTTGAATCTATTAGAGGGTTACTTCTCTGTTCAAAAAAATTTTGACAGCGAAAAGATCACATTCGCGCTCTTTAAGTCCCTTCCCCATATTAAAGATTAGTGGGATGTGTTGAGCGCAAAGCCTCATTGAGAGGGGGGGTGAATCAGTAAGGGAACACTAGGTTCAAATTCTATTTAAACTTCCAAAAATTATATCATTTATCAATTCACTTCAGTTCATACAAAACATTATTCATACTGATTAATAGGCATCAACACATAAGAAACAAGATATGAGTTTTGTAAAACTTTATACTTTGAGACTTCAATCTCCAGCTTGGGCTACTACCCAAAGGTGGCACTACCCACCAGATAAAAAATTGTCAGCTGCAACTTACTGAAATATTACAATATTCCAGCAAGCTTCAACTTGTCAAAAGACTAAGTAGTCTTTCCCCAGCTCCACCCAGCCTCCCCAACACGGATTGATCTTAATCAATCGATTTACAAAGATAAAAGTTCAACTTAACTGATCTGTAGAGGCTGCTTCAAGGATTCATTCTTTTCTGGTCCAACATTCAATATTTTGTCATTCACGATTTCATCAATGTTTAGCTACAGAAATAAAGAGATAATTTGCTGCTCTATACAACAGTCTTTGAATTTGTCCTTATCACTGCTCTATACCACTGTCCTCGACCCTGTCATTATTATTTCTCCATACCTCTGTCCTCGACCTTGTCCTTATATCTCCCCAAACTCAGATCTCGCTTCACACCCACGAATTTCTTCACAACATCTCAACATCATCAAATCTTCATCAGCAAAATCAAGCCATCATCTTATCATGTAGCATTCACTCCCTTTTCGTACAAATCAAACTATCCAACACTCTGTCCATCAAGAATTAGCATTCACTCATGCCAGCATCTTAATCATGTACATCAAACTGCTGCCCAGAAAAAGGTCTTCATTCATCATCTTATTCTGTCTACCAAATTTATCACTTTTTCATCCTCATAAACTTCATCATGCTTCTTCATCAATAAGTCAACATTTTGTTCTTCAATCATTCTATGATAAACAACTTGAACTTATTGTCATTCTGCCAGTATGTCATTGTCTTAGTAAAACCCAGAAAATAGTATCTTTGTGCTGCTTCAGCATTATTTCATGATCAACCAGTCAGCCCAAAAAGATATAAAAATGGTTCATTATGCTGCTCCTGTTGGTGCCATCATACTATCCTTACACCACCGAATTGTCCTCCTCACTGAACCTCCTGAATTCTCCACTTACTGTGCTGCTCCTACTGCTGCCCGAATTTCCACAGTCAAACAATCAAACAGTCCGAATTTTCTCAGAGCTTGCCCGAATTTTTTCCCACAAATGAATGAGGATGTGGGCTTTATTTATACACCTCTTAAAAAATTCTTGCTGGGCAGACATGTCTAAAAAGATAAAATTAATTTGTTTTTAATTTTATCTTTTATTTTAATCTGGAGCCGAATTTGCACTTTGCATTTTGGTGAATTTAAAATTGATTAAATTCTTCATTAAAAAACCCATATTTCATCAACAGTCCACATGCTAGGAGATGGATTAAATTCCTTTGTTTTGGATGTCTTCATCCACATTATCTTAAAAATATTTCTTAAAATGCCACACTATCACTTCCACATTTTTCTCATCCAAATATATACAATTGTTTGGTTATTTTGCCAAGTGGATTTAAAGACCACTTTATCGCCTCTCATGGTGGTGTTTGGAGATGCTTGTAACCTCTCATGAGGATGCCCGCAATAAACTTCTTGTTTTATTGTCTTGCCATCTTTGCCATGATCTTTGTCATTAATGTTGTCATCAATGACAACCATATTCAACAGGGTGGGTACTGCGAGAGGCATGTAAGAGATGAGTCTGAACTATTCAGGATAGACCCCACTTGGGCAGCTTTTGTTGATGTCGTCAAGGAAGAATTCTACTATGATGACTAGTGCACTAGATGAACGACTTTGCGCTAGGAGAGAGACTAAACAGTGCCAGATTTTACCAACATGTTCCATACCATGCGCTCCAAGCTGGGTATTCGAGACTCTGAATGACACTTGGTCCTAAAGTACCGCAGTGGCCTGCACAGGTACATTCAGACAGAGATGGATTCCCTGGACATATCCTCACTAGGAGTAGCTTTTAGATACGTCATCAAGATTGGACAGAAGTTTAAGTAGAAGAATAAGCGAGATTTTGGGTCTGCAAATCAGTAGCCGAAGCCTGGAAAAGGTGGCCCTAATTCACAAAGCAAAGGACAAAGCAAGGATGGCCAAAGCTATGACAACCAGCTCAAGCCGTAGGAAAAGAAAGGTAATGGGAAATCAAAGGACATTGGCAAGTGGTGTGAATTCCACAAGATCCTTTCTCACAATACTGATGAATGCTGCTTAAAACAATCCTTGTTGGCCAAGACAAATTCCCCGTATCCAGACTCTGACTTAGAACCTGATGGAGAGAAAGAAAAGGGAAAGTAGATCATTGACACGAAACCTAGTTCCACCATCGCAACTGCAAATATTCAACCAGAAGAGTCAGAGGAGCCAGAGGAAGGGGAGCGCCTCTTCCATTGACAGCTATGGGTGCAAGGAACTCCGCTACACTTCATTGTGGATAGTGGTAGCCAAGAAAACCTCATCTTGGTCGAGGTCGTCAAAAGATTGAAGCTTTTGATGGTTGCACATCCCCAACCATACAACATCGATTGGCTGAGCCAGGGACGAGATATCCGTTAGTCAACAGTGTCGCCTTTCGTACGGGATCAAGCCCTTCAAAGATGAGGTAATGTGTGATGTTTCCTTGCTTGAAGTTTGTGATGTTCTTTTAGGACAACCATATATGTGGAAACGCCATGCTATGTATGAGTCTAGGCCTCATAGTGTCATTATTACTTTGGGAAAGAAGCTCTACAGGATACTAAAGACACTTCCCTCCACTGCAGTGTCCCTCATCACAGTTAAGCAATGCAGGAAGGTAATCTTCCAGACAAGGAAATTCATCCTCTTCATTGTTCGTTCTGAAGGTGAACGAAAGATTGCAGCAACATCCACCACCTCAATGCAGAACCCGTCTATATAGCAGAAACATGTGGACAAGATCGCAGAAGCATACAAATACATCTTCACTAAACCCACTGGGGTGCCAGTACATTGCTCGGTCAAGTATTCTATTAATTTGATACCTGGTGCGCCTTGACCTAACAGGCAGTATACAGAGGTGTTCCCTCATGGCAAATGAAGAAATCAAACACCAGATTCAAGAATTGACCTAAAAGGGGCACATTCGACCTAGCTCATCACCTTGTGGGAGCCCAATTGTGTTGGTACAGAAGAAAGACGGGACATGGCGACTATGTATTGATCGAGCTATAAACAAGATCACAGTACGAAATCAGTATCCCATTCCCCGTATCAACAACCTTTTTGACCAGCTCAATGGTGCCAAATATTTTAGCAAGATTGATTTGAAGTCTGGCTATCATCAAGTGCCAATTGAGCAGATTGATGTTTGGAAGACTGCCTTCAAGTCTCGGGAAGGCCTTTTTGAGTGGTTGGTCATGCCTTTCGGCTTAACTAATGCTCCAACAATTTTCATGAGGATGATGGACGATATCCTACGGCCATTCACTAACTCTTTTGTGGTCGTATGTCTTGATGATATTCTCATCTACAATAGAACATGGGCAGAACATTTGCAACATATCCACCAACTCCTCAGCACCTTGCGCCAGCACAAGTGATATGCCAATCTAGAGAAGTGCTCATTTGGCATGAAGAGGGTTCAATACCTGGGATACATCGTGGACGAACATGGTGTTCATGTGGATCCAGCCAAGATCCAAGCCATCCATGATTGGCCAATCCCGACAGCTCTCAATGAGCTTCGCAGCTTCCTAGGCCTTGCTAACTTTTATCGCAGATTTGTGTTGGGTTTCTCTAATATTGCTTGGTCCGTTAGCCAGGTGACCAAAGGGGGATCTAAGGCCAAGTTTAGCTTGTCCAAGCCACAACAAGCATTTGAGGAGCTGAAGCAATGCTTATGTTCGGAACCTATCCTCACCTTACCGGATCTGCAACAACCCTTTGAGATTGAAACAGATGCTTCAGACTATGCTATTGGTGTAGTCCTCACCTAGCATGGCCATCCAGTGGCATATCACAATGAGACACTTTCAGATACAGTACGCAAGTACCCCACCTACCACAAGGAAATGTATTCCATTGTCCAAGCCTGCCGCCAATGGAAGCATTACATCCTTGGAAAAGAGACAGTCATCCACATTCATCACAAGCCCTTAGAGTTCATGCAAACCCAAGGGAAGTTATAGAATGACCGCCACCAGAAGTGGTCCACTTACTTGCAACAATTCCACTTGAATGTTTAAGATAAGAAGGGAAGCACCAACTGAGTCTTGCCTCAATCGGCCTCCAGTAGCAGCACTTACTACAGTGCTCCACTTTTGTGGCCATGAGACCTTCGGGTGGCCTCAACTATATAGGAGCAGACTTTTATCTTGTGGAAGGCTTGCTATGCCACATGGGACATCTCTGTGTTCCTTCAAGCGAGCGTGCGAAGATGATTTGGGTAGCTCATTACAGTCGGGTGGTAGGGCACTTCGGCACCGAAAAGACAGTGGCCATAATGTAGAAGTATTTTTCTTGTCCTAAGCTCCAACAAGACGTCGGCCGATACATAAGATCCTGCACTGCCTGTGCCATCGCGAAAGCTGCCATAAAAAAGCAAGGGTTGTACACCCCTCTACCCACTCCTAATGTCCATGGGAATCTATCTCCATGGATTAAATGTCTGGACTACCTTCAACCAAGCATGGAAATGACTGTGTTTGTGGTTGTGGATCGTTTCACTAAGATGGCAATTCTAATAGCTTGCAAGAAGAACATCTCTGTTGAAGCCACTACTAAGCTCTTCTTCGAGCGTGTTTGGGTTCATTTCGTGCTGCCACAGACTGTCATTTCAGATTGGGACAGTGGGTTCCTAAGCACTTTCTGGTCCATCCTATGGTCATTGATGGATACCAGGCTCACCAAATCCACTGCCTTCCACCCTTAGACCGATGGACAAATAGAGGTAGTCAACAGGATGATTGTGCATATTTCGAGGATGTACAATTCTAAACATTCCCACACATGGGATGAGAGCCTTCCTTATGTTCAGCATAGCTATAATAGAGCCCTTCATAGCTCTACCGGCCATAGCCCTTTTCAAGTGTGTTTGGGGTTCCAACCACTAGCACCAATTGATGTAGCTCCTCCCATTGCATCCACACGTGAGGAATATTCCCATGCTCGGACTGAGGCTAATAGGGCCACCAGATTTCTTGAATGAATCCAGCACATCCGCCAATAGGTCCATGAAATTTTGGAAAATTCCAACACTAAGTACATGCAGCGACATGACTAGCATCAGGTTCCACACAAGTTCCAGGTGGGTGATAAGGTTTGGTTTCATTTGCAGAAAGAGAGGCTCACAGGACCCCATCACAAGTTTAGTCCACTTCGATATGGGTTGTACACCATCACCAAGGTAGTTGGTGACAATGCCTTCAAGCTAAGCATTCCTCCATTCTTTGGCCTACACCCAGTATTCATTGTGGAGCTCCTTCGCCCATATTTTCCACCATGGTTGGACACCTTGGAGGTGGCAGAGCAATTGACACCTACAGAGCTTAATCCTGATCGCATGGAACAGGAAACCATTAATCGGATCATAGACACACAGGTTAAGGGAACCCGCCAACATAATATCCAACTATATTAGGTTGTCAATGCAGGGAAACTACTTCACCAAGGCAAGTGGCTCATCAAGAGTCAAGTTCAACAGAAGTTTCCCCACCTAATGGGAGCACTCAACGCAATGGAGACCATTGCTTCGTAAGGGGGGAGGACTGATCCAGATGGATATAGGTGGCCACCCACTTATTCCACTGGCTCAAAATAGTTTTCCATTTTGACAGCTTTATTGTAATTTTTCTACAGTTTTTTGGGTCCCAAACTTTTGGGGCCATTTTGAGGCCCTAAACGATGTTTTTTGGAGATTCGGGGGGCCCAATGGTTGCCAACAGGATTTGGGGGGGCCAATGGTTGCCAACGACATAAAGTGGCTCCCAGACGAAAGTTGTATAGCTCGGATAGACCTTTCCAACGGGCTATCGAGCGCCCCAAACGGAGATCGTATGCAAAAGTTATGACCCTGGGAAGTTGATTGTTCAACAAACCACCTTGGGGCCGCAAACTTTACAACGGTTCATCTTCTAGGGTTAGGTTTTTGGATGTTTAGGGTCATTTCCTTCATGCTTATGATAAATAGGTTCTTTCGGCCTCTTCTTGGATTCAGTTTGTCATGAATGAGCGTAGCCGCCACATCTCTTCTCAGAGATAGCTACCACCATTTTAGCTGATTTTATTTTACAGTTTGTTCCATTTTATTCATTTAATAGATTGTGAGTTTACTGTATCGCTGTGTTTCTTGCTATATCTCTGTTTATGTGAATGTATATATGCTCTTTCATTTCTTTCTCACATAAATCCGGATAAAGTATGGTAAAGAGTCATGTTTGGGTTAATGCAGAGAGTTTGGGGAGGTATTGGCCATCCTGCCTAGCACCCAAGATTGGTTGTATTGCTATATGTGATTATCAAGGAGATTATAATTAAAATAAATGTGTATATCTCAATTCTTCTACATCTACTAATCGTTTGTGCATTTTTCGGAGAAAATATTATATATATTATATACAAAATAAATATGTACAAATAGATAAGCAAAGAGGTAATCATGAGGTGCTTGCATTGTTGTCATCTTGCCATTCTTCAATTGCTTTTCACTTAGGTCGGCCCTAATAGAGTGTGCAAGAATATATTTCCAATGATTTAGTTGACTAATGGAACTTGCCAAACTCTTTGACTGATTAAGGATGGTATATATTTCAAAGCTAAATGTTGTTGTTAAATATGCCAATCAGGGAAAGCGGGAAAGCCTAAAATCAACTTGAGTGTACATTTTATGGTTTGAAACTTATAGCTGTTCCAAGAGGAAATTCGTATTGTTGTTTTGGAATAGCATCCAACTATGTTTTGGAAGTTTGTGCGACAGGTTTGATTATTCATCTACAGTTAAGTTTTCCCTGCATTCACAGCTATACATTTCAGTTTTTATGCATGGAAGGGTGAATCTAAAGATGGAAAATGGTTGGGCAGCACATTGACATTGAAATGTTTTGTAGAGAATATTCTTAGATCACTCTCATCGATGGCGTGTCAAATTTGATCGTAATGAACAACGAGAATAATGATGAGGCCGTGTTGTTAGGGAAAGTGTTCCTATGGCTGGGGTGAGGCCACCAACGTAGTGGGGTGAAAGACAAACATCTAAGTTTCTGCAAATACAATAATTAAGCAAAAAAAATTAGGGTTTAAAAAGGTGTGTACCTTACTACAGAAGGTTGATCCAAGCCTCTCCTTGAGTTTTCCTCTTGCTCACCAATCAAGGAACTTGCAAAACCACTCCAAAGAACCTTCCTAAAACCAATTTGACTACAAATAGAAGATTGACATTTAAAAGAGCATAAAACATCAAATTGTAATCAAATCTGAAGCATACATGAACAAAGCTATTTGGAAAGGAAAGAATGTCTAATCTTTATTAATGAATGAAGGAAGTACATCAAATTACCTTCCTTCAATCATGGCACTTCATGAAACCAAGATTCAAGGTCTCCTGCTTCTCTCCTCCAAGGATCCCAACCTCTAATGAAATGTGCTAGGGTTTATGAGCAACTAGGGCACAAGTGAGGGGGATGTGAGTCCAAATTTCTCCATCATAATATTACAATGGGCTAAGTCCCATCATGTCCCCTCTCCTTCTCTTATATAGAAAATCAAGAAGACAGGGTCGAGAAGGAAGTAGTTACAATTGAGGAGATGGTTCCAAAACCACCCAAACCACCCATTTTCAAAATTTATTACATTTTAAAGTATTTTCTGAAGCACACAATGGTGAACAAGGGAGCAAGGTGCGTGCAACACGTAGGTGAGGCATGTGCAACCTACGTGTGGGTGAAACAATGAGCAAAATTTGTCTTTTCTAAGGTTTTTTAGGAAGCGTTTTGGTCTTCAAATTTGTTCATAAGCTTCTTAACTGTTGAAATGACCATGACTGAGGTAAGGCCATCCTACTGAGGTCCCAAATATAGCTCTTCCATTTCTAATGTCTTTTTGTGTGACTCACAGTAACCTCATGAAATGTTGTCATGCAAGTGTCCTTATGTGACCAAAACATGTAAGTGTTATCACAGACGGAGAAGTGCCAAATTTGGTTATAACAGGGCGAGCTTGTAGGAGGAACAAGTGTAATATGAACATGATGGATGGGAAGGCAGCAGAATTGAGAACATAACCATTTGATTTTTGATTTTGATCCGGATCAGCAAGACCCCCTCAATCTTGGTGTTCAGATTTATAAAAAGAGGCCTTTGTTACTGATCCCATTTATCACAGAATTAGGCCTGAAAATCTTGACGACTATAGGAGGTGTGTGAGTGTCTTGTAGACGAGGAGTATTGATGTTGCATTACCGAACTAGAGGAAGTGGCATTTATCACAGTTTGTTTGTGCATTTTAGCCTGAGAAATTTCAACCAAATTCCCTCTTGAATGCATTAAGTTTATTCCTTCAGGAAAACGAGCATAGTTAGAGGTTATTTGAAATGCATTAAATGAGATACTAGTGTAGTGAGGAAATATGAAACAACAAAATAAAAATGGGAAATCGTTTGAAGTCCATCCTTTCTTCTTCATCCTCTTGGCACCCATATGTTCTGTGAAATGCATTAACTATTGACAACCTTGGGATGTGTCAACACCGTCATGGCATGAGGCAGTATTAATAATCCGTGTAAAGATAGTAGCCAGACATGACAAATAACAGCGCCAGGAAGAATTACAAATGCTGGTTAGAATGGCCATTGCAAGAATGGATGGGAAAGACGAATTGGTATGAAATTATGAATAGTAACAGTGAAAAGAAAAGGATTAATATTTCCTTAAGTGAAAAAGGGTTAGTATTTTTGCTTTGGATAAACAACTAGGAAAAGTCACTTTAAAATTTAGCAGTTTGACCATACAGAAAGGCGATCCTATTATCCAGTTACCAATTGCAGTTAGAGAAGCAGTTCTTCCTGTTGCTATTCGTGGTAACAGTTAGAAGATGTATCATAACATGTTTGGCTTTCTATACTTGTATTCCAAGCCAATACTAGAAGGTCACCTTGGTCAACAAATAGAAGTTTTTATTGTAGGAAAAAAAACTCAAACAATAAACTCATTGCAAGTGGCATGCATCCATAGGTGTCTTGATTTGGCATGTTTTATTTCCTCCTCCACAAACTACTAGGATGAATTGATCCCTTAATGATGACTTCTATATATGCAGAAGTAAGCGGAGGTAGAGGGGTTAGACAGTGATTGATTAAGTAAGATCATAGCAGTGAGGATTGATTTTTCATCCACCTGTTGGTTTCTAAGATCCACTGGCAGCATTGCATGTCGTTGGAACCATTGTGGCCAGCCTCTGGTCCATCATTGTGATGCAAACTATCTCCTCAATGACCTCTGGTTTTGTTCTATTATACTAATTTTCTGGCTCCTAGAATTTATTGGCTACGCGGTAACATATTTTTTGTGGTTGTTGGTTAGTTATATGCACTTATTTTGTTGTTTTAAATCACCTAAGCCGCACTTGTTTATTTTCTGCTATAAACTACATAAACACTAATCTCAAACATCAAATTTAATTAGATATTTTACTCTCACTCTTGACTGTTTAGGATAGGTTAAGACTGGGCATCATCGTGCTAATCACGCTGAATTCATACGTGATTTATACTTTATGGCGACATACATATTCTAGGGACACCTCCTTGTCACTGGGAAAGCACCTGTCCAAACGGAGAGACTCACCAACTATGACTGGACCCGGTTTGCCTATAATTGTCGTGCGAATTTGCCTGTGCAGATTTGCATGATAACAAACTGATGAGAAGGTGATTTTGAAAACCTGGTATGTTGGTCAATTGAGCATATGGGGTACATCAAAATTTAATGTTCGGTTTTTATTTGTTAGAACATTTACCTCCAAATCTTGGGGTTTTGTAGAGGTGTCTGTTCAAGCAACATGATAAACATTTTTGACACTATGTATTTTCTATTACACCTTTCCATTTTAGAATGTCCATTTTGTAGTGAATAAAAAAGTCTTAAATATAATTAATATAGTCTTCCATTCTGCCAACCAGGTGAAAACACTGCACGTAAGTGGAGTGGGCTTGGTGAGGTTTGGGGAGGAAACGAGCTTCATAGATAACTAAATTGATATCAAATTTGGAGTTATCTTTCTCAATGTTAAATCTTTTTCTGTTGAAATCATATAGTTCCCTTGATGTTTTCTGTAAATCCTGTGGTGGGTTTGACTTTGAAACAGGACTGCAATATCATTAGTTAACGTAAAGCCTTGGTTTCTTATTGACATGCTAATTACCGATTCCAATGAAGCAATAAAAAATCACAGGAAAACTTGATGGCCTAACAAATTCCTTGGTTTGATAGATGATGTTTCGTGGGAGAAACTATTACAAAGAAGCTCAGTATTTGAGCTTGATGCTACAAATGTGAGATTGTTCAAGGGAACTATTGAAAACACCTACTGGTTTGAATTATTTATGAGTGTGTCCTCTTTGTTCATATGCCATGTTTAGCTACAAAAGTGAGATTGTTCATGTGAACTATTGAAAACACCTTCACCTACTGGTTTAAATTATTTATGTGTGTGTCCTCTTTGTTCATATGCGATGTTCTTTTAAAATCAACTTGAAATTTGGAAAGTTAACTAATTAACATTTTGCATATGTTCTTTTAAAATCAACTTGAAATTTGGAAAGTTAACTAATTAACATTTTGCATATGTTCTTTTAAGATCAACTTGAAATTTGGAAAGTTAACTAATTAACATTTTGCATATGTTCTTTTAAGATCAACTTGGAATTTGGAAAGTTAACTAATTAACATTTTTCTAATTGTGTTTCCTATAAACCAAACTTTTTCTAACTTGGTGTTTTTTTTTTTTTCTCTACAAAAGTGAGATTGTTGATGGGAAGTATTGAAAACATTTACTGGTTTGAATTATTTGTGTGTCCTCTTTGTTACATCGATAGGTGTTAATATCATTTGGGGTGGACTACCATCTATGCTCTTCCTAGATTTAATGATATTTCCACTTAGGATTTTTATTCACCACTTGGCATTCCTCCTTGTGGGTCATCAAACAGTCTTTGAATAGACTTCCTTCAAATTGGAATCCCTTGTTTATAATAATAATTATAAAAAATTCTTTTACATGTTTCTTTGACTACTCTTGGTCAAAATAATAAAATAAAATAAAAATAATAAAATATGGTTTTTTTAAAATTTATTTGAGTTCTTTAATGTATTACATGAACACACTAAATCCATTTCTCAATCTTTAGTCATATCATATAGAAACTTATAAATTTACTCAAAATTAAACCATTTTTAATACAAATGAAAGGATGCATATAACATCCAAGTAGAAAACCATAACAAAGATATACAAACAACATTGTTGTAACTATATTTGATTAGGTGTGAATGGTATATCATTACATCTAGGCCTCATCCTTATATTAAAACATTGTTAGGATGTAAATATCTCATCTATTGCATGATAAAGTACACAAATAAAACTAGTTTCTCTATACAATCATTGAATTCCTACATATAACCTATTGAAGTTGGTTACATAGGCTTGTAGACAAGTCTAAACTGACAATTATATTCCACTCATTACAAAATGATTTACATTTTCAACATAAGACATAGAAACTTCTAAGTTTGGTTCCTCTATAGATTATTGGACATGTACTTAGGCTTATGTGTCTCCCTTGGTTTACCACGTACTCAGGTTTGTGTACATCAACCATCCCCTTGATCATCCAACTATAGAAACTTTCCACTAAAATCTCTACAAAAAAGATCAAAACTTAGTCCACAACAACATTCTTCTTGCGAGGCATTATTTTTACCATCATATAGAACTAATCAACAACCATAAGGTCACAATCATGGCCATGCTTGGGCCATGCTTGGTTGAGGGAATACCCAATATAAAATCCATGGGGTATGACTTCCAACATTTGATTATATGGAATGCAATGTTTTTTTAATAGTCAAAGTTTTCCACCTTATCCAAATTTAATATTTTTAAAGCAAATTATGTTTTAAATATTTTCATATTTTCAGTAAAAGTAAAACTTTTGCAAACTAATTTTTAATATTTTTAGAGCAAATTATGTTTGAAATATTTTCATATTTTCATTAAAAAAAAAACTTTTGCAAACTAATTTATGGTTATAGTTTTACATACATTTATGATATTCACCAAAATATCAAACCTTTTCACAACATAGTAATTTTTCCTATTTTTTTGAAATCCATGACCACACATCTCAAATTTTGGTGAATAGTTTATACATATCATATTTTATTGGCGCAAGGCGGTGTCGGGTCGGACCCTCTTGCTTAACAATAACACACAACAACACACAACAACACATAGGGAGCTCACATAGAATGGATGCGAACTGAATGCTAGAAGTTGGCTTCTATTACTTGAATCGGTTACAATGTAAATACAAAGCAATAAACAAGTCGGCCTTAGCCTGTTACAATCCACATAAATAAAAATGTCTCAGTGTGTTTCTCGGCTGTGTGTGATCTTCTCCCTCTCTTGGTTCTCTAATGAACGAAAGAACGATGAGCAATGGATCCTATATGTCCTCCAGTGTCGATCTTCCTCCTCTATTCCTTCGCACTCATCTTCTACTCTTCTTTGTTGCTACTCTCGAGGTCACTCAGTTCTAGGAGATGTCCTTCTCTCTGTCCGACGAATTATCCCTGATCCTGCAGACCTGCAGTTGTCAGCGCCCCTTGGTCGTGCTGCACAACCTCCACCTTTGGTGACATCTGGCGTGATCCCAACCATCTTCATAACTGTTAATAACTTCCTCAACAACCACTAACGGTTGCTAAGTACATTTCCTGGACTCCTACGCTTCTCTGACTCTGCTACAGTTGTCCCAGTCACATGCCTCTTCCATATTGCAGTCTATCATCCATCAACTTCACTTGTCGGCTTTACTTAGTCTCTGCGGCTTCCAGTCTGCCCCATCCTCCACACTTGGCTTTTGTCGTCTTTCGTCGGTGTCAGCATTTGACCATATGTCGACCTCGACGCCTTCGCTCTGTCGACCTCCCATCGATAGCTTCCTGCTCGACTACTTGGCTTCGACTGCCAATCTCTCCTGCACTAGTGGTCATCGGCACCTCCGCTGATCGGTTCTCCTCTGTCGATCAACTTCGACGGTTCTCCTATGCTCAGTCGGTACTTCGTCGACCAAACTATACTCTAACTTGTCGGCTTGCACTTGGCCAACCACATCGATCCTCTGTTCGACACTTCTTCCGTGACTTCAGTTTCCGTCGCCTCTCCTTCAACCACATTTGTTCTGACGACTAGACGTCACCTCTTTCCCAACTGTAGCTGGTCTCTCCCTTAACTGTAACTCAGTCGTCGCCATGCTACGTCGACTCCTTCATGAACTTGAACATTTCCTCTGGTCTATCTTTTTCTGCATTGAACGAAATCAATGACTCAACCATTGATCCCTCTGATACCTCTTGGTCTTTGTCGTCTTATTCCTTCAACCACTCTAATGTAGTCGACCTCCATTACATCGGCGTCATCACCGACTCGTCTAGTCGTCCGACTAGCCTCGGCTCTATTGTAAGTTGGCCCTTTGACCGAAGTCTTCTCTTGGTCATTCATTGACCGTTTGGACCAACTGTCCCTCTCTTCAACCAATAGGAATTCACCCTCTGTAAGTGACTCGCGCTGTCACCCTCTCTGGCCTCCATCTCGACCAATCTTCATCTACTATCTGTCGTCGACTGTTCTTCTCCATCTTCCAATCGTCTTTGTCGGTCGCTGTCAACTCTCTACTGCTTTCTTTGCCTGGTCGATATCACCTCCGACCATTTCACAACTTTCCTGAAGTGTTGGCGATCGACCCCATGGCCGGAAACCCCACAACTCACTACACTCTATCGACTATCGCACTTCATCCTAGAGGTCATCGACCGTCCTCTGGGCATCCTTTGTCGGTCATGCCCGACTGTTTTCCTTGGGCTCGGATGCCCCTGCATCAGTCTCTTGGGGTACGAAAAGAACTACGTCCTCGGTTCTGATCTCCCATCTAGGTTTCATCCTTCTCCATTTTTCGTCGGCATTGATGCCAGACTTGGTACCAATGCAACTTGGTGCATCCACTTCATCTTTCACCCATTTCTCCTTTTTCGGAACCTTCCTCATGGCTTCGACCATGGAATCATTCCTACTCCATAATTGGTGGTATCTAGTCCTTTCGCCAATCTTGATGAAGCATACATCTCCATCCCTACAGATGTTCCAACCAACTCTCTTCTCCACTAGGAACGCATCTCTAGTTCCAATCTCACGGATGGCCCTCAACTCGACACTCATCCCTTGTCTTATTTCCTTTGTCGAACTTATGCTCGACCATTCTCGAACTCGTTGGTCCGGCATGGTCCTTGCGGTTGACATTGTCTGACGCAACGATGTGCTCCGTAGAGTCACTCCTAGAGTCTACTTGTCTGCGGTGTTGCTTCTCCTCGGAAACCCTGTCGGCACCTTCTCGACTGTCTGAACTTCTTCTTGGGATCTTCCTCCCACTCCTCTTGTTGACTCGAACTCGGTGGCTTGCTTCCCAACTACAAGTTCTTTCTCTATTTGCAGCAAAATTACTACTGCCATCGCAGAATCACCTTGCACTGCATGTTTGTCTACGACTTGCTTCTCTTTGTCAAACCATGGATGTCTACTCCCTTCCATGCTAGTTGCTTCCTTTTCTGGGTTTTTCGTGGCACCTTTTCCAACCCTTTCCTCCGCGTCCATGCATAGGTACTCTTCGATAATAGTGGCTCCCATATATTTGGACATTTGAATGCATGTCAATACTTATATGCATCAATAACTTAAAAAAATAAACCTAACAATTTTAATACTTTAATCTTTTTATTTTATTCAAAAGATGTTGATGGTAAATCATACTATATATGGTGGTGTCGTTATACTTTAGTCATTTTTTTCCACTTATTTCAAGATAACATATCATATAATATATGGTGTATTCATTTTTTTTTTAATTGAGAAAACATTCCATCTATCTCTATAGATAGTTTCTAATAATCAATTTCCTTTTGTTGTAAGTGTTCTTAGTTTCTATGAAAGTTTTATTTTGATTTAAATGACCTGCGATGCAATTTTTTGTCAATTGTTTTCAATAATGAAAGTGACACTAATGTACTGACGCCTTAGATAAATGAGAATTTAAAAGTTAAAAGTGTGGTTTGACAACTAAAGAAATTGATAATTTTTTGCTTGTATGATTTACTAAAAGAAAAATTGTTGGAGTGGGTAGAGGAGCTCATAGCCAATGTTTCTTGATTATGAGTTTAGCAATGGTATAGTGAATGCATGACGTAATATAAAAACTTATTTCATGTGTGTATATTTTTTGTGCATGATGTTGTTACATACCAACACTATCTATGTGCCTCCATTCATATTATACATTCCACATAGCAATGTCATTGGCTACTCTGTATGTCGCTTCATACTAGCATACATATGAAATTGCGCTTAGGTTTTTTGAAGAAAATTATTACCTCACATGAGCATAAAAAATGTGACATCCATATTTGCAAATGTTTATGGAAAACATGGAGATTGATGCAAAAGAAATTAGTGAAGAATTTGTTTTCTACAAACAAATTCCATATCTATAAAATTGAGGACATGTCAAACACATTAGAGCACTTTTGGAAGCACATATATAGAAATGCTTCCATATATTGTAGGGACCCCCATTTCAGGTACCGCAAAAAGACTTCCAAAATAGAACTATCATATGAAAATTTAAAATTAACTTGAAATTTAAATATAACACCATAGATAAAATTTCATAAACTCAACCTATACATAAAAATGGAACATTATACCTTTCGCAAGTAGTTGAGCATTCCGTTGACGAAGTATTTGTATGTACGGTCGTCGATCTTCCTCGAGTCGCTTCCAACCTTGCCGATTTACCAAGAGACCCCTCGGTTGACCACCCTACCGGATCGGGGTTACTCTCTTTCACCTCGAACCCCCGAGCTAATGGGGTCGTAAGAACACACTAGCGAGCTTCCAGCGACGATCTCCCAATCCCCAGTCTAGCTTAAGCCCAACTCACAAAAACCATAAGCAATTCCTGGTTCCTGTGCCCATCCAGTACTAGGGAGCAAGAGATTTCTTTCTCCTTCCCCTTCCTCTATTTATCACAAAAGTTTATGTCCCCTCATTCCTTTCGCCTTTCAGATTTTAATAATTATTTATTTTTAAATTACAAGTGTTTTTTCCCATTTTGAGTGTGCATTCAATTCTTAAATTAATGCAAGGTGAGTGTTTCTATTCTGAGTGTGCACTTAATTCCTAAATTAATGCAAGGTGAGTGTTTCTATTCTAAGTGTGCACTTAGTTCCTAAATTAAAGCTCTTGTAGAAGACACATGTTTATTCTAATTTTTTTTTTTAATAAAAGAAGGAAATATCTTATTCTAAATATTTCTAATTTATTTCTTTTCTTTTCTTCTTATTCTTAAAATAAAAGAATATTTAATCAAAAAGATATTTTCTAATTTTATTTCTTATCTTTTTCTTTAAAAGAGATATTTTATTCAAAATACAAAAATATTTATTCAAAAGATATTTTCTAAAGTATTTATTTTATTTTATTTTCCTTTAAAATAAATAAATATTTTAATCGAAAAATAAAGAAATAATTTATTTAAAATGTCTTCTAATATTTATTTTCTCTTCTTTTTCTTTTAAAATAAAAGAATATTTTATTCTAAAAAAAGGAAATATTATAATAAAAAATAAAGAATTATTATATTTAAAAATGTTTTCTAATAAATTTCCTTTCTTTTCCCTTTTCTCATTTTTATTTTGTCTAGGTACCTCTTCGGCGGGCCTTTCCGACAGTCTCTTTCTTTCTTCTCATGGGGAGTACTTCGTAGCGATAAAAAATCTTTACCTCGACCTTCCAACTACGTTTTTTGGAGATTAAGGGATGTTGAGGGAGAAGGTCCTCCTTATCGTGCGCCCCTCAACTCATTGTACGTGACCAAGTCATTATGGCTTCGCCCGTATGACACATGATTCCTCGGGTGAGCTGAAATGGTTTCCTACCCGTGCGTGGATTGTTAATTCAGGGTCTGCAGTTTGTCGTCGTACCTCTATGTGTTTTTTTCTGTTCTTACGACCCCTATAAATCCGTTTGTTGGTCAGTCGGTAAATCATCTTACCTGCCACTGCACACACACTCAAGCTCACATTAGTAGCGCAGCACCATATAACATATTTTCGTCATTCATTCTAGTATCTCAGTCAGTCGAGAATACAAACTACTCATCATTTGTCATCATGTCTTAGTCAATCGAGCATATATTTCGTTCATCATTTTCTTTTAATCAGTAAATCATATCTATCATTCATCATTCTATCTCAATTAGTCGAGCATATCTAACATTCAGTGATTCTACCTCAATCAGTTGAGCATATCTAACATTCAGTCATTCTATCTCAATCAGTCGATCATATCTAACATTCAGTCATCATTCGTTTCATAAATTCGCAAATCATTAAGCAGAGCATTCATTTATTAAGTAAAGTATCAATTTCTATAACTGTCGTTCATTGCGTCGTTTTCGTTTATCATTTGTCGTCATGCAAATCATCATGCGTTCTTCAGTCGTTCAAGCATTTTCAATATTCGAGGAACCAATTACTAAAGTTTATTCAATCGGGTCACTTGGCAAGTGTTCTCAAGTCTACGGTCAGTCAATGTACCGAGGTGGACATTACATATATGCAACTTATATATATGCACATATATGGAAGTGCTTCTATATATGTTCTTTCCATATATGCACATAAACAGAAGGCGCATAAATGGAAGCACTTCCATATATGCACCTTATGTATATGCACATATACATAATGTGCATATATGGAAGTGCTTCCATATATGCACATAAACGGAAGGCGCATATATGGAAGCACTTCCATATATGTGCCTTCTGTATATGTGCATATATGGAAGGAACATATATGGAAGCACTTCTATATCTGCACATTTTGTATATGTGAATATATACAAAATGCTCTTCTGTATATGGGCATATATTGAAGTGCTTCCATGTCTTTCATATATGTTTCTTCTGTATATGTACATATATAAAAGGCTCTTCTCTATATGTGCATATATGAAAATGCTTTCATGCGTCTTCTTTACATAAGAGCATATATCGAAATGCATCTATATATGTGCATACACAAAATCACTTCCATTTATGCGCATATACGAATGCGCTTCTGTTTATGCGCATATACAAAAACTTTTTTGTATATGCACATATATCAAAGTGATTTTATATATGTGTCTTCCATATATGCACATATACATAAATGCTTCAATATATGTGTTTTTGTAGATGCACGTATATCAAAGTGATTTTATATATGTGTTTTCCATATATGCACATATACATAATGCTTCAATATATGTGCATATACAGGAGTGCTTTTGTATATGTGTTTCCATATATCTGATATACATAAGGTGCTTCCATATATATACATATATGGAAGTGCACCTACAAAAGCATTTCTATATATGCACCTTCCGTGTGTGTGCATAAAAAAATTCATTTATGTTTATGCACATATACGAAAGGCTCTTTCATATATGCACATATATGTAAGTGTTTGCACATGCACCAAAGAAAACAATTATGTATATATGTGCATCGAAATTTCTCATGTATATCCATGCTTCCATATATGCATATATACAAAAATGTTTATGTATGTGCATATACGAAATCACTTTCGTATATACACATACAAAAGCGCTTATGTATTTACACTTATATGAAAGCACATATACAAAAGAGTTTCTATATATGTGCATATATATCTAAGTGCTTCCGTGTATGCCCATATACAAAAGGTGCATATATGAGATCACTTCCGTATATGCGAATATACATAAGAGCTTTTGTATATGCACTTACACATATACGTAAGTGTTTGCGTATATGTGCATGTACAAAAACGCTTCCATAAATTCGCTTATATGGAAGCACATATACATAAGCGCTTCTGTATATGCTCATATACGGAAGGTGCATATGTGAAAGTGCTTCAGTATATGTGTCTTCCTTCCATGAGCACATATACATAATCACTTCCATATTTGCACCCTACGAAAGGCACATATACGAAAGCGAGGAGAATATATAGAAGCTAACAAGATTGTCTATGTTTCATCTTTTTACAATGTGCTCTATCAAGTTATGTAGGTACCTCTAATATTTATTTTTAGTGATAATATTTTATGTTTTTCCATGTTTGCATTGCAACTAATTTGTCATAATTGGGTAGCATTATGTTGCACCAAACATTTTTCTTTGATAACTTCTATTATTTAATGATCAAGGATTAATAAAAGTTGCTTGATGAATGAAAGCTTAGTAGAAGACACCAGAACCACTTTCTCAAAGGCAAGGTCAAGTAAAATTATAAAGAACGAGGTTGATTGGATACCCAGAATAAATGGAAGGAGTGTATTGACCAACCTCCTAAGAGAAATACCGAAAATTCGAAATCAATCAAGAATAATTGAAAGAAGAAAACATGTCACTACTATTAAAGTATGGGAATGTGGAGAAATCCAATTGGAAGAAGACAAAGGATTTGGAAGAAAATGTTAAGAATATTGAAGAAGATGTATCGACTGATCGTTAGATCAAATGACAAGTAGATAAATTCATCATTTCAAGCAACACTTCCCTGTCATTACATGGTCACACCACTAAATCCGAGTAGATAGTCAATTATGGTTCCACTCATCATATGGCTAAGGATGCTTCTCTTGTCTTCCTTGAGTGTAGCCCCAAAACAAAAAAATTATGTAGCTAATGATTATGCTCTTATGTATATGTGCCTTTCGTATATACTCATATATGAAAGCGATTCCGTATATGCACATTTCGTTCAAAAACATTATGTTACAATTTTATACGAAGTGTTTTTAGCAAAAAACCATAGTTGCACTTCAACGATGTTTTGTTTTCAAAATACATATGTTTTTAGTATTATATTAAAAAGTATTCACACAAAAATATGTTAATAGAATAACTACATTTTTATTCAATTTAATGATAGATAATTAAGAGTATTATTTCTTACAAAATATATAGGAACCTTAATGCTCTATTTATTTAAATATGTTTATGACAAGTAAAAATATTATTTCACACCCAAAACATTATGGCACATAAGATCCTATTGTTATCATCTTATACATTTTTTAAGGATGTAGTGCAGATACAATATATATTTGAGCTATTAAATAAAAATGATTGGTTTTGGAAAAAATACAAGTATAAAGGTAATGATTGGTTTTGGAAAAAATACAAGTATAAAGGTAAGACGATGTTCAACAATTTAAAATATATGTATATATATATTTTAATTTTTCATTGCCAAAAAACTTATAGAAGAGTGACACACATTTATGGGATTACCCTTAGCACCCACTTATATAATGTGGTTTGAAGTGGTGGTATCAACACCACTTATATTATGTAAGTGTTAAAGTGGTGGTATTGTAGAATCCATAATGTCTGTTTATTTGTAGAGAACCACAAGGTTTGTGCAAGGGATTTTGTTCATTCTTGTATCTTTTACAAGGATAATTTTAGGGGCGAAATTTATTCCATGGGCTCTTTTTCCATGGTTTTTTCTAGAAAAAGATTCATTAATTTGCATTTTTTGAAGCCCTATTTCGCTCAATTTTGATGGGGTAAACTTTTTTCACTCTAAAAATCGCCAAATTATTATAAAACTATATAAAATCCTTAGAAATTGAAATAATTTTAGAAATATATCGCCAAATATATTATAGTTGACATTTAAAGAATTGGTAAGATTTGCCAAGGTTTATACACTTTTAATGCAAAGTGAGTGTTTCTATTATAAGTGTGCACTTAGTTCCTAAATTAAAGCTCTTGTAGAAGACACATGCTTATTCTTGATTTTTTTTTTAATAAAAGAAGGAAATATCTTATTTTAAATATTTCTAATTTATTTCTTTTCTTTTCTTCTTATTTTTAAAATAAAAGAATATTTAATCAAAAAGATATTTTCAAATTTTATTTTATTTCTTTTTCTTTAAAAGAGATATTTTTATTCAAAATACAAAAATATTTATTCAAAATATATTTTCTAAAGTATTTATTTTATTTTATTTTCCTTTAAAATAAATAAATATTTTAATCGAAAAATAAAGAAATAGTTTATTGAAAATGTCTTCTAATATTTATTTTCTCTTCTTTTTCTTTTAAAATAAAAGAATATTTTATTCTAAAAATAAGGAAATATTATAATAAAAAATAAAGAATTATTATATTTAAAAATGTTTTCTAATAAATTTCCTTTCTTTTCCCTTTAATCATTTTTCTTTTGTCTAGGTACCTCTTCGACGGGCCCTTCCGACAGTTTCTTTCTTTCTTCTCATGGGGAGTACTTCGTAGCGATCGGGAATCTTTACCTCGACCTTCCAACTACGCTTCTTGGAGATTAAGAGATGTTGAGGGATAAGGTCCTCCTTATCGCGCACCCCTCAACTCATCGTACGCGACCAAGTTAATATTGCCTCGCCCGTATGACACACGCTTCCCCGGGTGAGCTGAAATGGCTTCCTACCCGTGCGTGGATTGTTAATTTAGGGTCGACAATCTGTCGTCGTACCCCTATGTGTTTTTTTTCCGTTCTTACAACCCCTATAAATCCGTTTGTGGGTCTGTCGGTAAATCGTCTTACCTGCCACGGCACACACACTCAAGCTCACATTAGTAGCGCTGCACCATATAACATATTTTCTTCATTCATTCTAGTATCTCGGTCAGTCGAGCATACAAACTACTCATCATTTGTCATCATGTCTCAGTCAGTCGAGCATATATTTCGTTCATCATTTTCTTTTAATCAGTAAATCATATCTAACATCCAGTCATTATACCTCAATCAGTCGAGCATATCTAACATTCAGTCATTCTACCTCAATCAGTCGAGCATATCTAACATTCAGTCATTCTATCTCAATCAGTCGAGCATATCTAACATTCAGTCATTCTATCTCAATCAGTCGATCATATCTAACATTCAGTCATCATTCGTTTCATAAATTCGCAAATCATTAAGCAGAGCATTCATTTATTAAGTAAAGTATCAATTTCTATAACTGTCGTTCATTGCGTCGTTTTTGTTTATCATTTGTCGTCATGCAAATCATCATGCGTTCTTCAGTTGCTCAAGTATTTTCAATATTCAAGGGACCAATTACTAAAGTTTATTCAATCGGGTCACTTGGCAAGTGTCCTCAAGTCTACTGTCAATCAATGTACCGAGGCGGACATTACATATATGCACCTTATATATATGCACATATATGGAAGTGCTTCTATATATGTTCCTTCCATATATGCACAAAAACGGAAGGCGCATATATGGAAGCACTTCCATATATGTGCCTTTTGTACTTCCATATATGCACCTTATGTATATGCACATATACATAATGTGCATATATGGAAGTGTTTCCATATATGTTCCTTCCATATATGCACATAAACGGAAGGCACATATATGGAAGCACTTCCATATATGTGCCTTCTGTATATGTACATGTACAAAAGGCTCTTTTGTATATGGGCATATATTGAAGTGCTTCCATGTCTTTCATTTATGTTTCTTCTGTATATGTACATATATAGAAGGCTCTTCTATATATGTGCATATATGAAAGTGCTTCCATGCGGCTTCCTTACATAAGAGCATATATCGAAATGCTTCTATATATGTGCATATATATCTAAGTGCTTCCGTGTATGCCCATATACAAAAGGTGCATATATGAGATCACTTCCGTATATGCGAATATACATAAGAGCTTTTGTATATGCACTTACACATATACGTAAGTGTTTGCGTATATGTGCATGTACAAAAACGCTTCCATAAATTCGCTTATATGGAAGCACATATACATAAGCGCTTCTGTATATGCTCATATACAGAAGGTGCATATATGAAAGTGCTTAAGTATATGTGTCTTCCTTCCATTAGCACATATACATAATCACTTCCATATTTGCACCTTACGAAAGGCACATATACGAAAGCGAGGAGAATATATTGAAGGTAGCAAGATTGTCTATGTTTCATCTTTTTACAATGTGCTCTATCAAGTTATGCAGGTACCTCTAATATTTATTTTTAGTGATAATAATTTATGTTTTTCCATGTTTTCATTGCAACTAATTTGTCCTAATTGGGTAGCATTATGTTGCACCAACCCTTTTTCTTTGATAACTTCTATTATTTAATGATCAAGGATTAATAAAAGTTGCTTGATGAATGAAAGCTTAGTAGAAGACACCAGAATCACTTTCTCAAAGGCAAGGTCAAGTAAAATTATAAAGAACTAGGTTGATTGGATAGCCATAATAAATGGAAGGAGTGTATCGACCAACCTCCCAAGAGAAATACCAAAAATTCGAAATCAATCAAGAATAATTGAAAGAATAAAACATGTCACTACTATTAAAGTATGGGAATGTGGAGAAATCCAATTGGGAGAAGACAAAGGATTTGGAAGAAAAGGTTAAGAATATTGAAGAAGATGTTTCGACTGATCGTTAGATCAAATGACATGTAGATAAATTCATCATTTCAAGCAACACTTCCCTGTCATTACATGCTCACACCACTAAATCCGAGTAGATAGTCAATTATGGTTGCACTCATCATATGGCTAAGGATGCTTCTCTTATCTTCTTTGAGTGTAGCCCCAAAACAAAAAAATTATGTAGCTAGTGATTATGATCTTATGTATATGTGCCTTCCGTATATACTCATATATGGAAGCGATTACGTATATGCACATTTCGTTCCAAAACATTATGTTACAATTTTATACTAAGTGTTTTTAGCAAAAAACCATAGTTGAACTTCAACGATGTTTTGTTTTCAAAAAACATATGTTTTTAGTATTATATTAAAAAGTAATCACACAAAAATATGTTAATAGAACAACTACATTTTTATTTAAATTAACGATAGATAATTAAGAGTATTATTTATGACAAAATATATAGGAACCTTAATGCTCTATTTATTTAAATATGTTTATGACAAGTAAAAAAATTATTTCACACCCAAAACATTATGGCACATAAGATCCTATTGTTATCATCGCCAAATTATTATAAAATATATATAAAATCCTTAGAAGTTGAAATAATTTTAAAAATATATCGCCAAATATTTTATAGTTGACATTTAAATAATTGGTAAGATTCGCCAAGGTTTATACACTTTTAAATAAGTATGGGTCCTTAAAATTATCCATGATCTTTTAAATTATAGGGAAGTGGTTTTTGTGGGCTGATTGAAATAGGCACAACGACACTCATGCAAAAACTCCATTTAGGGTTTCCAAAATCATGTGTGAGTCTGATTTTGAGATCAAACATATCAAAGGAAAGGAGAACAAGGTTTACAATGCACTTAGCAATAGGATACATGCAATTCATGTTTCAACTATCAATATGTGTAAATAACACATGGGAAACACAATTCTTGAATTTGTAAGTGTATATGGATTCAACAAGTAAAGGAAGGATTACACCAGGAAAATGTATCTTAGAGATATGCAAGTTACAAGTTTGAGGATAATGGAATACTGAGGTTTCAAAATGGAATTTATTCCTAACTCATGTGAGTTAAGGAAGCTGATATTGAATGAGATGCATAGATTTCCTTATGCAAGACACCTGGGATATCAAAATACACTTACAATAGTAAGTGGTCAATATTTTTGGCGAGGTATGAAGAAAGATATTGCAAAATATGTTTCCAAGTGTATGGAATGTCAGAGAGTCAAGGGTGAGCATGGGAACCAAGCGAAACTGCTTTAACCTTTTCCCATACCTAAGTGGAAATGGGATGTGGTGACTATAGATTCCATCACAAAGTTTCCCAAGACAGCTGGGCAACATGATTAAGAAACCATCTAGTTTATATTGTTTCAAAAAAATATTATTGGACCATAAGATAAATGATACATAAATGAATACAATGGGTCACATATGCACTTTTCATATGTGGCAAATACATTTCTTACTTTCTTCTTGTTACTAATCCTCCATGACATAAAATTGAAACTCCTCACTAACTTCTGTTAAACCACCTCTACCCACATCATGGATCACATCCACAAATGGTGTTCGCAACGGAGCATATGTAAGATTGAAGTCAAAGATAAACTCCTTTGATACTAATTTTTGAAATTTCTTGCATCTTTGATAGCCAAAGATATAGAAAACATAACAAATTATACAAAATATGAAGTAATATGTTCCATTCCCAAATTCCAATATGCATTATTCGAGGAAATGATGTGTAAAATTTTTCCTTTAGCATGGTACAAACAACCAATATTTTTAACCATCATGATTATTATACTTATTGATAAGCACATTCCTACAAACTTTATCTCTGTGTAGAATGAATATGTAAAATAAGTCAATTGACAACATAAATCCATTATCCCATATATTGGTAAAAATCCCTTAGCCATAACTTAAGAATTTGCTCCTATAATAGACATTCAATTACTTTACAATAACTAACTTTATCCAGTTAGCACCAGTTCCTTAGAACTCTTCTAGTAATATTTACTACATATTAATAAGTCTATGAAAGTATCAAAATCTCTTAGCATCATCCATTAGAACATGTGAAATTGTAAGATACAATCTTATTACCAGATTCCTACCTCCTAAGTACTATATTAAAGTGAAGAACTCCTAAGTGCAATAATGTATAGACATAATAGAGTTCACACTTAGCATCATGTTTAATATTAAACTACTTTTCATAAAGCATCAAATCCTCTAGTCTAATAATAATTACCTTAATCATTCTAATGAGTATTTTCTTGTCACCAAAGTATGTTAATCCATTCAAGCAATATGAAAATAATAAACCTCAATTATAATAATATTTTACAAACCATGAAACACTGATTATACATCTAGGATACCACTAGCCACTATCTTTTTATTATTCTAAACACCATATTTATCCCTAATACAATCCATACTAAATACTAATTAATACTCCTATGTAGATTGAGAATAACTATTAAGCTACTATGCATTCTAACATTGTTTGTAACCCTTAAGAGCCATATTTTGTATATTCATCGAGTCTATAGAATAATAGAATGTGGATTGACAAATTTACATCAATAAACAATTTTCATACATCAATCATGGAATCGTATTAACACCAATGACCAATACTAAGATCCATAAGATAAACCAAACATAATGGCGAATATTCACTTTTCAAATACATATGTACATATCCAATCGTTTAATTCAACACTATAAAAATGCATACTTATAGATCTTCAAATCAACAATAATATAAGTACAATGAAAAGGTTACTTAACTAGTTCTTTGCAGACTTGTAAACTTCTGCGACTGAGGAACTAGTTCTTTGTAGACTTGTAAACTTCTGCGACTAAAGGTTTAACTGCAACGACTGACATGTTTTTCTTCCGAGAGAGCACCCTCGAGATGGACACAAATCCACTAAGATAGATATTTCCCTTACCAAGAGCGCTTCTGCTATTTTACCTTTTAAAGGTGTTGTTTTACCCAAACCCGTACATAAATAACATAAGTAAAACTGACTCATTCGATCTAGTATGGCACCTTCATGGCTCGCTCTACCACAAACATCATATGTATTTCACTTGTTACATAGAGGGATGGCACCTATATACCTCTTAATACATTTACATACATGTAATATATATATATATATATATATATATATATATATCCAAAAAGGAATATATCCTCTACTTGGTAGTAATATATAAAAAAAGAGATTATATATATATATATATATATATATATATATATATATATATATATATATATATAACCAAAAAGGAATACATCCTCTACTTGGTAGTAATATATAAACAAAGAGAAACTTCGACTTGGAAAACTACACCCTTGTAAAATGAGAATAATCATTACAAAAATTGACTAATAAAAGATGGTTTACACTATTTTCCTTTAATACTATAATATATATATATATGAACACACACACAATCGTGCATTAAAAAAGGAGAGATCACATTTGTAAATATATATATATATATATATATATATATATATATATATATATATATATAGTTACTCACATAATCGTGCATTAAAAATGGAGAGATCACATTTGTAAAGATAACAAATCTAAACAATAAAAGATCACAATATCTTTAGTTCATTGCAGTGACGGGAGAAATCACAGGGAACCCAAAAATGTTTACTTCTACAGAGAAAAGGTTGCTTCATATAGTTATCACAGTAATCGCTCTATTTCCACCAGAAAGACGCCCTCACTTCAGAAAGCAAGAATTTGACAGTCAAGCGATGGAGAGTGAACTAATCATGTTCTCCTCATAATATATCTACTGCAATTAATTTATAGCTTGCAAACTAATCAATATGAAAGATGCAGGAACCCTACCTGGTTCCTACCTTATGCATACAACATTCATAATCAAAAAGAGGGAAAGAAGATCTACATCCTCTTTGACAAATATACACCTTACGATTCACATAGTAGTATAATTCGACCGTATTGATATTTCCAGTACGGAAATTCGCAGCAATTCGAATTCATCGAATATTCGGTATAGATATGATACGAGTATAGATTCTTACTAATGAAAAAGTAAATTTAAAAAACCAAATTTTTATTATTTAATAACTATAAAATATAAATAACATTCAATTTATTACTTTCTTATAAAAACTAATGGTTTTTAATGTACATTTATGCTAATTTGGTTTATATATTTGATTAATGTAATATCCCTCCTCTTTGTGCCCTAATATTTTTGTAAATGTAAATAAACATTGTACTGGGTTACTGGTGAGGAGCCCAAGGCCAAAGCCCCACCAGTAAAACTCGTAACTCATGTAATTTAACTCCTAAACTTAGGAGACTAGAAATGGTGAGCAACTAAACCATGGACAATTGAAGCCACTAGGGCAGGGAGTGTGAAATGGCATTGAATTGATGGCTAGTGTCTTTTTATATTCCTAGATAGGAGATGAGAGGGAACAACTAATGTTCACTCGTTAATCTAAAAAGAATTTAGGTGTCACCCTAAAATCGTTGAGGTTAGACCTAAGCATATAATTAGTATTTTCAAAAGAAAATACTAAAAGATTCTCTCTCTCTATATATATAAACTAAGTATTACTAAAACTTCAGAGTATTGGAGTTGATGATCATGATAAATATTAAATATGAGTTTTATCATGACCATGTTAATAGAGGATTTTTACCTAGGAAAAGGTTGTGAGGTAAATGGATGTTTGGAACATTTAATTATTATTTTATTTTATCCTTGATTGGTTCTCTTTTATAAGAGAGGATGTCTTTCCTTTTATAACAAAACAAGTTAGAACACACGCCACCTAATAAGTGATTTGTTATATATATATATATATATACAAGGTTATTATGGAATTAAAGTATAGTAATAAGAACTAAGCTATGCGAATTAAATTACAATCTATTATAAACAAGTGAATAGGCATATGTATACATATACAAGTTTGTTAATGAGAACTCGAATAGGCGAATTAATATATATATTTATATACAAGTTCTATTATGGAACTAGATTGTAAAACATTATATCTCTCTCTCTCTATATATATAGATATATATATATATATATATATATTACTTGAAAGTGATTGAACCATTAATAAGGTCAATTCATAATTTTCCACTACCATATTTTGAGTAGGTGAGAAATTGCCACATAGCGGACACTTATAATCTTCCACTAAATTATCGCTTGGAACTCCACGTGGAAGGAAGGGTCCTCTATCTGAGGCGGAGCATCCAAGGAAAGCCAGTTCTTAGTTATTTATGCTGGTCACTGGACGGGAGAAGGAGGAGGACAGTACTGTATTGAGATAGAGTTCGATGAGGTAGAGGAGGAAGGATAGGCATAGTGATCCCTATACTTAATCTCTGAATGGATTAACACGGCCCCTCTGATAGACATACCCACCACCGCGATTAGGGAAGCTCGGTTGAAGGAGCAATAGAGTTCCGGGTTATCGGACCATACAAGTACAAATTTCTTTAAACCCTGGCTTGGGTCATACCTCTGCGACTGAGGTATTTAGCATCCATTTTCCCGCTGAGAATGTTGTTGAATGCTTTTAACATTCCGCTTTTAAATGCAGATTAAGTATTGTGAGTTATGTTGAGCTTGACTATGGTCATAAGCTCTGCGATTTAGTATCATTGATATGTTGGATGCAATATATTTCTCATGGCTGGATACCGACCTAATTGTCATTATTTAAATATTTGCGGTCATATTTTAATACATGAATTTGGCTGCCAAATTCTTTGAACCCCTCTTAGCAGTAGATACGATCCAAAGACAGCAAGGCGTCATGTACAGACCTATTTATTTTAGGTGTTTTCTTTGTTGCATTAACCCATCAAGGAATTACAGGGCGTCTCTATGTGGATGGATCTGCTTTTACTCTTGATAGTTTGGCGTTAGGTTAGCTAAGATTTTGTTTCCTGGATACGTTCTCTTTTAAATGTGTTGAATGGTATGTTGGAATCGCAGATCCCTCAGGATCTCGGTGGTCATTTGAAGACCTGTATCGATTAATAATGGATCCCCGATTTGATTGTTTGGGTTTTTATTTACAACATTTGCATTAGTAAAATGTCTATCACATGGGAGTTGTATGGATCTTGTTTAGAATGCTCAACGTAATAAGTGAAGGGAAGGCGCCTAAGCTTGATTCCTTACAATAATTCCTATGTTTATTATCTCGGTATATTCATAATCTTTGCTACGTTATTGGAATGTGTATAGGTCATGTTACATGTCATTTTTGTATGCCAGATCATGGATAGGTAATGTTCAATTGAAAATCGTTGCAAATTATGGATCTCTTGTGTTGACTGTAATCGCCAGAGGTAGTTTCGGATAGGTAATGTTCAATTGAAAATCATTGCAAATTATGGATATTTTGTGTTCACTGTAATCGCCAGAGGTAGTTTGTATGTTACATTGATATGTGTTTTATTGCTCAAAACTGTGTGTTGATTACGATCGCTAGTGAATGCAGAATCCAAGTCGTAGTAGTAGTTGTATATTGTGTTGATGTTATATATGATTTTGCACGTGTATCGATTGCCGTGATCAGAGATCTGCATCTTGGGTAGATCGGGATACCATATCTAGATCACAGTATAGGTATTGGTAGGTTGGGTGTTGCGTTAAAAACGCAAGAGTTTTGTATTGATTTAGCATATGAATTGGTAGTTTGGGTGTTGTGTGAAACTGCAAGTTGTGCATATATCCTCGAATAGACCAGTCATAGTGATCCTTGTGGTTCTGGGGTGTTGTTTTGTCATCGCTAGAGATCAGAATGTTTATATAACTATGTTTATAAATGATGTGTGGTATTGGATTGGGATCACCAAGTTCTGTATGCATGTTTATTTCTTACATGTTAAGATCCAGAACGCGGTGAAGGTGTATACTTTCCTTTTCTGATATGATAAGTCAAAATAGCTCTCCGCCTTAGTGTGGAGTAGTGTCCTGAAGCTTGGAAAGTGAAAAGCGGCTATCACTGCCTTGCAGGATTGTAACTCTCTATTGTTGGATAATAATAATAAAAATCATGACTTTGGTGGACATAGCGCATAGAGTTGGTCGAACCACGTGTATATGGTGTTTTTTGTTTATGTGTGTTATATTAATGAAAATGTGTTTATGATTCAACGTAATTCTTGTTGAATGTTCCTTAGTAAAAGATAACTCCATTAAAACATGTTGTACATGTTATGACGAAATAGATGTAATTACTGCTTGAAATCAGGTATAATTGTTCTTGCTGCTATGGGTAACTATTTCACGAATGATGATAAAGGATTGAATCTAAATTAAATGTAAGACGAAGTTTATTGTCTAAATTTTCTTATGGTTATGAAACTATTTCTTGGAACTCCCTTAAATACTATTCAGCATACATTGGACGTGTTACAAGAGAGAGGGTTATAAGAACATTGTTTGTAAGTAATACAAAACTAAGTCATTAAGCATGTTGAATATTTGTATTGAACTAATCGTCCTTGATGAAGGCAGGGATGGTGGACTCAAGGTCCTCATCACAAATAAAATCTTGATGGAGATATTTTATTTTGAAAGTTTTTTAATTTTTACTTAAATTTCATTTACAATTCAGTAAAGCTAAATTGGGTAAAATTGGGTATGTTACATATGGTATCAGAGCATTAGGTTACAACACTATGGCCTATTGAGCTCAACATGTGATAAGTAAGTATGAAGGTTGTTAAGTTTACTGATCAATTGTTTTTGTTTCATCTTGGATGCATGGAACCTGAATGGACGAGGGGTAATGTCATTCAAAAGTTCAAACTTCAAAATTCTCCAAAGGAGTAAAGATAAGTGTTTTCATCATTGTTATAAGTCAGGTATGTCGAGAGGCTTCCCTTCATACATAGAAGGTATAAATACTTACATGGTTGTATAGTATTCTTATAGAAATTAGTATAATGTGGAAATGATTTCAGTATATGTACAAAGGGTTATGAAATTTACATTAAGTATGAATTACTTATATTTAGATTTAGACAAGTATGTGAGTAATTTACTAGAATGCATAAAGTAATACTTTGATCACATACTATGTGTAGAAGAAAATGATTTCCTTCTCTAAAAGAATGATTCATTAATTATTGAAGCAATGAGTTTTGTTACCAAAATGATATAATCAATGTTAGCATGAAAAGCACGTTCTAGGACATAGCTATAAAGATCAAACTAGTTGAGGTGTGTTCAAATGAATACATGACAAGTTTGAAAGAAGCAAAGGAACACTAGGATGTAATTATCTCATAAGAAAGATGTATCGATATAGATGTTGTTTTTATGACTTTTTAGAAATTTTTGTGAAATGTAATGATTCTATATCAGGATTGATTAATTTTGTTAAAAAGAATAGAAGCGTCATAATATTTTATGTTGGATGGATTTGTAATTCTATAAGTACTATTCTAAGGAGAAACAAAGATATGAAAACTTTGGTGAAACTTGTTATTACCTCGATCAAACAAAGATTTTTTAATAGTGTTTTCAAATTGCATAGAGTATCAAGTAAAATGTGCATTATAGTTGTTGGTATTCTATTCTGAATTATTAAGCACACTACCTATAAGTTTCAGAATGAAGTACTATTAGTATACTCCAAAGAAGAGAGAGTTTGTTAGAGTAGGCAAGGTCACTTGTATATTTTTAATTTTAAATAGTTACATAGTAGTTGATAATGCTTAATGGTTACGACAGTTTCATGAAAAGATATATCAGGAAATATAGCCTCATAGATGAATATCAGTATCAGTTTCAATATTACTAAAAGTTGGCTAAGATTAATTATACATTCTAAAGGTCGAATAGCCTTCGTTCAAGTAAACACTATTCGAAGGAGGAGGACAGTATTGTATTGAGATAGCAGTCGATGAGGTAGAGGAGGAAGGTTAGGAATAGTGACCCCTATACTTAATCTCTGAATGGATTAACACGGCCCGTCTGATAGACAGACCCACCGCCGTGATTAGGGAAGCTCGGTTGAAGGAGCAATAGAGTTCCGGGTTAACGGACCGTACAAGTAAAAATTTCTTTAAACCCTGGCCTGGGTCATACCTCTATGACTGAGGTATTTAGCATCCATTTTCCCGCTGAGAATGTTGTTGAATGCTTTTAACGTTCCGCTTTTAAATGCAGATTTAAGTATTCTTAGTTATGTTGAGCCTGACTACGGTCATAAGCTCTACGATTGAGTATCATTGATATGTTGGATGCAATATATTTCTCATGGATGGATACTGACCTGATTGTCATTATTTAAATATTTGCGGTCAAATTTTAATACATGAATTTGGCTGCCAAATTCTCTGAACCCCTCTTAGCAGTAGATACGATCCAAAGATGACAGGGCGTCATGGACAGACCTGCTTATTTTAGGTTTTTTCTTTGTAGCATTAACCCATCAAGGAATTACAGGGCATCTCTATGTGGATGGATCTGCTATTACTCCTAATAGTTTGGCGTTAGGTTAGCTAAGATTTTGTTTCCTGGATAAGTTCTCTTTTAAATGTGCTGAATGGTATGTTGGAATCACAGATCCCTTAGGATATCGTTGGTCATTTGAAGACTTGTATCGATTAATAATGGATCCCCGACTTGATTGTTTGGGTTTTTATTTACAGCATTTTCATTAGTAAAACGTCTAGCATCTGGGAGTTGTATGGATCTTGTTTAGAATGCTTACCGTAATCAGGGAAGGGAAGGAACCTATGCTTGATTCCTTACGATAATTCCTATGTTTATTATCTCTATATATTTAGAATCTTTGTTGCATTATTGGAATGTGTATAGGTCATGTTACATGTCATTTTTGTATGCTAGATCACGGATAGGTAATGTTCAATTGAAAATCGTTGCAAATTACGGATCTCTTGTGTTGATTGTAATCGCGAGAGGTAGTTTCGAATAGGTAATGTTCAATTGAAAATCGTTGCAAATTATGGATCTTTTGTGTTGACTGTAATCGCCAGAGGTAGTTTGTATGTTACATTGATATGCCTTTTATTGCTCAAAATCGTGTGTTGATTGCGATCGCCAGTGAACGCAGAATCCAGGTTGTAGTATTAGTTGTATATTGTGTTGATGTTATATATGATTTTGCATGTGTATCGATTTCCACGATCAAAGGTCTGCATCTCAGGTAGATCGAGATACCAGATCTAGATCACAGTATAGGTATTGGAAGGTTGGGTGTTACGTTAAAGATGCAAGAGTTCTGTATTGATTTAGCATATGAATTGGTAGTTTGGGTGTTGTGTGAAACCGCAAGTTGTGCATATATCCTCGAATAGACCAATCATAGTGATCCTTGTGGTTCTGGGGTGTTGTTTTGTCATCGCTAGAGATTAGAATGTTTATATAACTATGTTTATAAATGATGTGCAGTATTGGATTGGGATCACCGAGTTCTATATGCATGTTTATTTCTTACATGTTAAGATCCAAAACGGGTGAAGGTGTCTACTTTCCTTTTCATATATGATAAGTCAAAATAGCTCTCCGCCTTAGTGTGGAGTAGTGTCTTGAAGCTTGGAAAGTGAAAAGCGGCTATCCCTGCCTTGCAGGATTGTAACTCTCTATTGTTGGATAATAATAATAAAAACCATGACTTTGGTGGACGTGGCCCATAGAGTTGGGTGAACCACGTGTATATGGTGTTTTTTGTTTATGTGTGTTATATTAATGACAATGTGTTTATGATTCAGGGTACTTCTTGTCGAATGTTCCTTAGTAAAAGATAACTCCATTAAAACATGTTGTACATGTTATGACGGCATAGATGTAATTACTGCTCGAAATCAGGTATAATTGTTCTTGCTGCTACGGGTAACTATTTCACGAATGATGATAAAGGATTGAATCTAAATTAAATGTAAGACGAAGTTTATTGTCTAAATTTTCTTATGGTTATGAAACTATTTCTTGGAACTCCCTTAAATACTATTAAGCATACATTGGATGTGTTACAAGAGAGAGGGTTATAAGAACATTGTTTGTAAGTAATACAAAACTAAGTGATTAAGCATGTCGAATATTTGTATTGAACTAATCGTCCTTGATGGAGGCAGGGATGGCGGACTCAAGGTCCTTATCACAAATAAAATCTTGATGGAGATATTTTATTTTGAAAGTTTTTAATTTTTATTTAAATTTCATTTACAATTTAGTAAAGCTAAATTGGGTAAAATTGAGTATGTTATAATTAAAGTATTATATTTAAGAAGTGTATCCGTGTTAGATTTTTTTTATAAAGCATCGAATCATATCTATATCCATATTCATACTCGAATTATACTACTAAGATTACTAATACATCATACTCCAAAATAAATAAATACTCTATAAAACATTCAAAGGGCTGCTAGCTTCTCTAATCCACAGAGAAGCACAACCTAATAACAAAATCCAATAATATATACATAACAGAACAACTAGAGGGTTGGGATCGATTTTATGCGGAGAGGCGATAATGCAATAATCCTATTAAATCGTAATGCAAAGACTAAGTTTATGTAGAGAGGCGATAATGCAATAATATTGTTAAATCGTAATGCAGAGGACAATCAAATTTAACATGTATGAGATCAACATTGCAGGGATCTTAATTCTTTAATGCTGTGATCAACACAGAAGAATATATATATAATTATCATCCAAGAGCAGGTTGGGATCGGGCTCTTGAAGGCCATCCCTTCCCATTTGTCAACACAGAAAAATATTTAATTCAAAGGCAGGCCATAATATGGCTCTCCTATAATTAAATTAAAAAAAATCGTGTCCCTCAACAGAACTCAGATCGAGCTTTTTATAGGTCGTCCCTTCTAGTGCAATCACCAAACAATATATCATTCATTTTATGCGATTTCCCACTGAAGAGACAAATGTCAACTCAAGGAATCAGTTCCTTTCCACCTTGGGGGACAACACCAAAAAATATCTAAGGATATCTAACACGAGTGTGTACTATGTTCCCTCATACGAAGGGTCGAGTCCTCTTTTTAAGGAGAAGACTAATGAGTTTATTTTCATCTCCCTATATTATGTGATTTGTCTTCTAGCCATTATCTAGATTTTTTTAACACCTTGTTTTGTTTTAAGGATTTCTTTATATAAGGAAGATTGCCTCTCCCTTTTAATTTATTTTTATTCATAGGTTATTTCACCCTACCCTTTTTCCCAATCAAATATATTGAGATGTCTTTTGACATTTCCCTTTCCAAAATTTCTCTTTTTAATAGTAATTAGATTATTATAATATTTATAATAATTTCGAGCTATAAATATCTAATATATAAGTATTCGATATATATATATATATATATATATATATATCGAATATATAAAGTATTATTTTCATTAATTTCCCAATAGTCTAATCAAACCATCGTATCTTTACACCAACTCCGCTTGAGGCGTAGTTGGTTCATGACTTGAATTTAAAGCAATTTTAGGAAGTCTCTAGTTTCCCATGTTATTTATCTTGTGCTTGTACATCAGATACCTAGTCATAGTCATGATCTCGATGGGGGAAAGACCCACTTCTATGAGGAGAATAGGATAAGGTGTATTGCTTTTAATTTTGAGGTTATAAGTTATAAGCCGTTGGATTTGTTCAATCTTTCTCCAAGATTCTCTAGAAATGTTGCACCCCCATACTTTACAAATGTATAAGATAACAAGGATGACAAGAGTTTCAAAGAGGATTTTTTTTATTCCACGTGACCAGGTTGGCTGATTTACAACTTTTTTCAAGACAAAAGTAAGCTTTCCATCCTCCATTAATCCTTTTCTCAATGCTATGGTTCCAATTGAGCTTGTGATGAATGTCAATTCCAAGATATTGTAAGAATTCACTTCCTCCGGTTTACTCTTATTGCTATCTTATTATTTATTTTAAAATGTTTATCTAAACAACACATTAAATACACAATTACACATGTCCGTGGGGGGCAGCACAAGTGGTAAAGATGAGAAGTTATAATTGGTTGTAAATGGAAGGTCACATGTTCAAATGCCCCCAATCTTGCCCTACGCCATGGTTCGGGCCCTGTGGTGCACCTAGGGGTATAGGGGTAGCGAGATTGGATACCTGGACCCGTGTCATGCGAGTACCAACCCAAATTCATTTTTCGATTCCCTTAATACAAAAAAAAATTACACAATTACACATTTAAAAAAAAACATGATTTAAAAACATACTATAAAATGGGACAATATAATTATTATTCCTGCAAGCAGGTTTATATTGCAATCAATAAAGCATTGACTGTCTATTATTTATAGAGTTGACTAAAAATAAATAAACTTTTATTCTAAAGTTTTTTTTTGTATGTAAGAGAGAGATAACATTCTATTAATAAAGTGTAGAAATTACATCAGTTTACAAAAGCCCGAGAAAGGTCCAGGACCTGTAAAAACCCATCCCTGTGGGGAGAATGGGGACCCAAAAAACCACATACACCAATGTCTGGAACTAACTTTACAGTTTTACATAGATAGTCAATAGTAACCAGAGACCTCAGAGGGTCGATAAACCATACTATTCTTGTAATCATTACTAGATATTGAAACTGGCCAAAAAGGTGACTGAGCCATACTAGACAGAGCTATTCAGGGAACCGAAAAGGACCGGGCCAAAACGAGCCATACTAGACAAAAAACAAAAAAAACATGCAGCTGACCAACCTATTACTCATGGCTAGAGGTCTCAGGGACAACCCGACTAGCATCCTACGGAGGATGAATGCTAGTATCTTCCATCAGCGCTTCCAAAGTCTTGGTATTTTCCCTTTCAATTTGTTGATTTTTTCTTTCATGCTTGCAATAAACTCTTTCATATTTCGGCCAACGTTCTCTCTGATTTGAAGTTCCCGAGCAAGGAGAATTCGACACGCCCAAAAGGGGCTCGCCGGAATCTGGTGACCCAGTCGGGACTCCACTTCTTCCAGCAATGCTACCTCCATGAAATCTATCTGGTTGCCAATGTTAGTCAGCGTTTCCTCAAGATAAAAGTTGTCCCAATCAAAATGTCATGGATTGGCATTCAAATGGGGAGAGGAATGAGAAGAAGAGGCTTCATCTGGATGTCTCCCCCTTTCCTCCGTATTTCTGCTACTTCCAGGACGACTTCTCATCCTGATCTGGGGATGCATAATTCTCAGAGAATTGGAATCGGACGTCGTCGAGACTCTACCAATGCTGTGGATCCAATTGGCCCACCTGATACCCTCCAAACTACTGCTTAGAAGCACAGAAAGGCAGTTTTTTTGTGAATTGTGACTCTTCAGGTTGTAATCAATGATAGATTTATAGACTTTGATTTTGTGGTGAGGGTTGGGAAGAATGCCCTAACATAAATTCTCATAATTGCACGGGTGAACCATTCTGTACTGGCATCTGATCTCACCATCTCGAAGTATGATGAATCTGCAAATTCTGCTGCTAACCTCCCTTTCGTCATGGCTGGAGTAATAACTACCTCCGTCACTATGCACTTCATAATCACCATTACTCATGCTTGAATGATTACTCATATATTTCGGGTGCTTGGGTGAACTACCTTGACAAGACCTGATATACATGAGCTGGGTACGTTGCATCAGGATATAAGCTCGGGAATTACATGCGTGTGATTACCTTCCACATTTGTCCTTGCAAACCCGAGTCCATGTGATTCACGGTACTCCGGCCAGGTGGTATGATGTTTAGAATTAAGATCAACAGTTACGATCAATTTGCATCTATCACGAGCCATGTGATCATCCATCTCGTGCAAGGTGCCAGCTTTGAAAGTTGCACTTACCTTAACCCCTAAGTTAGCCAATTCATCAGCTAGCTTATTTCCTTTGCGACGAACATGAATGAAGTTGATAGCCGGATAGTTGCTGAGAATAGTTTGTAGTTCCATCAACATGCCTTCCCATATCCAGTTTAGAGAAACCTTTGATATCGTCGTGCCTCTTTGAATACGGATCGCAATGGAAATAAGGATGTTGGAATCCCCCTCCACCATAAGAGGTACCCAACTCTTGCCAATGGCCCATTTGATGTCGCTTACCATGCCTTCAAGTTCAGCAACGTTGTTTGTGGTTTCCCCCAAGTTTCCCCAAAAAACGCCTTCCACCAGGCCCTGGGCGTCTCTAATGGCTCCACCATATCCCACCGGTCCAGTGTTGACTTTTGCAGCTCCGTCAAAGTTAAGCTTCCAGGTGTTTTCTAGAGGTGGTTGCCAGAAGTCCGGGCTGGAGGGAGCTTCTCTGCTTTTTTGCAATTCAGCGTTGCCATTAGGTATGTTATAGATACCCCAGTCATTCAAAATTACTCTTTCTGTTGGGTCAATATTTCCATTTTCATGAGATGGCGTTTTGGAATTTAGAGTTTCCTTGATGTTCTTTTTGAGAGTCTTCCAGATAGTCTCTGGGCTGCTTTGTTTTTTCCTCAAAAATTCTCTGGTTTCTTTCCTTCCATATCACCCAAAACACGAAACTAGGAAACATTCCCATATTCTGTTAAGATGTTCATTTTTGAAGGGTGATGTCTACCAGATGGCTAGCATCAGGTCCGGACGGCCGGGGACTCTCGATGTTTTCCTGAATCTTGCTTTCCCCTTGTTCCAGAGAGAGGATGCCAATGAGCATTCGTCCAGAAGATGGTTAATGGTTTCGTTCTCAGAGGTACACATATTGCACCAGGACGGTTCGTGAAAACCCTTTTTGAGAAGGTTATCCCATGTCAAGATTCTTCTATGAATAAGAAGCCAACTAAAAGTGGCGATTTTAGGCCAGTGGTTTGTCTCCCATACTTTCTTCCACTTGTCTTCCCTGGGTAACCTGTCATGAGCATACAGGTAGCCAACCGCTTCTGCAATATTGAAGTTTCCCAAGTTTGTGTAGCCCCATCTGATTTTATCCGATCCAGTGGCCTAGGGTATTTGGCGTTTGGTGATTTCCTCATAGAAATAGTCTATATTTTCATCATGGATTAGGGTTTTCCACCATTGAATTGATTTCCATTGTATGAATCGTTGTTCCTCCTGTCCTGTTTCCCAAAAGTCCTTGAATTTCTCCCAAGGGCTACTCCGTAAGAATAGGACCAAGTCCTGATTGTCTTGCCATCTCTAACTTCCCAGAAGCTGTGATTTTTTACTAGGTCCCGGTTTTCCTGGGCCAAATGCCATTTGGTAGAACCGGGTTGATCTTCGCCAAATTTGATCAGATCCTGTTTAGGCCATCGAGGGGCGTACTTCTTGTGCCAAAGTTTCGCCCAGGGTTCCTCCTTGTGGGTGATGCAGCACAACCATATTTTGGCTCCTAATACTTTGTTAATGCATACCGGGTCCCGTAGGTTCAGACCCCCCACTTTTTTCGGAGTGCAGAGAGTCTCCCAATTCACCAAAGCCCATTTCCTCTGTTCGAGGGTACCGCCCCACAAAACTTTCCTCTGCAGATTCTGGATTTTCTTTAGGACAGCTTTGGGCGCTGCTAGCACTGAGAACAGATAGATCGGCATGGCTTGTAACACTGATTTGACCAGAATGAGACGGCTTGGGAAGTTCAAGGCTCTGAATGTCCATAAATCAAGTTTTGATTTGAGTTTGTTTAGGAGCTCTTTCTAGGAAATTTGACGAATGGTGGATTCAGACAAAGGTGCCCCTAGATACTTCGACGGAAGCAGTCCTTTAGAAAATTCCAGAATACGTAGGATTTTTCTGCGATGGATTCTGGGGGTGTTGAAAAAATACACCTTCGATTTTTATTTATTGATTTCTAGACCACTGCCCTTGAGAAAAGTGTTGAGAATTTCCTTGATGTTTCTCGCCTCCTGAACCAAGGAAGGTCCCATCATCATCGTATCATCCACAAACTGCTGATGGATTTGAGGGATTAGTCCTTCCCCCAGCTCCAGCCCTCTAATATCATTGTTCTCCTGGGCTGCCCGAATAATTCTTCCTAGCCCTTCAGCCATAATAATGAAAAGGAAGGGGGAGAGTGGGTCCCCCTACCGAATTCCTCGAGATGCAGGGAAAGGTTGTGAGGGGGTACCATTAACCAGTATAGAAAAGAACGGGGAAGAAACCAAACTCATAATCTAGTTAGTCCATGATGTGCTAAAACCAAAGGCTTTTAACATTTCTGCTAAAAACATCCACTTAAGTTTGTCATAGGCTTTAGATAAATCAAGTTTTAGGAGCATACCTGGGATTTTCTCTGTTTTGAGAGAGTGAATAGCTTCATGAACTAGAATAATGCCATCAGTGATTTGATATCCTTCCACAAACCCAGCCTACTCAGGAGAAATGATTAAAGGAAGGAGAGGACGAAGCCGATTAGCAATTACCTTAGAGATAATCTTGTAGATCACATTGCATAATGCTATAGGTCTGAACTTTCTAGGCTCCTCCGTTCCTGTTTCTTTGGGGATGAGCGTGAGAAAGGTAGCATTCAAGGCTTTGAGAATATTTCTGGAATGTCGGGAATCTTCTACAATGTCCAACACTTCATCCTTCAGCCAATCCCAACAAACGTGAAAAAAATTGGTGGTGAAACCATCTAGCCCAGGGGCTTTGTCATCTGCCATTTGCTTGATGGCTTCATCCAGTTCCTCAATTCTTATAGTCCCCATAAGGAGTTTGTTGTGATCCTCCGTTACTATACTCGGGATGTGGCTTAGAACTTTCTCTCTTTCATCTTGTCTGTTGATATTAGGTTCATTTAGAAGGTCTTCAAAATGATCTATTAGGGTCTATTCAATATCAGGTTGAGTTTCCACTATGGTTCCATCTTCCTTCTTGAGTCTAACCACCCTATTCCCATGCCGGTGTTGGATGGTGGCCTTGTGAAAGAACTTGGTATTGCGCTCGCCTTCTTTAAGCCATCAATTACAGGATTTTTGCTTCCAAAGGAGTTCTTCTTGGTGGTATTTGAGATTGAGTTCTTGCAGAAGAATTTGCTCCTGAGTTTTCAACTCTGAAGAGTACCCCTGTTCCATGGCCTCCTTTTGAACGGCTTGAAGTTTAAGGTCCAGGAGCTTTTTACCTTGAAATATATTTCCAAAAATGTCCTTATTCCATTTTTTAATTTTTCCTTTGAGGTATTTTAGTCTTTGCTGAAATTGAAACATCTTGGTTCCAGCAATCGGGTCACAGGTCTGCCACCACTACCGCAATTGGTCAGAGAAGTCAGGGTGCAGAAGCCAAAATTGTTCAAACCTGAATGGTCGTTTGAGGTTTTCTCCTATCCTGTGTGATTCCAGGCATACTGGCCAGTGATCCGAACCTGCCGATGGTAACACAGTAGCAGTCAGATCCCCACCTCCCAACATGATGGATTCAGAGATCAGAAACCTATCTAATCTGCAGGAAATGCTTCTATCTCCTCCTCGTTTATTATTCCATGTGTACATGCCATTTGAGGTTTTGATATCAATCATTGCCAAATTTTCAATTATTTCTGAAAATTCCTCATTACTGGGGTGCAGACAACATCTACCTCCTAGTTTCTCTTCTAGGTTTCTGATAAGATTGAAATCTCCCCCTATTATCCAGGATCCGTCTCCTACTTCTTTTTTGAGATTCGTTATGGAATTCAAGGAAGAGCTCTTTTGGTTCACCAAGGAAGGACCATATACATTGCAAATGAATCCTCTGACTCTGGTCCCTAAAATATGAAAAGCAGCTGATAAGATAAACTTTGAGGCCATCCATTCATACATACTTACTTCTTTAGGGTTCCACAGAATACCAACTCCACCGGCCGCACCAGCTACGTCAATGGCGGCCACACTGCAGTGTTTCCATACTTTCTTCCCTATAGCTTGGAGTTCAATTTCCGAACACTTAGTTTCTTGGAGAAAAAGGATATCAGGTTTCTCTAGCTCTATTTTCCGACGTAGGGGTGGAATCTTTAGAATGCTCTTGCATCCTCTTATGTTCCAGGATGTAATCCGCATATTATAACCGATTTGGATTGGATAGTGCTAAAACCGCATCAATGGTTGGGTATTGACCTGATGCCACCAGGTTCCTCCCAATCATCTGTATTCTCTGCATATTGCTTCATCTGCCTCTTTTCTCCCCTCTGGTTAGCTTTTTCCCTTCGTTTTCTTTGAGAGATTCAGAGATTACCCCCCAGGGATTTACGATTCTTAGACTTAATTAAAGCTTTCTCAAGGAGAGAGACTTGGTGAGGTGTTATGGAACTGGGGTTTGCCACTTTGAATGCCTCCTCCATCCCTTCCAGATCCAGATCCTCCAGTTCCATTTCGTCTCCTCCTTCCTCTTGCGAGGATCCAGCATTACCTTGAGCCTCAGTCTGCTCTGATTGGATCTTGTGATCTTCTTTTTGTTCTTTATTTGTCTCATCATTCTTTTCCTTGGTAGAAATCACTTCATCTTCTTTTTCTCCTTCTACTGCTTGCAGGATCTCATATCTATTATGAGTCATAGTCTTCTTGTGGATCTCTGGTCCCCCGACCTTCTTGGCTTTCCTTTTCTTGTTCATGACTTTCTTGAATCCTTCTTTATCTTTGTCGTCCGGTTCGGTTTTTCCTACTGGCTGCTTGTTCATTGGACAATCCCTGAATAGGTTCCCATGTTCATGACATCTCCTACATCGAAACGGGATCTGTTCATAATCAATAGCTTGGAACCAATATTCATCCTCCCAAGTAAGATCTATTCCTGCCGGAAAGTCTTTGGAGATATCCAGATATAGACATATACGGGCATAAGATGTGTACCTCATCTTCTTGGTTTGTTCAGAGATTTTAACGAATAATCCCAGCTCATTGCCAATATCAGTTAGTATTTCTTCTTTCCAGTATTCCGAAGGCAGGGAATAGAGTCTTATCCAGACCGGGGCAATAGTTAAATTTTCTTTGTCTGGGTTGAACCGTTCTTTCCATGGCCTTAGATACAGGCCCGCCGAATTGAAAAAATACGTTCCATTGTCAAATATCCATGTGCGTTCCTCTGCATTGAAGACAATAACTGTGAAGAACCCTTTCGATCCCAATTGGAGATCATAGTGTCCCTGAGGCTTCCAGGTTGTATTGATCCACCAAACCAAAGCTTTCTCAGCTGGCCAGATCCCTACAAATTTTCCAATGAGCGCATGGTCTTTCATGTGCTGAATATCAGTTTTGATTCTCTCTGATTTTATCAGGAGTTTCATAATTTTGAGCATCTTTGGCAGACATTGCCTTGGTTTTCTTGATTCTGTCATTGTTTGCTCTGAGGTTACCTTCGTACTGGTGCCTACCTTATTGACTCCAATCCCTGTTCCAAGGGCAGTATCTTGGTTTACCTATTTCTCTTTTTCCATATTTCCCACCGAGGTCAAGGTCACCCCATCAGTGGCTGTACCCATGTCCTTCCCGACTTGCCTCCCAAGGAGGTCCCTGAGAGACCCCACACTGTTACCAAAATGAAAAAACCTTCAAGTCACTGTGCAGCCTTCCTCCTCACCGTGCAGCCTCGATTAAGTATTCTTACTTTTATTGTAAAGTTAACATTATAAATATGTATTTATATTTTTTAAAATATATTTTAATGTTAATTACGTCGTAGGCGTTCATTCTATGAGATCGTCTCGCATACAACTGTTCCAAGATTCCTCGCTTATGAATCCAATGGGTTTGTTCCATGTCACATTTCCATGTGTCCTAGCTGGATCGTTGCAGCTCCACTCTCTTGCAGTTACACGCCTTAATCAATTCTTCAATGCACCGCCCTTGAATTTATTACAGTTGAGGCCAAACTTACTACTCAATACCCAAAGATATTTTGTTTCTAATGCTCTCATGATGAACAACAACTCATCTAGTTAAGATCTGTCTACCTATTTGTTTGGATTTCATAGCAAAGGGAATCCACAGTTGCATGATGGCTCTCTGCAATTGCCCCAGAAGAATAAGCCGACAAACAACGAAAGAAGCCTCGAAGACACATGGATTCATGATATCAATCAATGGTGCTCAGGAAGTTTGATGTTGAGGCGTATCTGCATCCATGTTGACTGACCTCAAGTTTGCAGAAGCAACGTCAGTGACGACCGTGGAGCTACGGTCTCCTCCCTCAGTCAGTCTCAGTAGCAGAAATTTGCACCCTAGAATCATGTAAGGAGTCAACCAGGTAAAAGACCATCCACAATGCAAATTTTTGTGGAAATTTTGGGAAACTGGCATAGATGAACTTGCAGGCCTCAGCAGCAAAGAAACTTTTTACAAACCCCTCACCAGGCTTAAATCTCTATTAAGTGCCTCTAAAATCTCCTTAAGTTTTTAGACAAACCATTGTTAATTTTTATTTTTATTTTGGGTTTGGGTTTGGTTTGCTTAAGTTGTTTTGTTTTTTCTAAAAATAAATCCTCACACGGAAGTGGAAAATGTAAAACTTTATGTTTTTTAATATCATATTTTGATAATTAATTTTTTATTTTCTAAACGAAAAAAAAAATTGTTAACATGTATTTTGATAATTAAGTTTTTTATTTTTTATGAAGAAAAAGTTATTAATATGTAGGGTTGTGAATTTAATTTTGGGTAGAATTTGAAAGTTTTATTTACAATTACCTGTAAATAAAATTTGGTTATTTGTGGTTTATTAGGGGGTAAATCTATATTTGTATTGGATGTTTTAGTTTATACTTAGAATTAATAGGTTTTTTTTCTTGAATATAGTAAAATCTATCATAATTAATTTATCAAATTGGCAAGGAGGACAATCATCATGAGATATTATCATATCAACCTTATTCAAGGAAAATCATGTCATCTTAGACAAGTTATTTCATTAGTTAAAATCATCATAGATCCATCTTAAACTCGGATCTATTAAGCACCAAGAGGGTTCCAATTTCTTGAGATGTAATTTTTTTTATATCAAGAACAAACACCTAAACTGTGATCATTTTTAAAAGTGAATATATATTAATGGTAATATATATTAATATAATTATTATTTATAAATATTTTATATAAATTTTATTTTTATTTGTTAACTTGTGTTTATTTATTTGAGAACTTTTATAAGACACAAATATTATTATTATCGAGCTACATGCCATTGTAATGGTCGAAAAATTAAATGTAGTGTGATTCTTACATGAACATTAATTTGATCATGAAATGGTTCTTTTCTCTTTCTTATAATTACATCATTAGCGTTCATTCTAGGATATCATCTCTCATGCACTTGTTCCAATATTCCTCACTTATGAAACCAATGGGTTCGTTCCACATCACCCTGACACTTGTTTGGTATGGATCGGTGTTGCTTCACTCTCCAGCAGTTACACACCTTGTTCAATTCTTCAATGCACCGCCCTTAAATTTATTACAGCTTAGGCCAAACTTACTAAGATTTTTACACTTATGAGCGCCTTTGGGATGTATCCACTCAGACTATTACCAGACAATTAATTCTTGCAAATTTGATAGTGAACCAAGCTCAAAGGTATATTTCCAATAAGCATGTTCGAGGAAAAACTAAGAGGAGTGATATTATTGCAGTGGAGAAAATATCGAACATGATTTCCAAAGATATAATTCTCATTGGCTTCAAAATATGTGAGACTACTAACATTTCCAATCTCTAGAGGTCTGATTCCTGTAAGCTTATTGCTTCCTATACGAAGATTGGACAAACCTATGCATTTCCCTACAAACCAAGGAAGGCTACCATCTTAACTACTCATGGTCAAAATTAGAACTTGAAGCTACCCAAATGCAAAAAATATTTCGGGAATGCTTCCTACAAGATTATTCGAAAGGAGATTCAACACTTCCAGGTTGGAATTCAATCCAAGATTTTGTTGTATCGACCCATTGAACGAATTCTCATATGTTGTGAAGATATCAAGGCTAGTGATATTGTTGATCCACTTTGGATTAGGACCAATCAAATGGTTTTTCTAATCCATTTTACATTTTTACATAATTATGGTGGAATACGTCTAGAAGTAGGGTAGAAAGGAAATATTTTTTGTTTTATGTTAGTTATTAGAGCGCCAAAATGCAAAGTTTCTAGCATGCTTGAATGGGAGCTAGTTTCCTAAGTAAGCTAGAAAATGGCGATGTTGGAGGGGATGTCATGAGGTTGAAGGCTCTCTTCTAGATAGAAGAAAATATCCCTTTAATTTGAGAGGTTTTTTTGGTGTTGTTAATTTTCCTTCCTCTACAAATAATTCCTCTTTGGCTGGTTCAATATCCATCAGATTCTCGGTTTAGTCTTATCCTTGTTTGTGACAGTAGTTGAGGTTATTTGTTTGATGACAGAAGTTGAGGCCATTTTTTCGGTCTTATTTTGTTTTGAAAGTGCTTAATCGAAGGGGAGCATTACAATTGGACCAAATAGGTTGGATACCACAAGTGGCATGCTCGTGTGATTGAGATGGCCCTAAAATAGCAAACAATTGTGACAAATTGGTACCCATTCCATCAAAATGACCTAGGACTTGCATTTGGTCCCAAGTTTCAACCACTTATTCTTACCATTAGGGAATTGAACCATGGTATGCAACCTGACATGCCACTGTATTCACCTTTGAAGCACAACCCCATTGGTAGCAGTTAAGGCCCCTTTGTTCTTGCTATGATGTTTTTTATCTTTAGTATTCTACAATATCATCCTAAGTTGTAACAGTCTCTGTCCTTTTCAATATTCTACCTTGTCATCCTAAGTTGTAACAGTCTCCGTTCTTTTCAATATTCTACCATGTCATCCTAATTTGTAACAGTCTATATCGTTCTCCCATGCTGATCATTTCAGTATTATAATAAATCTCAATCAGTTGTGAGGAATGTAGTAACACACATGCTTTACCATTCATTTTTACCTTAAGAAGACACATTTCGAAGAGGAAATATTTGAATGAATAGAGTTAAGGATTCAATGAAAATTTCTTAGAGACTTAATGGATTACAATAAATTATATTGATTTTGAATCTTTGGGTCATAATTATATGTCCCTCTCTTATATCCCATAAGAACACATCGAAAGGGCTAGGGAAGGTATGAGTTGATCAAACAATGTCCTTGCATGTCAATGTTATTTGTAAATAATAACTTGGTGAATGTTATTTGTAAACACTATCTAGTGGTGTTGATGAATAATTTTTGTGTGGATGAGGTCCTCTCAACTAGCAAAAGGAAATATGAAAATGGGTGGAACAGTGGCCATTGACTCATTCCTCAAAATAAATGTGTTGTTAAACTATAATACTCATTGAACATATTAAAGCACTGATTCTCTCAAAGATAAAACACAATAACAAGGATTTCTTCTTGTTCTCACATTATTTCTATCACACATTTGCAACTTGCAAACAAGATAGTAGATAGATGAGTAGACAAACTAGAACATAAGCTTTGGAATATATGTCAAAGGAGTGGAAAATAAGTTATAATGCTCAAACTAGAAGTTGGAATGAGATCCCATTAGATTTTGTTATGAGGCATTGTTTGAACACTCCAAAGAAAATATGAAGAAGCAAATTGTTTTTCTTCTGGAGTAAACAAGTTGCTTTCTTTCTATTTTTGTAACATCTGTTGGAAAATTAAAAACAAATATTTGCTGATGTAAAGGAATAATTTGTTTCTTATGTCTCCCTTTTCAAAACTTTTGTAGTTATTTCCCTTTTGATAGACTTCCTTAAAGCAAATAAAATAGAGGCAAATGAGATGAAAGATCTTTTAAGCCAATCTCAAGGGAGCAATGGAACTTGATAATCTTCTCATGACAAGTCTTCCTTTGTGGTTGTATGTTCATGTGCAAAGATACAAGCATGTGACGAGTACATGAATTCTTAGTTGTTGTTGTAAGATTTTAAACGTTGTAGTGGATTTAATTTCATTTTCAAACTCACGGATCTTGGGATATGCCTTGTAATCATTTGACCACTATGGGTTTCACAAGATGTAGAGCATGAATCTTTGATAAATGCTAGAGCCAACACTTTCATTGTAATAGATTTATCAGATTAAGAATGTCAATTCTTGGTATTGTGAAATGATTTGTAAAAGTAGATTTAACAAGATTTAGCATATCAATCCTTAGTACCTACTACATTTTTATGTAACTGAACTTTTGAGATTAATATTGTTTCTTAACTTGCATCTTGCTTTTAGAATTCTATTTTGACCCACGGATAATGTTAGTGGAAACATGGGGCTTAAATCCCATGTAACATTTTGTTATGGTGCAATGTGATTCTTGCTTAAAGTGAAGTTTAATATAACACCTTGTTTTAGGAGCATCTCTTTAAGTCAACTCAAACAAATCTATCGCATAATTTTTTAAAATATCTTTAATTACAAATCCCAAGTGAATGAGGAAAGATTGAAGGAAATTGTATTGATACGATCAAAGAGGGTTCAGGGACAACACAATCTCAAGTATCTTAGTATCTTCATAATTTTGTTTGACACTCTATCTGTATTAGACACATCTAGTGGGATTTGGAGGCAACCTTCAATTAAGCATTGTTGCATTTAATTTGCAATGCTTTGCTCCTAGGGGAGAGTCAACCATAAGGAAACATCAATTGGTTTGTTAAACTTTGTTTTGTAAAACCATTCAAGTCACTGATTGTGATATTTTTGAATATGTAGTATTATATAGAACATGCGATTATATTAATTAGTGAGTCATGGTTGCATCTAGAGAAGCAGGGTACTCTAACACACTAGGGAAGGAGAGATCTATGCGGGGGAGATATCCATATTATGTCCATATCAAGTAGCCAAGATGTATAGTCAAATTCTTAGTGTTAATTGATTTTTCCGGCGAAGTAATTAAATTGCCCGGAATGGATTCACACTACCATTGAGGAATACATCGATTTGCCTAGAATGCAATTGATTTCCATTGAAAAATAAATTGAATTGCAAGTCAATCGAATTGGTGAAGAGATTAAAATGAACTAGAAGAGGGTCACTTTGTCAAGGTGAATGTTGTTGTAAAACAAATTGGAACCGGTAAGAATGGTTGTGTTGCATACTATCAATTAGTTCATTATTGTCCAACCATCAATTGAACTACATGTATGACAGTCCCAATGGTATCTACAGAACCAATTCATTCTATTAGATGTCAATAATAAAAGTAATTACATTGCCAATGATTTTTTAATTCATTCTCATGCTAGTTGTGCTAATGGTAAACACCCACAACTACTCATTCTCACACTTGGTGTTTATTGTATAATCACACGAAACAAGCCATTCGTTTACACATGGTTTTGATGGTGATAAACTCAATACCTAACAAGTAAGCATTGAATAATATAAACAACAATATCAGTGAACAATTTTTGTAGCCCTCACAACAATTGAAGATATAAACTAGAGTCAAAACTAAGAGCCATATTCAGAGCTTTATCCAAGAGGCGTAGATGTATTCTCCTTTCCCAAGTTACTAGTAATTAGTTGGGAGGTATGTTCAACAATATTGTCAAAATGCTCCATATTGTCAATATTGTCTAATGCTCTATACCTTACGAACCTAAGTTTGCATATGGTTCCCTTCATATCACCTTATTCTTAAATGAATTACAGAACCATGATACACTCGCTAAGAGTTTCATCCAAAAGATTCCGTCGATTTGGTTGATTTTATAGACAATTTAATCGGAACCTTCAAGTTTCTACCCTTGATAGACAGACACACAACGGAAATAATTAAGAATCGAGAATGTTTTGATCAAAATATGTGGAAACGAGGAGTTCCGACTAAATTTTGGTTGAGATGACGGGTTACTATATAAAGGTCTGGTGGAACAGTTTCTAAGAGCAGACTTCATTCGTAATTTCTGGATTAATTTGATTATTCCTAAACTATGTAATTCTGTGATTTATATTATATTGTTTTTATTATCTTGAAATACAATTTAATAAATAAATGATATGATTTGGAAATTCTAATTGATTTTTAAAATTTGTTTAAATTTAATTTAGTTTAAATTCAATTATTTGAATGAGACTAAATAAAAGTTGAGGAAGGTTGGTATTTTAAATTATGGATAGATTTATTCTATTTTTTGATGGTGCATTATTTTTCTTAACCATGATCATTACTTCACTTTTTCGTCTTAAGTGTGGCAGAGGTAACAACATGAAAGCTGAAATACTTGCTTTATGGATGGTAATTAGAATGGCAAATAGTTTTGGGCTTGCTGAAGTTACTATTTATGTTGACTCTCAAATCACCATTAAATGAGCCAGAGGAGATTACAAGTTATAGGTCACCTTATTAATCCATTGGTGTAATAGAGTTCGTAGTGAAATCAATCTTTGTCCAGTGATTTCGTTACATCATATTTATAGGGAAAATAATTCTATGACTAATAAATTCTCTAAAGAGGCTCTGGATGTTGAAGAAGGTATGTTGATTTGGGAGGAGTTTATGGACTCCAAAACTGAATCACAAGGTTTCTTATATTTTCTAGAGTAATGGTCATCGTTCTGATAATATGGCCAATTTTGAATGGATTGTAGTTTGAGGTAATCAGACTTTTTAGGTGATGTTGAAATTTTTTTTTATATCTGAACTATCAATAATTATAATAATTATATTGCTATACTGGTACATCGTTGTACTATTTGATTTATATCTATAAATAACAATAATATGCTTTTTTTTACTGAAAAATAATAATAATAATAGTAATTTCTTAATTTTTAAATATATTTAGATTAATTTAAAGAACATTAATTTATTTCTTATTTTCTTAATTTTTATTAAATATTTTAGTTATTTATAAAAAATATTATTATATAATTTCTTAATTAATAATGATGATAAAAAATATTATCTTAAAAAACTCATACGTATTTCAAACTTTTACGTCTTCTAACTTATTTGTATTTAACTACTTGCATACTTTCAGTCATTCATATTATTTGTATTTATAAAAATAGCAACATACCAGTTAGTTGGACTACGAATATAAGATAAGCATAAATAGAAATAGTAAAACAAGTAAAAGTCGATGATTCTGCATATGGCTAGCTTCGAACCCCATCTCTTCTAGAATGCTCTTTTACAAACAAGATGTTACTATGGATGAATACTACATCTAAAGGCTACAGCATTATCTATAAATACATCTTCTCGACTCTAAGCATTAATGGAACAACATCATGGTTCGATCACAATTAAAGTTTTAAAATATTAATCAGCATTAATGGAACAACATCATGGTTCGATCAAAATTAAAGTTTTAAAATATTAATCAAATTATATAGCTGGTAAATAATTATACTTTCAACTAATCATTTACTCATCAAACTATTTTAAATTCCATACACACCTTCTCAACCCTAACCATTAACTAACCTACAATCTCAAGAATCATGAGCATCGTGATCGATCGTGTGTATGAGCATTTATTAATTATCCGACAGTTATAACTCCCCATTTCCTTGTCATCAATAATTTGTATTCTATATTATTAATTATTACAATTAAATATACTATTTAATTAACCAAACTACAATCAAGAATCAATGAATGAGGACCATGATCGTGTGTATGAGCATTTATTATTTATACTATAGTTATAATTGCCCATTTCCCATCATCAATAATTTGTATTCTATATTATTAATTATTGCAATTAAATATATTATTTAATTAACCAAACTACAATCTTAATGTCAAGAATCAATGAATGAGCATCATGATCGTGTGTAAAAGTATTTATTATTTATGTTATAGTTATAACTTCCCATTTCTCTATCATTAATAATGGTGCAGTCTAAATATTCTACGGTTTTATTATGTTCGTGTTTCACTTGGAAATCTTTAAAAAATCTTATAATCACAAATATTAGCTATGGAAATTGCATAATTTGATTGCCATGGGGTATTCAAGGGTGCTGAGTCTATTTATGGATTCAAAAACACAATTTAAGCATGTAAAAATTTGGATTTTACCAAAAAACAAATTACCAAATTCCGACCAAAACCCACGGTTGAAAAATAGAATAAATTAACTTCTTCATCAATAATTTGAATTTTATATTATTAATTATTACAATTAAATATATCAATTTTGAAATGTTGCATTTAGATAATTGTGTCAACCCTTAACTTAAATCTCCTTTCATTGGTAAAAATGAACACATTCCTAATATTTTATATATTATATATTGATTAATCATCTAATAGGAATTAAATTATGTTTACTTAGTCATTTCATATTGATTCATATTGTGATTATTTGGAAAAAAAATAGTATGTAACAAGTATAAGTTGGTTGATGTTGGAGATATTCTATAATAAATATCAAGGATAATTTAATTTTATTACAAAATAGTGAATTAAAAAATGGACAAACTTAACCTTTTCAATAACATTTTTGGAATATTTTTTATGGAAAAGGTGTTTAGTTTGTCCACATTTTAACTTACTCCATATTATAATAACTAATAATTCACCTATACAAAATATTGTCTGATAATTATGTTACTAAGTAATATCCATTACAATCATATAAGGACTAAGTAATACTAAGAATATACATTAATGACTCAAGAATAAGAAGCTCATTAGTATTAACTCAAATCTTCTTTCATACTAATAAAAGTATATGGATAAAAATTTACACATGAACATAATATTTTATATATTATATTATTAATTAATCATCTCATTAGAATTAAATTATGTTGGCATAGTCAATTAATATTTCATATTTATTCATATTGTAATTATTTGAAAAAAGTTTCTAGTATATAACAAATATATGTTGGTTATTTTTTTACGGATTATATAACAAACTTCAAGGGCAATATAATTATATTACAAAATAGTGAACTAAAAAGTGGACAAACTTAACCTTTCCAATATTTTTGGATGATTTTTGATGGAAAAATGATTTATTTTATCCACATTTTAACTTATTCCATATTATAATTAATAGTTCATCTATACAAAATATTGTATCTTAATTATGTTACTAATTAATCTACATTACAATCATACAAGGGCTAAGTTGTAATGTACCAACTGGTGATACAAAAACTCACTCCCTTGGAAGACTCAATTAAAAGCAATGGATCTAGGGGGCTAGTTTGATTGTTGGTAAGCAAAATCAAGTTCTCCAAATAGGAGGAGGATTATGTTAGCTGATAATACCTTTGCACAGAGCACTGGGCCCATTGGTGTTTCAAATTCATCCATGCTTAAATATTTTGATCATAAATATTTTGAAATTGCAATACATTGTGAGTGTACATAAGACAATCTAAAAGAAAAAGATTTCAATCTTCCACCCTCTTAGTGTCACAAAGATGACACATTCATTTAATCATGACATCTTAGGAATTGTTGCTATCACAATATTTAAAACCCTTAATGGAAAGGGTCAAAAGAACATACTAAGTCCACCGCAACTTGAAGATTGAATAAAATCACTGAAATAAAGTACTTTTTCATTGGCCTAATGTTTACTTTCCTAGAATAAAGGTGAAAACGATTACTAGATTCAGCACTTAATAGGAATCTATGGTCATCAAGTTGCTAAATTAGAGCTAAGAAGGGTCACCACAAGCTTAAAGTGGAGGAAAATCCATGAAAAAACGAATTAAAAGGTGTAAAAAGATCATTTATGGAGAAAAATTGAATAAAGTGCATGCAACATTGGGATCTTTACCCACATTGGGATTACACCTATTTCACCTAATCCAAGTCTATAAAATAATCCTTTTAGGTAGATGCTTAGGAGGATGAATTGACAGAAAATTTGGGAGATCCAAAAAGATGTCAGAAGGGTAATCAAACTCTGTTTTGCATAGATATTGGTGATTAATGGCTAAGGGAAACAGAGAGATAACTTAGAATCTGGAGAAGTATGATCCCTCATCATGATCAAGGTTGTAAATATAGTTCTCCATCTATTTAATGCAAATGAATCTTATTTTCCCCCAATGTGCGTCATTAGCATTTAGTATATGAGTTGATTCATATGTAAGACATAATTTCAAAGTTATCAATTAGTTTTTTGGTTAAGAAGAAATGAGAAGGGTATTTGGTTGATTATATGGAGGTAATTTGGTGAGCATTAAGCTCAGCAATCAAGGAAGGATCAATAGATATCAATCCACCAAATGGTCACACTGCAATAGGTAGGCTCCTTTCTCCCCTCCTCGTCTCTAAACTCCTTGAAAGTTAAATATAGATATTAGGAATATAGTTAATAATTTATTTGCATCTTTTTCATGGCCCTCACCAACCCATCGGCATATGCGAGATTTTTTATCTAGCGCTGCATTCATATATCGTCACAACAATTGTCCAACATCACGTTTCACTGTGGAGATCATACAAATGAAGAAATTTTGGATTTAAGTGTTGAGAATGTTCTGCATTAAAAAATATGAAACAATAGAAAATTGTAAATGGAGAAATTTCATTATGATAATTAACAATATAATATATAAAATAGTGATGATAAGTACATGGGTAAGAGTATAATTGATAATTATATATTAGTGATTTAATATTTGAATATGAGAATCTATAGAGGACTAGGGTTTTATGACTAATTCAAGTTGGTGACTTTTGTGTAGTCCTTGGGAGGGGATATGAAAGCTCTCTCCTTCAAAGATATTCTAAACTCTCAGCGAAATTGGATGCACTCAAACCATAAGGAAGGAAAAGGAATCACAAGCGAAGCATCGAGAACCAAGGGATTGGGAGGTGTAGGGAATACCTCTCAATCTAGAATAACAAAAGGCACAAAAACCATATTTGAAAACCCAAAATTGAAGAAAAATACCAAATATGGATGTATTCTGAAATCAAACTCTCTACCAAGATATGAGGTTACTTCAAGAAAAATAAAAGCTCATCGACAATAAATGTGGTATCACACCATTATCGGGAAAATTATGGAGTTTTATCGTAATGAAAAATCCATGACTTGGTCAATTACAATCAAACGGAAATTTAAATGGGAAATAGATTTGAATCTCAGAAAGGATTTCTTCATAGCCATCTACTCCATGTTGGAGGATCAAGAGAGATTTTTCAAGAATGGCCTTACTTTCTCAATTCAATGGATCCCTACATGTGATTTTGGACTGATAAATTTAGTCCAAACAAGGAAGATTTCATGGAAGCACTATAATGTATTAGGCTATATACCTTTCCCCAAGAGTGTTGGCAGGAAGATACTCTGGATGGGATTGGTAGTGCCCTTGAAATATTTGTAAAAATGTCAAAATCTACAAGATACACTAGACATACCTCCTTTGCTACAATAATGGTATACTTTAATGTTTCAAATGTTCTTATGTAATCAATCTTTTTAAAATACCAAGACAATTAATGGATTCAAACAATTGATTATGAACGCATCCACTTCAAATGTAGGCGCCACCATGAACATGGCCACCTCTTTTAGGATTTCTCTCTTAACAAGCCTTCTAAACCTAGAAGCATGTAAGAAACCTTAGATCTATATGAATTCATTATAATATCAGGAAGAAGAAAAGTAGGTAAAAATCCAAACCCTCAAAACCCCACCAAAAAATCCCAATCAAAATCACTTTGAATCTTTTAATGGTGAAACCTATCAGAACCAAGTTGGAAAGGAAAAAGGATGATAAATGGGAAATACCTTACAAATAGCTCCAAATATAGATTTAAGGGATATTGGTCAGTTAAAACGAAGAAAACATAGGATACAATCCAAGCCAATGACATGGAAACCATGGAATAAATTGTAGAGGTCGATGAGGAAATTGTAAAATTGGAGACAAGGGAGGACATGGACATAGGAGATCTGGATATTCATGGTATTATTGATTCATGAAACAAATACAATTTGTAATCCATTCTAGAACAATAAAACCAAGTGCTCCAAGAATCCCACAAGAAATGAAAGGGGAAATCATTTTCGAAGAAGAAATGAAAGAGACCCCACCAAGATAGATGGGGATCTAGACCAAATATAAAAAAGAAAGGGTGAAAATATGTAGAGAAGAGAAACAAATGAGCACAGAAAAGCGCTCAGCAACTTCTTCGGGGAATTCGGGAACTTCACATTGGATCCGATAAGTAATCTCCTGTTACTAGTAAGTTTTTCCCTGCCCCCTCTTCTAATTAATCATGAAAACGGTCTCCTGGAATATGTGCGGACTGAATGGAAAGAGAAAACAAATAGCTTTTCGAAATAAGGCAAACACCAGTGGTCGTTATGCTTCAAGAAACCAAATACTCAAGGGAAACTATGGATCATATAGAGAAATGGTGCTAGAGGGGATGTCACAGTATAATTTTGATTCAAAAGGTGCAGTGGATGGTTTAGAATTATTTTAGAACCTGTAGATAATAAATCTAATAGATTTCATTTCTACCTCAAAAACCATTTTAGCCAAATATCATCTTATTGGAATTTAAATCATAGGCTTTTCATGATTGTCTATGGGACTCTCTCTGGAGAGAACAAACCTTTATTTATTCAATCACCGAATATAATAAAGGAGAACATTCAAAACTAATATTGGATGGAAATTTCAATATGTAGGTAACATCTCTTCTAGAGAAGAGAGGTCAGCTATGAAGGTTGGACTCAACATGTTTGGCCTTCAAGGAAACCATCCATCTACTAAATCTAGTAGATATGGAGCCACATAATGGTATACACACATGCAAAAATAAGAGAGGATGGGAGCACCAAACTAAATTTAGTTTGGATAGATTTATTTTATCAAAGTCTCTTATTGCTTAGGGGTTGGTCATGGAAACATTTATCCCACCCTACTTAGGCTTTGATCACTAGCTTGTCTATATTGACCTAGACCCTTACGATAGGTCAAGAAACAATCCATTTAGATTTGAAAATTTTTACTATAGCATCCATACTTTCTTGAAAATAGACACAATGGTGGGAGAAATCATGTATTAACTATGGATCCAAGATGTTTCGGTTTCAACAAAGCCTAAAATGCCTAAAAATAAAAACAAAAACTTGAAACAAATAAATCTTTGGTAACATATTTGAAGACAAAAGAATCCTAGAAGATAAAATGGAAGCATTGTAGAAAATAATAATACATGAAGGATACTTAGAACAAACCAAAGTAGAATAAAATGATCTACAAGCTAGGCTAAATCTTAGAATCCAGTAGTTGGAAATTCTGTGGATATAGAAATCTTGAATCATGTGGCTTAGAGAATGAGAGAAAGGCACCAAATTCTTCCATAACTCAATGCTTTAGAGAATACACAATGAATAGAGAAACATGTGTATAAAACATGAATACATAGAGAAAACCTTTATTAATTTCTATAGCAAGATCCTAGAGGAACCTCCTACGAACAATGAAGAGGCCATCTCTAAAATCACGTGTAACATCCTAAGATTAGTCATTGACGAAAAAAATTCTAATTTGCTTCAAAGAGTCACTCTATAGGAAGTGGAACATGAAGTGATGGAAATGGCCCTATGAAAATTCCTAGGTCCAGATGGCCTCATAGTGGAATTATTTCATACATGATGACCAATCATTAAAAAATAACTATGGGAATTGGTAAAAGAGTTTATATGTCAATTGGAAATCCTACCATCCTTGAATTCAACCTTCCTCACCCTCATTCCCAAAGGAGAAGAAGCACAGGAACCTGGTAAGTTTTGATCCATATCACTTTGTAATGTCATTTACAAAATTATTACCAAAGTTATAGCCAATTGATTGAAACCACTCTTGCCTATGTTAATCTTGAAACACAAACTAGATATGTTGAGGGGAGACAAATATTTGATGGAATCATATTATCCCATGAGACCATTCACTCCCTAAAAATCACAAAACGACTAGTATGATAATCAAAATCGATATGTTTAATCCCTTTGAAAAAATCAATTGGTCATACATACAAAGAATGGTTCTAGCATTTGGATTTTCAAAAAGATGGACAAGATGGATTATGGCCCTCACCACTTTAGCTTTCTTCTTAGTACTTGTAAATGGATCTTCCTCAAGGACCTCCACCCCATTTAGAGGCATTAGACAAGGGGATCCTCTCTCACCCTTTGTCTTCATTCTAATGGTAGAAGATCTAGATCTCTGTCTAAAAGTGTTGGTGGCTAATAGAGAGAGAACAAGCATCTGATTCCATGGAGATGACTTGGCCTCATGTCACCTCCAATTTGTATATGATACATTTTTAATGGGAATCTCGATTTTCTGTGAATCTTGAGCACTACAATCAATCCTGAATGATTTCATGGAATTCTTAGGTACGTCCATTAACCATGGTAAATATCATATTTTATTTTTTAACACTTCTCTCGCATCACAACTTAATATCTCCAAAATATTGTGCTTCCAAAGGATCTTTCTTTAGTCCAAATATTTTGGGGATCCCCTTATGGACCAAGGCTATGGAAATCAATCCTTACAAACTATGTTTTGCTACAACATGGAAATAAGACTACCTAGTTGGATGTTTAGATCTATCAATCTAGTAGGAAGATTAGTCATTTTAAAGTATGTCCTACACGATATTCCCACTTACCTTTTTTTGGTCTTGGTGGCCCCAAAGCATATTAACAAATAAAATTGAAACATACAATGAACCTTCCTATTGGGAGGGTAAAAAATAGTAATGAAATGGGCAATCATGTCATGGTTTGTAGTGTGTAGGCTAAAGAGACTAAGTGGTTTGGGCATAAGAGATCTAAAAATTGAATGTATAGTACTAGGATATAAAATGTGGTAGAGATGGTTACCATTTGGGCTAGCATCATGGATTAGTATTTGGAGAATCAAATATGCTCATAATGTGGATGAGTGAGACATTATCAATATGGATGGAAAATAGAGAGGTTCAACCATATGGAACTCATCTTGGAACAATTGTAGACTAATATAGAACCATATTTTTTTGGAAGTCAAAGATATTAAATCGAGCCTGATAATTTGGGAATATGTGTGGAAACAAATCCCCAAGTTTAACAACAACCTTGTGGCAATTACAGATATCTTCTTAAGGAAGAAATAAAATATTGGTTAATCGTTATGGATATCTAGTAATGCTTCAAGTCAACAGAGATGTTGGCAAATAAAGGAATCCTATATGAATCCACTAGCAATATTCAATTGGGATTTATTCCAGAAGGAAATTCAATCTAGGAAAATCCTCATCTATAACGGACCAAACAAACTAAATTGGGGATGTAAGGGATAAGGAAAAATTTCTCTCAAGGAAGCTTCTGGCATCCTCACCAACAATGTGAATCAAAATGGAGAAATAATATGGAAACATATCTAGAAGTTAAAACTTTGACCTATGGCTTCAATCTTTCTTTGGTTTGTTGTGAGAGGTAAAGTTCTAACTTGGGATCAAATTGTCCATAGAGGTTTTGAAGGGCCCTCCAGATGCTCCCTATGTGAGGAGGAATAAAAAAACATTAAACACCTCCTAAATCACTACAGATTCATCTCACCAATTGGGGATAAAGGGGCGACAACATCTAGACAAAAGGATGGAAAAATAAATGATTTAACAAAACTATAGCTAGTCAGAGAAAAACTGTGTTCAAAAATAACATTCTCAATCGACTCTGGAAATTGTTCCAATATTTATTCTATGGGAGACTTAGAAAGAGATAAACAAACAAATCTTCTAGCATCAAGCTAGAAAATTTTCCCAAGTGTGACATAAAATTGAAATGAACATCTAAGAATCTATTCAATCTTCTCATTGGATAGAGGAAGACTTCACAAGGTAGTGTGTTGAGAAACAAATTATGCATGACTAGGTTATAGATACCACTAAGAAATTTGGACTCCCAAGGAAAATAAAAGCTCAAATAATGAGTCCTGCCATTTGGTATCCTCCATAGACCAATTTCTTCAATCTCAATTTTGGTGGCATAGCAAAAGGAAATCTAGGCCTAGTATGTTTTTGAGGAATATTTCAAAATAATCATGGAGAAATCATTCATGTCTATGTTGTGTCCCTTGGAAGAGAAAACAACAATGCTACAGAACTGCACACTCTGGATCTCAGTATACAAATATAAATATGATAAAACTTAAATAAGCTAATAATAGAAGGTGATTATCTAATAATGATCCAATTGATTAAGGAAATCTAGAATGATTGACGATGATCTAACCCTATATGAGTTGAGGAAAATTCGACTAGATGTGGAAGAGGAAGCTTTCGCGACGCATCCTGGTTTGTAAAAGACTAGAAAATGGTTGAGACGTGCCTTGAGGTTCTGCATGTCTTGTAGGATGAAATGGAAGATGATCACTCTTCCCATGTAACTCTCCCAGAGAAAACAATTTCATAGTCAATAAAATTTTAAGACATTGGTTATATCATGAACCTAGTAATTCCTCAATTTGGATTCAACTAGATGGGAATGACAAGTGATTGAAAATATACAGATTCATAGTTAATAAAGAGAGGGGACTTAGTTGAGTAGCATCATGGAAAACTATTGAAATAACTTGTTCACTATGAGGATCTCACGAAAATGTCACCTGCCTAATTTAGTATCTAAAGAAAGTCAAAATTTAGAAAGAGAGAAGTGCACTAAAGAGCCATGATAAAAAAATGGGTTCACTAAGTGTAAAAACAAGCATTTTCAAATAGAGGATCTCAATTATCTAAAGTGGTTGCTAGAAGAAAAGAAAATTCAAGTTAAAACACAGCAATTGAAGATACAACTCGGTATACTCAATTGACCCATTTGACTCTCCCTAATAATAATGAACTACCTAATACACCAACTGCAGTTATCTTTATCAATCCTACAAATATGGAACAAAATACCAATGGGAACCTCCCCTTCTATGATGAAAAAAAAGATCCAAAAAGACACTAGTTTTCTTGTGAGAAAATATGGGATTCTTAGGATGTCATGGATAAAAGAAAACAAATGCCACAATTTGTTGGAGCATTAATAAAAAATAGAACTCACTTAGTTCATGAACTATAGAGAAAATCTAAATAGATAGGATTCCTTAAAGGATACCAAGGAAATCCTTGGTATTACTTGGTTGATTTCCTTGGTATCACTTAGGGACCATGTATCCTCCCTAAGTGATACCAAGGAAATTAGTCAAGGATTATGAAAAAATAATTTAAGGATTGTTTTTTGTCAAATCCCATTCATGGTCAACTTTGAACTTCTATTGCACTAGTTTGTGGCTAGACTATTACAAAGAATTAAGGATCCTCTAAGAATTAATGAATTCAAAACATACGAGGGAGCCCATTGAAAACCTAACCAAAATGAAGGATCTTTTCTTATAATTTAATATGTATATTTAAATATGAAATTTATTTTATCGCAGAAACCATTAATTGAAAAATCATAGAGAAGTGAATTTTTGTCCTAGTGCTTAGGTGAACTTAATGAGAATTGTAAAATTGTATACTTACCAGATGTGCAGGAAAGTGTTTAAAATCATGTTATTATACATATAGATTCATCCTTGAACGATCAAGGGATGTTTGTAAGATTTATATCATCCTTTGAAATCAATATTTTTCAAGATAAGACTCATGAAGGATTAGATGGATGCAAATTTATGTTTCATGTAGCACCATATGTATTTAGTTCATATGAAGTCCATTTTATTTTTATTTTTCTTATAGATGTGGTTAATGTTCAAAATGGATTGTACATGGTAAACATCATGTGATGCATATTGGTAATGGAATATTTGATGCATGTATTTAACGTAGTTGTTAAGTACATTTGGTATCAATTTATAAATAATAATAAAAAATGGATCATTGTTGACTAAGGCCATTGATTTAGGTTAATATTGTTGATTTGTTCACATACTGCGTATGGGAACTACACAAGAGAATGAATTTGAGTGGATTCCTCTATATGGAATAAGTTTGCAGTAGAGAATTATCCTAGGGAATCCAATATTTGCAAAGGAACTTGGAGAAATTTGATTTAGAAATCCAAAAGATTACAATTTTTTTTAGAGTTACAAGAATGTTCATAACAAGGTGAAATCAAGGGCACTTGTAGACAATGAAATAGAAAAATGACATCAAGGAAAAGTTGGAGAATCATGGATGGTCCAATATGGTATTGGATTTGTAAATGCTACTTATTGGGAAAAAGGAATTTTTGTTACAAATAAGGACTCTATCCTATGGGTTAGATTTTTAATTGAGTGCCAATGACGAATTAATCAATATCACCCATGTGTTATGCATGACAAACTACCCGTGAAATGGAGGATATCTAAATTGAACTATTAAGCACATGTATGTGTCCCCATACTTATATAAGAATGCCAGATGCCTCCAAAATGCATATCATGATAGAAAAGTGAAGAAATAATTCATGCAAGTCAAGGATAAACCATGTAGGAAGAAATTTTTTAATGGAAAGATTGAGCAATGGCTTAGTGGAACGACTGATCAATGGCTTGTGGTCTATACTAAATAACTAGGGACCTCGCCTACCAAATAGACATAAATAAGGAGGGAACAACAACCATACATATGAGCCTATAAAAGGGGATACATAATGAAGGTTAACTAACAAATGCATAAACTATCATGAAAAATCGATGAATTGATAATCCTAAACAACTATTCAATAGGTGTAAGACACACACTACACACATGAAGTATGGTAAAGGATGTCAAAATCTTGGATTATATGGATATCAATATGTAATATCAATTAAAAAAACAATAAAAATTTATATTTATAAGGTTAAGGATTATTCCAAGAAAAAAGAGACATGCAATCATAAAGATATCATATAGTGTATTTACTAGGCCATGTTATTGACTTTGTGATACTAATTTTGACATATATGTAATTTTCATTTTTATTGTTTTAAATGTCATAATATAAGTCATTTAAAATCTTTAAATTTTATTGTATAAATTCAACTTATTTTCACATAGAAAAAAACTATAACTTGTTATTCACCAAGAGGAATCAAAGTTACATAAACATTATCAAATGCTTAAAGTATAGATCCTGACCTTACATCTATCAAAACTATCTACACTACACAGACCGTATTTCATCATACTACATCAAAAATTCCTTCACATCAAGTATGCCAATAGCTATTTTACAAAGCAAACTACAAGATTCTAAAATCAATACTTCAAGAATGATACAAAATGACAAAATACTAGGAAATAAAAAAACAAAGGCAGACCTTGTGTCAACCACACTATCATCAATGATATCCTAAAATAACATAAAGCAATCCATGTTCCCCACAGCTCTTTTAGATAGATTTTCCACCATATCATTAAATTCTCAATATATATGAGTAAAAGAGATATGGGAGAAACTCTTAATAAGCTCATGAACTCTAGAATCCCACTGGTCTAGATGAATCACCTATAATGTAGTGAAACCATCCACCCAATTGATTACTTCTTTCAAGTCGCCAGCTATCTGAATAGAAAAGATGCCCCATTTTTGGGAAAAATACAACAACCCCTAAAGAGAAAGAAGTTCAGCATGAGAATTGGTGCCATGGCCAACACCCATCCTCAACTTCACAATATGATTCCTTTTCACCTTCAAGATCGTACCTGCACCAAAAAGTCCATCATTTTCTCCCCCATCAAAGTAACCAATGGAGAGACAGTCATCCAAAGAAGGCATAATATGATGTCTAGATTCCTGAAAATTCCTATCTTTGAAATATTAAAAAAAAACTGATAATTTTGAAGCATATATGAAGGATAGAAGACTTGAAATCCTCAAAAATATATACGTTTCTAGCTTTCCATACTTCCCAAATAGTGAATAAAGGGAGCTCCTTAAATTTGAACATTTTATGGAACCAACCATGCATAAAATATTGTAAGCTTGACAAACTCCAATCATCCTGGAAGTTTAGAATATTACATAACTCTCACCAAAAATATGTAAAAAAAGAAAAATGATTGAATATATGTGATACAGTTTCTACATCATTTTTGCACAAGATGTGTTGTAATCACGGGGGTTGCATGGTTACCAGTGATACATTACTAATCACAAAGATACACATACAATAAAAAGATATGGAAGACGAAGCAACAAGCCCTTTATTATTTAGCAAGATGTGCAAAAGAGATACAAATATCCGAATAGTCTAAGATTATCATGTAGAGCGGCTCACCAGCCTATTTATACAATTAAAAGATAGTTACATAACTAAATACCCGACGGTTCAGTTGACCGAACTGACATGTATTGGTCGACTCAAACTATCGACATGTTTTAAAATTAGTCGGTCGGAGGACCTAGTCGACAAGCCGACTTAGGCTCCTCTAGCATCTCCCCCACCATAAAATATTTCTTCGTCCCGAAGAAATGAGGAGATGCAATGTAACTATTCATAGTGAATTTGGTTGTTACTGCTGTGGATGATTGTGTTGATGTATATGTAACTTCGGAATGTATTTCATATATGTATATTGTATTCCTATAGAGATGTTATTATTCCTCTATACGGAAGTGTTTGTATTCCTATAGAGATGTTATTATTCCTCTATATGGAAGTGTCGTCATTTATATTGTAAGTGTCATAACTTATACTTGATGGGTTATTAGACCACCTTGTTGGGGTCGGCCCTGTATAAGTCATGTGGGTCAAAGGGTTATTAGACCACCCTATTAGGGGTCGGCCATGTGGGTCGAAGGGTTATTAGACCACCCTATTGGGGGTCGGCCCAGTGAGCATTATGTTATGTGGTTAAGTTAAGTCCGACCTAGTAAAGGTTATTAGGCAAGTCAAGTCAAGTATAAATAGAGTGTGGGAGGCACTCTATTTGATCACTCACTTCTCACTCATGCACTCATGAGAGAGTGGCACACTAGTGGAGGAGGAGAAGCTGCTGCTAGGAGAAGACTATCTCTTATGCTTGGGTTGTATCATTGCTCTATATATCTCTGAGGAAGTTATTGGGGTTTTTTCACCTTTATGGTTTTCCCCAAGTAAACTCTGTGTCTCTTGTGTGCTTGCATTATTATGTCCATGATTGATATGTTGTACATGTTGTTCTCTCAGTTAAGATCTTAGATCAGATTGAAGTAAATTCTGAAAAATTAACAGACTTGAGCTAGTAATTGCTTGTTGTTGGACGCAGACTTTGACGATGGCCTCTACGGAAACTGATAACTGATGCTGAAAATCCCTCCATGTATGCAACATGTTCTGGATGTCAATGGTCAAAGTGGTTAGACTCGACGGGTTTTCTATTTTTCCTTGTGTGGATTTGTTTTGCAGTTTGATCAAGTCATGGCCAAAGAGTTTCATTTTGTCGTTGGTAGTTGAAAGAATTATGTGGAGATGTGGCTGGATCTTTTCGAATTTGAAGAGGTTGATGCGAAATTGGCTAATCCATTGTTCTTCTTGTATCTCCAACTTTGCGAGCTTTCTATTTTCCATAATAATTTGTTCATCAACAACTTGGGTGAGTACTTCGTCAGCAGTTTGTTGTTGTTGATGCAGTGTGTCGAGTAACTCGCACATTCATTGAATTTATTTAAATACATTTCCATAGTGAGTATACCAGTTACTCAAGACTTCGGATACTGTGGTGGATTCTTGGGTATACTATGCTAGCAAGCTATGAGCTTTTGTGAACGTTGTATATTAGTTTATCATTAAGACAAAAGTTTATGCGGCCTGATCTCGTCAATTCTTCGCCAATTCATATTGTAGAGTCGACACGACACTTTCTAGGATTATGTATGCATTTTCAAGAGTCTTTGTCGTTTCGGAACTCAACAGAAGCGATATGACCTGCTATGCTAAGTTCTGGCACTTAGTCAAAAAATGTTGTTTGTTCTCCTTGTAGTTTTTGTAGATTCTCTCGAGTTTCAATTCTTATGTGTCTCTATTCTCTAGCAACTGCGTTTGCAAGGAGGTCAATCTATTGCTCATTTTCTTCCTATGGGTCATACGTGGAAATGAGGCCAAATTGGTTTAAGTGCATTGAGAGGTGACTTTCCTACTGGATATGCTAGAGATGTTGTTGTTACCTCTGCTTTTGTCATTCTTTCTATTTTCGTCTCTCTTCTTTCTGTTTCTTTTTATTTCTCTTCTCTTGTGCTTTGTTTGTAGCCTCTTTCTATTGAGCTAGTCCCTTTTGTTGATGTATTTGTAACTTCGGAAGATATTCACTTGTATATTACATTTATACTTTATTGTATCCCCAATGAAGATGTATTATTCCTCCAGTTGGAAGTGTCGTCATTTGTATTTGCAAGTGTCGCAAGTTATATTGTAAGTGTCGTAACTTATATTTGATGGGTTATTAGACCACCTTAGAGGGGTCAGCTCAGTGTGGGTCAAAGGGTTATTAGACCACCTTAGAGTGGTCGGCCTAGAGTGGGTCAAAGGGTTATTAGACCACCCTAGTGGGTTTGGCCCAGTGACATGTGGTAAACGGTTATTAGACTCTCCTAAGGGAGGTCAACCCAGTTAGAGTAAATGGAAAGTCAAGTCCTTGTATAAATAGAGAGTGTGTCTCTCTCATTCTATTCATTCACACACTCACTCACTTTGCATTAGTGAGAGAGAGGAGGAGTGCGCACAAGTGGAGGAGGAGAAGCTGCTAGGAGACTATCTCTTATCTTGGTTTTTTATCTTGTGATCTTTGTATTGGTGCTCATTCTATCTCTGAGGAAGTTGCGGGGTTTTTCACCTTCTTAGTTTTCCCCATTGAAATGCTTTGTGTATCTTGTCTCTTGTGTTTGATATGATGTACATGTTGTTCTCTCAGTTAAGATCCTAGATCATATTGAATTAAATGATGAAAAACTAACATGGTATCAGACCTATCCTGAAGGAAGGAATTGTATTGCATTTACAACACTTGTTGCACTTGCAACAAATTGGAAGCTAGGGCTTGGTATAGTAAAAAACAATCATCGTGGAACTTTCGCTATAATTCAATTTTGGAGAAGGTTCAGGATATAAAAATTTTACAAGTCAAATATAAAATCTTCATGTACCTTGTGTCCGAAGAGAAGCCTCAGATTCGTTTTACTTTGTGAGATATTATTCCTACAAGTTAGGGTTTCTACCTCTTCCAGAATGCAGTCCTAAACAGGTGACCTAGGAAAAAAGGTCATATATCGGGTTAGGAAGCTCCAAATGGAATTCCGTAAAAAGTGGAAGTTAGGGAATGGACTGTAGTTTCATAGGTCCATGTTTCAAAGGCCGAAGTTGAAACAGTGACACATGGAAATCCGTACGAGTTCGCTATGTTGTTTCATCCCATAAACAGGTCACATTGCGACACTTGGAATATCTCTCTCAGAGAATCCATTAAAGCTAAGATCTATGGGGTTAGAAAAAATATAGGTCATTCTACCACAGGATGAAGTTTCATACCCTGAGGATCCGAAATTTCATAGATACATCAGAAACAATATGGCATATATTTCTGTCCAAACAGAATTGGATTCTGAGCACTTTCATTTTTGGTTTGTCACTACTACAGGAAATTAGGGTTTCTGCAAAAGTTGAAATTTTTGGAATCTGAGACCACGGCTGGATGCTCCTCATCAAAATCAAAATTTAGAGACCAAGATCGAAGTTTTTGGTGGGGTAGAATCCCGGACTCTATCAAACCCTAGTTGAGGATTTTAACCAGAAAACCAGAATTTGACAGAAGCTGCAGATCCGAAACTCGCAGGTCAATTTTGGAGGGTCAATTTTTGAAGTTTTCAAAATATGAGCACACCATCTTGCTCGCCTCAGTCATCTGCATCTCCCTGTCCAGATAGAATTTTGAAATTCCAAGTTTGGATTTTTAGGGTTTCTCTGTCAAACCCTAGCCAGCTCCAGATCCATTTTCAGATAACCAAGTGGATTGGGTTAATCCTAGAAGAGAATGAATTGGACACCTACATAAGTGAAGAGATTCTAGTTCCAGAGGGATATGAGGCTAAGGCCTTACAAAAGAATACTTCAAGCAATCCCGACAGGTATGACTTGAGGAGATACAAGTATGTTTTGAAATCTGTTCATGATTAAGTTGATGATATGTTTGTCTTCATATTATAGAGGCTAGTACAATCTTGATTAATTTTAGACTTGTCTTATCACCTTACTAAAAGTATGAATCCATGTAAATGATTTGATTAGGGTTATGACACTTATGATTGCACTAATGCACTGTGGTTTTGTATGAGGATGATGTTGTCCGCTAACATAAAAGGTACATCAAGAAAGACAAAACAAGTTCTAGATCGAGAACATATGACCATGGTGACATGAAGACAAAGACTCATCCATAACCATTGATCACATAGAAGCTCTACTTACGAGGTATGTATAATTTGGTTCTTCAATGCTTAACTTATGAGATATGCAGGTTACTAGCACAAGGTCTCTAAATCATTGAAGAGAACAAAGAAGACATTGTTTGGGTATGCTAGACATAACTAGCAAACATGATAATCCAGGTATGTTTTTCCAGGTATGTTAGAATCCTATCTTGTGTTAGGATCTTATATAAGTATATTTTTTGTATGATTGATAATGATTATTCACGAATTAGGTTTGAGTAATCATGGGTTTATGGATATTATGCTTCTTAATTTGATTGATGATATGACAAACTATAAGAGTCCTATGGTCAAATAAGAATATGCATGAGTAAAAGAAGTACTCCCTTAAACCTTTAATACTAACACTTGTGACACATTACCTGTGTATGAAATGATCATGACCATACATATTTAGAATCATAATGTTTTGATAGTATTGAGATTATACTAATGTATGTATGATTATGTATGAGATCTTGAGGATGACACAATGATGACACTAGTGCACACTTAAGCATGCATAGTGGTCCAGGATAGATATAAGTTCAAGGACAAATAATCAAGGAAGCAAAGATCAAGAGGGAGCACACTCTAGTAGTTCCTGCAAGGAAGCAAAGATCAAGAGGGAGTACATTCCAGTAGTTCCTCCAAGGAATGTACTGCCCGCCTCGGTACCTTAACTGTTTAGAATAATGAGGTACTAGTTTTGAAATGAACCGGCTAAATAAAACACAAACCATTTGAATTTACTTTGAAAATGCTTGAACGACAGTTATAGAAACTATTACTTTACTTAATAAATGTTAGATATGCTCGACTGATTGAGATAGAATGACTGAATGTTACATATGCTCGATAGATTGAGATAGAATGATGAATGATAGATATGATTTACTGATTGAGATAGAATGATGAATGGAATGTATGCTCGACTGGTTGAGATATTATGATGGATGATGAAATATTTCATAGTGCAGCACTACTAATGTACGCATGAGTGTGTGTGTGTGCAGTGGCAGGTAAAATGATTTACCAGCTGACCCACAATGGAATTATAGGGGTCGTAAGAATGGAAAGAACACATAGGGGTACAACAACTGACTCTCGACCCTGGATTAGAAATCTACGCATGGGTGAAGCCGTTTCAGCTCACCCAGGGAAGCGTATGCTGTACGGGCAAGACCATAGTGATCTAGTTGCGTATGATGAGTTGAGGGGCACGCAATAAGGAGAGCCTTATCCCTCAACATCCCTTAGTCTTCAAGGAGCGTAGTTGAGAGATCGCGGTAACGAATCCCGATCGCTACGCAGTACTCCCCATAAGAAGAAAGAAAGATATTGTCGGAAGGGCCCACCAAAGAGGTACCTAGACGAAAGAAGAATGGAAAAAGAAAACTACTCATACATACATAATTAAATAATATACGTGTGGAAGTTATAGAGAATTTAATAATAAACTATTCAATATTCTATTATTATTATTATCATGATGTCATGCTGGCCATGATGCATGGGATTGAAAGCCTTGGTAGGCCATAACCCACAGTTGTAATTATTTTTGTTTGTTTGTCAGAATCTTTGATTTCCGTAAAAGGTGTGTCGGTTCGAGTCCCCATATGTCACTGACCACTAAGGGACAAGATAAAAATCATTACAGTCCTCGTGATTGCCCCGAATCTCTGCTTTTGACCGACATCTACTGGTCCTTCGTGCTATTATGGTTGAGAAAGGAATTTGAAAGTTAGAAAAGTTAATGTTCTCTTCTTTTATAAATTAATGGAAATATATATTAGAATTATTTCAAGAAGAAAATATTTTTAAATGGAATAAAGAATTATTTTAAATATCTCCTTATTACTTTAAAATAAAAAGAAAAGACTGTAATTAGAATAAATAAATATTTGAATAACATATTTTATTTAGAATTAAAATAATAATAATATTTATACCTATTTATTAATCTTTTAATCTCTCAAAAACCAAAAATATTCAGATGCTATTTCATTAAAAGAAACAAATTTTGTTATAAAGTTTTTATTATTTAAAAGAATTTAAATAAATAAAAACAACTAGTTACTAAAATATATTGAGTAAACTAATTGAGAATCAAAAGAGGAGTAGAACTATCCTACACCTAACTCCCACTGATCTAGGGAATTAGGTGCACCTTAAAGACATTGAGACAAATTAAATAAAATATAAAACTATGTACTCCAATAATTCCTTCATCCTAAGGAAGGAATTATGTTACTAAGTAATCTCATCAAATCCACTTTGATTTGATGAAGCTGGATCTCGAGTTGGCTAGGGTTTGACAGAGAAACCCTAAAAATCAAAATTTTGAATTTCAAACTTCTGATTGGATGAAAAGATGCACCTTGTTGAGTTGATCAAGCTGGCATACTTCAATTTTGAAACATTTAAAATTTGACCCCTCAAAATTGACTTCGAAAGTTTCAGATGTGCAACTTTTGCCAAATTTTGGTTTTCTGGTCAAAATCCCAAACTAGGGTTTGATAGAGCCTGGGGTTCTACCCAACCAAAAACTTCGATATTGGTCTCTAAATTTTGATTTTTCTGAGGATCATCCATCCGTGGTCTCAAATTCAAGAAATTCCAGCTTTCTCTGAAACCCTAATTTCCCGCAGCAGTGACAAACCAAAAATGAAAGTGCTCAGAATCTAATTCGGTTTGGATAAAAATATATGCCATATTGTTTTTGATGTAGATCTGAAGTTTCGCATCCTCAGGGTCTGAAATTTTGGCCTGTGATAGAATGACCTGTCATCTTTCCAACCCCATATATGTGAGCTTTAATGGATTCTTTGAGAGAAAGATATGCCAAGTGTTGCAACATGACCTGTTTATGGGATGAAACAGTATATCGAACTTGTACAATGTACCACGTATCACTGTTTCAACTTCGGCCTCTGAAATCCAGACCTGTGAAACTACAGTCCATTCCCTAACTGTCACTTTTTACAGAATTCGATTTGGAGCTTCCTATCCCGAGATATGACCTTTTTTCCTAAGTCACCTATTTAGTACTGCATTCTGGAAGAGGCAGAAACCCTAACTTGTATAGATCATATCTCACAAAGTACAATGAATCTAAGGTTTTCCTTTGGAAACAAGGTACATGGACATTTCATATTCGACCTGTAGAAGTTTCATATTCTGAACCTTCACCAAAATGGATTTATAGAGAAAGTTCCATGATGACTGGTTTTTACTATACCAAGCCCTAGCTTCCGATTTGTCGCAAGTGAAACAAGTGTCATAAATGCCATACCATGCCTTCCTTCAGGCTAGCTTTGACTCCATGTTAGTTTTTTAGTATTTAATTCAATATGATCTAGGATCTTAACTGAGAGAATAACATGTACAACATATCAAACACAAGAGACAAGAGACACAAAGCATTTCACCGGGGAAAACCAAGAAGGTGAAAAACCCCGCAACTTCTTCAGAGATAGAATGAGCATCTATACAAAGATCACAAATATCAAACCCCACAACAAGAGATATTCTCCTAGAAGCTTATCCTCCTCCACTTGCGCGCACTCCTCCTCTCTCTCACTAATGCGAAGTGAGTGAGTGTGTGAATGAACAAATGAGAGAGTCACACTCTCTATTTATACTTTACTTTCACTTGACCTTTACTCAACTAGGTAGGCCCCAACTTAACCACTTAACATAATGCTGACTTGTCCGACCCCACTAGGGTAGTCTAATAACCATTTAAGCCACATGAATCATACAGGGCCGACCCCACCAAGGTGGTCTAATAACCGATTAAGTATAAGTTACGACACTTACAATATAACTTGCGACACTTGCAAGTACAAATGATAACACTTCCAATCAGAGGAATAATACATCTTCGTTGGGGATACAATAAAGTACAAATGTAATACATAGAAGTATATCTTCCGAAGTTACAAATACATCAACACAGCTCACAAAATCAAAATACTCAAATGAATAGCGTGAGAGAAATAAAGGGGGTGGGGTTGCTTTTATAACATTCTTAGGGGTTTAGGGTTATCTAGAACCTTCCCCACTCAACCAACTTTTTGGTTCTTTAATTTAAAAAAAAATCCCTCAAAAGCGTCACTATATGGATTTGTACATAACTGATCGGTTTCATATGGAACCAATCATTTCTAGTTTGAGAGGGAAATTTTGACTGGCTAAGGGTCAGAACCAATTAGGACGACTGATTTTATTGGTTCCATTCCATTTCTGGCAACATTGTGATGCTAACAACTATAGTGTAATAACTATGTTAATTTTTTTTTTAGTTTGAAAAATGGGGACATTACATATGGTATCAGAGTCATAGGTTACAACGATTAGGGCCTATTAGGATCCACAACACTTATTGTTGTTCATAAAATACTAAACTATCAATTGAATTCATATTTTGTACAAACATGGAGATAAAAAAAAATATAACAACAGATTTATATGTACATACAGAAGCAAGGAGCAAACATGCCATCCAACATGGAGAATGAACCTATTCCACAAGAAAACAATAATTTACACACACTTGAAGCATTTATAGTGGCAGAGATTATAAATGAGGGAAATGAGTAGAGTACTCCCTTAGAGGTTTTAGAAACCATGAGAAGCTTGATAACTGAGCTGGAAATTTACAAGGCAGATAACAAAAATCTCATGAAAGCACAAGAAGAATAGAATGAGCTAAATGTGGTTGTTATAGAACTTTCTTCCTACGGATAAGAAGAGATTCTCTTAGGCTAGACTAGGATGTACTAGCTCTAATCTAAGACAATTAAGAAACAAGTGCAACCTTGAATACTGAATTAAACTCATACACAAGATTTAAATGTATTTGATAGTGATAGAAGGATGTAACTCACCTTCAAATCCAATTTTGTCCCACTTCCAGCTTTGATCCCGAAGCTCCCAAGTTGAACATGTTAAGATCAAAACAAGAAACAAACACACAATATTCCAAATACCTTTAAGCACAAGTTAGATTCAAATCCTACTAGATACACTTCATGCCAATAATTCAAACATAAAGCACACGAAATGGGAAACAAGACAAGTTATCATTAATAAGAAACTTGAAGAAAATTACATAGAGTTGCTTGATGTCCAAGTCAGCTCCAGTTCCAAGACTTCCTCCCTCTACCTATCTCTACAATTCTCCTAAGATCATAAGTTGGATGCACCAAGTAGTCCTCCCTTTAGCTCATGGATGGCCTTTCCTTTATAACACTTGAGGAGTTAACCATAAGGAGAGGAAGGTGGACCTCATGAGGGTTTAGTGGATTATCCAAGCTAAATAGAGAGAGGAGGTTGAGATCGAATCAAGGGTGTCAATCCCAAGGTAATATCTCGGAAGGTACATATCAAATATCCAACACCAAGGGCTAAATTAGGAATTTCACGCCCTAGACACTAAGCATAACGAAAAAATTTGGTGATTTTTGTGGGGCATGGGTGTTATGCAGAGCGTGAAAATGTGAGTTTTTTCACATCCCAAGAAATATGCACGGCGCGAAAATCAAGACAGACAAGGTCAAATCAGGGGTGACACTTCCCCTATGAGGTTGTTTCTTGGAAAACAGGAAGTGGATTTGTCTCTTAGGTGTCCAGATGAGACCAAGGAGGGTACAAACAACATTAGGGAGAAATGTCGTGTAACATACCCCTTTTTGCTGAAAAACATTTTATGTTGGAAACATTTTCTTAACTTTTATTGTAAAGTTTTATACTGGACAAGTGTCCAAAGATGACTGTAATTTGCACAATATTTTATTATTAAATAAATTAAATAGGAGACAAACACCTAAGGGAACTATTGAAAGAGTGTTTACTGACCCACTAGGTGGAATGGAATCTGGGGTAGAAGGCAATGGACAAATGGCAGCTTCATGAGGCAAGTAACTAGCTGTTGGTATGGGACAACTCCCTTGAAATGTGGTCCTAGTGCCCTAAAATGAGATTGGAGCTTGAGGCTCATTTATTGAAAACTAACCACTAAATACCTAGGCAGTCTATATAAGATCCATCGAATTATGAACTGAGGTTCATCACTTTTCCTGACAAGGAAATTTACCTTGGGGTTTTGTTGCTTGCACCCAAGAGATTCAATGAGGGGATATGCTAGTTTTTTATCATGGTGTAAGTCTGCATATTTTACTGCTGAGTGCAGAGTTATGCTACTAAGTGCTGAAGTCATAAAAGTAGTGCTGAGTGTAGAGTTAAACTATTGAGTGCTGAAGTCATAAAAACTGAGGAGCAAGTCTTAATAGTTTGCTTCCTATACAATTTCTGAGTGCCTTGCTTCTACATAGAGTCCATCTGCCTGGTGGTTCAGTAAACAAGATCGGGGGTCCAAAGGAAGCAAGTAGTTTGGCTACTTCTTCTGGAGAAGGTTGGGAGGAATAGGCCTCCTTGGGTGTTTGTCGACCCTATCTACAGTTACAGGTTCTACTTGTTTTCTCTGTTTCTAAGTAGTTAAATTATTTTATGAAAGTACTGATTGAGTATTCATTAGTTTAAACTGTTAGTATCATTATGCAAAAGTAAATGTTGAATTCTAATCTAGTTACGAAATTGTAGAATAATGATTAAATTAGATGAAATGATAGAAATAATGCCTTCTTTGCATTTTCCCCCATACTATTTTTTGTATCGTACTCTAGTACATAGAGGTAGAATTAAGATAGATGAATGATAGGTAGAATGATGAATGAATGAATTGATTAATATTGTTGAGTTTCGTTTTCTTAATATCCCTTATCAGTGGTATTCTGCGTATAAACTATACATATCAAGACCTGGGAAATACAACAGTATTTCTTATTATAGTCATAGAATATTTTCTTTTATATAGTAATAGAAGTAATCGTTGCAACTATGTACAAAAAAACTAGGGTTTTATTTCAGGTCATTTACTTCCTTTCAGAAAGTATACTATGCATTCTCATACCGTTATTTTAAAAAACAGTATAGTATTATAATTTCACTATTTTTTCCATCATAATTTTTGAAATATAACAACTGTAAATAAACATTACTAAGTACTTAGAATTTCTACCAACTATATATACTTTCAATTAGATTTCATCAATCGATGTATAGTACAATCTCATCTTCTGTGTTTATATCTTTTATTTTTGTTTTCATTATCAGACTGCAGCTATAATTTCGAATCCAAATAAGATACCGAGACTAATTCTTAGACTTCATTTTTAATCCTAAAAAGACATTTGCATACCTAATAGCTACGACTTCGAATCCTCGTCGTTTAACTACTCTATAACCTATCAATACCTTTACAGTAAAACAAGCAAGGGTTTGAAGTTTAAAACCCTGTTGAAAAAGAAAACAAGTATTTCAGTATGAGCAAGGTTCGAACTAGCTCTCAGGCATAAAAATCTTAACCCTATCCTTTCAGCAGAGTCATCAAGTGAAGCTTTCCACATCGTTTCAACTAGTGCATAGTCAAATACAAAAGAACAAAGCGTATAGCCTATGGCTCATGGCCATAACTAAAGTATAACATTGATAAACAAGTCAATACAGATCTCTAGAGCATGGTGAACATAGTCAACGCATTTAAACTCCATTTACAAAGCAAACACATAACTTCCATTTTAGACGAAGATCAAAGTTCTTACAACAATCAACTCTTAAAGGTTACAGTAGCAAGACGAGTTCAAAACTTCAACAGTAATCCTACAAATAATGCAGAGTTGGATGACCAAAAACTTATCTTATTACTGTTTGTTTCCATCAAAACAACTGAGGGTGAAACCCTTGTTACATTAACAACAACTTTGACACTTAGTAGCACAACATAGCCCATTATAAGGGTAGGCCAAGGATTCAATCCTCCTTACGTATGCTTCAAGGCATGTAAACATTGCAAACGATGGCCACACCATCATAATTTGAAGTGCCCCGGCTAAACTACACACGACCAATAGTTGGCAGGAAATCTACAGGGGGAAAACCATCGAGACTTACCATTCACATTTAGTAGTTTCCCATCAGATTGAGCGTAGAACCCTGTAGACATTGGTACCTGTCATTTAAACAGAAGAGGGTTAAATATAAAGTTCCAAGCGTAATCCATATTGATGATTACAACCACACGGAAATTATAGTAAAACTTTACCTTAATAGATACCGAAGGACAAAGACGATAGGCTCTGCAACCAGCTCGAATCCTGAGTCATCACCCTTTACGATTGTTGAATGCAGCTATCACTTGCACACCAAGAACTTGACTCTTAAGATATCAACAGGTATCAGAACTCACTCACGGGTTACGGGTTCGAAACTTGGGAAGAACTCTCAACAACCCATTTTTTCAAACCTTAAACATTTGCAGGTCGGTCGGCCTCTCTCCAGAACTACCCTCTACCACAATGAATGCTCATGGAAACAACAATGCCAAAACATAGAGGAGTTAGGGTTATTTCCCAAGTATCGAGAGCATCTCCAGATCAACGGTGGAGATCATATGCTGTAATCCCAAGCACTCGTTACATTAAAGACACTTTATTACACTTTCCACTACACATTCCAACTCAGAAGGACACTAGGGAGAGGGTCGGTACAGCTCAACATTTTTGGTATCCAACTCACAACCTTTCACTTGACACTAGACACGTAGTCTTCCACCAAGGTCTCCCACGAAGGTGGTAGATGGGTGAGTTAAATGACGAGATTGGATTTCGAACACTTGCTAGCACACATATCCATTACATCATTATGACCCTGTCCTTATCTTACGTTGGTGCAAAGGTGATTGTAAACCTGTCACATTATGTATACATATGTTAATATAAGTATTAGTTCCACCCTTAATGTTGAACCGAATACGTATCAAGTGTATGATCAAAGTCTCACGATAATGCCTATAGTTTTCCTATTGTTGGTATATAGGACCCTTGCATAAAACTCTCGGCATATAGTTTAATTATATAGGAAAAGCTTGGAATTAACATACAGTTTATATGTCATAAGAAAATATATATGTTTGCATATAGTTCTTATGCTATGAGATTTGCATATAGTTTAGGTGCTATAAGAAATACATAGGAAGTGTATATAAATACTTCTTAGGAACTTAATTGTAAATTATATATAGATTATACTCTAGGAAAGCATGGAAATAACATCTAGATCATAGGAAATCACACAACCATTGTGCATGTAGATCACATATTTTGGGAAATAAATTATCATGCATTTAGCCTATGAATCTTAAAGGCACATTATCTTTCTACAATTATTTGCATCGTATATTATCTCTAATCAATGCTTTAAAGTTCTAATTCATCTTTTGAATGTAAACCAGAAATGCATGAGATGTTAGTTTACAGCTACAACTTTTAGACGAGTCATTTTAAGGTACCTTTGATACTTTATACAAAATCCCTAACGATTATCTGAAGTGCAATTTAATTTATACGTGATCTGATGTGCCACCCTTACCTGTAATCTATGAAAAAGGGGAGGTCCAAATGCTTTAGCGTGAATGCTAAGTAAGCCTCGGGGTACCCTCAGGACCCCTTTCAATATCAAAAGAAGAACAACAGTTAGCACTTTTAAACACTATTATCCAAAGGAGCATTGACATAGGAAGTATAAAAACATAGCTAAACATCCAATAGTATTTAACGTAGACTAAAATCTCATTTTGCATCAAGACACAAACAATACGAATATGATCGTTATAAACATTTATTTGAGTATGATGACATAGAAGAATTAAATACAATTCCAAACAGTTAGTTTATGCATTAAATGCTGCATTGAAAAAATTTAAAATTTTGTAAATTTTGGGATGTTATATGTGGTATCAGAGCGTAAGTTCAAACTCTAGGCCTGAAATAGGCTCACGCACGCAAAACAAAAAATGAAACCAAAAAGTTTATGTTACTGAATTTTATTTTTATTTCGTTCTTGTACAGAGGAGTTTGACATTTAATTTGCAGGTATGGAAATACCGGAGGAATCAGGAGAGGACATATCTCCTCGTAATGAGCATAATAACAATGATAATCATGAAAAAATATATGTTGAATTAAATAACTAATCTTCAGAACTTCTACATACTATAAAAGATTTAAAATCTGAGATAAGAACTGTTAAAGAAGAAAATGAATGCATTATGAAGTCATAGGAAGAATTAAATCAGATTCTAAAGGAGAAATACCATAACGAGGAAAGAGGAAGGAAATCATAAGTAAATTCTGATTCGGGTACAATGTCCCACAAACATAAGAGTAAGAAAGCAAAAAATGGTAAAAATAATAGTTACTCTTCATCTGAATCTGATCAAAGTAATTACACTTCTATTCATGACATCAGTGATAGTGATTACTGTTCTAAGAAGAGGAAGCAACGACATCATGAACAAATCACAGGAGAGTTTAAAAATATTAAGCCACCAACATTTAATGGCGAAACTGAAAAGGGTGAGATAGCTGAAGCATGGCTATCCGGAATGGAGAAATACTTTCATATTTACGATTACTCTTCTCATTTAAAGGCCAAGATGGCTATTTACAATCTGACCGGAAAGGCAGATATTTGGTGGCAAGATCTTAAAAGAATTAAGAAAATAAAAGAAAGAAGCATAACCTGGAGTATGTTTAAAAATTTATTTAAGAAAAAGTTTCTATCAGAGCAGTACTATGAAGATAAATCCGAGGAATTTTATGATTTAAAACTGGGTTCTATGAGTATGAAGGAGTTGTGCAACAAGTTCCTTAGCTTGCTGAGGTATGTACCTTACTTGGTTGAAGAGAAGCCTAAAGTACAAAGGTTTCTAAGTTGTCTACCTTTCAACATAAAAGACAGGATCGAGTATGATAACCCTTCCACTTTGGAAGAGGCTATGAGAAAAGCTAATTTCTGTTTTGACCCAAAAAAAAAAGAAGGAATATATGGCTGGAAGAGTAATAAGTCTAATAATTTCGAGCATAAAAAGAAAAGCTTTAATCATAATTCTGGAAATTTTAAGAAAAGATTTAATAACAGAAATTTTCCAAGTAATAATAATTACAGAGGTAATTCACCACGGAACTTTACTGCTGCAAGGAGCATGCCTAATAATAATAACAACAACAGGTATGCTGATCAGAAAGCACCTTTGAGGTGTTTTGATTGTGGTGGACCACATAAGAGAGTTGATTTCCCATGCAACAGAAAGGTGGTCAACAACATTCACACTATACAAGCAGAACCTACAGTTGGAGATGTAGCAAGATAAATGCCCAGAATAAATGCAGCGCTGGAAAATCGTCAAGCAGACCATCAAACATCTATGGTCGAAATTGAAGGTATGATACACAACAAATCTATTTCCATTCTGATAGATCCAGGTGCAAGTTTGAGTTACATTTCACCTGAATTAGTGAAAATTTGCAAGTTAAAGATAGAGAAATTTGATAATTCATGGCTAGTTCAGCTAGCAACAGGTATTAAAAGAAAGGTTACAGACTTTGTTAAAAATTGTGATGTAGTTATGAGTCAGCTGAAAACGCAAGTTAATCTGAATGTTTTACCATTAGGGTCATATGAATTTTTGATTGGCATGGATTGGCTTGAACAACATAGAGTAGTACTTAATTGTTATGAGAAATATCTTACTTGTTTGAACAATGAAGGTAAAACTGAAACAGTAAAAGGAATTCATAGGAAGATTTCTGTAAGACAAATTTCTGCTTTACAAGTTAAGAGAGTTGCAAGAAAGGGCTGTAAAATGTTTGTTGTTAATGTTATTAGTGATGAATGTTCATCTAAAGAAGATAAGTTAAAACTGGAGGATATACCCATCCTTAGGGACTTTTCCGATGTATTCTCGGAAGAAATTCCATGACTACCTCCGAAAAGGGAACTTGATTTCACCATTGAGTTAGTACTGGGTGTGGTACCAAACTCAAAGGATCCCTACAAAATGAATATCTTGGAATTAAATGAACTAAAATATCAGCTGAATGAATTAATAGATAAAAATTACATAAGACCCAATGTGTCTCCTTGGGCGGCACCAGTTATTTTTGTTAAAAAGAAGGACGAAACCATGTGACTGTGCATAGATTACCGTCAGCTTAATAAAATGACAATTAAGAATCGATATCCCTTGCCCCGCATTGACGATCTATTCAATCAAGTACGCGGAGCAGAGATATTCACTAAAATTGATTTAAGGTCCGGATATCATCAAGTTAGAATAAAAGACGAAGACATATTCAAAACTGCTTTCAGAACGCGATATGGGCACTACGAGTTTGTAGTTATGCCTTTTGGGCTAACTAACGCACCGGCAGTGTTCATGTGTTTAATGAACAACGTTCTGCATAAGTATTTGGATAAGTTTGTAGTTGTATTCATTGATGATATTCTGATTTACTCAAAAACTAAAGAAGATCATGACGAACATTTAAGAATAATTTTGCAAGTGTTAAGAGAACATCAGCTTTATGCGAAGTTCAGCAAGTATTACTTTTATAAAGATAAAATACAGTACCTAGGTCACATAATCTCTAAAGAGAGAATTTTCGTCGACCCTGATAAGATAAAAGCAATTAACAAGTGGTTTGTTCCTAAATATGTAACTGACGTTCGGTCATTTATGGGGATAATAGGTTACTATAGAAATTTAATTGAAGGGTTCTCACGAATTGCAAATCCCATCACTTCTTTGCAGAAGAAGGGGAAGAAATTTGTATGGGATCAAAAATGCCAAGAAAGTTTTAATAAGTTGAAAGAATTGTTAACAACTGCAACCATTTTAAAAATTGTTGATCCTGACAAAGACTTCGTTGTATGCACTGATGCGTGCAACAATGGACTTGGTGGGGTCTTAACTCAAGAAGGTCATGCTATTGCTTTTGAGTCTAGAAAGTTAAAAATCCATGAAAAGAATTACGCAACTTACGATCTTGAGTTGGAAACCATGATACATGCACTGAAAATGTGGCGCCATCACTTGATTGGGAGAAAATTTATACTAATGACAAATAATAAGGGTTTAAAGTACTTGTTGGATCAAACAAATCTAAACGCTAGGCAAACTAGATGGCTAGCTTTCTTTAGCGAGTATGATTTTGAAATTCAACACATTAAGGGTAAAGAAAACAAAGTTGCTGATGCCTTGAGCAAAAATTCCAGATTAAGCTTTGTGGCAGCAATCATCACATTTAAGACAGATCTGGAAAATCAAATTGAAGAAGGAATTAAGCAAGATGAAAATTATAAAAAATTGCTTGGTAAAGTTGCTGAAAATTTATCTGAAAATTAATAACAGATTACAACATTAATGAAAAGGGCTTAATGACTTATAAAAATAGAATTTATGTACCAAATGTGTCAAAAGTTAAGCTGCTGATTTTGGATGAAGTTCATAAGAGTCCTTATTCGGGACATCCAGGTTATCAGAAAATGATAACTATGTTAAGAACTGATTATTTTTGGCCCAACATGAAGAACGAAGTGGCTGAATACATAGCTAGATGTTTTGAATGTTAGACCATTAAGGCTGAACATCAACATCCAGCTGGCCTATTGAAGCCATTGCCAATTCCGGAATGGAAATGTGAGATTATATGTATTGATTTTATTACAGGTTTTCCTAAGAATCAGAAACATAATGATTCAATAATGGTTGTTGTGGACAAATTAAGTAAATATGCTCATTTTATTCCCATTAAGACTACATTCAAAGCTGCTAACATTGCAGATGTGTTCATGAGACAAATATTTCTCTTACACGGAATTCCAAAGGTAATTATTTCTGATCGAGACTCCAAGTTTACTTGAAATTTTTAGACAACGTTGTTTAAGGTTTTAAATACTAAATTAAATTTCAGCACTGCTTTTCATCCACAAAATGATGGATAGACTGAAAGGTTTAATCAGATTTTAGAAGACATGTTACAAATGTATGTTAAAGATCAACCAACTAAGTGGGAAGATTACTTGCCTTTAGCTGAATTTGCATACAATAATCATTATCAAACATCTGCTAAACTTAGTCCATTTGAGATTTTATACGGAAGAAAATGTTGTACTCCTATATCTTGGGATAACCCTGTAGACAGATTAATGTTAGGAAAATATTTGTTAAAAGATGGAGCTAACCATGAAACAGGTTCAAGGCAACTTAAAAGTTGCACAAGATCGGCAAAAAAGTTATGCAGATCTGAAACGCACTGAAAGAGAATTTCAGGTTGGAGATCATGTTTTTGTAAATGTAAAACCCAAGAAAAGTTCTTTAAAGCTTGGGAGTTGTGCTAAAGTAACACCAAGGTACTGTGGACCATTTGAAGTCCTATCAAGGATTGGATCTGTTGCATATCAGTTGGATTTTCCATCAAACTTAAGAATCCATAATGTCTTTCACATTTCCGTTTTAAAAAAAATATGTGCACGATGCTACTCATGTGCTGAATTGGAATGATATACAGGTGGAACCCGAAGGAGATTTTCAGGTGGAACCGGACTATATTCTCGACAGGAGGGAAGTTATGCTCTGGAATCATACCATAGGGCAGGTAAAGGTGCAATGTAAGCACCTTATCCCTACTGAAGCTACCTGGTAACTGGAAAGTAAAATGCGGGCAGCATATCCAGTTCTGTTCCAGGGAGGCTCTGATGAAGAATAAGCAACATCGAGGATGATGTTGAGCTTATGTGGGGGTCTTTGTAACATACCCCTTTTTGCTGAAAAACATTTTATGTTGGAAACATTTTCTTAGCTTTTATTGTAAAATTTTATATTGGGCAAGTGTCCAAGGATGATTGTAATTTGCACAATATTTTATTATTAAATAAATTAAATAGGAGACAAACACCTAAGGGGACTGTTGAAAGAGTGTTTACTGACCCACTAGGTGGAATGGAATCTGGGGTAGAAGGCAATGGACAAATGGCAGCTTTATGAGGCAACTAACTAGCTGTTGGTATGGGACAACTCCCTTGAAATGTGGTCATAGTGCCCTGAAAGATGGGACTGGAGCTTGAGGCTCATTTATTGAAAAATGACCACTAAAGACCTAGGAAGTCTATATAAGAGCCATCGAATTATGAATTGAGGTTCATCACTTTTCCTGACGAGGAATTTTACCTTGGGGTTTTGCTGCTTGCACCCAAGAGATTCAATGAAGGGATATGCTAGTTTTTGATCATGGTGTAAGTCTGCATATTTTACTGCTGAGTGCAGAGTTATACTACTGAGTACTGAAGTCATAAAAGTACTGCTGAGTGCAGAGTTAAACTACTAAGTGCTGAAGTCATAAAAACTGAAGAGCAAGTCTTAATAGTTTGCTGCCTATACAATTTCTGAGTGACTTGCTTCTACACAGAGTCCATATACCTGTTGGTTCAGTAAATAGGCTCGGGGGTCCAAAGGAAGCAAGTAGTTTGGCTGCTTCTTCTAGAGAAGGTTGGGAAGAACAAACCTCCTTGGGTGTTTGTCGATCCTATCTACAGTTACAAGTTCTACTTGTTTTCTCTATTTCTAAGTAGTTAAATTATTTTTTGAAAGTATTGATTGAGTATTCATTAGTTTAAACTGTTAGTATCATTATGCAGAAGTAAATGATGAATTTTGATCTAGTTATGAAATTGTAGAATAATGATTAAATTATATGAAATGATAGAAATAATGCCTTCTCTGCATTTTCCCCCATACTTTTTTCTATATCGTACTCTAGCATAGAGAGGTAGAATTAAGATAGATGAATTATAGGTAGAATGACGAATGAATAAATAGATTAATATTGTTGAGTTTTCTTTTCTTAATATCCCTTATCAGTGGTATTCTGCGTATAAAATATACATATCAAGACCTGGGAAATACAACAATATTTCTTATTATAGTCAATACAATATTTTCTTTCATATAGTAATAGATGTAATCATTGCAACTCTGTACAAAAAAACTAGGGTTTTATTTCAGGTCATTTACTTCCTTTCAGAAAGTATACTATGCATTCTCATATCATTATTTTAAAAAACATAGTCTTACAACACAGATCTCTAGAGCATGGTGAACATAGTCAACGCATTTAAACTCCATTTACAAAGCAAAATCATAACTTCCATTTTAGACAAAGATCAAAGTTCTTACAACAATCAACCCTTGAAGGTTACATTAGCAAGACGAGTTCAAAACTTCAACAGTAATCCTACAAATAATGCAGAGTTGGGTGACCAAAACATTATTTTATTATTGTTTGTTTCCATCAAAACAACTGAGGGTGAAACCCTTTTTACATTCACAACAACTTTGACATTTAGTAGCACAACAGAGCCCATTATAAGGGTAGGTTGAGGATTCAATCCTCCTTTCGTATGCTTCAAGGCATGTAAATATTGCAAACGATGGCCACACCATCAGAATTCGAAGTGCTCCAGCTAAACTACACACGACCAATAGTTGCCAGGAAATCTACAGGGGGAAATCTAGTGGTTTCCCATCAGCTTGAGCGTAGAACCCTGTAGACATAGGTACCTGTCATTTAAACAAAAGAGGAGTAAATCTAAAGTTCCAAGCATAAGTCATATTGACGATTACAACCACACAAAAATTATAGTAAAACTTTACCTTAATAGATACCGAAGGACAGAGACGATAGCCTCTGCAACCAGCTCAAATCCTGAGTCATCACAGTTTAGGATTGCTGAATGCAGTTATCACTTGCACACCAAGAACTCGACTCTTAAGCTATCAATAGGTATCAGAACTCACTCACAGGTTATGGGTTCGAAACTTGGGAAGAACTCTCAACAACTTGTTATTTCAAACCCTAAACATTCACAGGCCGGTCGGCCTCTCTCCAGAACTACCCTCTACCACAATGAATGCTCATGGAAACAACAACGTCGAAACATAGAGGAGTTATTTTTATTTCCCAAGTATCGAGAGCATATCCAGATCAACGGTGGAGATCATATGTTGCAATCCCAAGCACTTGTTACATTAAAGACACTTTATTACACTTTCCACTACACATTCCAACTCAGAAGGACACTAGGGCGAGGGTCGGTACAACTCAACATTTTTGGTGTCAACCTCACAACCTTTCACTTGACACTAGACATATAGTCTGCCACCAAGGTCTCCCACGAAGGTGGTAGATGGGTGAGTTAAATTCCGAGATTGGATTTCGAACACCTGCCAGCACACACATCCATTACATCATTATGACCCTGTCCTTATCTTATGTTGGCACGAAGGTGATTGTAAACCTGTCACATTATGTATACATATGTTAATATAAGTATTAGTTCCACCCTTAATGTTGAACCGAATACATATCAAGTGTATGATCAAAGTCTCACAATAATGCCTATAGTTTCCTTTTGTTGGTATATAGGATACTTGCATAAAACTCTCAGCATATAGTTTAATGATATAGGAAAAGTGTGGAATTAACAAATAGTTTATATGTCATAAGAAAATATATATGGTTGCATATAGTTCTTATGCTATGAGATTTGCATATAGTTTAGGTGCTATAAGAAATACATATGAAGTGTATATAAATACTTCTTAGGAACTTAATTGTAAAGTATATATAGATTATACTCTAGGAAAGCATGGAAATAGCATCTAGATCATAGGAAATCACACATCCATTGTGCATGTAGATCACATATTTAGGAAAATAAATGATCATGCATTTAGCCTATGAATATTAAAGGCACATTATCTTTCTACAATTATTTGCATCGTATATTATCTCTAATCAATGCTTTAAATTTCTAATTCATCTTTTGAATGTAAACCAAAAATGCATGAGATGTTAGTTTACAGCTGCAACTTTTAGACAAGTCATTTTAAGGTACCTTTGATACTTTATACAAAATCCCTGACGATTATCTGAAGTGCAATTTAATTTATACTTGATCTGATGTGCCACCCTTACCTGTAATCTGTGAAAAAGGGGAGGTCCAAATGCTTTAGCGTGAATGCTAAGTAAGCCTCGGGGTACCCTCAGGACGCCTTTCAACATCAAAAGAAGAACAACAGTTAGCACTTTTAAACACTATTATCCAAAGGAGCATTGACATAGGAAGTATAAAAACATAGCTGAACATCCAATAGTATTTAACATAGACTAAAATTTCATTTTGCATCAAGACGCAAACAATACAAATATGATCGTTATAAACATTTATTTCAGTATGACAACATAGAAGCATTAAATACAATTTCGAACAGTTAGTTTATGCATTAAATGATGCATTGAAAAAATTTAAAATTTTGTAAATTTTGGGATGTTACATGTCGCTAGGTTGCATGGTACAAAGATGCGACACTAAAGTTCGAAGTGTAACTTTGAGGTATAACAGATGCCCCCTAAAGTGTGAGGTCAGAAGAAACTGATGGCTGAAAGACTTTACCAATAAATTGCACGGAGATAGCGTCGAGGGATTCGGAGAGGAGATGCAAGGAAACAAGATGTCAAATACCACCGAGGTGGGAATACCCATGCTCGGAACAACTGACTCAAAGCATGGCTTTCGACCAATACAATGCAGATCCATGAGAATTGAGAGGATATAGACTGCAGACAAATAATGGCTACTATGAACAATCGTAGATCCATGAGACGACAATAGCACAGCCACAACCAATAAAATAGTGGATCTGTGTGACAATACAATAATTTCCATCGCAACTTGGGCATGGAAATAATATCAAGAACACCCAGGGTCTTCTACCCAATCCTAAAATGATACGAATCTGACCACGTGATTACAATTTCTTGAAGTCAAACATGGCAAAAACTACTTGATTACCAGCCAATGATGTAAGTTGTTAACAAGTACAAGGGAAATCACCAATGATGACAATGATCCCCAAGGTATCTCTAGTACATCTCGATGAAATGTGAATAGATGAGTTGATGTCAAACATCCGTGAGATCATTCGATCAGAGGTCAATGATGAAAACCTACTATCGAATTCGAGGAAACCTACCATTAAGGCATGCAAGTACCAAGGTACTGATTGTTGATTCCTAAGCCTAATTCCTGGATAGTGAGTTGGCGTCGACAAGAATAGACTCGTCGAAGGAGGGCCATAATGAATCCCACATCATCGACTTGAAATCGACATGAGATAGATATGTGAAGCAATGGACTGAAAGGATATGTACTGACACAATGGAAGGTTTGACATAATGGATGACTCAAAGCAACGCTGACCCTTTGAACATATAATGACATGAAGCATAGCTTGGCAGTAGGGATTTAATCAGCAAAGAACAACCACAAGGAGAGTGGACTCAAGACCACGGAGACGATTCATAACTATGATTATAACTAACCAGAAAGGACTGAATAACCAAAAGAATACAAGGTGTGGATGCATGCCATGTTCAAAGGTGATGACTTTCAAGTTGCCAAAAAGGTTAAACTTGACTCATTCCCCATTTCCCCCCATCATAACTGACCAGTACCTCTTTGTTGTTTTACAAGCTTGAAGAGGATAACAGATGCTCGGTGTAGCTCATCTGATAGATGAGTTCAATATCACATGTTTTACGAACCTGAGAAAGGAGGGGTTCGTCCCTATGTGAGCCCTTCTATTTTGAATTTTAACAAGTCCAAAGAAGGCAAACTTGACATTTTTTCATGTTTAGAGAGTCTGAAATAACTTAAAGAATACTCCAAAATGTACTTTTTCGTAAAGTTAGTCCCCCAGATCCGAAAAAGTGTAAAACAATTCCTAAGAGAATTCTCCCATTCAAAAGTTGACTGAGGTATACCTTTCTCGTAAGTAGTCTAGACAGGCCGAAAAAGGGGTAACCTATCACCGAATAGACGTCCTTTCAATTACTTTTACAAGTGTGAAAGAGACAAGTGCACTTGGCAATCTTTTCATAACGAAGGAGTCTGAAAAGAGCTTAAAGAGAACTCCTATGGTCCTTTTCGTAACTTGTAATCATCTTGGTTTGAAAAAGGAATAAAATAATACCAAAATGATACTTTCCTCATCGTTTTATGAGCACGAGTAAAGTCGACTAATCTCGACACCGTTTACTTAGTTTTAACAAGCACGATAAAAGTGTGAAAAAGCGCTTGGAATCTTTTTCGGGTTTAAGTCCAGAGCACGAAAAAATAAAGTAAGCTTGAGTGAAAGTACAGATCCAAGATCCAAGTCCAAGGGCTAAATTAGGATTTTTCGTGGGGCAGGGGTTATGCAGAGCATGAAAATGTGAGTTTTTCGCATCCCAGGAGATATGCAGGGCACGGAAATCAAGGCAAACAAGGTCAAATCGGGGGTAACATTTGGCCTATGAGGTTGTTTCTCGGAAAATGGGAAGTGGATTTGTCTCCTAGGTGTCCAGATGAGACCAAGGAGGGTACAAACAACATTAGGGAGAAATTTCGGTGAGTCGCATGGTACAAAGATGCGACACTAAAGTTCGAAGTGTAAATTTGAGGTATAACAGTGGTGCTTCTGCATAATATTTCAAAACTCAAGAAACAAAAAACTGGTGATACACAACATAATTACTAATTACCTTTAAATTTAGGGGAAAGTATAAACAAGCTAGAAATTTCTTCGAATAAAAAAGGAAGCTAAAATTACAGAATCTAGCAGAGATGAGAAATGAAATAGCATGTCAAAAAGGAAGAGGAAATATCATGATCAGTTTGCAGGGGAATTCAAAATATCAAACCCCCAATTTCTAATGAAGAATCCAAGACCAGATCTAAAGAAAAGGATTGAATCCTGGGAATGTCAAAATATTTCAATATTTATGATTACTCCAGCAACATGAAGGCTCATATGGCCATCTACAATCTAAATGGAAAATCTAGTATCTGGTGTTGAGACTTTAAATTGGTTAAGGGGATGAAAGATAACAATATATAATGGAAGGATTTCAAGAAGCACTTCAAGAAACAATATTTGTCTGAAATCTATTTTGAACGGAAAATAAAGGAGTTCAATGAGTTAATATTAGGACATATGTCAATGGAATAACTAATAATTAAATTTCTGGAATTCTTGCAGTATGTACCGTACATGAAAAATGACACAGTCAAAATTCAGTAGTTTCTTAATTGTTTATTATTTCCCTACAAGGACATAATTGGATTTGATAGCCCAAAAACACTTGAAGAAATGTTATGGAAAGACAGACTATGTTATGAAAAGTACAAACAAATAGTTGAAACTCCAAGAGCATGGTAAGAAAAGAACCAGCACAAGTTTAATCAACACTGAAAGGGATTCAAACCAACACCTTTCAGAAACATCAATAGAGGGTATCAAGGAATAAGCTATAGGAATAAGGATATCAATCATAATGGAGTGAAAAAAAGGCCTAATGAACTTGTTAAAGGACCCTTGACATGTTAGGGATGTGGAGAACCACATCTTCTTAGAAACTGTCTAAAACAAAATAATGCAAACAAAATTGTGCATAACGTGCAAGAGGCCACAATAGTAAGTGACATTGGTAGGAGCATCCATAATATCTATGTTGCTTTAGAGAACATACATGCAGGACATCAATCAATAATGGTTGAAATTGAAGATGATGAAGGAAATCCCAGAACGATAAAGGGCATAGTTAGAGTAGTTTTGGTGAGGCATATTTCAGTATTATAGATTAACAAGTGTGCTAGAAAGGGTTGTCAACTATATACCATACAACTATAAGACACATAAACAGATAAGGTTAAACCATCAATAAAGTACTATCAAGTACTTAAGGAATTATATGATGTATTTCATGCAGAAATTCTTGATTTACCTCTTAAAAAAGATATATACTTCTCGATTGATTTGGTGCTAGGATTTGCACTTGTGTCTAAACACCATATTGGATGAGTGTACTAGAAATAATAGAATTAAAGATGCAGCTACAAGAGTTGTTGGATAAACAATAAATTCTACCAAGCATATCCCTGTGGGGAGCACTAGTATTGTTCATCAAGATGAAGGATGTGACTTTTAGATTATGTAGTGATTATCATCATCTAAACAAGATGACCATAAAAAATAAGTATCCCCTACCTAGAATTGACAACTTATTTAATCAAGTAGGAGGAGCTAAAGTATTTTGAAAATAGTTCTGAGATTGAGATATTATCATATTAGAATAAAGGAAGAATACATTTATAAAACAACATTTCAAACTTATTATGGACACTACGAATTTGTCTCATTCCTTTTGGACTTACAATGCACCTGCAACATTTATGTGTCTATTGAATAATGTGTTTCAGCAAATACTTAGATAAATGTGTGCCTATTTTTATTGACAATATACTTATATATGCTAAGGATGAGGAACATCATGAAGAACACTTGAGATTGGTATTACAAATTCTCAGAGAGCATAATTTATACGCAAATTTAGCACATGTGAATTCTATCAAAAGCTGGTACAATACTTGGGACACATAATCTTAGGGGATGGGATAGAAATGGCCCCACAAAAGGTAAACAAAAGAAAGGAACCAAATTTCTTTGGTCACATAAATGTCATGAAAGTTTTTGAAAGTTAAAGGAGCTACTAACTATAGCTCCCAAACTGAATATTGTAGATCATGAAAAAGACTTTGAGGTGTGTATTGATGCAAGCAAGGAAGGACTTGGAGGATTCTTGATGCAGGAGAACCATGTGTTTTGTTACAAATCCATGGAATTTGAAGGATCACAAGAAAAATTATGCCACTCATGACATATAATTAGATTCCATTATTCATGATTTAAAAATGTGGCATCATTATCTAATAGGAAGGATATTTTTATTGTTAACTAACAATATCAGTTTGAAATACTTGTTTGATCAACATGACCTTAAAGCACATCAAGCTAAGTGGCTAACATTTCTAAGTCAGTATGATTTCAAAATCAAACACATCAAGGGTAAGTAGAACAAAGTTGCAAATGCACTTAGTAGAAAATTTCATGCAGTATATACCACAACAACCAATAAATCAAGTTTTGATTTAAAAATCATAATCAAATCCACACCTAGATTTGACAAAAAATACAATAAAATCAAGGAGAAATTGCAATACAAAATGTAGAAATGACGGAAACGGATTTCAACATCGACCCAGAAGGATTGCTAATGTTTAAAAATAGGATTTATGTACTAGATTCAACTAAATTGAAGTTTTTAATACTTGATAAGATTCATAAAAATCCCTACTTAGGTCATCCTGGGTATCATAAGATGTTAATAGCACTACGAAAATTGTTTTATTGGTCGAATATGGAAACTAAAACAACAGAGTATTTGGATAAATTTTTGTAATGCCAATAGGTAAAATAAGAACACCATCATCTTGTAGGACTCCTACAACCATTACCCATTCCAGAATGGAAGTGGGAAATCATTTCACTTGATTTCATTATAGGTTTTCCTAGGACAAGAAGGCATCATGGTTCTATAATGGTAGTCATAGATAAAATCAGTAAATCAACTCATTTTATTCCTGTCAAATATACTTTCAAAAACATTCCCGATATTTTTATAAAGGAAATTTTTAGGTTGCATGGAATCTCGAAGGAGGTAATCTCCGAATGAGATGTGAAATTTACTTTCAATTTTTGGAAGTCATTGTTTGAAGGACTAGAAACTTAGTTGAATTTCAAGACTCTTAACAAGTATACAACTTGGCGATAAATTTATACTTAAAACGAGAACTCTAGCCATAAAAACTCATATTTTTGCATTAAAAACACCAAAAAAATAACTCTGAATCAAAAAGTGGTGCAACTGGTAGCACCACTTTTTTTGCAGTTAAAAATATAGACATGGACCAAAACAATCCTTATTGTTGTTTATAAAAATCTTAAAATAAATCCGTGAATTGAAAACTAATGCTATCGGTAGCACACTTTTTAAAAAAATGGCATTATTATATCATTGTATCATAATTTAAAATTTTATTTATTAAAACTCTTAGTAACAACATATAAAACTAGCACTAAGTTAAACACAAATTATTCAAGAAATTATTTCACCACTCTTTCCATATAAAATAAAAGAATTTATGATATTATCCATAGAAAAAGCATATATTGAACCATAAAACATAGAAGTTATGATATTTGGGCACACAAGGGAGGAAACACAGTATCATCCCTATTAGTACCTAGGTTTGTACCTATGGTTGTCTACATTTTTTACCTTGAAACCTTTAAATTAAAACTTTTCTGTAATCATTTCAAGATTTTATTTACCCAAGATAAACCTTTTTCCATTGCTACTTTATCCTATGATGCTATTTTTACTTCTATGCTTCAATTTCAAATTTTGATTGTTTGTTGGTAAAGTGATAAGAAGGCACGTTTTGTTGGTACTTTATCCTATGATGCTATTTTTACTTCTATGCTTCAATTTCAAATTTTGATTGTTAGTTGGTTAAGTGATAAGAAGGCACAGTTTGTATGGTTTTTACTATGTTGCTATTTCTTGTAGGCATGGTTTGCTAGTCAAATAGTCTTATTCTTTGAGAAAGCAAAACTTGACCATGAGACAAGGTTCTTTTCAAGTGATGCACTATATAAAGGAAGGATTGACGCGCTACAAAATTGCAATAGAAGCAGCGCTACCAAACTGTCCACTCATGCTACAAAACTAACAAGGATTGTCGGAATAATTATTATAGGAACTGCCTTTAGTTATGTCAACCTTATGAAGGCCTATGATAATGAAAAGTAAAAATTATGGATTTAAGTGACTGTAATGTTCTTAGGTTCCTATGAATCTATATGATATGCATTCCCATAACCTTTCATAATAATCAGTGAAATCGAGAGAATGAAAACTATTAGCTATAATCAATTTTGAGACATTGCTGGCTAGTTTTGTGGGAGAAAAATATCATATACTGAGAATTAATCTTTTTCTTTATAGTAGATGAATGAAACAGTTATGCCTTCACACAAAAGCATACATGTGGTTAAATTCGAGCCAATGGGGGTTGAAAGTCTCGAAGCCTATCCAGAATTTGGTGCAAAATTAAAAAAATGCAGGTTGGTTTAGTTACTGTGAGAAGTTACAAGGACACCACGCTAAATTTTCCAAAGCATTTGCAAAGGGTCTTGATGGAACTAATGTTACAGTAGTATATTTGACATTTCCAGTCTCAGAAAACTCCATAGCCATAACAACTAAGCTTCCACATGAAGGAGGACAATGTTTTAAACTTAATAGTGTTGATATGCCAAAATGCAATCGATTTCTCCAGAATAAGCATTAAAATCTAGACTGGCACATGAGTATTCTTAGGGATTGGTTAAAACAATAATAGAATGATATTTTTAAAATGGTTCAAAGATAAATTATAGGATAAGGAAGGTATGCCACATTTCACTTATATCATATGCATTTCCTCTTACATCTAGCTAGCATCTCGAAAATGAATTTACCCTTCTATTTTATGAACAATCTCACAAAAATGGCGGCTAGGGTTAGAAATTTTCCAAAGAGTCAAAACAATATTTTTCATCAATCTCTGATTAAACTGTTGATAATTCAAGATCTAAATAAATTCAATAAGAATCGAGATCATTCCATATTATACTTTGAATTTGAAACCCTAGAAAATAAATATTCACAAAAGGATCTTAATAATGTTTCTACAAGTTTGGAGGCTTCATAGACTTGCAAGGATGTGGAAATTGATGATTTGGCTGTGGAACAAAGTGTAAAGAAAATGGATAAAGAAATTAAACATAGAATGAGAGGGGCTATGAAATCATCACAAAATCCTAAATATGCTAGGTTACAGAAAGCATAGCAATTCAGTGATTCCTCAAATGATAAAGAAAGGGTTAAGAATCAAAAGAGGAAACTGGATGCTCCAAAATATTATCCCCTCAAAGTACCGCAAAACAGATCCATGAATAAATTTAAACTTAATTTGAGGGCCATTTCTTATCCTGCTTTGAAAAAAAACAAGGTCACTGACCTTGAAAATTTACCAGAGGAAAACCCAGTAAAGTTGAAAAGACAAGAAGTTAGAGCCTCAAATACCTATACATACTAGGAGTAGTCCCATAATTAATAAAGGCAAGGGAGTAGTGGAACCAATGAAAGAGTTTGACTTGAAAAATCGAAAACAGGCAAATAGTTCTAGAAAATTAAATAGGGTCAAAAATTGTTAATGAAGAATCAAATTCACCCATGGAAGTTGAAAAGAAGGTAGTTGAATTATTGACTAATTTAGAAAAGACTATTAATGTAGTTCCTTGCTCACTTAAATCTCATCCCTACATCCCTATGGCTCCTGAAGAAGAGAAAGAGATGCAACATAATGAGTTTAGCGATGTTGTCAAACCAGAAATAGAGAGTTCAACTACTCAAGTAAAAGCAATAGAAAGTGATAACATGCTCAAACCATAAAGTAAAGAAAACCAAGTCAATCAAAAGCTTAAGAAGAAATTGAAGAATTTAAAACGCTTTGTTAAGGAGTTACAGTTGGAAAACAAATAGGTACAGGTCAGGTTAAATAAAAACAATAAAGAGTGGAACAAATTGCTCATCAAATACAATAAACTATATTAATTTTATGAGAAACTAAAGAATAACAATGCAAAATTACTCAGGAAAAGAAAATATCAGAGGAAATAATGTCTACAAGAGAGAAAGAATCATCAAGCAAACAATGAAAAGTTGGGCATCTTGACAGATTTACGTACTCATATCTTATAGGACACAATCTAGAATCAAGGAGCTGATGCGATTTAGGATCAAGGAACTAGAGCCAAATGAATATATACTTGATACAAGTAGTGTCAAAGGTGCAATTTTCATTTGCTTAAATCAAGTTTTTCACCAACAGGAACACTACAAAGTTATCTTTTATCATTCTCTAGATTTTGTAAAGTCTTAGACTTATATTTAGTCCATATGTTTGTAAAGAAATACATGTAGTATGTAATTGAGACTTAGTTTAACAATGCTAAGATGTTATATAAGTAGTTAACACATCCCTGAAAAATAGGAACTAAAACTGATTCAGTTTTGAAATAATCATATTTTATTTTAAAGATATTAAGAATTAATAGATGGACTCTTGAAACCCTAGGAAAGAAAGAAGATATAAGTTATATATATAAAAACTCAAGAAGGAGAATGGGTTCGAGTTTTGGAATAGCCTGAGAAGAAGTGGGGAAAAAATTGTAAGTTTTGATACAGTAATATATATGACTATTTGAAGATATTTTGCATTATGAATAAAATGTGCCTCTTATTTATCTTTACTGCTAATTATCTGTTTGAAAGAAAAAGTGTTTTATGAGTTGCATAATCATATTTTCTAGTACTAATGGCACTTAATCTTTAATTGTTCATTGCTCGTGAATCCATTCCGTTTTAATCATTTTCTTTAAATTATAACGCTGTTATAATATTGAACATATGTATGAACTACCTTTCATATATTTATATTCTGGCAGTGTGTCAAATCTTCAATCCTTGTTATTCGTGATTGCAAAGCCTTTAAATTTATAATATGTTATTGTTTCCTTTTTTAATCCTTTCTCCCAATCTTTTTAAAGGCTGATTGAACATTCAACCATTTAAACCTAAAACTCATTTTTTATTCCAAATTTGTACATAAATTCCCTAGCTTTTCCCTGTAGTAGTCCAGTGCAAATATTAGGGACAACAACCCTCTTTTTTGGGGGGCTAGAATTACAACTTTATGGAAACCATGGGTGGTATTGTCACAATAAAAACCCTAAATCGACCCTTGGATTGAAAAGTGGACCTCTTAGAATCAGTCATTTTTATTTGAGGTTAAAATTTAAAGGGACAGCTCCAGGCATTAGGATAATGAAAGGTCTAAAGCCAATCAATCATGCTTTATTTGTAGACGATTCTCTTCTGTTGGGTGGAGCCTCCAAAAAGAGTGCCAAGGTCTTCAGTGAAATCCTTCAAGATTTCTGCAGCATCTCCGGAGCTCTCATCAACAAAAGGAAAAGCGTTGTGTTTGGGTGGAATGTAGATCCACACACTATCCTCCAAATAGCCCACTTCCTGGGTTTCATGGGCTTTGCTTCTTAGGAAAAGAAAAAATACCTTAGGATACCAATAACTCTGGGCCCTAACAAGTCTTCATTGTGGAATGAATTTTTAAGCAAAATGAAGTCCAAGATCAAATCCTGGTGAGGCCAATGGCTCATCAACGCCGGGAAACTCTGTTCAAATCGGTTCTCTCCTCCTTACCGATTTATCAGGCATCCTTCCTCTTAGCTCCAAGATTGATCACGGATAAGGTCTCCAAACTGATTCATGACTTCCTATGGCAAGGAGGAAAAGGAAACCATAGGAAATCCACTTAGTAAATTGGGACACAGTCAAACGACCTTTCTCAGAAGGAGGGCTGGAAATTCGAGATCCTGGACTTGCTAACATTTCTTTGGGTGGAAAAATCCTATGGAACTCATTCTCAAACAACAAACATCTGGTTATCCTTTTATTAAGGAAAAACTATCTTAAATATGTCTCTCTTCGAATCCTATAGGCCGAAAACATCACCAAAGGATCGATAATTTGTAACCTCTGTCGCCGAGGGCTGGAATTCTTTCAAAAACACCTGTATCGTATCCCTAGAAATGGGAAAAGAACGTTGTTGTGGCAAGAAAGAATAATGGGACAGCCTCCCCTTGACAACTCGAAAGACTTCAAAGGAGTCCCAGATTGGCTAAAACAACAAGGAATTAGCTTGCTTGCAGACATATCTTCATGGGACGATTCAGGAAATTGGCAATCCTGGGCCTTTCCTCGCTTTCCAGAACAACTAAATAATCAAAAGAAACTCTTTCTAATAGCCCTCACGGACCTGAAACCGGTTCATTTTGTAATCGAAGGATAGATGGGGCTGGGGAAAAAGTGGAATATACACTGTTGCGTAGGGATTTATCTCTTTGCAAATGAATCAAGCGTCGATTCACTCAACAACATTTTGGAAGCATGTTTAGGATCCGCTCAGCCTTCCCAAAATTATAATACTTTTTTGGGTTCTTATGCATAGAAAAGTGCTAACAGGAGACAACCTTCTAAAACATATCATTATTGGTCCCCATAGAAGCTCCTTGTGCTGCAACGCCCTTCAATCCATCAACCATCTGTTCGTTGACTGTGCATTTTCCTAGGATGTTTGGTCTCTCTCTCTCTCCACGGCCTCAACATCAATGCTCCTACGCAAATCTCAATCGTAACTCTCTTCTCCACTTGGCAAATGAGATATCCTCACACACTCTGAAGCAAGTTTGCGTGGAGTAGAATTTGGATAGATATTCCCAAATACGTTTGTTGGAACATATGGCTTGCCAGAAATGATCAAATTTTCAACAACACTCTGCATCTCCCTCTGAATGTTTTTGCAAAAGTTAAAGCACTTCTTCTTGAAACAATGGCCATTCAACCTTTCAAAAAGGACAACTCATTCCTCCTAGAAGAAAAAAAATGGATGGGCACTTTCACTTTCCAAGACAGAAAAAAGGTCTCTCGTCACCCCTGCATAACTCCAAGATGGTGTCTAAAAGACACAGATGTAATATTTCAAACTTGGCAGAGGTCTTAGGGAAAAGCTACGATATTCTGTGACAATTCCTCCAAAGGCAATCCAGGGACAACAGGAGCTGGCAGAGTGATTTACTTCCCGAATGGTATCAGAAAGATAGTTTCAGCTGGGGTTTAGGTCAGAAAACCAACAATCACACATAAATTCTAGGGCTTCTAAAATCCTGTCAGATCGCTCGGGGAAAAGGAATTAAATAATTACAAGTTTTCAGCGACTCAGAAATACTGATAAATATTTTAAATTCGGATGATCATTTCAACAACCAGGCCCTCAATAAGACATTGCAAAGGTTGAGGCTCGTGTTGCAAGACTTCTCCTCCTCACTCTTCTTCCATATCCTATGCGACTCGAACAAGGAAGTAGACGCAAAGGAAAACTTGGCCTGCCTCCTGCCTCAAGGAGCTTTCAGCAAGAATGCTGAAGAACCTGAATGGACATCGATCTCGTAATTTTGAGTTTGTAAGAAAGGGGCATTTGTAGAGCCTTCTAGTAGTCTGCTGAATAACTGTAATGATGGTTGCTTTGGCTACGACCCAACCAATTTCTATATAAAAACAATTAACCATTTTAGTTAAAAATAAATAAATAAATAAATAAAAAACAATAACTGAAAAAAATCGGATTAAAAAAACAAATTAAAAAAACTGAAAATTCAAAAATACAAAATTTATTAAAAAAATTCAAAAACCAAATTAAAAAAAAATTAAAAAATATTTACAAGCTTACAAGAAAATTTATAAGCCAAAAATTTTAAAAATAAATAAATAACATGTAAAAAAAATCAGAACGAAACACAAATTTTAAATTAAAAAAAAAACACACATTTACAAAAAATTAAAAAACTATGAACAAATACAATATATATATATATAAAAATTTAAAAAAAAAAAATTTAAAACATTTTGAAACAAACCAAATTATTTAAAACTTAAAAAATCAAATCAAATAAAAATTTAAAACTTAAAAATCAAATTTTAAAACAAAATTTCAAAAAAAATTAAAATTTTAAAACTTAAAAAAAACCAAAAAAAATTGAAAATTAAAATCTAACTTAAAATTTTAAAAGTAAATTAAAAATTTTAAAACTAAAATTTGAAAAAAAAAAGAATTATTTTAAATCCCCCCAACCCACCCCTTTTAAATTTAAAAAGAAAAATATTAAAAAAATAAAATAAAATTGAAAACCCTCCACCCCCACCCCGCTCCCCCCTTCCCTCCCTGCCCCCCACCCTCCCCCCTCCCCTTCCCTCTACCTGCCCCCCAACCCATGCCCACGTGGCCTTTCGGTGGCCCATGATTCTCAGAATCACTTCGTTGCGAAGGGGTGGTGCTTGGGTGTCGGAAGGAGCGGAAGGGGGGAGGGGAAAGGTGGGGGGCGAGAGGGAATGGGGGAAGGGGGGAGTGAAAGGGAGGGGGAGAGGAGGGAATGGGTGGAAGGGGAGGAGGATGGGGAGAGGGAAGGGAGAGAGGGGTGACAGGGGAAAGGGGGAGCACACAGGGAGGGAGATTTTTGTGTGTGTTTTTTTGTGTTGTTTTTTAATTTAAAATTTTAGTTTTGTTTTTAATTTGTTTTAAAAAAAATTAAATTTTGTTTTTATAATATATACATATTTTTTTTTCAATTTTCTTTACAAATTTACTCATAAAACTGACTTAATTAAGAAAATAATTAAAGAAAAACTTCCAAAATCTATATAATGTTCATTCTATCTAGCTTCTAATAGTTTAAAAAAATTAAAAATTTAAAAATTTATATATATTTTTTAGACCAACTAGCTACTAAATGTATATAGTTTTGTAAAATTTGAAAAAAACACATTTGTAAATAAAAATTATGGTTCTTTTATGACCAAGGAGTTTCAAAATCACAAAAAATCCTGTAAATGAAAAATGGTGCTATGAGTATACACACCTTTTGAAACGGAGCTAAGAAAAACTATTTAAATTGACCCCCAAAAAACAAGAACAATGTCGGGTTCTCGTCAATTTGTATATCTTGTTTCCTTACCACCCACATTAGGATGGACAAACAAAACGTACAAATTGAAAGTACTAGAAAACATGCTCTGCATGTACGTCATGGAAAGAGCCACTAAGTGGGAAGAATATTTGCACCTAATTGAGTTTTCATACAACAATGGCTATCAAGCGTTAACAAAAAGAGTCCTTTTGAGATGTTGTATGGAAGAAAATGTAACACTCCTGTTAGCTGGGACAACCTAGTAGATATAGTGTTACTAGGACCCAATCCACTTCTATAGTGTTACTAGGACCCAATCCACTTCAGGAAATGGAGTAGATTGTTACGCAAGTAAGGAACTTAAAGAATGCTCAAGACTCACAAAAGAGCTATGTTGATCAGAAAAGGATACACATGGAATTCAATGTGGGAGATCATGTCTACCTGAAATTAGACTGGGAGATCATGTCTACTTGAAAGTCAAACAAAAAAAGAGCACCTTCAAATTGGGAAGTTGTGCTAAGTTGGCACCTATATTTTGTGGTCCATTTAAGGTGTTAGCCAGGATTGGGCGAGTGGCCTATCAACTGGAATTACCTGCTAATATGATAATTCATAATGTTTTCATGATTCACTGTTAAAGAAATATATTCATGACTATACTCATTTGATTGATTGGAATGTTATACAAGTGGAACTAGAAGGCAAGTTTTAGTAAGAAGCTTGATAGGAGGGACATCAAACTCTTGATCTGATTTATTTATCACACAGGTAAAATTGCAATGGATACAATTTATCCTCGAGGAGGCTACTTGGGGATGGAGGATGTGATGAAGAACACATATCCATCCCTATTCCAGATATGAAATGATCAGGAGGAACACCGAGGACAATGTTAATCTTAAGGGGGGAAGGATGTAAAATCCCCCAATTTGAGTTATTATTTACTTAGTTAGAATTTGGATTATTCTTTTGAACACAAATATTTTGTTACGTTAAAACTAAACATTGTGCAAGAAGGTTCTTGATACTTGTCCTTGGGTAAGGACTATTGTAAGAGACATTTTCCAAATATTATTAATGACCAAAAACAACAATTGGAATGGCCATGAATAGACATGAATATGAATCCATGAGTGGGGAACGCAATCCTATAATCCTACTAACCAGGGGAAGAGAAAACACGCATCAAGAGGCAAAAATATTGGACTAACACCCTGAAATATAGGGGTGAATCCAAGTCTACAAATTTCCCAAGGAGAGGGAAGGAATTTTGGTAAGACTTAGGAAAAAAATCTATATATGATCATATGTGAGGAGGCAGGAAGCTATTTAGTATGATGGGAAGGATTGTTGTGTGAAACATTGAAAGAGTGTTAGGAAATTTTTGTGAAATAGTTATGTAAGTGAACTTAGTTGAATATTGTGATAATAGTTCTTTGAGTGAATTGAGTTTAAAGACATGTACCGTTGAGTATGGTTAGAGGGTTGTGAATTGGAAGGGGATCATGTTCGTCCTTATGGAGTCATAGTACATGCTTGGGAATGCCTTGAACATGTAAGTTTGGCTGCTTAAGATCTATGAATGAGAGGCACATGACCATCCCAACTGTTGTTCCACAACTGTTGTGGACCAACTAAGAACTGTTACTATATGATTTGATGTTTATTCATCAGTACTATATATTCTTTAGATTTCATTTGGTCCTTAGAATAGCTTCTTCTTTTATCTTTGGTAATATACTATACTACTTTATTGTATCAAATGGGTAGATTATAATGAGAATCCTTAACAGATTTGAAAGGACTTTTATTTCAGTCCTAGTACAGTAAATGGTTAACTATATAAGGTAGGCAAATTCCTATCCTACCTGCTAAATAGATATACTATATTATGTATCTCATAGTGTTGTGTTTAAAGAGTTAGTTCTATGTTATTTGTAAATGTTTTTCTATCAATTTTATTTTTTTAGCTAACTTTTAGGAATATGTATTACAATATCAATCATATTAAAATGCTAGAACAACTATACATTAAATTTAAACAAAATCAAAACTAAGATTAAAGGCAATCCCATCCACATGCATATACTAATCTAGCTAAATACAAGCATCATCTACTAAATATTTATGCCCATGGCAAAATACCTAGTTCATCATATTTAAAAATAACATATAAATAATATATAGAATAACCCATCAAATAGCTTAATGATATATTACACATATATTACAGACAAGAGCCGAAGCTAAATAAGGGATGACGATACACAATTAATTAACCAAATACATAATCAAATACTACTTCATTCACATTCATTTCTATACTTGTACATTTAACCTAACACATTACAAATATCATCTATCATCTATATACATGAAGAGGCGAACATTGGCATAGTGCATACATACAATACTAACACATTTGACATAAATCCAAATCGAAAATACATGGAATAACCAAGTAGGCTTTCTAGTTTCCAACAAGGGGACACGTTAATGAACACCTAAAGGTAGAAGACTGCCAAGTAGAGTGGTCATTAGAGATTTAATTAAGAAACGCATAAAATTTGGTAATGATTCAATATGTCGAATTTAAGACGACTACGACGTTAACAATTATGGTGTCATAATTGCTTTAAACATTATTAATTTTTTTTATTGGTAAATTTGGGGATATTACACATTGCTAAAGTTATCCTTGAAAGAACCGATGAAATCCATTCCATTGGAATGGTGCTTCAATAATAACTGGCTTGAGCAAAGGAGCAAGAAGCATAGGTTTTCTGGTGAAAAATTGGCAAGCTTGAAAAGATCTCACAAATTTATGCACATCTTTGAATAGAGAAGGATGTCTTAGAATACTCTTGATATAGTGCCAAAATATTTTATCCTGTGATGTTGAATTTAGGGATGCTAGACTTTTGACAGCTTATTATTGATGTCTTCGTGCTTCTATAGTGATTTTAGAGTTTGGTAAGAAGTAATGATCCAAGTTTATGTTCCTTATGATTCACAAAAGGTAATGAATCAACCCTAAACCCTATAGAAGAATATGACTTTGGAGATAATGATGGTTCTTATTGATCTTGTTGTAGCACTAGGGTTTCTACCTTAGTAAAAGGCATGGAGAGTGGAACTAACACCTTGCATAATTTAGTAGCCGTGTTCTTGTGTGGTGCATGTAGGCTAGGGAAAGATCATGGAGAGTCTAGCTTGATATAATAATAATAATATGATTATATTATATGATACATGGCCTTATTTTTGTCCTTAGATACATGGCATATCATATAATATAATAATATTTATGATGTCATCATCCCCATTCCTTCACCAATCATAAGAGAATTACTAAATAAGTAGTAAAATCCTAAAAATAAAATTTAAAATAACAACTACATAGTACATACTACATAAAAATGACTCAAAACTTTAAAAGTAAAACTTATATTTTAAAATGACTCAAAACTTTAAAAGTAAAACTTAAAAATATAAGTAAACCTACTTTTAACTGATCTTAAAAAAAATGAAGAACAAAGAAAGTACCTAAATACTTTTATACAAAATTTTATATAAAATGACTAAAAAATATAAAACAAAGTAATTAACTAAATACTAAAAATTAAAATAACAATTATATATAAAATAAAACTTAAATTTAAAAAACTACATTTAGAAGTTATTATTAATAACCCTAATAACTGTAACAATATAACACTACTGGACCTAATACATCAACTGCTAATACTGCCTTATTTTGCTAATATGATTTAAAGCATGAATCAAAGAGAACATATAGAACTAAACTGTCTCTCATAAAGCTTAGTCATTTCTTACCAACTTATATATCAGACAAAATGGATCATAAATACCGTAATCTCAAAACCAGATACCTAAACAGTAAGCTTAAGCCACGGAAAATTGCATAAAACACAACAAAATACAAATAAGCTACAGGCACGGTACGAAGGAATATTCAAGATTACCTTATAGCCGCAACATATATCAGAGATATGACATTACAAATGAGTCTCAGCGTAGTTTCCGTATTCAAATTTCAAACTACGTCAAGCAAATTCAAAGGAAGATCTCGGCATAGTTTCTTTATAATAATCATTTTATAATTGAAAAGTTAATTTAAAAATATATGCGATTATAATAATCATTTTAGAATATAAGTAATATTTTAAGAACTTTATTACCTAATACATAGGTTTAAATTTTAATTATTTTATTATAAAAGATATTTAAATATAAATAAATATCTAATAAAATATTTTAAAATAAATATTATCATTAATACACATTTTAAAATATAATTTTTTTCAAAAAAAAAAACCATATTCTTACTATTCTATTGAATTAAAGAAAAAGCGGCATAACTTTCTACAAAGATAATGATCCCTTCGAAACAACCAAGACAAAAATATATAATTTCATTCTTTAATCCTACGTATTCAAAACATCATCTCAAAACCAAAGGATAGATAGCATCCTTCAAATGTCCACAAAAAACATAAGAAACAGATATTCCAAAAAAAATTTCCATACTCAACAAATTTCTTCAAAATATAGTTTTCCTTCCTGCCAGTAAATAACACAACACGATAAGAGATCAGCTTCTATATTTACTCTAAGCAAATTTAAAAAATATAAAGTTCACAAACACCAAAATAATTCAAAATTATTTTACCCTTTAATAAACAAATGAAACCCATAATAAATAATTAAAGCCCAACATCTTATATTAAGATAAGAAAGGTAGATGGATCAAATTTATTTAGAAATAAACATAGTAAGCCCCCTTAGCAAAATGGGCATCTTAAGGAATCTGGTAAGGAAAATGGATTGGCTGAACATCAAGTGGCTGAACATCATTATTTGTGAAGTAGATCCTCAATAATGTAGACTCAACACTACAAACCATACACATATTTGTGAGCACAAACACATGCTTATTAGTTGGGAATGTATGTCCAGGTCGAGATACATTTCTATTGAATTTCTTCCACGCCACCTTCAACTTACAACCATCTTGCCCAGCAATCTCCCCACCAGGTCCAATCTGAGTGGGTTGGATATTGGACACCAAACCTGTAATAAAAAAAATTAAATAATATAATCAATCATAATTTTATTTAAGTGATTAACTTAATAGGTGTATCTGTAGTTTTTCCATCAGAAAAAAAAAATACCAATATTATTCATATTGAATCAAAAAGTATATGATTTAACAAATCTTCAAAAAGACTCAACCGAGCAGAGGCAGAAAATCATGCCTTCATATCTCAAAAAAACATCAAAAAGCTACCCCTATCATACATAGGAGGTAAACAAAAAACCTCAAATAACATCTACCCAAATATACTTGACATACAACAACCAAAAACATACATTTACTCAAAAATCTTCAAAGATCCAAAGTTCAGAACCTGAGAAGTACGAAATTCTTCCCAAATTATAATTAGATATAATTACTTTCAAACTTTTACCTTTTCTAAGTAACTTGCATAGTTAAACCATTCATAATTTATCTTTACATCGCATAATTTCAATTACAATCGCATAATTTCAATTACAAGAATAAACAAAAACAATAATACAATTAACATACCAGTTGGTTTGGCTGCCATTAGAGGATAACTAGCCAAAGAAATAAGCATAAACAAAAACAGTAATACAAGTCGAAGTTGACATTGCATATGAATAGCCTCAAACCCCATCTCCATCTCTTCTAGAATGCTCTTTTACAAGCAATACGTTACTAAGGATGAATACGAAATCTAAATAGCATAACGCTATCTATAAATAGACCTTCTTAGCTCTAAGCATTAATGGAACAACATCATGATTTAGTCGCAATTGAGAATCGATGAATGTGCATCATGATCCACTCTATCCATAGTATTTTATATTGACTTTGTCAATATTAAACGTTTAAGGTTAATGAAATGAAATTATTATTTATGTTGTAATTATATTCTCAATTATTATTTACTTGTCCTTGGAAAAAAAGCAAGGTGTAAGCTAAAGTCTGGAGCATTAAAAATTGATACATACTCAATGTGATCCAATCATTATTACTATATTATTTGAGAAATAGTATATTAATAAATTTAATTACAATAAAATAATCAATACTATAAAATACAAATTATTAATGATAAATAAATGAATAGTTTTTTAAAGAGTGGGATCTTGTGTGTATCATGATCTTATGTATGTGCATAATATTTTATGTTTTATATTGACGGTGTAAATATTAAAAATAAATAAAATAAAATAATTATTTATGCTACAATTATATTCTCAACTATCCATTTACTTGTCATCAATAATTTGTGTTCATATGATTGAGTCACATTGAGAATTGATGAATGATCATGTGTATGTGCATAATTTTGTCAATTTAAAAAGTTAAATAAAATGAAATTATTATTTATGTCTTAATTATTAATAATAATTTGTATTTTATAATATTATTATTGTAATTAAATTCATTATTATATTATTTCTCCAATAATATATTACTAATATTTTATACATTATATTATTAAATAGTTATATAATTGAAATTAAATTGTGTTGACCTAATCCATTAATTTTTCAAATTTAATCCATTTTTAACTTAAATCTCTTTTCATAGTAATACAAATATGTTATTATTAAAAATTTATATATTAATAATAATGAATAATCATGTGTATGTGCATAATTTTTATATTGACTTTGTCTTCAAAACCTTAATCATCAATAATAATTTGCATTCTATGATATTATTATTGTAATTAAATTTATTATTATATTATTTCTCCAATAATATATTAGTAATATTTTATATATTATATTATTAAATAGTTATATAATTAGAATTAAATTGTGTTGACTTGATCCATTAATATTTCAAATTTAATTCATTTTTAACTTAAATCTCTTTTAATAGTAATACAAATATGTTATTATTAAAAATTTATATATTAATAATATTTTATATAATTAGTCATTTAATTGGAATTAAATTTTCTTGAGGTAGTGTATTAATATTTGATTTGAGTAATTAATTATATAACAAATTTCATGGGTAGTTCAACTATATTACAAAAATAGTAAATTAATAAGTGGACAAACTTAATCCTTATGGTGAGTTCATTCTACATTTTTAGAAGAACTTTGCAATAGCAAAAAGATTTAGTTTGTCCACATTTTAACTTACTCAATGTTATATGTAATAATTCACCTATACTAAATATTGTTGTCTGGCAATTATGTTACTAAGTAATCTCCATTGCAAACTTATAAACACTAAGTGATACTAGGATAAGTATCACTTAGTGTTTATGTTACTAAGTAAGGAAGGAATTATGATCAGGATGCTATGATGATGATCAGGATGATCATGTACATTAGGATGATGTATGGTGAGTATCAGGTTGATACTCTGTGGCCGTGGATAGGTTGTGCAGGTAGCATAGAAAAGATCCCGGGAGATCCGGACAGGTAGAGTTGTGTGCTCGTAACAATTCGGGATGCTCTTTTGAGGTTTTGCTACATTTTCGCATAGAAAAGATCCCAGAGATCTAGACAGGTAGAGCTGTGTGCTCGTAACAACCTGGGATGCTCTATAGAGATCTTGCAGGCTGCAAGATGCTCTTTAAAGGTTTTGTGAAAGTCTCGCCTAGAAAAGATCCTAGAGATCCAGACAGGTAGAGCTGTGTGCTTGTAACAGCCTGGGATGGTCTATAGAGATCTTGCAAGTTGCAAGATGCTCTTTAAAGGTTTTGCGAAATTTCACATAGAAAAGATCCCGAAGATCCGAACAGGTAGAGCTGTGTGCTCGTAATAGCCTGGGATGCTCTATAGAGATCTTGTAGGTTGCAAGATGCTCTTTAAAGGTTTTGTGAAGGTCACATGTAAAAGATCCTGGGAGATCCGGACAGGTAGAGCTGTGTGCTCATAAGAGCCTGGGATGCTCTTTCGAGGTTTTGTTAACGCACGTAATTAGTCCTGGGATCCACAGTATGGCCAAAGATGATGAAGACCTACAGGAGGCTAGGTAGGGGGCGCTTCCGCACGATCTGAATAGAGTAGATTAAAACTTTTGTTTGAGAATTCAGGTTGAAAAGTGACATAGTTCCCTTCTTCCGGTCGATGAATCAATAATCTGTCGACTTCATCACCTTCATTGTTTTGTCGGCTCCAGATGCCCGACTGGCCAACATGCAGTCCTGAATATTCTTCAACGATATTTTTTACTTGAGCACTTTGAGTTAGTTGCAACGGGGAATGCGGTGTTATAGTCTCGGGTATGTTCACTTGGAGAGCTCCTACATGCTCGATCCAAAAATATTCCTCCATCGGCGACAGATCTGCATCAACATCCTCTTCCTGTCGAACTCGAAGCGACTTTGGTGGATTTCCTTCTGCATCTGTCACTATGCCCGACTTTCATTTTTTATGAAGCACGCTAGCCTATTCCCTCAATTCTTCACACCGCTTTTGTCACTTTTCCCGTTCAATCTTTTGGATGTTTGGTGTGATTTTATGGATCATTGTTCTATTTTTGTCGAATTTTTCATAATTTTCACTGCTGGCCATGTCGACTTTCGTCATGCATCTACTCCATCAAGAACGTGTTTTGGATACCCCCCCAATGTCGGCCCAAAGTTCTTTTGGAAACTAGGGAAGCATAGTGCTTCACTTGTTCAGGAAATATTCCTATTCTCGTTCTTGTACAAATATTTCCCACTTTCTTTCCTTTTCTTCCCAATTAGAGTTCAGAAGTGGTGGCGACAACACGGGTCGTCTCGACAATATGTGTTGTGCCTTTGTCGATCAGGAATTTGAACAGAAGTGTCAGTAAGGAGCACAGAAACTAGTCGATAAGGTCGGTGTAAAACCTTTTCCTCACATTGTCGACAGACACTCGTTCTTCGATGGCACACTCTTCACAGAACTCGTCATCAATTTTTTGCACCATTCTAAAATATTTGTATGGCCTCTGTTGATCAACGTTTGAATTAACTGATGCTCTTTTTCATCTGGTTGTCTTTTCATCCATAAGCTTCTTCAGCGCGAGCGGCATAGACTCTACGAATTTCTCATGCATTTACAAAAATAACTTTTCTCTTGCTTGAACATTAGTCAACTTGTTTCTTCTAGCATAAATTTGCAGGTATTTTGTTATCTTCCTCTCCCACCAATCCTTGATTTCTGGCTCTGATATCATTTGATCATGCTCGCTTTCATCTTATGTATGCATCACCAGCAATGGAACCAAGTTTGTAGTCACGGGGGTCGCATGGTTACTAGTGATACATATTATAATATTATATGCAAGCAATCACAAAGATACATATATAATAACAAGATATGGAAGATGAAGCAACAAGCCCTTTATTATTCATCAAGATGTGTAGAAGAGATACAAATATCCGAACAGTCTAAGATTATCATGTAGAGCGGCTCACCAGCCTATTTATACAATTAACAGACAGTTACATAACTAACTACTCTTCGATTCAACTAACCAGCCCGACATGTATTGGTTGACTCAAACTGTCGACATGTTTTACAAGTATTCGATCAGAGGACCTAATCGACAGGACGACTTAGGCTCCTCCAACAAGATGAAAAAACCAGGGCCATAGAATCCCCTCTTAAGGAGGCTGTACCAAGTAAGAATCTTATTCTCAAGGAAAAGGCCAAATAAAAAATTTAACCTTTAAAGGGATTCTCCATTTCTAGATAGCCTTTTCCCACCACTTAGGGGAATGCTCAACCAAATATTCAGTAATATCCTCATATGATTTCTTAGCAGTAATAACCCTGTTATCCCTGTTCCAAACCCACACTAAGGTATCCTCATAATCATGTAATCTAATAATAGCTCTATACAAAACATGACAAATTGCTTCCTTTCATTAGCTACATCCTTAGAAAAACCCAATTCAGCAGTTGAATATATCAACAAGAACCAACTGAATCTGATCTTATTTTTATCTGTGCAATAACCTGAATGTTTAAATGGTGAATGGAGGGCCTTGGATTAGCATATTTTTGTTAGCATTTCTACATAACTATAATCCATTTTGCTTATCCATAATCATGTATCAATCCCTTCTAATTTTCATATGTAGCTTTTAGGCTGAAGGTATTTTTCCATTACATGTCTTAGTATCTCATTTTCATTTTTACTAACATTAGGGAAATTAGTGTACTATGTATTTGCTTTGGATATTGGCTCATTTGTTAGGAAGAAGCTACAAAATATTTGAGGGATTTTTGTAGCAACTGCAAATCCCCTATAGGTATATTGTGAAGGATGCAGAACCTTTATAGGTAGCTACGGAACCTTTATAGGAAGTTGTAGAACCTCTACAGAATCTGTGAGATGCAGAACCTCTACATAACCTATGCGCTACGAAACCTCCACATAACATGAGAGCTGCAGATCCTCTACAAAACTTGTGAACTATGGAACCTCTACAGAACCTGTGAGCTGCGGAACCTCTGCAGAATCTGCAAGCCATGAAACCTCCTATAGAACATACGAGCTACAAAACCCTCTACAAAACCTACAAAAGCTAGATAATGTCAATAATTCAAATTTACCTCCAACCACAAACTTTGGAGAAATTAATTCATTAGGAGTAATGGATTTTTATAAATCCATTATTTGATTATTCTTATATGTCTCAAATCATGATGTTAAATTATTTGAAAATTAAAGGTGGCAAATGAAGGTGGATGTGAGTGCATATTTTGCTTATCCACAAATATTTGAAGATCTCTATCAAATATATGATAGACCTAAGAATTCAAATTTTGTTAGGAGACATTTGGGATGAGTTCTAACTATTTTATTATAGCCTCTCTCCATAAATTCAAATTTGACTTCAAAGGTATCCTAAATAGAATGTAGTTATCAAAGATCCTGGAATTAGTTTTGAAGATCCAAATTATTAGCAAATTGTTGAGGTTATTTTGGATCTTCATTTATTATTTGTTATGGAGAACTCATGTATAAATAAGAGCTCCTTCTCCATTCCAAGGGGAGGATTCCTAGAGCAATAGTTGAAATAATGGAGTAAACTCCAATTTCATCTTGATTCAATATAGATCTTAGTTTTATAATTTTTGCAATGGGATTTTATTTATTTTATGCTAATGTATTTTTACATCATTGCTTAGTTTTCAATTCTTATTATGTGTGAATTTTATTTCTGCAATTTGATTTCAATCCATAGATTAGTGGATTAAATGTTTATTTTATAATATTTTTGCTTAATGCAATGGCCATATTTACTAAATTGGATTATAAATAGTAACTTGTATTTGGAAAGGATAGTTTTTAGATTTCATTTCTGCAATTTACCTTCTTGTCAAGTGTGGTGTGAACTTAGTTTTAGAATTTACTTTTCCATACAATGTGAACATAGTTTTAGAATTTATTTTCCACGAGAGTGTGAATTTAGTTTTAGAATTTACTTTTCCCACACAAAGAGAATTTAGTTTTAGCATTTACTATACATGGTGTGAATTTCAATTTCTACAAGAGTGATTTAGGACTTCAATTTTGTAGTTTGTCTTAGTGAACATTGATGGGGTTGTTTCAGAAGATAATTGAGTCATATTCCTGACACCTACAATTGGTGTGAATTTAAAGTTTCTTGCCATGTGATTTAATTTCCTTGCAATTTAGTTTCAATAGTTGTTCACATGGTTAGTTCCTTGCCAAGATGGTGTAACTGTTCATACCATTATTTGTAAGTAATTTTATTGAACTACAACTTCACAATGGATAAACCAGTGTAAGAGGAAATTGTGGCCTACACATATAGTGCACAGTGCCTTTCAAGATCTCAATGAACCCTGGGTTTCCAATTAATGTACATACTTCTTAGTTTTCCATTGAGAAATTAGAAGGTAATTAATAATCCCGTTAGTGAAGTTTAGATAGAAGTGGAGCAAAGAGCCTGTCATTATCATTAACTCCAATGAATGGATCAATTCTAATAAATACTTGAGTACCACGACCAATTTTCCAGCTCAAACAATTACCTAGGATAAGATAAGATCTAATAAATCCCCTCCAAATTATTGATGCATTTAAACATGTCTTTTGAGGTTTATGAATCCACTGCACCATAGATAAAGACTTAATATATTTAGCTTTGATCAATTTAATCCATAAGGCACCCCCAAATAGAACTCTCCACAAAATATTAATACTAAGGGAAAATTTGAACCAATCCAAGTGTGTAAGAGTTTAGCCACACATATTTTTAGGCAAAGTAATCCTTTCCCAAGAAGTTAATTGAAATTTTGATGAACCAATTTTACGATCCCACATAAAATGTATCAATCTCTTCCTAATATTATTGATTACATATGCTACAACCATGGTGAGAGAGAACTAATAAACAAGAATGCTTTCTAAAATTGACTTCGCAATAGTGAGCCTTCTGCCAATAGACAACCATTTGTATGTCCAATTGCTTATTCTCTTCTCCACTTTCTGGAGCATCCAATTATAATATTTGTTTTGCAATAATTAGGTTTTAAAATAAATAGCCAAGATACTTGAAACCATCATCCATATTTTCCATGTGATAAAGAAATCAATGGGATATTTGTTCACAAATACCCATATCAGAACAATTGAACATAAATAAAGACTTCTGAGAACTGTCTGCCATCCCAGAAACTGCATAAAAGGTGTTAATTATAGCAAGGTAACACTTCAATTCATCCACAGATCCTCTCCCAAAAATTAAGACATCATCAATGAACAATAAATGTGAAATGTGAAGAGAATGAGATATTCTTATACCTTTAATCTTGTTATCCTTCTTTGCAGCATCAATAAGCATGTGGAGTCCTTCTATGACCAAAAGAAATAGAAGAGGGGATAATGGACATCCCTGTCTACCTCTACTGTAATTGAAAAGGGAAGTGGGAAATACATTCACCAGAATATCAAATTTTGTAGAGGAAATACAATCCATAATCCAATTTGTGACTTCAATTGGAAGTCAGGTCTGAATAAGGACAAATCTCAAGAAGCTTTGGTCAACTTGATCATAAGATTTGATCAAATCCATTTTAAGAACAAACGATTCAGTATTCCTAGATTTAATAGTGTGAATACTTTCCTATGACAATCCCACCACATCTTGAATCTGTCGATTTGAAAGAAATCCAAACCACTCCTCCAAAATGTTTTTTTCCGAAATAGGTTTAATCCTATTGGATATTATCTTAGTTATGACTTTATAGATCAGATTACATAAGGATATAGGCTTATATTCATTAAATAGCTCAGGCTTATCCTTCTTAGGAATTAATGCAATATAAGTAACATTCATAGCTTAGGAACATGACCCAATCTCCTAGATTCATCTACAACATCCACTAAATCATGTCCAACCAAATCAAAGAAATGTATAAAGAACTCGACAGACAACCCATCTGCACCAGGTCTCTCAGCCTTGGAAAACTTAAATAAAACACATTTAACTTCTTCCATAGTAACAGTTTCACCAATTTTTTTCCCTTCTTCCAAACGAAAAAATATAGAATAGATTTTCAAAACTTTCAATTGGTCTTCAATATTTAAAGAATTGTCCCAGTTATAGATTTCCTTGAAATTTATAACAGATGGATCTTTTAATGACCTATGACCAGTCATTGGATCTCCATTTGAATCCTCAGGTCCCAAATAGCATTGTTAATTCTTCTTTGGTTTACATATCATTGAAAAAATTTAGTATTATTATCACCATGAGCAAGGCATAGAGCATGAATTTTCAACCGCCAATTTTCTTCGTCCTGTTTCAAAACATTTTCCTTTATAGTTTCAATAATAATAAGCTTTTCCTTTCTTTGGGCAAAGAAGTAATTGACATCTAGTAATCCTAATAGCTCCTCAATTTTTTGTTCAATTTGGACCGACACCTTAGAATTTGCTTCCTTCTTCTCTTTGTCCCATTTAGCCACATCATTTTTTAGTAACAAGAGTTTTCTCACCAATATTTGCATCAAGGACAATTAAACAGTCTAGGAATAGGACCGCCATTTCATTTTAACCATTTCACAAAACTTTGGATCCTCAATCCATGTATGGTTAAATTTGAAGGGATAATAGACAAACCTAATATCAAAATCCAATTGGAGCACTATTGATTTGTGATCCAAAACACCTATAGAGACTGACCAAGAGAAAAATCTACCCATTACAACACACAAATCTTCAACCATCAAATATATGTCAATCCTCTTCATTATGCCATCCATACCATTATGACCATTAGACCATGTAGGCACCAGAGCACTAGGAACAATATCAATGAGATTATAATTATCAAAACGATCCCTGAAATAATCTACAAGAGGATCAATCACTTTTATAGATCCCCAAATCTCAACCGAGGACAAAGTTAAATTGAGATCACTAGCTAAAATTAGGGAATGGTTATGTAGCAATCCAGATAGGGAAACATTTTCCCAAAACTCCTTTCTATGATGATATGGGCCATATACATTTAAAATTATAATACTAAGATTTTTCGAGCCCCCTAACTTTTCCTTTGACAACTAGACGTGCAACAGTAAAGTAAGACTTGGAATCAACCTTAGTTGGATTCCAAGATACTAGAAAACCTCCAGATATACCACTGGCATCAATAGCACAACACTTCCACATAGGCATTATCTTAAGAAAATATTCACATGCCCTAACAGAAGATATCATAGTTTCCTGTAACATAATAATGTGAGAGTTAACATTTTTCAACAAACATTTAAGAGAGGCTCTTTTAAGGGAGCTACCTAGCCCTCTAAAGTTGAAGGATACTAGCTTCATTAGGTAACCAAGTTATGGGGCATTCTTTCTCTAAGATACCCAAAGACAAAGGATGAAGGAGAACCAAAATCTAGAGATAAACCTTTTTCGCTCAAGGAATAAACCTTATGATTGATGAACTTTGGTTGCACCAGGACTGGACCCCCTTCCAAAGTCCAATTCTTTTTTCCTTTCTTCCCTTTATTATTATTATGGGTGGTGACATTCTAGGATCTAATAGAAGATATGGGAATGGAATCGTGAGTAACCCTTGAATTTCCAAAAAAAAATTGGAACCGGGTCCTTCGTCAAAAACTCAACTTCTTGTTCTTTGATATTAACGTTTATTCCTAGTATCACTTAGTGTTTATAAGTTTGCAATGGAGATTACTTAGTAACATAATTGCTAGACAACAATATTTAGTATAGGTGAATTATTACATATAACATTGAGTAAGTTAAAATGTGGACAAACTAAATCTTTTTGCTATTGCAAAGTTCTTCTAAAAATGTAGAATGAACTCACCATAAGGATTAAGTTTGTCCACTTATTAATTTACTATTTTTGTAATATAGTTAAACTACCCATGAAATTTGTTATATAATTAATTACTCAAATCAAATATTAATACACTACCTCAAGAAAATTTAATTCCAATTAAGTGACTAATTATATAAAATATTATTAATATATAAATTTTTAATAATAACATATTTGTATTACTATTAAAAGAGATTTAAGTTAAAAATGAATTAAATTTGAAATATTAATGGATCAAGTCAACACAACTTAATTCTAATTATATAACTATTTAATAATATAATATATAAAATATTACTAATATTGTAATATAAAATATTACAATAATAATATCATAGAATGCAAATTATTATTGATGATTAGTAATGGGTCAAATTATTATTGATGATTAATAATGAGTGGTTGATAAATAAATAATAATTTAATTTCATTAAGGTTTTGAATAGAAAAAGTCAATATAAAAATTATGCACATACACATGATCATTCATTATTATTAATATATAAATTTTTAATAATAACATATTTGTATTACTATGAAAAGAGATTTAAGTTAAAAATGAATTAAATTTGAAATATTAATGGATTAGGTCAACATAATTTAATTCCAATTATATAACTATTTAATAATATAATGTATAAAATATTAATAACATATTATTGGAGAAATAATATAATAATGGATTTAATTACAATAATAATATTATAAAATACAAATTATTATTAATAATGGATAATGGATAATTAAGATATAAATAATAATTTCATTTCATTTAACTTTTTGAATTGACAAAGTCAATATAAAAAATTATGCACATACACATGATCATTCATCAATTCTCATTGTGGCTCAATCATATGAACACAAATTATTGATGACAAGTAAATAAATAGTTGAGAATATAATTGTAGCATAAATAATTATTTTATTTTATTTATTTTTAATATTTACACCGTCAATATAAAACATAAAATACTATGCACATACATAAGATCATGATACACACAAGATCCCACGCTTTAAAAAACTATTCATTTATTTATCATTAATAATTTGTATTTTATGATATTAATTATTTTATTGTAATTAAATTTATTAATATATTATTTCTCAAATAATATAGTAATAATGATTGGATCACATTGAGAAATAAATATATGTATAAATTTTTAATGCTCCAGACTTTAGCTTACACCTTGCTTTTTTTCCAAGGACAAGTAAATAATAATTGAGAATATAATTACAACATAAATAATAATTTAATTTCATTAACTTTTAACGTTTAATATTGACAAAGTCAATATAAAATACTATGGATAGAGTGGATCATAATGCACATTCATCGATTCTCAATTGCGACTAAATCATGATGTTGTTCCATTAATGCTTAGAGTTAAGAAGGTCTATTTATAGATAGCGTTATGCTCTTTAGATTTCGTATTCATCCTTAGTAACGTATTGCCAGTAAAAGAGCATTAAGATGGAGATGGGGTTTGAGGCTATTCATATGCGATGTCAACTTCGACTTGTATTACTGTTTTTGCTTATGCTTATTTCTTTGGCTAGTTATCCTGTAATGGCAGCCAAACCAACTGGTATGTTAATTGTATTATTGTTTTTGTTTAGGCCTGTAATTGAAATTATGCGATGTAAAGATAAATTATGAATGGTTTAACAATGCAGGTTACTTAGAAAAGGTAAAAGTTTGAAAGTAATTGTATTTAATTATAATTTGGGAAGAATTTCTTAATTCTCAAGTTTTGAATTTTGGATCTCTGAAGATTTTTGAGTAAATGCATGTTTTTGGTCGTTATATGTCAAGTATATTTGGGTAGATGTTATTTGAGGTTTTTTGTTTACCTCCTATGTATGATAGGGGTAGCTTTTTTATGTTCTTTTTGAGATATGAAGGCATGATTTTCTGCCTCTGCTCGGTTGAGTCTTTTTGAAGATTTGTTAAATCATATACTTTTTGATTCAATATGAATAATATTGGTATTTTTTTTTCTGATGGAAAAACTACAGATACACCTATTAAGTTAATCACTTAAATAAAATTATGATTGATTATATTATTTAATTTTTTTTATTACAGGTTTGGTGTCCAATATCCAACCCACTCAGATTGGACCGGGTGGGGAGATTGTTGGGCAAGATGGTTGTACGTTGAAGGTGGCGTGGAAGAAATTCAATAGAAATGTATATCGACCTGGACATACATTCCCAACTAATAAACATGTGTTTGTGCTCACAAATATGTGTATGGTTTGTAGTGTTGAGTCTACATTATTGAGGATCTACTTCACAAATAATGATGTTCAGCCACTTGATGTTCAACCAATCCATTTTCCTTACCAGATTCCCGCACAAACAAGCATGACATTTTACATGGATTTAGAGTGGCCAGTTTATAAAGTCAAAATTGTCAGTAATACCTATGGACATTGTAGTGATTAAAAGAAACCGTGCAACACTCAGACTAGTTGAAGGGGGCTTACTATGTTTATTTCTAAATAAATTTGATCCATCTACCTTTCTTATCTTAATATAAGATGTTGGGCTTTAATTATTTATTATGGGTTTCATTTGTTTATTAAAGGGTAAAATAATTTTGAATTATTTTGGTGTTGTGAAGTTTATATTTTTTAAATTTGCTTAGTTTAAATATAGAAGTTGATCTCGTATGGTGTTGTGTTATTTATTGGCAGTAAGGAAAATTATATTTTGAAGAAATTTGTTGAGTATAGAAGATTTTTTTGGAATATCTGTTTCTTATGTTTTTTGTGGATATTTGAAGGATGTTATCTATCCTTTGGTTTTGAGATGATGTTTTGAATATGTAGGATTAAAGAATGAAATTACATATTTTTGTCTTGGTTGTTTCGAGGGGATCATAATCTTTGTAAAAAGTTATGTCCCTTTTTTTTTTAATTCAATAGAATAGCAAGAATATGGGTTTTTTTGTTGAAAAAAATTATATTTTAAAATGTATATAAATGATAATATTTATTTTAAAATATTTTATTAGATATTTATTTATATTTAAATATTTTTTATAATAAAATAATTAAAATTTAAATATATGTATTAGGTAATAAAGTTCTTAAAATATTACTTATATTCTAAAATGATTATTATAATCGCATATATTTTTAAATTAATTTTTCAATTATAAAATGATTATTATAAAGAAACCTTTGAATTTGCTTGACGTAGTTTGAAATTTGAATAAGGTAACTACGCTGAGACTCATTTGTAATGTCATATCTCTGGTATATGTTGCGGCTATAAGGTAATCTTGAATATTCCTTGGTACCGTGCCTTAGCTTACTTGTATTTTGTTGTGTTTTATGCAATTTTCCGTGGCTTAAGCTTACTGTTTAGGTATCTGGTTTTGAGATTACAGTATTTATGATCCATTTTGTCTCATATATAAGTTGGTAAGAAATGACTAAGCTTTATGAGAGACAGTCTAGTTCTATATGTTCTCTTTGATTCATGCTTTGAATTATATTAGCAAAATAAAGCAGTATTAGTATTTGATGTATCGAAATTCCAATCAAGTTGAAAATATAGCAAATATAATATTAAGTCCAGTAGTGTTATATTGTTAAAGTTATTATATGTTATTATTATTATATACTCATTATATGTTATTATTAGATAATATGATCCTTAATATCAGTCTGTATTTGCAGCAAATGCAAAGAAAAAACTAGAAAAGATTAATCCAATTGAACACGAACAGGATGATGTTTAACGTTAGTAGGTAGGACTCTAACTCCTAAAATGGAGCTATCTTTGTTACGAGTCGAGGCGTTGGTTCTAGAACTCCAAATGAGAGATCTGGAATTATATAACTTTCCCAACTCTTGTATGATGTATGAAACAAACATGAAAGGACCCTATGATGCTACCCATATAATTAGTCTGAAAAAAGTTTTGATTGGATCTTGACATCATTCTGGAAGCATTTTCAGTAAAGACTGGTCCTGTATATGAATAAATTATGAGTTGAAATTCTCTTCTATTGAAGTTCTGCACATTTTCTCCATATATTTTGGAATACCCTCGATATATTTTACTAATGTTCACGATGAACAGGTATTTTGAGCATACAGAACGGCTTCTCCTATAAGCCAAAATGTATTATATTGTTGTTTCAAGTAGCTCTAAGAGCAATGTACAACTTCTAAGCTATACCCTTACATAGTTGTTTCAGACAATCACAACAGGCTTGGAAAATACTCAATGTGTGCTCCTTATACTACTGATGTTGGAACATAAATAAAGATTTAGATGCCTCTTCACAAAATTTTCTTTTGTGATTAGAAAACCTTTTCTGAAGCTCTTGATTTCGACTACATTTTGAGCACCAGATTTTCAATTGTACCCTTTCCATACATATATAGGCCATCCATGGCATGCAATGAACATCTTCAAGACTATAAAACCTGTTTGGAATCATCACTTTTACACAATATAAACTTCTAAACTACGTGGCTCTCCGCCATGTCTCTAGAAATTGACGATGATTAAACTTCGTCGTTGCTCAAGCCGCATGGGATTTTACCCTCATCTCTGGTTAGTTGTTCCACTAAACCTAACTAAGTTGTGATGGAACTAGGTTTCTATTTGCTCATTTGTTGTTGTTCAGTGCCCACCCAATCCTTATAACCCTCGCCCAATGTACATGGATTTACATTGTGTAATTAAGGGTTTTTTTAATGTTTGGTTAAGTACCTTGCTTATCCTGCCATGTATTTTCGATTTGGATTTATGTCAAATGTGTTAGTATTTTATGTATGCATTATGCCAATGTTCGCCTCTGCATGTATATAGATGATAGATGGTATTTGTAATGTGCTAGGCTAAATGTACAAGTATAGAAATGAATGTGAATGAAGTAGTCTTATAGAAATGAATGTGAATGAAGTAGTATTTGATTATGTATTTGGTTAATTAATTGTGTATCGTCATCCCTTACTTAGCTTCGGCTCTTCTGTGTAATATGTCATTAAGCTATTTGATGTGTTATTGTATATATTATTTATATGCTATTTTTAAATATGATGTTAAGTATTTTGCCTCACGGCATTATACATATAGTAGATGATGCATGTATTGAGCTGGATTAGTGTATGCATGTGGATGGGATTGCCTTTAATCTTAGCTTTGATTTTGTTTAAGTTTAATGGATAGTTGTTCTAGAATTTTACTATGATTGACGTTGTAATAGATATCCCTAAAGGTTAGCTAAACATTAAAACTGATAAAACTGATAGTAAAACATTTACAAATAACATAGAACTAATTCTTTAAACACAACATTATGAGATACATAATATAGTATATCTACTTAGCATGTAGGACTTTGATATAGTTAACCGTGTACTAGGACTGAAATAAAAGTCCTTTCAAATCTGTTAAGGATTCTCATTATAATCTATCCATTTGATACAGTAAAGTAGTATAGTATATTACTAAAGATAAAAGAAGAAGCTATTCTAAAGACCAAATGAAATCTAAAGAATATAGCTATTCTAAAGAACAAATGAAATCTAAAGAATATATAGTACTGATGAATAAGCATCAAATCATATAGTAACAATTTTTATTTGGTCTACAACAGTTGTGGAACAACACTTGAGATGGTCACGTGCCAGGAAGAAACTCAGTTTCGCTTTGGAAGGTAGTATGTGCTTGGAGCTGATCATCTGTATCTCTAAACTCCTCATGCACATGCATGTCATCATGAATCTCATGAACCGCCATATCATGAGGTTCCTCCATAGAACTCTGAATGTCATCAACCGAAAGAGGATGGTTGATTTGAATGTAGGAGGAAGCTGTGATTTCTGCAATTCTTGGTGAAATTGTTCTACCTCCATCTTGGATTCCAAGAGGGCACCTTGAGTGCTTCTCAAAGAATCTTGGGTGGCCATCAACTCATCATTGGGCATGCAAATATCTTCATCAGCCTTCAAGTATGCTTCCTGCAACATATGAAGAAGATCATGCAAATAATATCTATCAGAAAGCATATGTGAAAATTTACGTTGGGTTGTAATCTTTTCTTTCTGAACCTTCTCCCTGTTAAGGACTTTGTTCCTTATGCAGATGTACTCTATTCTAAACTTCATCTTCACTAGGCCCATAAGAAATGCAAGAGGACTTGGTTTTATGTGTCTCCCGTCAAAGAAACTCTTGTGGTCCCTTTCATTTCCTTCCTTGAACCTTTTCAATTCCTTGTAATGAAATATGTCGATGGATTGCACATCCATCATCATTTCAACCTCATGCTTCTTCATCCTATGAGGTGGTCTACCATGTGGGTGGTATTCAAGAACCTTCTCATGTTGTTGTAGTGACTTCCATATGATCTCAATCTCATGTAAGTATCCCATACTTGTGCCTTGAATGGTGGTGAGGCCCTCAGTAGCCCCCACAATGTCACCATGCTTTACTATGGATATCATGCCATGGGATAACTCTTCCTCCGCTATGTAATTCCCCCCCAGGTATGAATGGAAATGTATGGTAAGAATCATGTGGCAGCCATATATTCCTTGCATGCTGGTCATTGCTCATAATAGATTTGAATGCAACAATAGATCCATAACTAATGCAAAAATAACCCTTACCCATGTGAGCTAGTCTTGCACAATATCGAGTCTCCATCTCGGTGATGTCGCTATCCATCCAATTCAATGATGAATATGATTATTTGCTTGCTGATCCAAATGGAATGTAATCGGTCATATTCATCAAGGATAAGGATTCCTTACATGAAAGAAGCTCACAATCTCTCTGGAGTGAAACAAGTGCCTAGCAATCATCCTGCAAGTCAATGCTTCCTTGAAGCACTTGTGAATCTGAGGACTCCTTATGTTTACCTTGGAAATGATGGTGCTCCATAATTTCATGTGTACTATTAGACACACACATCTGATCACATACATGTGTTCATGCCACTCTTGAGAATCATGCAAACTCTCCTACAAAAATTCGTCCTTTTCAAAAATTTGGATCTCAGTACTAGAAGGATATTCTCTACCAACCTTATCATTGTGAAGATTCAATATGCTAACATATATAACATTAGTATTCCAATCAATTTCACAGCGATAGCATATACAGGATCACTGAAATAACAACAAGCACAACATAAACACAAGAGACACAATTTATCATGGGAAACCCTCATGGGGTAGAAAACCCAGCAAAGCTTCCTCAATATAGATGACCAACAAATACAAAGATGTAATCCCCAAACAAGAGCACATTCTCCTCCTTTGCAGATCTCTCTCTCTCCTATGGGAAATTCACAAGTGAGTGAATGAGTGAGTATAAATGAGGAACACACCTCCTCTATGTATACTCTACTTCTACTTGACTTTTATCCCTAACTAGGCCAACTTCTCCTAGGAGAGTCTAATGACCCCTAAACAACTAAATCAGGGTCGAACCCACTAGGGAAGTCTAATAGCCCTAGTTACAACATCCCGATGGAGGAATAAACATCTCCGGATGTACAATAAAGTCTCGATGGAGGAATGAAACATCTTCGTACAAATAGAATATTTTTAGAAGTTACAATATTTCAACACTCCCCCTTAACGAGAAGGATATTATAACAACATCTGCAGGAGCAAGGATTCATCAACAACATGATACATGATACATCTATAAATCATTGGAAGCTTTCTTCAATCATCATCAGTAACTCAAACAGCTACTGGAACATCTTCAATATATTCAATACTGGAACATCAACATCTTCAATACTGAGTCTTCATCTTCTGCAACACTTGATCAGCTACAGCAACATCATCATGTGGATCTCTCGATCAACAACATCATTTGGATCTCTCGATCAATAGCATCATCATCTGGATCTTTCGATCAACAACTATCACGAACCCAAAAATTTCGAGAAAATTTAAAACTTTTCTAAACGTCCAATCTTCTTTAAATGCTAGGCGGAAGATAAAATGTGTACACAACATTTATATTTATCACATCATTATAGCATCTTAACATTAATTATTCAATTGTAATTATAATTGAAACTTTACTTGTCGACACAAGGTCTTTAAAAATCACAAGCAACCCCAATCCAATTATACAACTCGTTAAATCGTATCTTATTTGTAATAGCATGAATAAAATTCTAACACTTGTCTCACCTTAACAAATTTTCCTCTACTAACTTGATTATAAACTGAGTAGAACATTTTCATGGAACAACCATCATAATAGTAAAATGATTAAGATACATAAATTGGAAGTAAACAAAACTGAAGAGTTAACTCAGATGCACCATCAAGGAAATATATGGACGAGATACACAAGTACAGCCACAATTATTAAGAGAGATATATATACAAGAATCACACCCCGAGAGAACAAGGACATACACAAGAGACCAAGGTAACGTGGTTCACCCGTACACGGGCTAGTCCACAAAGGTGTGTGCATCATTTATTATAATGTAACAAAAGAAGATTACAACGAGCAACATAGTTGCTTTACAAATTTCCTTCTCCTTCTAACAAGCCTCTATCGCATAGAGTTAAATCTAAAAATCTCTAAAGCATGAATCTTATCCTTATGATGCCACGAAACAAAGGAACGGTAATACATTAATTAACAGACTCATTGTTTGGGATCGGCTCCCTAAGAATTGTCCCATAACCTGCTATGTCGCAGTATAAACTATTTGGGGCCTGGCAGTTTAGATGATGTTTCCAGGCAGTGCAGGAGACAATTTAACCTCAAGAATAATAATTGAAACTATTCCATCAAACAACTTTGCTAATATAAATGATATTCAAATATGAACCAACGTTTTACATAGATCTAAAGTAAAGTGAGTTCAATCGAGCTTCAACTCTGATTCTAATCACAGTTTACAGAGATCTAAAAGATGAGCAACTCTGAACTAACGTTTTACACAGATCTAAAGTAAAAATGAATTCAACTGAGCTTCAACTCTGACTCTAATCACAGTTTACAGAGATCTAAAAGATGTGCAACTCTGAACTAACGTTTTACACAGATCTAAAGTAAAAATGAATTCAACCGAGCTTCAACTCTGACTCTAATCACAGTTTACAGAGATCTACAAGTTTTGCAACTTTGAATTAACATTGTTACACATATCAGTAGTAGTAGAACTCAACCATGCTTCATTCTGACTCAAAACGCGTTTTTTACAAAGATCTACAGGTTATGCAACTCTGAACTAATGTTTTACATGGATCAAACGTAGTAAAACTCAACCATGCTTCATTCTGACTCAAAACGCGTTTTTACAAAGATCTACAGGTTATGCAACTCTGAACTAATGTTTTACATGGATCAAACGTAGTAAAACTCAACCATGCTTCATTCTGACTCAAAACACGTTTTTACAAAGATCTACAGGTTATGCAACTCTGAACTAATGTTTTACATGGATCAAACGTAGTAAAACTCAACCATGCTTCATTCTGACTCAAAACACGTTTTTACAAAGATCTACAGGTTATGCAACTCTGAACTAATGTTTTACATAGATCAAAAGTAGTAAAACTCAACCATACTTCATTCTGACTCAAAAAGCGTTTTTTACAAAGATCTACAACTCTGAACTAATGTTTTACATAGATCAAAAGTAGTAAAACTCAACCGATCTTCAACTCCGACACCCACGATTCACAAATATCTAAAAATAAATACACTCAACTGAGTTCAACGTTAACACCAATACGTTTTTGTAGAGATCAAGGTAATGGACATTTCAACAGAGCTTCAACTCTGATACCCACAAACTCACACAGACCTAAACAGAATTATAAGTCTCTCAACTAAATTTAACAGAAAACCCTGCAATCTATCAAGCCATAAGCATATGCATCTATAGGGAAGATGCAACAGTGTCAAACCAAGTGATATGCATACTTATATATATATATATATATATATATATATATATGTATAATATAACGCTATCAAAGTCATAGATCACTATGACTAATCAAGACAGACTCGATCCACAATAAATTGCCTAGTTTGCTAATCAGAACCATATCAATACTAAGTGCAACAGTGATACGACTCGGTTGACGAGTATGCAAAGAATTAGCATAACATCTTACCAACAATTGACTGCAACCAATGTTGCGACTCTGTTTTGAGGAAATTCTGTAGAGGAAAATAACACAATGCCATCGATCGATGAAAACAGTGATTACATACAGCTTCTATAGGGTTAGACCGACAATAGAAAGACATATTATGACTAAGATCAATTCGAAATTTTTCGCAGCATATACATATAGATTTCAACTCTATCCAGTTTTTCGACCGCGAAATGATACGGCTTCGACAACATAATTTAAAGATAAACAAACAGATATGAGAGTAGAAGAACCGTATCTGAAGATCATACTTCAGGACAATTCCCCTGGCTTAACTCAAAATGCACAAATCGTTGGATGTGGCTTAAGGTGCTGTCAACAAAACCCTTCCCAACTCTATCGGTAGCATGTACAAAACAGTACTACGGAGAACAAAGGTTAAAACTCTCAAATACTGACATTTCCATATGTGTGGATGGATTGAACTATGCAGGAAAGAGATGTGATCATGACAGAGTTTTAAAATCTTCTTAGCTACTGGGTAGAAAAAAAGAAACAACATTCAAAAACTGAAAAAGAAGCCATGATAGAAAATTCGATTACCTCAACTGCAGAGATAAGTCAAAATCAATTGATCCTTGTTGACTCCTAAAGACTCTTTCCTCGGCGAGTAGGAAATCTCAAACAGTTTTAACATGTGTCACTGTCTCTCTTCGAAACAATTTTTCTTTCCCCCGTCTTCCTACTATGATCTTCATTATATAATTACCTTTTGCGTATCATTCGAGGGTCCGCCCATGATCTTTCCTCCCTACATTATAGCGCGACGGTAGTTAAACTTAAACTTCATCTTTAAAAATGTTAACAATGCTCGGCGGTGAATTTAATCTACCACTCCTAACTGATAAGCGAGGTTTTCCTCCATTATGGGTAACAAATTTTACACTAGTGAGGAGAGGATGACATAAATACCAGAAATCAAGGGGGTTGTTCCCTCACGAAACTCCCCGTGATCTAATGGGAAGAAAAAGATCCAAAAATCAAGGATCGTGTCCCTTACTAAGAAGGGACAACCAAAACTATGGTGATCTCCGATGATTTTTTCTTTTTTTTCTTTTTAATTCCATAAATCGATATAGGAAAGGTGAAGCTCTCCTCATAATGAGTCTATTTCATAATAATAAACCAAGTGGATTATAAAAGAAAGGTTTTCAACTTTTAATAATAGCTACACGTCTTCTCCCATGAATTAGAGTGGTATGTTCTCCTTTAAAAGAAAGTTATATAATAGTTCCAAGGCTCTATTACGGTGTATAGACCTCTCTTCATTATCCATTCCAAAATAGCCTATATTATGTCGATACATATATATATATATGATCTTAGTATAATATATGTGTCATGCTTATTAACACAATATACAAAGGTAAGTTTTTCTTTCAATAAAGATATATATATATATCTCGACTTTTAAATGCCAAGGTCAAATGATTATAATATTTACTTTTATAGCTTAGTCATATTAGGATTAGAATAACTTAGTTAAATACTTACGGTAAGCTCTACAAGGATGAAACTTTAACACTATCATAACTTAAGATGATACTTATGATTATGGTCATCAAACCCATGGCTTCCTAGCCATCTTACCCATTTCATGTCTTCTAATGAATAATCGATGTTTTCCCTTTTCTTCTTTGCGTTACCCATGCTCAAATCCTAAGTTTATAAATTTACGACTGATGAGTTAAACCTCATGAATCTCAAACCTTAGTGATGGACCTTAAGCTCCTCACCAATGTCACTTACACAATTACAATTATATTTATAAAAAATAATAATAAAATATAAAGATCAAAATAGGTCATAAAGGAGGAATATCACAACAACATCATTTGGATCTCTCAATCAACAGCATCATCTGGATCTCTCGATCAACAACATCATCATCTGGATCTTCTGATCAACAACATCATCTGGATCTCTCGATCAACAACATCATCTGGATCATGCATATTGACCTGATGCCACCAGGTTCCTCCCAATCATCTGTATTCTCTGCATATTACTAAAACCGCATCAACATCATCTGGATCATGCTAAAACCGCATCAATGGTTGGGTATTGACCTGATGCCACCAAGTTCCTCCCAATCATCTGTATTCTCTGCATATTGCTTCGTCTGCCTCTTTTCTCCCCTCTGGTTAGCTTTTTCCCTTCGTTTTCTTTGAGAGATTCAGATATTACCCCCCAGGGATTTACGATTCTTAGACTTAATTAAAGCTTTCTCAAGGAGATAGACTTGGTGAGGTGTTATGGAACTGGGGTTTGCCACTTTGAATGCCTCCTCCATCCCTTCCAGATCCAGATCCTCCAGTTCCATTTCGTCTCCTCCTTCCTCTTGCGAGGATCCAGCATTACCTTGAGCCTCAGTCTCCTCTGATTGGATCTTGTGATCTTCTTTTTGTTATTTATTTGTCTCATCATTCTTTTCCTTGGTAGAAATCACTTCATCTTCTTTTTCTCCTTCTACTGCTTGCAGGATCTCATATCTATTATGATTCATAGTCTTCTTGTGGATCTCTGGTCCCCTGACCTTCTTGGCTTGCCTTTTCTTGTTCATGAATTTCTTGAATCCTTCTTTATCTTTGTCGTCCGGTTCGGTTTTTCATTGGACAATCCCTGAATAGGTTCCCATGTTCATGACATCTCCTACATCGAAACGGGATCTGTTCATAATCAATAGCTTGGAACCAATCTTCATCCTCCCAGGTAAGATCTATTCCTGCCGGCAAGTCTTTGGAGATATCCAGATATAGACATATACGGGCATAAGATGTGTACCTCATCTTCTTGGTTTGTTTAGAGATTTTAACGAATAATCCCAGCTCATTGCCAATATCAGTTAGTATTTCTTCTTTCCAGTATTCCGAAGGCAGGGAATAGAGTCTTATCCAGACCGGGGCAATAGTTAAATTTTCTTTGTCTGGGTTGAACCGTTCTTTCCATGGCCTTAGATACAAGCCCGCCGAATTGAAAAAATACGTTCCATTGTCAAATATCCATGTGCGGTCCTCTGCATTGAAGAAAATAACTGTGAAGAACCCTTTCGATCCCAATTGGAGATCATAGTGTCCCTGCGGCTTCCAGGTTGTATTGATCCACCAAACCAAAGCTTTCTCAGCTGGCCAGATCCCTACAAATTTTCCAATGAGCGCATGGTCTTTCATGTGCTGAATATCAGTTTTGTTTCTCTCTGATTTTATGAGGAGTTTCATAATTTTGAGCATCTTTGGCAGACATTGCCTTGGTTTTCTTGATTCTGTCATTGTTTGCTCTGAGGTTACCTCCGTACTGGTGCCTTCCTTATTGACTCCAATCCCTGTTCCAAGGGTAGTATCTTGGTTTACCTATTTCTCTTTTTCCATATTTCCCACCGAGGTCAAGGTCACCCCATTAGTGGCTGTACCCATGTCCTTCCCGACTTGCCTCCCAAGGAGGTCCCTGAGAGACCCCACACTATTACCAAAATGAAAAAACCTTCAAGTCACTGTGCAGCCTTCCTCCTCACCATGCAGCCTCGATTAAGCGTTCTTACTTTTATTGTAAAGTTAACATTATAAATATGTATTTATATTTTTTAAAATATATTTTAATGTTAATTACGTCGTAGGCGTTCATTCTATGAGATCGTCTCGCATACAACTGTTCCAAGATTCCTCGCTTATGAATCCAATGGGTTTGTTCCATGTCACATTTCCATGTGTCCTAGCTGGATCGTTGCAGCTCCACTCTCCTGCAGTTACACGCCTTGTTCAATTCTTCAATGCACCGCCCTTGAATTTATTACGGTTGAGGCCAAACTTACTACTCAATACCCAAAGATATTTTGTTTCTAATGCTCTCATGATGAACAACAACTCATCTAGTTAAGATCTGTCTACCTATTTGTTTGGATTTCATAGCAAAGGGAATCCACAGTTGCATGATGGCTTTCTGCAATTGCCCCAGAAGAATAAGCCGACAAACAACGAAAGAAGCCTCGAAGACACATGGATTCATAATATCAATCAATGGTGCTCGGGAAGTTCAATGTTGAGGCGTATTTGCATCCATGTTGACTGACCTCAAGTTTGCAGAAGCAACGTCAGTGACGACCGTGGAGCTACGGTCTCCTCCCTCAGTCAGTCTCAGTAGCAGAAATTTGCACCCTAGAATCATGTAAGGAGTCAACCAGGTAAAAGACCATCCGCAATGCAAATTTTTGTGGAAATTTTGGGAAACTGGCATAGATGAACTTGCAGGCCTCAGCAGCAAAGAAACTTTTTACAAACCCCTCACTAGGCTTAAATCTCTATTAAGTGCCTCCAAAATCTCCTTAAGTTTTTAGACAAACCATTGTTAATTTTTATTTTTATTTTGGGTTTGGGTTTGGTTTGCTTAAGTTGTTTTGTTTTTTCTAAAAATAAATCCTCACACGGAAGTGGAAAAAGTGAAACTTTATGTTTTTTAATATCATATTTTGATAATTAATTTTTTATTTTCTAAATGAAAAAAAATTGTTAACATGTATTTTGATAATTAAGTTTTTTATTTTTTTATGAAGAAAAAGTTATTAATATGTAGGGTTGTGAATTTAATTTTGGGTAGAATTTGAAAGTTTTATTTACAATTACATGTAAATAAAATTTGGTTATTTGTGGTTTATTAGGGGGTAAATCTATATTTGTATTGGATGTTTTAGTTTATACTTAGAATTAATAGGTTTTTTTTTCTTGAATATAGTAAAATCTATCATAATTAATTTATCAAATTGGCAATGAGGACAATCATCATGAGATATTATCATATCAACCTTATTCAAGGAAAATCATGTCAGCTTAGACAAGTTATTTCATTAGTTAAAATCATCATAGATCCATCTTAAACTCGGATCTATTAAGCACCAAGAGGGTTCCAATTTCTTGAGATGTAATTTTTTTTATATCAAGAACAAACACCTAAACTGTGATCATTTTAAAAAGTGAATATATATTAATGGTAATATATATTAATATAATTATTATTTATAAATATTTTATATAAATTTTATTTTTATTTGTTAACTTGTGTTTATTTACTTGAGAATTTTTATAAGACACAAATATTATTATTATCGAGCTACATGCCATTGTAATGGTCGAAAAATTAAATGTAGTGTGATTCTTACATGAACATTAATTTGATCATGAAATGGTTCTTTTCTCTTTCTTATAATTATGTCATTAGCGTTCATTCTAGGATATCATCTCTCATGCACTTGTTCCAATATTCCTCACTTATGAAACCAATGGGTTCGTTCCACATCACCCTGACACTTGTTTGGTACAGATCGGTGTAGCTTCACTCTCCAGCAGTTACACACCTTGTTCAATTCTTCAATGCACCGCCCTTAAATTTATTACAGCTTAGGCCAAACTTACTAAGATTTTTACACTTATGAGCGCCTTTGGGATGTATCCACTCAGACTATTACCAGACAATTAATTCTTGCAAATTTGATAGTGAACCAAGCTCAAAGGTATATTTCCAATAAGCATGTTCGAGGAAAAACTAAGAGGAGTGATATTATTGCAGTGTAGAAAATATCGAACATGATTTCCAAAGATATAATTCTCATTGGCTTCAAAATATGTGAGACTACTAACATTTCCAATCTCTAGAGGTCTGATTCCTATAAGCTTATTGCATCCTATACGAAGATTGGACAAACCTATGCATTTCCCTACAAACCAAGGAAGGCTACCATCTTAACTACTCATGGTCAAAATTAGAACTTGAAGCTACCCAAATGCAAAAAATATTTCGGGAATGCTTCCTACAAGATTATTCGAAAGGAGATTCAACACTTCCAGGTTGGAATTCAATCCAAGATTTTGTTGTATCAACCCATTGAACGAATTCTCATATGTTGTGAAGATATCAAGGCTAGTGATATTGTTGATCCACTTTGGATTAGGACCAATCAAATGGTTTTTCTAATCCATTTTACATTTTTACACAATTATGGTGGAATAAGTCTAGAAGTAGGGTAGAAAGGAAATATTTTTTGTTTTATGTTAGTTATTAGAGCGCCAAAATGCAAAGTTTCTAGCATGCTTGAATGGGAGCTAGTTTCCTAAGTAAGCTAGAAAATGGCGATGTTGGAGGGGATGTCATGAGGTTGAAGGCTCTCTTCTAGATAGAAGAAAATATCCCTTTAATTTGAGAGGTTTCTTTGGTGTTGTTAATTTTCCTTCCTCTACAAATAATTCCTCTTTGGCTGGTTCAATATCCATCAGATTTTCGGTTTAGTCTTATCCTTGTTTGTGACAGTAGTTGAGGTTATTTGTTTGATGACAGAAGTTGAGGCCATTTTTCGGTCTTATTTTGTTTTGAAAGTGCTTAATCGAAGGGGAGCATTACAATTGGACCAAATAGGTTGGATACCACAAGTGGCATGCTCGTGTGATTGAGATGGCCCTAAAGTAGCAAACAATTGTGACAAGTTGGTACCCATTCCATCAAAATGACCTAGGACTTGCATTTGGTCCCAAGTTTCAACCACTTATTCTTACCATTAGGGAATTGAACCATGGTATGCAACCTGACATGCCACTATATTCACCTTTGAAGCACAACCCCATTGGTAGAAGTTAAGGCCCCTTTGTTCTTGCTATGATGTTTTTTATCTTTAGTATTCTACAATATCATCCTAAGTTGTAACAGTCTCTGTCCTTTTCAATATTCTACCTTGTCATCCTAAGTTGTAACAGTCTCCGTTCTTTTCAATATTCTACCATGTCATCCTAATTTGTAACAGTCTATATCGTTCTCCCATGCTGATCATTTCAGTATTATAATAAATCTCAATCAGTTGTGAGGAATGTAGTAACACGGATGCTTTACCATTCATTTTTACCTTAAGAAGACACATTTCGAAGAGGAAATATTTGCATGAATAGAGTTAAGGCTTCAATGAAAATTTCTTAGAGACTTAATGGATTACAATAAATTATATTGATTTTGAATCTTTGGGTCATAATTATATGTCCCTCTCTTATATCCCATAAGAACACATCGAAAGGGCTAGGGAAGGTATGAGTTGATCAAACAATGTCCTTGCATGTCAATGTTATTTGTAAACACTAGCTAGTGGTGTTGATGAATAATTTTTGTGTGGATGAGGTCCTCTCAACTAGCAAAAGGCAATATGAAAATGGGTGGAACAGTGGCCATTGACTCATTCCTCAAAATAAATGTGTTGTTAAACTATAATACTCATTGAACATATTAAAGCACTGATTCTCTCAAAGATAAAACACAATAACAAGAATTTCTTCTTGTTCTCACATTATTTCTATCACACATTTGCAACTTGCAAACAAGATAGTAGATAGATGAGTAGACAAACTAGAACATAAGCTTTGGAATATATGTCAAAGGAGTGGAAAATAAGTTATAATGCTCAAACTAGAAGTTGGAATGAGATCCCATTAGATTTTGTTATGAGGCATTGTTTGAACACTCCAAAGAAAATATGAAGAAGCAAATTGTTTTTCTTCTGGAGTAAACAAGTTGCTTTCTTTCTATTTTTGTAACATCTGTTGGAAAATTAAAAACAAATATTTGCTGATGTAAAGGAATAATTTGTTTCTTATGTCTCCCTTTTCAAAACTTTTGTAGTTATTTCCCTTTTGATAGACTTCCTTAAAGCAAATAAAATAGAGGCAAATGAGATGAAAGATCTTTTAAGCCAATCTCAAGGGAGCAATGGAACTTGATAATCTTCTCATGACAAGTTTTCCTTTGTGGTTGTATGTTCATGCGCAAAGATACAAGCATGTGATGAGTACACGAATTCTTAGTTGTTGTAATATTTTAAACGTTGTGTTGGATTTAATTTCATTTTCAAACTCACGGATCTTGGGATATGCCTTGTAATCATTTGACCACTATGGGTTTCACAAGATGTAAAGCATGAATCTTTGATAAATGCTAGAGCCAACACTTTCATTGTAATAGATTTATCAGATTAAGAATGTCAATTCTTGGTATTGTGAAATGATTCGTAAAAGTAGATTTAACAAGATTTAGCATATTAATCCTTGGTACCTACTACATTTTTATGTAACTGAACTTTTGAGATTAATATTGTTTCTTAACTTGCATCTTGCTTTTAGAATTCTATTTTGACCAACGGATAATATTAGTGGCAACATGGGGCTTAAATACCATGTAACATTTTGTTATGGTGCAATGTGATTCTTGCTTAAAGTGAAGTTTAATATAGCACCTTGTTTTAGGAGCATCTCCTTAAGTCAACTCAAACAAATCTATCGCATAATTTTTTTCAATATCTTTAATTACAAATCCCAAGTGAATGAGGAAAGAGTGAAGGAAATTGTATTGATACGATCAAAGAGGGTTCAGGGACAACACAATCTCAAGTATCTTAGTATCTTCATAATTTTGTTTGACACTCTATCTGTATTAGACACATCTAGTGGGATTTGGAGGCAACCTTCAATTAAGCATTGTTGCATTTAATTTGCAATGCTTTGCTCCTAGGGGAGAGTCAACCATAAGGAAACATCAATTGGTTTGTTAAACTTTATTTTGTAAAACCATTCAAGTCATTGATTGTGATATTTTTGAATATGTAGTATTATATAGAACATGAGATTATATTAATTAGTGAGTCATGGTTGCATCTAGAGAAGCAAGGTACTCTTACAGGCTAGGGAAGGAGAGATCTATGCGGGGGAGATATCCATATTATGTCCATATCAAGTAGCCAAGATGTATAGTCAAATTCTTAGTGTTAATTGATTTTGCCGACGAAGTAATTAAATTGCACGGAATGGATTTACACTACCATTGAGGAATACATCGATTTGCCTAGAATGCAATTGATTTCCATTGAAAAATAAATTGAATTGCAAGTCAATCGACTTGGTGAAGAGATTAAAATCAACTGGAAGAGGGTCACTTTGTCAAGGTGAATGTTGTTGTAAAACAAATTGGAACCGGTAAGAATGGTTGTGTTGCATACTATCAATTAGTTCATTGTTGTCCAACCATCAATTGAACTACATGTATGGCAGTCCCAATGGTATCTACAGAACCAATTCATTCTATTAGATGTCAATAATAAAAGTAATTACATTGCCAATGATTTTTTAATTCATTCTCATGCTAGTTGTGCTAATGGTAAACACCCACAACTACTCATTCTCACACTTGTCCAACCATCAATTGAACTACATGTATGGCAGTCCCAATGGTATCTACAGAACCAATTCATTCTATTAGATGTCAATAATAAAAGTAATTACATTGCCAATGATTTTTTAATTCATTCTCATGCTAGTTGTGCTAATGGTAAACACCCACAACTACTCATTCTCACACTTGGTGTTTATTGTATAATCACACGAAACAAGCCATTCGTTTACACATGGTTTTGATGATGATAAACTCAATACCTAACAAGTAAGCATTGAATAATATAAACAACAATATCAGTGAACAATTTTTGTAGCCCTCACAACAATTGAAGATATAAACTAGAGTAAAAACTAAGAGCCATATTCAGAGCTTATCCAAGAGGCGTAGATGTATTCTCCTTTCCAAGTTACTAGTAATTAGTTGGGAGGTATGTTCAACAATATTGTCAAAATGCTCCATATTGTCAATATTGTCTAATGCTCTATACCTTACGAAGCTAAGTTTGCATATGGTTCCCTTCATATCACCTTATTCTTAAATGAATTACAGAAACATGATACACTGGCTAAGAGTTTCATCCAAAAGATTCCGTCGATTTGGTTGATTTTATAGACAATTTAATCGGAACCTTCAAGTTTCTACCCTTGATAGACAGACACACAACGGAAATAATTAAGAATCGAGAATGTTTTGATCAAAATATGTGGAAACGAGGAGTTCCGACTAAATTTTGGTTGAGATAACGGGTTACTATATAAAGGTCTGGTGGAACAGTTTCTAAGAGCAGACTTCATTCGTAATTTCTGGATTAATTTGATTATTCCTAAACTATGTAATTCTGTGATTTATATTATATTGTTTTTATTATCTTGAAATACAATTTAATAAATAAATGATATGATTTGGAAATTCTACATTGTTAAGATTGATTTTTAAAATTTGTTTAAATTTAATTTAGTTTAAATTCAATTATTTGAATGAGACTAAATAAAAGTTGAGGAAGGTTGGTATTTTAAATTATGGATAGATTTATTCTATTTTTTGATGGTGCAGCTGCTTTGGGTCATTGTGCAGTAGGAGGGATTATTTTTCTTAACCATGATCATTACTTCACTTTTTCGTCTTAAGTGTGGCAGAGGTAACAACATGAAAGCTGAAATACTTGCTTTATGGATGGTAATTAGAGTGGCAAATATTTTTGGGCTTGCTGAAGTTACTATTTATGGTGACTCTCAAATCACCATTAAATGAGCTAGAGGAGATTACAAGTTATAGGTCACCTTATTAATCCATTGGTGTAATAGAGTTCGTAGTGAAATCAATCTTTGTCCAGTGATTTCATTACATCATATTTATAGGGAAAATAATTCTATGACTAATAAATTCTCTAAAGAGGCTCTGGATGTTGAAGAAGGTATGTTGATTTGGGAGGAGTTTATGGACTCCAAAATTGAATCACAAGGTTCCTTATATTTTCTGGAGTAATGGTCATCATTCTGATAATATGGCCAATTTTGAATGGATTGTAGTTTGAGGCAATCAGACTTTTTAGGTGATGTTGAAATTTTTTTTTATATCTGAACTATCAATAATTATAATAATTATATTGCTATACTGGTACATCATTGTACTATTTGATTTATATTTATAAATAACAATAATATGCTTTTTTTTTACTAAAAAATAATAATAATAATAGTAATTTCTTAATTTTTAAATATATTTAGATTAATTTAAAGAACATTAATTTATTTCTTATTTTCTTAATTTTTATTAAATATTTTAGTTATTTATAAAAAATATTATTATATAATTTCTTAATTAATAATGATGATAAAAAATATTATCTTAAAAAACTCATACGTATTTCAAACTTTTACGTCTTCTAACTTATTTGTATTTAACTACTTGCATACTTTCAGTCATTCATATTATTTGTTTTTATAAAAATAGCAACATACCAGTTAGTTGGACTGCGAATATAAGATAAGCATAAATAGAAATAGTAAAACAAGTAAAAGTCGATGATACTGCATATGGCTAGCTTCGAACCTTATCTCTTCTAGAATGCTCTTTTACAAACAAGATGTTACTATGGATGAATACTACATCTAAAGGCTACAGCATTATCTATAAATACATCTTCTCGACTCTAAGCATTAATGGAACAACATCATGGTTCGATCACAATTAAAGTTTTAAAATATTAATCAGCATTAATGGAACAACATCATGGTTCGATCACAATTAAAGTTTTAAAATATTAATCAAATTATATAGCTGGTAAATAATTATACTTTCAACTAATCATTTACTCACCAAACTATTTTAAATTCCATACACACCTTCTCAACCCTAACCATTAACTAACCTACAATCTCAAGAATCATGAGCATCGTGATCGATCGTGTGTATGAGCATTTATTAATTATCCGACAGTTATAACTCCCCATTTCCTTGTCATCAATAATTTGTATTCTATATTATTAATTATTACAATTAAATATACTATTTAATTAACCAAACTACAATCTCAATGTCAAGAATCAATGAATGAGGATTATGATCGTGTGTATGAGCGTTTATTATTTATACTATAGTTATAACTGCCCATTTCCCATTATCAATAATTTGTATTCTATATTATTAATTATTGCAATTAAATATATTATTTAATTAACTAAACTACAATCTTAATGTCAAGAATCAATGAATGAGCATCATGATCGTGTGTAAAAGTATTTATTATTTATGCTATAGTTATAACTTCCCATTTCCCTATCATCAATAATGGTGTAGTCTAAATATTCTACGGTTTTATTATGTTTGTGTTCTACTTGGAAATCTTTAAAAAAATTTATAATCACAAATATTAGCTATGGAAATTGCATAATTTGGTTGCCATGGGGTATTCAAGGGTGCTGAGTCTATTTATGGATTCAAAAACACAATTTAAGCATGTAAAAATTTGGATTTTACCAAAAAAACAAATTACCAAATTCCGACCAAAACCCACTGTTGAAAAATAGAATAAATGAACTTCTTCATCAATAAGTTGAATTTTATATTATTAATTATTGCAATTAAATATATCAATTTTGAAATGCTGCATTTAGATAATTGTGTCAACCCTAAACTTAAATCTCCTTTCATTGATAAAAATGTACACATTCCTAATATTTTATTTATTATATATTGATTAATCATCTAATAGGAATTAAATTATGTTTACATAGTAATTTCATATTTATTCATATTGTGATTATTTGGAAAAAAATAGTATGTAATAAATATAAGTTGGTTGATGTTGGAGATATTCTATAATAAATTTCAAGGGCAATTTAATTTTATTACAAAATAGTGAATTAAAAAGTGAACAAACCTAACCTTTCCAACAATATTTTTAGAATATTTTTTATGGAAAAGGTGTTTAGTTTGTCCACATTTTAACTTACTCCATGTTATAATAACTAATAATTCACTTATACAAAATATTGTCTGGTAATTATGTTACTAAGTAATCTCCATTACAATCATATAAGGACTAAGTAATACTAAGAATGTACATTAATGACTCAAGAATAAGAAGCTCATTAGTATTAGCTCAAATCTTCTTTCATACTAATAAAAGTATATGGGTAAAAATTTACACATGAACATAATATTTTATATATTATATTATTAATTAATCATCTCATTAGAATTAAATTATGTTGGCATAGTCAGTTAATATTTCATATTTATTCATATTGTAATTATTTGAAAAAAGTTTCTAGTATGTAACAAATATATGTTGGTTAATTTTTTACGGATTATATAACAAACTTCCAGGGCAATATAATTATATTACAAAATAGTGAACTAAAAAGTGGACAAACTTAACCTTTCCAATATTTTTGGATGATTTTTTATGGAAAAATGATTTATTTTATCCACATTTTAACTTACTCCATATTATAATTAATAATTCATCTATACAAAATATTGTATCTTAATTATGTTACTAATTAATATACATTACAATCATACAAGGGCTAAGTTGTAATGTACCAACTGGTGATACAAAAACTCACTCCCTTGGAAGACTCAATTAAAAGCAATGGATCTAGGGGGCTAGTTTGATTGTTGGTAAGCAAAATCAAGTTCTCCAAATAGGAGGAGGAATATGTTAGCTGATAATACCTTTGCACAAAGAACCGGGACCATTGGTGTTTCAAATTCATCCATGCTTAAATCTTTTGATCATAAATATTTTGAAATTGCAATACATTGTGAGTGTACATAAGACAATCTAAAAGAAAAAGATTTCAATCTTCCACCCTCTTAGTGTCACAAAGATGACACATTCTTTTGATCATGACATCTTAGGAATTGTTGCTATCACAATATTTAACACCCTTAATGGAAAGGGTCAAAAGAACATACTAAGTCCACCCCAACTTGAAGATTGAGTAAAATCACTGAAATAAAGTACTTTTTCATTGGCCTAATCTCTACTTTCCTAGAATAAAGGTGAAAACGGTTACTAGATTCAGCACTTAAGAGGAATCTATGGTCATCAAGTTGCTAAATTAGAGCTAAGAAGGGTCACCACAAGCTTAAAGTGGAGGAAAATCCATGAAAAAACGAATTAAAAGGTGTAAAAAGATCATTTATGGAGAAAAATTGAATAAAGTGCATGCAACATTGGGATCTTTACCCACATTGGGATTACACCTATTTCACCTAATCCAAGTCTATAAAATAATCCTTTTGGGTAGATGCTTAGGAGGATGAATTGACAAAAAATTTGGGAGATCCAAAAAGATGTCAGAAGGGTAATCAAACTCTTTTTTGCATAGATATTGGTGATTAATGGCTAAGGGAAACAGAGAGATAACTTAGAATCTGGAGAAGTATGATCCTTCATCATGATCAAGGTTGTAAATATAGTTCTCCATCTATTTAATGCAAATGAATCTTATTTTCCCCCAATGTGTGTCATTAGCATTTAGTATATGAGTTGATTTCATATGTAAGACATAATTTCAAAGTTATCAATTAGTTTTTTGGTTAAGAAGAAATGAGAAGGGTATTTGGTTGATTATATGGAGGTAATTTGGTGAGCATTAAGCTTGACAATCAAGGAAGGATCAATAGATATCAATCCACCAAATGGTCACGCTGCAACAGGTAGGCTCCTTTCTCCCCTCCTCGTCTCTAAACTCTTTGAAAGTTAAATATAGATATTAGGAACAGAGTTAATAATTTATTTGCATCTTTTTCATGGTCCTCACCAACCCATCGCGATATGTGAGCTTTTTTATCTAGCGCTGCATTCATATATCATCACAACAATTGGCCAACATCACGTTTCACTGTGGAGATCATACAAATGAAGAAATTTTGGATTTAAGTGTTGAGAATGTTATGCATTAAAAAATATGAAACAATAGAAAATTGTAAATGGAGAAATTTCATTATGATAATTAACAATATAATATATAAAATAGTGATGATAAGTACATGGGTAAGAGTATAATTGATAATTATATATTAGTGATTTAATATTTGAATATGAGAAACTATAGAGGACTAGGGTTTTATGACTAATTCAAGTTGGTGACTTTTATGTAGTCCTTGGGAGGGGATCTGAAAGCTCTCTCCTTCAAAGATATTCTAAACTCCCAGTGAAATTGGATGCACTCAAACCATAGGGAAGGAAAAGGCATCACAAGCGAAGCATTGAGAACCAAGGGAGTGGGAGGTGTAGGGAATACCTCTCAATCTAGAATAACAAAAGGCACAGAAACCATATTTGAAAACCCAAAATTGAAGAAAAATACCAAATATGGATGTATTCTGAAATCAAACTCTCTACCAAGATACTTCAAGAAAAATCAAAACTCATCGACAATAGATGCGGGATCACACCATTATCAGGAAAATTATGGAGTTTTATCGTAATGAAAAATCCATGACTTGGTGAATTACAATCAAACGGAAATTTAAATGGGAAATAGATTTGAATCTCAGAAAGGATTTCTTCATAGCCATCTACTCCATGTTGGAGGATCAAGAGAGAGTTTTCAAGAGTGGCCTTACTTTCTCAATTCAATGGATCCCTACATGTGATTTTGGACTGATAAATTTAGTCCAAACAAGGAAGAGTTCATGGAAGCACTATAATGTATTAGGCTATATACCTTTCCCCAAGAGTGTTGGCAAGAAGATACTCTGGATGGGATTGGTAATGCCCTTGAAATATTTGTAAAAATGTCAAAATATACAAGATACACTAGACATACCTCCTTTGATACAATAATGGTATACTTTAATGTTTCAAATGTTCTTATGTAATCAATCTTTTTAAAATACCAAGACAATTAATGGATTCAAACAATTGATTATGAACGCATCCACTTCAAATGTAGGCGCCACCATGAACATGGCCACCTCTTTTAGGATTTCTCTCTTAACAAGCCTTCTAAACCTAGAAGCATGTAAGAAACCTTAGATCTATATGAATTCATTATAATATCAGGAAGAAGAAAAGTAGGTAAAAATCCAAACCCTCAAAACCCCACAGAAAAATCCCAATCAAAATCACTTTGAATCTTTTAATGGTGAAACCTATCAGAACCAAGTTGGAAAGGAAAAAGGATGAGAAATGGGAAATACCTTACAAATAGATCCAAATCTAGATTTAAGGGATATTGGTCAGTTAAAATGAAGAAAACATAGGATACAATCCAAGCCAATGACATGGAAACCATGGAATAAATTGTAGAGGTCAATGAGGAAATTGTAAAATTGGAGACAAGGGACGACATGGACATAGGAGATCTGGATATTCATGGTATTATTGATTCATGAAACAAATACAATTTGTAATCCATTCTAGAACAATAAAACCAAGTGCTCCAAGAATCCCACAAGAAATGAAAGGGGAAATCATTATCGAAGAAGCAATGAAAGAGACCCCACCAAGATAGATGGGGATCTAGACCAAATATCAAAAAGAAAGGGTGAAAATATTTAGAGAAGAGAAACAAATGAGCACAGAAAAGTGCTCAGCAACTTCTTCAGGGGATTTGGGAACTTCACATTGGATCCGATAAGTAATCTCCAGTTACTAGTAAGTTTTTCCCTACCCCCTCTTCTAATTAATCATGAAAACGATCTCCTGGAATATGTGCAGACTGAATCAGAAGAGAAAACAAATAGCTTTTCGAAATAAGGGAAACACCAGTGGTCGTTATGCTTCAAGAAACCAAATACTCAAGGGAAACTATGTATCATATAGAGAAATGGTGCTAGAGGGGATGTCACAGTATAATTTTGATTCAAGAGGTGCAGTGGATGGTTTAGAATTATTTTAGAACCTGTAGATAATAAATCTAATAGATTTCATTTCTACCTCAAAAACCATTTTATCCAAATATCATCTTATTGGAATTTAAATCATAGGCTTTTCATGATTGTCTATGGGACTCTCTCTGGAGAGAACAAACCTTTATTTATTCAATCATCGAATATAATAAAGGAGAACATTCAAAACTAATATTGGATGGAAATTTCAATACGTAGGTAACATCTCTTCTGGAGAAGAGAGGTCAGCTATGAACGTTGGACTTAACATGTTTGGCCTTCAAGGAAACCGTCCATCTACTAAATCTAGTAGATATGGAGCCACATAATGGTATACACACATGCAAAATTAAGAGAGGATGGGAGCACCAAACTAAATTTAATTTGGATAGATTTATTTTATCAAAGTCTCTTATTGCTCAGGGGTTGGTCATGGAAACATTTATCCCACCCTACTTAGGCTTTGATCACTAGCTTGTATATATTGACCTAGACCCTTACAATAGGTCAAGAAACAATCCATTTAGATTTGAAATTTTTTACTATAGCATCCATACTTTCTTGAAAATAGACACAATGGTGGGAGAAATCATGTATTAACTATGGACCCAAGATGTTTCGATTTCAACAAAGCCTAAAATGCCTAAAAATAAAAACAAAAACTTGAAACAAATAAATCTTTGGTAACATATTCGAAGACAAAAGAATCCTAGAAGAAAAAATGGAAGCATTGTAGAAAATAATAATACATGAAGGATACTTAGAACAAACCAAAGTAGAATAAAATGATCTACAAGCTAGGCTAAATCTTAGAATCCAGTAGTTGGAAATTCTTTGGATATAGAAATCTTGAATCATGTGGCTTAGAGAATGAGAGAAAGGCACAAAATTCTTCCATAACTCAATGCTTTAGAGAATACACAACGAATAGAGAAACACGTGTATAAAACATGAATACATAGAGAAAACCTTTATTAATTTCTATAGCAAGATCCCAGAGGAACCTCCTACGAACAATGAAGAGGCCATCTCTAAAATCACGTGTAACATCCTAAGATTAGTCACTGACGAAAAAAATTCTAATTTGCTTCAAAGAGTCACTCTATAGGAAGTGGAACATGAAGTTATGGAAATGGCCCTATGAAAATCCCCAGGTCTAGATGGCCTCATAGTGGAATTCTTTCATACATGATGACCAATCATTAAAAAATAACTATGGGAATTGGTAAAAGAGTTTATATGTCAATTGGAAATCCTACCATCCTTGAATTCAACCTTCCTCACCCTCATTCCCAAAGGAGAAGAAGCACAGGAACCTAGTAAGTTTTGATCCATATCATTTTGTAATGTCATTTACAAAATTATTACCAAAGTTATAGCCAATTGATTGAAACTACTCTTGCCTATGTTAATCTTGAAACAAAAACTAGATATGTTGAGGGGAGACAAATATTTGATGGAATCATACTATCCCATGAGACCATTCACTCCCTAAAAATCACAAAAACGACTAGTATGATAATCAAAATCGATATGTTTAATCCCTTTGAAAAAATCAATTGGTCATACATACAAAAATTGGTTCTAGCATTTGGATTTTCAGAAAGATGGACAAGATTGATTATGGCCCTCACCTCTTGAGCTTTCTTCTCAGTAATTGTAAATGGATCTTCCTCAAGGACCTCCACCCCATTTAGAGGCATTAGACATGGGGATCCTCTCTCACCCTTTGTCTTCATTCTAATGGTAGAAGATCTAGGTCTCTGTCTAAAAGTGTTGGTGGCCAATAGAGAGAGAACAAGCATCTGATTCCATGGAGATGACTTGGCCTCATGTCACCTCCAATTTGTATATGATACATTTTTAATGGGAATCTCGATTTTATGTGAATCTTCAGCACTACAATCAATCCTGAATGATTTCATGGCATTCTTAGGTACGTCCATTAACCATGGTAAATCTCATATTTTATTTTTTAACACTTCTCTCGCATCACAACTTCATATCTCCAAAATATTGTGCTTCCAAAGGATCTTTCTTTAGTCCAAATATTTTGGGGATCCCCTTATGGACCAAGGCTATGGAAATCAATCCTTACAAACTATGTTTTGCTACAACATGGAAATAAGACTACCTAGTTGGATGTTTAGATCTATCAATCTAGTAGGAAGATTAGTCATTTTAAAGTATGTCCTACACGATATTCCCACTTACCTTTTTTTGGTCTTGGTGGCCCCAAAGCATATTAACAAATAAAATTTAAACATACAATGAACCTTCCTATTGGGAGGGTAAAAAATAGTAATGAAATGGGAAATCATGTCATGGTTTGTAGTGTGTAGGCTAAAGAGACTAAGTGGTTTGGGCATAAGAGATCTAAAAATTGAATGTATAGTACTAGGATATAAAATGTGGTAGAGATGGTTACCATCTAGGCTAGCATCATGGATTAGTATTTGGAGAATCAAATATGCTCATAATGTGGATGAGTGAGACATTATCAATATGGATGGAAAATAGAGAGGTTCAACCATATGGAACTCATCTTGGAACAATTGTAGACTAATATAGAACCATATTTTTTTGGAAGTCAAAGATATTAACTCGAGCCTGATCATTTGGGAATATGTGTGGAAGCAAATCCCCAAGTTTAACAACAACCTTGTGGCAATTACAGATATCTTCTTAAGGAAGAAATAAAATATTGGTTAATCGTTATGGATACCTGGTAATGCTTCAAGTCAATAGAGATGTTGGCAAATAAAGGAATCCTATATGAATCCACTAGAAATATTCAATTGGGATAAATTCCAGAAGGAAATTCAATCTAGGAAAATCCTCATCTATAATGGACCAAACAAACTACATTGGGGATGCAAGGGATAAGGAAAATTTTCTCTCAAGGAAGCTTCTGGCATCCTCACCAACAATGTGAATCAAAATGGAGAAATAATATGGAAACATATCTAGAAGTTAAAACTTTGACCTATGGTTTCAATCTTTCTTTGGTTTGTTGTGAAAGGTAAAGTTCTAACTTGGGATAAAATTGTCCATAGAGGTTTTGAAGGGCCCTCTAGATGCTCCCTATGTGAGGAGGAATCAAAAAACATTAAACACCTCCTAAATCACTACAGATTCATCTCACCAATTGGGGATAAAGGGGCGACAATATCTAGACAAAAGGATAGAAAAATAAATGATTTAACAAAACTATAGCTAGTTAGAGAAAAACTGTGTTAAAAAATAACATTCTCAATCGACTCTGGAAATTGTTCCAATATTTATTCTATGGGAGACTTAGAAAGAGATAAACAAACAAATCTTCTAGCATCAAGCTAGAACTTTTTCCCAAGTGTGACATAAAATTGAAATGAACATCTAAGAATCTATTCAATCTTCTCATTGGATAGAGAAAGACTTCACAAGGTAGTGTGTTGAGAAACAAATTATGCATGACTAGGTTATAGATACCACTAAGAAATTTGGACTCCCAAGGAAAATAAAAGCTCAAATAATGAGTCCTACCATTTGGTATCCTCCATAGACCAATTTCTTCAATCTCAATTTTGATGGCATAGCAAAAGGAAATCTAGGCCTAGTATGCTTTTGAGGAATATTTCAAAATAATCATGGAGAAATCATGTAAAATTAGTCACAGCAGATCTAATGAACAAGTAAATCAATCACAACAGATGAACATAGAAAAAATGGTGCAAAACTGTGCAAAACATGCAGCAGTGCTCAATATCCCAATAAGGGTGAATGAATTACAATAGAATACAATCACAATGACTGAGCAATTCGAATTTACCTAAGGAGGTCATTTGAATCACTGAATGGAGTAGCTTGACTCTATCTAGGAGTCCTCATCAATCATCGGTGGTGCTCATCAATCACAACAACCAGTCATCCAGGTGTCAAACTGAGTCTAACTGAGTGTAATAAATGTAACTGAAGTGTGTAGCACTGATATAGGATCTGGAGGCTCAGTGGGGGCGCATGGGAGGCTAACTGAAGTCAGAACAAGTCACCTAATCAAACTGGAGGTCAAACGGAAGTGATACAGTCAGTCGGGAGTGAAACTAGCCTCAAATCAGGGAGAATCGGAGCTAACTGAATGTAACTGAAGTGGAACTGTAGTGGTAGGTGAACAAGTGCGCCCTTCTCTGGCAGTAGGTGAGAAGTGGGCGCCTTTCAGCTTAGGAGGGCTAAAACTCTGTGGTAAGTGGCTCCCGGGTGCTAGAAGAAGGTGGATAAGGTGCTGGAGGCATCAAACTGGTGACTGGGATGCATGCCTGTGCATGCAAAACCCTAGATTCTGCATATCCTGAAATAGATCATGCAGGATCCCGAAATAGATGATGTATCCCGAAATAGATGATGTGGATATCCGAACAATTCATTCATGTCTATGCTAGGTCCCTTGGAAGAGAAAACAACAATGCTACAGAATTGCACACTCTGGATCTCAGCATACAAATAGAAATATGATAAAACTTAAATAAGCTAATAATAGAAGGTGATTATCTAATAATGATCCAATTGATTCAGGAAATCTAGAACGATTGACGATGATCTAACCCTATATGAGTTGAGGAAAATTCAACTAGATGTGGAAGAGGAAGCTTTCGCGACGCATCCTAGTTTGTAAAAGACTAGAAAATGGTTGAGACATGCCTTGAGGTTCTGCATGTCTTGTAGGATGAAATGGAAGATGATCACTCTTCCCATGTAACTCTCCTAGAGAAAACAATTTCATAATCAATAAAATTTTAAGACATTGGTTATATCATGAACCTAGTAATTCCTCAATTTGGATTCAACTAGATGGGAATGACAAGTGATTGAAAATATACAGATTCATAGTTAATAAAGAGAGGGGACTTAGTTGAGTAGCATCATGGAAAACTATTGAAATAACTTGTTCACTATGAGGATCTCACGGAAATGTCACCTGCCTAATTTAGTATCTAAAGAAAGTCAAAATTTAGAAAGAGAGAAGTGCACTAAAGAGCCATGATAAAAAAAATGGGTTCACTAAGTGTAAAAACAAGCATTTTCAAACAAAGGATCTCAATTATCTGAAGTGGTTGCTAGAAGAAAAGAAAATTCAAGTTAAAACACAGCAATTGAAGATACGACTCGGTATACTCAATTGACCCATTTGACTCTCCCTAATAATAATGAACCACCTAATCCACCAACTGCAGTTATCTTTATCAATCCCACAAATATGGAACAAAATACCAATGGGAACCTCCCCTTCTATGAGGAAAAAAACGATCCAAAAAGACACTAGTTTTCTTGTGAGAAAATATGGGATTCTTAGGATGTCATGGATAAAAGAAAACAAATGCCACAATTGGTTGGAGCATTAATAAAAAATAGAACTCACTTAGTTCATGAACTATAGAGAAAATCTAAATAGATAGGATTCCTTAAAGGATACCAAGGAAATCCTTGGTATTACTTAGTTGATTTCCTTGGTATCACTTAGGGAGCATGTATCCTCCCTAAGTGATACCAAGGAAATTAGTCAAGGATTATGAAAAAAGAATTTAAGGATTGTTTTTTGTGAAATCCCATTCATGGTCAACTTTGAACTTCTATTGCATTAGTTTGTGGCTGGACTATTACAAAGAATTAAGGATCCTCAAAGAATTAATGAATTCAAAACATACGAGGGAGCCCATTGAAAACCGAACCAAAATGAAGGATCTTTTCTTATAATTTAATATGTATATTTAACTATGAAATTTATTTTATTGCAGAAACCATTAATTGAAAAATCATAGAGAAGTGAATTTTTGTCATAGTGCTTAGGTGAACTTAATGAGAATTGTAAAATTGTATACTTACCAGATGTGCAGGAAAGTGTTTAAAATCATGTTATTATACATATAGATTCATCCTTGAACGATCAAGGGATGTTTGTAAGATTTATATCATCTTTTGAAATCAATATTTTTCAAGATAAGACTCATGAAGAATTAGATGGATGCAAATTTATGTTTCATGTAGCACCATATGTATTTAGTTCATATGAAGTCCATTTTATTTTTATTTTTCTTATAGATGTGGTTAATGTTCAAAATGGATTGTACATGGTAAACATCATGTGATGCATATTGGTAATGGAATATTTGATGCATGTATTTAACGTAGTTGTTAAGTACATTTGGTATCAATTTATAAATAATAATAATAAAATGGCTCATTGTTGACTAAGGCCATTGATTTAGGTTAATCTTGTTGATTCGTTCACATATTGCGTATGGGAACTACACAAGAGAATGAATTTGAGGGGATTCCTCTATATGGAATAAGTTTGGAGTAGAGAATTATCCTAGGGAATCCAATATTTGCAAAGGAACTTGGAGAAATTTGATTTAAAAATCCAAAAGATTACAATTTTTTTTTTGAGGGGATTCCTCTATATGGAATAAGTTTGGAGTAGAGAATTATCCTAGGGAATCCAATATTTGCAAAGGAACTTGGAGAAATTTGATTTAAAAATCCAAAAGATTACAATTTTTTTTAGAGTTACAAGAATGTTCATAACAAGGTGAAATCAAGGGCACTTGTAGACAACGAAATAGAAAAATGACATCAAGGAAAAGTTGGAGAATCATGGATGGTCCAATATGGTATTGGATTTGTAAATGCTACTTATTGGGAAAAAGGAATTTTTGTTACAAATAAGGACTCTATACTATGGGTTAGATTTATAATTGAGTGCCAATGACGAATTAATCAATATCACCCATGTGTTATGCATGACAAACTACCCGTGAAATGGAGGATATCTAAATTGAACTATTAAGCACATGTATGTGTCCCCATACTTATATAAGAATGCCAGATGCCTCCAAAATGCATATCATGATAGAAAAGTGAAGAAATAATTCATGCAAGTCAAGGATAAACCATGTAGGAAGAAAATTTTTAATGGAAAGATTGAGCAATGGCTTAGTGGAACGACAGATCAATGGCTTGTGGTCTATACTAAATAACTAGGGACCTCGCCTACCAAATAGACATAAATAAGGAGGCAACAACAACCATACATATGAGCCTATAAAAGGGGATACATAATGAAGGTTAACTAACAGATGCATAAACTATCATGAAAAATCGATGAATTGATAATTTTAAACAACTATTCAATAGGTGTAAGACACACACTACACACATGAAGTATGGTAAAGGATGTCAAAATCTTGGATTATATGGATATCAATATGTAATATCAATTAAAAAAACAATAAAAATTTATATTTATAAGGTTAAGGATTATTCCAAGAAAAAAGAGACATGCAATCATAAAGATATCATATAGTGTATTTACTAGGCCATGTTATTGACTTTGTGATACTAATTTTGACATATATGTAATTTTCATTTTTATTGTTTTAAATGTCATTTAAAATCTTTAAATTTTATTGTATAAATTCAACTTATTTTCACATAGAAAAAAACTATAACTTGTTATTCACCAAGAGGAATCAAAGTTACATAAACATTATCATCATGACTAATTGTTAAAGTATAGATCCTGACCTTACATCTATCAAAACTGTCTACACTACACAGACCGATTTCATCATACTACATCAAAAGTTCCTTCACATCAAGTATGCCAATAACTGTTTTACAAAGCAAACTGCAAGATTCTAAAATCAATACTTCAAGAATGATACAAAATGACAAAATACTAGGAAATAAAAAAACAAAGGCAGACCTTGTGTCAACCACACTATCATCAATGATATCCTCAAATAACATAAAGCAATCCATGTTCCCCACAACTCTTTTAGATAGATTTTCCACCATATCATTAAATTCTCAATATATATGAGTAAAAGAGATATGGGAGAAACTCTTAATAAGCTCACGAACTCTAGAATCCCACTGATCTAGACGAATCACCTATAATGTAGTGAAACCATCCACCCAATTGATTACTTCTTTCAAGTTGCCAGCTATCTGAATAGAAAAGATGCCCCATTTTTGGGAAAAATACAACAACCCCTAAAGAGAAAGAAGTTCAGCATGAGAATTGGTGCCATGGCCAACACTCATCCTCAACTTCACAATATGATTCCTTTTCACCTTCAAGATCGTACCTGCACCAAAAAGTCCATCATTTTCTTCCCCATCAAAGTAACCAATGGAGAGACAGTCACCCAAAGAAGGCATAATATGATGTCTAGATTCCTGAAAATTCCTATCTTTGAAATATTATAAAAAAAAACTGACAATTTTGAAGCATATATGAAGGATAGAAGACTTGAAATCCTCAAAAATATATACGTTTCTAGCTTTCCATACTTCCCAAATAGTGAATAAAGGGAGCTCCTTAAATTTGAACGTTTTATGGAACCAACCATGCATACAATATTGTAAGCTTGACAAACTCCAATCATCCTGGAAGTTTAGAATATTACATAACTCTCACCAAAAATATCTAAAAAAAGAAAAATGATTGAATATATGTGATACAGTTTCTACATCAGTTTTGCACAAGATGTGTTGTAGTCACGGGGGTTGCATGGTTACCAGTGATACATAACCAATCACAAAGATACAGATACAATAAAAATATATGGAAGACGAAGCAACAAGCCCTTTATTATTCAACAAGATGTGCAAAAGAGATACAAATATCCGAATAGTCTAAGATTATCATGTAGAGCAGCTCACTAGCCTATTTATACAATTAAAATATAGTTACATAACTAAATACCCGACGGTTCAGTTGACCGAACCGACATGTATTGGTCGACTCAAACTATCGACATGTTTTAAAAGTAGTCGGTTGGAGGACCTAGTCGACAAGCCGACTTAGGCTCCTCTAGCATCTCCCCCACCATAAAATATTTCTTCGTCTCGAAGAAATGAGGAGATGCAATGTAACTATGCATAGTGAATTTGGTTGTTACTACTATGGATGATTGTGTTGATGTATATGTAACTTCAGAATGTATTTCATATATGTATATTGTATTCCTATAGAGATGTTATTATTCCTCTATACGGAAGTGTTTGTATTCCTATAGAGATGTTATTATTCCTCTATACGGAAGTGTCGTCATTTATATTGTAAGTGTCATAACTTATACTTGATGGGTTATTAGACCACCTTGTTGGGGTCGGCCCTATATAAGTCATGTGGGTTGAAGAGTTATTAGACCACCCTATTAGGGGTTGGCCATGTGGGTCGAAGGGTTATTAGACCACCCTATTGGGGGTTGGCCTAGTCAGCATTATGTTATGTGGTTAAGTTAAGGCCGACCTAGTAAAGGTTATTAGGCAAGTCAAGTCAAGTATAAATAGAGTGTGGGAGGCACTCTATTTGATCACTCACTTCTCACTCATGCACTCATGAGAGAGTGGCGCACTAGTGGAGGAGGAGAAGCTGCTGCTGGGAGAAGACTATCTCTTATGCTTGGGTTGTATCATTGCTCTATCTATCTCTGAGGAAGTTATTGGGGTTTTTTCACCTTTATGGTTTTCCCCAAGTAAACTCTGTGTCTCTTGTGTGCTTGCATTATTATGTCCATGATTGATATGTTGTACATGTTGTTCTCTCAGTTAAGATCCTAGATCAGATTGAAGTAAATTCTGAAAAATTAACAGACTGGAGCTGACAATTGCTTACTGTTGAACGCAGACTTCGACGATGGCCTCTACAGAAACTGATAACTGATGCTGAAAATCCCTCCATGTATGCAACATGTTCTGGATGTCGATGATCAAAGTGGTTAGACTCGACGGGTTTTCTATTTTTCCTTGTGTGGATTTGTTTTGCAGTTTGATCAAGTCATGGCCAAAGAGTTTCATTTTGTCATTGGTAGTTGAAAGAAGTCTGTGGAGATGTGGTTGGATCTTTTCGAATTTGAAGAGGTTGGTGCGAGCTTGGCTAATCCATTGTTCTTCTTGTATCTCCAACTTTGCGAGCTTTCTATTTTCCATAATAATTTGTTCATCGACAGCTTGGGTGAGTACTTCGTCAGCGGTTTGTTTTTGTTGAAGCAGTGTGTCAAGTAACTCGCACATTCGTTGCATTTCTTTAAATACATTTCCATAGTGAGTATACCAGTTACTCAAGACTTCGGTTACTGTGGTGGATTCTTGGGTATACTAAGCTAGCAAGCTATGAGCTTCTGTGAACGTTGTATATTAGTTTATCATTAAGACAGAAGTTTATGCGGCCTGATCTCGTCGATTCTTCGCCAGTTCATATTGTAGATTCGACACAACACTTTCTAGGATTATGTATGCATTTTCAAGAGTCTTTGTCGTGTTGACTCAACGAAAGCGGTATGACTTGCTATGCTAAGTTCTGGCACTTAGTCAAAAAATGTTGTTTGTTCTCCCTGCAGTTTCTGTAGATGCTCTCGAGTTTCAATTCTTATGTGTCTCTATTCTCTAGTGACTGCATCTGCAAGGAGGTCGATCTATTCCTCATTTTCTTCCCATGGGTCATATGTGGAAATGAGGCAAACTGGTTTAAGTGCATTGAGAGGCGACTTTCTTGCTGGATATGCTGGAGATGTTGTTGTTACCTCTGCTTTTGTCATTCTTTCTATTTTCATCTCTCTTCTTTCTGTTTCTTTTTATTTCTCTTCTCTTGTGCTTTGTTTGTAGCCTCTTTCTATTGAGCTAGTCCCTTCCGTTGATGTATTTGTAACTTCAGAAGATATTCACTCGTATATTACATTTATACTTTATTGTATCCCCAATGGAGATGTATTATTCCTCCAGTTGGAAGTGTCGTCATTTGTATTTGCAAGTGTCGCAAGTTATATTGTAAGTGTCGTAACTTATATTTGATGGGTTATTAGACCACCTTAGAGGGTTCAGTTCAGTGTGGGTCAAAGGGTTATTAGACCACCTTAGAGTGGTTGGCCCAGAGTGGGTCAAAGGGTTATTAGACCACCCTAGTGGGGTTGGCCCAGTGACATGTGGTAATCGGTTATTAGACTCTCCTAAGGGAGGTCAGCCCAGTTAGAGTAAATGGAAAGTGAAGTCCTTGTATAAAGAGAGAGTGTGTCTCTCTCATTCTATTCATTCACACACTCACTCACTTTGCATTAGTGAGAGAGAGGAGGAGTGCGCACAAGTGGAGGAGGAGAAGCTGCTAGGAGACTATCTCTTATCTTGGGTTTTTATCTTGTGATCTTTGTATTGGTGCTCATTCTATCTTTGAGGAAGTTGCGGGGTTTTTCACCTTCTTAGTTTTCCCCAGTGAAATGCTTTGTGTATCTTGTCTCGTGTTTGATATGATGTATATGTTGTTCTCTCAGTTAATATCCTAGATCATATTGAATTAAATGATGAAAAACTAACATGGTATCAGACCTATCCTGAAGGAAGGAATTGTATTGCATTTACAACACTTGTTGCACTTGCAACAAATTGGAAGCTAGGGCTTGGTATAGTAAAAAATAATCATCGTGGAACTTTCGCTATAACTCAATTTTGGAGAAGGTTCGGGATATAAAAATTTTACAGGTCAAATATAAAATCTTCATGTACCTTGTGTCTGAAGAGAAGCCTCAGATTCGTTTTACTTTGTGAGATATTATTCCTACAAGTTAGGGTTTCTACCTCTTCCAGAATACAGTCCTAAACAGGTGACCTAGGAAAAAAGGTCATATATCGGGCTAGGAACCTCCAAATGGAATTCCGTAAAAAGTGGAAGTTAGGGAATGGACTCTAGTTTCATAGGTCCATGTTTCAGAGGCCGAAGTTGAAACAGTGACACATGGAAATCCGTACAAGTTCTCTATGTTGTTTCATCCCTTAAACAGGTCACGTTGCGACACTTGGAATATCTCTCTCAGAGAATCCATTAAAGCTAAGATCTTAGGGGTTAGAAAAAATACAGGTCATTCTACCACAGGATGAAGTTTCATACCTTGAGGATTCGAAATTTCATAGATACATCAGAAACAATATGGCATATATTTCTGTCCAAACAGAATTGGATTCTGAGCACTTTCATTTTTGGTTTGTCACTACTATAGGAAATTAGGGTTTCTACAAAAGTTGGAATTTTTGGAATCTGAAACCACGGCTGGATGCTCCTCATCAAAATCAAAATTTAGAGACCAAGATCGAATTTTTTGGTGGGGTGGAATCTCGAGCTCTATCAAACCCAAGTTCGGGATTTTAACCAGAAAACCAGAATTTGACAAAAGCTACAGATCCGAAACTCGCAGGTCAATTTTGGAGGGTCAATTTTTGAAGTTTTCAAAATCTGAGCACACCAGCTTGCTCGCCTCAATCATCTGCATCTCCCTGTCCAGACAGAATTTTGAAATTCCAGTTTGGATTTTTAGGGTTTCTCTGTCAAACCCTAGCTAGCTCCAGATCCAGTTTCAGATAACCAAGTGGATTGGGTTAATCCTAGAAGAGAATAAATTGGACACCTACATAAGTGAAGAGATTCTAGTTCCAAAGGGAGATGAGGCTAAGGCCTTACAAAAGAAGACTTCAAGCAATCCCGATAGGTATGACTTGAGGAGATACAAGTATGTTTTGAAATCTGTTCATGATTAAGTTGATGATATGTTTGTCTTCATATTATTGAGGCTAGTACAATCTTGATTAATTTTAGACTTGTCTTATCACCTTACTAAAATTATGAATCCATGTGAATGATTTGATTAGGGTTATGAAACTTATGATTGCACTAATGCACTGTGGTGTTGTATGAGGATGATGTTGTCCGCTAACATAAAAGGTACATCAAGAAAGACAAAACAAGTTCTAGATCGAGAACATATGACCATGGTGACATGAAGACAAAGACTCATCCATAACCATTGATCACATAGAAGCTCTACTTACGAGGTATGTATAATTTGATTCTTCAATGCTTAACTTATGAGATATGCAGGTTACTAGCACAAGGTCTCTAAATCATTGAAGAGAACAAAGAAGACATTGTTTGGGTATGCTAGACATAACTAGCAAACATGATAATACAGGTATCTTTTTCCAGGTATGTTAGAATCCTATCTTGTGTTAGGATCTTATATAAGTATTTTTTTTGTATGATTGATAATGATTATTCACGAATTAGGTTTGAGTAATCATGGGTTTATGCATATTGTGCTTCTTAATTTGATTGATGATATGACAAACTATAAGAGTCCTATGGTCAAATAAGAATATGCATGAGTAAAAGAAGTACTCCCTTAAACCTTGAATACTAACACTTGTGACAAATTACCTGTGTATGAAATGATCATGACCATACATATTTAGAATCATAATGTTTTGATAGTATTGAGATTATACTAATGTATGTATGATTATGTATGAGATATTGAGGATGACACAATGATGACACTAGTGCACACTTAAGCATGCATAGTGGTCCAGGATAGATATAAGTTCAAGGACAAATAATCAAGGAAGCAAAGATCAAGAGGGAGCACACTCCAGTAGTTCCTGCAAAGAAGCAAAGATCAAGAGGGAGTACATTCCAGTAGTTCCTGCAAGGAATGTACTGCCCGCCTCGGTACCTTAACTGTTTAGAATAATGAGGTACTAGTTTTGAAATGAACCGGCTAAGTAAAACACGAACCATTTGAATTTACTTTGAAAATGCTTGAACGACAATTATAGAAACTATTACTTTACTTAATAAATGTTAGATGTGCTCGACTGATTGAGATAGAATGACTTAATGTTACATATGCTCGATAGATTGAGATAGAATGATGAATGATAGATATGATTTACTGATTGAGAGAAAAAGTTGAATGGAATATATGCTCGACTGGTTGAGATATTATGATGGATGATGAAATATTTCATAGTGCAACACTACTAATGTGCGCATGAGTGTGTGTATGTGCAGTGGTAGGTAAAATGATTTACCGGCTGACCCACAATGGAATTATAGGGGTCGTAAGAACGGAAAGAACACATAGGGGTACGATGACTGATTGTCGACCCTGGATTAGAAATCCACGCACGGGTGAAGCCGTTTCAACTCACCTAGGGAAGCGTATGCCATACGGGCAAGACCATAGCGATCTGGTCGCGTACGATGAGTTGAGGGGCACGCAATAAGGAGAGCCTTATCCCTCAACATCCCTTAGTCTCCAAAGAGCGTAGTTGAGAGATCGCGGTAACGAATCCCGATCGCTACGCAGTACTCCCCATAAGAAGAAAGCAAGATATTATCGGAAGGGCCCACCGAAGAGGTACCTAGACGAAAGAAGAATAGAAAAAGAAAACTACTCATACATACATAATTAAATAATATACGTGTGGAAGTTATAGATAATTTAATAATAAACTATTCAATATTCTATTATTATTATTATCATGATGTCATGCTGGCCATGATGCATGGGATTGAAAGCCTTGGTGGGCCATAACCCACAGTTGTAATTATTTTTGTTTGTTTGTCAGAATCTTTGCTTTCCGTAAAAGGTGTGTCGGTTCGGGTCCCCATATGTCACTGACCACTAAGGGATGAGATAACAATCATTACAGTCCTCGTGATTGCCTCGAATCTCTGCTTTTGACCGACATCTACCGGTCCTTCGTACTATTATGGTTGAGAAAGGAATTTGAAAGTTAGAAAAGTTAATGTTCTCTTCTTTTATAAATTAATGGAAATATATATTAGAATTATTTCAAGAAGAAAATATTTTTAAATGGAATAAAGAATTATTTTAAATATCTCCTTATTACTTTAAAAGAAAAAGAAAAGACTGTAATTAGAATAAATAAATATTTGAATAACATATTTTATTTAGAATTAAAAGAATAAATATATTTATACCTATTTATTAATCTTTTAATCTCTCAAAAACCAAAAAAATTCAGATGCTATTTCATTAAAAGAAACAAATCCTTTTATAAAGTTTTTATTATTTAAAAGAATTTAAATAAATAAAAACAACTAGTTACTAAAAGATATTGAGTAAACTAATTGAGAATCAAAAGAGGAATAGAACTCTCCTACACCTAACTTCCACTGATCTAGGGAATTAGGTGCACCTTAAAGACATTGAGACACATGTATTTGAGAATAGTGTTAATTAAAATATTAAATTAAATAAAATAATGTGCATGGACAGACACATGGCATAGGAGCTTTTCCTATATAAAGAGGGAGAAGAAAGAGAGAGGGATCTCTTGCTCCCTAATGCTGGATGGTCATCATAATCTCAGATTATGTTATGATCTTTGGATTTCGGAATAGCCGGAACAAGGATTGGGAGATTCTTTCGGGAGGCTATTGTGTGTGTTCTTACGACCCCATTAGCTCGGGGGTTTGAGGTGAAGAAGATTAGCCTCGATACGGTAGGGTGGTCAATCGAGGGGTCACTCGATACTTCGTTAAGAGATTGGATTGGATCGTGCGGAAACCGTCGAAAACAGGTTTGATTTATTTTTATTTTATTTATTTTGCTAAATCATTTTTTAGAATGACTTAATCTGAGTATATAGTTTTATATATTGACATTGATGTACTACAATAGATAGATCTAGATGTTGTGGCTTTTATATCTTTTCTGAAAAATCGTACTGGAAGTATTTTTGGGGAACCCGAGATGGGGGTTCCCTACATTTGGTATCAAATCCGGTCGAGCCTTGAGGGCACCGGACTCGTAATTTTTTTTTTTAGGAGTTCGTTGGTGACTATGGCGAACAGCAGTGGGATTGGAGTAGAAATTTTCGAAGAACTTCAACTTCGACCGGTGTAGCTATTCATACAGGTTTTCACTGTGATTATCTCTTATTTACTTGTGCATATCTCTTATTTACTTCATTTTTACTTTAATTACTATAGATCTGGATTCTCTGTAAAAATATGAATAAATATCCAGTATGTTAAGAATATTATGCACATCTTATTTACTGTTTTATCGAAAGAGAAACCCTGTGATTTAAGTATGATTAAAAATAAAAGTAAAATTGGAAAGGTATGTAATGCCCTGTGCAAGAATGTATTACATTGGAGGGTTCATTAGATATATTTTGTGTTAGGCTGCAACTTGAAAATCATTACTATCCCTGATCGATGACGAAGTTGCACTTGAAACCGATTTATGTGCCTAGCTAAATTAGCTTCTGTCGAAATCACTGTACATTGAAAAACAATGATTCTGAAGAAAAACCATGTGGTAGTTTTGTAGTTGATCTGTTGTGTATTTATAATTTGAAATATTTCAAAGATTCACAATCGAGACTTACATTCTGCAATCTGGACGATATATTGCAGACGGTGGAGATCCGATTGAGAAATGGTTTGGAGAGCATCCACAGCGCAGGTCTTTTATGTTCCCTTATCTTATACAGCTGCAACGATTCTACGCCCGTCGTTCCTTCCATGTCTCTGTGTAATAACCTAACTCTGCGTCCCCCTCTCCATCTCAAGATCCTCGAATCGACTGATGGCAATCTAGTTATTTTTTTTTCTTCTTTTTAAACTCTGTCGTTGATCCTTTTTTTTTTATTGGATCTCTGTCGTGCTTTATGACTCTCTTGCTCTCCATTTGAATTTGCACCGGTGTGTCTCACCTTCGCCCAGAGCGTACAGAACTTTACCCACTCCCTTTCAACCGTAATAAGTGGTTGCGTTTTCTTTAGAGTCAATATTAAAAACCGCCGCCCATGAGAGGAGCTCCACCTCTCTTATCTCTTGACAACGTAGAGACTGGGAGTGATTACGCCCACACAGCTGACAGTAGTAGCAACAATAGAATAAGACAGATTCTTGACAGATGTTCGTTCATTATCGTTATTGATGTTGCTAAGGCGTTGGTTTTGGTTTTGTTAATAATGGAATTCAATAATGCTTAATCTGCGTTAGCAGATCGGGGCAGGTTCGCCGTTGATTGACAGAGTTGTTTTTATTTGCATTTCTACATAGAACGCGATTTATGCTTGGACAGAACATGTAGTTTTGCACTAACTTGACATATCACTGCAAGATCACAGAATAAAACTCATCCATCCTTGTATTATTAAATAACAGAATTGAAATTTGGTCTCCGTTGATTACTTTCAAAGCTGATATTCTAGAACATAGTAGCGATGAAATCAGCTATTTGATTGTATAGATTTAATATTTTCCTATAATTCCTAGAGTTAGCGTTTATCTGCATTTAGTACTACAGTTTTCCCCATCACTTAATCCCCGATTTCATGCTAACTATTGCCAAACATGAACTGAACAAGCCAACGCAGATAGATCAAGATCTCTTGACTTACAACAAGAACACAACTCGCGTATCTCTAGGGAGTCAGATGTTAACTGAACTCACAATATTAAATACACATCACTCAATTTATACAATAGAATCCATGGCATCCAGCTCGCCCTATCCACCTAACCTTCCAGTTTAGTAGATAACCCATCTGTTGGCTCTGTGCCGCTGCTTCAAGTCACCCATTCGCTTGACTTAACGGTTTTAGAGATCTCCTTGAATCTGTGTGAAAGAACTTGTGTGGAGGTGAAAGGCGTGATCCCTTCCCTCCTTGTCTCTACGTGAAGGTAAAGGGCGTGAGCCCTTGATCTTTCTGTTGTTGCGTGGATTTCCAAGGGCGGAGCCGTTTTTCATTTTCTTTTTGTGATGGGTATGAGTTCCATGGGAAAGAGCCCATCCTTTTTATTTTTTTAATTGGCGGTGAAGCTCTATCTCATTTTTTTAATTTTTTTGTATGGTTGCGCATATGTTGGATGGCGTCTCTATAAATGAAAGGCCCCACTCGTTTAACCTAATTAAATTCTTAAGTATGTATAGAAAAAGAACTAGAACGTTATTGGCTTGATTTACAGCATATACAAACAGCGAGAATGGAGAAGCCCGAGTCCTGCTTTTCGGTTGTTATAAGTATTGTGAAAGAAGTAATAAGAAATTTCTTTAGGAATTATTTTTGGCTCAGCCTAAATGCTTAAGGTTTGTTAATCGATCTGTCATAACCCTAAATTCAGAGGTGAATCTCTGTGCGGGATTCATACAATACGTTGGCTTAAAAGGAAAGAAAATTGGTCTTAGTTTACCCTTTTGATTGATGTCTGTTGTTCTATTGATCGTCCAGACCCCAGCACTATTAAACCCTGTTAGTGAAGGAGCCGATTAGGATCCAGAGATAATGTACACCATGCTGTTCAGGTCTTGAGTCAAAACCGACCCGCAATCAATCTTGTCCTCTCTCAGTTAACGAGAGATCATTTACCCCTTCTACGGGCTGCGACTGGCAGTGTATTAACTCCCGATCCTGTTGAAGGATATGACCTTGCACCTTGGCCTAGACTTAGCAGCCACGTGGAGCCCGATTGGAAGCAAATATCGTCCTTCAGTTGAAGTCTAGTGGTGAAGCAAACCACCAATCATGTTGAACCTATCCTCGCCTACCCCTTCAACGACACCTCTACTTGGGTAAATGCCAAGATCTGTAAGTCTTGTTCTACATTTTGAAGAAAGGTTGGCGGGATCGGCGTTATGCTGGGGATCATGATCCTATAATCTTTCTAAGATGACATAAAATCCTTTACGCCAAGCAACATGCTGAGTAACGAGGCTTGGTCTTTAGCCACGTAACTGCAGTTAATGTACTGGAGTCGTCTAAACGATAATCCATCTCCACATATGAGTGTTAAGTGATGAATTATTATGACTTTGAATGACAGAAGCATGTGTGTTTATTTTTTGTTAAAAAATATATAATGAAGTCGAATTATATAGTTTATGTTTATAATTGTGTTTTAAATGCATTTGATGGATGAAGCTTATTGTTTATAATTATGTTTTAATTGATAGTATAATCCAAAGTTATGTTCAATTATTGAAATAATTGGAAGGAGAGAGCTCAATGTTTGGAATTCTATTTTTAATGGATATATATATATATATATATAGCTGGATGCTTGTATTTATATTCTAATCTATACCTATTGAAGGATATAAATGTGTATTAATTGTTATATATATAGCTCAACGTTGGTATATTCTTTTTAATCAAGATGTATTTGAAAGATATATATAAAATTGATTATGTATATAAATAGCACAATGTTGTATTCCTATTTTAAAAATGATATGAATTTGAAAGATATATATATTAATTGTTTATATATATATTTGAATTGTCGTGAATAAATTAATTATTAATATAGTTAGATCTGAATTGTATAATAATTGGAATTAGATGCATATAAGTTAAATTTGGAATAAATTGTATATTATAATAAAATTGTACAATTGATAGGTTGAATTAGAATCAATATAGGTAACTTGAGTTTAGGGGGTTATAGGTAACTTGAGTTTAGGAGGTGACATTTTCTATTACAATTGAACTACATTAGAAAGTGATAATTATATTTGCATAAGAGTTAGATGATTAAAATTATATTAGAAAATGATAATTATTTTTGTATAACTTTTAGGTCATTATAATCACATTAAGAAGTAAGACCATTGCAATCACTTTAGAAAGTGATACTTATATTGGCATAAGATTTACATGACTATAACTACATTAGAAAATGGTAACCACATTCGCATGAGAATTAGGTAAATGGAATTACATTAGAAAGTTATAATTACGTTTGCCCGAGAACTATATAAATATAATTACATGAGAAAGTGATAATTATGTTGCATGGGAAATAGATAGTTATATATGTATTGGAAAGTTGATGAACATATTTCGCATTAGGATTTGATATTTGAATTTGTACCAGAATTGTATAAATCTAAGTTAAGGGGGATTGATAAAAAAAGAAAAAGAAAAAAAAAGGGTCATTGTAGCTAAGTATCATATACCACCAGGGAAATAGTAACAATTATAAAGAGCCTAGAATATTCCAACTAAAGCAAATTGATGAATAGAGATTGTATGCGTGACATAAATTTGAATTTCAAGGAAGTTGTACTCAGGGAAAGAAACAAAGACCAGAGATATTTTAATTTTCTTGCATAGAAATGATAGCCTACGTATATATTTGGAGAATTTACTGAATGACGGGAAATTGGTAAAAAATTTAATTGACAAGACACCAAGATGCTCAGATTGACGAGACTTTGACAGATTGTCGAGGGGGTGAAACGAACTTAGAAATGGGAAAACAAGATATCAATGTTATCAGCTTGAGGAGCTGAGCCCAACGAAACTAATTTTCTATCATGACAATGTTGTTAAAAATAATGAGAAAGTGCAAACGACATAATCGAGATGACAGTAAAAGAAAATTCTCAATTGGGAAAATCTACCGAAAAGGCCAAATGAAGACGATTTTAGTAAAACAAAGTTTGGAGAAAATCAACATAATTAAATGAACTCAATGAGGCTAATCTCGGGACATGGTAAAACCTTGACGAAAATACGACTAGCTCAAGATAGAACTCGATGAGGTTGAGAAAACACACATTATACGACTTGATGAGTCTGTCGAAGAAACCCTGTGACAAGAGAAGGGATGAAATGAAGTAAGGATGTGATAAGCTCATTGACTTAGATGCAATGATACTGATGAAAGGAATAAGGGATAAAATTTAAAACTTTCAACTAATTCACTAAGTTTCGATGCCTCAAATCCTATCAAATTGAGAACCAACATTTAGGGGTTTTTTGGAAGTAACCTTATGGAAATTGGTTTTGGAATATTTGAAGGTCTTTCCTGATTTGTTAAATCCGTGATTATTTCTTACCTGTCCATATTTGACTGAATATTTTATGATGTTTACCTTCTTGTCTTGGAGGGAGGATAACCAAATAAATTTGAAACCTTGCTTGGATTTGTTATGTTGATAAATTATTGGGTGGCTATTGACGCAATGCAACTTGCTAAAAATATGAACATCGCAACGCAACTTGCTAAAAAATTGATATTATGAAAAGTTACGATTAAGTTCCTGAGGGTGTATTGGAACCATACTAGATGATATAGGATCTAACGACTTTAACCACTTGTGCTTATAGCCTTGATTATTGGAGAAAACTAGAATTCAATGACGATAGGGATGTATGAATCTCTTTATTATATACATGTATTGTGTATCAATATAATGTCTTTTTAAATCTTTTTGAGAAGACTCTTACACTATTGAATTAAATAGATTATGTTCAAATAGAATGTAAAACATGGTTATTGTGGATGTATTTAATGATAAATGACAAGTAATGACCATATATATAAATTTAAAGAAAGAAGTGCTTAGATAATTTTTGAAGGTGGGATGCTTATGATTTACTATCAAGAAGGAATGAATATATACAATGTTTAATAATGGGATATTGTGACTTATGATGAGCGATGCATGGAGATCAACGCGAAAAATTTAGAGCTGCGGTTTTACTTCTTCTCCTTCGGTAAGGATACTCCCAGCTTCTCGAATAGGTTAGAATTATTCTCCTCTAAATTGGCTAGTATGTAAGATTGAATTGCATTCAGGGTTAGTATGCTTTTGATGAAGGGTTTTGCATCAAGAATTTTATCAATTGGTTGTAAATGCTTATTTTGTAAATCAATACGATGACTTCATGGGTATGCACTACCAGTTGTAGTCATGCTTTGGATTGTGAAAAGAGAGAAGTTATACTTACTTGAATTATAGGATCTTGAGTAAGGAAGAGAAGAAAGCCTTACATAACCTTGTATATAAAATTTGAGATTATACTTTTTGAATGGCCCTCCAGTATTTAATTGTACCTTGGATTATGAGAAGAGAGAGGTTGTATGTAAGATTAGTTTATGAATGGCTAAGTTATGTATTGCAGAATAGAATTTGGAAGGGCTAACTCTTATTTTGAAATTCAGATATTGTTTAAAATATATGATAGTTATACGTAACTATAGAAAATGGAGGAATTGGGATTGAATATTTTATCCCTTATGTTGAAATGTGTCAGTGATTTAAGGATTTTTTCGTAAATGATGTACTTAATAGTTTTGTTGAATGGAAGGAATTTGTCGTAAACGATTTCAATCCCAGTCATAATTAGCAATGTCAAGGGAGAACCGTTGTGGGGATTGCAACACTACGAAAGGTACGATTAAGTTATATTACCAATTATGCGGTTTATACTTATATGAGGGTAGAAAAGAAGAAATGAAATTTTATTATCAATTGTGGATGTATTGAAGAAATGAATGTAAAAAGGAAGTGAAAACTCACCATGGAAGCACATGAGACTTAAATTCGGGACGAAGTTTTAATAAGAGGGGGTGTATGTAATGCTCGCCTCAATCCTTAACTATTTAGAATAACGAGGTACTAGTTTTGAAATGAACTGGCTAAGTAAAACACGAACCATTTGAATTTACTTTGAAAATGCTTGAACGACAGTTATAGAAACTATTACTTTACTTAATAAATGTTAGATATGCTCGACTGATTGAGATAGAATGACTGAATGTTATATATGCTCGACAAATTGAGATAGAATGATGAATGATAGATATGATTTACTGATTGAGAGAAAATGATGAATGAAATATATGCTCGACTGACTGAGATATTATGATGGATGATGAAATATTTCATAGTGCAGCACTACTAATGTGCGCATGAGTGTGTGTGTGTGTGTGTAGTGGAAGGTAAGATGATTTACCGACTAACCCACAATGGAATTATAGGGGTCATAAGAACGAAAAGAACACATAGGGGTACGACGACTAACTGTCGACCCTATTTTAGAAATCCACGCACGGATGAATCCATTTCAGCTCACCCGGGGAAGCATATGCCGTACGGGAAAGACCATAACGATCTGGTCGCGTACGATGAGTTGAGGGGCATGCAATAAGGAGAGCCTTATCCCTCAACATCCCTTAGTCTCCAAGGAGCGTAGTTGAGAGATCGCGGTAACGACTCCCGATTGCTACGCAATACTCCCCATAAGAAGAAAGAAAGATACTGTAGGAAGGGCCCGCCGAAGAGGTACCTAGACGAAAGAAGAATGGAAAAAGAAAACTACTCATACATAAATAATTAAATAATATACGTGTGGTGGTTATAGAGAATTTAATAATAAACTATTCAATATTCTATTATTATTATTATCATGATGTCATGCTGGCCATGATGCATGGGATTGAAAGCCTTGGTGGGCCATAACCCATAGTTGTAATTATTTTTGTTTGTTTGTCGGAATCTTTTCTTTCTGTAAAAGTTGTGTCGGTTTGGGTCCCCATATGTCACTGACCACTAAGGAACGAGATAACAATCATGACAGTCCTCGTGATTTCCCCGAATCTCTGCGTTTGACCGACGTCTGCCGGTCCTTCCTACTATTATGGTTGAGAAAGGAATTTGAAAGTTAGAAAAGTTAATGTTCTCTTCTTTTATAAATTAATGGAAATATATATTAGAATTATTTCAAGAAGAAAATATTTTTAAATGGAATAAAGAATTATTTTAAATATCTCCTTATTACTTTAAAAGAAAAAGAAAAGACTGTAATTAGAATAAATAAATATTTTATTTAGAATTAAAAGAATAAGTATATTTATACCTATTTATTAATATTTTAATCTCTTAAAAGCTAAAAAAATTCAGATGTTATTTCATTAAAAAAAACAAATCCTGTTATAAAGTTTTTATTATTTAAAATAATTTAAATAAATAAAAACAACTAGTTACTAAAAGATATTGAGTAAACTACTTGAGAATCAAAAGAGGAGTAAACTACTTGAGTAAACTACTTGAGTAAACTACTATATATGATTACTTAAAATGATGTTGTTCAGCCATGTATATACTTATGTTCTTAGATTTAGTATGTATATTATGCATTTTAGAAAAGTTGCATTAATGAACAAGATACTACTAATATAGTAATGGGTGTAATTCCTTCATTGGCATTATAAATTTTAATCTAATTAAACATAGACATATAATCAAAGTGTAACCATAACAACATATAAACAAAATATAAGCATTTTGCAATAGCATCAAATAACTTAGAATTTTTAAAACTTCATTGGTGCTTCACTCAACATAAATTAACATCATTAATCATGTAGCAATAGCATTATATGAAAAGTTTACAACAACATATAAACAATTTAAAATCACAAGAAAAATACTTCGTTATAAGAATGGTGACGGAGTCCAAACTGAGCAAGCTTCCCTCTTCTCCTCGATTTGCTTCCATCTTCATTGTCCAAAGTGGGACCACGTTTTTACCTCTCAGCCAACTAGGGGCCTAGCCAGCTCCCTAGCCCCAGGAAAACCATTGAACGGTCCCATCCAAATGTCCTCGTGGCCCTCCGTGCCCGAGACCCCCAAAGAATAGAACAATGATGCACTAGTGGGCTATGTATCAAATCTTCCAAGAGTTCTCAAACTCTTCCAACTCTTCCCAACTTCTCATACCCCAAATTATCCAAAATACCTCTTCCTATCAAAACTCTTACCAAAATATCCTTCAAGAGAAAAGACCCCTCTCTTCTTATCTCAAGTCTCCTATTTATATCAAAACTTCTCATCATCCTCCTCATCCATCAATAAATTCCAAAAATAATAGTCAACAATCAATAAATTCATTTTCTAGAAAAAATATAGCAATTTGATTTAAATAAATAAAATATTAATAAAAATGGTTGCAAAGTCTTACTTGTCATGCTCCCTTCTTAATGCAACTATGACAACTCTATTCTAAAAATTTGTGCAAATCCTATCTATCCATTTATTTATATTATCCTTTCATTCATAAGTCAGATAAGATATTTTCATATACTATATTATACTATGACATAATTTATATTATATGTATATAATTATATATGTAATTCAATAATACAATCAATTTATGTAAATCTAAAACATATTTGACAAGTCAACAAACTCATACTTTCAACACACAAGTAATACTTTCAACAATTTATCAACCAATATACTATTAACTAATATAACCATATTAATTTATTCATCGATCGACCAATCATAGTATTGTACTCACGAATTGGCGTATGCATGGCCAGTGCACACGTCTTAAGCGTGGGTACTAATAATCACATTTAATGCTCCTAATAGATCATTATTACATGCTCTCAAACAACATATAGAAGTACAATTAAACCATGCATCATTCATCATTCATACATAATCAATAAGACAAAATTACATAAACATAATGATGAATCAAGCATATAATCACAATGGTTAATAACAATCAAGAACACCATGCAATCCATCATTGGTCCCATCCATCCCATGAGTACTCCAACCACCTAATCACCACTACTTCCAGCTCCTGACCTCACCATCCCATCCTCTTCTGGAATATACCATGGAATCTCGAGTACACGTATGACCATGTATAGAACCCGTAAGCAGAAGTGTCGATCGACCACATCGACCAAGCTTCCACAGCAGGCACCCACTAGTCATCATCACACATCCATGGGAGCGTGCTTAGCACAACCCTCCCATGACTCTGGGTTTCGGAGGTTCGATGGTGGGAAATGCCTCCACCCCTCCTGATAGTACTAGGGTCAAATCCCTACACCAACCATACTGTGCCATCACTAATATAAGGGGTCCTGTCATTGAAAAACCACTTTGTGCAAGTCACAATTCCTGTCAAAACTCACACTCACCCACAAGTCATAGAAATATTGGAATTCACAATTAAATAGCATGGAATTTGATATAACATCATTATACTCATGATGTTCAAGACATCTCGTGCCCTTTGGAAATATAGGAATCCGTCTATCTCATAGCCAATCAACATGTGGAATAGTTCATCATTAACATGAAACATATATATAGCCATACCCAACTCTTTCAAGTGCCAATCCATATCACTAATACGACATTTACAAATAATCATGTAAGTTCTTTTTGCAACAACTCTATTAGTATTCTACACATGGATATTCTATAAATTTGCATGTTCAATATGAAATAACATATTCATTTCCATTAATGAATTCAATAGTAAATTCCACTTACCATACACACCTCAAGGGAGTCCACATGTCCATATAATAATAGTCTTAATCAATCTATCCTAGTCAACATATAATAAGCAAATAAAATGGTAATCTAAATCACATTATAGTTTTTAATTAACGACTGTCAAGATATCGGGCGTTACAATGGGTAAGTGGCCTATGGTATTGTACAACATTCCATTGCTACTTATCTATAATGAAACCTCTTTGCTGACATGTTGGGAGTTGTGCACACTCTTAACAATGTTCTGGTAGAGATGGAAGGCATCTAGAAAGTTACAGGATATGGATAAATGTTGTATTGAAGCATTGTCTAAGATAATTGCATGACTGTATGACATATATCTTTATGTGTAAGAATTTGTTCCGAAATCTATGAGATGTTTCTAATCATGCAATTGAACTTATATTGTAGGAAAGACCATGTACCATCACCTACAAGAGAGACTTGTTTCGAAGAACAAGCAACGAAGACTCAACAACAACATCTGATCCAGCAACAAAGTTCAAGAAAACTACCTATTGAAGATATTGAAGAATCAGAAGTTCCCAGGATCTGGGATGCAGTAATGGAAGGATTCCATGATCGAGGAGTACCAATCGATCATGAAGAATGATGTTTGGGATGTGGTCCCAAGACCAGAATGGAAGTCTGTTGTGACTTCCAAGTGGATCTATAAGATCAAGCATGTTTCCAATGGCAGCATAGAGAAATACAAGGCAAAGTTTGTGGCTCATGGCTTCTCCCATAAAGAAGGGATAGATTATGAAGAGACCTTTGCACCTATAGCCAGATACACTTCCATCAGAATAGTACTTGCTCTGGATTTAGTAATGAAGTGGAAGATACACCAGATGGATGTCAAGACAACTTTCTTGAATGGTGTAGTCGAAAAGGAAGTGTATGTGGAACAACCACTCGGTTTTGAGACACATGGAAAGGAGTCATATGTGTGCAGATTAAAGAAATCCTTGTATGGATTGAAGCAAGCACCCATAATGTGGTACGACAAGATAGACAGCTTCATGTCCAGTTTGGGATTTACCAAGAGTAAAGCGGATTCCAACCTTTACTACAAGGTTGAGGAAGGCAATCCAGTGATACTCCTATTGTATGTAGATGACTCGATTGGGTTGATTGCTGATACAAAGAGGAAGCTTGCTTCCGAGTTTGAGATGAAGGACTTGGGTATGATGCATTACTTTCTAGGTATGAAGGTGTGGCAGAGTGCAGATGGAATCTTCCTTGGACAAGGAAAGTATGCAGTAGAGATCTTGAAGCGGTTTGGGATGATGGACTGCAAGGCCATGGCCACACCTATGGCATCGAACCTGAAGCTATTGAGTGATGCTTCATCAGGATCGGTTGGTGCCACGATGTATCGTCAGATGATTGGGTCCTTGATGTACCTGACAAACACGAGACCAGATATTTGCTTTGCGGTGAACACTTTGAGCCAGTTCTTGACGAAGCCTAGACATGTTCACCTTATTGTTGTAAAGCATATTCTGAGGTACCTGAAGGGTATGATTGATTATGGGCTCAAGTATGATGTGAATTAAAAGTTTAACCTAGAGGGTTATGTTGATTCAGTTTGGGCAGTCAGTGCTGCAGATAAGAAGAGCACTTCGGGGTCTGCTTCAGTATGGGATCAGGTGTGATCTCTTGGTTTAGTAGGAAGCAATCCTGCATAGCACTGAGTACAGCCGAAGCGGAGTATGTCGCAGCTTGTTCAGCTTGTTTTGAAGTAGTATGGCTAAGGAAGCTACTGTCTAATTTATTTGATCTCTAGTTGGATGCTACTTGTATCTATTGTGTCAACCAGAGTTGTGTGAAGTTGTCAGAGAACCCAGTGTTCCATGACAAGTCAAAGCATATCGAGATCAAATATCACTATATCAGGGATATGGTGCAGAGAGGAGCAGTGAAGCTCCATTATGTTGCAACAGATGAGCAGATTGCAGATGTGTTGACCAAACCACAAGCCAGAGTGAAGTTCGATTACTTCAGAGAGAGGCTTGGTGTTCTTCAGATAGAAGATACTTCAAGGAGGAAGTGATGGGACACATTTGTAGGAGCCACTCTAAGAATGGTGGTAGGAAGATCCTTCCCATGGCTATGGATGTACGTGTTGTGTGATGAGCATCAGGACGATGCTCCAAATGATATGCATCAGGACGATGTTGTGATGATGATTAGGATGATCATGTGATGATGATATGCATCAGGACGATGCTGTGATGATGATCAGGATGATCATGTGATGATATGTATCAGGATGGTGCTATGATGATGATCAGAACGATCATGTGTGGTGAGCATCAGGTCGATGCTCGAGATGTTGTACATTAGGATGATGTATTGTATGATGATGATCAGGATGATCATATGTGATGAGCATCAGGTCGATGCTCCAGATGTTGTACATCAGGATCATGTATTGTATGATGATGATCAATATGATCATATGTGATGAGCATCAAGTCGATTCTTCAGATGTTGTGCATCAGGAGAATGTACAGTATGATCATGAGCATCAGGATGATGCTCCATGTGAAGAAGATGATCAGTGGGATCATGAGTATTAGGTTAATACTCTGTGGCCATGGACATGTTATGTAGTTGCATAGAAAAGATCGTGGAGATCCGGACAGGTTGTGCTAGGCACAAAAAAGATCATGGGATGCTCTTTAGAGATCTTGCAGGATGCAAGATACTCTTTTAAGGTTTTGCAAGGGTCGCATATAAAAGATTCTGGAGATCTGGACAGGTTGTGCTAGGCACAGAAAAGATCCTGGGATGCTCTTTAGAGATCTTGCAGGATGCAAGATACCCTTTTAAGGTTTTGCGAGTTCACATGTAAAAGATCCTGGATATTCGGGTAGATTGTGCTAGGCACGGAAAAGATCCTGAGATGCTTTTTAGAGATCTTGGAGGTTGCAAGATACTCTTTTAAGGTTTTGTGAAGGTCACATGTAAAAGATCCTGGGAGATCCGATAGGTTGAGAAGTAAGCTTGTAAAAGTCCTAGGATTCTCTTTCGAGGTTTTGTTGATGCACGTAATCAGCCCTGAGAATTCCACAGGATGGTACGCTCGCAGAGATGATGAAGACCTACAGGAGGCTAGGCCTACATCTAGCATGAAAAAGGGATGGATCTGTAGAACTTCCTATGACGAGAAGAATTGAGAGATAGCACCAGTGATCGAGATGATGAGTACAGCAGCAGTGACAATGATGCTCTATGATCTAGTGACGATGATCCAGTTCCAAAATTGAAGACTTGTGCCTATATGTATTAATGACATGTGTCAAGAGAATACTTTCCTAGTTAAGAGGGAGTGTTGATGTATTTGTAACTTCGGAAGATATTCACTTTTATATTACATTTGTACTTTATTGTATCCCCAACGGAGATGTATTATTCATCTGGTTGGAAGTGTCATCATTTGTATTTGCAAGTGTCACAAGTTATATTGTAAGTGTCATAACTTATATTTGATGGGTTATTACACCACCTTAGAGGGGTCGTCCTAGTGTGGGTCAACGGGTTATTAGACCACCTTAGAGGGGTCAGCCCAATGTGGGTCAAAGGGTTATTAGACCACCCTAGTGGGGCCAGCCCAGTGACAAGTGGTAATGGGTTATTAGACTCTCCTAAGGGAGGTCGACCCGGTTAGAGTAAAAGGAAAGTCAAGTCATTGTATAAATAGAGAGTGTGTGTCTCTCTCATTCTATTCATTCACACACTCACTCACTTCGCATTAGTGAGAGAGAGGAGGAGTGCACACAAGTGGAGGAGGAGCAGCTACTAGGAGACTATCTCTTATCTTAGGGTTTGACCTTTGTGATCTTTGTATTGGTGTTCATTCTATCTCTGAGGAAGTTGCGGGGTTTTTCACCTTCTTGGTTTTCCCCGGTGAAATGCTTTGTGTCTCTTGTCTCTTGTGTTTGATATGTTGTACATGTTGTTCTCTCAGTTAAGATCCTAGATCATATTGAATTAAATGATGAAAAACTAACACCTTCTGTTGGTCAGTTGCTTATGTTTCTTTTTCTTCTTCTGCTTGCTTGTCAACAGCTACTTGTTCTATGTGATCTTGGATTTCTATTTCTAGCGTTGTCCTTGCTGTGTCAGATTCTTTTGGTGCTCTTGTATCGACTAATTTTGTGTGATATTTGGTCTGCTGTACTGTTGAATTTGTATTGGTACAATTGGTAGGGGTAGGGGATGGGATACTAACAGTAACCAGGGAAGTGGGTGGAGTGGTCGATAGTGAAGATGGAACTTCTTATTTTGGAAGTGGTGTTATTGGGTCAGGTTTGCCTGACGAAACCGAAATTTATTGGGATAAAGGGGCTTCTGGGACTAACGGTTCGATTGTGTCAGAAACCGATCCGAGGTGTTTTTGTAAAATTTCTGAAGAGTCGATGGGTTGGTTTGAGTTTTCCATAGTTGGATCAACTAGAAAAAGGGTAAAAGATGAAGTTTCGTGGGCGAAGATGTTGCTTATCGGATCAGGATTTTTTCTAGTCGGGTTTGGGTTATTTGACAACTTGGGGTTCTGGGTAAGTTGTTTGGTCGGTTATAGGCTTTCCGAGCGGGGATGAATCAGTCGGGTGGCTTTAGTCGGCCACGACAGGTTTCTTGGTGATTAAATTCTGCCAGTTGGTAAAAAGTGAGGGAAGTTGAGTTATAAACTGGTTCAATTCATTATGAGATTGAATCTTAGCTCTGAGCGAGTGAGGAAGTGTTTGCACTAAATCTGGGAGATTAAAGTAGGGTTGGGGTGAAGGTGTTATGGGAGCTAGAGGGTTTGGAATAACTTTGTCTTCCACGACAGTGGTCGGAGATGGTGGAGGTGGAATTTGTGTGAGATCGACATGGGGTTAGACCACGTGCTTGATTTTCTAATATGGGGGTGGTGTTGGATACTGAATATTTTCATCTTCCAAAAATTTCTTAAACTCTTCTTCAACCGGTACCTTGCTTCTGGAAGCATCTGCTAGGATCTGTGTAGCGCAACCGTAGACTTCTTTGTTCTCTTCTTCCATCGGATATTGAAGGATAACCTTACGCTTCCCTTTTCCTTTTGCTTTGGTCTTCTTTTTCCGGGCTTGGAATATCTCATCGGCCAATCGACATATATTTTTTTTGGCAAGGGAATATTCTGGACATGGGCTATCCGCTTGGGTGCTTCCTCCAACTTTTATGTTGTTTCAGGAGGGTCCTAATGTTCCTTCATTTCAATCCCTATGGGATTCATCTCTACAATATGCTCGGCCTAGAGGATAAATGTGTTTAGGTGAATTTTAATTTCTTAGTATTCTTCCTTTTTGGCATCCGTCAAGGGTTCGACTATTGTCATGTCGACTCTTTGTGCTTGTGGAAGAATTTCAATACTTTTGTTTGATTGTCTACTGAGTTCCATAAATACCTCCTCAACCGAAGTATATAATTCCAGTGCTTTTGCTTCTCTTTCCGCTCCTTCTAAGTGCCAGACCGACGTGTGATCAAGTGCCGGCGGAATGTGCACGGTCGGCGATAGACTTTCTGAGAAATTCTATGTTACTCGCCATCTAGATGTATGAACTTTGAGGTTATGGAACCAATGATCAAGCCAAAGCTTGGTTTTTGTTTCCCCAAGTCGACATCCTCCCTGAGTGAAGAAACGGAAATCTTCCATCAGAGGGCCTTTTGGTGTTGTAAAATATGTGTCTCTTGTTGGTTGGATATGTGCCATAGAGATCCAAATTATCAGTGACGGGTATCAAATGCTCAAACCCCCTTCTTGGCATTTGTATTATATAGTCCTTAAGATGTCGGCTAAATGGTCTTCCCAGTTGTAGACTTTTCCACGCGATGCAACATTTTGAACAACCTCCAACATGTTGAGTTTGAGGTCAGACCCTCGACCAGATCTTGTTAGTGCAGTCGACACAATTTGTGTTGTTATCTTATGTGTGTAATAGATTATCTGATTTACCATCAACCCTATGGAATTCTTTCTTGCAGGGGTGTCAGTGAATTCCTTGACCAAGGCCGAATTTGGTCATATGGGCACTATGTCGCCCTTGTTTGATAGACCCGTGATACGATTGATGAGTTCACCATTTATTTCGACAGGTGTGTCGAAATAGAGCTTTCCGTTATGATATTTGCTTACTTTGAACTGAGCAATTATGTCTTTTAAACCAGTGAAGTTGTCTACTAATGGTGCATGCATGTACTACAGAATCGTACTGGTTTGAAGTCTTTGCGCTTCTTCCCTCCATTTCTAGTATGATTCTTTCCCCCAGTCAAGAATGTCATTCCATATACTCTTCCATTGTTGTTCTGAGACCTTGGCGTTCCAGCAGTCGGGTCTCCAATGGTGTGTGGGATTTTTCTATTTGTCAGAATTTGATTGTTGCAGATCTGGTCGTCGCCTGATATTTCTTGGGTTGCATTGTTGTTGCAGGGATCTTAGGTTCATAGGTTTGTTCGAATGGTTCAAATGGCTCTACGTTTTGTAGTTCAAGCTCTTGGAAAAATAGTAACCAAGAGTCCTCGATCCTGGTATTTATAGTGGGGAAGGCTTGCACGGGGGATCATGGAGTAAGTAGCAACACTGATTGCAGGTTTGGCGGGGAATTTAATTTTGATTGAAAGCTTGTCGGGTCCTTGTGTGGCGTACTTCAACTTTTCTTCTCTATGTGTCAGACTGCACGGGTGCTCTTCTCTATCGTTTCTTCGTCGGTGTGATGTCGGTGCACGTCTTTTGGTCTGTTGTTTCGGTCGTAAATAGGTTGTCGTGGTCGGGAGTCTCTTTCAACATGTGTTTGTCGACTTGTTCCTTCTTGTCACTTCCTTTCATACCGTCAGTCGTGCATCGGAATTTGTTGTCTGCAGCTTCTTTCATTTCATTTTCTAGAATTGTCTCTCCAGTCTCTCGTCATGATCTCGTTTTTATAAGACTTGATTTTGAATGGTTGCTTATAATGCTTCCCTTCCAAAGTAGTTATTACCATTTTTTTTCATGCCTTATACCGCTTCATTCGGGCGCCTTTAACAATTTTCTTGAATACACTTCCTTGTAGTGTCTTTAGTCGGACTTAGCCATTGGTATTGATGTCTTCAACAATATACGGACCCAACCATTCTATGTGCAATTTTTTTGGTTTTCCTTTTACATGACTATTATATACCAATTCTAAGTCACCAACTGATAGATTCTTGTCCTTGATATTTCTATCTTGACAGGCTTTTTGTTGCTGCTTTTGGATTTCTTGGTGATGTATTGCTAACTGTCGGCTTTCTTCGAGCTTCAACAGTTGTATCAGTCGTTCTTTTCTCGCATTTTCGACATCGATGTGTAACACTTCAGCAATTCTTGGAGCTTGTCATCAGAAGTGCAATGGGACAACCGCTTCTTGACCGTATACAAGAGTGAATGGGGTCTGGCCTCTTGTTCTTTTGTATGATGTTTTTTATTCCCATAGCATGACAGGTATCTTATTGTCCTAGTCATCCTTTTCGATATTGAACATTTTTGTTAGACCCTTAGTAAGTGTTTTATTAAAGGCTTCTACGGCTCCATTTGACTGCGGATGATATGAAGTACTTATCCTGTGCTCAATTAAAAATTATTTTGTAAGAGTGGCAATTTTTTTACAAACAAAGTGAGTTCCCTGGTCACTAATCAAAGTAAGTGGACATCTAAACCTTGTGATAATATTCTCATATATAAATTTTGCAGCTACCTCGCTCGAACAGGTTTCGACAGGTTCTGCTTCTGCCCATTTGGTGACATATTCAACTCTAGTGATGATGTACCTCGCTCTTGTTCGTCTGCCAAGTATTGGGAATGGTCCAATGAAATCTATAGCCCATATTTCAAAGGTTAAACTTGGATTTACTAGTACCAAGGGAATTTCTGTACTTTGTAGGGGTTAGCCCAGTCGCTGACATCTATCACATTTACTTACAAAATCTTGATAGTATTTGTGCATTGTCGGCCACCAAAGTCCAGATTGCAGAATCTTTCTTGTTGTGATGTCGGCCTAATAATGTCCTCCTACTAGTCTATAATGTGCCTCTGTGAGTATAGGTTTTTTTTCATGGTCGAGCACACATCGTCGTAATATGTCATCAAGTTCGAGTTTCTAAAGGAATTCATTGATTCGAGTGTAAGGTGCAGCCTTCATTGCTATAATCTTTTTTTTTTTCAGCATTCCGTCTGGTGCTTGTCCATCCTCTAGGAATTGTGCAATATCCACTAGCTCTGAGGGGAAAGATTCAATTCTAAATAAGTGTGTGTTAGGTAGTTCATCTTCAATTCCTGTCGTCTCTTCTCCAATGTCGATTCGCGACAAGTGGTTGGGTCTGACATTTGCTTTTCCTGATCGAACTATAAATTCAAATTCAAATTCTTGGAATAACAGCAACCAATGACATAATATTACATGGTGTAATGGTTTATTGACTAAATATTTGAGTGCTTGATGATATTTATAAAACTAAAAAGGGTTATCCAATAGATAGTGTCGGTATTTTCTGTAATGCAAATACCATACCCAGCACTTCCCTTTCTGTCGTTGAATAATTTCTTTCTACTTTGTTCAACTTTCTGCTACTGAAGGAATTCGGTTAATCCATTCCATCATCACCTGGTTGCATTAAAATTGCGCCAACTGCTATGCCTGACGCGTCGATATGCGCATGGAACTTGATCGACCAGTTCAGGAATCAGAGTATAGGTGCTTCGACAAGTTTTCTTTTCAAGATTTCGAAAGATGTATTGCACTCGTTGGTCCTCTTGTATTCTTGATTTTCTTTTAGTAATTCTTCCAAGGGATACGTCATGTCAGAGTAATGTCGTATAAATTTTTGATAGTATCCAGTGTGCCCCAACAGGATTCACACTTGTTTAGAGTTGACTGGTGGATTCAGGTCAAGAATTATATTGATTTTGGCATATTTGACTTTAATGCCTTCCTTGCATACGACATGTCCCAATAATATTCTGATAGGAGTTGCGAAAGTGCATTTCTTGATGTTCAGCGAAAGTTGAATTTGTCAACATATTTCTAGCATCAGTCGGAGCCATTTGTAGTGATCCTTTAGCATGGAGTATATCGTCCATTCGTCAAAGTATATAGCCATAGTTTTATAGATGTATTCTTGGAACGCTTTAACAACAATTCTGGAGAAGACGACTGGTGCATTCTTTAGACCAAACAACATGAATTTATAAGCAAATGATTTGAGTTCATAGACGAATGTGGTATTCTTTTGATCTTCTTTGGCGATGGGTACTTGGTTTTACCCAGAAAATCCGTCCGTGAATGAATAGCACTCATGACCTGCAACTTCATTAATTATTTCATCAGCGAAAGGAGTAGGAAAAGTGTTAGTAAGTGTTACTTTATTAAGTTGTCGGAAGTCGACACATATTCGCAGTCGAGTCGAATCGTGTTTTTTTGGTTGGACGACCATCATACTTTCCCATTCCAATTGATCGATCGGATAGATTATTCTTGCGGCAAGCATGCTATCGGTTTTCTTTTTGACATTTTCTTTGTATTTGTGTGCAAGTTTGTATGGTATTTTCTTTACTGGCTTGGCATCTGGCTTAATATCAATCTTCATCTCTCCCATCTCCTGTAACAGGCCTTTGAAAATATTTGTAATCCCTTGCAAATACATATTGAAATTATTTAGAAAGACTTGTGATTTATGTCGTTTTCTCTTCATTCAATAATCACTGATTTTCGCCATTTTTGGTCTGTCATCAATGGATATGTCGACTTCTTTTGTCTTGACTTCCGCATCCATCCATTCTGGTGATCGGCTGTCATTTATCGGCCGTTCTCCTTCTTTGATCTGTGTGAATGTCGGTGGGAAGTTTGTTTCTGTTAGTATTTCGAGTTCTTCTTTTTCTACAGCTTCAACTTTGAATGTTTTTCTGACTAGCTTAGACATGGATGGATGATCTTGTTTCCAATGGAAGCTCTTTCCGACTGTTTTTTCCATTTATAGTCGTAGTCGTTTCGATTTCTGGACTCCCGTCGACTGAATGTTATGGAAGGTAGCGGTTTTTCAATTAAGTGGTTGCTTATCTGCTGGTATTGTATTATTTGTCGGTTGCAGAAACTTTCTCACTTGGTTGCTCGCTTCAATTAAGTTCTCTTCCTTAGGGGAAAATTGGAAATATTTGATGAAATTTTCTTTTAACTCTTTCCAAATGAATGTTTCTCCTCTTGCCTCTTCCATTTTGTACCATTTTTTTGGCAAGTCGTCTAGTGTGTTTAGGAAAATATGTGGCCATTATCTTTTGTCTTTATATCCCAGCATTCTCCACTCTCTTTCACAGTTGTTGATGTGAGCTTCAGGGTCTTGTCCTTGTGTCAATATCGGGATTACTACTTGAGCTGTCAGTTTCTTGCCTCCAAATATTTAAACAAAGTATGTCGATGCAGTGGTCCAAGTTTGGAGTCTTGACTAATGTGTGTCCCACCATCTCGTAGCTTGTCCAGTGAACTTTTCAACCAATCTCTGCAATCGCCCTTGTTCTCAGACAGTCTTTGATACTTCTTCGACGTGTATTGAAGGAGATTCTAGTTCTTTGTATCTCAGTGGAGGAATGTGTGTCGATTCATTATTTTTTAGTTCCAAAGTTGGATATTCGTGGATATTTCTTTCGAATATCTTTGGAATAGTTGAGATAGAGAAGAATTTATTTGTTTTCTTTTTAGGAATGGATTCAATTGTCCAACATTCTCTTGCTTGTAATTCATAATTTTCTAACTACCAATCCTATAGCTCGGCGTCAGAATTGTATTCGACCGATGTAGGATTTCCAAGGTAGAGTTCTCCTTGTGCATTGGGTTCAGTATAATCTTCAGTATTATTTATTTGATATAGTTGTCGTATGTAGTTATCATATTCTATTGGTTCTGACCATGGTTCTCCTTGTGATGGGAAGATAGGTACTGTGACCTTCTAACCATTTCCTTTGATTTTAATTCGACCTTTATCGAGTGATATAGATGCTTTCATTTTTCTGCCCCGTGGTCAACCAACAAGGGCTGGGAATGAACTAGATCCATCCTTGGGATTTATGATTTCGAAGTCAATTTTTGTCATTATGCCTTTTATGGAAGTTTCAACATCTCTCCACACTCCAATTGGTTCAATCAGACCTTGATCAATGAGTTTCAAATAAATTCTTGATTCTTGTAGCTACGGTCGACCTAATTGTTCCCATGTATCACGATTCATGATATTAACTTGTGAACCAAAGTCGAGGACTACCTGTCGGACACGGTATTCATTTATTCGAGGTCGACGAGAGCGTTGGCATCATTCTTTTCTTTTTTGGTTCAGTCGACATATGCTTTTAGCGTGTTTTGCCCTGACAAATTTAATTTTAATATTGTATAGCGAGTCAATTAATTTTGCGACAACTTCTTATTTTGTTATTAAATTGACCAATTCATTGATAGATTCTTTTCGAACTTCCTCATTATCTTCTTGTGTTGCTAGTTCATGGAATATATCATATGCATTCTTAAACAAATATTTTTTCTTATTTGGATTCGGATAATCCTCTTTATTCACTACTTTTCTTATTTGTGGATTATCATGACCAGTTCCAGTACCTTGCCTTGTTAAAATTTGAATATGCTTCATTCTAATTACATCATATTTAGGAACACAAGATAAGACATTAATATTCTTTTTATTGTTAATATTTTCAAGTATAGTGTTGATGTATTTGTAACTTCGGAAGATATTCACTTGTATATTGTATTTGTACTTTATTGTATCCCCAACGGAGATGTATTATTCCTCCAATTGGAAGTGTTGTCAATTGTACTTGCATGTGTCGCAAGTTATATTGTAAGTGTCTTAACCTATACTTGATGGGTTATTAGACCACCTTGATGGGGTCGGCCCTATATGAGTCATGTGGATCAAAGGGTTATTAGACCACTCTAGAGGGGTTGGCCCAGTCAACATTATGTTAAGTGGTTAAGTTGGAGCCGACCCAGTTAGAGTTAAAAGGCAAGTCAAGTTAGTGTATAAATAGAGAATGTGTCTCTCTCATTTTACACATTCTATTATTCACTCACTTCGCATTAGTGAGAGAGAGGAGTGCGCACAAGCAGAGGAGGAGTATGCTGCTAAATATAAATATCTCTTGGGTTTGATCATTGCGATCTTTGTATTGATGCTTATTCTATCTTTGAGGAAGTTGCGGGGTTTTTCACCTTCTTGGTTTTCCCCGGTGAAATGTTTTGTGTCTCTTGTCTCTTGTCTCTTATGCTTGATATGCTGTACATGTTGTTCTTTCTATTAAAATCCTAGATATATTGAATTAAATTATGGAAATCTAACATGGTATCATAGCTATCCTGAAGGAAGTCATGCTATGGAATTTATGAGACTTGTTGCACTTGCGACAAATCGAAAGCCAGAGCTTGATATAGCAAAAACCAGTCATCGTAGAACTTTCTCTATAAATCCATTTTGGAAAAGGTTTGGGATCTAAAACTTTCACAGGTCATAGATAACATATCCATGTACCTTGTGTCCAAAGAAAAGTATCTGATTTGTTGTAATTTGTGTTTTATGATCAGTACAATCTAGGGTTTCTGCCTCTTCCAGAACTCAATCATAAACAGGTGACCTAGGAAAAAAGGTCACAACTTGGGATAGGAAGCTCCAAATAAAATTTCGTAAAAATTGACAGGTAGAGAACGGACTATAGTTTCTCAGGTAATTTTTTCAAAGTCCTAAGTTGAACCAGTGACACGTGGCATGCCGTACAAGTTCGCTCTCCTGTTTTATCCCATAAACAGGTCACGTTGCGACACTTGGCATAACTCTCTCTCAATGAATCCAATTGAGGTCAGAACTGTGGGGTTGGAAATATGACAGGTTAGGCTAACACAAGACAAAGTTTTAGAACCTGTGGATTCGTAATTTCAAAGATGTACCAAAAACAATAAGGCACATATTTATGTCAAAACAGAATTAGATTCTAAGCACCTTCATTCTTGGCTTATCACTGCTGTGGGAATTTAGGGCTTTGGAGAAAGTTGGAATTTTTGGAATCGGAGACCATGGCTGAATGATCCTTAGAAAAATCAAAATTTAGAGACTAAGATTGAATTTTTTGGTTGGGAAGAAGGTCGGGCTTGATCAAACCCTAGTTTGGGATTTTGATCGGAAAGATGGAAAACTAGGGCTTCTGCAAAAGTTGGAATTTTTTAAGTCTATGACCACGGCTAGAAGCTCCTCAAAAAAATCGAAGTTTAGAGATTTGGATCGAACCTTTTGGTTGGGCAGAAGGGGTGGTATTTATCAAACCCTAGTTCGGGGTCTTGTCCAGTGAATCCGAAAGTTTCAAAGGCAATTTTGAGGGGTCAAATTTTGCAGTTTTCAAAATTGAAATATACCAGCTTGATCAGCTCAGCAAGCCACATCTTTCCATCCATTCAGAAGTTTGAAACTCAAAGTTTGAATTTTTAGGGTTTCTCTGACAAACCCTAATCCATCTCTAGATCAAGTTTCAGCAAATCAAGGTGGATTGGGTTAATCCTAAGAAATAATGAATTTGACAGTTGCATAAGTGAAGAAGTTCCAGTTCCAGAGGGAGATGAGGCTAAGGCCTTACATAAGAATGCTACAAGCAATCTCGATAGGTATGTTTTGAAATCTGTTCATGATTAAGTTTATGATATGTTTTTCTTCATACTATTTAGGTTAGTACAATATTGATTAATGTTAGACTTGTCTTATCATCCTAGTAAACGTATGAATGCATGTGAATGATAGAATACATTCATTGATTAGGGTTATGACACCTATGATTGTACTAATGCATTGTGGTGTTGTATGAGGATGATATTGTCCGCTAACATGAAAGGTACATCAAGAAAGACAAATCAAGTTCTAGATCAAGAACATATGACCATGGTGACATGAAGACAAAGACTCATCCATAGTCATGGATCACATAGAAGCTCTACTTACAAGGTATGTATAATTTGGTTCTACAATGATTAACTTATGAGTTATGCAGGTTACTAAACACAAGTCATTGAAGAGAACAAGAAGACATTGTTTGGGTATGTAGGCATAACTAGAAAACATGATAACCATGTATGTTTTTCCTACATCAAGTTAGAATCCTACCTTGTGTTAGGATCTTATACTTTTGTATGAATGATTTTTTTGAATATTAGAAGTTTAAGTAATCAACAGTTTATGCATATTATGTTTCTTACTTTGATTGATGATATGACTAACCAGAAGAGTCCTATGGTCAATAAGAATATGCATGAGTAATAGAAGTCCTCCTTGAAACCTTGAATACTAATGCTTGTGATAAATTACATGTGTGTGAAATAATCATGACCATACATGTTAAGTTTATTTAGGATCATAGTATTGAGATTATACTAATGGATGTATGATCATGTATGATCATGTATGAGATCTTGAGGATGACACTAGTTCACACTTAAGCATGCATAGTGGTCCAGGATGAATATAAGTTTAAGGACAGGTAATCCAGGAAGCAAAGATCAAGAGGGAGCTCACTCTAGTAGTTCCTGCAAGGAAGCAAAGATTGAGAGGGAGTCCACCCAACAACCAAACAAAGATAGGTATTTGAATTGTCATTTTCTATATATATGATTTCTTAAATGATGTTGTTTAGTCATGTACATGCTTATGTTCCTAGATTTAGGATGTATATTATGCATATTAGAAAAGTTGCATTAAATGAACAAGATACTACTAATATGCAAGTAATGGGTAAGTGGCTTATGTTACTGTACAACATTCCATTGCTACTTGTCTAGAATGAAACCTCGTTGCTGACATGTTGGGAGTTGTGCACACTCTTAACAATGTTCTGGTAGAGATGGAAGGCATCTAGAAAGTTACGGGATATGGACAAATGTTGTACTAGAGCATTGGCTAAGATAATTGCATGACTATATGACATATGTATTTATGCAAAAGAATTTGTTTTGAAAAACTATGAGAAGTTTCTAATCATGCAATTGAATTTGACTTGTAGGAAAGATCATGTACAATCACCTACAAAAGAAGGACTACAACATTTGTTCCAGCAACGAAGTTCAAAGAAAACTATCTATTGAAGATATTTAAGAATATAAAGTTCCTAGGATTCGAGATGCAGTAATGGAAGAATGCCATGATTGAGGAGTACCAGTCGATCATGAAGAATGATGTTTGGGATGTGGTCCCAAGACCAGAAGGAAAGTCTGTTGTGACTTCCAAGTGGATCTATAAGATCAAGCATGTTGCAGATGGTAGCATAGAGAAATACAAGGTGAGGTTTGTGGTTCGTGGCTTCTCCCAGAAAGAGGGGATAGATTATGAAGAGAATTTTTCTCTTGTAGCCAGGTACACTTCCATGAAAACAATACTTGCTCTGGATGCAGTGATGAAGTGGAAGATACACCAGATGGATGTCAAGACAGCTTTCTTGAATGGTGTAGTCGAAGAGGAAGTGTACGTGGAGCAGCCACTCGGTTTTGAGACATATGATAGGGAGTCATATGCGTGCAGGTTGCAAAAAGCCTTGTATGGCTTGAAGCAAGCTCCTAGGACTTGGTATGGTAGGATAGACAGTTTTCTATCCAGTTTGGGATTTACGAAGAGTAAAGCGGATTCCAACCTTTACTAAAAGGTTGAGGAAGGAAATCATGTGATACTACTATTGTATGAGGATGACCTGTTTGTTACAGGTGAGGATATATTGATTGCCGATATGAAGAGGAAGCTTGCTGTCGAGATCGATATGAAGGACTTGGGGATGATGCATTACTTTCTAGGTATGGAGGTGTGGCAGAGTGCAAATGGAATCTTCCTTGGACAAGGGAAGTATGCAGTAGAGATCCTGAAGCGGTTCAGGATGATGGACTGCAAGGCCATGGCCACACCTATCTCATCGAACCTAAAGCTTTTGTGTGATGCTTCATCTGATCCGGTTGATGTCATTGTGTATCGTTAGATGATTGGGTCCTTGATGTACCTGACAAACACGAGACCAGATATTTGCTTTACGATGAACACATTGAGCCAGTTCCTGATGGATCCGAGAGGTGTTCACCTGGTTGTTGTAAAGCATATTCTGAGGTACCTGAAGGGTACGGTTGATTATGGGCTCAAGTATGATGTGAATCAAAGGTTTAACCTGGAGGGTTATGTTGATTCAAATTGGGCAGGTAGTGTTGCAGATAGGAAGAGCACCTTAGGGTGCTGCTTCAGTATGGGATCAGGTGTGATCTCTTGGTTTAGCAGGAAGCAGTCTTACGTAGCACTGAGTACAGCTAAAGCAGAGTATGTCGGAGCTTGTCCGTCCAGTTGTGAGGCAGTATGGCTTAGGAAGCTACTGTATGAGTTATTTGATCTTTCATTGGATGCTACCTGTGTCTATTGTGACAACCATAGTTGTGTGAAGTTGTCAAAGAACCCAGTGTTCCATGACAATTCGAAGCACATCGAGATAAAATATCACTATATCAGGGATATGGTGTAGAGAGGAGTAGTGAAGCTCCTCTATGTTGCGACGGATGAGCAGATTGCAGATGTGTTGACGAAACCACTAGCCAGAGTGAAGTTTGAGTACTTTAGAGAGAGGCTTGGTGTTCTTTAGATAGAAGATACTTTGAGGAAGAAGTGATGGGACACATCTGCAGGAGCCATTCCAAGCATGGTGGTAGGAGGATCCTTCCCATGGCTGTGGATGTAAGCATTGTGTGATGAACATCAGGATGATGCTCCAGATGATGTTCTGTATGACAATGATTAGTTGGATCATGTATGATGATATGCATCAGTTGGATGATTTGTATGATCAGTTGGATCATATGTGATGATATGCATCAGCTGGATGCTTTGTATGATCAGTTGGATCATATGTGATGATATGCATCAAGTGGATGCTTTGTATGATCAATTGGATCATGTATATTGATATGCATCAGGACGATGCAGTGACGATGATCAGGATGATCATGTGTGATGAGTATCAGGATGATGCTCTGGATGAAATGCATCAGGATGATGTAGTGACGATGATCAGGATGATCATGTGTAATGAGTATTAGGACGATACTCTGGATGACATGCATCAGGACGATGCAGTGACGATGATCAGGACGATCATGTGTGATGTGTATCAGGACGATGCTCTGGATGACATGCATCAGGATGATGCTATGATGATGATCATGACGATCATGTACATTAGGATGATGTATGATGAGTATCAGGTTGATACTCCATGGCCGTGGATAGGTTGTGTAGGTAGCATAGAAAAGATCCTGGGAGATCCGGACAGGTAGAGTTGTGTGCTCGTAATAGCTTGGGATGCTCTTTCGAGGTTTTGCTACATTTTCGCATAGAAAAGATCCCGAAGATCCAGACAGGTAGAGTTGTGTGCTCGTAACAGCCTGGGATGCTCTATAGAGATCTTGCAGGTTGCAAGATGCTCTTTAAAGGTTTTTTGAAAGTCTCGCCTAGAAAAGATCCTAGAGATCCAGACAGGTAGAGCTGTGTGCTTGTAACAGCCTGGGATGGTCTATAGAGATCTTCCAAGTTGCAAGATGCTCTTTAAAGGTTTTGCAAAATTTCACATAGAAAAGATCCTGGAGATCCGGACAGGTAGAGCTGTGTGCTCGTAACAGCCTGGGATGCTCTATAGAGATCTTGCAGGTTGCAAGATGCTCTTTAAAGGTTTTGTGAAGGTCACATTTAAAAGATCTTGGGAGATCCAGACAGGTAGAGCTGTGTGCTCGTAAGAGCGTGGGATGCTCTTTTGAGGTTTTGTTGATGCACGTAATTAGTCCTGGGATCCACAGTATGGCCAGAGATGATGAAGACCTACAGGAGGCTAGGCATACATCCAACATGAAAAAGGGTTGGATCTGTAGAACTTCCTATGACGATAAGATTTCAGAGATAGCCCAGTGATCGAGATGTCGAGTACAGTAGTAGTTATGATGATGATGCTCCATGATCCAATGTTGATGATCCAACTCCAGAATTGAAGACTTGTGCCTATATGTATTGATGACTTGTGTCAAGAGAAAACCTTCCTAGTTAAGAGGGAGTGTTGATGTATTTGTAACTTCAGAAGATATTCACTTGTATATTGTATTTGTACTTTATTGTATCCCCAACAGAGATGTATTATTCCTCCGATTGGAAGTGTCGTCAGTTGTACTTGCATGTGTCGCAAGTTATATTGTAAGTGTCGTAACTTATACTTGATGGGTTATTAGACCACTTTGATGGGGTCGGCCCTATATGAGTCATGTGGTTCAAAGGGTTATTAGACCACCCTAAAGGGGTCAGCCCAATCAGCATTATGGTAAGTGGTTAAGTTGGGGACGACCTAGTTAGAGTTAAAAGGCAAGTCAAGTTAGTGTATAAATAGAGAGTGTGTCTCTCTCATTTTACACATTCTATTATTCACTCACTTCGCATTAGTGAGAGAGAGGAGGAGTGCGCACAAGTGGAGGAGGAGTATGCTGCTGAAGATATCTATCTCTTGGGTTTGATCATTGTGATCCTTGTATTGATGTTTGTTCTATCTCTGAGGAAGTTGAGGGTTTTTTTACCTTCTTGGTTTTCCCCAGTGAAATGTTTTGTGTCTCTTGTCTCTTATGATTGATATGTTGTACATGTTGTTCTTTCAGTTAAGATCCTAGATCTATTGAATTAAATGATGGAAATCTAACATATATTAGGGTAATCCTCCCAATAGTGATCTCCTACTCCACATTTTGTACAAAATTTTAGATTTGTTCAATCTTTGTAAGGACAATCTGCATAATGATGTCCTTCATTACGACATGTGAAACATGTGACAGGTCGACGAGGTCAAAAGTCTCGACTTCCACAACCTCGACCTATAAATCCTCCTTGTCGGTTGTAGTTGTCATTAGGCCGATCATATCATCTGTCGTCGTTCCTTTGATATATGTCATTTATGTCGCTCTAGTCATTTCTATCATTTCTTTCATTCCTTTGTTCAACAGTATTAGTCTGGTATATTGTGTGATAATTTTGATTATTCTTTAAGTTCAAATGACATTATGTTATGGAATGAAAATTAACTTCACATATAGCACACCATAGGGATTGTTTATTCTTCATGTTATACGAGCATTCCTTTGTAGCATGCAAGTCGTATTCTTGACAAATGTCACAGAATCTCTTTGTCCTTACAAGTCGAACATCTTATCGTCGATTCTCCTGAGGACAATAGTCTTTTGTATGCCCAGTGGTGAAGCATTTTTTGCACCATAGTTTTGTTTCTTGGATTTTGATTCCTTGGATGGATTTTTGCATGCTTTTCAGCTGGTCTTTAATATATTTGTCAATAAATACTATGGGGTATTCATCATCCATTTCTATTTGCAATGCCTTCATCAGAGCATCTTCATATGTGGTGACGTTATGCCAATGAACGTGCACTTTGATCTTCCGTATTATGCCAGCTACGAACCATTGGATCAACATTTTTTCTTCAATTTCCTAGTCGATCTGGCTCAATAGATATTTGAATCTCTTGTCATACTCCCTCATAGTCTTTGTTGGCTTCTACACTGTAGTCTTCAAATTTTCAGCAGTCATGTACTTCGCATCCGGTGTTTTAAAGAAGGATAGAAACTGCTGTTTGATTTGATCTTTTGTTGCATTGGGTGTTTTGTCAATGTATCCCATATACCAGGTTAGTGCTCTTTTTTGCAAAGATCCAACAAACTGCGCCATCTGTCGTTCTTCATTAGTAAGTGGGTTGGCTTCCCATATCGATTTGCATTCAAGCCAATGTCATCTAGGACCTTCATCGCCTTCGTAAAATGGAATATGTGATTTTTTGTGCACCATGTATGCTATGACTTTGACCTCTAAACTTATTGGTGGCGACGGTGGATTACATCCAGCGATAGAATTACTTTCTTGAATAGATTCCTCAAGTATTATTTATGAATGTGTATTGACAAGTGTTAGAGCTTGTTCTTCACTTTCAATGACAGCTTCTTGAACTTCTGTCAGTTCTTCGATGGTTATCGGATGTCAACTTCCTTCAATTGCTTCTGTCGAAATCCAGGAAAAATTTTGCTCAATATGAATTTCACTTCTCCTCGTATTTTTTGAAGAGTTCAATGAATCACTTAATGCTGGAAGTTGCAGGGGGGCGCTTCCGCACGATCTGAATAGAGTAGATTAAAACTTTTGTTTGAGAATTCAGGTTGAAAAGTGACACAGTTCCCTTCTTTCGGTCGATGAATCAATAATTTGTCGACTTCATCACCTTCGTTTTTTCATCGGCTCCAGATGCTCGATTGGCCAACATGAAGTCCTGAATATTCTTCGATGATATTTTTTACTTGAGCACTTTGAGTTACTTGCAGCGGGGAATGCGGTGTTATAGTCTCGGGTATGTTCACTTGGAGAGCTCCTGCACGCTCGATCCAAAAATATTCCTCCATCGGTGACAGATCTGCATCAACGTCCTCTTCTTGTCGAACTCGGAGCGACTTTGGTGGATTTCCTTCTACATTTGTCGCTACGCCCGACTTTCATTTTTTATGGAGCACGCTAGCTTGTTCCCTCAATTCTTCACGCCGCTTTTGTCACTTTTCCTGTTCAATCTTTTGGATGTTTGGGGTGATTTTATGGATCATTGTTCTATTTTTGTCGAATTTTTCATAATTTTCACTGCTGGCCATGTCGACTTTCGTCATGCATCTACTCCATCAGGAACGTGTTTTGGCTACCCCCCAATGTCGACCCGAAGTTCTTTAGGAAATTAGGGAAGCATAGTGCTTCACTTGTTCAGGAAATATTCCCATTCTTGTTCTTGTACAAATATTTCCCACTTTCTTTCCTTTTCTTCCCAATTAGAGTTCGGAAACGGTGGCGACAACAGGGGTCACGTCTCGACAATATGTGTTGTGCCTTTGTCGATCAGGAATTTGAACAGAAGTGTCAGTAAGGAGCATAGAAACTAGTCAGTAAGGTTGGTGTAAAACCTTTTCCTCATGTTGTCGATGGACACTCGTTCTTCGATGGCACACTCTTCACAGAACTCGTCATCAATTTTTCGCACCATTCTAAAATATTTGTATGGCCTCTGTTGATTAGCGTTTGAATTAACTGATGCTCTTTTTCATCTGGTTGTCTTTTCATCCATAAGATTCTTTAGCGCGAGCAACACAGACTCTACAAATTTCTCATGCATTTACGAAAAGAACTTTTCTCTTGCTTGAACATTAGTCAGCTTGTTTCTTCTGGCATAACTTTGTAGGTATTTTGTTATCTTCCTCTCCCACCAATCCTTGATTTCTGGCTCTAATATCATTTGATCATGCTTGCTTTCATCTTATGCATGCATCACCAGCAATGGAACCAATTTTGTAGTAACGGGGGTCGCATGGTTACTAGTGATACATATTATAATATTATATGCAACCAATCACAAAGATACAGATACAATAACAAGATATGGAAGACGAAGCAACAAGCCCTTTATTATTCATCAAGATGTGTAGAAGAGATACAAATATCCGAACAGTCTAAGATTATCATGTAGAGCGGCTCACTAGCCTATTTATACAATTAACAGACAGTTACATAACTAACTACCCTTTGATTCAACTAACCGGCCCGACATGTATCGGTCGACTCAAACTGTTGACATGTTTTACAAGTATTCGATCAGAGGACCTAATCGACAGGACGACTTAGGCTCCTCCAACAAGATGAAAAAAATAGGGCCATAGAATCCCCTCTTAAGGAGGTTGTACCAAGTAAGAATCTTATTCTCAAGGAAAAGGCCAAATAAAAAATTTAACCTTTAAAGGGATTCTCCATTTCTAGATAGCCTTTTCCTACCACTCAAGGGAATGCTCAACCAAATATTTAGTAATAGCCTCATATGATTTCTTAGCAGTAATAACCCTGTTATCCTTGTTCCAAACCCACACTAAGGTATCCTCATAATCATGTAATCTAATACTAGCTCTATACAAAACATGACAAATTGCTTCCTTTCATTAGCTACATCCTTAGAAAAACCCAATTCAGCAGTTGAATATATCAACAAGAACCAACTAAATCTGGTCTTATTTTTATCTGTGCAATAACCTGAATGTTTAAATGGTGAATGGAGGGCCTTGGATTAGCATATTTTTATTAGCATTTCTACATAACTATAATCCATTTTGCTTATCCATAATCATGTATCAATCCCTTCTAATGTTCATATGTAGCTTTTAGGCTGAAGGTATTTTTCCATTACATGTCTTAGTATCTCATTTTCATTTTTACTAACATTAGGGGAATTAGTGTACTATGTATTTGCTTTGGATATTGGCTCATTTGTTAGGAAGAAGCTACAAAGTATTTGAGGGATTTTTGTAGCAACTGCAAATCCCCTATAGGTATATTGTGAAGGATGCATAACCTTTATAGGTAGCCACGAAACCTTTACAGGAAGTTGTAGAACCTCTACAGAATCTGTGAGATGCAGAACCTCTACATAACCTATGAGATACGAAACCTCTACATAACATGAGAGCTACAGATCCTCTACAAAACTTGTGAGCTATGGAACCTCTATAGAACCTGTGAGCTGCGGAACCTCTGCAGAATCTGCAAGCCATGAAACCTCCTATAGAACATATGAGCTACGAAACCCTCTACAAAACCTACAAAAGCTAGATAATGTCAATAATTCAAATTTACCTCCAACCACAAACTTTGGAGAAATTAATTCATTAGGAGTAATGGATTTTTATAAATCCATTATTCGTATTATTCTTATATGTCTCAAATCATGATGTTAAATTATTTGAAAATTAAAGGTGGCAAATGAAGGTGGATGTGAGTGCATATTTGGCTTATCCACAAATATTTGAAGATCTCTATCAAATATATGATAGACCTAAGAATTCAAATTTTGTTAGGAGACATTTGGGATGAGTTCTAACTATTTTATTATAGCCTCTCTCCATAAATTCGAATTTGACTTCAAAGGTATCCTAAATAGAATGTAGTTATCAAAGATCCTGGAATTAGTTTTGAAGATCCAAATTATTAGCAAATTGTTGAGGTTATTTTGGATCTTCATTTATTATTTGTTATGGAGAACTCATGTATAAATAAGAGCTCCTTCTCCATTCCAAGGGGAGGATTCTTAGAGCAATAGTTGAAATAATGGAGTAAACTCCAATTTCATCTTGATTCAATATAGATCTTAGTTTTATAATTTTTGCAATGGGATTTTATGTATTTTATGCTAATGTATTTTTACATCGTTGCTTAGTTTTCAATTCTTATTATGTGCGAATTTTATTTCTGCAATTTGATTTCAATCCATAGATTAGTGGATTAAATGTTTATTTTATAATATTTTTGCTTAATCCAATGGCCATATTTACTAAATTGGATTATAAAGAGTAACTTGTATTTGGAAAGGACAGTTTTTAGATTTCATTTCTGCAATTTACCTTCTTGTCAAGTGTGGTGTGAACTTAGTTTTAGAGTTTACTTTTCCATACAATGTGAACATAGTTTTAGAATTTATTTTCCACGAGAGTGTGAATTTAGTTTTAGAATTTACTTTTCCCACACAAAGAGAATTTAGTTTTAGCATTTACTATACATGGTGTGAATTTCAATTTCTACAAGAGTTATTTAGGACTTCAATTTTGCAATTCGTCTTAGTGAACATTGATGGGGTTGTTTCAGAAGATAGTTGAATCATATTCCTGATACCTACAATTGGTGTGAATTTAAAGTTTCTTGCCATGTGATTTAATTTCCTTGCAATTTAGTTTCAATAGTTGTTCACATGGTTAGTTCCTTGCCAAGATGGTGTAACTGTTCATACCATTATTTTTAAGTAATTTTATTGAACTACAACTTCACAATGGATAAACCAGTGTAAGAGGAAATTGTGGCCTACACATAGAGTGCACAGTACCTTTCAAGATCTCAATGAACCCTGGGTTTCCAATTAATGTACAGACTTCTTAGTTTTCCACTGAGAAATTAGAAGTTAATTAATAATACCGTTAGTGAAGTTTAGATAGAAGTGGAGAAAAGAGCCTATCATTATCATTAACTCCAATGAATGGATCAATTCCAAGAGATACTTGAGTACCACGACCAATTTTCCAGCTCAAACAATTACCTAGGATAAGATAAGATCTAATAAATCCCCTCCAAATTATTGATGCATTTAAACATGTCTTTTGAGGTTTACGAATCCACTGCACCGTAGATAAAGACTTAATATATTTACCTTTGATCAATTTAATCCATAAGGCACCCCCAAATAGAACTCTCCACAAAATATTAATACTAAGGGAAAATTTGAACCAATCCAAGTGTGTAAGAGTCTAGCCACACATCTTTTTAGGCAAAGTAATGCTTTCCCAAGAAGTTAATTGAAATTTTGATGAACCAATTTTACGATCCCACATAAAATGTATCAATCTCTTCCTAATATTCTTGATTACATATGCTACAACCATGGTGAGAGAGAACTAATAAACAAGAATACTTTCTAAAATTGACTTCGCAATAGTGAGCCTTCTACCAATAGACAAGCATTTGTATGTCCAATTGCTTATTCTCTTCTCCACTTTCTGGAGCATCCAATTACAATATTTTTTTTGCAATAATTAGGTTTTAAAATAAATAACCAAGATACTTGAAACCATCATCCATATTTTCCATGTGATAAAGAAATCAATGGGATATTTGTTCACAAATACCCATATCAGAACAATTGAACATAAATAAAGACTTCTGAGAACTGTCTGCCATCCCAGAAACTGCATGAAAGGTGTTAATTATAGCAAGGTAACACTTCAATTCATCCACATATCCTCTCCCAAAAATTAAGACATCATCAATGAACAATAAATGTGAAATGTAAAGAGAATGAGATATTCTTATACCTTTAATCTTGTTATCCTTCTTTGCAGCATCAATAAGCATGTGGAGTCCTTCTATGACCAAAAGAAATAGAAGAGGGGATAATGGACATCCCTGTCTACCTCTACTGTAATTGAAAAGGGAAGTGGGAAATACATTCACCAGAATATCAAATTTTGTAGAGGAAATACAATCCATAATCCAATTTGTGACTTCAATTGGAAGTTAGGTCTGAATAAGGACAAATCTCAAGAAGCTCTAGTCAACTTGATCATAAGATTTGATCAAATCCATTTTAAGAACACAGGATTCAGTATTCCTAGATTTAATAGTGTGAATACTTTCCTAGGACAATCCCACCACATCTTGAATCTTTCGATTTGAAAGAAATCCAAACCACTCCAAAATGTTTTTTTTCCAAAATAGGTTTAATCCTATTGGATATTATCTTAGTTATGAATTTATAGATCAGATTACATAAGGATATAGGCTGATATTCATTAAATGGCGCAGGCTTATCCTTCTTAGGAATTAATGCAATATAAGTAACATTCATAGCTTAGATACATGATCCAATCTCCTAGATTCATCTACAACATCCACTAAATCATGTCCAACCAAATCAAAGAAATGTATAAAGAACTCGACAAACAACCCATCTACACCAGGTCTCTCAGCCTTGGAAAACTTAAATAAAACACATTTAACTTCTTCCATACTAACAGTTTCACCAATTTTTTTCCCTTCTTCCAAACTAAAAAATATAGAATAAGCTTTCAAAACTTTCAATTGGTCTTCAATATTTAAAGAATTGTCCCGATTATAGATTTCCTTGAAATTTATAACAGATGGATCTTTTAATGACCTATGATCAGTCATTGGATCTCCATTTGAATCCTCAGGTCCCAAATAGCATTTTTAATTCTTCTTTGGTTTACATATCATTGAAAAAATTTAGTATTATTATCACCATGAGTAAGGCATAGAGCATGAATTTTCAACCGCCAATTTTCTTCGTCCTGTTTCAAAACATTTTCCTTTATAGTTTCAATAATAATAAGCTTTTCCTTTCTTTGGGCAGAGAAGTAATCGACATCTAGTAATCCTAATAGCTCCTCAATTTCCTATTCAATCTGGACCGACACCTTAGAATTTGCTTCCTTCTTCTCTTTGTCCCATTTAGCCACATCATTTTTTAGTAACAAGAGTTTTCTCACCAATATTTGCATCGAGCACAATTAAACAATCTAGGAATAGGACTGCCATTTCATTTTAACCATTTCACAAAACTTTGGATCCTCAATCCATGTATGGTTAAATTTGAAGGGATAATAGACAAGCCTAATATCAAAATCCAATTGGAGCACTATTGATTTGTGATCCAAAACACCTATAGATACTGACCAAGAGAAAAATCTACCCATTACAACACACAAACCTTCAACCATCAAATATATGTCAATCCTTTTCATTATGCCATCCATACCAGTATGACCATTATACCATGTAGGCACCAGAGCACTAGGAACAATATCAATGAGATTATAATTATCAAAACGATCCCTGAAATAATCTACAAGAGGATCAATCACTTTTATAGATCCCCAAATCTCAACCGAGGACAAAGTTAAATTGAGATCACTAGCTAAAACTAGGGAATGGTTATGTAGCAATCCAGATAGGGAAACCTTTTCCCAAAACTCCTTTCTATGATGATATGGGCCATATACATTTAAAATTATAATACTAAGATTTTTCGAGCCCCCTAACTTTTCCTTTGACAACTAGATGTGCAACAGTAAAGTAAGACTTGGAATCAACCTTAGTTGGATTCCAAGATACTAGAAAACCTCCAGATATACCACTCGCATCAATAGCACAACACTTCCACATAGGCATTATCTTAAGAAAATATTCACATGCCCTAACAGAAGATATCATAGTTTCCTGTAACATAATAATGTGAGAGTTAACATTTTTCAACAAACATTTAAGAGTGGCTCTTTTAGGGGAGCTACCTAGCCCTCTAATGTTGAAGGATACTAGATTCATTAGGTAACCAAGTTATGGGGCATTCTTTATCTAAGATACCCACAGACAGAGGATGAAGGAGAACCAAAATCTAGAGATAAACCTTTTTCGCTCAAGGAATAAACCTTATGATTGATGAACTTTGGCTACACTAGGACTGGACCCCCTTCCAAAGTCCAATTCTTTTTTCTTTTCTTCCCTTTATTATTATTATGGGTGGTGACATTCTAGGATCTAATAGAAGATATGGGAATGGAATTGTGAGTAACCCTTGAATTTCCAGAAAAAAATTGGAACCGGGTCCTTCGTCAAAAACTCAACTTCTTGTTCTTTGAGATTAACGTTTATTCCTAGTATCACTTAGTGTTTATAAGTTTGCAATGGAGATTACTTAGTAACATAATTGCGAGAGAACAATATTTAGTATAGGTGAATTATTACATATAACATTGAGTAAGTTAAAATGTGGACAAACTAAATCTTTTTGCTATTGCAAAGTTCTTCTAAAAATGTAGAATGAACTCACCATAAGGATTAAGTTTGTCCACTTATTAATTTACTATTTTTGTAATATAGTTAAACTACCCATAAAATTTGTTATATAATTAATTACTCAAATCAAATATTAATAAACTACCTCAAGAAAATTTAATTCCAATTAAATGACTAATTATATAAAATATTATTAATATATAAATTTTTAGTAAGAACATATTTGTATTACTATTAAAAGAGATTTAAGTTAAAAATGAATTAAATTTGAAATATTAATGGATCAAGTCAACACAATTTAATTCTAATTATATAAATTTGTAATTATATAATATATAAAATATTACTAATATATTATTGGAGAAATAATATAATAATAAATTTAATTACAATAGTAATATCATAGAATGCAAATTATTATTGATGATTAGTAATGGGTCAAATTGTTATTGATGATTAATAATGAGTGGTTAATAAATAAATAATAATTTAATTTCATTAAGATTTTGAATCGACAAAGTCAATATAAAAATTATGCACATACACATGATCATTCATTATTCTTAATATATAAATTTTTAATAATAACATATTTGTATTACTATGAAAAGAGATTTAAGTTAAAAATGGATTAAATTTGAAATATTAATGGATTAGGTCAACACAATTTAATTCCAATTATAACTATTTAATAATATAACGTATAAAATATTAGTAATATATTATTGGAGAAATAATATAATAATGAATTTAATTACTATAATAATATTATAAAATACAAATTATTATTAATAATTAATAATGGATAATTAAGACATAAATAATAATTTCATTTCATTTAACTTTTTGAATTGACAAAGTCAATATAAAAAATTATGCAAATACACATGATCATTCATCAATTCTCAATGTGGCTCAATCATATGAACACAAATTATTGATGACAAGTAAATGGATAGTTGAGAATATAATTGTAGCATAAATAATTATTTTATTTTATTTATTTTTAATATTTACACCGTCAATATAAAACATAAAATACTATGCACATACATAAGATCATGATACACACAAGATCCCACTCTTTAAAAAAACTATTCATTTATTTATCATTAATAATTTGTATTTTATAGTATTAATTATTTTATTGTAATTAAATTTATTAATATATTATTTCTCAAATAATATAGTAATAATGATTGGATCACATTGAGAAATAAATATATGTATCAATTTTTAATGCTCCAGACTTTAGCTTACACCTTGCTTTTTTACCAAGGACAAGTAAATAATAATTGAGAATATAATTACAACATAAATAATAATTTAATTTCATTAACTTTTAACGTTTAATATTGACAAAGTCAATATAAAATACTATGGATAGAGTGGATCATGATGCACATTCATCGATTCTCAATTGCGACTAAATCATGATGTTGTTCCATTAATGCTTAGAGTTAAGAAGGTCTATTTATAGATAGCGTTATGGCCTTTAGATTTCGTATTCTAGAAAAGATGGAGATGGGGTTTGAGGCTATTCATATGCGATGTCAACTTCGACTTGTATTACTGTTTTTGCTTATGCTTATTTCTTTGGCTAGTTATCCTGTAATGGCAGCCAAACCAACTGGTATGTTAATTGTATTATTGTTTTTGTTTAGGCCTGTAATTGAAATTATGCGATGTAAAGATAAATTATGAATGGTTTAACAATGCAGGTTACTTAGAAAAGGTAAAAGTTTGAAAGTAATTGTATCTAATTATAATTTGGGAAGAATTTCTTAATTCTCAGGTTCTGAATTTTGGATCTCTGAAGATTTTTGAGTAAATGCATGTTTTTGGTAGTTGTATGTCAAGTATATTTGGGTAGATGTTATTTGAGGTTTTTTGTTTACCTCCTATGTATGATAGGGGTAGCTTTTTGATGTTTTTTTGAGATATGAAAGCATGACTTTCTGCCTCTGCTCGGTTGAGTTTTCTTGAAGACTTGTTAAATTATGTACCTTTTGATTTGATATGAATAATATTGATATATTTTTTTTTCTGCTGAGAAAACTACAGATACACCTATTAAGTTAATCACTTAAATAAAATTATGATTATTATATTATTCAATTTTTTTCATTACAGGTTTGGTGTCCAATATCCAACCCACTCAGATTGGACCGGGTGGGGAGATTGCTGGGCAAGATGGTTGTACGTTAAAGGTGGCGTGGAAGAAATTCAATAGAAATGTATCTCGACCTGGACATACATTCCCAACTAATAAACATGTGTTTGTGCTCACAAATATGTGTATGGTTTGTAATGTTGAGTCTACATTATTGAGGATCTACTTCACAAATAATGATGTTCAGCCACTTGATGTTCAGCCAATCCATTTTCCTTACCAGATTCCCCCACAAACAAGCATGACATTTTACATGGATTTAGAGTGGCCAGTTTATAAAGTCAAAATTGTCAGTAATACCTATGGACATTGTAGTGATTAAAAGAAACCGTGCAACACTCAGACTAGTTGCTTAAGATGCCCATTTTGCTAAGGGGCTTACTATGTTTATTTCTAAATAAATTTGATCCATCTACCTTTCTTATCTTAATATAAGATGTTGGGCTTTAATTATTTCCTATGGGTTTCATTTGTTTATTAAAGGATAAAATAATTTTGAATTATTTTGGTGTTGTGAAGTTTATATTTTTTAAATTTGCTTAGTGTAAATATAGAAGCTGATCTCTTATCGTGTTGTGTTATTTACTGGCAGGACGGAAAATTATATTTTGAAGAAATTTGTTGAGTATAGAAGATTTTTTTGGAATATTTGTTTCTTATGTTTTTTGTGAACATTTGAAGGATGCTATCTATCCTTTGGTTTTGAGATGATGTTTTGAATATGTAGGATTAAAGAATGAAATTATATATTTTTGTCTTGGTTGTTTCGAGGGGATCATTATATGCCTCTTTTTCTTTAATTCAATAGAATAGCAAGAATATGGATTTTTTTGTTGAAAAAAATTATATTTTAAAATATGTATTAATAATAATATTTTATTAGATATTTATTTATATTTAAATATTTTTTATAATAAAATAATTTAAATTTAAATATATGTATTAGGTAATAAAGTTCTTAAAATATTACTTATATTCTAAAATGATTATTATAATCGCACATATTTTTAAATTAATTTTTCAATTATAAAATGATTATTATAAAGAAACTACGCTGAGATCTTCCTTTGAATTTGCTTGACGTAGTTTGAAATTTGAATAAGGAAACTACGCTGAGACTCATTTGTAATGTCATATCTCTGGTATATGTTGCGGCTATAAGGTAATCTTGAATATGTTGCGGCTATAAGGTAAGCCGGTAGCTTACTTGTATTTTGTTGTGTTTTATGCAATTTTCCGTGGCTTAAGCTTACTGTTTAGGTATCTGGTTATGAGATTAGGGTATTTATGATCCATTTTGTCTGATATATAAGTTGGTAAGAAATGACTAAGCTTTATGAGAGACAATCTAGTTCTATATATTCTCTTTGATTCATGCTTTGAATTATACTAGCAAAATAAGGCAGTATTAGCATTCGATGTACTGAAATTCCAATCAAGTTAAAAATATAGCAAATATAATATAAGTCCAGTAGTGTTATATTGTTAAAGTTATTAGAGTTATTAATAATAACTTACTAGTATACTAATATGACTAAATGTAGTTTTTTAAATTTAAGTTTTATCTTATATATAATTGTTATTTTAATTTTTACTTTATGTTTAATTTTTAGTATTTAGGTAATTACTTTGTTCTATTTTTTTAGTTATTTTGTATAACAGTATTTAGATACTTTCTTTGTTCTTCATTTTTTTGAAGGTCAGTTATAGAAAATTAGGTTTACTTATACTTTTAAGTTTTACTTTTAAAGTTTTGAGTCATTTTAAAATATAAGTTTTACTTTTAAAGTTTTGAGTCATTTTAAAATATAAGTTTTACTTTTAAAGTTTTGAGTCATTTTATATGTAGTGTGAGGGAATGGGGATGATGACATCATAAATATTATTATATTATATGATATGCCATATATCTAATTTGAATTTGAGTTATGTTTCAAATTGTTTTTAATGAATAATGAATGATATGTTAGAATTTGGAATGATTTATGTATAATTTTTTTTTTAATATAATTTGCATGTTTTTTGTATTTATAAAATGTCTACTACCTTATTTTAGCAGTACTTCATATTTTAGTTACTTATTTTTTCTAGAATCTTGCTACTATGCTTTGAATAACAATAAAAACAGCGTTTTTCAATATTAAAAAAAATACGTTCATAATTGAAAATGGATTAAACTCAGCATTTGCACACGCCCTTGTTCATATACTCATTATATGTTATCAGTCTGTATTTGCAGCAAATGCAAAGAAAAAACTAGAAAAGATTAATCCAATTGAGCACGAACAGGATGATGTTTAACGTTAGTAGGTAGGATTCTAACTCCTAAAATGGAGCTATCTCTTCCTTATTTGATTATTAACCATGTACATGCTTCATTTCTTTGTTACGAGTCGAGGCGTTGGTTCTAGAACTCCGAATGAGAGATCTGGAATTAAATAACTTTCCCAACTCTTGTATGATGTATGAAACAAACATGAAAGGACCCTATGATACTACCCATATAATTAGTCTGAAAAAAGTTTTGATTGGATCTTGACATCATTCTGGAAGCATTTTCATTAAAGACTGGTCCTGTATATGAATAAATTATGAGTTGAAATTCTCTTCTATTGAAGTTCTGCACATTTTCTCCATATATTTTGGAATACCCTCGATATATTTTACTAATGTTCACGATGAACTGGTATTTTGAGCATACAGAACGGCTTCTCCTATAAGCCAAAATGTATTATATTGTTGTTTCAAGTAGCTCTAAGAGCAATGTACAACTTCTAAGCTATACCCTTACATAGTTGTTTCAGACAATCACAACAGGCTTGGAAAATACACTGATGTTGGAACATAAATAAAGATTTAGATGCCTCTTCACAAAATTTTCTTTTGTGATTAGAAAACCTTTTCTGAAGCTCTTGATTTCGACTACATTTTGAGCACCAGATTTTCAATTGTACCCTTTCCATACATATATAGGCCATCCATGGCATGCAATGAACATCTTCAAGATTATAAAACCTGTTTGGAATCATCACTTACACACAATATAAACTTCTAAACTACGTGGCTCTCCGCCATGTCTCTAGAAATTGACGATGATTAAACTTCGTCGTTGCTCAAGCCGCATGGGATTTTACCCTCATCTCTGGTTAGTTGTTCCACTAAACCTAACTAAGTTGTGATGGAACTAGGTTTCTATTTGCTCATTTGTTGTTGTTCAGTGCCCACCCAATCCTTATAACCCTCGCCCATTGTACATGGATTTACATTGTGTAATTAAGGGTTTTTTTAATGTTTGGTTAAGTACCTTGCTTATCCTGCCATGTATTTTCGATTTGGATTTATGTCAAATGTGTTAGTATTTTATGTATGCATTATGCCAATGTTCGCCTCTGCATGTATATAGATGATAGATGGTATTTGTAATGTGCTAGGCTAAATGTACAAGTATAGAAATGAATGTGAATGAAGTAGTATTATAGAAATGAATGTGAATGAAGTAGTATTTGATTATGTATTTGGTTAATTAATTGTGTATCGTCATCCCTTACTTAGCTTCGGCTCTTCTGTGTAATATGTCATTAAGCTATTTGATGTGTTATTGTATATATTATTTATATGCTATTTTTAAATATGATGTTAAGTATTTTGCCTCACGGCATTATACATATAGTAGATGATGCATGTATTGAGCTGGATTAGTGTATGCATGTGGATGGGATTGCCTTTAATCTTAGCTTTGATTTTGTTTAAGTTTGATGGATAGTTGTTCTAGAATTTTACTATGATTGACGTTGTAATAGATATCCCTAAATGTTAGCTAAACATTGAAACTGATAAAATTGATAGGAAAACATTTACAAATAACATAGAACTAATTCTTTAAACACAACACTATGAGATACATAATATAGTATATCTACTTAGCATGTAGGACTTTGATATAGTTAACCATGTTCTAGGACTGAAATAAAAGTGTTAAGGATTCTCATTATAATCTACCCATTTGATATAGTAAAGTAGTATAGTATATTACTAAAGATAAAAGAAGAAGCTATTCTAAAGACCAAATGAAATCTAAAGAATATATAGTACTGATGAATAAGCATCAAATCATATAGTAACAGTTTTTATTTGGTATACAACAATTGTGGAACAACACTTGAGATGGTCACGTGCCAGGAAGAAACTCAGTTTGGCTTTGGAAGGTAGTATGTGCTTGGAGCTGATCATCTGTATCTCTAGACTCCTCATGCACATGCATGTCATCATGAATCTCATGAACCACCATATCATGAGGTTCCTCCATAGAACTCTGAATGTCATCAACCGAAAGAGGATGGTTGATTTGAATGTAGGAGGAAGCTGTGATTTCTGCAATTCTTGGTGAAATTGTTCTACCTCCATATTGGATTCCAAGAGGGCACTTTGAGTGCTTCTCAAAGAATCTTGGGTGGCCATCAACTCATCCTTGGGCCTGCAAATATCTTCATCATCCTTCAAGTATGCTTCCTACAACATATGAAGAAGATCATGCAAGTAATATCTGTCAGAAAGCATATGTGAAAATTTACCTTGGGTTGTAATCTTTTCTTTTTGAACCTTCTCCTTGTTAAGGACTTTGTTCCTTATGCAGATGTACTCTATTCTAAACTTCATCTTCACTAGGCCCATAAGAAATGCAAGAGGACTTGGTTTTATGTGTCTCCAGTCAAAGAAACTCTTGTGGTCCCTTTCATTTCCTTCCTTGAACCTTTTCAATTGCTTGTAATGAAAGATGTTGATGGATTGCACATCCATCATCATTTCAGCCTCATGCTTCTTCACCCTGTTAGGTGGTCTACCCTATGGGTGGTATTCAAGAACCTTCTCATGTTGTTGTAGTGACTTCCATATGATCTCAAGCTGATGTAAGTATCCCATACTTGTGCCTTGAATGGTGGTGAGGCCCTCAGTAGCCCCCACAATGTCACCATGCTTTACTATGGATATCATGCCATGGGATAACTCTTCCTGTGCTATGTAATTCCCCCAGGTATGAATGGAAATGTATGGTAAGAATCATGTGGCAACCATATATTCCTTGCATGCTGGTCATTGCTCATAATAGATTTGAATGCAACAATAGATCCATAACTAATGCAAAAATAACCCTTACCCATGTGAGCTAGTCTTGCACAATCTTGAGTCTCTATCTCGGTGATGTCGCTATCCATCCAATTCAATGATGAATATGATTATTTGCTTGCTGATCCAAATGGAATGTAATCTGTCATATTCATCAAGGATAAGGCTTCCTTCCATGAAAGAAGCTCACAATCTCTCTGGAGTGAAACAAGTGCCTAGCAATCATCCTGCAAGTCAATGCTTCCTTGAAGCACTTGTGATACCTTGGAAATGATGTTGCTCCATAATTTCATGTGTACTATTAGACACACACATCTGATCACATACATGTGTTCATGCCACTCTTGAGAATCATGCAAACTCTCCTATAAAAATTCATCCTTCTCAAAAATTTGGATCTCGGTACTAGAAGGATATTCTCTACCAACCTTATCATTGTGAAGATTCAATATGCTAAGATATATAACATCATTATTCCAATCAATTTCACAACAATAGCATATACAGGATCACTGAAATAACAACAAGCACAGTATAAACACAAGAGACACAATTTATCATGGGAAACCCTCATGGGGTAGAAAACCCAGCAAAGCTTCCTCAATATAGATGACCAACAAATACAAAGATGTAATTCCCAAACAAGAGCACCTTATCCTCCTTTGCAGATCTCTCTCTCTCCCATGGGAAATTCACAAGTGAGTGAATGAGTGAGTATAAATGAGGAACGCACCTCTTCTATGTATACTCTACTTCTACTTGACTTTTATCCCTAACAAGGCCGACTTCTCCTAGGAGAGTCTAATGACCCCTAAACAACTAAATCAGGGTCGAACCCAGTAGGTAAGTCTAATAAACCTAGTTACAACATCCCAACGGAGGAATAAACATCTCCGGATGTACAATAAAGTCCCGATGGAGGAATAAACATCTCCGGATGTACAATAAAGTCCCGACAGAGGAATGAAACATCTTCGTACAAATAGAATATTCTTGGAAGTTACAATATTTCAACACTCCCCCTTAACAAGAAGGATATTATAACAACATTTGCAGGAGCAAGGATTCATCAACAACATGATACATGATACATCTATAAATCATTGTGTTGTTCGCCAAACTGCACACCAGTAGCAGAAATCTTTCGAAAGCTGTCTCTTCACTATAAGTGAGAGAGGTGTGGCCTTGGGGGCAAGCAATGAGCCAGGTACTATCACCTGAATCCCATCTCCTCCATTTAGGCTAACTCCTAATGAAGCCAAGGGGGGTAGTCCCTACAAAGAGTTGTCTAAGGCTCTTGTGTTTAAAAATGATTCTTGTATGGGGTGATGCGGATGAATGTTGTTTAGGATTTTTTTTGTAAAATGATGGGAACACAATTAAACATGCAATCCACGTTGCAAATTCCATAAGATACAATTTATAAGAGGAACAATATGCTTATGACTTAGAATTAAAACAAAGCATCCACAAGATAAAGATTAAACAAATGACAAGGACATATGGTCCAGATTCAGAAGATATATAAGAGCTTTTAAAGACCAGTGCCAAATGGAGTCAAATGAAATACTTATGATGCTGAAAAATGTAAGCCAAAAGTAGTTGTTTGTGAGATCGTTTTGAAATTGTTCTTGGCAAATTTTAAGTGTTTTAGATGTTCTTGATTATTAGGATAAAACCAAGGATATCAAAAGAGTGTCCGGAAAGACATTCTAAGTAGCTCCTTTAAGAGACATGTCGGACCTGTCTGGAATCATAGCGAGGCGCGCAATGCTAACCAGCCACCGTGTCATAGATTGGGCACTCCAACGCCTCCCCTGAGAACTGCTTAAAATACCTTTTGAAAAACGTTGGTTCGTTGGTTATGGGGGTGAAAGTTTTAATTAATTATCACTTATGAGATTATCAAATCCTTCACCTTTCTGAGTACTAGTCCAACCGTTTCCGGTTGGCAGAGCATACTGGTGTTGGATAAACGACCAAGATAAATTAATTAAGGGGGAAATGTGGATTGAAAAGTTTTATTATTTAGAGCACTTGTTCAACTCTCCGACAGAGAGCGCTCTTGACTTGGTCTTAAGACAACAGTTCAAGAGACTTCCTACTTTAAAATGCCTAATGCAAGGGAAGAATGCAGATCTAACAATGCTCTCCAACAGAGAGTGCTCTTGACTTGGATTTGGCCAAGTTCAAGAGGCTTTGTTCGTTTTATGAAACAAGAAGCAGTTGTGATAACAAGATATTGAAATTTTGTAACATTTATGATAGCTCAAAATAGAAGTAAAACATTGCTAGCATGCTACTTGCAAAGTAAAATGAAATAACTGAAAGATCTAGTATTCTACCAAGCAATTCTACTCTAAGGTGGGATCAACCTCCGAACAAGGTCAACCACTAGAACCGTCAGTCTTGGAAACCTTCCAGCTAGCTGGATGTCCACAAGATGTTGATGGGGGAACGAGAAGCTACCACAAAACTATGTGGACATTGGGATTCAATCCCAAAGTTAGCTTACTCTAGTCAAAACTTGAGAGAGAAGCGACAAGATGAAAATAAATCACTCTAAAACATGGACTAAAAATATCTAAGCTAAGAAAACCCAACACTCTTCCCCAAATGGGGAAGAAACCCAAAAGATGGAGGACTCCTCCACTAAAAACTGTTATTAAACAAGTTACAAATATTGAGGAATTTCAACCAAAATGAGAAACTGAAAATGGGAAGTACTTGAAACAAAGAGTCTTATGACTTCTTTTACAAAAAGGAGATGGAAAACTCTAGATCTTCTTGATTAACATCATCATCATTTGGTCTTCGATCCCCTCTTTTTTGGTTCGAAATTTCACTTTGGGTTATCTCCAAATGGTTTAGTTCAAAACTTTGTTCTTGCATCCTTTCTAAATAACTTGTGCCAATCTAAAAGTAAAAAAAAAGCTCATGCACCCATTAGCATTAGCATGAAAAATAAAACCAATCTTAATGATAGAATTTGATCTAAGCTTTGTGAAATAAAGAAACTAGATGCAACTAAAATCTAAGCTATATGCCCAAAACCTTTTCCAATGCAAGCTTTTTGAAAAACTTTTTGAATGAGATCTAGCAAAATGGAAATGAAACTACCAATAACCTAGATGCAAACTTGATTCTGTTGAAACAAAAGTGGAAGTATGAGAACCTAAAAATGCCTAAGTATTTAATTCTTCAAATGCATAACACTATTAACAAGAAACAAAAATGGATCTAACCACTAACTCCTAGAGAAATGCAAATGAAACTAACTAAACTAAGACTTTACCAAACTGTTTCTTGACTGTTTTTTGAAGTGTTTTAAAGGCAGAATTTTGAAGTAGATGAGAGGGGGAAGAAGGCAGCCAAACATGGGACAAAGGACAGCAGCAAAATGCAGATGATGGACAGCAGTGAAAGATGGTAAGGGCAGCAGAAAGGTAGGGCAACAGACTGGAACAATGGAGAGAAAAGGACTGAAAATGGATAGATAATAGGGGCAACAACTAGTGTAAAGAGATGGATGGAATGAAGAGGTGGGGATCTAGTGGATGGAAGGGAGAAGAAAAGGAAAGAAGTGGGACGAGATCCAAGAGAAGGGGCAGAAAACGGAAAGCAAGATCAAAGCAAGACCACAAGCAAGAGGTAAGCTTTGACAAAACTCTAGGCTTGGAGAATAATAGAAGTTTTGGGTTTCCACAGCTTAGAGGGGTAAAAACTAGTAACCGAGAAAGTGTTTGGGTGTTTGATGGAGAAGAGCTAGATTCTCTTGTTTCTCAAATCCATAAAGTTTGAAACTCCTTTGGCCTTATGTATAGTGAAGATGTACCTTCAAGAACCTTAAGCATGGGATAATATATATAACACAAGAATATTTAAGTGAAAAGAACTAGATACATGCTTGCTTGTGCTAGATTGTTAGCCATCTTGAACATGATCTACAACTTAAAAAACTCAAACACAAATGCAAAACAATATCACCTTGATTCTCAAGTGAAGCAATGAACATCAAGAGCCTCCACGTTTTTGACCTCCAAAGTCTTAACTTTATTATCAATAAAATGCTTACAAAATATCCAGAGTTTCTTTGCCTAAAAATTCCATCCTGAATGAGGAAAAAGAGCCTCATTATATAGCACAAAACAATAGCTATACTACCCTAATTCGAATTGGCTTGAATGGAGCCAATAGCACCTAACAAATTTGATTTCCAATCAAGAATGTGTCTAAAACCAATCAGCATGAAGCTTGGAGCTAATCTCACCAACAAACTCGAGTTTGTGGATGATGTGGATGGGGAGGTGGCCTCCACCTTGGCAAGGCGCCCCCCATCTCACTTTGGATACATCACCAAGCTAATAAACAATTGCCATGTGTAGAACTCGCCCTTCTAAGGAGATTGATGTGAGATGAGGTAGGTGGCGTGGATTGGATTGGTAGAAGCTTGGAGTTTGACTACCAATCATGGTAGTTGAGAGTGGGAGGTGGCCTCCACCTAGGAAAGGCTCCCCCACTCCTCATTCAATGCAACCTCTCACCAACCAAAAACTCATTTAATTTGATCTCCACATCATCAAACTCGACTCTGCATGCATGGAGGGCAAATTAGCTTGGAGAGATCCACTTGTGCTGACTGTATACTTGATTGAATGTTGATTGAGATGATTGGGATCTTCATAAATGCTGAGTGCCATGTCATTTAGCCTTTTACTTTATTCCATTTGGATTATTTTGGAGAGATTTGGATTATCTGCAAAATAATCATTTTTATTATTTTAATTAATAATTTCTCTGTAAATGGCTTTTCAGAGAAAATATTAATTACGAGGCCTAAATGACATCCAAAACTTGGGTTAGCTAGTCCGGGGATCATGAATTATTTTTGGCTTAAGTCTAGATCCTTCAATCACTGAAATCGGATCCCGGATGACTGACATATTACAAATTGAAATTTCTCTATTTAAACTATAGAGAAATTTATTAAAATTTAAAAAATAATTAAAAACCCAAATTCGATAGACCCGGTAAAAAAATTTTGAAATTTTTTCTGAGGGTCCTAGAGACTTGGGACATGACCAAAACCTATTCTAATAGTGTCTAGTAGGATTATATACATTAGTTGGACTCTAATAACCCCCCATGGCTAAAATTTTCAAAATCGGGCATTCCAGCTTTGGAGGAAGCGGGAGAAAACCTCATTGATTATAGCTCGGCTATAGGAAAAGTATAATTGACAAGGGAAAAAACTCCCTGGAATACCTTAGTTTCTTAATCAATTCATGGAGAACCGAGACACTCAGATCCTACTAGCACACTTTATTACAAACCCCCATGGGGCCATGGTCATGTCGACTCAAAATTAAAACTGGCTAACTACTGCATTCTAAAACCCAGATACTCTAGAAGTGAACACTGATGTGTTCCAACACTGGTGGCTCAATAAGGTTTCAACTATTTGTATAAAATAGGTGATAACACATTGGAAGCTTTCTTCAATCATCATCAGTAACTCAAACAACTACTGGAACATCTTCAATATCTTCAATACTGGAACATCAACATCTTCAATACTAAGTCTTCATCTTCTGCAACACTTGATCAGCTACAGCAACATCATCATCTGGATCTCCCGATCAACAACATCATCATCTGGATCTCCTGATCAACAACATCATTTGGATCTCTCGATCAATAGCATCATCATCTAGATCTTCCGATCAACAACATCATTTGGATCTCTCAATCAACAGCATCATTTGGATCTCTCGATCAACAACATCATCATCCGGATCTTCCGATCAACACCATCATCTGGATCTCTCGATCAACAACATCATTTGGATCTCTCGATCAACAGCATCATCTCGATCTTCTGATCAACAACATCATCTAGATCTCTCGATCAACAGCATCATCATATGGATCTTCTGATCAACAGCCTCATCGTCTGGATCTCTTGATCGATAGCATCATCATCTTGATCTTCCGATCAACAGCCTCATCGTCTATATCTCTTGATCAACAACATCATAATCTACAACACACATGATCCAATTATGAGATGATCAATCCCTTTCACTTTAGTACATGAATCCAAGGATGATAAAATCCTGATCCACTTACAGGATGATCAATCCCTATCACTTTAAGACACCATATCATGTCTAGGGACGATGCAATCCCAACCACAGTGCGAGTCCTTTTTCATAATGGATGTGACCTAGATCAAATCTAGGATTTACAACCACAGAGCTAGTACTTTTTCAACCAGGATGTGACCTAGATCAAATCTAGGATTTACAACCATAGATCCAGTACTTTTTCAACTAGGGTGTGACCTAGATGAAATCTAGGATTTACAACCATAGAGCCAGTACTTTTTCAACCGAGGTGTGACCTAGATCAAATCTAGGATTTACAACCACAGAGCCAGTACTTTTTCAAATGGGGTGTGACCTAGATCAAATCTAGGATTTACAACCACAAAGCCAATACTTTTTCAACTGGGGTGTGACCTAGATCAAACCTAGGATTTACAACCACAGAGCCAGTAATTTTTCAACTAAGGTGTGACCTAGATCAAATCTAGGATTTACAACCACAGAGCAAGTACTTTTTCAACTGGTATGTGACCTAGATCAAATCTAGGATTTACAACATAGAGCTAATACTTTCTCAACTGGGGTGTGACCTAGATCAAATCTAGGATTTACAGCCACAGAGCCAGTACTTTTTCAACTGGGGTGTGACCTAGATCAAATCTAGGATTTACAGTCACAGAGCCAGTACTTTTTCAATTGGGGTGTGACCTAGATCAAATCTAGAATTTACAACCACAAAGCCAGTACTTTTTCAACTGGGGTGTGACCTAGATCAAATCTAGGATTTACAACCATAGAGCCAGTACTTTTTCAACTGGTGTGTGACCTAGATCAAATCTAGGATTTACAACCACAGAGCCAGTACTTTTTCAACTGGGGTGTGACCTAGATCAAATCTAGGATTTACAGCCACAGAGCCAGTACTTTTTCAACTAGGGTGTGACCTAGATCAAATCTAGGATTTACAACCACAGAGCCAGTAATTTTTCAACTCAGGTGTGACCTAGATCAAATATAGGATTTACAACCACAGATCTAGTACTTTTTCAACTAGGGTGTGACCTAGATCAAATCTAGGATTTACAACCATAGAGCCAGTACTTTTTCAACTAGGGTGTGACCTAGATCAAACCTAGGATTTACAACCACAGAGCTAGTAATTTTTCAACTGGGGTGTGACCTAGATCAAATCTAGGATTTACAACCACAGATCCAGTAATTTTTCAACTGGGGTTTGACCTAGATCAAATCTAGGATTTACAACCTGTGAATGATCACCTGCTGCTACACTGAGCAGTCCAGGAGTGTACATTACATCATTACGGGACCTGCGAATGATCACCCGCTGCTATACTGAGTAGTCCAGGAGTGCACATTACATCATTTTAGGCTCAGCATATTTCTCGGAGACAAGAGTCTACGGATTCCTTTAGGACATGTGTCCAAGGATGATACAATCCACTCATCAACTTAGACCAAGTTTAAGGACCACTCATCAACCTCATCGTTGGTATCATCGACCTTATCGTCGGGACAGGTATCCTCATCAATGATACAAGTATCCACATCATCGATAAAGGCATCCACATCATTGACCTCATCGTCAGTACAGGCATGATACAAGTATCCACATCATCGATACATGTATCCACATCATCGATACAAGTATCCACATCATTGACCTCATCATCGGTACATGCATCCTCATCATCGACCATAGCACTCCCCCTTTCGAGGAGGGTCCTTTTTCAACTACACCAAGCTTGTCTCGGAAATACACAAACTTTACTCGAGAAAGAGGTTTGGTCAATACATCAACAACTTGCTCATCAGTGCTCACATACTGGAGCTTTATAACTCCTTTCTGCACCATATCCTGTATATAGAAATATCAGATCTCTTTGTGCTTTGACTTATCATGGAACACTGGATTCTCTTTCATCTTGATACAACTCTAGTTGTCACACGGGATCACGGTGGAGTCCATCTCTAAGTCAAATAATCCTGATAACCACTTCTAAAGCCATATGGCTTCACAACTAATAGAGAAAACTGCTATATATTCTGCTTCATTCGTGCTGAGAGCCACACTGGACTGCTTCCTACTAAACCATGAGATCATAGCAAATCCCAGACAATAACATCCACCCGATGTGCTCTTTCTGTTTGAGGCACTTCCAACCCAATCTGCATCTGTATAACCATACAATCTGAAGTCATGATCTCCAAGATAATATAGACCAAAGTCTATCGTACCTTTTAGGTACCTCATCACATGCTTTGTATCTATCAGGTGAACACGTCTAGGTTCAACTAGATACTGACTCAAGGTGTTCACAGCAAAGCATATGACTGGACTGGTATTCGTCAGATACATCAATGACCCAATAATATGTCTGTACTGAGTTACATCCACTAATTATGACGATTCATCAGCTAACAACTTCAAGTTGGAATCCATGGGAGAGGCCATGGCTTTACATTCCAACATATCAAATCTTTTCAAGATTTCCATAGCATACTTTCCTTGGTTGAGAAAGATTCCTTCTGGGCCTTGCCATACTTCTAGACCTAGAAAGTAATATATCAATCCGAGATCTTTCATCTCAAATTCTGTAGCTATCTTCTTCTCGCTTTCCATGATCTGTTTTTCATTTCCTGTCAGAAATAGATCATCCATAACCTTAAGGTAAAGGTTAGGGTTATCTTTACTTTTGGTAAAGCCCAAGCTTGTCAAGAAGCTATCAATTCTCCCTCCGTGACTGAACATCATTCACACTCTACATTGAGTGATCTTCTACATATCTATCCATGCAATCTCCCGTCAGATGGGTCTACTGATATGAGCCTCAAGATCATTCAAACTCTATGGTGAGTTCCTTCTTGCATCCATCTAAGAGAAGAATTTCATCTGTATATAGAAACCATCTTCAACCTTGTAGCAAAGGTTGAAATCTGCATCACCCATGGTGATCATCAAGCTCATCAAATGACTATCGATCTTGGGTACCTATTGAACCCATACAGAGCTTTCTTCAATCGTGTGATTCTCTATCGAATCTTAGGATTTTTCTCGATTCGCACTTCTTCTTCAATTACACCATTAAGATAACGGTCTTGTCATCCATGGGTGTGTCTAGCCACTTGGAGCAAACATCTCGTCATGATCCTCTCCCTCTTTCTAAGAGAATTCTCTAGCCACGATCCTTCTATAGTACGTTTGATTTGTAAGTCTTCTTGTTGAACATCCTTCACTTGTTCTTTGGAACATGTGTTCATCATCCTTCTTTTGATCATAACACATGATCTTTTCTACAAATCAAGTTTAATTACATGATTAGTAACACTTCATAATCATCAAATCATGTTGACATGATAACCTATTATGCATACTGGTATGATTCACAGAGTTATGCAACTATCTTGACCAATACTTTGGCACAACACTTTTCCATATCGTGTATGAAATATTGGCTATCTAGATGCCTTCCTTCTCTACCAGAACATACTATCAAGAGTGTGCATAGCAACAAGCAACAATGGAATGTTTTTCCAACTTACCCATCATATGCATATTAGTAGTATATTGTTCAATGCTATATGAATGCTTACACTATGCATAATATATTTCCTGATTCTAGGAATACAAATATGCATACAACTAGTACGAGCAATATCATTAACTTATCAAAGATTCAAGAGGTAATTCAAATAGCAACTCAAATAGTTATATTTTATGTTTGTGTGGTTGTCTCCCTCTTGATCTCTATTTTCCCTTTATGATAGCATCATGATTATATGTCTTTGAACTTCTATCCATTTTGTACCACTATGCATGCTTAAGTGTGTACTAGTTTCCTCATTGTGTCTTTCCTCAAGATCTCATACATAATCATACATTCATTAGTATAATCTTAATACTATCAAAACATTATGATTCTAAATAATCTTAAGCATGTATGGTCATGATCATTTCATACACAGGTATACTTATCTAAGATCCTAACACAAAGTAGGATTCTAACTTGATATAGGAAAACATACTTGGATTATCATGCTTGCTACTTATGTATAACATACGCAACCAACGTCCTCTTTGTTCTCTTCAATGATTTAGAGACCTTGTGCTAGTAACCTGCATATCTCATAAGTTAAGCATTGTAGAACCAAATTATACATACCTTGTAAGTAGAGCTTCTATGTGATCAATGACTATGGATGAGTCTTTGTCTTCATGTCATCATGGTCATATTCATTTGTCTTTCTTGATGTACCTTTCATGTTAGCAGACAACATCATCCTCATACAACACCACAAGTGCATTAGTACAATCATAAGTGTCATAACCCTAATCAATGAATGTCTTCTATTATTCACATGCATTCATACTTTTACTAAGGTTATCAGACAATATAAAATTAATCATGATTGTACTAACCTCAATAATATGAATACAAACATATCATGAACTTAATCATGAAACAGATTTCAAAACATACCTGTGTCTCCTCAAGTCATACCTGTTGAGATTGCTAGTAGTCTTCTCTCTAAGGGTAAAACCATAACCATCCAAGATAGATCACTTGTAAACATATTATATAGGTTCATGGTGCTAGGATGACAGAATATCAGTGCCATTTAAACCTCCTTCATTGCTGCCCTACGAGTCTCCCAATTTTGCTATGGTTTCTTCTTACTTGGAAACCCTAATTTTCAATCTCCTTCCTCCCACAACATTTTGATGGAGGATTAATATCTTTGATGAACGGATTCCAAATCCATTATCAAAGTTTCCAATGTTGCATCAGGTGTCTCCAACATTGTATCAAGTCCTTCCATACCTAAAAACTGAAAACCCTAAGTGAGAGATTCTTCCTCCTCTTCCTTGATTTCCTTCGTTGAGCCATTTCAGATGTGTTGTATTGTTTCTGGTGTATCTCTGAAATTTCGGATCTGCAGGGTCAGAAACTTTGACTTGTGGTAACTTGACTTGTAATATTTTCAATCCCATAGGTTTGAACTTTATTGGATTCTCCATCAGAGAGATATGATCAATTTCCCAACATGACGTGTTGAAGGGATGAAACAGAATAGCGAACTTGTATGGAGTGCCACGTGTCACTGTTTCAACTTAGGCCTTTGAAACTTGGACCTATGAAACTACAGTCCGTTCCCTAACTGTCACTTTTTACACAATTCCATTTGGAGCTTCCTATCCCGATATATGACCTTTTTACCTAGGTCACTTGTTTATGGATTCATTTTGGAAGAGGCAGAAACCCTAACTTGTATGGATCATATCTCAGAAATTACAATGAATATGAGGCTGAAACTCGGACACATGGTACAAGAACATGGCATATTTGGCATGTCCAAGTTTTAGATCCTGAAACTTCACCAAAAGTGATTTATAGCGAAAGTTCCACGATGACTAGGTTTTGCTATACAAAACCCTAACTTTCAAATTGTCGCCAATGAAACAAGTGTTGTAAGTGCCATACATTGCCTTCCTTTAGGATAGATCTGATACCATGTTAAGATTCAATATGCTAAGATAGATAACATAAGTATTCCAGTCAATTTCACAACAATAGAATATACAGGATCACTGAAAGAACAACAAGCACAACATAAATAGAAGAGACACAATTTATCCTGGGAAACCCTCATGGGGTAGAAAACCCAGCAAAGCTTCATCAATATAGATGACCAACAAATACAAAGACATAATCCCCAAACAAGAGCACCTTCTCCTCCTTTGCATATCTCTCTCTCTCCTATGCGCAATTCACAAGTGAGTGAATGGGTGAGTATAAATGAGGAACACACCTCTATTTATACTCTACTTCTACTTGACTTTTATCCCTAAGTGGGACGACTTCTACTAGGAGAGTCTAATGACCCCTAAACAACTAAATCAGGGAAGACCCCACTAGGGAATTCTAATAACCCTAGTTACAACATCCCGACGAAGGAATAAACATCTTTAGATATACAATAAAGTCCCTGCGGAGGAATGAAGCATCTCAGTACAAATAGAATATTCTTAGAAGTTACAATATTTCAACAATCACTAGAAATGGTTTCCATATCAAGATGAAACAAAGGAATTTGGTGAATGAAAAAATCATATTGGTTGTTATACCTTTGTGACACCTCTATCTCTTCATGATGTGGAGTGGTGATGGCATGTTCCCCCTCCAAATCTCTCGGTTCACTCTCAACTAGAGTGTGGTTGTATCTTTCTCCATAATGTTTTTTCTGAGAATGCTTGAAGGGTTGGTCCTTTCTCTTTTGTGATTAAATTAGTGGGACATTCTTCATATTGATGCAAAAAAGAATTGATGCTACCAAGATGAGATTTACCTTCATTCCTTAGCTTGAACTCTTTTTGTTCTTTCTCAATGCATTCATTGGAGGAAACGCATGGCTCTTCTCTTAAGAGACTGTTGCTCCTCTCCTTTGATGATTGATTGCTACTATGCTTTTGATCCTTCAAGCTAGTTGATGCATCTTTCTCCTGGGTAACCTTAGAATCATTATTATTGGAGACTTTGTTTGAAGAGAATATGTAAATTTTCTTCATGTTAGGAACAATGGCATCCAATGAGGCTTCACTTTCGATTCATCTTTCTTCTTCTCTGCTCACCGAGGTGGAACAACTTGTTTCCTCTATGGGTGGTTTGCTGCTCTCTATTGATTCCAAATATTTACCCTTGATCTCAAATCTAAATCTGCAATAAAAATAATATTTGAAAGGAATGGCTTTGCGGATCTCTTCTCTTAAATCTCAATACTCCTGGTAGTGCAGGACAAATTTTCAATTGTTGATATCCTCCTTGCTAACTCCTTCTTAGGATTAGCCATCGGTGATTCATCCCATTTACCTATGTACATATGGTCACAAATGTAACCATCATCATATATTGGTAGGCTTCCATCAATGTACATGATTTATTCTTCCTTGTATAACTCAAAGCCTTCATCTTCCATGACGGGAACTAGTTTCATAGTTGCAATTTGATGATAGTTCTAAGATATTTCTTCATATGAGATTTACTTTCCATAGGTTGATCCAGGTAAAGAGATCTAATACCATTGTAATGTACCAACTTAGGATTGTGATACAAAAACTCTAAACTTCTCAAAATTGATTAAAACAGTAATTATGGAAGCTAGGTGGACTGAGGTTGGACTAGATCAAAGGATTGGAATGGATAGGAGGATATGATATGGAATGATACCTCTGCACAAATTATTGATACCTTTTATGTTTCAAGATCATAAAGTATGCAATTTACTCCAATACCCCTGGGCCCCTCAGTATATGCAGGCTAGTATGGTAGGAAACTTGACTGGAGGTTGGGGATGGGGGTTGTAGACATCATAGAGGATAAATAGTAGTCATTTATAGTAATTCCACAATAAAATGACATTCCAGAAATTTTCATAAATATATGAGAAAGTCTCACACTATTACTAGTAAAATTGCCTTCCAGGACTACTCAACTACTCTGATTTCTGGACTCCCAAACAGTGTTCAAAGGCCCAAAAATTTCTGAAATAAGACTTGGATCATGAAATATGAAATGTTACTCAACTCCATAAACAATAATTACTTCATTTGGATTTACACTTATTCATTTGTGAAATACACACTGGAAACTAGTCAAATTCTAGCTAAATCTAGAAGGGGTGGAGAAATAGGATAATAAATCAGAGTTTTGTAATTTATATTGATTTGAATGATATCATAACTTTAAATCCTCTGTAATTACATCAGAAATAGGCCAATATGCCTCTCAAAACAATATGCAAAGATCTCTCTTCTTCTGCATAAGAAACTAGCTACAGAAACTCATAGAAAGCATGAAGATTCGAACTCTGAATTGGATGATGATGCTCCTAAACTTCATGTTCAACTTTATCAGCTACAAGACATGCAAATAAAATGAATAAAAATGGCTTAATTCCATCATCCTCGCACATAAATCTGGGGCACATATCCCAAGTCTCCGAGGCAAAATTGCACTCATACAATTTCTCAAACTGACAAAAGATGTGAAATGGAGTTGTAATAATTCTTTTATAGATTGAGGTGACTTGTTGAGCAAGTAATATGGAGTGGATAATGTTTCTTTTCTTTGTGCTTTAGCTTTTGCCTTTCTTTCTGCTTTGCTTTGCTTTTTCTTTTTCTTTTGCTTTTGCTTTTTCTTTATCCTGCTTTTGATTTTCTATCCTTATTTTTCCTGCTTTTCCGCTTTGTCTTGTTTTTTCCCTGCTTTTCTGCCTTACCCTGCTTTTCTGCTTTGTCCTATTTTTTCCTGCTTTTCCTTGTTTTGCTGCTTTTGTCCTGCTTTTCTGCTTTCGTCTGCTTTTCTGGACTTTCCTGTTTTTTTGAACATTTCTGCTTTTCTAAACTTTCCTTCTTTTCTGATTTTTCCTATTTTCTACTTGATGTTGCTTTTGCTGCTTTTCTGATTTGCTCCACTTTCTTTTTCTCTGATTTTACTAGCTTTGAAATATTTATCTTTGCTTCTTCCTCAAGCTAACTCCAAGTCAACCTTATCCTCTCATGCACCCTAGTGGAGCATTATCCTCATTTATTCCACATAAAAATATTAAATGCATGAAAAATAAATATTCCAAGTGCATAATAAACTTTGGATAAAAATTAATTCAAACTCCTAATTAATTAAATGCCTCAACTTAACCCCTCATTAATTAATTAATTCAATCTGTCACTAGGATCCATGGGGTTCGATCTACTACATGGTGCTGACAAAATGGGAACATGACATTGGGCAACGGCAAGACCTAAACCTGGAATTACACTCTATTAGTGGGTAGCCTATAGAATTTCATGAACGTGCATTGGAACCTTCCAATGGGTATCTGGGCAACGTTTTGGAATCATTAGGATCCATTTGGACTCTACTATAAATATGCAACATCATATGAGGGAATGTTGGCCTCCCAAACATTTTTCTGGCATGGAAGGTTAAACCAGGCTTATTTAGTTCATTTGGGATTAATTATGGATAAGACTATGCTTTAATTAAAAAAAAATTAAGTCTAGCCTAATTAATTTATAAAAATAAATAAAAAAGCACAAGATCTTCTCATTTCACTTTGAGAATGCACTTTTTAATTATTTGGGAAAAAATATATTAATTTCCTAAAGTAATTTTAATTAAATTGAGCATGACACATATGTGGAGAAAAAAATATTATTTATTTCATTATTACAAGGAGAAATTAGATTAAAGGTTAAGATTTAAAAGTCAACGGAAGATTAATTCCCATCTATTGTTTGGGATCAAAAGCACAAGGATCAAGCTCATCCTCTAAGCCACACATGTGGGTCTTCTAGAGCAAAACAATTGGGTAAAAGGGGAAAATAAAATAAAACATGTGGTTTTAGTGAGAAGTATTATTTCTAGCCCTTGGTATTTGGCTTGGGCCCTTGATATTTGGAAAAATTTTAATAATTTTCTCCTCAACTAGGTGAAGGCGCCCTCCTAGGGAGCAATGCCTCAGCTTTAAATTAATATTTTTGTAATTCAAAAATAGATCTCATCCCTTGAGAGCTAGATCTTCTTGGGATAATCCAATTTGGAAAATATATTTTATGTAACAACTTTTGACCCTTCAAAACTCTAATGTGCCCTCCCTATGCTGTAAATGGAGAGATATTAGTCTTAGTAAAGGATCGATCTTTTGGGAACAAAATCCTTTTTCTACTTTTCTTCTTGCAAGTATTATTTTGTCTATGTGATGATTTTTGGGTTCATGAAATGATTCAAGCTATTGTTCAAGGTAAAGTAAGATTACATTGAGGCAATATTTATGATTTTCGTTTTTGAAGTATTTGGCTAAATGCTAGTTAGGGTTGAACTCAATGTCTTCTTCTTCCCTCCCAATTAGTATTTTATTTAATTATTTTGGGTAAATTGATCTTGCTAACCTTGTTGTCTCTAGTTTCATGTTGGATTGTATTTACCTCTTCTTGATCTAGGGCTTGCAGGGTACAACCAAAATCTAGGGCTTGAAAGCACCTTGATGGAAGCCATGCAATTGGAATGGGTGCCCCTCCCTTTGATGTTTATTCAAACATTTTACTAAGCATTTTACATGCTCCTTGACTCCATAACCCATTTATTTCACTAGGCACTAGTCTATGAGCTTGAATTTTGTGGTTATTTGTTTATCTCCCAAATGTTCTTCCATTAAAATTATTGAAAATTTTATATTTTTAATTTTGTAGATGCTTGGCGCTACATTTTGAAGGGATATAGATAATTGTTCCTAGGTAATTTTGCTAAAAGTAAAAAAAATATTAAACCCTAGATCTATTTTTCGAAACTAGACAAGATCCTAGATTTTATTTCTTTCCAAGTACTTTTATTTCCAAGTGGTCTCATTGTTGAAAATCTAAAACCTTTGTAGTAAGAACTAGTCTCCATAGAAATTTTGGGTATTTTTTCCATCTTTGTGCAAGGGCTTACTCTTTGCGTGTTCACTTTGTATGTGATTTAAATTCTCAAACAAAATTTCCATTATAAAATTTTAAAACAAAATCAAGTATAAATGTATCTTCTAACCCTAGCCATCTATCCAATTTGTCCCTCTTTAGGTGGAGTTTTGAAAATGATTGAAATTTTGGTTATGGGTTTCTTGGTTCAAAATTTACCCTGCTAACATGTGTGGAAGCCATTACGCCTCCAATGATCTTATTAGTAATCCTCTATGAGGTGACTCCTTGGCCATAAAACCAATTCAGCCTTTTTTGGCCTCTCTTCTTTCTCAAAATTTCTATTTAAAATTGGTTGAGGGTTTTGAAATTGTTTGGCATACTCTATTATTTCATGAGGATAAGCAGCTAGATTCAAAACATGCCTTATTTGGTCAAGCTTAATGAACTATTTAACAATAATTAATGTGGTTTTTCCTTCAGGACTATAACAAGGTTTCAATTTGGGCCTTTGAACTCAACAATACCTTCTCAACCTTGAAACAAAATAGTCTATATTCTTGAAAGTGATAATTTGATAGATCCTCATTGGGTTTTGGTCCTCTAAAGAGTACAAGTCCATTCACACATTTTCATACTATGTTTTATAAATAGGATTTGAGACAGTGATTCCATTGGACCTTTCCTCTTCCTCATAGATCTAACCACATTTTAGAATAGTGAACAAGCTGAGTTGGAGTTTGGTAATCAGGCCTAAATATTTTCCATTTTATTGGTTATTATTTTGAATCATTATTGTAACTGAAAGAACCATTACTAAGTGACCAATCTCAACCTTCATTCGAGTTGTCCTTTGCAACAGAAATATGATCTTTGTTTTGTTATCATGGTATTGCACTATTCTCTTCGAAATGCTATGTCTGCTAACATCATATTGCTTCCCATCATTTATTATATTTTGAAAGAGGTTTTGATTGTGGACCACATTGCTATTATCAAAAATTGACTCATATTATCACTGTTATAACTCATAGCTGCTATATAAAAAAAAACAATTCAACGTTGACTTGTTTCAACCCCCATTAAAATCGTGACTATCATATGTGAAATTATCCTCTTAAAGAATGTCACAAGGGAGCTAAATTCTTCCTTTTTAGAGATCACCATTCTACTATTCTATTGTTGATTTTGATACATTGGTTCATTTCTCAATCTTTGGCTTTTTTTAAGATCACAAATTTCACTTGACATCATACCATACTTTGTTTTTCCTTACATGCCACATTGTTATCTCCTATTTCTTGTTAAGATAGTGATATTGGATATTTCCTTCTTAACATAATACTAGTTGTAATTGAAAATAGATTTTGTATTGGTGTGTTGTTCATGATTATGTGTTATCCTTCCATTGAAGAGCATATATGATTTTAAATAATCCTAAGTTCTTTCAAGGACTAAGTGCTTTCAAGGATTACTGTCAAGGACTAAATAATCCTACTTACTTTCCTTGGATTGGATTGGCTTACTCTAGAAGAAGTTGCCCATTTTTGCTCATTGTTAGAGTGATTATTATCATTGACATCTCGGTTGTGTATTATTTCTTGGCATATGCTCATGACTGGATTTGGAGCACTAATATTCTCATTCCTAATTGGATTTAGTGGTTGCTAGAGTGATTGTCATCATTGGCACCCTACTGGTACACTAAGTTTGTTTATGGTGTGTGTGGTTTCTCAATGGTTCATGATACATATTTAATGGTCACATCTAATAATCCAAAATATTAAGAGAAGCATCATCTTCTTTAAACACTTATAAGTAACAATGCACTTATTAATTATTTTGAAATATTTTGTGATGTTAATAATGACATGTCTAATTTTATGTGGATGTTTATCTATGGTGGGATGATGTTGTTTTGATTTACGCTATCTCGTATCATTGATCCTATTTATCTTTGACATCTCGGGAATCAAATTGCTAGTTCCTTTTCAATCATTTATTACCTTCCAATTACATTTCATTGATAACGTTATATTCCTTCAAAGTACATTTATTGGATACTATATAAATGGCATGGTATATTGGGTTAATGCTCATTGAAATTTATCGTTGGGATTTGGGTAGAAGACATGTATCCAACATCTCTAAATATCAACAAAGACCATTCAATTAGCCTATAACTATATGGATGGGAAATATAAACATTTCAAAATAGTTGGTTCAATAGCCTTTGAGCTGAAAGTGTAGATGGATGTTTTATGGACAGTTGAATCTCGTGTTGGCCACCATTGTTACTCACTATGGTACCCAGCGAGTAGTATTGCATTAGATTATATTTGAACACAAACAAAAACCACATGTACCTTTGAGTATATCATGGACCTACTTAGGAATATCGATACCTAGGTTGGGGAAATGCAAAATATTGCTACTCAATGTTATTGTTTATGAATAGCTTTTATTGGTGTGCATGGTTTTGTATGGTTAAATTTGCTTTAGTACGTATTGTTCATGATAATTTATTGATGAAATGTAATTTATTTCCTTATTGCAAATGATGTTATCTTGAATGTTATGGTTAATGGTGCATCTGCTTGTAATTGAACATTTATAATCACCTTAGCGAAGAGTGTTTCTAGCCATCATCCTTCTATACCTTAGACACCTTCCTAAAAATATGTGCTTGGTGTATACTTGAGAAAGTCCTTAGATAACATTAAGAAAAATATTGTCCAATCTCTCCCCCTTAGATAGTCTATACTTGTTTATTGTTGGGTCATAGTTGTGTCAGGTTAGTAGTCGATCAGCTTGTCCATCTTCTTGGGCTACTAGTTTGTGCATCAACATGTATGGTGCCCTTGCAAAGGAAGGAAAGCCTTACCTATATCTCTTCAATGATATATCTTTTGGTGAATATAATATCTTCATTTGATAACTCCATAACTTGAATCCACTGAGAAAATATCACCCATAGGTGACTCCATTGAGGAACAAATTTTAGATCATAATTATATATCAAAATGAATCAATATTTCCTCGACAAATTAATCCAAGAAACTAGCATGTTATTTGAATACCCTAATGAGTTTAGGAACCTATCTAATTATGAAGCATGTTTTAGCTATGACTATAAGACTCCAATCTATATTTTTGTTGCTAAATAATTAGAGGAGAGTGAGAGGAATCAATCTAGATCAAAATACTTAGATGATTCTAGGAAAAGCATAAATACAAAACTCAAGTAAATTGTCCTTTAGATGTGGATTATTAGAAGATGTTCTCTAATATAACCATTCCAGTTCCCTTGATTGAATTAATCAAGTTGCCTTCAATAAAAGAGAGGGTCGTGATATTTTTGGAACTTTATTTTTAAGAGAATCTTATTGTAGAATCCCAATTAGAAGAAAATCTACAGGAAGATCCCCCTATATTCCTTTAAAGTGTTTGTATTGATAGAAAAGAGGAAGGATACCCTCCCTTTTTCATTGCCCTTTCAATCAATAAATTGATTTTACACAAGTGCATGTTTGATTCTAGAGCATCATGAAATATCATTCCCTTATGAATAATGAATCAATTGGGATTGCAAATATATTATCTTTATAATAATTTATGTGGCTTATATTCCGAGCCCCTAAAGGGTCATGGTCTAATGAAAGACTTACAAGTCAACTTAGCTACTTATCCTAAAGTTACCATGACCATGGATGTCCTTGTATTAGACATCCCAGATGCTCAAGGAATGTTATTGTCAAAAGATTAACATCCAATCTTGGAGGAATTATTCAAATGGATCTCTCATATGCTACCATTCCTATAGATAAGGATATTTTGCTACCTTACATAATGAGCCAGCTATAAGATATCATGTGGAAGATTCTGAAGAACCATATAATGAATTATGTTATACTAAAAATGAGATATGAAATTAGATGGACATGGATGAAACTGATGTGTAAGCTTATGATGATAGCCCATGCAGAATTCCTATTTGGAAAATGCACTTTGTTGGAGCAAAATATAGACATGGAGATAGAATCATCCTTACATCACCATAAGGAGAGGTCAATCCTTTATGCTCTCAACTTGAATTTGAATGTACAAACTATGATTTTAAATATGAGGCTCCCCTTTTAGGCCTAGAAATTTCTAGAGACATGAACATTAAATGTTTGAAATTCATAAGGGAATCAAACCTAATTTTTTGTAAAGAATGAGTTTTCAATGAAAATTGATAGATTGAGAAATTATAGGAATGTTGTTTGGGATTCAATTGAACTAGTTGATGTATATTCCATAAAGCTAGCTCCCATAGAAGAAATTGGTTAGTTTATGCATTGGCTATGGTAGCTAGTACTTTAGAAATTCCTGAATATATCCATCTCTATGACTGAAGTATGGATGTAATTTTTAGACTATCCATCCATGATAATGAAGAGCACTGGGAATTGTTCGATGATGATGCTCAAATTTTCTTATTCTTGAAAGGAATTGGAGAATTTCATGGAAACAGTGTTAGATGGCAGGATGAAATTAATCACCAAGATGTTCCTAATACATAAGTTTTCAAATTAGTATTTCCTCTAGAAAAGAATTTCTATAGGCATGATGCTTATAAAGGGAAGAGGGTTGAACCTGTTGATGAAATATTAGAAATAAACATAGGATCACCTACCATTCCTAAAATAATTAAAGCAAGCAAGAATTCTACCCATGAAGAGAGGAGATCTATTGAAAATTCAATCTATGAGTATAAGGATTTTTTTGCATGGTCCTATGATGATCTCAAATCCTATAAGAAATATTTTATCCAACATGCAATTCCTCTTAAGGAATATTCCAAACATTATAAACAAAAATTAAGAAACATCAATCCAAAGCTAGCCCTCTAGTAAAGAAAGAGATTGATAAGATGTTGGCAGCATATATTATTACGAGGGTAAGATATAAAACGTGGGTTTCTAATCCTGTCATAGTACAAAAGAATATTGGTGAAATTAGAATCTATGTCAACTTTAGAAACCTTAATCAAGCATCCCTTAAAGATAATTATCCTTTTCTTGATATGGAAAACTTGTTACAGAGTGTTATGGCGGCTTGTATGTTATCCATGTTGGATGATTTCTCGAGATACAATCAATTTTTAGTCAAAGAAGAGGATCGTACTAAAACAACCTTCACAACCCCTTAGGGAACATTTGAATATGTCAGGATGCCCTTTGGATTAATAAATGATGGCTCAAATTTCCAAAGGGCCATGGATCATTCTTTTAGAGGTTTAATTGGAAAATTAATTTCCATTTACCAAGATGATTTAATTGTTTTCTCGAAGGAAAGAAATCAGCATATCCGCCATTTGAGAAAGGTCTTTGATAGGTGTTGACAATACGATATATCCTTGAACTCAAATAAGTTTTTGTTTGGAGTAGATCAAGGTACGTTATTGGGACATATATTTTCCAAATAACGGATATGAATTGATCCTAAAAGAGTCCAATCCGTTGAAGCAGTTCCCACTTTGCATAATATTAAGTCCCTCCGCTCTTTCTTTCGGAAAATAAACTTTGTTAAAAGATTCATACCAAATTTTGCTGAACTAGTTGAGCCTATGAATTCCTTGTTGAAAAAGGATGTTCCATATGTTTGGTATTTTCATTGTCACAACTCCTTTGAGAAAGTTTAAAAGGCCATTCCTTGCTCTCCTACCTTGGTTAGTCTAGATCACTCCAAAGACTTTATCGTATTCTCTTTTGCTTCTAAAGATACTATGGTTGGTGTCTTTTTTTAGAAAATAGTGATGGTAATGAAAAACCTATAGATTTCATGAGTAAGAGTTAGATAGATGTTGAGCTTAATTATAAAACCATGAAAAGAAATCCTATGCTTGAGTAAAATCATTAAAACATTCTAGAACTTATGTTGGGTATTCCAAGATTTTAGCATATGTACCATATCCTGCAGTGAAATATGTCATATCCCAACATAATGTTTTAGTGGTACAAGGGAAATGGATATAAAAAATTCAAGAATAAGATCTAGAGACAAAAACAAACCAATATTGTTAAAGCACAAGGTTTAGCTAAGTTACTCACTAAAGGAAATGAGAAGACTCTAGAGCAAGGAAAAGATGTCAAGTCAAACAATTTAAGTGTTCGTGTTGTGGATGAAGATCATTAATGGTATAGGGATATTATTTTTTATCTAAAGAACCTTAATTTCCTAGATCATTTGGTGGAACACCAAAGACGTGCCCTTAGACTCAAGACGGACAAGGATGTCCTCACCCAAGATTGTCTAGGTTAGAAAAAACTTGATGGAATAATACTGAGGTGTGTATCTTTTGAAGAGTCTTTAAAGGTCATGGAAGAAATGCATTATGGCCTATGTGGGGTCAAATTGCACCTTGAACCACAACATCAAAAATCACGAGGCTTTTTTATTATTAGCATTCTCCATTCAAAGATGTGCATAGATTTGAGAGTTGTACCGAAAAACCTAATCTTTCCGCTCTTTTTCTTAAGTCAGTTATTATTGAAGCACCATTCCAAAAGTGGGGAATGGATTTCATCAGTCCTTTCAAGGATAATTCTAGTGATGGTTTCAAATTTATTCTGAACTGTACTAATTGTTTCACTCAATGGGTTGAATCCATTCCTACTAAACAAGCTATGGCTAAGGTAGTAATCAAATTTCTAAAAGAAAACATTTTGACACAATTAGAATGTCCCCTTAAAATCACAAAACATACAATGCTAAAGATTTTATTATGATTGAGATGTCTACCTTTTGCGTGGACTATGGAATAGTATTATCCCATTCCTCATACTATTATCCCCAAGGCAATAATATAATTGTCCTAATGTCCAACAAATTACCACAAAAGTAGGTCAATGGGACTAAAAGATACATCCAATGTAAGTACAATGTGGGAGTGCAAAAACAACTCTAATAAAATAAAAGGAAGAAAATTGAAAGTATAGTCTAGGTAAATATTTGACTAGGCTAAGCCCTAGGTATAGCTAAAACCAAAACAAAAGTGTATATAAAAATATCGTAAGTGTGGTGTTACAAATTGAGAGAGTCCATGGTAGGAATTGTCTGGGAGAGAAATATCTGAGGAAGAAGCTAATGACGTCATCATCACATGGATATGATGACCGATAGCGAGGGGGAAAGGCGGGCGCATTGGCTAACTGTCGTATTCCTCAAGTACCATAGGGGGATCCAATTGTATGAAACTAGGGAGAATGAAGGAGCAAGGAAGCTATGTTCTCCTATCATGCAATGTTGAAGGAAAGAAGCTATGAATAGTTCTCTTACTACTCAGCTGGGGCTGGGATGAAATCCAATGAGTGAGAGACACCTTGTTCTAAATCCTCCTGGAAGTGAACCCTCTATCACTATGAGAATGTGTGGTCGGATGGATGGTCCTGCACCTTCGTATCGTCTCAAATATATCGATCAATCTCCCAAGAGGGGAGGTTGAGGGGATACCTAAGGTCTCATCACTCTATGATTTGAAGTACTCTAGATCTTGAACTATCGTTTGCTGCTCTGATCTGATGGAAGAGCATGAAAATATGAGGTAATCCTCCTAGTATACCCCAGATGGGGGGGGGGCATGCTAAGATATGGGATCTGTGGTTGAGAATATCTCTAATAAAAAGAGTTAGGCACCTCTAATCTTGATATCAAAATAAAGTAGAGAGGGAGAACCCTGAGTCCCTGTAGAGGTAGTAGTAACGTCCTCTAATCTCATAGTACACAGGACACCAAAAAATGAGGTGACTCTCTATCTCCAGCTCATGTAGATGGCACATCTAGAAAACCCTATCTAAATTTGGGAGATGGTCATCAATCTCCAATCGAAGATGATGAAAACCAACATGGATTTGTCCCACAGGGATCTTGAGTGAATGTATCCAATGTTTGTACATGTATGGGGGGTATAGAATGATACCATCCCACAACTCCAAAATGTGCTTGAGTAGAACGATATCTTTGAGCCCAAGCTCATCGAGGGTGAGGTCCAGGTGACCTGAATATATAACCTATATATGTCCTCTCGGATGTCTCGGTTCACAGTTTGTCTAGGTGGTAGGAGATGAACTGTTGCATCTAAGGGGTACCTGAAGGGAGGACAGCGCTCTAGTGAGATGGTCATCAACTGGATAAGTCAGGACACCTCTGAAAACCAACCTCATGCATAGCTTGTGGAGTGATCTAAAGCGGGGGCCTCTAAGGAGAAAAGTGAAAGATAGGGGTACCACTCTCTACTCGTATTAGAGTCCCTGAAGGATATAACTGTACAAAAAAAGGAGACTAATCAAAATATAACCTCGAGGCGAAATGGTTGGACATATAACTCTCCATGAATAATGAGATTTGGAACTATAAATTTTCATCTAATAATGTGTCTAAGAAGCAAGGTACGTCAAAATCTCTCCAACCAATGCCAATTCGTATGTATCAAGCTTGGTCCCCAAATCTTTCAGCCATAGATTATTGTAGGTCTGATAATCGCCTCCATGAGGTAGAGTTTGGATGAGATGTCCTAAAATTAACCTTGGAAGCACTGTCTCTCGATGAGGGCTAGTGATCCATACCCTTTGTTGAGCCAAGGCTGGAGGTACTATCGCATACCAAAACAAGGCCTCGTGAAATGAATCCCCGGGTAGGTGTAAGTTGTGTTGATCTCAATATATTCCCCCCTGAAGTAGAAGTGTAAGTATGTGAGAGATAACTTTGATGGATTGAATATCATGACCTTGTTTTTACCCAGTTTGATCGTTAATTGTCAAAGGTCACATAAAATAGCTAGGGAATCAATTTTCCTTTGTAATCCCTCAAGACTAGAGTCCAATAGGATAATATCATCTATGAAAAGGAGTAGGGATATCAGCACTTGATGAAGGAGATAACCATATCCATCCTAGATGTGATCATGGAGGAAAGACTCTAGCTCATCAATATAGATTCCAAAAATATTTGGCGAGAGGGGGAATTATTGCTTTACCCTGATGGTACTCTAAATAAAATTAGAGAGGTCATGAGTCAATCTCAGATATCCCAAAACTGATTCATACAATCTTGCGATCACTTACGGGAGGGTATCAGATATGTTGACGTCACGAAGTCTCTAGAATAAAGCCTCCCATGTCACTATGTCAAAATATTTTTGGAATTCTACAAAACAAGAGTGAACCCTCAAAGAGCAATGATGAGCCTCCTAAATAATGGCTTGAGTGTGAAAATGTGATTAGATCTGGTAATCAGGGTGGAAATCAGACTATCCCTTATCTCTAAGATGACAATTCTCCAAATCATCAAAAAGTCATTGATGCAAAGTTGTGGCATACATTTTGGATCATGTATGTCCCACTAATATAGTCATGTAATTGTTCAATTTAGAACAATTCCCCGATTTGTGAATAGGGTGAATGATGTGCCTTTTCCAATAGTAGGGGAAACCTGAACATACCACATGGTTAAATAAATTGGAAATATGTGAGTAAAGGGAACAAATACCATGCATAAGGAATTTATCCTGTAAGCCTTCTTCATCTTCTACTTTATTGGTGCTCATAGCTTTGGTTTCTCTCCTAATGTCTCTCTCAAAGAAAAGGTGGCATGAATAGGGAGGGGAGTAGATGTGGATGGGATTTCTCCTAGGAATGTCATAAAGTGAGCTTATATCGGAGAACATGGCTTGGGGGTCTAGTTCAGGTGAGATGATTTGATGTCTAGGAAAAAGGTCACACCAGAAGGATTTCATGGCATGGTGAAGGGGTGTGCAAATTTCATGCCTCTTCTGGGAGAGGAACGTTCACTTTTTCGACGAAGGAGTTTACAGTAGGTTTTACGAAGGACGAGAGAGGATGAGGGGTCGTGTGTGAGGGTGAAATGGATGTTTTTATGGAGGGATTTGTCCTAATCTCACCTTGTGCTTCTTTTAGCATTATGACCACTTCACTGAGGGAGTCCTCACATCAGGATTTGCATCTAGCACCGAGACACAATTTATGCCAATGCTAGGGGAAATCGTGGGGGATAGATGGTCGTACACTGTTGACGTAGAGTCTATAGATAGGGGTTCACTTTGCACTATCACCAACAAACTATCAAACTAACTCCCTTCTCCACCGGCCCGGAAAGGTGTAACCCTTTCCCGCAACACTTGCAAAGCGAGTGCAGTCTCACCCGAGGTGGATAAGAGGGTTGCTGGAACCAAGCTTCCATAGTTGTGAAGAGGATATGTGCACATTAACCAGAGAATACAACATTCATAACAGTCCATTAACCAATCATTTGCATCTTATTCATAATACATACATTCAGAGCATATTCAACAACATATTCGCACTAATCAATAGCAACATATATTCGCATTAATCAATAGAAGGCATTCATACAACCCATTATTTATCATCGCATCATTGCGCAACAACAGAATTCATAACCGAACATCTTCATTCATTCATCCACACCTACGGAACAAACCTCGCAGAAACAATCAAGTCATCCTATCGCAGATACAACCGAACCCAAAAGATAGGATTAATCTCCAAAACTTCGATGCCCTTAGGCTTACAATCTTGCTTTATTTATATGCTTTTATCTTATTACAAAATGGTCCACATGACCGACTTGACTAATCTAACAACTCTTATGCTTCCGTAAAAAGTGGCGAAAGGTCCCTTTTACGCGGAATGACCCTTTCGCACTTGTCGGCTTCTGCACTTCCTGCAGATCTATTCCATGCCAACAGGCCCCCAAAACAAACTTGTGGCTCATCCCGAGCCACCTCAGCTGGACGTTGCTGGTTTTGACCCACCCTGCACTGTGCTCGATCACTGAAACTGTTCTTGCTATCTGGAACTCGCTATTGTGTACTTCTCATCCCCATCTGTCGATCACTGGTTTGTTGTCATGTACTTCTTGTACTCATCCTCCAGTCTCTGGAGACCTTGATCATCTACCTCTGCGGAGTCTGTTAGTTCACTCCACGTTCGTTCCCGTCTGAGAAGAAGGTTGTCGATGACGCCAAGGTGGAAAACAGGCCGACTACTCCGGCACATCTGTTTCACACCTTGGATTGCTTCCTACTGGGGACAGGGGCTTACTACCCCTGTTCTTCTGGTGTTCACTGGGACCATGAAGCTTCGAACTACTACCACATACTTAGACATCTCAGATGAAACCTCATCTCTGTGACACCCGAGTACCCAGGCTTCTTTCTGCTTAAGGCTCTCATGCACACTCGTCGTTTGGGCCCGCAACGCCCCTGGTGTGCTACCGCACGAAATGAAATGGATCATTTCCACAGCCTCCTTGGAATTCCTAACTTATGCAATGACCTCACCCGCTCGCAGCATGGATTTCTTGCTTCTGGTAAATACCTATTTTCTCTACTCAACCTCTAGTGTCTGTATTTATGCATTTCCATCGTCTTGGACGTCTACTTCAAAAAATCCTCTACTGATTAGTTCGCTTAAAGCGCTGATTCTGTCACCATTTCTTCTGCGTGTGATGATCGTGCTTCCTGCATGTGTGATGAGTGACCATACTACTCCCGTCTTCTCTTTGTGTCATCCCCGTGTGAACTATCAGCGGTGGTGCCTCCGGCCATGCTGTGTGCCAAACGTGCCTGACGCCGGCACCGATCCAAGCCAACTAATCATCATACTTGTCCAACAGACCTGCCATCCGAAAAAGTCCCATCTGCTGGTGATTCAATACTGATTTGATAGGGTCGCAATCCTATCGCTGTCGCTGTCCAAACCTCAAGCTGCGAGACAACCCCTCCGTGTGCACATTCTCCTCCGGCTGGTATGCCATATGTTGTTTCGTATATATATATATATATATTATTTTATTTTTTACATTGGCACAGCGAGTACCGCTATGTCGATACATCGTCGTATCGTTGGCTTCTCTACTATGGTCTCCCTTCGCAGGTTTCATTGGGTCGTTGTTATGTACCTCTCAATGTTATTTATCGGTGGTTCTGCTGTGATCCGCCTGATTATCGTGGCTGGTTTTTGCTGATGTGGTCTCTGCTGAAGTCACTTCGACTCGGTTTTCAGGGAGGTTGTTATGTTTCCTGATCCATCGGAATGTTCCTTCACCTCTGAGGATTTTGTCGAAAACAAATCCTGAAACTCATGCAGTAGGTCAATTATTTTCGCAATGATCGACTCATCCCAGTAGTCACCAATGTTCGCGAATTTCAGGTTTTCCTCTGATCAAATATTCACCTCTTTGGTCTCTAATGGTTGATGACATTTGTCGGACGGTATCTCTGGTGTCACATTGTTGTGATTGTCTTCGGGTTCTGGTGCACATGTAGCCCTGAGGTCATTATCATCTACAGGCTTTGAATTGATGTTATAGTCTTCCCTCATTATTTCCCGGGCAATCATTTCTGGTTCAACTGTCCTTGCTTCCGCCATTTTTCCATACTCCTTTGTGGCTACCCTTCACAGGGATTGTGTTATCTGTGCACATCTTCGAAAGGACACTTCATGCATCCGGTTCTGCCAATTCTCAAGAGCCTCATCTGAGTCGGAGAATGCTCAACTAGTGCTGTGCCATTCTAATTCTCCATCCATGGTGGGTTTAGCATAATCCTCCAATATGTTGTACAAATTGTCTCCTTTTGTAAACTCATCTCTGGATGGCTTTGTATAGCGCTGCCCTTCTGCAGGATCTAGTGGTGCGATGACTCTCATTTCCTGATTTTTGAATGACATTATCCTTTTCCTAAAGTTGATAATTGCTTGATTTTCCATAGCCCAGTCTATCCCCAGCAGTACCAGATAGGGACTGGTGTTATCCAAAATCTCAATGATGTCGAAGTCCCCATATGTTCCGATCCCTTCAATTTCAACCGGAAGTTAACATACCCGACCTAGTGGGGTGACCTTCCTCTGGTTCGCCAGTCGCAGTTTTACTAGTGACCAGGTCATATGTGGCTTCCCCATCATCTCCCATGTTTTTTTAGTTGGGATATTCACGTCCAAACCCAAGTCCAGAATGATGGAGTCAACATCAAATTCTCCGATCTGTGTCGACATCCGCATCTCCCTGCCTATCTTTCTTTTGTGTATGCGGTTAACTCTCTATTCCAGTCGTGCACCTCCTCGTCGTCATAGTAAACTAGCAATTTCTTCCAATATCTCTGGATATTTTTCCAAGTCTAGGAAAATCCCTATGAAGGATTTTAGGGTGGTTGCCTTCCTTCGCGACTTAGTGTGGTCAAACATTGGTGGCATGTCATAGATTTCTTCTTCCAGAGCTACCTGTCTCTTATTCCTCATTACCTCTTGTGCCTTTGAGAAAATGTCCTTTTCCACTTCAGCGCCCTCATTGACCTGCTTTCATTGTATTTGTGTTGGTCTGACATTCGTGTGTGGCTTATCGGCCCCGGACACCGCTCCTCGTTGTGTCACTATCCCCGCTGTAGCGTGGTTTCCTCTAGATTCTGTTGAAATCATCTGTACCACAGGTGGCGTCTTTGGATTATTCGAGTTCTGGTTCTGCTTAGTTTTCCATTTCGCAATAAGCTGAGGGCAGTCTTGTATACTATGATCTGCAGCACTGCAATATGTACACTGCGACACTGGATTCAGACAGTCTCCCTGATGGTGCCCCTGCTACCCGCAATTATAATAGATAATTGGACCTCTTCCGCATCCAGCAGTGCCTCCACGTCCCATACCTCGGCCACCGTGGTAGCCTCCCCCAAAACCTTTGCGCGGTGGTCCATATTGTTGATATTGCGGTTGGCCGTACTGTGGTTGTTGATACTGCTGCTTCCCATACTGCGACTGGCCATACGGCAGTGGTGCATACTGCGGGTGCCCATACTGCGATTGCTCGTATTTCCCCTGTTCATATTGTTGTGGCTGACTATACTGTGATTGCTATTGTACCACCAATGATTCTTCTCCCTTCAAGAAATACGTGTCAGCTGTCCGCTCTTGCAGCAAATCATAGGCCCTGCAGTCCTTCTCATCATGGCCAACCGATCGGCAAAACTTGCAGTATAAGTTTGTTGGCTTCGATACCATATTTTGCAAATATACGCACTCCTCCGGTCGATTCCCTCTGGTCTGACAGACAGTACACCATGGCATGCCTCCCTAGAAAAGTGGGTTTGGTGCCCCCACCTGCAAGTATTCCCAGAATTCTGGGCAATTTTCCTTATGGTGCCCCTCAGTTCTGCATCTAGTGCACCATACATCTTCGCGGGTTTCCTTTATCTTCTTGATATCCTCCAGCTATAATGTTAAATTGGCCAACTGTGCCTGAACTCTATCCATTCACATTCCTGCTTCTCCAATTGGTGAGGCCTCCAGCTTCATCGTGATGTCTAGTGCTTCTACCTATGTTACGAATTTTTGTTGCATCAATGCCCCTCAAATATGCGACACCAGTCTTGCGATGAACCATTCTTTATGTTGTAGTTCATTTATCGGAAATCTCACTTTCGCTATTAGCGTCTTATATTGCTGATTGAATTCACACACCGACTCATTCAGGAATTGCTTAATCTCCTTAAGCTCAGTGACATATTGCGACTCAGATTTTGGTTTCTTAAATTCGTCAATCATCGTCGTCCTAATCTGCTCCAGTGTTTAGGCCGTTGTTCCCACAGGAACCTTTACAAACTTCATGTACCAGTCTAACGCCCGACCCCTAAGAGTCGTCACCAATTTTCCTATCTTTATAGCATTGTCCTGGACCTGCTTCACGGTCCAGACTGCTTTGCATACAAACCAATACTATTTGGGATCCTCAGTCCCGTTCCCCTAAAAGGTGGGCATCTTTGCCTCGTCTGGAATTCTAACATTGGTGGTATTGTTATTTACTGAAGCACTACTCTTGCCACTGCACGTGGGGCAACTCCATGAATAGTTTGGATTTCTTCCTATAAAATTCGAAGTAGTGTGCGGGGTCGAAGGTATGTGGTAACTTACGATCTAACCTTCCTCTACCTCTAGGGTAGCCTAGTCGATGTCTCCTTCACAATAAGGTTGCTTCCTCCCGTGTGGTCCTGTTCCGCAGTTCTCTATTCCGGTCCTCTCAGGAGACTCTTTCTCAGTCCTCCTCTTCTTCTCAGGATGCCGAAATATTGCTCCACTCCTTAAGAGACCACACTCTTTGTTAGCTTCCTTTTCAAACTCGTCGTCACTCATGTCCATCTACCACATCTTTGCGTTAGACTCGCATTTATGCGATACCTTCACCTTCGCACACCGATTCTTCTACTCATCGGAAGAAATCCTCAATATTCCTTTTTCGCATACCAGCATTTTAATCCATAGTTTTAACGATGACAAAAGTCTTCCCCTGGGTCCCCTAAAGAAATTTCTTTCAATGTCACTGTATGACTTGATAGTATCTACTGCAAACTCAGTTACGTATCCTTCGAGGATATTGTCTACCAAAAAAACAACAGCTCGTGATACCTTTCTATCGACTTGCTTCAACTGTCGCACCAACTCTAGAGTCCAACAGTCTGGTTCAATATTCTGACAGTGGTTCTTGCGAAAGGTCAACTATGCTAGCCACTCATGCAATAGCACCGAGAATTCGCAGAAAATGATTTCGTGAATATCTTGTAGATGTATCTTTCTAACCAACTGGTCATTGTTTGCTTAGGATCTCGCTTCTCGCTTTCTACGAATTCCTTCGCCTTCTTATCGAACCATTCTTGGATCTCTGGTTTTGTCGGGTGCCACAGCATATCCTATTTTCTTCTTCTTTAGGGTCCCAGCAACGGAACCATTTGTTGATGCAGAGTCTATAGACAGGGGTTCAATCCGCACTATCACCAACAAACTATCAACCTAACTCCCTTATACATCGGCCCGGAAAGGTGTAACCATTTCCAGCAACACTTACAAAGCAAGTGTAGTCTCACCCGAGGTGGATAAGAGGGATGCTGGAACCAAGATTCCGTAGTTGTGAAGAGGATATGTGCACATTAACTAGAAATTACAACATTCATAACAGTCCATTAACCAATAATTCACATCTTATTCATAATACATACATTCAGATCATATTCAACAACATATTCGCACTAATCAATAGCAACATATATTCGCATTAATCAACAGAAGGCATTCACATAACCCATTATTCATCATCGCATCATTGTGCAACAACAGAATTCATAACCGAACATCTTCATTCATTCATCAACACCTGCGGAACAAACCTCGCAAAAACAGCCAAGTCATCCTATCGCGAATACAACCGAACCCAAAATATAGGATTAATCTCCAAAACTCCGATTCCCTTAGGCTTACAATCTTGCTTTATTTATATGCTTTTATCTTATTACAAAATGGTCCACATGACCGACTCGACTAATCTAACAACTCTTATGCTTCCGCAAAAAGTGGCGAAAGGTCCTTTTTCCGCGGAATGACCCTTTCGCACCTGTCAGCTTCCCCACTTCCTACGGATCTATGTTGAAATATTGTAACTTCAAAGAATATTATATTTGTACTTTATTATTCTGGAGATGTTTCATTCCTCCGTGAAGATCTTATTGTATATCCGGAGATGTTTATTCCTCCATCGGATTGTGGTAACTTGGGTTATTAGACTTCCCTAGTGGGGGTCGACCCTATATGTGTTATGTGGGTCAAAGGGTTGTTAGACCACCCTAGTGGGGTCAGCCCAGTCAGTTGTAGTGGGGTGTTTAACCCAGTGGTAAAGTTGGGGCCGACCTAGTTAATATAAAGTACAAGTCGGAGATGTGTATAAATAGAGGAGGTGTGTTCCTCATTATAGAAACACTTCCCTCACTTGAAATGTAGCGCACTTGTGAGAGAGAGGTCTGCTATGGAGGAGGAGGAGATCATGTCTTTGGTTTGCATATTTGTATATTGTTGGTCATCTATATTGAGGAAGCTTTGCTGGGTTTTCTACCCCATGAGGGTTTCCTAGGATAAATCTATGTCTCTTGTGTTTATGTTGTGCTTGTTGTTTCTTCAGTGATCCTATATATGCTATTATTGTGAAATGGAATGTAATGCTGATATTTTATGTCTTAGCATATTAAATCTTAACATGGTATCAGAGCTAACCTGAAGGAAGGCAATGTATGGCAATTACGACACTTGCTTCACTTGCGACAATTTCAAGGTTTGGGTTTTGTATAGAAAAAACTAGTCATCGTGGAACTTTTGCTATAAATCCATTTTGGTGAAGGTTCAGGATCTGAAACCTTTATAGGTCGTATATAACATCCCCAAGTACCTTTTTTCCAAAGGACACCCTCATATTCGTTGTACTTTGTGATTTATGATTAGTACAAGTTAGGGTTTCTGCCTCTTCCAGATCTCAGTCAAAATCAGGTGACCTAGGAAAAAAGGTCATAACTTGGGATAGGAAGCTCCAAATGAAATTTCGTGAAATGTGATAGGTAGTACACAGAATATACTATCTCAGAAAATGTTTTCAAAGGCCGAAGTTGAACCAGTGACACGTGGCATGCCGTACAAGTTCACTCTCCTGTTTTATCCCATAAACAGGTCACATTGCAACACTTGGCATAACTCTCTCTCAAAAAATTCAATTGCGGTCAGACCTATTGGGATGGAAAGATGATAGGTCAGGATACCACAGAAAACAATTTCAGACCCTATGGATCCAAAAGTTTGGAGTTACAGAAGAAACAATCAGGTACATATTTCTGTCAAAACAAAATTATTTTTGGAGCACCTTCATTCACGGCTTCCAGAATTTAGGGTTTCGGAGAAGTTAGAATTTTTGGAATTGGAGTCCATAGATGAATGCTACTCAGGAAAATCAAAATTTAGAGACCAAGATCGAATTTTTTGGTTGGGTAGAAGACCGGGCTTGATCAAACCCCAGTTTAGGATTTTGATCGGAAAGATGGAAAATTAGGGCTTCAGCAAAAGTTGGAATTTTTTAAGTCTGTGACCACGGCTAGAAGCTCCTCAGAAAATAAGAGTTTAGAGCCTTGGATCGAACCTTTTGATTGGGAAAAAGGGTGGGATTCATCAAACCCTAGTTCAGGATCCTATCCAGAAGATCCAGAAGTTTCGAAGGCAATTTTTGAGGGGTCAAATTTTGGAATTGAAGTATGCTAGTTTGATCAGCTCAGCAAGACACATCCTTCCTAGTATGCTAGTTGAGGCTACGGCCTTACATAAGAAGACTACAAAAAGTCTCGACAGGTATGACTTAAGGAGGTTAAGGTATGTCTTGAAATCTAATTCTTGATTAAGTTCATAATATGTTTGTCTTCATATTATTTATTAGTACAATCTTGATTAATGTTAGAATTGTCTTATCACCCTTGTAACAGTATGAATGCATGTGAATGATAAAAGACATTCATTGATTAGGGCTATATTATTGTACTAATGCACTGTGGTGTTGTATGAGGTTGATGTTGTCTGCTAACAAGATAAAAGTACATCACGAAAGACAAATCAAGTTCCATGACCATGACAACATGAAGACAAAGACTCCTCCATAATATTTGATCACATAGAAGTTCTATTTACGAGGTATGTATGACTTTGTTCTATTATGCTTAACCTATGAGATATGTAGGTTCCAGTACAGGATCTCTAAATCGTTGAAAAGAACAAAGAAGATATTGATTAGGTATGTTAGACATAGCTAAGCAGGTATACTAATCCAGGTATGTTTTCCTATGAATCTTACCTTGTGTTAGGATCTCTTATATAAGTATACTTGGTATGATTAGATATGTTTATTCATAAAGTTAGTAATGAAGGGTTTATGCATATTATGTCTCTTATCTTGATTAACCAGAAGAGTCCTATGATCAAACAAGAATATGCATGAGTAAAAGAAGACTTCCCTGAAACCTTGAATACTAATGTTTATTATCTATGATCATGGCTATCATATTCAAGGTTATAATATACTAATGAAGGTATGTTTGTGTATGAGATCATGAGGATGACACTAGTGCACACTTGAGCATGCACAGTGGTACAGAATGAATAGAAGTTCAAAAGACATATAGAAGATCAAGCGGGAGGCAACCACACAAACATATAAGATAAGTATTTGAGTTGTTATTTGAAATAGTAAATGATATTGCTTGTAATAGGTTGTATGCATATTTGTATTCCTAGAATACATCATGATGAGTGTAAACATTCATAGAGCATTGAACAATATACTACTAATATGCATATGATTGGTAAGTTGGACAAACATTCCATTGTTGCTTGTCTAGAATGAAACCTCTTTGCTGACATGCTGAGAGCTGTGCACACTCTCGATAGTATGTTCTGGTCGAGATGGAAGGCATCTAGATAGCCACCGTATGCATACAGGATATGGAAAATTGTTGTGCCAAAGTATTGGTCAAGATAGTTGCATAACTATGTAAATGATATCTGTATGCATAATAGGTTATCATGTCAACATGATTTCATGATTATGAAGTATTACTAATCATGTACTTAATTTGATTTGTAGGAAAGATCATGAAGAATGATGAACACCAAACAAGTGATGGATGTTTGAAACAAGAAGATTTACAAATCAATCAAAATATAGAAGGCTAGTGCCTAGAAGATTCTCTTAGAAAGAGGAAGAGAATCATGACAAGATGTTTGCTCCAAGTGGCTAGATTCTCTTAATGGTGTAATGAAAGAAGAAGTGTGAATCAGGTTCTATGTGGGTACCAAGGATCGATAGTCAATTGATGAGCTTAATGATCACCATGGGTGATGTGGATCTCAACCTTTGCTACAAGGTTGAATATGGTTTCTATACACAGATGACATGGATGCAAGAAGGAACTCATCACAGAGTTTGAATGATATTGAGGCTCATATCAGTAGACCCATCTGACAAGAGATGGCACAGAAACATATGTAGAAGATCACTCAATACAGAGTGTGAATGATGTTCAGTCACAAAGGGAGAATTGACAGTTTCTTGATAAGCTTGGGCTTTACCAAAAGTAAAAGTCGATCCGTTACGAATGATGAACATGTCGTACCATTACTGTATGAGGATGATCTATTTTTACAAACAGATCATGAAAAGAAAGAAGAAGATGGCTGCAGAAATGAAAATGAAAGATATCAGATTGATGCATTACTTCCTAGGTCTGGAAGTATGGCAAGGCTCAGAAGGAATCTTTCTCAACTAGGGAAAGTATGCCGAAAATTATTAAAGGAACTTGATGTGTTGGAATGGCCACTCTCATGGATTCCAACTTGAATCTATTAGCGGATGACTCATCAGAGTTAGTGGATATAACTTTGTACAGACAAATTATTGGGTCATTGATGTATCTAACGAATACTAGGTCAAATATATGCTTTGCTGTGAACACCTTGAGTCAGTATCTAGTGGAAACTAGATGTGTTCACCTGATAGTTGCAAAGCATGTGATAAGGTACCTAAAGGATATGATAGACTTTGATCTATGCTATCTTGGAGATCATGACTTCAGATGGCTACACAGATGTTGATTGGGAAAAAAGTTTATCAGACAGGAAGAGCACATCGAGAAGATGTTATTGTCTGGGATCAACCATGATCTCGTGGTTTAGCTAGAAGCAGTCTAGTGTGGCTCTCAACACAAGAGAAATATATGGCTGGTTGCTCTGCTAGTTGTGAAGCAGTATGGCTTCAGGATTGTTTGACTTAGAGATAGACCCAACTGTGATCCTATGTGACACACAAAGTTGTATCAAGATGGAAGAGAATCCAATGTTCCATGATATGGTGCAGAAAGGAACTATAAAGTTCGAATTTGTAACAAGTTTTCGATGTACTAACCAAACCTCTACCTCAAGTGAAACAAGTTACCGATGTACTAACCAAACCTCTACCTCAAGTAAAGTTTGAGTATTTTCCGAGACAAGCTTGGTAGGACCCTCCTCGAGAGGGGGAGTGATGTGGTCACTTATGATGAGATTGCCTGCATCGACAGTGAGGTCGATGATGTGGATACCTATATTGGTGATGCCGACAGAGAGGTTGGTGGATGGTCCTTAGACAGGGTCTAAGTTGACAAGGGGATTGCATCATCCTTGAACACATGTTATAAAAGGATCCATAGACATATGTCTCCAAGAAAGAAGAGGGATTGCATCATCCTTCAAAACATGTTCTAAATTGATCCGTAGACATATGTCTTCGGGAATGAAGTCCTTAGTGGATAGGTGGGGATTGGATCATCCCTGGACTTCAGTCCTAAAGTGAGCCGTAGACATATGTCTCCAAGAATGAAGTCCTTAGTGGACAAGTGGGGATTGTATCATCCCCAGACTTTGGTCCCTTGAATTGATCCGTAGATGTATGGTCTTCGAGAATGAAGTCCTTGATGAACATGTGAGGATTAAGTCATCCTTGGACATAGTCCTAAATGTACGGTGGGGATTAAGTCATCCTTGGACATAGTCCTAAATGTACGATGGGGATTAAGTCATCCTTGGACATAGTCCTAAATGTACGGTGGGGATTAAGTCATCCTTGGACATAGTCCTAAATGTACGGTGGGGATTAAGTCATCCTTGGACATAGTCCTAAATGTACGGTGGGGATTAAGTCATCCTTGGACATAGTCCTAAATGTACGGTGGGGATTAAGTCATCCTTGGACATAGTCCTAAATGTACGGTGGGGATTAAGTCATCCTTTGACATAGTCCTAAATGTACGGTGGGGATTAAGTCATCCTTGGACATAGTCCTAAATGTATGGTGGGGATTAAATCATCCTTGGACATAGTCCTAAATGAATGGTGTGGATTAATCATCCTTAGACCATAGTCTTAAACATGATTGTGATAAGATTGATCCCATAATTCCGAAAGGAAGGATCATGTGTATTGCAGAGTATGTTGCTATTGTGTATACTTGACTGATGAGGATACTTGTATTGATATTGATGATATGTATTGATGAGGATATGTATTGATGAGGATACTTGTATGTATACTTGTATTGATGATATGTATACTTGTATTGATGATGTGTATACTTGTATTGATGAGGATACTTTTATTGATGATAGGTATACTTGTATTGATGAGGATACTTGTATTGATGATGTGTATACTTGTATTGGTGTGGATACTAATACTGATGATTGTGTGATGACGATGCTGATGATCATGTGATGATGATGCTGATGATCATGTGATGACGATGTTGATGACGATGCCGATGATCATGTGATGATGATGCTAATGATCGTGAGGATCCAGATGTTGATGTTGTTGTAGTCGTTCGAGTGCTACAGACGATAGAGACTCAGTACTGAAGATGTTGATGTTCCAGTATTGAAGATGTTCCAGTAAATGCTTGAGTTATTGATGATGTTGAGAAAACTTCCAATGATTTATAGATGTATCATCTATGATGTCGATGACTCCTTGCTCGTGCAGATGTTATAATATCCTTCTCATTAAGGGGGAGTGTTGAAATATTGTAACTTCAAAGAATATTATATTTGTACTTTATTATTCCGGAGATGTTTCATTCCTCCGTGAAGATCTTATTGTATATCCGGAGATGTTTATTCCTCCATCGGATTGTGGTAACTTGGGTTATTAGACTTCCCTAGTGGGGGTCGACCCTATATGTGTTATGTGGGTCAAAGGGTTGTTAGACCACCCTAGTGGGGTCGTCCCAGTTAGTTGTAGTGGGGTGTTTAACCCAATGGTAAAGTTGGGGCCGACCTAGTTAATATAAAGTACAAGTCGGAGATGTGTATAAATAGAGGAGGTGTGTTCCTCACTATACACACACTTCCCTCACTTGAAATGTAGCGCACTTGTGAGAGAGAGGTCTGCTATGGAGGAGGAGGAGATCATGTCTTTGGTTTGCATCTTTGTATATTGCTGGTCATCTATATTGAGGAAGCTTTGCTGGGTTTTCTACCCCATGAGGGTTTCCCAAGATAAATCTATGTCTCTTGTGTTTATGTTGTGCTTGTTGTTTCTTCAGTGATCCTGTATATGCTATTATTGTGAAATGGAATGTAATGCTGATATTTTCTGTCTTAGCATATTAAATCTTAACAATATATCCCGTGCCAACAGGCCCCCAACACAAACTTGTGGCTCATCCTGAGTCACCTCAGCTAGACGCTGTTGGTTTTCACCCACCCTGCACTGTGCTCGATTGCTGAAACTATTCTTGCTGTCTGGAAATCACTGTTGTGTACTTCTCATCCCCATCCGTTGATCACTAGTTCATTGTCATGTACTTCTTGCACTCATCCTCCAGTCTCTAAAAACCTTGATCATCTACCTCTCTGGAGTCTGTTGGTTCACTCCACATTCGTTCCCATCTGAGAAGAAGGTTGTCGATGACGCCAAGGTGGAAAATAGGCCAACTACTCTGGCACATCTATTTCACACCTTGGATTGCTTCCTTTTGGGGCCAGGGGCCTACTACCCCTGTTCTTCTGGTGTTCACTGGGACCATGAAGCTTCGAACTACTACCACATACTTAGAGATCTCAAATGAAACCTTGTCTCTGTGACACCCGAGTACCCAGGCTTCTTTCTGGTCAAGGCGCTCATGCACACTCGTCATTCGGGCCCGTAGCGCCCCTGGTGTGCTACCGCACGAAATGAAATGGATAATTTCCATAACCTCCTTGGAATTCCTAACTTATGCAATGACCTGAACCGCTCACAGCATGGATTTCTGCTTCTGGTAAATACCTCTTTGCTTTGCTCAACCTCTGGTGCCTGTATTTATGCATTTCCATCATCCGGTACGTCTACTTCAAAAAATCCTCTGTTGATCCATTCTCCTAAAGCGCTGATTCTGTCATCATTTCTTTTGCATGTGGTGATCGGGCTTCCTGCATGCGTGATGAGTGACCATACTGCTCCCGGCTGCTCTTCATGTCATCCCCGTGTGAACTATCAGTGGTGGTGCCTCCGGCCATGCTGTGTGCCAAACGTGCCTGACATCGGTAGCTCTAGGAAAACTAATCATCATACTTGTCCAACATACCTGTCATCCAAAAAAGCCCCATTTCCTGGTGATTCAGTACTGATTTGATAGGGTCTCAATCCTGCCACTATCGCAATCCAAACCTCAAGTTCCGAGACAACACCTCTGTGTGCACATTCTCCTCCGGTTGGTACACCATCTATCATTTCGTATATTTATATATATTTTACATCAACACAGTGAGTACCATTGTGTCAATACGTCATCGTATCGTTGGCTTCTCTACTGCGGTCGTCCTTCGCAGGTTTCGCTGGGTCGCTGTTGTGTACCTCTCAATGTTATTTGTTGGTGGTTCTGCTGTGATTCATCTGATTATTGCAGCTGGTTTTTGCTGATGTGGTCGTTGCTGGAGCAATTCAACTCGATTTTCAGGGAGGTTGTTATGTTTCCTGATCCTTCGGAATGTTCCTTCACCTCTGAGGATTTTGTCGAAAACAAATCCTGAAACTCATGTAGTAGGTCAATTATTTTCGCAATGATCAACTCATCCCAGTAGTCACCAATGTTCGCGAATTATGGGTTTTCCTCTGATCCAATATTCACCTCTTTGGTCTCTAATGGTTGCTGACATTTGTCGGACGGTATCTCTGGTGTCGCATTGTTGTGATTGTCTTCGGGTTCAGGTGCACATGTAGCCCTGAGGTCATTATCATCTACAGGCTCTGAATTGATGTTATAGTCTTCCCTCATTATTTCCAGGGCAGTCATTTCTGGTTCAACTGTCCTTGCTTCCGCCACTTTTCCATACTCCTCTGTGGCTACCCTTCGCAGGGATTGTGTTATCCGTGCACATCTTCGAAAGGACACTTCATGCATTAGGTTCTGCCAATTCTCAAGGGCCTCATCTGAGTCGGAGAATGTTGAACTGGTTTTGTTCCATTCTAATTCTCCATTCGTGTTGGGTTTAGCATAATCCTCCAAGATGTTGTACAAATTGTCTCCTTCTATAAACTCATCTCTGGATGGCTCCGTATAGCGCTTCCCTTCTATGGGATCCAGTGGTGCGATGACTCTCATTTCCTGATTTTCGAATGATATTATCCTTTTCTTAAAGTCGATAATTGCTTGATTTTCCATATCTTAGTCTATCCCCAGCAGTACCAAATAGGGACTGGTGTTATCCACAATCTCAATGACGTCGAAGTCTGCATATTTTCCGAGCCCTTCAATTTCAACCGAAAGTTGACATACCCGACCTAGAGGGGTGACCTTGCTCTAGTTCGCCAGTCCCATTTGTACTAGTGACCAGGTCATGTGTGGCTTCCCCATCATCTCCCATGTTTGTTTAGTCAGGATATTCACGTCCGAACCCAAGTCCAGAATGATGGAGTCAACATCAAATTCTCTGATCTGTGCTGATATCCACATCTCCCTACCTATCTTTCTTTTGTGTATGTGGTTAACTCTTTGTTCCAGTCTTGCACCTCCTCCTCGTCGTAGTAGACTAGTTATTTCTTCCAATATCTATGGATGTTTTGCCAAGTCTAGGCAACTCCCTATGAAGGATTTTAGGGTGGTTTCCTTCCTTCACAACTTAGTGTGGTCAAACATTGGTGGCATGTCATAGATTTCTTCTTCCAAAGCTACTTGTCTCTTATTCCTCATTGCCTCCTGTGACTTTGAGAAAATGTCCTTTTCTACTTCAGCGCCCTCATTGACCTAGTTTTGTTGTGTTTGTGTTGGTCTGACATTCGTGTGTGGCTTATCGGCCCTGGTCACCGCTCCTCCTTGTGTCACTATCCCCATCGTAGCGTGGTTGCCTCTGGCTTCTGTTGAAATCATCTGTACCGCAAGTGGCATCTTTGGATTATTTGAGTTTTGGTTCTGCTTGGTTTTCAATTTCGCAATAAGTTGAGGGCAGTATTCAATACTATGATCTGTAGCATTACAATACGTACACTGCAGCATTGGATTCAGACGGTCTCTATAATATTGCCCCTACTGCCTGCAATTATAACAAATAATTGGACCTCTTCCACGTCCAGCAGTGCCTCCACATCCCATACCTCGACCGCCATGGTAGCCTCCCCCAAAACCTCCGTGCGGTGGCCCATATTGTTGATACTGCAGTTTCCTGTACTGTGGCTACTGATACTGCTGCTGCCCATACTGCGGCTGGCCATACGGCGTTGGTGGATACTGCGGGTGCCCATACTGTGGCTTGCCATATTCCCCCTGGTCATATTGTTGCGGCTGACTATACTACAATTGTTGTTGTACCACCAGTGGTTCTTCTCCCTTCATGAAATACGTGTCAGTTGTCCGCTCTTGCAGCAAATCATAGGCCCTGCATTCCTTCTCATCATGGCCAACCGATCAGCAAAACTTGCAGTATAAGTTTGTTGGCTTCGATACCATCTTTTGAAAATATACATACTCCTCTGGTCGATGCCCTCTAGTCTTATAGACAGTACACCATGGCATGCCTCCGTGGCGAAGTGGTTTTGGTGCCCCTGCCTGCAAGTATTACCGAAATTATGGGAAATTGTCCTTATGGTGCCCCTCATTTCTGCATCTAGTGCACCATACATCTCCGTGGGTTTCCTTTCCCTTCTTGATATCCTCCAGCTGTAATGTTAAATTGTCCAACTGTGCCTGAACTCTGTCCATTCCCATTCCTGATTCGCCAATTGATGAGGCCTCCAGCTTCATCGCGATTTCTAGTGTTTCTACCTGTGTTGCGACTTTTTGTTGCGTCAACTGCCCTCGGATATGCGACACCAATCCTGCGATGAACCATTCTTTGTGTTGCAACTCATTTATCGGAAAGCTCACTTTCTCTATTAGCGTCTTATATCATTGATCGAATTCGCACACTGACTCATTCGGGAATTGCTTAATCTCCTTAAGCTCAGTGACATATTGTGACTCAGATTTTGGTTTCTTAAATTCGCCAATCATCATCATCTTGATCTGCTCCAGTGTTTAGGCCGTTGTTCCCACCGAAACCTTTACAAACTTCATGTACCAGTATAACGCCCGACCCCTAGGAGTCATCGCCAGCTGTCCTATCTTTATAGCATCGTCTTGGACCTGCTTCACGGTCCAGACTGCTTTGCATACAAACCAATACTGTTCGGGATCCTCGGTCCTGTTCCCCTGAAAGGTGGCATCTTTGCCTCATCTGGAATTCTAACATTGGTGGTATTGTTATTTACTGAAGCACTACTCTTTCCACTGCATATGGGGCAACTCCACGAATAGTTTAGATTTATTCCTATAAAATTCAGAGTAGTGTGCGGGGTCGAAGGTACATGGTAACTTACGATCTAACCTTCCTCTACCTCTGGGGTAGCCTAGTCGACGTCTCCTTCACAATAAGGTCACTTCCTCCCATGTGGTCCTGTTCCGCAGTTCTCTGTTTCGATCCTCTCAGGAGACTCTTTCTTAGTCCTCCTCTTCTTCTCAGGATGCTGTAATATTGCTCCACTCCTCAAGAGACTACACTCTTCGTTAGCTTCCCTTTCAAACTCGTCGTCACTCATGTCCATCTACCACATCTTTGCGTTAGACTCGCATTTACGTGATACCTTCACCTTTGCACACCGATTCTTCTACTCATCAGAAGACATCCTCAATATTCCTTTTTCGCAGACCAACATTTTAATCCACAGTTTTAACGATGACAAAAATCTTCACCTTGGTCCCCTAGAGAAATTTCTTTTAGTGTCGTTGTATGACTTGATAGTATCTACCACGAACTGAGTTACGTATCCTTCAAGGATAATGTCTACCCAAAAATCAACAGCCCGCGATACCTTGTTATCGACTTGCTTCAACTGTCACACCAACTCTAGAGTCCAACAGTCTGGTTCAATCTTCTGACAGTGGTTCTTGCGGAACGTCAACTGTGCTAGCCACTCATGCAATAGCACTGGGAATTCGTAGAAAAATATTTCATGAATTCTGAGTAGATGTATCTTTCTAACCAACTGGTCATTGTATGCTTAGGATCTCGCTTCTCGCTTTCTGCGAATTCCTCTGCCTTCTTATCGAACCATTCTTGGATCTCTGGTTTTGTCATGTGCCACAGCATATCCTCTTTTCTTCTTCCCTAGGGTCCTGGCAATGGAACCATTTGTTGACGCAGAGTCTATCGACAAGGGTTCACTCCATGTTGTCTCCAACAAACTATCAACCTAAATCCCTTATACATCGGCCCGTAAAGGTGTAACCATTTCCAGCAACACTTGCAAAGCAAGTGCAGTCTCACCCAAGGTGGATAAGAGGGCTGCTGGAACTAAGCTTCCGCAATTGTGAAGAGGATATGTGCACATTAACTAGAAATTACAACATTCATAACAGTCCATTAACCAATCATTCGCATCTTATTCATAATACATACATTCAAATCATATTCTCACTAATCAATAGCAACATATATTCGCATTAATGAACAGAAGGCATTCACATAACCCATTATTCATCATCGCATCATTGTGCAACAACAGAATTCATAACCGAACATCTTCATTCATTCATCAACACCTGCGGAACAAACTTCGCAGAAACAGTCAAGTCATCCTATTGCAGATACAACCGAACCCAAAAGATATAGATTATAGGATTAATCTCCAAAACTCCGATGCCCTTAGGCTTACAATCTTGCTTTATTTATATTCTTTTATCTTATTACAAAATGGTCCACGTGACCAACTCGACTAATCTAACAACTCTTATGCTTCCGCAAAAAGTGGCGAAAGGTCCTTTTTCCGCGGAATGACCCTTTCGCATCTGTCGGCTTCCGCACTTCCTGCGGATCTATCCCTTACCAACATACACCCTTGTTGAAAATATCAAAATTTTCTTGCATTGATGTCATGTTCTGGAAGGGAAGCATTTATGTTATAAACTCCCACAAAACAATTTTAAAAATGTACACATCTACTCTGGAATGTAAGATATAGCTTGAAGTAAATGAAAATTGGAGAATATATCAACATCAACCGTGTTAGCTACCAGTGGGGTTCATATTAGAAGTGCCACTATGAGTCATGAGGGGAAAGATAAGAGCTTACAGTTATTTATTGGTGGAATGAAAGACTTGAGATGTTTATGTCTTAAGTTTATTTCCATTGTACTAAATAATTATAATTCAATTGATTGTGTTACAAATTTATGGGATATATTTTTATGGCAATAAAACCATCAGTTGAGAAATTTAGGAAATAAAGTGGGAGTAATGAAACACCTATCTCATTGCTTACCTTTTATCTGGAAATGAGCAAAAGTTTAAAGCTTGCTTCATTTATCAAGAGAGATAACTTGCTTGTCCCCAATATTCTGTCAATTATGTATGTTAAAAGAGTTTCAGAAGCCATGGTTTCAGCAATTTAGAGTTTCATTGAGAATATTCTGAATTTGGAGCATGGAAATGATGAAGATCTAGATAATATTTTGCTACATGAATTTGTTTTACTGCATCTTGATATACCCTTCACCAGTATGCATAATTTGGTTCAACTTCATTGGGAGAATAAGAGGTGTTGTTTACTACTTCTCACTTTCTTTATCGTGATGACCCGAGTTCTGCGTAGTAATCTTACTTTAGATCCAACAAAATGCCCTTCACTGGCCCTTTCGGCATCAACCTGCGAATAAGATGAAGTCTCACCCAAAGCGAAGATGGGTTGTTACAGAATCAGGTTTCTGCAACCTGGTGACACGTGGTTATGTTATGCGAGCTTGATATGCGTAGCTTACTCAACATTTACTTAATGGATTATTATCACTAGGTAACTGTGCACTTCACAGTTTCCGACAACCTACAGACTTCGCTGAATCGTTGCTACCTTTACTCTACTAACTATGCATTTTCCATTCTCAACATAACTTCGTAATGTTCATACATGCATGTTTTTCTACTTAACATATCATTCACATTCACATTCATATGAAAATACATTTATAAGCATAAACATACAAGAACACAAACCATACTATAGATTCAAACACACAACACAGATATTTATGTGGTTCACCCCCCAGATGGGAGTTTTTTATCGGAAAATCCTTTTGAGCGAACGCGAGCCGGATCTCCCTAGCTCAAAGTGAGTCTAGAACAAATAGAACAGACTACTAATGCATTTCCTAGATCCACTGTCTTACCTTTCACTATGCAATCCTTTCTCCTGAATGTTGCTCCATGTCTCACGGTCGTCAGATCCAAGTTGCAAGACCTGTCAAGACAAGAAACAAGAGAAACCAATAAAATACATCTATACAATAAGAGATCTAAGTAAACAGTTGAGCAGGTAAACTACTCAATATCATTACACACATGAACAATATTGGTGGAAAGAATTTGTATTACTGCAAATAGAGGAGTACATAATAGAGATATAGAACCACAACCAAGGCTTAACGCTGTAGCCCTTCTCCGACAAAGCCAATTGCTATATCCTTCGAAGGAAGTATGAGTTCTCCAATAGGTAAGTGGAGATGTTCTAAGAGCGATTTCACCAGCATGTAGATACCATAGTCTTCCTCCCTTTGGGATGGGAGTGAGCTTCATTTATATAGGACTAAATGGATAGGTTATGGATAGGATAGGTTGAGAGATGGTAGGAGAGGCTTAAGGGATCTCCCCAAAGTTTTAGGAACAGAGTGCCAACTCTTCCAAGAGGTCAAGGATAGGGTCCCAAGTCAGCAAGATTCGAGATGGACCTCGAAGAAGCTATTTTTTCCATTTAACTAACTTCGTCGCACCCTGTAATGGAGTAAGGTGCGACATCGCATGTTGCTAGTGTGCAACCTGCGACAACCCTTCAAAACTTAGCACAATTGAGTACAAATCCTCCCAGGATAATTACTTAGTCCAAGTATCTTCAGGGGTGTATACATTGAATCTCATGAGGAGTAGAATTTGGGTGTAACAGAATGCCCCCCAAAGCATGAAGCTGTTGAAGATAGACAGGTGAAGTGCTTTGATAGAAGTAATGGCAATAGACTCATCGGACGAAGGACATTGCTACAGTACAACTGACTCTGAACTGACAATCTCATATGAAGTACAACATGGCTTCCGACCAATACATTGCAGATCCATGGTAGTAATGACCGACTGAACACAATCATGGCTACTAGACACAAGCGTAGATCCATGATGAGATGATAACACAGCCATGACCAATACAAGTGTGGATCCGTGTGATATAACTCAATACAAACTCCATCGCAACCTAGGTAAAACATGACTCCCCAAGGTCTTCAAGCTGAACCCACAATGATACAAATCTATCCATGTGATTACAAATGTCTTGACGTCGAACATGGTAGAAACCACTTGATTAACGACCATTGATGTAAACCGTTAACAAGTGTGAGGGAGATCATCATTGATGTCAATGATTCCCAAGGTATCAAAGTACATACCATCAAGCGTGAATAAATGAGTTGAAGTCAAACGCAAGATGAAATCTTTCAATCAAGAGTCAATGATGTAAACTCATGATGAAAGTGAGGTAACCTGCCATTGAGGCATGCAAGGCCAAGGTACTTGACTAGTTTCTAGATTCAATCCTCGGATGATGTGTTCAAGTCGACAAGGATGAATCCGTCGAAGGAGGGCCATGATGAATCCCCCATCAATCGACATGAAACACGACAAAAATGTATAGGGTAGATTGGATGGTACAGTAACATGCAAGACTTAAATAGAGTGGACCGACGTAATGGCGGGTGTACTGACTACAGATGATACACATATTCTTGAACATATGCATGGCATGACTTGGCGGTATTGACACGACGAGTGTGACACAAATTCTCAAAGCAACTGATGATGGAAGCTTTTCTTTGAATGACTCAAAGGAGTAATAATACTCAGGAAATAAGTGGAACTCGAGGACAAATGGATGATCCAAGTGTTGTATGCAAATGCAGATGAGTGCCATGTTCAAGAACGACTACATACTGCCACTAATAAGGTATGTAACACAAACACTTTCATTTTTCCCCATCATGAATGATGAGTGCCTCATGTGTTTTTTACGAGCTTGATGAGGGTAACCAGATGCTCGATATAGCTCATCTCATAGATGAGTCCAATCCCAAATATTTTCCGAACCTGGGATAGGAGGGCTTCGTCCCATGACGGGCCCTTCAATGTGAAAATTTTAACGAGTCCATAGAAGGTAAACTCGGTTTTCATTTCATGTTTAGAGAGTATGAAAAAAACTAAAGGAGACTCCAACAGTCCTTTTTTGTAAAGTTAGCCTCATCACCCAAAAAAGGGTAAAACAACGCGGGAGAGGACTCTTCTAGTCATGATTGGCTGGAGTATACCTTTTTCGTAATTAGTGCCTCTAGGTCTGAAAAAGGGGTAAACTATCACCAAGAAGATGACCATTCAAATACTTTAACAAGTGTGAATGCGACAAGTTCGCTTGGCAATATTTTCATTTTTCGAGAGCCTGAAAAGAGCTTAACGGTAGACTCCAGGGGGTGTCCCTTTCCATGGAAGTTTAACGAGCCTGGAAAAGTGATAAATCATAACTCGATACTTGTTCTCATAGTTTCGTGAGTACGAGAACAAACGAAGAGTAAACTCATCATCACGCAATAATTACAGACTAACCGTTTCAAAAATAACGACAAAATGTTTAAGGGAGTGTTCATACCTGTGATGACTGTTGTGATACGAGAAACGGCACAAAAGACCACTTAAAACTCCTGCACACTAGAAAATGTGTCAAATAGCCTCAAATATGACAAAAATGGTCAAAAACTATGATAAATGGCCCAAGAGCATCAAAATATTTGAAAAGGAATATTCCATTATATTTATAAATAGAAAAATGGGCCAAAATAGATTCCATTGTTTCATTTGCCAATTTGGGAGGAGAAGTACCAGTTTGGAGCCAAAACTTCCTTTGTCGATTCCGGGAGCTTGATCCGCCATTTCACCCACTGTCAGGAGCAGGTAAGCCTAAACTTCATCTAGCAACTTTCCAGTGGATTAGATTTTGTTTTAAGGTTCAATTTTTGGGTTTTTTGATGGATTTGTGGAGGGCTACTGCACTCTCGGCTCGTCGCAGTTGGCCCTTTCGGGAACTGCGACAAGACCTACTCGGCACAAGTCCCGAATGGATGAAGTGCGACGACGGATTTGCACTTCCCAACCATCAAATTTAATCCAAAAAATGAACTTGCAGAGGTTGAAGTAGGATCTAACAGCGTTTAAATGCCCTTCTTGGAAGGTTGCTTGCTAGCCAACATGGTTTTAGAGTGGCGAGAACGAGAACACGAAGTAGAATATGAACAAGATTCCAATGATCCACAGTGTGTGGATGCCTTGAGGAACTGTGGTTTGCTCAAGTTCTTTGAGATTCAGGGGATGAGATCCCAAATTCCATTGCTATCGCACATGCTCCATAGTTGGGATGCGGCCCAATAGTATTTTGTGATTGGTGAGCACATCCTCACAATAGATGTTGAGGACATTTATTTTCTCACAGGTCTGTCCCGGAGAGGGGAACCTGTACATATTACTAGAACACAGGCCAGTGACTGCACAGTTGATGACATGGTGTCATAGCATTGTATCGCTACTTCTCGACCTTCTAGTCGGAAGATTCTTATCAGGGATGTGGTGAGCCTCCCACTGCATACCATATTGCTTACTATTACTAGAGCGGCGGGTATCCAAGCCCCACACACAGCTACTCGGACCCAGATGCTTTATGCGAAGGACTGCATGTCCCCCATGGTTTTCGACTAGTGCGAAGGTCTCCTCGCAAACCTCCAAGCTCAGCTGACCAAGTGTTGGCGAGGAGAGCTCAAGAAATTTGGTTATGGGTCGATCGTGGTATCATTCCTCTTGGAGCGGATCCCTCTCATGTGCCCACAAGTGGTATTAGATGACAGGGAACCTAGAGATCCCCACATGTTCAGATGGACTGAGGTCATGACTCGTCATGGTGGAGGACCTATCATCAGCTTTGGTCCTGAGTTCTTCAGCTGGCTGGAAGGCCAATTACTCATGGTCGAGGACTTCCCGTACAGTGGTATGGATTTCAAAGAGGATCCTGACTTGGTGTTGCCTGAGGATGCAACATGGGGTGACATAGGTGAGAACAAAACCCTTATACTTTTAATTTTGTATATTTATCATTTTTTTGATGCAATGCTGACAAGTATATAACATGTGTGTGCAGATGCGAGGCCCGTATGGCCGGTAGGAATTTCCCTCCTGGCGAGGAGAGACAGAGGCGGGGAAGTAGTTGTGCCCCCAGGTGCTCATGCTGCCATCGAGGAGATGGAGGAGGTATACAGGAACTTGTCCTAGCTGACAGTGGAGGTTCCTGAGCCAGTGATAGATGACCTGTCGAGACCTATGCAGAGGTTTGGGGTTGGAGCGTCTATACGCTTCAATGCCCTACTCCACAAGGTGGTGAGGACCATGGATTGCTTCCTCACTCAGCGACAACATGCTTTCTGTGTTAGGGGTGGTGTACGGGTCAGGTGTCAGGCCTAGTGACACTATTATACTTGTACTGAGAGCTTAGAGGCCTTAGATTTTGTCTTACTGAAAGCTATGATGCTTTAGATTTTGTAGAGACTCACTGAAAGCCATCGTGCTTCATATTTTGTACCAGCACTGCTTTTGAGTGATATATATATATACATAAATTCTCGGCAATTTATACATTATGTGTTTTAAAATGATGAGTGATGTGATCTTGTTTACATGTTTTCTTTTATACATTACATTATTTACATGTTGTGAATGCTTTTACATATTATGAATATTATGTGTGTGTGATGTACCAATCCAAAATGAAGTTGGCCATCGAGTCAGCAACTGTGTTTAACTCTCGTGGAATGTGCAGGTATTGAATGGATTCAAATGACCTTTCCAGGAGACGTACTTGTCTGAAGAGACGGAGTAAGGTGGGATCACGGATGGCGTAAACCTGGTTTAGATGGGAAACCACTAATTGAGAATCCATGTGGATGAAAATGTGGTTCATACCCAAGGAAATGGCGTTAGCTAGGGTTCTGATTACTGCCTGATACTTTGCAGCATTGTTGGTCGCAAACCCTAGGCAACTTCCTCCTGAGCTAATGAGCTCACCTGTTGGATAATATAGTACCTAGGATGCCAAAGCAAGGTTATGGGTATGCCGGCTAGCACCGTCCGTGAATCAATACCACGTTTCCATCTGCACACGCAGACAGAACATGGTATAAGGAGCAGAAACAAGATCTAAAGACACTCAAAAACAAAAGCGTCACAGCACACAAAAACACAAAAAACATGCCATGTACAGTATATGCAAGAAAGTCTAAGCGTGACGAGTTTAGGTGTAATATCTCTTCAGGTAAATCCCATTGTGGGGTTCACCCAAAGAGATTCCATTGTAGTCTTCAAGCTCATAATATCCCTTCTCCAAAACACATTTTACAATGTAAGGTCCATGCCACATGGATTTGAACATTCCTGCTCCTAGTTTATCGTGCTTCTAGTCATAAGTGAGGACCAGGTCACCCTCATTAAAGATATGAGGTTCAACTAACTTTTCGTATTGGGATTTGATGCATTTCTTATGTGCTTCATTAGAAAGAGTGGCATCTCGGTGGGACTCATCAAGTTTTTCTAATTGCAAGAGACGTTCTTCCTCGGCAGCAGTGTTAGGAAGAAGTTCGACAATGAGTTGTAGAGACGAAATTTCGCACTCTATAGGTAGGACAGCCTCCAATCCATAGACTAGTTGGAAAGGAGTGAAACCTGTGGTGGTTTTGACAGAAGTTCAAAAATCCCATAACGTTGAGAAGAGCATGTTGTGCCAATTGGACTTATGTTTCCCTACCATCCTTTGGACCATAGTTTTAAAGACCTTGTTAATGGCCTCGACTTGTCCATTGGACTGTGGGTAGTAAGGTGTTGAATTTTCATGGAGAAAACCCAACCTATCGCTCAGTTCATCAACCATATGTTTCTGAAAATGGGAACCATGATCGGTAACAATCGCGTGAGGAACTCCGAACCGCGCTATTACATCATTGAACATGAAGAGTGTGGCGGTTTTGCCGTCATTCTGGTATGTAGGCATAGCTTCGACCCACTTTGTAAAGTAATCCACAGCTACAATGATGTAACTATGCCCCCCGGCCGAGGTAGGATTACAATGCATAAAGTCAATGCCCCATTTTACGAAGGGGCCCACGACAATAACCGGGTGTAACGGGGCGGGATGGGTGCGCTTCTTCGTATGGAAGTGTTGGAAAGGAGGACATTTTTTACGGCTTCAATACAATCTTTGAAGATAGTAGGCCAAAAATATCCTACGTGCAAAATCTTCTGGCCTGTAGCCATCCTAGAGAGGTGACCGCTACATGCCCTAGCGCGACAGTCATTGAGAACGCGTTCAGCCTCATCATGAGTGAGACAACGTCGAAGAATTGAATCAATGCCACAACGATACAAAGTATTGTTGATGATTAAATAGTACTTTGCATGGTGACGTATCTTACGATGGTCGTCGCGAGAGAGTTGAGGGTTGAAGCGTTGGGTTTGAAGATACAATAAGATATATCCATACCATGGATCAGTCATACTGATGAGAAACAATGATTCGTCTGGAAAGGAGTCATTGTGCTCAACTTCTGCATCAGGACGGGGAAGGTCGCAAATGAGCTCGACAACCAAAGACTTCTAAGACTTAGCTTTCTCGAAAAGAAGGTCAAATTCTTGTAGTATCACGATCCAGCGTGAATACTTGCCCCCAAGAACCTGATGTGTCAGTACGTGGTACATGGCGTTCAAGTCGGGGATGATGGTGGTGGTGGGGAGCAAGAAGTAGTGCCGAAACTCCTGGACAGCGATGACCACCGCGAATGCGAGTTTTTCGACATGTGAATATCTAGTTTCAGCGTCAGCAAGACCCTTACTTGCATAGTATATTACATCTTCCTAGGCGTTTTGATCCTCCTATACCAAAATCATGGCGATAGTGGTAGCAGAAGCGGCGAGATATAAGATGTAATCTCAATAATAATTAGGCCGTTGGAGCATGGGGGCATGCATAATGGCATGTTTGATATTGTCGAAGGATTTTTGAGCTTGGTCGTCCCAAATGAATGGGACGTCCTTCTTGAGCAGTCTCATGTACCCCTGAGTCTTTTCCGCGAAATTGCAAACAAAACGTCTTAAATAAGTCACCTTCCCTTGGATACTTTGAAGTTCCATCACATCCGTCGGGGGTGGTAGGTTGATGATGGCCTCCACCTTTAAGGGATCAATGCGGATCCCATCCTTTGAAATGATAAATACTAAGAGGCGTATGGACTCAACGCAAAAGACACACTTATGAGGATTCAGATGGATATTGTACCATCTGCATCTGAGGAAAATGGTCGTCAGATGATCAATGTGGAACTCGCACTGCTTTGAATGAGCAGGGAGATCATCCAGGTAAGGTTCCACAAAGTCCTTGATATCATGGAAGGCATACGACATAGCCCGCTGAAACGTGGCGCCAGCATTTTTAACGCCAAACGGGAGTTTGCGGTATGCAAACGTTCCCCATGGGCAGATGAAAGCCATCTTATGTTGGTCGACGGGGTTGATCTCAATTTGGTTGTAACCAGAAAATCCATCCATAAATGAGAAGATGACACTTCCGACACAATTGTCGATAATCTGGTCGATGAAGGGGGTCGGGTAGTTGTCTTTTGGACAAGCCCGGTTAAGGTCCCAATAATCGACACAGATGCGAATGGTACCCTTGTTTTTGTTCACAGGGATGACGTTTGAGACCCAATCCGTCAATGGGATAGGATAAATAAAACCAACCTTTAAGAGCTTTTCACTTTATGCCTTAATTGCCGCAGTCTTCCGTGGGTGTATCGGTCGCAACTTTTGGCGTACAGGTTTGATGTCGAGATAGGTTTTTATTTTGTGAGAAACAATTGCGGGGTCTGTCCCAGGCATCTCCTCATAGGACCAAGAAAATACGTCTCGAAATTGCTTGAATAAGGCCGTGCCAACGGTGATTTATTCAGGGGAACACTTTTGTCCTATGCGAATGTGTTCCACTATACTAGGTTTCACCGAGATGTCTACCGGGGTGGTTGGATCAATGTTGGCCAAGTTTCTCTCCGTGTCCGTAATACATGTAAGGATGGGGGAATGAGGGAATGGGTAGATATCTGGTGAAAAGAGGGTATGGATGTTGTCCTCTATGTACTCCAAAGGAGGAAGAAAAGATGACCTATGGTGGATATCATCCCACGGACTGTTGTCAATGTTCATAACTTCCATGATGGACTCATCTAAATGAAAAGTTTGAAGTAAGAGATCACGTAGAGATGACGTCCATCGTAGAGAACAAGATGGAGAGGCCACTATTAAATGGTCCTCTGGTGCTGATTGGATAGCCTCGTAAATACGTCCAGCAGGTGAAAGAGGCATTATATCTCCAAGCAGGTGTGTTGTAGCTTCATCCGGTACAAGCCAAGCATCGGTAGAGTGAGATAAAATCTCTGTGGAGATCATGTTCACCGTAGCAACATGATTAGGGGGGTCCGCGGCTGGAAAAAATCCCATGAGGGATGAATCTTTCAAAAGGCGAACCCCTATACTCTCATATTGTTTTGACATATGTCCAATGGAAGGAATATGGTCACCAGGATGAGTAGTAGCATCTGGTGTACAAAAATCTAATTGGTCAATAGTAACAATTTGTCCTTGGTGGGGGAATTGTACTATGCGGAAGACTGAAGAGGCTACCACCTGCATGGTGTAAAACCAATTGCGACCAAGCAAGAGATTATAATCTAACGGGGCCGAGACCACTTCCACGTTAACGGTTACGGTCTTTCTGCCCAACTCAACTGCAAGATCTTGTAAGAGCCCATGAGGTTGAAAGCCACGCCCGTCGAATGCTTTCAACGTGGTGGGAGAACGATTCAATTCGGGGGAGCCAATGGCTCTCCAATAGGCAATCAACATGACAGAAGTGGAGGCGCCTTCATCTAAAAGGGTACGATGGACAATCTTCCCAGCAATGTTCGTAGAAACTTGGAATGTGAGCTAGTGTGAGAGCCTTGACTTAAAGTTTTCAAGTCGGAACATGATGGTATTCGAGGAATTGGGGTTGACTGCACCGATGGATACAAGGAGAGTTTTGCGTTGATTAGGACAATAATGCAAAACTTCCAAGGTAGACATGGCACAAGGAGCTTGTGCCAAGTCTTCTACGATATTGTAATTTTGTGTCGCTCGAGCGTTAGGATTGAAAACAGCTTTTCGAATCGTACTCTTGGGCAGTCACAATATCGAGTCTAAGGAGGGCTTCTCAATCGTGAGAGAAGTTGATGGTACAGTGACATCAGTTAAGGAGTCAGAAGCTTTTTCAGCATTACTTCGAGTGGATTCCTTCGAAGGGACCAGTTCGTAAGATCGCGAGTGAGTGTTCAAATTGATCATCTCCTTACGCACCATGAGAACATGCACGGTATTGGATGGTTCCCCCTAGGCTGGGGGGGTTTGAGCAATCATTTGTTGATTCTGAGTAGGAAACGGATCATTGAGGACTGCGGGAGTTGGTTTACCCCTAAGAAACTTTTGTACTTTGTCTCTATGGGGACATTCTTTGGAGAAATGGTCATCTCCACACAGTAAACAAGGATACTTTAGTTTCAGTTTCTGCTTGGTATCGTCAGGAGTGCTCTTTTTTTCCTGCTGGGCGAAAGACTTTTTGGGTTTCCCCTTATTCTTCTTTTTACCGCCGGACTTCTGAGATGAAGTTGATTGGATAGAATTCACCTCTTCAGTTACAGCAAGATCGATTGACTTGGTGGTGCTGTGGCCAACGAGAGTCATGGTTGATGATCTGACAGTGCTGGCAGCAAGCTGGGTGTTAAGGGAGCCAATGATTCCATCAGTTTGGATTCCTTATGTGGTTTCATAGGGTCATTAACATCATGGGGCGCATCAGGAAGAATATCAAACAAAGTGTCGAATTGAGTGTAGACTAGGTCTAGCACATGGGCACTTGCGATGGCTTGTTCTTCAGTGATAGCACCTCGCATAGCAACATCTCTTGCTATGGTAGGGATGAGGGATTTTGTGAACTAGTCTGCTAAGAGCTGATATGGAATAGGAGTTTAATGAGACGTCGTCTCCTTCGCCATTCGTGGATATGATCCGAAATATGAGTGGCGGTATTCTGACGGAGCGAGGTTAAAAGCTCGGTACCAGTTTCATACCGTATGGGCAACTGGAAATGTGTCAAAAATTTCATGGCAAGAGAACCAAAATCAGGAAAAGAGTGGGGTGGCAATTCAATGTACCACTTGGCAGCCGAACCGGTGAGAGTCCTTTGAAACAATCTAAGACGAATTGAATCGTCCATTAAGGAATTAGATGAACACCATAAGTGGTATGTCATCACGTGGTTTTTAGGGTCGTCACCCCGGCTTGCCGTCAAATTTTGGGATATCAGACAAAATTTTCACCGAAATTGGTGGCCAGTTAGATCCATGGTAAATAGGATCGTTGGTTAAACGAGATAGGTCAGGTAGGTCCAAAGTAGCCAGGAAGGGAAGCTATGGGTTAGGCTGCGCGTATTGATAATACAGATAAGGTGTGTAAGGACCAAACTGACTGTTGCTCCTTTCTCCTGAATGTTGCTCCACATCTCACGGTCGTCAGATCCAAGCTGCAAGACCTGTAAAGACAAGAAACAAGAGAAACCAGTAAAAGAAATCTATACAATAAGAGATCTAAGTAAACAGTTAAGCAGGTAAACTACTCAATATCATTACACACATGAACAATATTGGTGGAAAGCATTTGTATTACTGCAAATAGAGGAGTACATAATAGAGATATAGAACCACAACCAAGGCTTAACGTTGTATCCCTTCTCCGACAAAGCCGATTGCTATATCCTTCCAAGGAAGTATGAGTTCTCCAATAGGTGAGTGGATATGTTCTAAGAGCGATTTCACTAGCATGTAGATACCATAGTCTTCCTCCCTTTGGGATGGGAGTGAGCTTCATTTATATAGGACTAAATGGATAGGGTATGGATAGGATAGGTTGAGAGATGGTAGGAGAGGCTTAATGGATCTCCCCAAAGGTTTAGGAACCAAGTGCCAACTCTTCCAAGAGGTCAAGGATAGGGTCCCAAGTCAGCAAGCTTCGAGATGGACCTTGAAGAAGCTATTTTTTCCATTTAACTGACTTCGTCGCACCCTGTAATGGAGCAAGGTGCGACATCGCATGTTGCTAGTGTGCAACCTGTGATGACCCTTCAAAACTTAGCACAATTGGGTACAAATCCTCCCAGGATGATTACTTATTCCAAGTATCTTCAGGGGTGTATACACTGAATCTCATGAGTAGATTTTGGGTGTAACAGAGTTACGTCCATGGGAACTATTCTTATATTTCTTGGAAGGTTTAACAGTTCCATTCTACACAATCAGCTATAGAATCTTCTCTACAATAGATCTTTGCGCACATAGCTGCAGAGTCTTTTTCCTCTCTTATATCTCTCTTAGACTAGATCTACTCCAACATAATCTTACAAAATATAACAACCAACCCAAAAGATCAACCCTTCCTTATACAAATTTCCCTTTATATAGATTGTTCCTGAAGGTCACATCTTTACAATAACTATGGGACAACTCCCATAGTACCCTTAGACCCAAAATGGCATGGTTCTCCTATTGACCACGCTTTATCTTTACTTCACTAGAGCTCTACTTTCCTTTTGCGCTGCTTCCTCTGGCTTAGACAATTCTCTGACAGTCGCAGTTCTGACCGCGCGGCTCTGACGCTGCAGTGGTGCGTCATTTGCACCATTTCTCTTCTTTACTCTTTGCTTTTGTAGCGGACAGTCTGTCACTTCATTCATAACTGCTCGAACTACCTCGATGGTCCTTAGTACTTCACCTTTAATAAGGGGACATATCCTTTTCTGCCACATCGCTTCGCTCCATACCCGACTCTCGAGAATTGCGGAGTTGATTCTTCCAAAACTGGTCGATGTTAGGCTTTGCCTAACTTGTACTTTCACCATCAAAACTTCTTACACTTGCGTTGCGTCCAACAACCCCCTGACACTTACTTGTGGCTTTCCCTTGAGCCACTTTGACTGGGTTTCTTCGACTGCGCATCCCCTGAGATGTTTGATTTTGCAATGAACTCCTGAAAAGTTGCACTCAACTTCACAATTGTTTCCTTAGTCTCTTGCTTAAACTCCTTAATTGTTTTGAGCATCTCCTCTGATATGGGTTCTTGAAGTTGCTCCTTTACTGTATTCTCGGTTTTCCGAAGTTCTTGCAACTTCTCCTCAATATATTCAGAAGGTGCTAGCGCCTCTTCCTGCATCGGCTGTAACTTTGATGAAGTTCCATCCTCCTTCTCCCTTAGCGCTTTCAGCTCCTTCTGATGTTCTTTTGTCTCTACGAACTTCTGGATCCTTTGCCTTGGTGGAAAATCCTTTATATCCATGTTCACAGAGTCAATATATTTATGTCGTTGTTGTACTTCATCCTAAATTTTTTGTAACTCAGGGTCTTCCTGTAGCATAGCCCATACCTTGGCAATTTCATCAAGTAGGTCTTGACATCTCGCCACTTCTGCAGAGATGCTTTCTGTTGAAGCCTTCAACTCCTCGGTTCTTGCTTCTTTAAATTGTTGCGGAGTGCCAGATTTTTTTCGATCTTCTAAGTTAGCAATATACTCCTTATAGCCAATCTCCATGTTCTCCATCTTAGCTTTGAGATTATCTACCTCGGCACCAATCCTTAGTATAGTGGCTTCTACCTTGGGTTCTTTTGGGCAGTCTGGGATCTTCGCACAGACTTTGGCAACAGCTTTCTTCAATTTCTTCTGCTTCTCCTATGCATATGCTAACTCTTTGGTCTTCAGTGCGCATTCATCCTTTATCTCTTTGTAGCTATCCTCTAGCTTCAAATGCTAGTTATAAGAGACAATGTCTCTATCTCGGATTTCTTCCACAACCTACAAATGCAGATTATGCAACCCTTCAATGGGAAACATCCCAACACTAATATATAGATTTGCAAGCTGCTTCGCACCTTCAGTGAGCTCGTCGATCGGGAATATGACATTCATCGGCTCGATTCTGACTAGCTGAGGTATCATTGTCAAGGCAGGCGCCTTTCTTTTCCTTTGGCTTGTCTCGCCTACCCTATCTTCAGAATTTGATTCTCTCGCAAAATCTCGTTGGACTTGTTCAACTCTTGTTACCAAACTCTTCAGTTTTGCGATGCTCTCCATCATGCTTGCTTGGACTGTTTCTTGCTTACTTTCCTTTAATGCAAGTGTTTCTTCAATGTGCTCAGACACTCGGACTGCGATGGGGTCATAGTCATCCTTGTGCAACTGTGCATCGAGCAAAACCTTAGTTTCTTTCTGTTTCTTCCTTTGCGGTCCTTCTGGCACGGTTGTGTCGGGTTCATTTATTTTCTCTCTTGCTGGCAAACCAGCATCTTGTTGCTATTATACGCCTTGACTTGGTTCTGGATTTTGTGCGCTTGTCATATCATCGCCTTGGTATTGTGAATTTTTGGCTTCACTTTCTTTTGATGTGGTGATCAACGTGGTTGGTGCATCGATCTTCCATTCTGGCGGCTAGTCCTACATGATCAGTTCAATTTTATGTCCATCTAGCTAATATAAGCCTCAAACCATTGAGGCGGATTTAGTTATACTCTCAGCTGAATGTATATAAAGTGCAATCCAGCTTTGAAATTCATCTTACAAATATAGAGATTTGTTACTTCCTTAGTGATACGCGGAGTCCTCTGAATGACTTCGCATAATTGCTCAAAATAAGTGTACAACTGTATGTTATTTATCCTCTATCGTTCGGACTTTGAGTTTGCCCACATGTTCGCAAACATCAGTCCTCGAAAATCTCCAATGAATACCGATACATTCTATTGATAGCTAGGCTCTTTCCATCCTAAGAAGGCGATCAATACTAGAAACCAACTGTAGTGGAATTGGTTTCCACTTTCTTGTGTATCTCGTATGTCTTCTAGGAATCCGTTCATTGGATAGCTCGCCCAATTGGACTGAAGTCCATCCTTGGTCTTCATAGCTAAGGATATTGCAGCGGTCAACACCTCGTTCGGTCTGCATTTCCTTAGGATTTTTCCTGCAAGGAGTTGGAATGGGAACTGCGTGGCTTGATCCTTGATCCTGGTTGTTGTATAACCATGTCTTCCTTTGATAAAACCAAATTCGCTCTTCATCCTTATCAACAAGCTCTTTATCATTGTTCTTGCCTACAATCTCAACTGCAGGATCAATACCTCTCTTGATCAAGTGCATGATCCGGTAGATGAGATCTATGTTAATGTCTATCTTGTGGTCTAACCACAAGTATCCCTGGTGCATGCATGAAAGGAATGTACACACCACTGCCGTGAGCTCTGGGATCCTATCAAAGTGTGGGATGCACAGCAAGTTCAGCAACCCTAATGGCTGCAATGGCGCAATCCAGTCTTGCACTTGAATGGTTGACTGCTTGGTAGCTTCGTCATATCTTCTGCACATGTATTGATCTGGTTGGAATTGTGGGTACTTTGCTTCCTGGAGCAAGTCATGGTCCAAAAATTTGCACTATGGTATTTTACCGAGCAAATTCTCCTCAATGCGCACATGACTTGACATGGGCGGCAGCGGAAACTCGTACTGTTGATTCCTCATGAGAAGAAACTATGGCGCATATTGTTTCCTTGGAGGGATGTACTCTAGAAAAAGTAGGATGGGTCTCTCTTGAGGCAGTTCTTGTGGAAACGACTTCGGAACACTCGCGGTCTTCGGCTTTTCTTGTTCAGTGGCCTTCTGTTTGTCTTTTTGCTTCTGTTGTGATACATTCCTCAATGACTTTCTAGATGGTCCACCTCGTTCTGGGACTGCTTGCTTCATGGGTGTACTTATGACTCCTTCCAAACCAGAATGTCAAAAGTCTCTTAATATTTCGTCCAAGGTCAAATGCTCAAACATACACTGTGGGATAACTATTGCTTTCGACAGGTAAAAACTTGGAAATTGCAGGCAATAAAAATTAAAATTCGTGGTAAAACTGGTAAGTATGCGGTCTTTACTACTTATAGGCGCAGTAGCCCTAAGGCGCATCCAAAAATGGCTAACTTAGCATTAAATTCCATGTACGTTGTCCAAATCTTGCTTAGATCTTGGTTTTTTCCCTTCATTGAATGTGTTTTCAATGGACGAATATGCCTTAAATGTGGAAACATCTGGTTCCTGAAAGTATTGTATAACGGTTACTTTCCAACCAAAACTGTAATAACTATTTTTCTTTTATTTCGCAACTCCGCTTGCTATGTGTGCTTCGCATCACATCTTCCTTTCTGTGAAAACTTCGCATTTTACCAAAAATGTGTGCAAACTCTTATTCTTTATTTTTAGTGTCCAATTTCGACTACACTTGACACTTAAAAAATTTTATTGCATTGCTTAACTGATACCTAGAAGACTAGGGCCATCCCTGTAAGTATTTAGTCCTCCCATTAACAATTCCTTTCAAATTTTCTCCAAGTAGTGTGGCTAACTGAACTGTGCCACCATTAGTGGCGAGCTTAACAATGTATGGTCCTATCCAATGCATTTTGAATTTTCCAGGAAATTTCATAAATTTGTTATCATAGAGGAGGACAAGGTCTCCTACCTGGAAAAATTTATTCTTGATGTGTCAATCATGCATACTTTTTCTCTATCTTTCTGCACTTGTTGGTGAAACCCTGCAATGAAGCGATCTTCCTCCAATCCAACTAAGTGTAGTATTCTTTCTTCCATTGTTTGATCAACGGCCATATCTGTGAATGCTGCAATTCTCAAACTTGGTACTATGTATCCCATGGACATGACAGATTCCTGTCTATATACTAATCTGAAAGGTGTATGACCTGTCAACTTCTTACAAGTTGTTATATATTCCCATAATACTGCTGATATTCTAAGATCCCCATCATCCATGTTTGTGTCTCATACCTTATTCAATGCATTCTTCAAGACTTTGTTAAAGGATTCTACAGTGCCATTAGCTTGTGGATGGTATGGTGTGCTCTTCTGATGATAGATCTAAAATTATTCTGTCAAGGCTGCAATAGTTCTATTCAAGAAATGGGTTCCCTGGTCTCTCATTAAAATCTTTGGACATCCAAACCTTGTTAAAATATTCTCAAAAATGAACTGCGCGGCGGTAACTGCGCTATAGTCCTTCACTGGTTTTTCCTCTGCCCATCTTGTTAGATAATCTGTAGATGTGATAATATATCTTGAGCCAGTTCACTTTCTTGGTGGGTTAATAGGTCCCACGAAGTCAATAGCCCATTTATCAAAGGCTTGAAGTGTCAATTGTAGCATTAATGGCATCTCATCTCAACGAGATGGCTTCCCTGTTCTTTGGCATTCATCGCACTTCCGGCAATGTTCTTTTGATTCTTTGTGTATCGTCAGCCACCATAGTCCTGATGTCAAAAAAAATTGTGCAATAGCTCTTCCTACGTAGTGTCCTCTCGATACACTTGAGTTTGCTTCGGCCAGTATACTAGATCTTTCATGTTCTAGTACGCATCTTTGCAATATTTCATCTGGTCCCAATTTGTACAATTGTCTAGCAATTAGAGTAAAGTCAGCTGCTCTTGTCACTAATTGTTTCTTCTGCTGCATAGTAAATTCTGTAGGTGTTAATCCTGTAGTCAGAAATTCTACAATATCTTTGAAATAGTCATCTGCTATATGGATAGCAAACAACTATGCATCTGGTAGACTATCATCTAGATTACTAGGTTCTTCGCCTGACTCAATGTGTGAAAGATGGTCAGGTCTTGCATTCAATCTTCTTTGTTTCACAATGATTTCAAATTCATATTCCTGAAATAGTAACAATCATCTGCATATTCTTCCCTCTAACATTGGTTTATTGACCAAGCACTTCAAAGTTGAATGGTCAGTAAACATACAGAAATGTGAACCTAACAGATAGTGTCTAAACTTCTGCAATGCGTATACCATAAATAAGCCTTCCCTTTCTGTCGTGGTATAATTCTTTTCTGTTGAAGATAGCTTTATGCTTGAAAATGTGATGGGATGATCGATGCCTCCCTCACCTGGTTGAGCTAGCACAATGCCAAGTGCTATAGATGAAACATCTGCATGTACATGAAATGGTTTATTCCAGTCAAGAAATACTAGAATAGGTGCTTGAAATATTTTTTCTTTCAATGTGTCCAATCTTTTTTTACAATCTTCAGTCCAACTGTACTTCGCATCTTTCTTCAACAATTTCTCCATAGGCATAGTGATCTACGCATATCCTTTAATGAATTTTCTATAGTATCATGTGTGCCCTAATGTAGTACGTAGTTGTTTCACGGAGTTAGGCGCTGGGATATTTACGATGATTGCGATCTTTGCTAGATCAACCATCAATCTCTTCTTACATACTATGTGTCCCAATAAAATACCATAAGGAACACAGAAGACCCACTTCTTCGGGTTTAGGGAAATCTGACACTGTCTACACTTCGCTAACATCATTCTTAAGTTCACATGATTATTCTTCAATAGACCAAATACTGTCTAGTCATCAAAATAAACTTCTAAGAATTTATGAATATAATCCTAGGGGAATTTTTGTAATGTATAACAATGGGGAAGAGGGGAAATCGATTTGGGGTTCCATAGAGGCCGTTTTGGCCATCTGAATGCTCACATACTCGTGGGAGAAATCGGTTTCTTCCCTGTGGTTGATTTCCTATTCCCACAATCCGTTTTTGGTGTGCCCACAATTTGGGGGAAACACATGGACCCTGTTTTTTAAATCCCTTTGTTGAAAATGCCTATCCATGCCCCATATTTGAGATTGTTGTGTGTGGAAGAGAATGTTGGGGTTGAGATGGGTATCCATTGCTTTGGCTATGTATGAGCTTGAGTGTCTCCTTTCCTTGTAGGAATCATGCCCATCTCGGGGGTGGCAATTGTGTTGAGATATTGATGAACACAATTGGCCTATGGTTGGGTGGAACGTTGGAGTTGCGTAGCTAGTTGCTTGGGGTAGCTTCACAATAAAGATAAGTATTCTCTGTGTGTTTCACTTCTGCACTGTTTTAATTATTTGATGACTATTATGGATATGTTGAATGCATGTGAAATGTGTGTGGATAGTTTAATTTCGTTGTGCATGTTTATTTGGGTATGCATCTGCACACATGTTTTTATTTGTATGAATTATCAATGATGAATGGGGCTGAGTTGTCACAACCCCAAAATTACCCAAATTTTAAAAAAATTATATATGCTTATTGACGACATTATAACTTAATGTCGCAGGTATGCGCAATGACAAGGATGTCGTGTGACTCAGCATCCCTTCATCTATAAGGTATAATTTAATTATATTATTTAATGCGCCTCATAATTTATTGATGTACTTATGCGGAATAAGATTCAGCCTTAGATTGATGACCACTTGTATTTATCACAGTCATGATTGACCAAATCACTTGTCGTGACTCCATTAAGGTTACAGTTTATACTTCTATCTCGTTCGTCTTAGCTTGTAAATCTAAGGAAATTATTATTGCAGTCCTAGTTTCATGACCAAGCCATGGCCAATCCTAAGCTAATAACTTACTACTGGTTCTATTCTGGTATTTACGTTACCTTCATAATTTATATAAGGAGACTCATCATTTGATAATGTAGATAGTAATTTATGTGGAGAGTCTTTATGTGCTTCCATCTCTTATACCATGTAAACCTTGTACATGAATTAAACATAACAACATAATTATAAAAACACCCAAGTGAATCCTACTAGAATCACGATATAGTGGTTACCATTACCATATAAACCATATGCTTGTACCATCATGGAAACCATAAGATTATTATGTTTTAGCCTTAACTTAATATTATGTTTCACGACTATACTAAGTCGATGTATAAGCCTTAACATGGCGAATGTTAACATATAGTTTTGTTATAATATAAGTTGTGATAAAAAACTATGCACAACCCTATGTATGCATATAACTATGCACTAAATCTCAAGCTTATGCATCGTATCACAATTATAGTGAAATCGTAATGTTGGTTCAAGTTATGATATGGTTTAACTTTGGTTTGTTGTATCGTATCACATATGATCTCTGCATTAATTTGTTTTACGATCTTGTTATTAATGTGTGATCTGCACTGGTTTTGCAAGACCACAGTGAGGTGACAACACAGCTTGGGTTGGTAAAGCCATGTGATGGCATTTACGTTGGTAGATAGTACTAGGATGCCTCCTCACGTGGCTTACCAAACACCGTTGATTAGTGTTTATCGAGATCACAACCGGTCAATCCATTGTTTTGATGAGCGTGGTTGTTCATTTCTCTATTGTTTCTTCGCAGCATAGGGTCATGCTGCTACGTTGGGGAGCTAAGCTCTGCGCAGAGCTTACCCTGTGCATGCAATCGTTTGCAAGCTTATTAAAGTGGTAGAAATCTGTTTATGAGATGAAGCAACGATAGCACTACGACCTCCTCATGGAGTATTCCGTGGTGTTTCATGAGGGCTTTCCCTTTGGTTGCAACATTAACTTGTTTTCATTCGGCTCTATAATTTATTAGTTCGGTTTTGTTATGCATTAGCTTATCTCGATGTTTAAGGTTTGTTGAGCAATTGTTTGGCTCTGTGACTTCAATGCTCTAGTCCGTAGTTTGAAGCTTTGACTCGGTGTTTAGTTCTGTAAACGAAACCTGTTTGGTCCCTTTAAGCTTTGAGTTTGATTGTTAAAATATCAACCAAGAGTTCTGAGCAATGGGTTCTACCCACGGAGCTCTAAAGCACTCGATGCTTGTGCACTTGTTCTGTTACCATGTTAAAATCACAGTAAGGTTATCGTGCTCTCGATTACTCCATGATTGTAAGTGTTCCTTCAACGCTGCCTTGCGAGCTTCCTGGAAAAAGGTAAGGGTTCAACCTCTCTGTTAAGATTCTTGTTTTTAGATTTGATATACAGTATGCCTTTAATATTTTTAACATATACTTGTTAATATTTTATGCAGGTATTCAGTGATTCCTATATGTTTCGAACATTTGACACATTCTGGAGTGTGAACAAAGAACAGAGGATACCCGGGGTAATACAAAGAGTCTTGGGTTCACAGCCTTAACCGATGTCTGCGACCTCATGGTAAATGTTTAAACCCTTCTTTATTTTTCTTTTTGATTTAAACCATTAATAAGTTTTACTATTTGCTTACCACGTTTCTACTCTATAAACCCTAACTGAAATCTAATGTTTACAATGCAGATGGTTTCAAGGTCATGATGGCTATAGTCTTGATAGCATACAAGCATCAACTTCTCGATGCGAACATACCGGTGGTGTTCCCCAAACTTACACTTTGTTACTAGCATGCGTAATGCTTTGACTTTGTTTATCATTAATTAGTTTGTTGTATAAAGAACTATACGGATTTCTTCATCATTGAATGCAAATGTATTTTATAAAAGAATGAAGCCTTTCGGAATTCAAACCTTGTTTTGATTTATATAAAGGCCCTTTGGCTCTTATACGAAATTCCAATTTCTTGTTTATGAAATTCATATGAAATGATATATTCGTATAGCTCGTGGTCTCTCAGCTCTGTATTAATATTAGTTATGAATAGTGAAATAACAATGCCTTTATTTTGTTCATTAAACAAATGTGGAACGTGTGTGGAACTGAGTTGTTATTTGTTTTACTTCGCTGGTTTGTTTTGTGATCTTCCAGCTCTGTATTAAGTTACATATTTGAAATGAAACCAAATGAGCCTTACACCTCTATAATACAGTTTATATTATATTTTTAACCTAGCCATGAAAAGTATTCGAGCCTCACGGCTCTATATTATGTTATGTATTTTTAACCTAGCACTTCAATGTATATGAGCCTCGCAGCTCTGTGTTTAGATACTTGGATGAAAATGTTTTAATCCTTAGGACTCTATAATAGCGTTTGAATAGTTTTACTTATATGAGAATCGTGTTTGGAAAAGCAATGCATTTAACCTTTGAATATCTATGCCTATATGAACTGTTGTGTGGCCTCTTGGCTCTATATACTTGTTTGACTTTTTGCTTGTGAACCACTACATAATTCGTATTTGGTATTTCTGTGTATAAATGTTTATAATAGAAAACATTCTGGCTCCTACATATAATATCTATGTATAATGTGTTATAATTATTTATATAATAACTATGTTATTAAGTGTTTATTATATAGTCAATTGATACTAGATAACAATGGAAATACTAACTCTGTTTGTTATTTACAAACCCTAAGATTACAAATATAAGAATTTCTAAGATGAAACAGAAATAGAATATTACTGAATACATAAACATAGAAAACCTATATAATGTATTTCTCATAAATAAAATCCTTTGCAGAACATATAATCAATATAAAATATAGTTCATCATTTTCTAGTAATTCTACATAGAAACTACTAAATACTAATGAGTGTATAATAAGAAATACTTAATACTAATTAAAATAAATAATAGAAACCTAACTGAAAGAACAGATTGAATCCAATCTGAAGTTCGTCGTTCCTCCCAACCAATCTTCCAAAACAACCAAGCTTACTTGTTCTAAAACCCCCAAGCATGTTTGATGTACCACAAGGACAAAGACTGCTGAAACAACCCGGAACTATCACTCAATTCCACTTCTCAACTCAACAAAAATATGTCCCTCTTCCATCCAAGCCTCCTGCTTGTCTAATGGGAATGCTTAAATTAAAGCTTTGCCTAGGACTTAGGTCTATCATGATCCTCCTGCTCTAGAACCTCCATCTGGAGTTCTAACCTTAAAAATAGGGATGATGCCTCCTGCACCTATTGAGGTATTAAATAGCAGTTTTCACCACTATGGGAATCCTTCCCAACACTTGTCATTTATCCTTGTGAGCCAACAAACACTCTTTCAACAGCTACTTCATATTGGATTCTCCTGTTTTATTTTATTAAATAATAATAATAATACAATATCCTCAAACAAGTGTCTTTGACCACACTTGGTCAAATAATTCTTCAACAACAATTAAAAACATTATTACAAAGTATTTAAACTTTAACTAAGGTTCTAGGAGTATTACTTACACCCCCCCTTAAATATAACACCGTCCTTGGTGTTATTCAATCTTCCATTGTTTCATCTTGAAACAGAATTGGATATGCCTCATGCATCTTACTTTCCAATTCTCAAGTAGCCTCTTCTGTGCTAAGGTGCATCCACTGCACCTTTACTTTTCCAATGATGCAGTTCTGAAGGATAAGCTCCCTCCTATCGAGGATGCATTCTGGTTCCACTTGGAATTCTCCTTCCGGTTCCACTTGAATAACATTCCAATCCACAACATGAGTAGGATCATGTATGTATTTCTTTAACAAAGAAACGTGAAAAACATTATGTACTTTTACCGTAGGTGGTAATGCCAACCGATAAGCTACTGGTCCAATCCGATCTAATATTTCAAAAGGACCACAATACCTGGGTGCTAGTTTAGCACACTTTCCCAATCTTAAAGAACTCTTTCTTGGCTTTACCTTTACATAAAAACGGTCCTCTACCTGGAACTCTCTTTGAGTTCTTTTTAAATCAGCATAGCTCTTTTTTCCATCTTGAGCTACCTTCCAATTTTGCTACACTTGTTTCACGATTAGTTCCATATCCTTTAACAATTCAAGACCTAACATCAATCTATCAATTGGACTACTCCAAGAAACTGGAGTGTTATACTTTTGTCATAAAGTATTTCAAATGGACTCATCTTAGCATAAGCTTGAAAATGGTTATTATAAGCAAACTCAACCAAATGTAAATAGTCTTCCCATTTTCCTGGTTTATCCATAGCATACATTCTAAGCATGTGTTCTAAGATCTTATTTACTCTTTCTGTCTGTCCATCAATTTGAGGGTGAAAAGATGTACTAAAATTCATTTTAGTATCTAACCCTTTAAACAAAGCTTTCCAAAAATTTCTTGTAAACTTTGTATCTCTGTTAGAAACAATTATTTTAGGCACACCATGCAATCTGAAAATTTCCCTCATAAATATATCAGCAATATGAATAGCTTTATATGTAGATTTAACAGGAATAAAATGCGTTACCTTACTTAACTTGTCAACCACAACCATTATAGAATCATTATGTTTAGAATTTCTTGGAAAACCTGTTATGAAGTCCATATTAATGACTTCCCATTTCCATTTTGGAATGGGTAAAGGATGCAATAAACCTGCTGGATGTTGATGTTCAGTTTTAACTTGCCGACGTTCCATGCATTTAGCTATGTATTCAACAACTTCATTTTTCATATTAGGCCAATAAAATTCTTTCTTTAACATAGTAATCATTTTCTGGTATCCAGGGTGTCCTGAATAAGGTGTCTTATGCATTTCATTCATAATTAACAGTTTTACTTCTACATAATTAGGTACATACAACCTTTCCTTGTACATCAATAATGCATTTCTACCAAATTTAAAATTTGTTTTTACTTTACTTGCTTCATTTTCTGTTGTTTTAACTTTTATTTTCTGATATTCATCATCATTTCTTGCTGTTGTTTGTATTTTTACCTCTAAATTTGTTTTGTAACTGCTACTTGCAGCCACAAACAACATGTTAGCATTACAACTCAAAGCGTCTGCTGCTTTATTTTCTTTCCCTTTAATGTGTTTTATTTTGAAATCATATTCTCTTAGAAAAGACAACCATCTTGCTTGTCTTGCATTCAAATTCTGCTGATCAAAAAGACACGTTAGATTAACATTATCTGTTTTGAGTAGAAAATGCCTACCAATCAAATAATGTCACCACATTTTTAGTGCGTGAATTACAACAACCAACTCCCAATCATGAGTTGCATAGTTTCTTTCATGTTCTTTTAATTATCTTGACTCATAAGCCACGACATAATTATATTGCATTAGTACTCCTCCTAAACCTTCCTTGCATGCATCCGTGAAAATAGTAAATTCTTTATAAGGATCTGCAATCTTTAGAATAGGAGTTGTTTTTAACAAATGTTTTAGTTTATTAAAACTTTCTTCACATTTATTATTCCATTCAAACTTCTTTCCTTTCTTCTGTAAAGAAGTTATAGGATAAGCAATTTTTGAAAATCCTCCAATAAATTTTCTGTAGTAACTTTTTATTCCCATGAATGATCGTACATCAGATATGTCTTTAGGAACTGGCCACTCCATTATGGATTTTACTTTATCAGGATCAACTGATATACCTTCCTTAGTTATTACATGTCCTAAGTATTGAATTCTATCTTTAAAGAAATCACACTTACTGAAATTTGTGTAAAGTTCTTGTTCTCTTAATACTTGTAGTACAATTCTTAAGTGTTCTTCATGTTCTTATTAATTCTTAGAATAAATTAATATATCGTCAATAAATACGACTACAAATTTATCTAGGTATTTACTCAATACACTATTCATTAAGCACATAAACAATGCTAGTGCGTTTGCCAACCCAAAAGGCATCACGACAAATTCATAATGACCATACCTGGTCCTAAAGGCAGTTTTGTAAATGTCTTCATCTTTTACTCTTACTTGGTGATATACCGATTGCAAATCTATCTTAGAGAATATAGTTGTTCCTCTGAATTGATCGAATAAATCATCAATTCGGGGTGACGGGTATCTATTTTTAATTGTCATCTTGTTTAATTGTCTATAGTCGATGCACAATATTAAAGTACCATCTTTCTTTTTAACAAATATTACTGGTTCTCCCCGATGGGACACACTAGGTCGGATATACTTTTTGTCAATTAACTCTTGAATCTGAGCTTTTAATTCATTTAATTCCAATATAATCATTCTATAAGGAGCTTTCGAAGCTGGTACTGCTTCTGGTATGAGATCGATTGTAAAATCTATCTCTCTTTTAGGAGGTAGTCCTGGAACTTCTTCCGGAAATACATCATTGAATTCTTTTTATATTGGAATATCATTTATATCAAGTTTATCACTTTTGTCTCTGTCATCAAGTATATGAACAACAAAAACTTTACAATCTTTCCTAACAGATATTTTCATTTGCAATGCAGAGATTTCTAGATAATCATTACTTTTCTAGGAATTCCTTTCACTAAAACAGAATTATTTTCTTCATCTTTGCATGTAAAATATTTTTCATAACAGTTCAAAATCAATCTATGTTTCTCTAACCAGTCCATTCCTATTATCATGTCATATGATCCCAAATGTAAAACATTCAAATCTGCATGTGTTTTCAAGTCATTCATGTAAAACTCACAGTTTTTAACAAAGCTAGTTACTTTCCTTTTTGTGCCTATAGCAAGCTGAACTAACCATGACTTTTCAAATTTATCTTGCTGAAGTTTACATGCTTCTACCAATCTAGGAGATATATAACTTAGAATTGCATCTGGATCTATCAACATAGAAATAGATTTGTCTTTTGACATACCTTCTATTTCAACCATTGTTAATTGATGATCTGCCTGTCGATTCTCCAATGATGTGTTGATCCTTGGTATGCTTCTAGCCACATCACCTACAGTAGCATCTTCTTGTATAGAATGTAAATTATTAACAATCTTTCTCTTCTTTGGAAAATCTTTAAAATAGTGTGGTTCTCCACACTCCCAATATTGCAAAGGTCCTCTTGGATTATTAACTTTGTTATAAGTAGTAGGTATGTCTCTTCTTTGATTATTCACTGCATTTTGAGGTCTGTTTCTGGAATTATTACCTTGATAACTTTTATGGTTATTTCCAACACCTCTGAAAATTTTATTTACTATTTTCTTTTGATCAAAGTTCTTTCCTTTCTAAGCTAGTAAGTTATCTCTTTTGTTTTTATTTTGTTTGAAACATAAATTTGTTTTTCTCATTGCTTCTTCCAAAGTTTTAGGATTATCATACCCAATCCTTTCTTTATATATAACAGGAAAACAACGTAGAAATATTTGTACTTTTGGTTTCTCTTCAATAATGTAAGGTACATATCGAAGTAAACTTAGAAACTTGTTGCACAATTCTTTCATAGGTAATGTTCCAAGTTTCAGATCCAAAAATTCTTTGGCTTTCTCTTCATAATACTGTTCAGATAGATATTTTCTTTTAAACAATTTCTTGAATGATCTCCATGTTACATGGCGTTCTTTTAGGTTCTTTACCTTTTTAATATCTTGCCGCCATATATCTGCCTTTCCGAACATATTATAAATGGCCATTTTTGCCTTAAATTCTGTGGAGTAATTATAAATCTGAAAGTATTTATGCATTCTGGACATCCATGCTTCAACTTCTTCTCCGATTTCTACTTCACCATTAAATAAAGGTGGTTTTATTTTCTTAAACTCTCCAGTAATTTCCTCGTAGTGTTTACTCTTTTTCTTGATCTGTTCATCGTCACTACTATCACTAGTATTATATTTCTATTTATGTTCTCTTTCTAAAATACCACTAGATGAATCACTTTCATTATTTGCAAATTTTATTTTTCTTCCTATACGCTTATATGATGCAGTTTTCTCAATTTCTTTATCTAAAGGTTTGTTCTTTACTATTTCTTGCTCAAGTAGCTTAGTGAGTAGAACGTTGTTTAACTCTTCTTGTGCCTTTAAGATACGTTCATTATCTTCTTTCACTTAGAATTTATACCTTTAATTCTTTTACAGTCTGTAAAATTCCAGATTGATTATCATTTTTGTTATCATTCAGATCAACCCATAAATTATCATTATTAACATTTTCGTGCTCATGATTTTCTTGTTCACTGCGATGTGATCCATCTTCGACAGATGTCTCTACTCCTTCCACTTTCCTGCAGAATAGAGATTATATTTATGTTCCTGAAATATCATAAAGAAAACATAAGTCAGTTTTTGTTTCTTGTTTTATGATGATCATGCATGTTTGAGCCAATTTTAAGGCCTAGTCATTTGTAACCGTGCTCTGATACCAATATGTCACAACCCCAAAATTACCCAAATTTTAAAAAAAAATTATATATGTTTATTGATAACATTATAACTTAATGTCCTAGGTCTGTGCAATGACAAGGATGTCGTGTGACTCAACATCCCTTCATCTATAAGGTATAATTTAATTCCAGTATTTAATGCGCCTCATAATTTATTAGTGTACTTATGTGGAATAAGAGTCAGCCTTAGATTGATGACCACTTGTATTTATCACAGTCATGATTGACCAAATCACTTGCCGTGACTCCATTAAGGTTATAGTTTATACTTCTATCTCGTTCGTCTTAGCTTGTAAATATAAGGACATTATTATTGCAATCCTAGTTTCATGGCCAAGCCATGGAAAACCCTAAGCTAATAACTTACTACTGGTTCTATTATGGTATTTATGTTACCTTCATAATTTATATAAGGAGACTCATCATTTGATCATGTAGATAGTAATTTATGTGGAATCTTTATGTGATTCCATCTTTTATACCATGTAAACCTTGTACATGAATTAAACATAACAACATAATTATAAAAAACCCCAAGTGAATCCTACTAAAATCACGATATAGTGGTTAGCATTACCATATAAACCATATGCTTGTACCATCATGGAAACCATAAGATTATTATGTTTTAGCCTTAACTTAATATTATGTTTCATGACTATACTAAGTCAATGTATAAGCCTTAACATTGCGAATGTTAACATATAGTTTTGTTATAATATAAGGTGTGATAAAAAACTATGCATAACCCTATGTATGCATATAACTATGCACTAAATCTCAATCTTATGCATCGTATCACGATTATAGTGAAATCGTAATGTTGGTTCAAGTTATGATATGGTTTAACTTTGGTTTGTTGTATCGTATCACATATGATCTCTGCATTAATTTGTTTTACGATCTTGTTATTAATGTGTGATCTGCATTGGTTTTGCAGGACCGCAGTGAGGTGACAACACAGCTTGGGTTCGTAAAGCCATGTAATGGCATTTACGCTGGTGGATAGTACCAGGTTGCCTCCCCGCATGGCTTACCAAACACCGTTGAAGTGTTTCTAGAGATCACAACCGGTCAATCCATTTTTTTTATGAGCGTGGTTTTTCATTGCTCTATTGTTTCTTCACAGCACAGGGTCATGCTGCTGTGTTGGGGAGCTAAGCTCTGCGCAGAGCTTACCCTGTGCATGCAATCGTTTGCAAGCTTATTACAATGGTAGCAATCTGTTTATGAGATGAAGCAATGATAGTACTACGGCCTCCTCATGGAGTATTCTGTGGTGTTTCACGAGGGATTTCCCTCTGGTTGCAACATTAACTTGTTTTCATTCGGCTCTGTAATTTATTAGTTCGGTTTTGTTATGCATTAGCTTATCTCGGTGTTTAAGCTCTGTTGAGCAATTGTTTGGCTATGTGGATTCAATGCTCCAGTCCTTATTTTGAAGCTTTGCCTCGATGTTTAGTTCTATAAACAGAACTTGTTTGATCCCTTTAAGCTTTGAGTTTGATTGTTAAAATATCAACCGAGAGTTCTGAGAAATGGGGTTCTACCCATGAAGCTCTAAATCACTCGATGCGTGTGCACTTGTTCTGTTACCATGTTAAAATCACAGTAAGGTTATCGTGTTCTCGGTTACTCCAAGATTGCAAGTGTTCCTTCAACGCTTCCTCGCGAGTTTCTTGGAAAAAGGTAAGGGTTCAACCTCTCTGTTAAGATTCTTGTTTTTAGATTTGATATACAGTATGCCTTTAAGATTTTTAACATATACTTTTTAATATTTTTATGCAGGTATTCGGTGATTCCTGCAGGTCTCGAACATTTGACGCGTTCTAGAGTGTGAACAAAGAACAAAGGATACCCAGGGTAATACAAAGGGTCTTGGGTTCGTAGCCTTAACCGGCGTCTGCAACCTTATGGTAAATGTTTAAACCCTTCTTTACTTTCTTTTCGATTTAAACCATTAATAAGTTTTACTATTTGCTTACTCCGTTTCTGCTCTATAAACTCTAACTGAAATCTAATGTTTACAATGAAAATGGTTTCAAGGTCGCAACGGCTATAGTCTTGATAGCAGACAAGCGTCGACTTCTTGATGTGAACATAACGGTGGTGTTCCCCAAACTTGCACTCTGTTACGAGCATGTGTACTGCTTTGACTCTGTTTATCATTACTTAGTTTGTTGTATAAAGAACTATACAGATTTCTTCATCGTTGAATGCAAATGTATTTTATAAAAGAATGAATCCTTTCGGCATTCAAACCTTGTTTCAATTTATATAAAATCCCTTTGGCTTAGATACGAAATTACAATTTCTTGTTTATGAAATTCATATGAAATGATATATTCATATGGCTCTTGGCCTCTCGGCTCTGTGTTAATATTAGTTATGAATAGTGAAATAGCAATGCCTTTATTTTGTTCATTAAACAAATGTGGAACATAGTTGTTATTTGTTTTACTTCGCTGGTTTGTTTCCTGATATTCTAGCTCTGTATTAAGTTACATATTTGAAATGAAACCAAATGAGCCTTACGCCTCTATAATACAGTTTGTATTATATTTTTAACCTAGCCACGAAAAGTATTCATGCCTCACGGCTCTGTATTATGTTATGTATTTTTAACCTAGCACTTCAATGTATACGAGCCTCACGGCTCTATGTTTATATACTTGGATGAAAACGTTTTAAGCCTTACGGCTGTATAATAACATTTGAATAGTTTTACTTATATGAGAATCTTGTTTGGGAAAGCAATGCATTTAACGTTTGAATCTCTATGCCTATACGAACTGTTGTGTGGCCTCTCGGCTCTATATACTTGTTTGACGTTTTGCTTGAGAACCAGTACAAAATTCATATTTGGTATTTATGTGTATAAATGTTTATAATAGAAAACATTTTGGCGACTGCATATAATATCTATGTATAATGTGTTATAATTATTTATATAATAACTCTGTTATTAAGTGTTTATTAGACAGTCAATTGATACTATATAACAATGGAAATACTAACTGTGTTTGTTATATACAAACCCTAAGATTACAGATATAAGAATTTCTAAGATAAAACAAAAATAGAATATTACATAATACATAAACATAGAAAACCTAGATAATGTATTTCTCATAAATAAAATCCTTTACAGAACATATAATCAATATAAAATACAGTTCATCATTTTCTAGTAATTCTAAATAGAAATTACTAAATACTAATGAACAGATAATAAGAAATATTGAATACTAATTAAAATAGATAATAGAAACCTGACTGAAAGAATAGACCGAATCCAATCTGAAGTTTGTCGTTCCTCTCAACCAATCTTCCAGAACAACCAAGCTTACTTGTTCTGAAACCCCTATGCCTGTTTGTTGGACCACAAGGACAAAGACTGTTGAAACAAACCAGAACTATCACTCAGTTCCACTTCCCAACTCAACAAAAATATTTTCTTCTTCCATCCAAGCCTCCTGCTTGTCTGATGGGAATGCTTATTAAAGCTTTGACTAGGACTTAGGTCTATCATGAGCCTCCTACTCTAGAACCTCCATCTAGAGTTCTGACCTTAAAAATAGGGATGATGCCTCATGCACCTGTTGAGGTATTAAATAGCAGTTTTCACCACTATGGGTAGTCTTCCCAACACTTGTCATTTCTCCTTGTGGGCCAGCAAACACTATTTCAACAGCTACTTCTGATTGGATTCTCCCATTTTATTTTATTAGATAATAATAATAACACAATATCCTCAAACAGGTGTCTTTGACCACAGTTGGTCAAACAATTGTTCAACAACAATTAAAAACATTACTACAAAGTATTTAAACTTTAACTAAGGTTCTAGGGGTATTACATGAGTTTTGGTAAAAATCCCGAGGATTTGTAGTCATGTTCCCTTCCTTGCGTCGGATCGATGGGAGGCGACATTGTTGGGTCACGGATTTGTCCCTATTTTCATAACTTATTTCATTCATATTCTTCCTATTATCACCCATTTATCATTCCATTTTCCATCGATTTGCTGTAACTGCTCGAGAAATGCCATATTAATCTTATTGATGCTTTAGTGGTTAATCATGATTATTTTCCTTTATTTTTTATGAATTGAAGACTCTTATGCATAATTTTACTGATGATGGTTATAAAGTGATTGTTCATATTAGCAGCTGTAGCACCCATGGTTCAAGCCTTCAAAGTTGGCATGCTAGCACACGTCCACATGGATATTTCACATGGTTTCAACTTATGATTAATTATGTGGATTTGTGATTTCAATTCGTCCCCAAATCCAACATGGCAGCCTCCAGCTCATGATCAAACGACCTCAACAAAAAAATGTGTCAGATAAGAACACAGTGATTCGCGTCTCGATTTGCGGGCACCTGGAGACAAATCTCGAAAATCCAGGAAATGGGTTTTGTGCGCAACGGCCTCATTTACCTGACTTGCGAGGAAATCTCTAAAAAAAGCTACGGTTTGAGCTATACAACTGGTTCTATGAACATGTAATTCTCAGATTTACGGTTGCGGCCAGTTTCAAAGTTATTAGCAGTTAGGTCGTGTTCCAGCTATTATAAATCATAAGTTGGGTTTCAGTTTCTCATTCTCCTGAGATCATTTTATGTATAAATATGTAATCATTCTTATGTATTTGGGGAGGAAGAGAAAAAGCAATGTTATGCTATAGGATTTGATCCAGAACTTTGATGTAATAGTCTCATTCTGATAATACATGGTGACAGTTTCTTAATTCTTAAGTTGTAGACTTTCATTGTGGAGATCCAGCTCTGCTCAGTTGAGGAAGGGCCCTCTTCCCTGAGCAGATGCTGGTAGTGTTGATTGTAAGTGTGTTGTTATGTAGATCTGCTTATTATTTAATTCATGCTTTCATTCATTAGATTTATCATAGTTGTATGCTTTCATTCATTAGATTTATCATAGATGTTTTCTTGTTAATTCATTTTGATAGATCATTGGCCAACATAGCATTTCTTTTACATTCATGCAATTAGATCTTGAAGTATAATTAGATTTACAATTTTATGAATAGGATTAGGGTCTGATTTATTTTCAAGAAGGTGTGATCTAGTTTACAAAGAGTTTTGATTTCATACCAATAGATAAACAATGTTAGGTGGAAATTGTGTTTGCATAGATTTTGCATGATAGCTTTGAAATAAAAGACTTCCTCGGGTTGATAATTTATGTTCTGGTAGTATAAGTTGTTTAATTAATTAAACAATTAATCCACCCAACATTTGGCGTTGTTGCCGGGGAAGTTAGCAATAGTGCAAGAGTACATCTGACATTGTTTTGTAGATGCATTGTTAAAGTAGAGCATGTCGGTTGCATGATTACTTTTCAGTTTATTGAATTTGCTTTGAGTGTGAATTTTCTCTTTTTTTTGCATTTAGTTTCATTTCATTTTTTATTTTTGGAGCTTAAATCTTATCATTCCCCTTAGTGGTGTTGTAAGAACCACCCGTTATACTAACCCATTGACAGGAACATTCGAAGGAAGAGCCTCCAGATAACACATGAAGAGTCTAATGAAGAGATGGCAGGTAAAAAAGATGCAGAAGTTGTTACCTTCGAATTTCCCATCAGAGATTCAGGAGGAGTGGTACCATCAAAAAGCATTCCCCCACATGTTCTACCAAATTTTCACGGTTTGGAAAATGAAGACCCTGATGTACTTTTGTTTCAATTTGAAGTACTTTGTAGAGGATATGGTTATTGTTCTAATGATCAAAATTTGAATGTGTTTCCCCTTACTCTAAAAGGAACAGCCCTCCGATGGTTCATGAGCCTCGGTGGGAATTGTATACAAACTTGGGAAGACATGAAACATGTATTCTTAAAAAGGTACCAATATTATTGCAGGGTCAATGAAGATATCTTCGAAATGACACAAGGAGAAGAAGAGAATTTGGAGGAATATGTTGAACGCTTTCAATACAACCTTCAACGATCAAAACAAAGGCAACTGGGGAAAGAGACCTTAAAAACACTCCTACTTAAAGGAATCCAAGATGAATCTTTAGAAATATTAAATATGATGGGAATAAGTGATGTATTTCAGTTAGCATATGATGATATTTGTGAGTTATGTAGAAGGTATTCAAGAGGAAAATTCAAGACTGGTAAGAATTCTAGTAATCCTTCTTTTCAATCTTTGAAATCTGCTGCAAGAACAAGAGTTGTAGGAGCTGATATCAACAATTTATTTGAAATTTCTAATGCTGATTCACAATTGGCTACTTTGCAGGTTAGGGAAAAGCAAGAGAAGATAACAAAAGCAAGGGATTTCCCTTTGGATAGTCTTGAAAGTTGTGGTATATGTGACTTGAAGCATTCCACGGATTGCTGCCCCTCCTTACCAAGGATGAAAGAAACATATCAAAGAGATCTAGGAGTTGCAGCAAACTCATTGCAACGGTCATGGAAACCGTGGCCTACAAGTATGGTTCAAAACTCTATCCCTCTATTTCCTTACTCTCATACTCGATCATTGAATACTCTTCCACCATGGCAGTTGTTGTAGCCTCAATTTAACTCTTACCTACCTTATCCACAAGGTTGGAATGGCCTATCTTATGATCACATGGCCACTTTCCCTCATGCTGTAACACCACTTGGTCCTTCAAGATCATCCTCCCAAACAAATCCTCTACATCGGCCACATATATCTTCTCATCAAACTCCTTGGTATCCAACACAATTTCCTGTCCAATCCACCATCCACCCTAACCATAATAAAGCAATACAATATGCTTACAATGCTGAACTGCAAAATTTTCCTACATTTCCCTCTTGTTCTACCTCATCTACACCGCTGCAAAAAGACTGTGCACTGTTGCAGCCAATCCATACAAGGCCTGGACATGTTTTAAATCCAAGACTTGGAAGTGAAGTTTCTTATGATTATCAACAAGTTAACAAGATCAACAAATCTGATGAACGGACATTGGAACCAAAAGCATCATTCACATCATCAGATTTGAATCTCTTATGCAATCAGGAAGATCAGTTTACTAAGGATATTCATGGTGTAAAATCCATGAGAAATCAAGGGAACAAAGACTATATTGAAGCTTGGTTTCAATCTGTTATCAATCTACGGTATCATTCCTTACTTCACTAATTCTTGGCACCATCATTTCAAGGGAAGTTGATCTCTCATATCCTAGCATTCATAAAGTTATATTTTTCTGTTGGGAGTATGAGAATACTTGAGTCATTTCTTCGAAAGTGGCTCCATTGGAAGTTCTCCTACACTTGAAAAAAAAAATGTTATTTCCAAGTAGTGTAGGACATTGTAAATAAATAAAATCTAGGATGGATAGATTTAGTATCATTTTGTTTTGAATAAGAACTCTTGGACACATGGTGCAGTAAGAGCCATCCATATTACTAATCTCTCTTTTTCAGGAAGTTGGTGAGAGGAAGGAAGCATTGGTGAATGAAGACTCCATGGAAAAGGAGACAAATGATTATGGAAACATTCAAGATTGAAACTTATGCGATCATCATGGTATGTGTTTAACACATCCATAAAAATACACATACTTTATTTCAAGACTCTCAAGCTGTTCCTCTAGGCCTAGAAGATCTGAATATCCCCATCCCCCAAAATATTTCAAGCCCCACTAGATCTACCCCGAGCAAAGATGCTCCCTCCTATGCTGAAATCACTAAAGCTAAAACTCCCATCTCACCCTCGTCCTCAGAAGAGTTCATAGATAAATATGTCAAAAAACCTGGTCGGAAATCGACCAAAGAGCTGAGAGAAGAAGAAGCTGAGCGTGAGAAAGTTCAAGGTTTCCAAGCCACTATTGATATGGCCTTCAACAGAAATACCAGAACCAGATAAGCAGGAAAGAAAAGCGAAGACCTAGCAAGAGGAACTCCCTCCTCCATCTATAATCCTAAATGATGAAAATGGTCTCTTGGAATTGCAAAGGCCTTAGCAGCCCTAGCAAGCTCGAAGTAGTAAAAGATCTCCAAAGAATAGATATGCCAGACCTTTTATTAATCTAAGAGACCAAGCTCGAAGACAAGGTTGTCTTAAATATAGGAAAAGAACTTTGGAAGAAAATTATCGGATATGCAGTTAGTGCTAGGGGAGCTTCTGGCGAACTGGCAACATTATGGGCTCCTGAAAAGTTCAATCTCCACAATTCATTTGCTACACAGCACTGGATATATACAGATCTCACTCATATACAAAGCAACATGCAATTCACATTATTCAATTTGTATGTGCCCAATCTTTATTCAGAGAAAAAAGAGTGTTGGAACCAACTTGAAGATTTTTTGCAGACATATGACCCTTAGAATATCATTCTAGCCGGTGATATGAACATTACTCTTTCAAATTCTGAAAAAAAAGGGGGGCAGCAGTGGTCCTGATTGCTTCAAATCACAGGTTGAAGCTCTTCTCCAAACTTGGGATTTAATTGATATCAAGCCCAACAAAGGAAAGTATACTTGGTCCAACAAGCGTATGGGAAAAGGAAATATTATGGCTAGATTGGACAGGTTCATTGTTCATAGCAATCTTATGTCTGATAATTAGATCACCTCTTCCAACATAATGGCCAATCTAGCCTCCGATCACAAGCCCATCCAGCTTATCTTTAAGGAAAAGGAGTTGGGCCCAATACCTTTCAGATTCAGCCCACAGTGGCTTACGCATGATAGTTTTTGGAGCACTCTGGAAAAGGCATGGAAAATCCCAGTCACAGGATCACCATGCTATGTATGGGAAAAGAAACTTAATAATACCAAAAAAGCTCTTAAGATATGGTCCAAATCCAATTGCCCAACCCCTACAAAACCCAGGAAAGATGCAATTAGCGCTCTTGAGGACATCCAATTGGAGATGGATGAACAACCAATTGATGCTATCATGCTACAGGAAGAAGTAAATCAACAAACCAAGGCTTTTCAGGCATTTCGAATAGAAGAGGAGTATTGGAGGCTCAAGTCGAGAAGCACGTGGCTTAAATCGGGGGATAAAAATACAGCATTTTTCCATAAGCAGTTTAAAGTCAGACAGTCAACAAATTACATTGTTGAGATCAAAACTGATGATGGAACGACTGTCAATGGGAATTTGAATGTCAAAAGTGCAGCATACGCCCATTTCTCCAAGTTATTCATGGATGACAACGCTGGTGGTGAGGACGGTGGAGAGGATGAGATTAAATTACTGGAACACATTCCCAAGAGGATTACAACTGAGGAGAATCTCACCATGCATAAATCATTCACTGAACAAGAGGTGCTCAAAGCTATCAACTCCCTTGAATCAGACAAAGCGTCGGGCCCCGATGGTTATTCGATCCATTTTTAGAAAGCTTGCTGGAAGTACATCAAAAAGGACTTTATGATAATGATAAGGAATTTCTATTCAAAAGCTAAAATCGGTGGCTACACCAATTCAACGTTCCTATCTCTCATTCCTAAAGAAACAAATCCCAACACTTTCAGCAGATTCAAGCCGATATCGTTATGTAATTCCTCATACAAAATTATCTCCAAGATGATAGCAACTCGACTGAAGCCCTTACTCAACAATATAATTTCGGATAACCAAGGTGGATTTCTCAAAGGAAGGCAAATTCTAGACAATGTCATTCTTGTGCAAGAAGCAATCCACTCTAGCAAGGCCCGAAAGGAAAAAGGTATGTTAATCAAGTTAAATATGGCGGACGCCTTTTACCGTGTAAAGCATTCTTTCCTTTTTAAAATTCTGAAACGCTTCGGATTTGAAGACACCCTCATCAGCTAGATCTCAGCCTGCATAAGCAAACCTTGGATCGCTCCACTCATCAATGGCCGCCCTACTGAATTTTTCCAAGCCACGCATGGCATTAGATAACGCTGCCCTTTATCCCCTTTCTTGTATATCATCCTTACTGACTCCCTCAGTCGAAAGCTAAATCATGAGATGCATTTAGGAGCCCTCCGTGGCTTACAATTAACTGTTGATTCCCACCCACTAAATCATACTCTTTTTGCTGATGATTCTCTTCTATTGGGTGATTCTTCTTCCATCATAGCTCGAAAATTCAATCGAAATCTGAATTGGTATTGCAAAGCAACTGGAGGCAAGATCAATCTGCATAAAAGTGTTGTTTATTGTTGGAACTTAAGTAAAAGTGTGGCAGCCAAAATCAGCAGACTACTAGGCATTAAAGTCCACAACTAGCGGGACAACTTTACGTATCTTGCCCTTCCAATCACTCAAGGACTCTCAAAAGTTGGGAATTGGCATGGAACAATAAGAAAAATAAAAAGCAGAGTCAAAAGACTCGGAGGATATCGGCTCAGCAAGGGCGGAAAAATGATCCTTATAAAATATGTTCTCTCTGCGCTGCCTATTTATCAATTCTCCATTCTCCTCGCTCCAAAAAGAGTGTCAGATTTGATAAGCAAATTTTTGAGAGACTTCCTTTGGTCCAGTGAGAAAAACAATGGGAACAAATTTCATTTAGTGAAGTGGGAGGTCTTAAAGCAACCCAAGTCCGTTGGAGGCCTTCAAATCCGTGATCCATTCCATGCTAATTTAGCATTAGGTGGCAAAATTTTATGGAAAATCATCAATAACAAAAGCCATCTAGTAAGCATTGTGCTCAAAAAGAAATACTTACAGGGTAATAGGTTAAGTTGTCTAGATCTCAAACCAACAACGAAAGGCACCAACACATGGACTTTATGCAAGGCAGCTTGGAAATTATTTTCAAAGGGCCTATACTGGGTTCCCGGTAATGGTAGTAAAATTGACATTTTCATGGATAGGATCATGAACAAGGAAACACTTCAAAGCATGCACGAATTAAGTAATATTGCAGCATGGCTCAAGCACAATGGGATCACTACATTGAAAGAATTCAGTACCAGGGACAGGAATGGCATATGGCAAAGCTGGAGCGTTAGAGCGATCCCCACTCAAATTGAATCTGATAAAAATATCCTCATTGACAACTTGAAAGACTGCTCCCCCATTCACCTGGTGACAAAATATGATCGAGGATGGGGCCCCACAGGTTCCTACTCCTCTATTCTCAGTTATAAAGCTTTGAATTCTGAAGAAACTAAAAGAAATGATGTATGGAAGATTGTTTGGGACCCTCTAGGACTCCCCAAAATCAACTTCTTCACGTGGACGTTAGTACATTGCAAAGTCCTCACCGGAGATAATATAATCAAGAGAGGTTTCAATGGGCCATTCTAGTGCCCATTATGCAGAAAAAGTGAAGAAACTATTCAGCATCTCTTTATAGACTGCGTGTATATCAAGAGGGTTTGGAACCATATGCTCCAAGGTCTTAATTTCCCCATGCCGCACTTCCCTTCCATCAACCAACTTTTTAAAGAATGGAAATCCATGTACCCTTCTACCCTATCCACTAAGAAAACTTGGCTCCACATCTGGATCTCCATGCCCAAATACATATGCTGGAAAGTCTGGATCCCGAAATAATACCATCTTTCAGGATAGGCATTACACTTCGATTCAAACTGCCGGAAAAGCCAAAAGCCTACTGATTGAAGCTCTTATGAACACCAGTTACAAGGAAGAAGCTAGACTCAGCAGAGATGAAAAGAATTGGATTGGAGTTACTCTCCCTAGCCCAAGCAAGACTATACAACATCGACAACTCCCTGATTGGCAAATCAGATTATCTAGCAATGAATTTCTGGGTTGGAGAAACAAGCAAGCAACAAACAACCTGCATTTCGATGGTGCATCCAAGGGAAATCCAGGTGTAGCAGGAGCCGGAGGGGTTATGTGGCTAAGTGGCGGAACATTGAGATTGAAGTATAGATGGGGCGTAGCCAGATGCACCAATAATACAGCGGAAGCATTAGCGTTGTGGAAAGGATTCCATATAGCCAAAGAGCAAAAGATTGACAAATTGCAAGTATTTGGGGACTCAGTGATCATTATTAGAGCCATCAACTCAAGCAAAAATCTCAATAATCTCAAGTTAAATAGAATTATCCAGCGAATTCAGGGCATAGCAAGCACATTTGTGGAGTTCAGGGCATATCACGTATTTTAAGAATATTAAACAATGATGCAGACATGGAAGCTGATGGAGGTTCCCAGCTCGGCCAGGGTATTTTAAAGATTAATAACTTGAGTAAAATACATCAAATCCCCTGAATTGGCTCCAAAGTGCAAGTCAGGACCTCTGATCTTTGAAAATAAGATGACTTATGCAGAATCGGATGACTTATTCTGAAAACTCAATGACTTAAGCATAATTATGGAATCCTTCTATTGAGTAGCTCAACGCCTGTCAGTATCATTGACACATATGACATCAATGAGATATATGTAAAAGGATTATGGATAATTTAAATCGATGGGGGCAGGATTATCAAAGCAGGAATTCTCTGAGCGACTGGAATACTAAACTCGTAGGAATAACATTCAATTCCTGAGTCAATTAGGAATTCAGCAATGCATATTTTGATGAATATGTGACTCAAATGAAGACCTCAACGCAGCATTTTAAAGCTCATTTTGGAAACATAGCTCTTAATTATGGCCAGGAAGGAAGGATCGTAGGACTTCAAGTTATCATCTGTAGCAAAGTTAGCAGCTTTCTCAAACAGTTAATATCCTTCTTTCAGTTCGAAGCCAAATCAGTCTCAAAGGAATTAGTGGAAATGGCCCAAACTGGATTTTAGAAGCCAAATCAGAAGTCATATTCTTTTTGTATTTTCCATTGTAACAGACATTAGAGTCAATATTCAGAACTTTGTATCCAGCTAAATTCGGCAACACCACAGCTCTATTCTTTCATTTTTTTTTAATATAAAATATCCGTTTCTGTTAAAAAAAAAATCTGTTAGAAAACCTTGTAAACCCTTAATTTAATGATGAGCTTGAGGAAGAGTTTTCAATTACAATAAAACATGTCTCACTAGTGAATAAGGATGAAAATGTTCATAAGGAAGAGAGTCATTTCTCTATTGAGCAAATTGTTGCCCTCAACTCTTATGAAGACCGAGCTATTCATGAAGAGCAAATTCAAATTTTTTATGAAAAGAAAATAGAAATGAAAGAAAATATTTTTGTTAATGAAGATGTATTGCTATCCACTATTCTTGAAAATAAGATTCATAGTTTTGATGAACAATCTGATGCACAATGGTTGTTTTATGGACCAGTCAAGGATCATTGTATTAATGATGTTTTGGGAGGTGTTCATGAAGGGCAGATTCTTATGTCATTATCCACATAAATTTTTAGTAACATAGAAATTTATGATGCGTATAATGATAAATTTGAAGAGAATCACGGTTTGCTTATGTTTACTTGTACAAAAAGAATTAATCAACAAGCCAGAGCCAATATATGACACATATGAGCAAGCATACAAAGAGCAACGAATTCAAGAATATTTTATGGGGCAACTACTGTCGAAAGTCATCAAAGAAGCAAAGGAAGTGCAAACTATACAAAGGCAATTCATTATTGCTGACAAAGAAGAGGTATTCACTATTGATCAGGAGGTAATATTTCTTTCTTTTGAGGATCCTGTGGCAGTTTGGTTGGAGTCTATAATAGCAAAGGCTTCAAATGTTTTAAGCTTTATGAGCTCAAATTTCTTTGATTGTAAGTATAGTCTCCATGATCCTTTTGCATTTCAGTCTTCAATTTTATTGGTTCCAAAGGAAATTCTTTCTTGTTGACAAAGAAGAGGTATTCCTTACTAATCAGAAGGTAATATTTCTTGCTTTTGAGGATCCTGTGGTAGTTTGGTTGGAGTCTATAATAGTGAAGGATTCAAATGTTTTAAGCTTTACGAGCCCACATTTATTTGATTGTAAGTATAATCCCCATGATCCTTTTTCATTTCAGTCTTCAATTTTATTGGTTCCATTCTTGCAAAAGTGCATGCAAGAATTTCAATCATTTAGACGAATGCTCACATGATTTCACTAGAAACATGATTTTACCTTACTAGAGCTAATGATCTTAATAGAGTAGGGAATATTATAAATAAATTAACTTTCGGTTAAGCATCTACTTCATTTTTTGCAAGGTTTTGTCAGTTCGATACATACAGTTTGCTTTCAACAATGATGAACAAGCAGAGATAGGAACGGAGAGAATGGTTATAGAGATGTGGTTACATAGTAGGTTCATCCAATATGGAGAGTATGTTCATAATGCTTCACTTGCCCTTCCTCCTGTCATGCTTCTACTCCTCTTGTGTTTTCCAGTGTTATGCAACATGTACAAAACATATTTCCATAGTGCTTGTGTTTCTTCACTCATGTTTCCATGCATTTGTCACTTTTCAGTGTTGTGGGTTCACATGCACAGAAGAAGAGGTCCAAATTATGTGCTTTACAATATTTGTTTGCCAAGAAAGAAAATTCATTAATGTCTGAAAATCAATCACTCATATTTCAAAGAAATTCTTCTTCTTCCTTTCAACACTAGTTGTTCTCGATAGATTTTCAAAGGTAAAGCACATTTTGGCCCCATCACATTGTTTGAATGTGCAGTTGTTATGTTTTGATATTAGGGTAAATAGTATGCATTCACCTTGTAACCTTAGTTTGTCATTGAAATCCTAGGTTGGATATTAGCACTTTGATGCATGAGATGCATTTAGGAGCCCTCCCTAGCTTACAATTAACCGTTGATTCCCACCCACTAAATCATACTCTTTTTGCTGATGATTCTCTTCTATTGGGTGATGCCTCTTCCATCATAGCTCGGAAATTCAATCGAAATCTGAATTGGTATTGCAAAGCAACTGGAGGCAAGATCAATCTGCATAAAAGTGTTGTTTATTGTTGGAACTTAAGTAAAAGTGTGGCAGCCAAAATCAGTAGAATACTAAGCATTAAAGTCCACAACCAGCGGGACAACTTTACGTATATTTCCCTTCCAATCACTCAAGGACTCTCAAAAGCTGGGAATTGGGATGGAACGATAAGCAAAATAAAAAGCAGAGTCAAAAGACTGGGAGGATATCGACTCAGCAAGGCCGAAAAAATGATCCTTATAAAATCTGTTCTCTCCGCGCTGCCTATTTATCAATTCTCCATTCTCCTCGCTCCAAAAAGAGTGTCAGATTTGATAAGCAAATTTTTGAGAGACTTCCTTTGGTCCAGTGGGAAAAACAATGGGAAAAAATTTCATTTAGTGAAGTGGGAGGTCTTAAAGCAACCCAAGTCTGTTGGAGGCCTTCAAATCCGTGATCCATTCCATGCTAATTTAGCATTAGGTGGAAAAATTTTATGGAAAATCATCCATAACAAAATCCATCTAGTAAGCATTGTGCTCAGAAAGAAATACTTACAGGGTAATAGGTTAAGTTGTCTAGATCTCAAACCAACAACGAAAGGCACCAACACATGGACTTTATGCAAGGCAGCTTGGAAATTATTTTCAAAGGGCCTATACTGGGTTCCCGATAATGGTAGTAAAATCGACATTTTCATGGATAGGATCATGAACAAGGAAACACTTCAAAGCATGCACGAATTAAGTAATATTGCAGCATGGCTCAAGCACAATGGGATCACTACATTGAAAGAATTCAATACTAGGGACAGGAATGGCATATGGCAAATCTGGAGCATTAGAGTGATCCCCACTCAACTTGAGTTTGCTAAAAATATCCTCATTGACAACTTGAAAGACTGCTCCCCCATTCACCTGGTGACAAAATATGATTGAGGATGGGGCCCCACAGGTTCCTACTCCTCTATTCTCGGTTATAAAGCTTTGAATTCTGAAGAAACTGAAGAAATGATGTATGGAAGATTGTTTGGGACCCTCTGGGACTCCCCAAAATCAAATTCTTCATGTGGACGTTAGTACATTGCAAAGTCCTCACCGGAGATAATCTAATCAAGAGAGGTTTCAATGGGCCATTCTAGTGCCCATTGTGCAGAAAAAGTGAAGAAACTATTCAGCATCTCTTTATAGACTGCGTGTATATCAAGAGGGTTTGGAACCATATGCTCCAAGGTCTTAATTTCCCCATGTCGCACTTCCCTTCCATCAACCATCTTTTTAAAGAATGGAAATCCATGTACCCTTCTACCCTATCCACTAAGAAAACTTGGCTCCACATCTGGATCTCCATGCCCAAATACATATGCTGGAAAGTCTGGATCACTCGAAATAATACCATCTTTCATGATAGGCATTACACTCCAATTCAAACCGCCGGAAAAGCCAAAAGCCTACTGATTGAAGCTCTTATGAACACCAGTTACAAGGAAGAAGCTAGACTCAGCAGAGATGAAAAGAATTTGATTGGAGTTACTCTCCCTAGCCCAAGCAAGACTATACAACATCGACAACTCCCTGATTGGCAAATCAGATTATCTAGCAATGAATTTTTGGGTTGGAGAAACAAGCAAGCAACAGACAACTTGCATTTCGATGGTGCATCCAAGGGAAATCCAGGTGTAGCAGGAGCCGGAGGGGTTATGTGGCTAAGTGGCAGAACATTGAGATTGAAGTATAGATGGGGCGTAGGCAGATGCACCAATAATACAGCGGAAGCATTAGCCTTGTGGAAAGGATGCCAGATAGCCAAAGAGCAAAAGATTGACAAATTGCAAGTATTTGGGGACTCAATGATCATTATTAGAGCCATCAAATCAAGCAACAATCTCAATAATCTCAAGTTAAATAGAATTATCCAGCGAATTCAAGGCATAGCAAGCACATTTGTGGAGTTCAGGGCATATCACGTATTTTAAGAATATTAAACAATGATGCAGACATGGAAGCTGATGCAGGTTCCCAGCTCGGCCAGGGTATTTTAAAGATTAATAATGTGAGTAAAATACATCAAATCCCCTGAATTGGCTCCTAAGTGCAAGTCAGGACACTCTGATCTTTGAAAATAAGATGACTTATGCAGAATCGGATGACTTATTCTGAAAACTCAATGACTTAAGCATAATTATGGAATCCTTCTATTGAGTAGCTCAACGCCTGTCAGTATCATTGACACATATGACATCAATGAGATATATGTAAAAGGATTATGGATAATTTAAATCGATGGAGGCAGGATTATCAAAGCAGGAATTCTCTGAGCAACTGGACTACTAAACTAGTAGGAATAACATTCAATTCCTGAGTCAATTAGGAATTCAGCAACGCATATTTTGATGAATATGTGACTCAAATGAAGACCTCAACGCAGCATTTTAAAGCTCATTTTGGAAACGTAGCTCTTAATTATGGCCAGGAAGGAAGGATCGTAATATATTACAGTTTACATTTGGACCGTAGGACTTCAAGTTATCATCTGTAGCAAAGTTAGCAGCTTTCTCAAACAGTTAATATCCTTCTCTTAGTTCGAAGCCAAATCAGTCTCAAAGGAATTAGTGGAAATGTCCCAAACTGGATTTTAGAAGCCAAATCAGAAGTCATATTCTTTTTGTATTTTCCATTGTAACAGACATTAGAGTCAATATTCAGAACTTTGTATCCAGCTAAATTGGGCAACGCCACAGCTCTATTCTTTCATTTTTTTTTAATATAAAATATCCGTTTCTGTTAAAAAAAAAATTCGGTTAGAAAACCTTGTAAATCCTCAATTTAATGATGAGCTTGAGGAAGAGTTTTCAATTACAATAGAACATGTCTCACTAGTGAATAAGGATGAAAATGTTCATAAGGAAGAGAGTCATTTCTCTATTGAGCAAATTGTTGCCCTCAACTCTTATGAAGACCGAGCTATTCATAAAGAGCAAATTCAAATTTTTTATGAAAAGAAAATAGAAATGAAAGAAAATATTTTTGTTAATGAAGATGTATTGCTATCCACTATTCTTGAAAATAAGATTCATAGTTTTGATGAACAATCTGATGCACAATGGTTGTTTTATGGACAAGTCAAGGATCATTGTATTAATGATGTTTTGGGAGGTGTTCATGAAGGGCAGATTCTTATGTCATTATCCACATAAATTTTTAGTAACATAGATATTTATGATGCGTATAATGATGAATTTGAAGAGAATCACGGTTTGCTTATGTTTACTTGTACAAAAAGAATTAATCAACAAGCCAAAGCCAATATATGACACATATGAGCAAGCATACAAAGAGCAACGAATTCAAGAAAATTTTATGGGGCAACTACTGTCGAAAGTCATCAAAGAAGCAAAGGAAGTGCAAACTATACAAAGGAAATTCATTATTGCTGACAAAGAAGAGGTATTCACTATTGATCAGGAGGTAATATTTCTTTCTTTGGAGGATCCTGTGGCAGTTTGGTTGGAGTCTATAATAGCAAAGGCTTCAAATGTTTTAAGCTTTATGAGCTCAAATTTATTTGATTGTAAGTATAGTCTCCATGATCCTTTTGCATTTCAGTCTTCAATTTTATTGGTTCCAAAGGAAATTCATTCTTGTTGACAAAGAAGAGGTATTCCTTACTAATCAGAAGGTAATATTTCTTGCTTTTGAGGATCCTGTCGTAGTTTTGTTGGAGTCTATAATAGCGAAGGATTCAAATGTTTTAAGCTTTATGAGCCCACATTTATTTGATTGTAAGTATAATCCCCATGATCCTTTTTCATTTCAGTCTTCAATTTTATTGGTTCCATTCTTGCAAAAGTGCATGCAAGAATTTCAATCATTTAGACGAATGCTCACATGATTTCACTGGAAACATGATTTTACCTTACTAGAGCTAATGATCTTAATAGAGTAGGGAATATTATACATAAATTAACTTTCGGTTAAGCATCTACTTCATTTTTTGCAAGGTTTTGTCAGTTCGATACATACAGTTTGCTTTCAACAATGATGAACAAGCAGAGATAGGAACGGAGAGAATGGTTATAGAGATGTGGTTACATAGTAGGTTCATCCAATATGGAGAGTATGTTCATAATGCTTCACTTGCCCTTCCTCCTGTCATGCTTCTACTCCTCTTGTGTTTTCCAGTGTTATGCAACATGTACAAAACATATTTCCATGGTGCTTGTGTTTCTTCACTCATGTTTCCATGCATTTGTCACTTTTCAGTGTTGTGGGTTCACATGCACAGAAGAAGAGGTACAAATTATGTGCTTTACAATATTTGTTTGCCAAGAAAGAAAATTCATTAATGTCTGAAAATCAATCACTCAGATTTAAAATAAATTCTTCTTCTTCCTTTCAACGTTAGTAGTTCTCGATAGATTTTCAAAGGTAGAAGCACGTTTTGGCGCCATCATATCGTTTGAATGTGCAGTTGTTATGTTTTGATATTAGGGTAAATAGTATGCATCCACCTTGTAACCTTAGTTTCTCATTGAAATCCTAGGTTGGATATTAGCACTCTGATGATGCTATGCTAGAACTATAAACTTGAGCAAAAGATAATTGTGTTATGCTAGAAATACATATGTGTTTAAGATGGTTGAACTTTGGAATCTTGAGTTAATTGAATTACTTTGGAATCTCGTGTTTTCTTTCAAGAAATGTTCATGGAGGCATATCCTAGTGGATAGGGTGATGAAATTGGCATCACCCAAGCATTGCAGAACTTTGGATTATGCATTTCTTAGAGCTTATGTGAAATTATATCCAATGGTGTCAGTGACTTAATTTGGGAGAATACTGAATCCTAGTCAAGACCAAATTTGAAATTTTTTCATTAAAACCTGGATTAAGAATGATAAAGTCAATCATTACAATTTACATTCTATTTTTTCAATTATATTAGAGTGTAGAGTTCATTGTGATCCTCACATTCTCTCTTGTGATTTGGATGCAGATATTGCTAACCACGAGTTTAGTTGCATCTGGTAATCATCTTGCTAATGTCTTAGACGACTACTTTAGTATAACAGATTAGTTGTGGTTGATGTTGCTACAAGTTTCACATTTTTTATAGGGAAATTTTATCTTCATATTATCATCATTGGGTTGCATAGTTTGAACTCAGCAAGGACAATTGATTTTATTTTCATGTTTGACAGTCATTTATGTATTTTAATTTGATCTTATTTGTGTAGTGGTTCTTATCTTTCTAATGATTCAAATAACAAAGAGATCTCTAGCTAAGGCCCTCGAAGAGGATGGAAACTGTATGGCACTGAAACCAATCGATTCTGCTGTTGAAGCATGCTCATATGTTCACCAACCTCTTATAGTCAAAATAGAATGCAGTGTTGATAGCCGTGACATTTAATGATTAAGGATTTGTACTCAACCAATGATTTGATTATACAGAATATTCCTACATAATTTCCATATATTTATAAAGTGAAAGTTGCAATTAGTTGGTTACTTCACAAGTAATCTCCATAAGGGAAGAGTTTGTAAGAAAATTACATATACAATACTATATGCTTTGGATTTCTCATATTAATTTAATTTGCCACCTCATTAAATAGATTTTGTTCTTTTATTATTGCCATGTAATGATTTCTTTACATTGTGTAGACAAAATTTTAGTCTAGTGATTTTTTAGGTGTCGGCTTTTCAATTAAAAAAGATTTTGGTGGGAAACTATGTCGCACGAGAATACGGATACCAAGGTTCAAGAATGGTTAGAATTTCCCCAAATGTTTAGGGTTTCGATATTAGCTAGAAGTTCCCCAAGTTTCCACAAAGAACAAAAACATTTTTCTTATTATTCAAAAAATGACTCAAAATACACATAAACAAATTTGACTGAGGAATTTTAACATTTAAAAAAAAGAGGTGTCATACATCTTATACGCATCGCACATACATACTAATGACCATTCATTCTTCCATAAAAATATTAAATGGAACTAAATGTGTTTGATGTGGTTGTACCTATTATGTATGTGCACAAAACACAAGGAATACATAACAGACTAACTGGTTAACACAATTATAGAACCCTGAAAGATGAAAAATGGATCTTTATTATTTTCGGACCTGAAGCTGATTTGGACCTGACAAAATATTCAGAATTTATTGATATTGAAAAGGTTGTGTTTGTGAGCACTGTATAATATTTTAAATTTGGAGTTGTCACTATTTCTCTTGCTTACAATATGCAGGTTAAAATTGCACTTATACATTGTTGGATGTGCCCTCTCTCTTACATACAAACATTCCATCGAGTGGTTGCAGATAGATCTCGAGAAGCCTCAGTGACTCTTGTTTTCCACATATAACTAAAGGTGAAAGAATTTGGAGTAAATGTTCAACATTAAAGCATGTATTAAATATTTGAGATGCAAATAAGTTCCTTCAATTAACATTTCCATTCTTTGTTGCAACAATGACTGATAAGGTGATAAATTGGGGTCAATCAAAATGGCAAACCCAAAGCATGTACACAAAGAAACATGTGTAAATAAAGCATCAAAGCCATTTGCAGGGTGTTCTCTAGGACATCCATGGTTCTTTTTCATGAGGTCCCTAAAGCAAATTGAAACAAATGTCCTATAAAAATACATTGGTTGCAGAGGTCATTTAGAACAAACTCACTATGTTCTTTTACCATAAAACTTTATTGCAAGAGTACACTTAATTACTATCCAAATTACAAAAATATTTGCGCATTTCATTTAAAAAATAAATAAATTAGTGACTCCTTGTGTCAACCACTAGATTACAGTTGTTAGCACCAGATTTGTGGTAAGTGTTTTAGAGAGGTTAAGGAGTCCAGACCTATGGAGAAATGAACAAAGTCCAAATTCCTTGAGCCATATGACCATTAAAGATGCAAACAAGCTTTTCAAGCCTTCATTCCTAAGTCTAAGATGAAATAATGCTGAATAATGCTAAGGTCTACATGTCAAACCCACACACCCGACACATCAGCCTAAGAATTTAGTCCCATGGACATGAAATGAGAAACAAATTCAAATCTCAAATGTGATATTTTATGAAGAGCGGGCTTGTTTTTTACTGAAAATGATTGTTTTGGTCATCATTTTGCAGAAGTTGTATCCGCCAAACATGAATGAATTTCAAGAAACCGAGAGAGGTTTTTCTCCATAACAATCCTATCTAGAATAACCTCTCTCAAAATTTACACAGGTGTCATGGTTTGGGAGAACCGAACGGTTTTGCAGAGGGAAATTTTCCAGTTTTCACATTTTTTGCATGAGTCATCATTTTCCGGAGCAGATCCTGCACAGCTGGAGGCTAATCTGAGGAAACTGAAAGAGTTTTTTCTTCAGCATGGACCAATCTACAAAAACCTCTTTCAGTTTTTACACAAATATCACCGATTGGGATATAAAACCGTCGCATCGAGAGGCATTTTTCAGCAGTCCGCGGCCAAAACTGTTCAAGATTTTGTTGAAACCGACTCTTAAGTTGTTGAATCTCTCTGTATAGGTGTCAAATGTTGTTGTAACAACTTTTTACTGAGATAGCTTGACCCTAGGGCCAAACAGATCTATAAATTGAATGTAATAGAAGAAGAATGGGTTGGAAAATCAAGTGGTTGAGGCCTTGGGAGAGCTATGTTTTGTTCTGAAACATTTTCTTGAATAAATTGCGGTGATTGAAGCTAGTTTTAATGGCTGAGATTCCTGTGTCATTCTCCTCACAGTCTGTTCATCTCCTTCTCCACGTGAATTTTTGTTTCTTTCATTGTTTATCCATTTTGTGAATGCTTAATTCGTGTTTGGTTCAGTGTAGTATTTGAATGGAATTCATAGAAATAATGCTATGTTCAAGTCTTACCAAGCACTCCACAATTGATTTCTGCTAAAGTTGGCATAGGATTCATCCTTGTTAGATGCCCAATGCTAATGGATTGTTTCTAATTTCTTCCTTATCATCAAATTAACGAATGGCTGGCTGCCTTGCCTCAGTTTTGACATCCATAGCAGCAGCACTGTATTTGTTTTAAGTTTCATGTTTTGACTCCATTGCCCAATAGTCTTATGATTTTCTCTCCAAACAATGTTTAAATCATCTTTGTTTCAAGCAGAAATTTGATCTTCTGCATCTGTTTTGATTGAATATCTTGAATATGAAAGGTGGTGTGTTTCCTCATTACTGACAATCTTGATGGTTTCCAGTTTTCCATGAGTTTATAGAGAGAGTCCTCTCTGCTTGTGTTAGGTCAGAGACATAAGCCAAAGACTGGTTAGTGGTTACCTAGAATTTCCCCTCTCTACAACCTAGGGGGTCAGTTTTGATGTTAACAAATTGGCGCCGCTACCGGGGAAAAGATTGTTTTATCATCCCTATGAGAACGACAAGGTTTCATATTTGAATACTGATGGTGAACGGCAGTCAGACATTGAGAAGGTTGTATCATTCACCTGGCGACTCCACTCAGCAAAATTCCAGTATGAAGGTGACTCCACTGGGAAGATCGGTGACCTTATATCAGAATTGAGATGTTGAAGGTCTCATGGCGACTCCACATCAAAGAAATCCAATGTTTTATTGTTTCGCAGGCTGGTCTCTTCAGTCTTAAATCAGAATTTGCAGCTCCAGTCTTTCAAGATGGCTGCATTATCAAGAAGGTATGCTCTTATGAACAGAGCTCACATCCCTGGTTTTCCAAATCCTATTCCTAAAGTAGATTGGCAAACCTATTTACCTAAATTTAAAGATCAGAAAGGAGATGATGCTGCTGTTCATTTGCTTAAATTTCATATGCATATACATAAGCTTGGAATTGGATTGCCAGAGGATTGTTTGATGAAAATGTTTCTGGCAACATTAGAAGAGAATGCAAAGTCATGGTATGAGGAATTACCATCAGCAAGTTTGTGTTCCCTTAAGGATTTTCACACAGTATTTCATGAGCATTTTAAAAATCAGTACCCTTCCTTGCTGCTAGTTCAAGATTGTTGCACGCATGTTAGAGGTTTCATTGAAAATTTGGAAAACATGTATGGTAATGAGGAGGTTATGGATGAAGAGATTTTAGAAATGTTGCATGAAAATCCCTTCCATGAAAAGGAAATGCAACATAAATGCCATGACACTCAAGACACCCTCCAGCAAACACTAGTTTCTCCTGTGGTAGTGAATGAAGAAGGACAACATATTGTGGGAAGTCATGTTCCCTTGCCTAAATATGAGGAAAGTTTGCAGCCTTCTTGCCATTTTTTGTGTGACCAAGTGAGTGATGAAAGTAGCCAATCAATTGCCTCTGCTCCTTGTCCATTTTCTGATTTAGACATTGAAGAAGGAAATGCTATCTCGAATTCTTTTGAAAGTCAAGTTGAAATCCCTGTTGAATTAAGTGAAGGAGAAGAAGCCATAGAAGAAGCTAGCTGTCATAACACTTTGGAAAACTTTCAGAATGTAGTTTCTTTTTTGGTTGAAAGGGAAGATGGCGGTATCCTTGATGTGGAACATGTGCAGCAGTTTTGTCAGACCTCGTTTGATGAGGAAAATGATCAGTCTTCTCAGTCAAGTATTTCTTCATGCCTTTCATTTTCAGAATTTTTGTGCCAAGAAGAATTTGTTTCACTTGATTTTGTTGAAGAAAACAATGATGTTTCTATTGGATTGCATGTAGAAGATCAAGTTCTAAATTATGAGAATTATGAGGAAGTTGCTGATATTTCACTTGAAAGTTGTCCGGAGAACTCCATTCAAAACTCCCTTGAAGAATGGGTGGATAATGTGCAACAAAGTTTACAGTTGGGGCAGCCCTGTCATGACAAACCAATAATAGAATTTTTTGAAAAATGTTATGTTTTTTATGACCCTGTAGGTGAATATGTGGAAAGGTTTTTCAGTTTAAATTTGCTGCCATATTTTCACCTTGAAGATGAAAGGACACATTGTTTTCCGACGCTGCCATATTTTTTGTCATTGATTGATTTCAAGCAGAGTGAAGGAGTAAAATTGTTCAACCATTTGTTCAAATGGCTCTACTGGCATTTTTGTGTTACCTAATTGAGAAAAGAAGTTTGACATCTTAGGGTAGATAGGCAGTTTGAATAAGCTCACAATGAGCATCTCTTTCAGCAGTCTTCTGAATGTACAGTTCAATTTCAGTTTTCAGCCTTCTTCAATTTTCAATTTGCAGCATATACAGTGATTTTTCAGCCTAATGTTTTCAGTCAATTTCGATTTTCAGTTTGAAGAGATAGTGTATTTTTCAGCTTAGATTTCAGTATGCTTTCCAATTGATGGTTACATTCCACAAAAGAAGAAAGTCTGCAAAATTTGGCAAAAAAGGGAAAAATGGGTTCTTAAACCTATGTTGGCTTTGTGTTTTTTGAGCAAAGGTTTCAATTTTTATGAAAAATGGAGAACAAAGATATTTTCCTTTGAAGAGTGATATGGCCCAGGCTTAGATTTTAACGGAAACAGGTTTTAAAGTTCTTATGATTGAGAAAAGGTTCAAAATGAAATTGAAGCAAAAGTTTGGTGGCCCAACCCGATCGACCACACACGCCATCCAACCCCCAAGCGACCTAGCATTCCTTCCGTTGGTTACTTGGTATACGTACAATGAAGTGATGTATATAAAGGCTAGGAAAGATTGTCTCTCTTTGCATTTGGGATAAATCCTAGGAGTTAAAAAAGCGAAAGGCGAAAAGCTCGGGGCGTCGGTTGTGCTATTCGCATGCATTTCTGGCAGGTGGCAACCTCGTTGGAAGGGAAGTCATGAAAGGTCGCGAATTCTGTCTTGGCTGCACACACATCTGAGGTTATCGATTGGTATAATTCACTTCCAAATCTGATTCCCTCGAAGTGTCATGGACCAAGCCTTCATGTGTGGGATTACAATACCTATAGGGATAATGCAGCACAGTCAACAAATTTGGGTTATGTTATGGACGACGTCTAGGATATGAAACTTATGAGTGAAGTTCTGTCCATCGTTATGCTAAAATGTGAGCTTGTCGAGGGCATTGTTAGTCCGCTCCACTTGTGATTATTGTATGCATCTCAAGTGCCACAAAACGACACTCTACCAACACCTGATTGGGGCACGGGGGGTTCACTCGCAAGGCAATATCATATCACGTCCATTCATATTGGGGGTTTGAATACTCTTAAAAACCTAAAAAATATATTGCCTCATATCAAGGGGTCAAGGGGGGTTTTTAATTTGACATAGTAATATAAATATTGGGGGTTACTTTATTTGGGTGGGTTGAGAAATAACCTCCAAATCGTGGGATGGATTTATACCTCCAAATCATGGGCTCAATTCATACCCACCTAAAACTTAAGGACCCTCCATTTTTATTTGATATTGCTTATGATCCTAAGTTTTGCATAAATCTGATAATAGTGTACCAATGGTAATATCGATGAAAGTCTCTTCAGATTATTGGCCTTGATCCATACTCATTTAATAGCCTATTTAGGCTTGGTTTGAATTGATGTTATATTGCTTTTCATCTTTAAGTTAAGAGATGTAGCTAATTGGGAGTCCCATAGTTGAACAATTGTATTGTATTTTTTGTAGGCATTCAATTAAAACATCTAACTCTTAATTTTTGTATTATTCTTTAACATTTTTGCATTGCCAGTTAGTAATAGTTGTTAAATTGAGTTATATTTGGCACATTCATAATTGTAATTTCAATTCTTACATGAAAGGCATATGTCTTAATATTGTATTGAAATTGACATGAACATAGGTGAAAATATTAATCCTTATTTACATTACCCTATGTGTTATCGTTACCATGAAATTGTATCATATAAGTGCTACCGTTTGTGTATCTTTATAACTATTCCATGCTTGAAACCTAATAATGGAGATTTTTTCCTCTCCAATAAAGATTAAAAAAACTAGATATAACCCAAGAAAAGGTAACTAAATGTTGTTAATTCCCTTGATTGCAAGAATAAATGTAGAGGAAGTGGAGGAAATTCATTACATCTTATAAGTGACCCAAATCCAAGCTATGCACATGATCATATGGTGTTATTGGAAAGTAAGAGAAATTTTTCTATGTTCATTTGGGTTCAAACATCAATGATGTTTGTTTTGATAGGAAGGTAGGGGAGCCCATCCATGAAAAGGTTTTATTTTTGAATTTTTATGGAGTTTAATTTATTAAGCTTATAGGAAACATGAACTCTCTATGACTATACTTATATTTACAAGATATAAAATTGGTAGATTGACAGACTATGGTGTGAAACATCTGCAATTCTCATCTTTTGTAAGCATTGCACTAACTATTGGACTATCATCCTTTTACATTCTTTGTTATGTTGATCTATTGACTCGGTTTCCTTTTATGCATTTTCCTTCCCAGTACTATTTCGTTGAGTCTTCCACTATCCAATGCTACAAATTGATCAGTCACCCTTGCAATCCTGGTGGGAGTTAGGGCTCTTGTTTGTTACAACTTGATAATATGATACAAAGGGGGTATTAAAAATGGGTTGATAAAAATGGATACATACAATATTTGGTGAAACTAGGGATTTTGTTAATTTGAAAGGCATATTGGGAGGGGGGTTCAACAATTAAATTTTAGGAGGAATTTTTCAATATTTTGTGAAATTAGGGATATTCTTTAATATCATTCGAACGATCGTGCTATGTAACAAGTTCACTGAGTGAACCCCCCGTGGATTGGGGAATGAAGATGTTAATTGGGACACAGAGGTGTGCAAATGCTAAAGTCCAACATGTGCCAAGGCCAATGGAAGTCTGACGTAAATGAATATCAATTGGCAAACATGGTGTCCCTAGCATCTTTATTTTTACATAGTGGAGCGATTCTAGCGAAGAAGTGGAAGCTTCTCTTTTGCAAACAACGATTGAAAAAGGGAAAGCTTGATGGGCGCCATTAGTAAGTCAAACAAAATTGTCATTGTTCTATTGCCATAGTCAAATTATGTATGAGCACCAAATCCTTCATGGCTAAAGACCCATCGCAATCTTCACTTCTGTGAGGAAATTCAAAGAGGAACCCTACTAGCAGTTAGCGAATCAATCCAAGTGATGTTGCAGTGTTTTGTACCCACAAGAACTTGGGGAGGCTGTAGTTAATGGACTTGATGTACTCAACGACCTATCACAGGAGCTTGGGAACCAGATAAGGGCAATGGAGGAGCGATTGTCTACAATGGAACAAGTGACAGCTTCTCTGGGAAATGAAGCAGTAGCTAAGAAGGAAGATAGGTCGCTAAAATGGAGTACGATCTCTTCAAAGTAGAATTTCTCTCCCAATTGACAAAGTCGATGGTGAAAGGATTTAGTTAGACCAAGCTGGGGAAAGGTCAAGAAAGAAAAAGAAAGGGCGTCTTTCGGCGAGTACTATTGTTGCAATAAAATACTGGATGTGTAGGACAAACTCATGCTCTACGTTTTACGAATGGAGTCTGAGAAATTGCATACCACACAGTCCACCTGCACTGGCTCTTGTGGATTCGATGCATCCAATTTCTCCAGGCCCCTCAGTTTTTCAATGCACTGTCTATCTATATCATAAGACGGTTTCAGGGATGGAGAATTTAGGTCAAAGGCCTATGTATATATATGTATTAAATAGGACTTTGCAGGTGCATTACACGAATGGATGACTTGGTATCAATTCACACAACTACCAAAAATTGGTGTTAATATCCTGACAAAACCAACCATCAGAACTGGGTAGAGAAAGAAGATCAACGGCTGCGAGGGATGGCGCAAATATAACATGCACGAAAAAAGACTTTTTTCAAATTGCCACGTTTTTGGTACGAGCCTCACCTTTCGACGGTGGCGATCTGGGCATGTGTGTAATCCATAGTCCAACATAATAGCACTATTATTACTTGTGCAGGGAAGTGGCAGGTCCAAAATATGCACGGTGTAGTATTTTGCAAGAGTTCCTCCGCCCAATAAAGGTTCTAGCCACGTGAAAGAAATTGGTGCTTGAATAAAGTTTCATGAATGTAAAGTGGATAAACACATTATGCTATTGTTTTTTATGCCCCGACTACCAGAAGGGAACGTGGATATTTACCAGCTGAAGAGCAGATCGTTGGACCATCTTTGTCTTATCTTAACTCTGTTTTCGTCTGGACCATGTTCTTTAGCAACTAAAGGAAAATATGGTGGAATTGCTAAAATGAAATCTACATGAAAGTATGTCTTCTGCCATGCGAAAAGAGTAAGGTTCTATTTCATATGGTAAAGATTGGGCTACACCAAAAGAGGTACAGGCTATTACCACTCTTGCTAATTTGGAATATTTGTTAAAAAGATACCACGGGATTTTGATACAATGGCTGGAGCAGCATGGTTATCCTTGCTATAGCTACAGATTTTTGCTTTTGTCATGTCACTTGATCCATGAGAAGCATGGATTCCCTTAACAATTTGATCTAAATTGGCATTAAGCATTGAGTGTCATGCTTTGTGACACATATGTAAGTAGGTGATGAAAGCAGGGATTTGTTTGCAACATGCCAATTTTGTTTTAACAGGCCACTCGCCAGTATTGATGACATTTCCAGACCGAGGAGAATTGATTTACTTTAGATAAAAATACAAGTGGCATTTGAAGGGATAACATCTAGCAAAAAGCCTTACCCTAAGCACTAGAGTGCCCAACATACAAATAGCAGGTCCAATACAACCTATGTCAAGTAGGGTGGATTGACCATATTGCTCATTCTGGGTGATTGGATGTTGGTTTGTTTTCAGTGGAGGAGACTGTCTCAGTTGCAGATTAGGCTCAGTTGAAAGATCAGAAGGACTAGCAGGTTACAGAGTTCAGTTGCAAGTCAGGTTGTTGTTTCCAGTTGAAGTTGGGAGCCGCCCAATGGATCAGGCACTTGGTCTATGGGGTTCTTTGCTACCTCACAGGGAGGATAGCATCCCTAGCTGCAATCAGTTGTTAGCACCAGATTTTTGCTAATTGTTTTAGAGAGGTGAAGGAGTCCAGACCTACGGAGAAATGAACAAAGTACAAATTCCTTGAGCCATATCACCATTAAAGATGCAAACAAGCTTTTCAAGCCTTCATTCCTAAGTCTTAGATGAAATAATGTTGAATAATGCTAAGGTCTACATGTCAAATCCACACACCTGCCACATCAGCCTAAGAATTTAGTCTCGTGGACATGAAATGAGAAACAAATTCAAATCTGAAATGTGATATTTTATGAAGAGCGTGCTTGTTTTTTACTGAAAATGACTGTTTTGATCATCGTTTTGTAGAAGCTGTATCCTCCAAACAGGAATGAAGTTCAAGAAACCGAGAGATTTTTTTATCCATAACACGCCTATCTACAATAACCTCTCTCAAAATTTACATAGGTGTCATGGTTTGGGAGAACCAAATGGTTTTGCAGAGGGAAACTTTTCAGTTTTTCGTGTTTTCTGCGTGAGTCATCATTTTCCGTAGCTGATCCTGCACAGCTGGAGGCTAATTTGAGGAAACTGAAAGAGGTTATTCTTCAAAATGGACCAATATACAAAATCCTTTTTCAGTTTTTACACAGCTATCACCGTTTGGGATATATAGCCGTTGCATCGAGAGGAATTTTTCAGTAGTCCGCGGCCAAAATTGTTCAAGATTTTGTTGAAACCGACTCTTAAGTTGTAGAATCTCTCTGTATAGGTGTCAAATGTTGTTTGTAACAGCTTCTTACTGAGATAGCTCGACCCTAGGGCCAAATAGATCTATAAATTGAATGTAATAGAAAAAGAAAGGGTTGGAAAATCAAGTGGCTAAGGCCTTGGGAGAGCTCTGCTCTATTCTGAAACATTTTCTTGAATAAATTGTAGTGATTGAAGCTGGTTTTAATGGCTGAGATTCCTGTGTCATTCTCCTTACAGTCTTTTCATCTCCTTCCCCATGTGAATTTGTGTTTCTTTCATTGTTTATCCATTTTGTGAACGCTTAATTCGTGTTTGGTTCAGTGTAGTATTTGAATGGAATTCATAGAAATAATGCTCTGTTCAAGTCTTACCAAGCACTCCACAATTGATTTCTGCTAAAGTTGGCATAGGATTCATCCTTGTTAGATGCCCAATGCTGATGGGCTATTTTTAATTTCTTCCTTATCATCAAATTAACAGCTCTTTGACTGTGAATGGCTAGCTGCCTTGCCTCAGTTTTGACATCCATAGCAGCAGCACTGTATTTGTTTTAAGTTTCATGTTTTGACTCCATTGCCCAATATTCTTATGGTTTTCTCTCCAAATAGTGTTTAAATCATCTTTGTTTCAAGCAGAAATCTGATCTTCTGCATCTGTTTTGATTGAATATCTTGAATATGAAAGCTGGTGTGTTTCCTCATTACTGACAATCTTGATGGTTTCCAGTTTTCCATGAGTTTATAGAGAGAGCCCTCTCTGCTTGTGTTAGTTCAGAGACATAATCCAAAGACTGGTTAGTGGTTACCCAGAATTTCCCCTCTCCACAACCTAGGGGGTCAGTTTTGGTATTAACAATAGTAAAAAATATTTTTCATTTCTTTATTTAAACAATTTATTACTTTCTAAGTTACTTGTCATAAATGTTAAAAAGAGGATTGCATTCTTATCCTTATGGGCATGCAAGCACATGCACAACCTTCTATGATTCTAGTTTTTTAAATATTTTTAGCTTGAGGATTTATTTAAATTTTCACACAAATTGGCGATTAATAGATTTATTGAAGGAAAAATTGTGTTGATCGAAGACCCTTGGAAAAATATAGTTATGAAATTGGTAATTGAATTTTCCTTCTTCTATAAATGTTGTTTATTAAAAATTGACAATTAATTTTTTTATGGAGTATTTACAATTTGGTTTTATTGCATTGGTAATTAAATTCTTCTTTTTTATAAATGTTGTTCATTGAAAATTAAATATTTTGTTTTAAATATTTACAATTTGGTTTTATTATATTATTGTCAAATAATATAAATCCAATGATGTTTGAAACCATAAATGCTAATTATTACAATACAGGTGGATGAATGGTATAATCTCCTCCTAGTTTGATCCTTTGTACAAGCATGATTTTGTATTTTTTGACAAGCATCAAGTCTTGTTATTTTTTGTGGTTTGATGTTGATTGATTATCTATTACTTTATGCATAGGTCCTTTTTTTTAAGTGGAAATAATCACCTTCCTACTATTCTGAAGGAATCAAGGAAAGCTAACAACGCACGGGAAATCTCAAAAAAAATCCTCACATATCGTGGATGGTAGGTCGAGCAGACCATCAGCCAGTAATCCAACCTAGAATATGTCTCAACAAAATTGAACCCGGGTGGATGGAATGAAATCCATATAACCCCACCAACAGGCCACCATATTGGTCCCTGCCAGAAAATATATGTGTGTGTGTGTGTGTGTGTGGTTTGGAAACTGTAGGTTTGCATAATTTGGCGTAGAAATTCTAATTACTTTTTAATTTTATCCATTACTGTTGATAAGAAAAGCACGGGCGACCACTTTTCAGTTTCAAAGATACTATGCCTTATTTTTTAATACAAAATCACATTAATAATTTAAAATTTAAGGTGGTTGTTTAATTAGATTTTTTAATAACAAAATAATAATATTAATAATTTAAAATTTAAGGTGATAGCTTAATTAGACTTCATGTGGAAGAAGAGTGTTGTTTGTGTGAATCTTGGTTGTGCTATAAACAACAACACACTTAGACTAGGTTATAGGTGTCATATCCCGAGTTTGACCGCATTGCATTAAAATGTAATTGATGTAATATTATTATAAAATCATGGTGAAGAGCTCAAGGCCAAGGCCCCGCCATCGATTTAATGACGCATATGGTTTACATGCTAGCCAAGCACATTGGAATTTCAAATATCATGTAAATATGCATTTTAATAAATTAACCACAACTACCTATGCAATGCAACAAAAGATGGGGGAATGATTTTACAAGGAATTGGGTGGGGGTATATTCAAACCCTTAAGCCAATCAAGTCAAGCCAAGTGTCAATGAGAGAACCCATAAAACCCTCAACTACCCATGTTGACTTTTGTACCCAATCATTCATTTCTCCCATGAGTTGGTTGAGGTAGTTAATGCCTTGGGGAATGGCAGGTATGGCTGTCCAAATTCGAGTATGGGAAAGCCACCCTACATGGAAAATTGTGTTTTGATTCCTTGGCAAGAAAAGAGCAAAGAAATTGATCCCCGAGCCATTCTTCACCCATCAGGTTTTCTCTCTCAAGAGTTTGGAGCGTCCTGGGCATTTTCCTCCATGGTTTTTCGATGTTTTCCTTCATCTTTCTAGTTGGGAAGGGCGTTTTTGTTTTGGTTACCAGTGGGGAAGAGAACAGATCGATTTGGGGTTTCATTGAAGCTGTTTTGACCATTGGAATGCTCATAACCTGTGGGAAAATCGGTTTTTCTCCCTGTGGTTGAATTTCTCTTTCCACAGTTCGTTTTTGGTATGCCCATGATTTGGGGGAAACCCATGGCCATCTTGCTGTAAATCCCATTGTTAAAATGTGTATCCATGCCCAATGATGGAGTTTTTCTACATGTAAGTAGTGTATGTTGGGGTCTGGGTTATGGGTATCAATTGCTTTGGCTTGAGCTTAAGTGCAAGCATCCAGAAATGAAGAGGGTTCAAATTTAGCCTGATAAACCCAGCTATGGACTAGTTTGGCTTAGATGAAATGATTATTTGGTTGTGTATGAGCTTGAATGTCCCTTTTTCCTTGTAAGAATCATGTCCGGCTCAGGGGTGGCGGTTGTGTTGAGAGATTGATGAACACAACTGGCCTATGGTTGGGTGGAACGTTGCAGTAACATAGCTAGTTGCTTGGGACAATTGCACAATGAAGATAAGTATTCTCTATGTGTATTTACTTCTGCAATGTTTAATTTGATGATTATTTTGATATGCTGGATGAGTATGAAATGTGTATGGATGATGTTTTATTCTGATGTGCATATTTGCTTGATTTGAATCTGCACACTTTTGATTTTATTGCTGTAAATCTAATGAATGGGTTGAGTTTATGTAAAATCCCCAGAAGTGCAGTCATGTTCCCTTCTTCGAATTGGGTCCACGGGAGGGGACTCGACAGAGTGGTATCAGAGCGAATAATACAACATTGGGCCTACATGGGCCAACTTGAACAACTTGCAGAGGTAAGTATGCTTCCTGCTCAGCAGTAATCACTAAGAAAAATTTCAAAATTTTTCAAACAAAATTCTAAGTGTTTTATGAGTTTTCTTCCAAAGACTGTGTCGGCGAAGATAAGCCAGAAATCACCGAAAGAGTCGGCGAGTTTTGCGGAGATCGCAGCGACACGATCGACGATTTTAGCCCTTTTTGTTGCGACATGGTCGGCGATGAAGAGATTAAAATCGTTGAAATGGTCGGAGGAGATAAGCTTAAAATCGCCGAAACGGTCAGAGGAGATGAGCTTAAAATCGTCGAAACGGTCGACGGAAATTTAGCTAATTTGCTATGACACGGTCGACAGAAGTTAAGCTAATTTGCTGCGACACGGTCAGCGAAAATTAAGCTAATTTGTTGCGACACGATCAACATAAATAAAGCTAATTTGCTATGACACGATCAGCGAAAATTAAGATAATTTGCTACGACACGGTCGACAGAAATTAAGTTAATTTGCTACGACACGGTCGACAGAAATTTAGCTAATTTGTTGCGACATGGTCGGTGGAAATTAATCTATTTTGTTGTGACACAGTCGACGATGAAGAGCTTAAAATCTCCGAAATGGTCGGAGGAAAAACGATAAGTCCGCCAATGAAGGGAAAATTGAGTTGTTTTCCAAGATGAATTTCCTATGCCAAAAAGTGAAAAATGGCCTTGAACTTATGCACTAGATTGCGCGAAATGGAAGGATTTACAAAAAAAGGGGCAAGCCCCCTTGACCCCCGTCATCCCCCGGAGATAGTCATTGAAAGTGTGAAATGCATTCTCTATGCTTGGAATGAGAAGCAGGAATTGCATAGAAGGTTTGTGGAAGTCTTATTAAGAGTAATAGGTTGTAATATGCATTGTGTAAGAGCAATGGGAGGAGTAAGGCAATGTTGATAAGAGGGAAATTCCTCACCTTAAACTATTTCTATTTATAGCATAAGAACTGCATGTTTGGAAAATAGCAAGAATGAATGTTATACACGTATGTATATATTGAATTGCTAATTCGTGAGAAGATCATAGTTAATGATTGCTTGTATGCTTGGTAGGGAAGCCAAGAAAAGGATCAACTGTGATGTGGAGGAGGGGCTCCATGTCATGATGGGGAATTGGAAGGGAGAATCCCTCCACTACCCTCTTGATATTGTATTTATAATTCTGAAGTTGTCGTGCATATAAATTATGGAAAAGAATGTTGGAAATGCGAGAGAGTGGTAGATTAAATGCAAATGAATTAGTGGACATGATTAAAGAGTCATTGCATAGTGCATGTGAATTGCTTATGCATGAGCATGATGTTGCATATAGGTAAAGGTAGTGAAGTTACACATGCAATAGCCCATTAATGGTATTGTCTATGGTTGATGAAAATTAATGTTGTTGATCATGGCTGTATGAATCAGACCATAGAAGCATGACGGAAAATGTAATAGATTAGATATATGAAATGAATATGCACTAGATAGCATATTAATAGACATTGCACAATGCATGTGAAAATGCTTGTGCATGTATATGATATTGCATATTCGTAAAATAGAGAGGTTTTACATATGCAATGAGCCACTTAAGATGATTATGGTGGTTGCTAATAATTAGTTGTGTTCGTATTGGTTGTAGGACCAAAGACAACCAAATCATGGCTGAGAATGTGGATGATGATTGTTGCATATGACCAACAACCTTATGAAGAAAGGTTGGGGCAACAAATCTATGTTCAAGATGTTGGTGGTGGAATGGTGAAATCCTTGGTAAGAGGCCAACTGATCAAGTAACATCAAGTGATGTTAATGACAACCATGTAGGTCATGGTTATTTGTGCTTAATTGCATGAATGTTGAAAGAGGATTTGGTAAGATCCCTTCAACTATGTTTAAACTATGTTGATTAGTTTGCTGTGGTACTGAGTGCCCGAATGTTAATGTCATCCTAACGAGTATAGTTAGGTGGGGGTAAGTGAAGGCAGGGAGCCTTACACCATATAGTTTCTTAGAAACCTCAAGGCATTCATATGAAATTATAGCATTCCATGTGTGTATATTGGTTGTGAGTTTAACAACCAAAGCAAGTAAGGACTTATAGTCATGTTGTGCTAGTGCTTGTCGTATGAGACAGTCATGGTAAAATGAATGACATGACATGGTGGTATTCATGAATCCACGCAAGAAAGCATCGAGTGAGTGCACATTAAAATATTGTGTAAATGTTGTGAATGTGCATGTATATGTTTGAGTGCACATGTTGAGATGCATTATGTGAATGCATGGTTGTGATATATATATATATGTGTGTGTGTGTGTGTGTGTGTGTGTGTGTGTGTGTGTGTGTGTGTTTCAATGAAATTAGATAATAGATGAAATGGTGAACTATTTTTAATCTCAAGACCATTTGTTAATCTCGAGACCATTTCATGAGATGCTATGAATGCAGGAGAATGATTGCACACAGAAGGTAGTCATGTTGATGGGCTACTAGAGTGCTCTGTGGAAGGACAGAGTTGCATGAAATGTGAAGTAATGAGTATTTACAATTTATTTAAATTGCATGGATAGTGTACCCGTGTCTTGCAATTTTATTATGATAATGATGCATATATAATATATATATTTCATTGCATTTCAAATGTTAACCGCTGAAGGTGTTTGAATTATTGAGTGTTATAATTCTGAGATCACTTCAATGACTGTTGTAATAATGAAAAGATTATATGCATAAATACTCACGGCGTGTTTGGCTTATTGAAGTTTCATATTCCAAGTACAAAAGTCTTCTGTATGGCAATGAGGATGAGTCCATAGTAAAGACCAGTATCTACCATGTGCAGAAGCAAAAGGTTATGAGAAGGTTCTCATGGTTGTGAAATATAACTTATGCATGAAATAGATATGTAAATTTCAGATTTGAAATTTTGCTAATAATTGCTAATGACTATTTGGCTTATTAAAATTGTCTAAGGAGGACATGTTGTAGGTGGATGTTCATATATGGTAGCAAGTGTAAAACCATAATGGACAGAGTGATACCACTTACGAGAGCCAAACAATATGAGGATGGCCTCATGGTTAAACAAATCAATTTCTGTAGGAGACGGAATTGTAAATTCATGTTAAATTTAATTATTAATGCCATTGACTGATTAGGGAAATCAGATTTGAAATTGATTGTTAAATTTTGCTGACTATTTGGATGTTTGAGGAGTGTGTCAGGAAGGAACCTTGCAGGAAGACCATGTGTGATGGCCTGCAGAAGCCAAACCTATCCTTGCCTTACCGGATCTGCAACAACCCTTTGAGATTGAAACAGATGCTTCAGATTATGCTATTGGTGTAGTCCTCACCCAGCATGGCCATCCAGTGGCATATCATAGTGAGACACTTTCAGATACAGTACGCAAGTACCCCACCTATGACAAGGAAATGTATTCCATTGTCCAATCCTGCCGCCAATGGAAGCATTACATCCTTGGAAAAGAGATAGTCATCCACATTGATCACAAGCCCCTACAGTTCATGCAAACCCAAGGGAAGTTATAGAATGACCGCCACCAGAAGTGGTCCACTTACTTGCAACAATTCCACTTGAATTTTTAAGATAAGAAGGGAAGCACCAACTGAGTCTTGCCTCAATCGGCCTCCAGTAGCAACACTTACTACAGTGCTCCACTCTTGTGGCCATGAGACCTTCGGGTGGCCTCAACTATATAGGAGCAGACTTTTATCTTGTGGAAGGCTTTCTATGCCATCTGGGACATCTCTGTGTTCCTTCAAGCGAGCATGCGAAGATGATTTGGGAAGCTCATTAGAGTCTGGTGGTAGTGCACTTCGGCACCGAAAAGGAAGTGGCCATAATGTAGAAGTATTTTTATTGTCCTAAGCTCCAACAAGACGTCGGCCGATACATAAGATTCTGCACTACTTGTGCCATTGCGAAAGCTACCATAACAAAGAAAGGGTTGTACACCCCTCTACCCACTCCTAATGTCCATGGGAATCTATATCCATGGATTAAATGTCTGGACTACCTTCAACCAAGCATGGAAATGACTGTGTGTTTGTGGTTGTGGATCGTTTCTCTAAGATGGCAATTCTAATAGATTGCAAGAAGAACATCTCTGTTGAAGCCACTACTAAGCTCTTCTTCAAGCGTGTTTGGGTTCATTTCGGGCTGCCACAGACTGTCATTTCAGATTGGGACAGTAGGTTCCTAAGCACTTTCTGGTCCATCCTATGGTCATTGATGGATACCAGGCTCACCAAATCGACTGCCTTCCACCCTTAGACCAATGGACAAATAGAGGTAGTCAATAGGATGATTGTGCATATTTCGAGGATGTACAATTCTAAACATTCCCGAACATGGGATGAGAGCCTTCCTTATGTTCAGCGTAGCTATAACAGATCCCTTCATAGCTCTACCGGCCATAGCCCTTTTCAAGTGTGTTTGGGGTTCCAACCACTAGCACCAATTGATGTAGCTCTTCCCATTGCATCCACACGTGAGGAATATTCCCATGCTCGGACTGAGGCTGATAGGGCCACCATATTTGTTGAATGAATCCAGCACATCCGCCAATAGGTCCATGAAATTTAGGAAAATGCCAACACTAAGTACAAGCAGCGACATGACTACCATCAGGTTCCACACAAGTTCCAGGTGGGTGATAAGGTTTGGTTTCATTTGCAGAAAGAGAGGCTCACAGGACCCCATCACAAGTTTATTCCACTTCGATATGGGTTGTACACCATCACCAAGGCAATTGGTGACAATGGATTCGAGCTAAGCATTCCTCCATTCTTTGGCCTGCACCCAGTATTCAATGTGGAGCTCCTTCGCCCATATTTTCCACCATTTTTGGACACCTTGGAGGTGGCAGAGCAATTGACACCTATAAAGCTTAATCATGATCGCATGGAATAGGAAACCATTAATCATATCATAGACACACAGGTTAAGGGAACTCGCCAATAGAATATCCAACTATATTGGGTTGTCAATGCAGGGAAACTACTTCACCAATGCAAGTGGCTCACCAAGAGTCAAGTTCAACAGAAGTTTCCCCACCTAATGGGAGCACTCAATGCAATGGAGACCATTGGTTCGTAAGGGGGGAGGACTAATCCAGATGGATATAGGTGGCCACCCACTTATTCCACTGGCTCAAAATAGTTTTCCATTTTGACAACTTTCTTGTAATTTTTCTATAGTTTTTTGGGTCCCAAACTTTTGGGGCCATTTTGAGTCCCTAAACGATGTTTTTTGGAGATTTGGGGGGCCTAATGGTTGCCAACAAGATTTGGGGGGATCAATGGTTGCCAATGAGATAAAGTGGCCCTTGAATGAAAGTTGTATAGCTCGTATAGACCTTTCCAATGGGCTATCGAGCGCCCCAAACGAAGATCGTATGCAAAAGTTATGACCCTGGGAAGTTGACTGTTCAACAAACCACCTTGGGGCCGCAAACATTATGACGGTTCATCTTCTAGGGTTAAGTTTCAGGATGTTTAGGGTCCTTTCCTTCATGCTTATGATAAATAGGCTCTTTCGGCCTCTTCTTGGATTCATTTTGTCATGAATGAGCGTAGCCGCCACATCTCTTCTCAGAGATAGCTACCACCATTCTAGCTGATTTTATTTTATAGTTTGTTCTATTTCATTCATTTAATAGATTGTGAGTTTACTGTATCGCTGTGTTTCTTGCTATATATATGTTTATGTGAATGTATATATGCTCTTTCATTTTGTTCTCACATAAATCCGGATAAAGTATGGTAAAGAGTCATGTTTGGGTTAATGCAGAGAGTTTGGGGAGGTATTGGCCATCCTGCCTAGCACCCAAGATTGGTTGTATTGCTATATGTGATTATCAAGGAGATTATAATTAAAATAAATGTGTATATCTCAATTCTTCTACATCTACTAATCGTTTGTGCGTTTTTCGGAGAAAATATTATATATATTATATACAAAATAAATATGTACAAATAGATAAGCAAAGAGGTAATCATGAGGTCCTTGCATTGTTGTCATCTTTCCATTCTTCAACTGCTTTTCACTTAGGTCGGCCCTAATAGAGTGTGCAAGAATATATTTCCAAGGATTTAGTTGACTAATGGAACTTGCCAAACTCTTTGACTGATTAAGGATGGTATATATTTCAAAGCTAAACGTAGTTGTTAAATATGCCAAGCAGGGAAAGCGGAAAAGCCTAAAATCAAGTTGAGTGTACATTTTATGGTTTGAAACTTATTGTTGTTCCAAGAGGAAATTCGTATTGTTGTTTTGGAATAGCATCCAACCGTGTTTTGAAGTTTGTGCGACATGTTTCATTATTCATCTACAGTTAAGTTTTCCCTGCATTCACAGGTATACATTTCAGTTTTTATGCATGGAAGGGTGAATCTAAAGATGTAAACTGGTTGGGCAGCACATTGACATTGAAATGTTTTGTAGAGAATATTCTTAGATCAGTCTCATCGATGGCATGTCAAATTTGATCGTAATGAACAACGAGAATAATGATGAGGGCATGTTGTTAGGGAAAGTGTTCCTATGGTTGGGGTGAGGCCACCAACGTAGTGGGGTGAAAGACAAACATCTAAGTTTCTGCAAATACAACAATTAAGCAAAAAAAATTAGGGTTTAAAAAGGTGTGTACCTTACTACAAAAGGTTGATCCAAGCCTCTCCTTGAGTTTTCCTCTTGCTCACCAATCAAGGAACCTGCAAAACCACTCCAAAGAACCTTCCTAAAACCAATTTGACTACAAATAGAAGATTGACATTTAAAAGAGCATAAAACATCAAATTGTAATCAAATATGAAGCATACATGAACAAAGCTATTTGGAAAGGGAAGAATGTCTAATATTTATTAATGAATGACGGAAGTACATCAAATTACCTTCCTTCAATCATGGCACTTCATGAAACCAAGATTCAAGGTCTCCTGCTTATCTCCTCCAAGGATTCCAACCTCTGATCAAATGTGCTAGGGTTTATGAGCAACTAGGGCACAAGTGAGGGGGATGTGAGTCCAAATTTATCCATCATAATATTACAATGGGTTAAGTCCCATCATGTCCCCTCTCCTTCTCTTATATAGAAAATCAAGAAGATAGGGTCGAGAAGGAAGTAGTTACAATTGAGGAGATGGTTCCAAAACCACCCAAACCACTTATTTTCAAAATTTATTACATTTTTAAGTATTTTCTGAAGCACACATTGGTGAACAAGGGAGCAAGGTGCGTGCAACATGTAGGTGAGGCATGTGCAGCCTACGTGTGGGTGAAAAAATGAGGAAAATTTGTCTTTTCTAGGGTTTTTCAGGAAGTGTTTTGGTCTTCAAATTTGTTCATAAGCTTCTTAACTGTTGAAAGCACCATGACTGAGGTAAGGCCATCCTACTGAGGTCCCAAATATAGCTCTTCCATCTCTAATGTCTTTTTGTGTGACTCACAGTAACCTCATGAAATGTCGTCATGCAAGTGTCGTTATGCGACCAAAACATGTAAGTGTTCTCACAGACGGAGAAGTGCCAAATTTGGTAATAACAGGGTGAGCTTGTAGGAGGAACAAGTGTAATATGAACATGATGGATGGGAAGGCAGCAGAATTGAGAACATAACCATTTGATTTTTTTATTTTGATCTGGATCAGAAAGACCCCCTCAATCTTGGTGTTCAAATTTATAAAAAGAGGCCTTTGTTACTGATCCCATTTATCACAGAATTAGGCCTGAAAATCTTGACGACTATAAGAGGTGTGTGAGTGTCTTGTAGACAAGGAGTATTGATGTTGCATTACCGAACTAGAGGAAGTGGCATTTATCACAATTTGTTTGTGCATTTTAGCCTGAGAAATTTCAACCAAATTCCCTCTTGAATGCATTAAGTTTATTCCTTCAGGAAAATGAGCATAGTTAGAGGTTATTTGAAATGCATTAAATGAGATACTAGTGTAGTGAGAAATTATGAAACAACAAAATAAAAATATGGGAAATCGTTTGAAGTCCATCCTTTCTTCTTCATCCTCTTGGCACCCATATGTTCTGTGAAATGCATTAACTATTGACAACCTTGGGATGTGTCAGCACCGTCATGGCATGAGGCAGTATTAATAATCTGTGTAAAGATAGTAGCCAGACATGACAAATAACAGCGCTAGGAAGAATTACAAATGCTGGTTAGAATGGCCATTGCAAGAATGGATGGGAAAGAAGAATTGGTATGAAATTATGAATAGTAACAGTGAAAAGAAAGGGATTAATATTTCCTCAAGTAAAAATGGGTTAGTATTTTTTCTTTGGATAAACAACTAGGAAAAGTCACTTTAAAATTTAGCAGTTTGACCATACAGAAAGGCGATCCTATTATCCAGTTACCAATTGCAGTTAGAGAAGCAGTTCTTCCTGTTGCTATTCGTGGTAACAGTTAGAAGATGTAGCATAACATGTTTGGCTTTCTATACTTGTATTCCAAGCCAATACTAGAAGGTCACCTTGGTCAACAAATAGAAGTTTTTATTGTAGGAAAAAAAACTCAAACAATAAAATCATTGCAAGTGGCATGCATCCATAGGTGTCTTGATTTGGCCTGTTTTATTTCCTCCTCCACAAGCTACTTGGATGAGTTGATCCCTTAATGATGACTTCTATATATGCAAAAGTAAGCGGAGGTAGAGGGGTTAGACAGTGATTGATTAAGTAAGATCATAGCAGTGAGGATTGATTTTTCATCCACCTGTTGGTTTCTAAGATGCACTGGCAGCATTGCATGTCGTTGGAACCATTGTGGCCAGCCTCTGGTCCATCATTGTGATGCAAACTATCTCCTCAATGACCTCTAGTTTTGTTCTATTATACTAATTTTCTGGCTCCTAGAATTTATTGGCTACGTGGTAACATATTTTTTGTGGTTGTTGGCTAGTTATATGCACTTATTTTGTTGTTTTAAATCACCTAAGCCGCACTTGTTTATTTTCTGCTATAACTACATAAACACTGATCTCAAACATCAAATTTAATTAGATATTTTACTCTCACTCTTGATTGTTTAGGATAGGTTAAGACTGGGCATCATCGTGCTGATCACGCTGAATTCATATATGATTTATACTTTATGGCGACATACATATTCTAGGGACACCTCCTTGTCACTGGGAAAGCACCTGTCCAAACGGAGAGGCTCACCAACTATGGCTGGGCCTGGTTTGCCTATAATTGTCGTGCGAATTTGCCTGTGAAGATTTGCATGATAACAAACTGATGAGAAGGTGATTTTGAAAACCTGGTATGTTGGTCAATTGAGCATATGAGGTACATCAAAATTTAATGTTCGGTTTTTATTTGTAAGAACATTTACCTCCAAATCTTGGGGTTTTGTAGAGGTGTCTGTTCAAGCAACATGATAAACATTTTTGACATTACTTTGTATTATTTCTATTACACCTTTCCATTTTAGAATGTCCATTTTGTAGTGAATAAAAAAGTCTTGAATATATTTAATATAGTCTTCCATTCTGCCAACCAGGTGAAAACACTGCAAGTAAGTGGAGTGGGCTTGGTGAGGTTTGGGGAGGAAACGAGCTTCATAGATAACTAAATTGATATCAAATTTGGAGTTCTCAATGTTAAATCTTTTTCTGTTGAGATCATATAGTTCCCTTGATGTTTTCTGTAAATCCTATGGTGGGTTTGACTTTGAAACGGGACTGCAATATCATTAGTTAACGTAAAGCTTTGGTTTCTTATTGACATGCTAATTACCGATTCCAATGAAGCAATAAAAAATCACAGGAAAACTTGATGGCCTAACAAATTCCTTGGTTTGATAGATGATGTTTCATGGGAGAAACTATTACAAAGAAGCTCAGTATTTGAGCTTGATGCTACAAGTGTGAGATTGTTCAAGGGAACTATTGAAAACACCTACTGGTTTGAATTATTTATGAGTGTGTCCTCTTTGTTCATATGCCATGTTTAGCTACAAAAGTGAGATTGTTCATGTGAACTATTGAAAACACCTTCACCTACTAGTTTAAATTATTTATGTGTGTGTCCTCTTTGTTCATATGCGATGTTCTTTTAAGATCAACTTGAAATTTGGAAAGTTAACTAATTAACATTTTGCATAGTTCAACTTGAAATTTGGAAAGTTAACTAATTAACATTTTGCATATGTTCTTTTAAGATCAACTTCAAATTTGGAAAGTTAACTAATTAACATTTTGCATATGTTCTTTTAAGATCAACTTCAAATTTGGAAAGTTAACTAATTAACATTTTTCTAATTGTGTTTCCTATAAACCAAACTTTTTCTAACTTGGTGTTTTTTTTTTCTCTACTAAAGTGAGATTGTTGATGGGAAGTATTGAAAACATTTATTGGTTTGAATTATTTCTGTGTCCTCTTTGTTACATCGATAAGTGTTAATATCATTTGGGGTGGACTACCATCTATGCTCTTCCTAGATTTAATGATGTTTCCACTTGGGATTTTTATTCACCACTTGGAATTCCTTCTTGTGGGTCATCAAACACTCTTTGAATAGGTTTCCTTCAAATTGGAATCCCTTGTTTATAATAATAATTATCAAAAATTCTTTTACATGTTTCTTTGACCACTCTTGGTCAAAATAATAAAATAAAATAAAAATAATAAAATATGGTTTTTTAAAAATTTATTTGAGTTCTTTGATGTATTACATGAACACACTAAATCCATTTCTCAATCTTTAGTCATATCAAATAGAAAATTATAAATTTACTCAAAATTAAACCATTTTTAATACAAATGAAGAGATGCATATAACATCCAAGTAGAAAACCATAACAAAGATATACATAGAACATTGTTGTAACTATATTTGATTAGGTGTGAATGGTATATCATTACATCTAGGCCTCATCCTTATATTAAAACATTGTTAGGATGTAAATATCTCATCTATTGCATGATAAACTACACAAATAAAACTAATGTCTCTATACAATCATTGAATTCCTACATATAACCTATTGAAGTTGGTTACATAGGCTTGTAGACAAGTCTAAACTGACAATTATATTCCACTCATTACAAAATGATTTACATTTTCAACATAAGACATAGAAACTTCTAAGTTTGGTTCCTCTATAGATTATTGGACATGTACTTAGGCTTATGTGTCTCCCTTGGTTTACCATGTACTCAGGTTTATGTACATCAACCATCCCCTTGATCATCCAACTATAGAAACTTTCCACTAACATCTCTACAAAAAAGATCAAAACTTAGTCCACAACAACATTCTTCTTGCGAGGCATTATTTTTACCATCATATCGAACTAGTCAACAACCATAAGGTCACAATCATGGCCATGCTTGGGCCATGCTTGGTTGAGGGAATACCCAATATAAAATCCATGGGGTATGACTTCCAACATTTGATTCTATGGAATGCAATGTTTTTTTAATAGTCAGTTTTCCACCTTATCCAAATTTAATATTTTAATATTTTCATTAAAAATAAAACTTTTGCAAACTAAATTTTAATATTTTTAAAGCAAATTATGTTTGAAATATTTTCATATTTTCATTAAAAATAAAACTAATTTATGGTTATAGTTTTACATACATTTATGACATTCACCAAAATATCAAACCTTTTCACAACATAGTAATTTTTCGTACTTTTTTGAAATCCATGACCACACATCTCAAATTTTAGTGAATAGTTTATACATATCATATTTTATTGGCACAAGGGGGTGTCGGGTCGGACCCTCTTGCTTAACAATAACACATAGGGAGCTCACATAGACTGGATGCGAACTGAATGCTAGAAGTTGACTTCTATTACTTGAATCGGTTACAATGTAAATACAAAGCAATAAACAAGTCGGCCTTAGCCTGTTACAATCTACAGAAATAAAAATATGTCTCAATGTGTTTCTCGGTTGTGTGTGATCTTCTCCCTCTCTTGGTTCTCTAATGAACGAAAGAACGATGAGCAATGGATCCTATATCTCCTCCAATGTCGATATTCGTTCTCTATTCCTTCGCACTCATCTTCTACTCTTCTCTGTTGCTACTCTCAAGGTCACTCCGTTCTATGAGACGTCCTTGTCTCCGTTCGATGAATTATCCCTGATCTTGCAGACCTGCAGTTGTCAGTGCCCCTTGGTCATGCTGCACAACCTCCACCTGTGGTGACATCTGGCGTGATCCCAACCATCTTCATAACTACTAATAACTTCCTCAACAACCACTAACAGTTGATAAGTATGTTTCCTCGACTTCTACGCTTCTCAGACTCTGCTACAGTTGTCCCCGTCACATGCCTCTACCATACTTCAGTCTATCATCCATCAACCTCACTTATCGGCTTTACTTAGTCTCTACGGCTTCCAGTCTGCCCCATACTCCACACTTGGCTTTTGTCGTCTTTCGTCGGTGTTAGCATTCAACCATATGTCGACCTTCGACGCCTTCGCTCTGCCGACCTCCCATCGATAGCTTCCTGCTCGACTACTTGGATTCGACTACCAATCTCTCCTGCACTAGTGGTCATTGGCACCTCCGCTAATCGGTTCTCCTCTGTCGATTAACTTCGACGGTTCTAATATGCTCAGTCGGTACTTCGTCGACCAAACTATAGTCTAACTTGTCAGCTTGCACTTGGCCAACCACATCGATCCTCTGTTTGACACTTCTTCCGTGACTTCAGTTTCCGTCGCCTCTCCTTCAACCAAATTTGTTCTGACAACTAGAAGTCACCTATTTCCCAACTGTAGCTGTTCTCTCCCTTAACTGTAACTCAATCGTTGCCATGCTACGTTGACTCCTTCATGAACTTGAACATTTCCTCTGGTCTATCTTCTTCTGCATTGAACGAAATCAATGACTCAACCATTGATCCCTCTGATCCCTCTTGGTCTTTGTCGTCTTATTCCTTCGACGACTCTAATGTAGTCGACCTCCATTACATCGGTGTCATCACCGACTCGTCTAGTCCTCCGACTAGCCTCGGCTCTAATGTAAGTTGGCCCTTTGACCGAAGTCTTCTCTTGGTCATTCATTGACCATCTGGACCAACTGTCCCTCTCTTCAACCAAACGGAATTCACCCTCTATAAGTGACTCACGCTGTCACCCTCTCTGGCCTCCATGTCGAACAATCTTCATCTACTGTCTGTCGTCGACTATTCTTCACCATCTTCCAATCGTCTTCGTCGATCGCTGTCAACTCTCGACTGCTTTCTTTTCCTGGTCGATATCACCTCCGACCATTTCACTACTTTTCTGAAGTGTTGGCGATCGACCCCATGGCCGGAAACCCCACAACTCACTACACTCTATCGACTATCGCCCTTCATCCTAGCGGTCATCGACCGTTCTCTGGGCATCCTTTGTCGGTCATGCCCTAGTGTTTCCCTTGGGCTCGGATGCCCCTGCATCAGTCTCTTGGGGTACGAAAAGAACTACATCCTTGGTTCTGATCTCCCATCTAGGTTTCATCCTTCTCCATTTTTTGGCGGCGTCGATGTCAGACTTGGTACCAATGCAACTTGGTACATCCACTTCATCTTTCACCCATTTTTCCTTTTTCAAAACCTTCCTCATGGCTTCGACCGTGGAATCATTCCTACTCCAGAATTGGTGGTATCTAGTCGTTTTTCCAATCTTGATGAAGCATACATCTCCATCCCAACAGTTGTTCCAACCAACTCTCTTCTCCACTAGGAACGCATCTCTAGTTCCAATCTCACGGATGGCCCTCAACTCGACACTCATCCCTTGTCTTATTTCCTTTGTCGAACTTATGCTCGACCAATCCCGAACTCATTGGTCCAGCATGGTCCTTGCGGTTGACATTGCCCGACGCAACAACGTGCTCCGTAGACTCACTCCTAGAGTTGACTTGTCTGCGGTGTTGCTTCTCCTTGGGAACCCTGTCGGCACCTTCTCGACTGTCTGAACTTCTTCTTGGGATATTCCTCCCACTCCTCTTATTCACTCGAACTCGGTGGATTTCATCCCAACTACAAGTTCTTTCTCTATCCGCAGCAAAATTACTACTGCCATCGCAGAATCACCTTGCACAGCAAATTTGTCTATGACTTGCTTATCCTCGTCAAACCATGGATGTCTACTCCCTTCCATGTCAGTTGCTTCCTTTTCTGAGTTTTTCGTGGCAAATTTTCCGACCCTTTCCTCCGCATCCATGCATAGGTACTCTTCGATAATAGTGGCTCCCATATACTTGGACATTTGAATGCATGTCAATACTTCTATGCATCAATAACTTAAAAAAATAAACCTAACAATTTTAATACTTTAATCTTTTTATTTTATTCAAAAGATGTTGATGGTAAATCATACTATATATGGTGGTGTCGTTATACTTTAGTCATCTTTTTTTCACTTATTTCAAGAATACATATCATATAATATATGGTGTATTCATTTTTATTTTTTAAATTAAGAAAATATTCCATCTATCTCTAAATATAGTTTCTAATAATCCATTTCCTTTTGTTGTAAGTGTTCTTAGTTTCTATGAAAGTTTTATTTTGATTTAAATGACCTACGATGCAATTTTTTTCAATTGTTTTAAATAATGAAAGTGACACTAATGTACTGACGCCTTAGATAAATGAGAATTTAAAACTCAAAAGTGTGGTTTGACCACTAAAGAAATTGATAATTTTTTGCTTGTGTGATTTACTAAAAGAAAAATTGTTGGAGTGGGTAGAGGAGCTCATAGCCAATGTTTCTTGATTATGAGTTTAGCAATGGTATAGTGAATGGATGACGTAATATAAAAACTTATTTCATGTGTGTATATTTTTTGTGCATGATGTTGTTACATACCAACACTATCTAAGTGCCTCCATTCATATTATACATTCCACATAGCGATGTCATTGGCTACTTTGTATGTCACTTCATACTAGCATACATATGAAATTGTGCTTAGGTTTTTTGAAGAAAATTATTACCTTGCATGAGCATAAAAAATGTGACATCCATATTTGCTAATGTTTATGGAAAACATGGAGATAGATGCAAAAGAAATTAGTAAACAATTTTTTTTCTACAAACAAATTCCACATCTATAAAATTGAGGACATGTCAAACACACTAGAGCACTTTTGGAAGCACATATATAGAAATGCTTCCATATATTGTAGGGACCCCCCATTCCGGGTACCGCAAAAGGACTTCCAAAATAGAACTATCATATGAAAATTTAAAATTAACTTGAAATTTAAATATAACACCATAGATAAAATTTCATAAACTCAACCTGTACATAAAAATGAAACATTATACCTTTCGCAAGTAGTTGAGCACTCCGTTGACGAAATCCTTGTATGTACGGTCGTCGATCTTCCCTGAGTCACTTCCAACCTTGCCGATTTACCAAGAGACCCCTCGGTTGACCACCCTACCATATCGGGGTTACTCTCCTTCACCCCGAACCCCCGAGTTAATGGGGTCGTAAGAACACACTAGCGAGCTTCCCGCTGCGATCTCCCAATCCCCAGTCTAGCTTAAGCCCAACTCACAAAAACCATAAGCAATTCCTGGTTCTTGTGCCCATCCAGCACTAGGGAGCAAGAGATTTCTTTCTCCTTCCCCTCCCTCTATTTATCAAAAAAATTTATGTCCCCTCATTCCTTTCCCCTTTCAGATTTTATTAATTATTTACTTTTAAATTACAAGTGTTTTTCCCCATTTTGAGTGTGCATTCAATTCTTAAATTAATGCAAGGTGAGTGTTTCTATTCTGAGTGTGCACTTATTTCCGAAATTAATGCAAGGTGAGTGTTTCTATTCTAATTGTGCACTTAGTTCCTAAATTAAAGCTTTGTAAAAGACACATGTTTATTCTAATTTTTTTTTTTAATAAAAGAAGGAAATATCTTATTCTAAATATTTCTAATTTATTTCTTTTATGTTCTTCTTATTCTTAAAATAAAAGAGTATTTAATCAAAAAGATATTTTCAATTTTTTTTTCTTTTTTCTTTTTCTTTAAAAGAGATATTTTATTCAAAATAAAGAAATATTTATTCAAAAGATATTTTCTAAAGTTTTTATTTTATTTTATTTTCCTTTAAAATAAATAAATATTTTAATCGAAAAACAAAGAAATAGTTTATTTAAAATGTCTTCTAATATTTATTTTCTCTTCTTTTTCTTTTAAAATAAAAGAATATTTTATTCTAAAAATAAGGAAATATTATATTCAAAAATAAAAAATTATTATATTTAAAAATGTTTTATAATAAATTTCCTTTCTTTTCTCTATTCTCATTTTTATTTTGGCTAGGTACCTCTTTGACGGGCCCTTCCGACAGTCTCTTTCTTTCTTTTCATGGGGAGTACTTTGTAGCGATCGGGAATCTTTACCTCGACCTTCCAACTATGCTTTTTGGAGATTAAGGGATGTTGAGGGATAAGGTCCTCCTTATCGTGCGCCCTTCAACTCATCGTACACGACCAAGTCATTATGGCCTCGCCTGTATGACACACGCTTCCCCGGGTGAGCTGAAATGGTTTCCTACCTGTGCGTGGATTGTTAATTTAGGGTCTGTAGTCTGTCATCATACCTCTATGCATTTTTTTTTCGTTCTTACGACCCCTATAAATCTGTTTGTGGGTCAGTCGGTAAATCGTCTTACCTGCCACTGCACACACACTCAAGCTCACATTAGTAGCGCAACACCATATAACATATTTGCGTCATTCATTCTAGTATATCAGTCAGTCAAGCATACAAACTACTCATCATTTGTGATCATGTCTCAGTCAATCGAGCATATATTTCATTCATCATTTTCTTTTAATCAGTAAATCATATCTATCATTCATCATTCTATCTCAATCAGTCGAGCATATCTAACATTCAGTGATTCTACCTCAATTAGTCGAGCATATCTAACATTCAGTTATTCTACCTCAATCAGTCGAGCATATCTAACATTCATTCATTCTATCTCAATCAGTCGATCATATCTAACATTCAGTCATCATTCGTTTCATAAATTTGCAAATCATTAAGCAGAGCATTCATTTATTAAGTAAATTATCAATTAGTATAATTGTTGTTCATTGCGATGTTTCGTTTATCATTTGTCATCATGCAAATCATCATGCATTCTTCAGTCGTTCAAGCATTTTCAATATTCAAGAGACCAATTACTAAAGTTTATTCAGTCGAGTCACTTGGCAAGTGTCCTCAAGTCTACGGTTAGTCAATGTACCGGGGTGAGCGTTACATATATGCACATCTATGAAAGTGCTTTTATATATGTTCCTTCCATAGATGCAGATAAACGGAAGGTGCATATATGGAATCACTTCCATATATGTGCCTTCTGTACTTCCATATATGCACCTTATGTATATGCAAATATACAAAATGTGTATATATGGAAGTGCTTCCATATATGTTCCTTCCATATATGCACATAAACGGAAGGCGCATATATGGAAGCACTTCCATATAGGTGCCTTCTGTATATGTGCATATATGGAAGGAACATATATGGAAGCACTTCCATATATGCACATTTTGTATACGTGCATATATACAAAATGCTCTTTTGTATATGGGCATGTATTGAAGTGCTTCCATGTGTTTCATATATGTTTCTTCTGTATATGTATATATATAGAAGGCTCTTCTATATATGTGCATATATGAAAGTGCTTCCATGTGGCTTCTTTACTGTAACATCTCCAATATTTGTGAGTTAGTATTATGGTGAACATTAAAAATTTCTTCTCTTAAAGATCTTCACAATAAAACATTATAAGAAAACAACCAACCTGTAATTAATCCTTGTGCATACACTTGACATTCTTATAAAAGTCAATTTGCTTATGTTATTAAGTATTATCATTGCAGTTCCTTGGGTCTCCCTTCAACCATACATTTAAACTCATGACATCAAGAAAATTCCCATAACAAATACATACCAACAACAATAACACACATACACATAAGAAGAGAAAAATTTCAGGTGGTTCACCCCTATTGGGCTACGTCCACAAAGGGCAGGTCATTTCATTCATTTGTCGAGACAACAGTTTACATCTTGCAACATCTTTTGTTGCATCATTGTTGACACTTTCTTTAGCTAATGGCCTTCTCCTAGAGAACCCTTAAGGTAGAGAAATTACATTCAACAATCAAAACTTACTTTACACCTTTTACAACATCTCTCCTTGAGATTACTTTCGATACATTCCAATTCCATACTCAAGATATGACAGGGATCCGCAAAAACTTAATGAGAGTGCTTTTGGACTTTCAATCATAAATCAACAAACATTTCTACGAAATCATACAAAAGTAGAGTTCCTTACCATAGAATAGTATGGATCGGGCCTTCGTGGTCGTCCAGTCATTTGATATCCAGCCTGTGCATATCTTCATATATATATAATATATTCATCAATAGATAAATTACAAGCTAGGACAGTATGGATCGGGCCCTTGCGACCGTCCTATCCTACATTCGAAACCCAGTTTATATTTATATGTCTTTCCCTAACCTTCATACTTATGTATTATCAACATAAAAATATATATAAAAAAAAAGCTTTTTCTTATATAATAATAATATCTCAACTAAGATAATATCATATACCTTTTCATGCTAATATCTTAACCATTTAAAGTAATATAGCCCTTTCATAAAGGGTATCATTTAGATGGCCCTCACGCCTCTTCCATTTTGTATATATATATATATTATATTATAGGGAGGGAACTTAAAAGATGTATGAATACCCTATCATCCGCATTTGTGGTTTTAACTAACCTTTTATAGGGTTACTTTATAAAGCCGATAACATATATATAAATGATTGAGTTCACAATTTATATAAGAGAGATACTAAGTGTCATCGACATAGTATTTAAGAATAACATTAACAAAATGTGTTTTTATATAAAACGATTTAAACTTTAACTGTAAGTCACACCCCCTTCTTAGACAACATAAACAATATATAAGAGTATACATGTTTGGGAGTAATTATCACAACTTTTCCTAACCTCTCTGCATAGGACGAGGAGATCTTTGTGTAAAAGAAGCGACATACTTCGGGTAGTGTAAAATAATTAAGTATACAAATTTAAAATTGGAAGTTCATCTCTTACATCGATAAGTCCCATCGAGTTTAGCAATTAAGATAACGTTAAGATCTAGATACCCAAGGCCAAATAATGCCATATTTAAATATTACGTATATGGAACATTTATTATTTTATATGGGAATATAGACTTTTATTTAATATCCAACCAATATCCCAAGTGCAGTTTAAACCAAACTCATAACAACTCTTCAATAGAACTTGACAATATAAAACGTGCAGTCCAAGATTCAAATCGTGCATCTAGTTGGATGGAAAGATATCATATTTTAACAACTCAAGTCTTTTTCATAATAAATTTGTCAACATGTTATGAAACTAGAACTCAAGATACCATACGTCAATTATCTCAAGATCCTACTTGGGCCCTCTCACGTGGAGTAATCACAACCCTCGGATGATTGAAGGATAATTAGAACTAGATCCAATCTAGGCATTAAAGGTGGACGATGATGATGCCACAGTGCAGCAATAAAAGGAATTTATCTAGAAGACGGAAGTTCCAAAGCATGAATCATAATTTTAACCAAGACAAAACTCAGAAAAAAAAACCCAGCTACCCCGTACAGGTATTATGAAGCCTGCACACTACTCAACGTACCCAGGTTAGGCGTAGTTACCAGGAAAAAAAAAATCATCATACTGAAATGAAACGCGCAATCATAAGACTAACACACATAAATGAATAGTGTGCAGACATTTAGGTCGTAAACTGAGATCGAAATAAGCTAATACATAGCTCGGTTTAAACGTTGCAGTTTCAATTTATCAAGTAATATAAACTTGGCATTTTTATATCAATAGGGACTTAAAAAAAAACTAAAAGTAGAAGGCGTAAATTGGATACTCAGTTATCGAGATCTTTGCAAAGGAAATAAATTGTGAGGATTGCTTCATAGGGATCTCATCCTTACTCTACTAAGATGGTGAAGGTCACAAAAAGAACAAAGACCAAGGAAAAGAAAATATATCTATTCAAGGATATCAAAAGATTATAATAACCCTGATCAGAGGAGTAAGCCTGGCGCTTGAAATCAGATTGCAATTCTGTCAGAGTTCAGTTAAAGCAGAGTTTCTATCTACCACATCCAATAAGTGATATATTGACAACCCCTTTTTCAACGGAAATCAACTTGGTTGGAAACTTCCAGAACAAAAGTGTTAAAATGAAAAATACTTACAGTTCAACGAGATATAGTTTTCCAACCCATCTGTGGTCCAGCGGAATCTTCTACTGAACCAGCGGAGTCCTTTTTGCACCAGAATAATCCTTCAAGCCGAACCTCCCTCAGATCGCCTACTAATAAATTTGCAATATCCCCCTTTTCGCCCAGCCACCGTTGTGTTTTTTTTTTTATAAATAATAAAATGTTGTGGGTAGCTTTGGAGCGTCTGCCTAAGGCAAGGAAGACTCTCCACCCTCAGTCAAGATCCTCGCAACAATGGATCGGAGTCCATGCTAGGGTTAGGAATGCCAAATGGCAATCGAGAGGCTTTCCTACTTCCACCCTTCCTATTCAAAACTAAATCGATTTTGACAGCTAGGTGAAGTTTCCCTCCAGCAAGGCGACAATCTCCCTCAAACTCTCATCCAGTTTTCTCCACTACACCCACTAGTCTTAACCTGCTACTTGATAAAAGTGAGTGTGCCCAAAAATATCTCCATGTGCTCCTAGAAATCCGTAAGAGTGTTTCCTCATGGTGGTCGAGAGCTCCATCATGTCGACCACCTCCTAAAAAAAATATCAGGGTAGCTAGTAGAATCGGTAATTCAAGGAGTATGATGGCATGCTTCCTATGTCTAGGACAACATTGTAACATATTAATCATTAATTGGAGAAACTACCTCTTCCTCTTCTTGATAATAGTAAGATAATGTTATGGTAAAATGGAACAACTTAGGCTCTTTTCCATTTTAGCAGTAATATGGTCACGGTAGTAATAACTTTATTTCATATTATGAGCATAATACTTACTTGTACCGTTTATTTGTCTTTTCCTTGCCCATGCAAAATAAGCTATTATTCTAAATTCTAGTTTTTGTTTTAGGGCTTTAAGGAGACACTATATCTTTGATATTTTGAGTGAATAGTTGTAAGTGTCTAAGACCACTAAGATGGCACTTGTCATCAAGATTCTAGACCTTCATGGCTTCCTAGCCAGTCTTCTTCTTCCCTTAGTGGTTATCTTCCTCGTTGTTTATGTGGCGTCATGTCCTTAGTCACCTAAGCCGAAAATAACATTTAGGAAATAACTTAGGAATGTTTTCAAGGTCCACAGGTGGGGCCTTGGCCTTGAGCTCCTCACCTGGGCCACTTACAAATTATGACATGTTTACAAAACAATAGGATACAAAAAGAGAGGGATATCACATCTACATTAGAGCATATATCGAAATGCTTCTGTATATGTGCATATACAAAATCACTTCCATTTATGCGCATATACGAATGCACTTCTATTTATGTGCATATACAAAAACGTTTTTGTATATGCACATATATAAAAGCGCATTCGTAAATGTGTCTTCCAAATATGCACATATACAGGAGCGCTTTCATATATGTGTTTCCATATATGTGATATACATAAGGTGTTTCCATATATATACATATATGGAAGTGCACCTACAAAAGCACTTCTATATATGCACCTTCCGTGTGTGTGCATAAAAAAATTCATTTATGGTTATGCACATATACGAAAGGCTCTTTCATATATGCACATATATGAAAGTGCTTGCACATGCACCAAAGAAAACAATTATGTATATGTGCATCGAAATTTATCATGTATATTTGTGCTTCCATATATGCACATATACAAAAATGCTTATGTTTGCACATATACGAAATCACTTTCGTATATACACATGCAAAAGTGCTTATGTATTTGCACTTATATGAAATCACATATACAAAAGAGTTTCTATATATGTGCATATATATCTAAGTGCTTCCGTTTATGCCCATATACAAAAGGCGCATATATGAGATCACTTCCGTATATGCGCATATACATAAGACCTTCTGTATATGCACTTACACATATACGTAAGTGTTTGTGTATATGTGCATGTGTATAAGTGTTTGTGTATATCTAACATTCAGTCATTCTACCTCAATCAGTCGAGCATATCTAACATTCAGTCATTCTACCTCAATCAGTCGAGCATATCTAACATTCAGTCATTCTATCTCAATCAGTCGATCATATCTAACATTCAGTCATCATTCGTTTCATAAATTTGCAAATCATTAAGCAGAGCATTCATTTATTAAGTAAATTATCAATTAGTATAATTGTTGTTCATTGCGATGTTTCATTTATCATTTGTCATCATGCAAATCATCATGCATTCTTCAGTCGTTTAAGCATTTTCAATATTCAAGAGACCAATTACTAAAGTTTATTCAGTCGAGTCACTTGGCAAGTGTCCTCAAGTCTACGGTTAGTCAATGCACCGGGGTGAGCATTACATATATGCACCTTATATATATGCACATCTATGAAAGTGCTTTTATATATGTTCCTTCCATATATGCAAATAAACGGAAGGCGCATATATGGAATCACTTCCATATATGTGCCTTCTGTACTTCCATATATGCACCTTATGTATATGCACATATACAAAATGTGTATATATGGAAGTGCTTCCATATATGTTCCTTCCATATATGCACATAAATGGAAGGCGCATATATGGAAGCACTTCCATATAGGTGCCTTCTGTATATGTGCATATATGGAAGGAACATATATGGAAGCACTTCCATATATGCACATTTTGTATATGTGCATATATACAAAATGCTCTTTTGTATATGGGCATGTATTGAAGTGCTTCCATGTGTTTCATATATGTTTCTTCTGTATATGTATATATATAGAAGGCTCTTCTATATATGTGCATATATGAAAGTGCTTGCATGTGGCTTCTTTACATTAGAGCATATATCGAAATGCTTTTGTATATGTGCATATACAAAATCACTTCCATTTATGTGCATATACGAATGCGCTTCTATTTATGTGCATATACAAAAACGTTTTTGTATATGCACATATATAAAAGCGCATTCGTATATGTGTCTTCCAAATATGCACATATACATAAATGCTTCAATATATGTGCATATACAGAAGCGCTTTCGTATATGTGTTTCCATATATGTGATATACATAAGGTGTTTCCATATATATACATATATGGAAGTGCACCTACAAAAGCACTTCTATATATGCACCTTCCGTGTGTGTGCATAAAAAAATTCATTTATGTTTATGCACATATATGAAAGGCTCTTTCATATATGCACATATATGGAAGTGCTTGCACATGCACCAAAGAAAACAATTATGTATATGTGCATCGAAATTTCTCATGTATATCTTTCCTTCCTGTGATATCCCTCCTTTATGACCTATTTTAATCTTTATTCGGTTATTTTTAATAAATGTGATTGTATCTATGTAAATGGCCCTGGTGATGAGCTCAAGGCCAAAGCCCCACCAGTGGACCTAGAAACTAGTATTATGTTCATACATGTTGTTCTAGACTGAGGGGACTAAGAGTAGGTTGAACTTAACGATGTGAAAACGATTCCACTGGGGAATATGGTTGTCTCGCTGGAAGGCCATGAAAACTTAAGACATGAATGACAAATGTCATCTTGATGCTAGAAGGAACTTGAAGAAAAGTAAGCGTTGATTATGTTGACCTAATTTAAGGATTCATCTGAGAAGGGTTGTCGAAAGAAGTACTAACTCCTCTCAAGTCTCCTAGCAAATATTAAGACTTCTATATTATAAATGAGGATATTATTCCCTAGATAATATACGAACAAAGGAACATATATATATATATATAGTCAAGTGTGGTATTGTATATATATGAACAAAGGAACATATATATATATATATATATGAATAATAAAGTGTGATACATATATACATATATGTGTGTGTGAGCAAAGGACTAAAATGACCAAATCGCATGAGACAAATAAAGTGTTATTTGTTTTCTCTCCTTATAATGGAAGACCCGACCATTTATGAGAGGGAGCATGCTTAAGGTAGGTAAACTCTTAAAATATTTTGTGGGTGATGTAACCGAGGAAGTAGGTTACCACTCTACTTCCATTGACAAGTGTCAAGTGCTTGGGGGGTAGCTGTTGGAAAATTCAACATGAAGAGGGCGCAAATCACCTACCGAAAGGGGGAGTAAAGAGTGGGCCGGAGGTACCGAGAGTTTTGATGAGTGGAAGTCGCAAATCCATGGGAGAGGAATTGGAAAGGGGAGATTCTCCACTCAGAGCAGCCAAGCTCTGCGATGACCAGAAGATCCGATGTTTTCCATTGGAGTATAGGCGGTAAAGGTCAGCTTAGATACAATAGTCTCACTTTACGCGTCTTTCTCGTATGCACCACTACTACCGTTGGAGGAATCGCAGCAAGTTTGTTCCCTCGAGGAACGCCAAAACGATTATGGAAATTGCCACTTGTTCATGGATAGAGTTCGATGGAGGGAATCCATGTTTAGCATTCAAGTCTTAAAAGCCACTTGTCCTTTCAACGTTGCCAGATGTAATCCGAAAATGGAAAGAGCCGCCTTATAAAGGTAGGTTTTCACCTCTGCAAGGGGGACGGAAATGCAAGGGGGCGTTGGGCGTTAACACTTAGAAATTTTAGGAAGTGTAGCAATCGGAGGAGGAGGTATTTCACTCTCAGTAATAGGATTGAAGTGGATGGTGCATCCTACTTGCACTAATGTTTAACCATTCTATAGCTCTGAGATTGAGGAAAATTCGACAAAATGCTTGGACTTATCTCCAAGAATAGGGAACTCGGGAAGGGTTTGTCACGGCTCTATGACCTGGAAGAGGCAGAACCTGCATCGGGGCACGTAATCCAAGCTACCTCTACACTCGTTGAATACCATCGATTCCCTGATCAGGTATTTTCTTTAAGATGAATACATTGATATTCGTTGTTAACCCATGTTTATTTTTCTTTTATATATAGAAGGGAAGTATTTACTTTGCGTTTTGCAACCACCTGCTGCCAGTAAAGCCGACTCCTCTTTCTTTAATTAAATGGCTGTTTGATCTTTGCACTTATGATATTGTTCAGTGATTGCCAACATAATCTGATAGCTGCCATCGTATTATGATGGAAATTATTGAATAGATCTGTGTTGATTATATTATGATATTGTTCAGCGATCGCCAACATAATCTGATAGCTGCCATCGTATTATGATGGAAATTATTGAATAGATCTGTGTTGATTATATTATGATATTGTTCAGCGATCGACAACATAATCTGATAGCTGCCATCGTATTATGATTGAAATTATTGAATAGATCTTTGGATTATATTATGGTATCCTTCAGCGATCATAGTAGCTCATAATATCTGCAATTTCAGTTATTAGTTTTACGATTTTCTTTTTGGTATGAAGATCAACCAAACCCTGCATGGGCGCAGAATGGGACGGCCCTTATAAAGCCGACTTCCCTTGTTTTTATTTTATTTTCATAGTTGCTAGTGATGGCCATGTGTTCAACCCCAAGATCTTATGATCGACATTATTATAATGTCAACGGTGGTTGTAGAGTTGGGCATCGCGATCTCTGTATATCCATGTATAACAGAATGCATCCCATATACATCTCACTATGACGTAAATTAATAAGGTCCCACTTCTTTGTTTTAGAATTATGTTTATTGTTGTGTTTCAGTTATTATATACTTGATATATTCAATAGTGTTAAGCACTTACTACTATTTCATTTAGCTTCCTTGGTACCTTGTGGGACGGTTGGTAGAAACTTTGGCCTGACGTGGAGTTAAGTTTTGACTTTGCAATGATTAATAATATGATAAGTGAAGTCTATTCTTTAGGGAAAGATACGACTTTAGAAGGTAACAAGAGACCCAAAGTTTTTAGGATAAACTTCCTTTGGCTCATTATAGACCTAGAGCATATATTTAAGTAGTTCGTGGGAAATTTATGGTTGGACGAGTTAATTGACACCCAATACAATAAGGTATATTTAAAATCTGTATACATACATTAAAGAAGAATTATAGTATGGTGTTAATACAAGATACAGGTATATATATATATATCATACAAGGATGATGATGTGTATCAGATAAATTATATTATCACTAATTGAGAACCGATCTTAATTGATTGCTCTTGTATAGTTGGTCCTTGAGTTTAGATTTATAGTTTTTCTACAATTACATTCCATAGAATATATTTCATAAATGTGTAGGTTAGTATGTAATCCAGAAATATAATTAATTATAAATATATTTATATACCTCGGTAAATACTCGTTTAATGGTATTTATAAACAAGAGGTGAGATTCACGCAGTGTTTGTGTCGGATGGCAAGGATGAAACCTTGGGAATAACTTATTAATGGCACCCACTGGTGCGTTGGTTGGAATACAATGACCAATCTATTGTATTCCAATGATGTGAATGATTAGTGCATGGTTTCTATTTAGGTATGAATATTTGAAATGGTATAAAAGAAGTTGTAATACTTGTTTAACAATAGAATGATTGAATAGGCACTTGGTTACAAGACCTTGAGAAAGGTTGGAGTTTAAATTCTTATGCAATAATAGTTAGATAGTTCATTAGGTCTTTATAAAGTTATGTAAGCCTCTTGGAAAACCCCTGCATTGTCTAAGTTAAACCTTGAGAAGTTTTAAATATGCTCTCTCTTAAAAAGGGACTCGAGCAAGTAGAAAGCCATCATTATATGGCAGATTGTACCCACTGAATTTGACGAATTAATGAAATATGCACACACTTTTGTGGACTAGCCCGTGTACGGGTGAACCACGTTATATTTTGTCTCCTATGTTTCCTATGGTGTTCTCAATGTGTCTTATGTATGAGTACTTGTTCTGCCTTTAAAAATGTTTATGACTACTTTGAAGTATCCGATCCATTAGAAAGTTGATTATGATGTATATTGCTAATAGTTTTCCCTTATGATTATGATTATGTTGTTCTAATGGTGTGATAAATGATATACATGCTTTCTAAACGATGTATATTAAGACATAATGAAGTTCTTCTGTGTTTTCCGTAAGATTTAAGATATGGATGACATATCAAGTTCAGAATTTATTTAGTTGAAAATAAAAGGTATATCTTTTTCTTGATTAGCATAACAACATTGTAAGCAGTATTAAGTGTCGCAAAGTCTTAATTATTTTAAAAGCAGTATTTAAAGAAAGTAAACCCACACTTTGTATTTTCGCATACATTTTAGTGGTATTTTATATACTTAGAATTTTTTTAAAATGTTACGAAATTTGGGTTCGTCACATATGGTATCAGAGCTGAGGTTTCAGCACTCGGGCCTATAGGGGCTCCACATAAGGTAAATAAACATGAGGGTTTCGAAACTAACAAACAAATTGTGTTTTGGATGCATGGGACGAATGGACGAGAATATACTATCCAAATTAATCGCCGAGTTCTCCAAGAAGAAACTAAGGGAAATATGGGAATATCGTGACGAAGCAATTTATTGTGGAATTCCAACCAAGACTCGTCTGATTAAACTGTAAGTATATGAGTTCCACTTTCATCTCTAGTCTAGTATGTTGTGCTTTATTTAGATACTGAAAATTGAAAATTATTGGATTGAATGATATTGATCATCCACTATCATGTATAAGGATCATCCGCATTATGAAAGACAAGATGTATCATAAAGGTTAAGGGGATTAACTTTATTGGTGTACTTAGAACTCCTAACGATGGAGGTGTTCGATGCCTAGAAAATTCCCTACTTACTACATAGATAGACGTTTGTAAGATAAAACTCGTCGATGATCCGACATCCAAGAAGAATATTATACAAACCAAAAATTATTAGCATATTGACCACATAGATATGAAAAGGTGAAAATGACTAAAAAGTTGGTAAGTATCCCTCAATTTTGAGTAGAAAAGTTAAGTAGTATATAGAATTTATGACAATAACTACAGTACATATTTCTTCGGAAGGGATGATGCTAAATAATTTCTTAACTAGTATATGGGGATGTATGGTTCTCTTATGAAATAAACTGTATCACCCTGATAAGAAATGATGTAAACAGTTATATCCTGTCTTGTGCGAAATATAATTATTGGAATTTGTTGTTTACAAATCTTAGAAGTTTAAAAGTGTTCGGTTGATTGAATGACAAATGGAGCAAGAATGTAGTCTAAACATTTACTACCTTGAGAAGGAAGTTAGCATGTTTTTCACCTAAGTGTACTTCCACAGATGAATAGTCTTTGTTACTGTATTTTTCACTTTAGCAGATGAAGGTATGAGATAAGTGATTACGATACTAAATGTAAGACATTAGAGCATTCTTGTACCCTGGTGTGTTAGTTCAACAAAAGGACAAAAGGGTTATAAACACTTAAAAAGTATGCATATGTATAGGGTGCATATGATGAAAATGTATGTTTCCTTTTTACAACTTCTTACTCCAGTAAATCCTTAAGCTAGATGTTGGGAACGATGAGTGATGGTTATAGAAGTTATACTTTTATTTGTTATAATATTTATGACGACTTGCTATATGTTATTTTGTTAAGGGATATATTATTGGAAACCTAGAACCAACATGAAATAAATACAGGTTAGTAGGATACTGTAATTTTCTGACGTCCTTATGTTGCCACAAGGAATGACTGTTTTTATTTATTATGTGTTAAGGAAAAACATTGATGACATGGAATTTGCAGGGTAGATCAGAAGTGATCTTTGAGACAGTAATCGAGGTATAATCTTTTATGAAACAAGTAAAAATTATATTTGAACACATGTTATATGTATGATTGTTCTTATGATTTAATTACCTTTATACAACAAACACTTTGAATGTTGTGGTCGAGCAATTGGTATTTTTCCCACACATCACTACCTGACACCCGTTAATGGGTAAATGTGGAATATATATCGATTCATGTATAATACTAATGTGTGATGACACAAGTAAACTGGAACCGCGGCAGATGAAGGTGAGCTATGCGGTTGCCTTTACAAGGTACATGGTTATCTGTATAAGGTATGTAAGTTTGTTTTAGACAATTGGTTATCCCTATATGATGTTAGGATATACAAAAGGGTTGTATAACTAAATAGGAATTATGTTGAAATGGTGAAATCAAACATTCGAGGTTAAATGATCATAATGTCCATGGATCATCACAGAAAGAATGTTATATCGTGTTCAAAGCATTATGTAATCTTATAAGCTAGTTATGTGTAGTAGGAAATGACATCGTAGATGATTACATATGGATATTTTAATAAGAAAGATGATTTTCTGTTTAAAGAAGGGATCTTTTTACAATATTTGAGTTTGTATATAAAGTGATACTAACAAGTGGAATTTGGCAGATGGTGGAATTTCTGTGAAGCTTGTGAAAATGCAAGAGCATAAATATTATGCAAGGTAAAATAAGGGGGTGAGGATTTAAGATCCACATCACAACTGTTACAGATTCTTTTAAAATTTTGATATATTGTTAATCAAGAAACTCGACCCATATTGGTCAGAGTAATCGTATGGGTACAGAATGTAATGTGTTGAAATAAATTGATTAAATTGAAAGAGATTTTTCTAGACTCAAGCAAGGCGGCTTGGGGAAAATAAATTCTGGGACTCAAGCGAGAAGGCTTGAGGGGAATTGTGTAAAGAGTGTTGTAATGGCATTGAAGTACTCCCTAAAATCAGGGATTGAACCGCCACTAGGATTCTCGGAGAATCGACTGGCTGTAAGACCTGGGCAAGCTATAAGAAAATGTATATGTGGGAGGCAGGACGCTGCTTAGTATGCATGAAAGAAATGTTTGCTGCGTGAGCACTAAGGTGTTAGGCAAGACATGAAAGAAATGTTTTCTGCGTGAGCACTAAGGTGTTAGGCAAGACATGAAAGAAATGTTTGCTGCGTGAGCACTAAGGTGTTAGGCAAGACATGAAAGAAATGTTGCTGCGTGAGCACTAAGGTGTTAGGCAAAACATGAGAGAAATGTTCGCTGCGTGAGCACTAAGGTGTTAGGCAAGGCATGAGAGAAGGGATTGCTGCGTGAGCACTAAGGTGTTAGGCAAGAATTTCCTAGATCAAGTGAATGCTAATTGTTGATTTTGTCAACAGTATACAATCATGGAACACTAGATTTATTCCATATATTACAAGTGATATGTGCAATAAAGAACTCATGATTTATGTTTCTGAGGTTGATTATGAGGTTGATGACAAGTTGTTACTAAACATTGTTTCTTTTGAATTCCAGTTCTACGGTACAAATGATTACTCCAAGAGAAGAGTGAACACCGAGGACGGTGTTATTTTAAAGGGGATGAGGATGTGATATCCCTCCTTTATGACCTATTTTAATCTTTATTCGGTTATTTTTAATAAATGTGATTGTATCTATGTAAATGGCCCTGGTGATGAGCTCAAGGCCAAAGCCCCACCAGTGGACCTAGAAACTAGTATTATGTTCATACATGTTGTTCTAGACTGAGGGGACTAAGAGTAGGTTGAACTTAACGATGTGAAAACGATTCCACTGGGGAATATGGTTGTCTCGCTGGAAGGCCATGAAAACTTAAGACATGAATGACAAATGTCATCTTGATGCTAGAAGGAACTTGAAGAAAAGTAAGCATTGATTATGTTCACCTAATTTAAGGATTCATCTGAGAAGGGTTGTCGAAGGAAGTACTAACTCCTCTCAAGTCTCCTAGCAAATATTAAGACTTCTATATTATAAATGAGGATATTATTCCCTAGATAATATACGAACAAAGGAACATATATATATATATAGTCAAGTGTGGTATTGTATATATATGAACAAAGGAACATATATATATATATATATGAATAATAAAGTGTGATACATATATACATATATGTGTGTGTGAGCAAAGGACTAAAATGACCAAATCGCATGAGACAAATAAAGTGTTATTTGTTTTCTCTCCTTATAATGGAAGACCCGACCATTTATGAGAGGGAGCATGCTTAAGGTAGGTAAACTCTTAAAATATTTCGTGGGTGATGTAACCGAGGAAGTAGGTTACCACTCTACTTCCATTGACAAGTGTCAAGTGCTTGGGGGGTAGCTGTTGGAAAATTCAACATGAAGAGGGCGCAAATCACCTAACGAAAGGGGGAGTAAAGAGTGGGCCGGAGGTACCGAGATTTTTGATGAGTGGAAGTCGCAAATCCATGGGAGAGGAATTGGAAAGGGGAGATTCTCCACTCAGAGCAGCCAAGCTCTGCGATGACCAGAAGATCCGATGTTTTCCATTGGAGTATAGGCGGTAAAGGTCAGCTTAGATACGATAGTCTCACTTTACGCGTCTTTCTCGTATGCACCACTACTACCGTTGGAGGAATCGCAGCAAGTTTGTTCCCTCGAGGAACGCCAAAACGATTATGGAAATTGCCACTTGTTCATGGATAGAGTTCGATGGAGGGAATCCATGTTTAGCATTCAAGTCTTAAAAGCCACTTGTCCTTTCAACGTTGCCAGATGTAATCCGAAAATGGAAAGAGCCGCCTTATAAAGGTAGGTTTTCACCTCTGCAAGGGGGACGGAAATGCAAGGGGGCGTTGGGCGTTAACACTTAGAAATTTTAGGAAGTGTAGCAATCGGAGGAGGAGGTATTTCACTCTCAGTAATAGGATTGAAGTGGATGGTGCATCCTACTTGCACTAATGTTTAACCATTCTATAGCTCTGAGATTGAGGAAAAGTCGACAAAATGCATGGACTTATCTCCAAGAATAGGGAACTCGGGAAGGGTTTGTCACGGCTCTATGACCTGGAAGAGGCAGAACCTGCATCGGGGCACGTAATCCAAGCTGCCTCTACACTCGTTGAATACCATCGATTCCCTGATCAGGTATTTTCTTTAAGATGAATACATTGATATTCGTTGTTAACCCATGTTTATTTTTGTTTTATATATAGAAGGGAAGTATTTACTTTGCGTTTTGCAACCACCTACTGCCAGTAAAGCCGACTCCTCTTTCTTTAATTAAATGGCTGTTTGATCTATGCACTTATGATATTGTTCAGCGATCGCCAACATAATCTGATAGCTGCCATCGTATTATGATGGAAATTATTGAATAGATCTGTGTTGATTATATTATGATATTGTTCAGCGATCGCCAACATAATCTGATAGCTGCCATCGTATTATGATGGAAATTATTGAATAGATCTGTGTTGATTATATTATGATATTGTTCAGCGATCGACAACATAATCTGATAGCTGCCATCGTATTATGATTGAAATTATTGAATAGATCTGTGTATTATATTATGGTATCTTTCAGCGATCATAGTAGCTCATAATATATGCAATTTCAGTTATTAGTTTTACGATTTTCTTTTTGGTATGAAGATCAACCAAACCCTGCATGGGCGCAGAATGGGACGGCCCTTATAAAGCCGACTTCCCTTGTTTTTATTTTATTTTCATAGTTGCTAGTGATGGCCATGTGTTCAACCCCAAGATCTTATGATCGACATTATTATAATGTCAACAGTGGTTGTAGAGTTGGGCATCGCGATCTCTGTATATCCATGTATAACAGAATGCATCCCATATACATCTCACTATGACGTAAATTAATAAGGTCCCACTTCTTTGTTTTAGAATTATGTTTATTGTTGTGTTTCGGTTATTATATACTTGATATATTCAATAGTGTTAAGCACTTACTACTATTTCATTTAGCTTCCTTGGTACCTTGTGGGACGGTTGGTAGAAACTTTGGCCTGACGTGGAGTTAAGTTTTGACTTTGCAATGATTAATAATATGATAAGTGAAGTATATTCTTTAGGGAAAGATACGACTTTAGAAGGTAACAAGAGACCCAAAGTTTTTAGGATAAACTTCCTTTGGCTCATTATAGACCTAGAGCATATATTTAAGTAGTTCGTGGGAAATTTATGGTTGGACGAGTTAATTGACACCCAATACAATAAGGTATATTTAAAATCTGTATACATACATTAAAGAAGAATTATAGTATGGTGTTAATACAAGATACAGGTATATATATATATATCATACAAGGATGATGATGTGTATCAGATAAATTATATTATCACTAATTGAGAACCGATCTTAATTGATTGCTCTTGTATTGTTGGTCCTTGAATTTAGATTTATAGTTTTTCTACAATTACATTCCATAGAATATATTTCATAAATGTGTAGGTTAGTATGTAATCCAGAAATATAATTAATTATAAATATATTTATATACCTCGGTAAATACTGGTTTAATGGTATTTATAAACAAGAGGTGAGATTCACGCAGTGTTTGTGTCGGATGGCAAGGATGAAACCTTGGGAATAACTTATTAATGGCACCCACTGGTGCGTTGGTTGGAATACAATGACCAATCTATTGTATTCCAATGATGTGAATGATTAGTGCATGGTTTCTATTTAGGTATAAATATTTGAAATGGTATAAAAGAAGTTGTAATACTTGTTTAACAATAGAATGATTGAATAGGCACTTGGTTACAAGACCTTGAGAAAGGTTGGAGTTTAAATTCTTATGCAATAATAGTTAGATAGTTCATTAGGTCTTTATAAAGTTATGTAAGCCTCTTGGAAAACCCCTGCATTGTCTAAGTTAAACCTCGAGAAGTTTTAAATATGCTCTCTCTTAAAAAGGGACTCGAGCAAGTAGAAAGCCATCATTATATGGCAGATTGTACCCACTGAATTTGACGAATTAATGAAATATGCACACACTTTTGTGGACTAGCCCGTGTATGGGTGAACCACGTTATATTTTGTCTCCTATGTTTCCTATGGTGTTCTCAATGTGTCTTATGTATGAGTACTTGTTCTGCCTTTAAAAATGTTTATGACTACTTTGAAGTATCCGATCCATTAGAAAGTTGATTATGATGTATATTGCTAATAGTTTTCCCTTATGATTATGATTATGTTGTTCTAATGGTGTGATAAATGATATACATGCTTTCTAAACGATGTATATTAAGACATAATGAAGTTCTTCTGTGTTTTCCGTAAGATTTAAGATATGGATGACATATCAAGTTCAGAATTTATTTAGTTGAAAATAAAAGGTATATCTTTTTCTTGATTAGCATAACAACATTGTAAGCAGTATTAAGTGTCGCAAAGTATTAATTATTTTAAAAGCAGTATTTAAAGAAAGTAAACCCACACTTTGTATTTTCGCATACATTTTAGTGGTATTTTATATACTTAGAATTTTTATGTTATGAAATTTGGGTTCGTCACACTTCCATATATGCACATATACAAAAATGCTTATGTATGCACATATACGAAATCACTTTCGTATATACACATGCAAAAGTGCTTATGTATTTGCACTTATATGAAATCACATATACAAAAGAGTTTCTATATATGTGCATATATATCTAAGTGCTTCCGTTTATGCCCATATACAAAAGATGCATATATGAGATCACTTCCGTATATGCGCATATACATAAGAGCTTCTGTATATGCACTTACACATATACGTAAGTGTTTGTGTATATGTGCATGTACAAAAACGCTTCCATAAATTCGCTTATATAGAAGCATATATACATAAACGCTTATGTATATGCTCATATACGGAAGGTGCATATGTGAAAGTGCTTCAGTATATGTGTCTTCTTTCCATGAGCACATATACATAATTACTTCCATATTTGCACCTTACGAAAGGCACATATACGAAAGCGAGGAGAATATATAGAAGGTAACAAGATTGTCTATGTTTCATCTTTTTACAATGTGCTCTATCAAGTTATGCAGGTACCTCTAATGTTTATTTTTAGTGATAATATTTTATGTTTTTCCATGTTTTCATTGCAACTAATTTGTCATAATTGGGTAGCATTATGTTGCACCAACCCTTTTTCTTTGATAACTTCTATTATTTAATGATCAAGGATTAATAAAAGTTGCTTGATGAATGAAAGCTTAGTAGAAGACACCATAATCACTTTCTCAAAGGCAAGGTCAAGTAGAATTATAAATAACGAGGTCGATTGGATACCTAGAATAAATGGAAGGAGTGTATCGACCAACCTCCTAAGAGAAATACTGAAAATTCGAAATCAATCAAGAATAATTGAAAGAAGAAAACATGTCACTACTATTAAAGTATGGGAATGTGGAGAAATCCAATTGGAAGAAGATAAAGGATTTGGAAGAAAAGGTTAAGAATATTGAAGAAGATGTATCGACTGATCATTATATCAAATGACATGTAGATAAATTCATCATTTGAAGCAACACTTCCCTGTCATTACATGCTCACACCACTAAATCCGAGTAGATAGTCAATTATGGTTGCAATCATCATATGGCTAAGGATGCTTCTCTTATCTTCTTTGAGTGTAGCCCCAAAACAAAAAAATTATGTAGATAATGATTATGCTCTTATGTATGTGTGCCTTCCGTATATACTCATAAATGAAAGCGATTCTGTATATGCACATTTCGTTCCAAAACATTATGTTACAATTTTATACTAAGTGTTTTTAGCAAAAAACCATAGTTGCACTTAAACGATGTTTTGTTTTCAAAAAACATATGTTTTTAGTATTATATTAAAAAGTATTCACACAAAAATATGTTAATAGAACAACTACATTTTTATTTAATTTAATGATAGATAATTAAGAGTATTATTTCAAACAAAATATATAGGAACCTTAATGCTCTATTTATTTAAATATGTTTATGACAAGTAAAAAAATTATTTCACACCCAAAACATTGTGGCACATAAGATCCTATTGTTATCATCTTATACATTTTTTTAAGGATGTAGTGTAGATACAATATATATTTGAGCTATTAAATAAAAATGATTGGTTTTGGAAAAAATATAAGTATAAAGGTAATGATTGGTTTTGGAAAAAATATAAGTATAAAGGTAATGATTGGTTTTGGAAAAAATACAAGTATAAAGGTAAGACGATGTTCAACAATTTAAAAAATATATATATATATATTTTCATTGCAAAAAAACTTATAGAAGAGTGACACACATTCATGGGATTACCCTTAGCACCCACTTATATTATGTGGTTTGAAGTGGTGGTATCAACACCACTTATATTATGTAAGTGTTAAAGTGGTGGTATTGTAGAATCCATAATGTTTGTTTATTTGTAGAGAACCACAAGGTTATGTGCAAGGGATTTTGTTCATTCTTGTATCTTTTACAAGAATAATTTTAGGGGCGAAATTTAGTCCATGGGCTCTTTTTCCATGGTTTTTTCTAGAAAAAGTTTCGTCAATTTGCATTTTTTGAAGCTCCGTTTCATCCAATTTTGATGGGGTAAACTTTTTCACTGTAAAAATCGCCAAATTATTATAAAACTATATAAAATCCTTAGAAATTGAAATAATTTTAGAAATATATCGCCAAATATTTTATAGTTGACATTTAAAGAATTGGTAAGATTCGCCAAGGTTTATACACTTTTAAATAAGTATGGGTCCTTAAAATTATCTCTGATCTTTTAAATCATAGTGAAGTGGTTTTTGTGGGCTGATTGAAATAGACACAATGACACTCATGCAAAAACTCCATTTAGGGTTTCCAAAATCATGTGTGAGTCTGATTTTGAGATCAAACATATCAAAGGAAAGGAGAACAAATTTTACAATGCACTTAGCAATAGGATACATGCAATTCATGTTTCAACTATCAATATATGTAAATAACACATGGGAAACACAATTCTTGAATTTGTAAGTGTATTTGGATTCAACAAGTAAAGGAAGAATTACACCAGGAAAATGTATCTTAGAGATATGCAAGTTACAAGTTTGAGGATAATGGAATACTGAGGTTTCAAGATGGAATTTATTCCTAACTCATGTGAGTAAAGGAAGCTGATATTGAATGAGATGCATAGATTTCCTTATGCAAGACACCTGGGATATCAAAATACACTTACAATAGTAAGTGGTCAGTATTTTTGGCGAGGTATGAAGAAATATATTGCAAAATATGTTTCCAAGTGTATGGAATGTCAGAGAGTCAAGGGTGAGCATGGGAACCAAGCGAAACTGCTTTAACCTTTTCCCATACCTAAGTGGAAATGGGATGTGGTGACTATAGATTCCATCACAAAGTTTCCCAAGACAGCTGGGAAACATGATTAAGAAACCATCTAGTTTATATTGTTTCAAAAAACTCTTATTGGACCATAAGATAAATGATACATAAATGAATACAATGCGTCACATATGCACTTTTCATATGTGGCAAATACATTTCTTACTTTCTTATTGTTACTAATCCTCCATGACATAAAATTGAAACTCCTCACTAACTTCTGTTAAACCACCTCTACCCACATCATGGATCACATCCACAATGGTGTTAGCAACGGAGCATATGTAAGATTGAAGTCAAAGATAAACTCCTTCGATACTAGTTTTTGAAATTTATTGTATCTTTGATAGCCAAAGATATAGAAAACATAACAAATTATACAAAATATGAAGTAATATGTTCCATTCCCAAATTCCAATATGCATTATTCGAGGAAATGATGTGTAAAAATTTTCCTTTGGCATGGTACAAACAACCAATACATTTAACCATCATGATTATTATACTTATTGATAAGCACATTCCTACAAACTTTATCTCTATGTATAATGAATATGTAAAATAAGTCAATTGACAACATAAATCCATTATCCCATATATTGGTAAAAATCCCTTAGCCATAACTTAAGAATTTGCTCCTATAATAGACATTCAATTAATTTACAATAACTAATTTTATCCAGTTAGCACCAGTTCCTTAGAACTCTTCTAGTAAGATTTACTACATATTAATAAGTCTATGGAAGTATCAAAATCTCTTAGCATCATCCATTAGAACATGTGAAATTGTAAGATACAATCTTATTACCAGATTCCTACCTCCTAAGTACTATATTAAAGTGAAGAACTCGTAAGTGCAATAGTGTATATACATAATAGAGTTCACACTTAGCATCATGTTTAATATTAAACTACTTTTCATAAAGCATCAAATCCTCTAGTCTAATAATAAGTACCTTAATCATTCTAATGAGTATTTTCTTGTCACCCAATTATGTTAATCCATTCAAGCAATATGAAAATAATAAACCTCAATTATAATAATGTTTTACAAACCATGAAACACTGATTATACATCTAGGAAACCACTAGCCACTATCTTTTTATTATTCTAAACACCTTATTTATCCCTTATACAATCCATACTAAAGACTAATTAATACTCCTATGTAGATTGAGAATAAATATTAAACTACTATGCATTCTAACATTGTTTGTAACCCTTAAGAGCCATATTTTGTATATTCATCGAGTCTGTAGAATAATAGAATGTGGATTGACAAATTTACATCAATAAACAATTTTCATACATCAATCATGGAATCGTATTAACACCAATTACCAATACTAAGATCCATAAGATAAACCAAACATAATGGCGAATATTCATTTTTCAAATACATATGTACATATCCAATCGTTTAATTCAACATTATAAAAATGCATACTTATAGATCTTCAAATCAACAATAATATAAGTACAATGAAAAGGTTACTTAACTAGTTCTTTGCAGACTTGTAAACTTCTGCGACTGAGGGACTAGTTCTTTGTAGACTTGTAAACTTCTGCGACTAAAGGTTTGACTACAATGACTGACATGTTTTTCTTCCGAGAGAGCACCCTCGAGATGGATACAAATCCACTAAGATAGATATTTCCCTTACCAAGAGCGCTTCTGCTATTTTACTTTTTAAAGGTGTTGTTTTACCCAAACCCGCACATAAATAACATAAGTAAAACTGACTCATTCGATCTAGTATGGCACCTGCATGGCTCGCTCTACCACAAACATCATATGTATTTCACTTGTTACATAGAGGGATGGCACCCTTATACCTCTTAATACATTTACATACATGTAATATATATATATATATATATATATATATATATATATCCAAAAAGGAATATGTCCTCCACTTGGTAGTAATATATAAACAAAGAGATTATATATATATATATATATATATATATATATATATAACCAACAAGGAATACATCCTCTACTTGGTAGTAATATATAAACAAAGAGAAACTTTGACTTGGAAAACTACACCCTTGTAAAATGAGAATAATCATTACAAAAATTGACTAATAAAAGAGGCTTTACACTATTTTCCTTTAATACTATAATATATATATATACACACACACACAATCGTGCATTAAAAAGGGAGAGATCACATTTGTATATATATATATATATATATATATAGTTACTCACATAATTGTGCATTAAAAATGGAGAGATCACATTTGTAAAGATAACAAATCTAAACAATAAAAGATCACAATATCTTTAGTTCATTGCAGTGACGGGAGAAATCACAGGGAACCCAAAAATGTTTACTTCTACAGAGAAAAGGTTGCTTCATATAGTTATCACAGTAATTGCTCTATTTCCACCAGAAAGATGCCCTCACTTCATAAAGCAAGAATTTGACAGTCAAGCGATGGAGAGTGAACTAATCATGTTCTCCTCATAATATATCTACTGCAATTAATTTATAGCTTGCAAACTAATCAATATGAAAGATGCAGGAACCCTACCTGGTTCCTACCTTATGCATACAACATTCATAATCAAAAAGAGGGAAAGAAGATCTATATCCTCTTTGACAAATATACACCTTACAATTCACATATTTCCAGTACGGAAATTCGCAACAATTCGAATTCATCGAATATTCAGTATAGATATGATACGAGTATAGATTCTTACTAATGAAAAATAAATTTAAAAACCAATTTAAAAAAACCAAATTTTTATTATTTAATAACTATAAAATATAAATAACATTCAATTTATTACTTTCTTATCAAAACTAATGGTTTTTAATGTATATTTATGCTAATTTGGTTTATATATTTGATTAATGTAATATCCCTCCTCTTTGTGCCCTAATATTTTTGTAAATGTAAATAAACATTGTATTGGGTTACTGGTGAGGAGCTCAAGGCCAAAACCCCACCAGTAAAACTCGTAACTCATGTAATTTAACTCCTAAACTTAGGAGACTAGAAATGGTGAGCAACTAAACCATGGACGATTGAAGCCACTAGGGTAGGGAGTGTGAAATGGCATTGAATTGATGATTGGCGTCTTTTTATATTCTAAGACAGGAGATGAGAGGGAAAAACTAATGTTCACTTGTTAATCTAAAAATAATTTAGATGTCACCCTAAAATCGTTGAGGTTAGACCTAAGCATATAATTAATATTTTCAAAAGAAAATACTAAAAGATTCTCTCTCTCTCTCTCTCTCTCTCTCTCTATATATATATATATATATATATATATATATATATATATATATATATAGATAGATATATATAGATATATAAACTAAGTATTACTAAAACTTCATAGTATTGGAGTTGATGATCATGATAAATATTAAATATGAGTTTTATCATGATCATGCTAATAGAGTATTTTTACCTAGGAAAAGGTTGTGAGGTAAATGGATGTTTGGAACATTTAATTATTATTTTATTTTATCCTTGATTGGTTCTCTTTTATAAGAGAGGATGTCTTTCCTTTTATAACAAAACAAGTTAGAACACATGCCACCTAATAAGTGATTTGTTATATATATATATATACAAGGTTATTATGGAATTAAAGTATAGTAATACGAACTAAGCTATGCGAATTAAATTACAAGCTCTATTATAAACAAGTGAATAGGTATATGTATACATATACAAGGTTGTTAATGAGAACTCGAATAGGCGAATTAATATATATATTTATATACAAGTTCTATTATGGAACTAGATTGTAAAACATTATATATCTATATAGATATATAGATATATATATATTACTTGAAAGTGATTGAACCATTAATAAGGTCTATTCATAATTTTCCACTACCATATTTTGAGTAGGTGAGAAATTGCCACATAGCGGACACTTATAAGCTTCCACTAAATTATCACTTGGAACTCCACTTGGAAGGAGGGGTCCTCTATCTGAGGCGTAGCATCCAAGGAAAGCCAGTTCTTAGTTATTTATGCTGGTCACTCGACGGGAGAAGGAGGAGGAAAGTATTGTATTGAGATAGTGGTCGATGAGGTAGAGGAGGAAGCATAGGCATAGTGATCTCTATACTTAATCTCTGAATGGATTAACACGACCCCTCTGATAGACAGACCCACCACCACGATTAGGGAAGCTCGGTTGAAGGAGCAATAGAGTTACAGGTTATCAGACCATACAAGTACAAATTTCTTTAAACCCTGGCTTGGGTCATACCTCTGTGTCTGAGGTATTTAGCATCCATTTTCCCGCTGAGAATGTTGTTGAATGCTTTTAACATTCCACTTTTAAATGCAGATTAAGTATTGTGAGTTATGTTGAGCTTGACTACGGTCATAAGCTATGCGATTTAGTATCATTGATATGTTGGATGCAATATATTTCTCATGGCTAGATACCGACCTAATTGTCATTATTTAAATATTTTCGGTCATATTTTAATACATGAATTTGGCTGCCAAATTCTCTGAAGCCCTCTTAGTAGTAGATACGATCCAAAGACAGCAGGGCGTCATGTACGGACCTGTTTATTTTAGGTTTTTTCTTTGTTGCATTAACCCATCAAGTAATTAGAGGGCGTCTCTATGTGGACGGATCTGCTTTTACTCTTGATAGTTTGGCGTTAGGTTAGCTAAGATTTTGTTTCCTGGATGCGTTCTCTTTTAAATGTGTTGAATGGTATGTTGGAATCACAAATCCCTCAGGATCTCGGTGGTCATTTGAAGACCTGTATCGATTAATAATGGATCCCCGATTTGATTGTTTGGGTTTTTGTTTACAACATTTGCATTAGCAAAATGTCTAGCACATGGGAGTTGTATGGATCTTGTTTAGAATGCTCAACGTAATAAGGGAAGGGAAGGTGCCTAAGCTTGATTCCCTACAATAATTCCTATGTTTATTGTATCGGTATATTCATAATCTTTGCTACGTTATTGGAATGTGTATAGGTCGTATTACATGTCATTTTTGTATGCCAGATCACGGATAGGTAATGTTCAATTGAAAATTGTTGCAAATTATGTATCTCTTGTGTTAACTGTAATCGCCAAAGGTAGTTTCGGATAGGTAATGTTCAATTGAAAATCATTGCAAATTATGGATATTTTGTGTTGACTGTAATCACCAGAGGTAGTTTGTATGTTACATTGATATGTGTTTTATTGCTCAAAACCGTGTGTTCATTACGATCGCCAGTGAATGCAAAATCCAAGTCGTAGTAGTAGTTGTATATTGTGTTGATGTTATATATGATTTTGCATGTGTATCGATTGTCGTGATCAGAGGTCTGCATCTCAGGTAGATCGGGATTCCAGATCTAGATCACAGTATAGGTATTGTTAGGTTGGGTGTTGCGTTAAAAACGCAAGAGTTTTGTATTTATTTAGCATATGAATTGGTAGTTTGGGTGTTGTGTGAAACCGCAAGTTGTGCATATATCCTCGAATAGACCAGTCATAGTGATCCTTGTGGTTCTAGGGTGTTGTTTTGTCATCTCTAGAGGTCGGAATGTTTATATAACCATGTTTATAAATGATGTGTGGTATTGGATTGGGATCACCAAGTTATGTATGCATGTTTATTTCTTACATGTTAAGATCCAGAACGCGGTGAAGGTGTATACTTTCCTTTTCAGATATGATAAGTCAAAATAACTCTCCGCCTTAGTGTGGAGTAGTGTCCCGAAGCTTGGAAAGTGAAAAGCGGTTATCCCTGCCTTGTAGGATTGTAACTCTCTATTGTTGGATAATAATAATAAAAATCATGAGTTTGGTGGACATAGCGCATAGAGTTGGTCGAACCACGTGTATATGGTGTTTTTTGTTTATGTGTGTTATATTAATGAAAATGTGTTTATGATTCAACGTACTTCTTGTTGAATGTTCCTCAATAAAAGATAACTCCATTAAAACATGCTGTACATGTTATGATGACATAGATGTAATTACTACTCGAAATCAAGTATAATTGTTCTTGCTACTATGGGTAACTATTTCACGAATGATGATAAAGGATTGAATCTAAATTAAATGTAAGACGAAGTTTATTGTCTAAATTTTCTTATGGTTATGAAACTATTTCTTGGAACTCCCTTAAATACTATTCATCATACATTGGACGTGTTACAAGAGAGAGGGTTATAAGAACATTGTTTGTAAGTAATACAAAACTAAGTGATTAAGCATGTTGAATATTTGTATTGAACTAATCGTCCTTGATGGAGGCAAGGATGGTGGACTCAAGGTCCTGATCACAAATAAAATCTTGATGGAGATATTTTATTTTGAAATTTTTTAATTTTTACTTAAATTTCATTTACAATTCAGTAAAGCTAAATTGGGTAAAATTGGGTATGTTACATATGGTATCATAGCATTAGGCTATAACACTATGGCCTAATGAGCTCAACATGCGATAAGTAAGTATGAAGGTTGTTAAGTTTACTGATCAATTGTTTTTGTTTCATCTTGGATGCATGGAACTGGAATGGACGAGGGGTAATGCCATTCAAAAGTTCAAACTTCAAAATTCTCCAAAGGAGTAAAGATAAGTATTTTCATCATTGTTATAAGTGAGGTATGTCGAAAAGCTTCCCTTCATACATAGGAGATATAAATACTTACATGGTTGTATAGTATTCTTATAGAAATTAGTATAATGTGGAAATGATTTCACTATATGTACAAAGGGTTATGAAATTTACATTAAGTATGAATTACTTATATTTAGATTGATTTTAGACAAGTATGTAAGTGATTTACTATAATGCATAAAGTAATACTTTTATCATATACTATGTGTAGAAGAAAATGATTTCCTTGTCTAAAAGAATGATTCATTAATTATTGAAGCAATGAGTTTTGTTACCAAAATGATATAATCAATGTTAGCATGAAAAGCACGTTCTAGGACATAGCTATAAAGATCAAACTAGTTGAGGTGTGTTCAAATGAATACATGACAAGTTTGAAAGAAGCAAAGGAACACTAGGATGTAATTATCTCATAAGAAAGATGTATCGATATAGATGTTGTTTTTATGACTTTTCAGAAATTTTTGTGAAATGTAATGATTCTATATCAGGATTGATTAATTTTGTTAAAAAAAATGGAAGCGTCATAATATTTTATGTTGGATGGATTTGTAATTCTATAAGTACTATTCTAAGAAAAAACAAAGATATGAAAACTTTGGTGAAACTTGTTATTACCTTGATCAAACAAAGATTTTTTAATAGTGTTTTCAGGTTGCATAGAGTATCAAGTAAAATGTGCATTATAGTTGTTGGTATTCTATTCTGAATTATTAAGCACACTACCTATAAGTTTCAAAATGAAGTACTATTACTATACTCCAAAGAAGAGAGAGTTTGTTAGAGTAGGCAAGGTCACTTGTATATTTTTAATTTTAAATAGTTACATAGTAGTTGATAATGCTTAATGGTTACGACAGTTTCATGAAAAGATATATCAAGAAATGTAGCCTCATAGATGAATATCAGTATCAGTTTCAATATTACTAAAAGTTGGCTAAGATTAATTATACATTCTAAAGGTCGAATAGCCTTCATTCAAGTAAACACTATTCGAATGTTATGTGCACTTTTAGGGCCTACTCATAGATGTTGTCTGGTTTTCAGGTGTTTTATTATTCTATAATTTTGATGGCATATTACTCTTTTATTTAATAATTTTTTTTTTAAGCATCATGTCCTTCTATGTTTAGACTAATATCTTCATTGTTGTCTGGGAAGAGAAAGAAAAGAATATTAGTTTCATTGTATATGGTTTGAGTAGGGAAGCCACTTGAACATCTTCAAAATATAAAACTACATTTTATTTTTGATATTGCATAGTTGTTATGAAAGTTTTGTGTAAAACATAACCTAAGTAATTGTTACTCTTGAGTATTGATGGCAAGTTGACTGATGTGTATCAAGTTAAGGGATCATGTTTGATCATAGGAAAAGAAGAATCCTAAATCTTGTTATGATTGATAACAAAGAGTATGGAAAGATTATAAAGAAAAGAATATTTGGATAATATAGAAATGAATCCATATGCAACTAACTATTTAAATTATGATACTAACATATGTGTTTGTTAGCACACTTGACCTCAGAAGGATATTGAAGAATTTATATTCATACTAAAGGGTGAATTGAAGAGAATGCACAAGATAAATGAACGAGCATGCACATAATGCTATGGAACAAATATGATCAATTGTTAAGAAATTGAAGCAAACAAATTTTTTCTTTATACTAACATTTAAGGGAGCGATCTTAACTTCGACTGATGACATGATCAAGGAAGAACATTGAAAAAACACTTATACAGATAAGTTGAGCTAAATCGCTCAAAAGTAAGTAATGATTTACTTTTATTTTATCACGATTAGTGGTAAGACTTATGATTGATGATGTGTAATCATGAAAATGCAAAGAATATGGGAGGTGAATATATTTTTATATTTTGTTGTTGCATGTGGCATACAAGAAATAAAAAAATGATTTTTACAAAGAAATATTTCCTAGACTCAAACAAGAAGATTTGAGGGGAAAAGAATATTTACTGAACTCGAGCAGTGATGCGGCATCTTGCACTCACTTACTAGCTGTTGCAGGAGGCAAATTCCCTAAAAATGTGGTCATTTTCCCCATGGAAGTGTAACAGTGCAGGTGGCTTGTTGAATGTTATACTGATGCAAAAGACCTAGGCAATATTTATATCCATCGAATTGAGCAGGAATCTCACAAATATTTTTCCTTGTGTTGTTGGAAAACTACAATGTTGGGCACACAAGAAGATTCGATGAGGGGATGCTAGCTAATGATATGGAGAGTAAGATTGTCATATTTTCATGCTGAGTTTGCAGAAGGCTCGTGTTTTGTATGCAAGTCTCCATGATTGCTAAAGTACAAAAGAGTTTGATGATCAATAAAGGCTTGTTGAAAGAATTGTGTTATGATATAAGCAAATGTTAACGATTTGTCTTGAAACTAGACTACTGGATTTCTTTATATGTGAATGTTATGAATGCTCAAGTAAGAAATTTTTTTCTCAAGGATGAGGATGACTGATAAATGATTAAAAGTTTACTATTGAAATATTGTGAAGTACAAGATGCTAACCTATGAATAAAAGATGTGTCTACCTCAAGTTGAGGACTAGTTTAAAGTCCACATGCTAGTGGTCAAAGACACCCTACAAAAGGAGAAGTAAATCTACATTACTTATTATTTTTCTTTTTAGCAAACTGAAAATTATGGGTTGCAGAAAAGACCCATGGTTTATATTCTGAATTGGATTATGAAATTGATGATATGTTCTACTGAATAATTTTGGGGAATATTCTCGATTTGGTTGCGTAAAAATGTAGATTATGAACAATAGCGACTTGCGGAAATGAGGAAAGTGCGAAGAAGGTAAGAACAGAAATGACGAAGCGAGGAAAGGATGACGCAATAACAAAATACAAGCTGTTGAACACAGAGGACGGTGTTATTCTTAAGGGGAGGAGGATGTAATATTCCTCCTTTTTGTGCCCTAATATTTTTGTAAATGTAAATAAACATTGTACTTGGTTACTGGTGAGGAGCTCAAGGCCAAAGCCCCACTAGTAAAACTAGTAACTCATGTAATTTAACTCCTAAACTTATAAAAATGGTGAGCAACTAAATGATGGACGATTGAAGCCACTAGGGCAGGGAGTGTGAAATGGCATTGAATTGATGACTGGCATATTTTTATATTTCGGGACAGGGAATGAGAGGGAACAACTAATGTTCACTCGTTAATCTAAAAAGAATTTAGGTGTCACCCTAAAATCGTTAAGGTTAGACCTAAGCATATAATTAGTATTTTCAAAAGAAAATACTAAAAGATTCTATATATATATATAAACTATGTATTACTAAAATTCAAAGTATTGGAGTTGATGATCATGATAAATATTAAATATGATTTTTATCATAATCATGTTAATAGAGGATTTTTACCTAGGAAAAGGTTGTGAGGTGAATGGATGTTTGGAACATTTAATTATTATTTCATTTTATCCTTGATTGGTTCTCTTTTATAAGTGAGGATGTCTTTCCTTTTATAACAAAACAAGTTAGAACACACGCTAGCTAACAAGTGATTTGTTATATATATATATATATACAAGGTTATTATGGAATTAAAGTATAGTAATAAGAACTAAGCTATGCGAATTAAATTACAAGCTCTATTATAAACAAGTGAATAGGCATATGTATACATATACAAGGTTGTTAATGAGAAATCGAATAGGCGAATTGATATATATATTTATATACAAGTTCTATTATGGAACTAGAGTGTAAAACATTATATATATATATTTATTACTTGAAAGTGATTGAACCATTAATAAGATCTATTCATAATTTTCCACTACCATATGTTGAGTAGGTGAGAAATTGCCACATAGCGGACACCTATAATCTTCTACTAAATTATTGCTTGGAACTCCACTTGGAAGGATGGGTCCTCTATTTGAGGCAGAGCATCCAAGGAAAACTAGTTCTTAGTTATTTATGCTAGTCACTAGTCGGGAGAAGGAGGAGGATAGTATTGTATTGAAATAGCGGTCGATGAGGTAGAGGAGGAAGGTTAGGCATAGTGATCCCTATACTTAATCTCTGAATAGATTAACACGGCCCCTCTGATAGACAGACCCACCACCGCAATTAGGGAAGCTCGGTTGAAGGAGCAATAGAGTTCCGGGTTAACGGACCGTACAAGTACAAATTTCTTTAAACCCTGACTTGGGTCATACCTCTGCGACTGAGGTATTTGGCATCCATTTTCCCACTGAGAATGTTGTTGAATGCTTTTAACGTTCCGCTTTTAAATTCAGATTTAAGCATTGTTAGTTATGTTGAGCCTGACTACGGTCATAAGCTCTACGATTGAGTATCATTGATATGTTGGATGCAATATATTTCTCATGGCTGGATACTGACCTGATTGTCATTATTTAAATATTTGCGGTCAGATTATAATACATGAATTTGATTGCCAAATTCTCTGAACCCCTCTTAGCAGTAGATAGGATCCAAAGATGACAGGGCGTCATGGACAGACTTGTTTATTTTAGGTTTTTTCTTTGTTGCATTAACCCACCAAGGAATTACAGGGCGTCTCTACGTGGATGGATCTCTTGTTACTCCTAATAGTTTGGAGTTAGGTTAGCTAAGATTTTGTTTCCTGGATAAGTTCTCTTTTAAATGTGCTGAATGGTATGTTGGAATCACAGATCCCTTAGGATATCGGTGGTCATTTGAAGACCTGTATCGATTAATAATGGATCCCCGACTTGATTGTTTGTGTTTTTATTTACAGCATTTTCATTAGTAAAATGTGTAGCACATGGGAATTGTATGGATCTTGTTTAGAATGCTTACGGTAATCAGGGAAGGGAAGGAACCTAAGCTTGATTCCTTACGATAATTCATATGTTTATTATCTCTGTATATTCAGAATCTTTGTTGCGTTATTGGAATGTGTATAGGTCATGTTACATGTCATTTTTGTATGCCAGATCACGGATAGGTAATGTTCAATTGAAAATCGTTGCAAATTATGGATCTCTTGTGTTGACTGTAATCGCGAGAGGTAGTTTCGGATAGGTATTGTTCAATTGAAAATCGTTGCAAATTATGGATCATTTGTGTTGACTATAATGACCAGAGGTAGTTTGTATGTTACATTGATATGCCTTTTATTGCTCAGAACCGTGTGTTGATTGCGATCGCCAGTGAACACAGAATCCAGGTCGCAGTATTAGTTGTATATTGTGTTGCTGTTATATATGATTTTGCATGTGTATCGATTTCCATGATCAGAGGTCTGCATCTCAGGTAGATCGAGATACCATATCTAGATCACAGTATAGGTATTGGTAGGTTGGGTGTTACGTTAAAGACGCAAGAGTTCTATATTGATTTAGCATATGAATTTGTAGTTTGGGTGTTGTGTGAAACTGCAAGTTATGCATATATCCTCGAATAGACCAATCATAGTGATCCTTGTGGTTCTGGGGTGTTGTTTTGTCATCGCTAGAGATCGGAATGTTTATATAACTATTTTCATAAATGATGTGCAGTATTGGATTGGGATCACCGAGTTCTGTATGCATGTTTATTTCTTACATGTTAAGATCCAAAACTGGTGAAGGTGTCTACTTTCCTTTTCATATATGATAAGTCAAAATAGCTCTCTGCCTTAGTGTGGAGTAGTGTCCTGAAGCTTGGAAAGTGAAAAGCGGCTATCCCTGCCTTGCAGGATTGTAACTCTCTATTGTTGGATAATAATAATAAAAACCAGAACTTTGGTGGACGTGGCCCATAGAGTTGGGCGAACCACGTGTAAATGGTGTTTTTTGTTTATGTGTGTTATATTAATGACAATGTGTTTATGATTCAGGGTACTTCTTGTCGAATGTTCCTCAGTAAAAGATAACTCCATTAAAACATGTTGTACATAAATGATGGCATAAATGTATAATTGTTCTTGCTGCTACGGGTAACTATTTCATGAATGATGATAAAGGATTGAATCTAAATTAAATGCAAGACGAAGTTTATTGTCTAAATTTTCTTATGGTTATGAAACTATTTCTTGGAACTCCCTTAAATACTATTAAGCATACATTGGATGTGTTACAAGAGAGAGGGTTATAAGAACATTGTTTGTAAGTAATACAAAACTAAGTGATTAAGCATGTCGAATATTTGTATTGAACTAATCGTCCTTGATGGAGGCAGGGATGGCGGACTCAAGGTCCTTATCACAAATAAAATCTTGATGGAGATATTTTATTTTGAAAGTTTTTAATTTCTATTTAAATTTCATTTACAATTTAGTAAAGCTAAATTGGGTAAAATTGAGTATGTTATAATTAAAGTATTATATTTAAGAAGTGTATCCGTGTTAGATTTTTTTTATAAAGCATCGAATCATATCTATATTCATATTCATACTCGAATTATACTACTAAGATTACTAATACATCATACTCCAAAATAAATAAATACTCTATAAAACATTCAAAGGGCTGCTAGCTTCTCTAATCCACAGAGAAGCACAACCTAATAACAAAATCCAATAATATATACATAACAGAACAACTAGAGGGTTGGGATCGATTTTATGCGGAGAGGCGATAATGCAATAATCCTGTTAAATCGTAATGCAAAGACTAAGTTTATGTAGAGAGGCGATAATGCAATAATATTGTTAAATCGTAATGCAGAGGACAATCAAATTTAACATGTATGAGATCAACATTGCAGGGATCTTAATTCTTTAATGCTGTGATCAACACAGAAGAATATATATATAATTATCATCCAAGAGCAGGTTGGGATCGGGCTCTTGAAGGCCATCCCTTCCCATTTGTCAACACAGAAAAATATTTAATTCAAAGGCAGGCCATAATATGGCTCTCCTATAATTAAATTAAAAAAAATCGTGTCCCTCAACAGAACTCAGATCGAGCTTTTTATAGGTCGTCCCTTCTAGTGCAGTCACCAAACAATATATCATTCATTTTATGCGATTTCCCACTGAAGAGACAAATGTCAACTCAAGGAAGAGACAACACCAAAAAAATCTAAGGATATCTAACACGAGTGTGTACTATGTTCCCTCATACGAAGGGTCGAGTCCTCTTTTTAAGGAGAAGACTAATGAGTTTATTTTCATCTCCCTATATTATGTGATTTGTCTTCTAGCCATTATCTAGATTTTTTTAACACCTTGTTTTGTTTTAAGGATTTCTTTATATAAGGAAGATTGCCTCTCCCTTTTAATTTATTTTTATTCATAGGTTATTTCACCCTACCCTTTTTCCCAATCAAATATATTGAGATGTCTTTTGACATTTCCCTTTCCAAAATTTCTCTTTTTAATAGTAATTAGATTATTATAATATTTATAATAATTTCGAGCTATAAATATCTAATATATAAGTATTCGATATATATATATATCGAATATATAAAGTATTATTTTCATTAATTTCCCAATAGTCTAATCAAACCATCGTATCTTTACACCAACTCCGCTTGAGGCGTAGTTGGTTCATGACTTGAATTTAAAGCAATTTTAGGAAGTCTCTAGTTTCCCATGTTATTTATCTTGTGCTTGTACATCAGATACCTAGTCATAGTCATGATCTCGATGGGGGAAAGACCCACTTCTATGAGGAGAATAGGATAAGGTGTATTGCTTTTAATTTTGAGGTTATAAGTTATAAGCCGTTGGATTTGTTCAATCTTTCTCCAAGATTCTCTAGAAATGTTGCACCCCCATACTTTACAAATGTATAAGATAACAAGGATGACAAGAGTTTCAAAGAGGATTTTTTTTTATTCCACGTGACCAGGTTGGCTGATTTACAACTTTTTTCAAGACAAAAGTAAGCTTTCCATCCTCCATTAATCCTTTTCTCAATGCTATGGTTCCAATTGAGCTTGTGATGAATATCAATTCCAAGATATTGTAAGAATTCACTTCCTCCGGTTTACTCTTATTGATATCTTATTATTTATTTTAAAATGTTTATCTAAACAACACATTAAATACACAATTACACATGTCCGTGGGGGGCAGCACAAGTGGTAAAGATGAGAAGTTATAATTGGTTGTAAATGGAAGGTCACATGTTCAAATGCCCCCAATCTTGCCCTACGCCATGGTTCGGGCCCTGTGGTGCACCTAGGGGTATAGGGGTAGCGAGATTGGATACCTGGACCCGTGTCATGCGAGTACCAACCCAAATTCATTTTTCGATTCCCTTAATACAAAAAAAAATTACACAATTACACATTTAAAAAAAAACATGATTTAAAAACATACTATAAAATGGGACAATATAATTATTATTCCTGCAAGCAGTTTTATATTGCAATCAATAAAGCATTGACTGTCTATTATTTATAGAGTTGACTAAAAATAAATAAACTTTTATTCTAAAGTTTTTTTTTTGTATGTAAGAGAGAGATAACATTCTATTAATAAAGTACAGAAATTACATCAGTTTACAAAAGCCCGAGAAAGGTCCAGGACCTGTAAAAACCCATCCCTGTGGGGAGAATGGGGACCCAAAAAACCACATACACCAATGTCTGGAACTAACTTTACAGTTTTACATAGATAGTCAATAGTAACCAGAGACCTCAGAGGGTCGATAAACCATACTATTCTTGTAATCATTACTAGATATTGAAACTGGCCAAAAAGGTGACTGAGCCATACTAGACAGAGCTATTCAGGGAACCGAAAAGGACCGGGCCAAAACGAGCCATACTAGACAAAATACAAAAAAAACATGCAGCTGACCAACCTATTACTCATGGCTAGAGGTCTCAGGGACAACCCGACTAGCATCCTACGGAGGATGAATGCTAGTATCTTCCATCAGCGCTTCCAAAGTCTTGGTATTTTCCCTTTCAATTTGCTGATTTTTTCTTTCATGCTTGCAATAAACTCTTTCATATTTCGGCCAACGTTCTCTCTGATTTGAAGTTCCCGAGCAAGGAGAATTCGACACGCCCAAAAGGGGCTCGCCTGAATCTGGTGACCCAGTCGGGACTCCACTTCTTCCAGCAATGCTACCTCCATGAAATCTATCTGGTTGCCAATGTTAGTCAGCGTTTCCTCAAGATAAAAGTTGTCCCAATCAAAACGTCATGGATTGGCATTCAAATGGGGAGAGGAATGAGAAGAAGAGGCTTCATCTGGATGTCTCCCCCTTTCCTCCGTATTTCTGCTACTTCCAGGACGACTTCTCATCCTGATCTGGGGATGCATAATTCTCAGAGAATTGGAATCGGACGTCGTCGAGACTCTACCAATGCTGTGGATCCAATTGGCCCACCTGATACCCTCCAAACTACTGCTTAGAAGCACAGAAAGGTAGTTTTTTTGTGAATTGTGACTCTTCAGGTTGTAATCAATGATAGATTTATAGACTTTGATTTTGTGGTGAGGGTTGGGAAGAATGCCCTAACATAAATTCTCATAATTGCACGGGTGAACCATTTTGTACTGGCATCTGATCTCACCATCTCGAAGTATGATGAATCTGCAAATTCTGCTGCTAACCTCCCTTTCGTCATGGCTGGAGTAATAACTACCTCCGTCACTATGCACTTCATAATCACCATTACTCATGCTTGAATGATTACTCATATATTTCGGGTGCTTGGGTGAACTACCTTGACAAGACCTGATATACATGAGCTGGGTACGTTGCATCATGATATAAGCTCGGGAATTACATGCGTCTGATTACCTTCCACATTTGTCCTTGCAAACCCGAGTCCATGTGATTCACGGTACTCCGGCCAGGTGGTATGATGTTTAGAATTAAGATCAACAGTTACGATCAATTTGCATCTATCACGAGCCATGTGATCATCCATCTCGTGCAAGGTGCCAGCTTTGAAAGTTGCACTTACCTTAACCCCTAAGTTAGCCAATTCATCAGCTAGCTTATTTCCTTTGCGACGAACATGAATGAAGTTGATAGCCGGATAGTTGCTGAGAATAGTTTGTAGTTCCATCAACATGCCTTCCCATATCCAGTTTAGAGAAACCTTTGATATCGTCGTGCCTCTTTGAATACGGATCGCAATGGAAATAAGGATGTTGGAATCCCCCTCCACCATAAGAGGTACCCAACTCTTGCCAATGGCCCATTTGATGTCGCTTAGCATGCCTTCAAGTTCAGCAACGTTGTTTGTGGTTTCCCCCAAGTTTCCCCAAAAAACGCCTTCCACCAGGCCCTGGGCGTCTCTAATGGCTCCACCATATCCCACCGGTCCAGTGTTGCCTTTTGCAGCTCCGTCAAAGTTAAGCTTCCAGGTGTTTTCTAGAGGTGGTTGCCAGAAGTCCGGGCTGGAGGGAGCTTCTCTGCTTTTCTGCAATTCAGCGTTGCCATTAGGTATGTTATAGATACCCCAGTCATTCAAAATTACTCTTTCTGTTGGGTCAATATTTCCATTTTCATGAGATGGCGTTTTGGAATTTAGAGTTTCCTTGATGTTCTTTTTGAGAGTCTTCCAGATAGTCTCTGGGCTGCTTTGTTTTTCCTCAAAAATTCTCTGGTTTCTTTCCTTCCATATCACCCAAAACACGAAACTAGGAAACATTTCCCATATTCTGTTAAGATGTTCATTTTTGAAGGGTGATGTCTACCAGTTGGCTAGCATCAGGTCCGGATGGTCGGGGACTCTCGATGTTTTCCTGAATCTTGCTTTCCCCTTGTTCCAGAGAGAGGATGCCAATGAGCATTCGTCCAGAAGATGGTTAATGGTTTCGTTCTCAGAGGTACACATATTGCACCAGGACAGTTCGTGAAAACCCTTTTTGAGAAGGTTATCCCATGTCAAGATTCGTCTATGAATAAGAAGCCAACTAAAAGTGGCGATTTTAGGCCAGTGGTTTGTCTCCCAAACTTTCTTCCACTTGTCTTCCCTGGGTAACCTGTCATGAGCATACAGGTAGCCAACCGCTTCTGCAATATTGAAGTTTCCCAAGTTTGTGTAGCCCCATCTGATTTTATCCGATCCAGTGGCCTAGGGTATTTGGCGTTTGGTGATTTCCTCATAGAAATAGTCTATATTTTCATCATGGATTAGGGTTTTCCACCATTGAATTGATTTCCATTGTATGAATCGTTGTTCCTCCTGTCCTGTTTCCCAAAAGTCCTTGACTTTCTCCCAAGGGCTACTCCGTAAGAATAGGACCAAGTCCTAATTGTCTTGCCCATCTGAGAGTTTTGGACTTTGCTGCCAAGCATCATGCAGAAAAGATGCAGAGTTGCCGTCTCTAACTTCCCAGAAGCTGTGATTTTTGACTAGGTCCCGGTTTTCCTGGGCCAAATGCCATTTGGTAGAATCGGGTTGATCTTCGCCAAATTTGATCAGATCCTGTTTAGGCCATCGAGGGGCGTACTTCTTGTGCCAAAGTTTCGCCCAGGGTTCCTCCTTGTGGGTGATGCAGCACAACCATATTTTGGCTCCTAATACTTTGTTAATGCATACCGGGTCCCGTAGGTTCAGACCCCCCACTTTTTTCGGAGTGCAGAGAGTCTCCCAATTCACCAAAGTCCATTTCCTCTGTTCGAGGGTACCGCCCCACAAAAAGTTCCTCTGCAGATTCTGGATTTTCTTTAGGACAGCTTTGGGCGCTGCTAGCACTGAGAACAGATAGATCGCCATGGCTTGTAACACTGATTTGACCAGAATGAGATGGCTTGGGAAGTTCAAGGCTCTGAATGTCCATAATTCAAGTTTTGATTTGAGTTTGTTTAGGAGCTCTTTCTAGGAAATTTGACGAATGGTGGATTCAGACAAAGGTGCCCCTAGATACTTCGACGGAAGCAGTCCTTTAGAAAATTCCAGAATACGTAGGATTTTTCTACGATGGATTCTGGGGGTGTTGAAAAAATACACCTTCGATTTTTATTTATTGATTTCTAGACCACTGCCCTTGAGAAAAGTGTTGAGAATTTCCTTGATGTTTCTCGCCTCCTGAACCAAGGAAGGTCCCATCATCATCGTATCATCCACAAACTGCTGATGGATTTGAGGGATTAGTCCTTCCCCCAGCTCCAACCCTCTAATATCATTGTTCTCCTGGGCTGCCCGAATAATTCTTCCTAGCCCTTCAGGCATAATAATGAAAAGGAAGGGGGAGAGTGGGTCCCCCTACTGAATTCCTCGAGATGCAGGGAAAGGTTGTGAGGGGGTACCATTAACCAGTATAGAAAAGAACGGGGAAGAAACCAAACTCATAATCTAGTTAGTCCATGATGTGCTAAAACCAAAGGCTTTTAACATTTCTGCTAAAAACATCCACTTAAGTTTGTCATAGGCTTTAGATAAATCAAGTTTTAGGAGCATACCTGGGATTTTCTCTGTTTTGAGAGAGTGAATAGCTTCATGAACTAGAATAATGCCATCAGTGATTTGACGTCCTTCCACAAACCCAGCCTACTCAGGAGAAATGATTAAAGGAAGGAGAGGACGAAGCCGATTAGCAATTACCTTAGAGATAATCTTGTAGATCACATTGCATAATGCTATAGGTCTGAACTTTCTAGGCTCCTCCATTCCTGTTTCTTTGGGGATGAGCATGAGAAAGGTAGCATTCAAGGCTTTGAGAATATTTCTGGAATGTCGGGAATCTTCTACAATGTCCAACACTTCATCCTTCAACCAATCCCAACAAGCGTGAAAAAAATTGGTGGTGAAACCATCTAGCCCAGGGGCTTTGTCATCTGCCATTTGCTTGATGGCTTCATCCAGTTCCTCAATTCTTATAGTCCCCATAAGGAGTTTGTTGTGATCCTCCGTTACTATACTCGGGATGTGGCTTAGAACTTTCTCTCTTTCATCTTGTCTGTTGATATTAGGTTCATTTAGAAGGTCTTCAAAATGATCTATTAGGGTCTATTCAATATCAGGTTGAGTTTCCACTATGGTTCCATCTTCCTTCTTGAGTCTAACCACCCTATTCCCATGCCGGTGTTGGATGGTGGCCTTGTGAAAGAACTTGGTATTGCGCTCGCCTTATTTAAGCCATCAATTACAGGATTTTTGCTTCCAAAGGAGTTCTTCTTGGTGGTATTTGAGATTGAGTTCTTGCAGAAGAATTTGCTCCTGAGTTTTCAACTCTGAAGAGTACCCCTGTTCCATGGCCTCCTTTTGAACGGCTTGAAGTTTAAGGTCCAGGAGCTTTTTACCTTGAAATATATTTCCAAAAATGTCCTTATTCCATTTTTTAATTTTTCCTTTGAGGTATTTTAGTCTTTGCTGAAATTGAAACATCTTGGTTCCAGCAATCGGGTCACAGGTCTGCCACCACTACCGCAATTGGTCAGAGAAGTCAGGGTGCAGAAGCCAAAATTGTTCAAACCTGAATGGTCGTTTGAGGTTTTCTCCTATCCTGTGTGATTCCAGGCATACTGGCCAGTGATCCGAACCTGCCGATGGTAACACAGTAGCAGTCAGATCCCCACCTCCCAACATGATGGATTCAGAGATCAGAAACCTATCTAATCTACAGAAAATGCTTCTATCTCCTCCTCGTTTATTATTCCATGTGTACATGCCATTTGAGGTTTTGATATCAATCATTGCCAAATTTTCAATTATTTATGAAAATTCCTCATTACTGGGGTGCAGACAACATCTACCTCCTAGTTTCTCTTCTAGGTTTCTGATAAGATTGAAATCTCCCCCTATTATCCAGGATCTGTCTCCTACTTCTTTTTTGAGATTCGTTATGGAATTCAAGGAAGAGCTCTTTTGGTTCACCAAGGAAGGACCATATACATTGCAAATGAATCCTCTGACTCTGGTCCCTAAAATATGAAAAGCAGCTGATAAGATAAACTTTGAGGCCATCCATTCATACATACTTACTTATTTAGGGTTCCACAGAATACCAACTCCACCGGCCGCACCAGCTACGTCAATGGCGGCCACACTGCAGTGTTTCCATACTTTCTTCCCTATAGCTTGGAGTTCAATTTCCGAACACTTAGTTTCTTGGAGAAAAATGATATCAGGTTTCTCTAGCTCTATTTTCCGACGTAGGAGTCGAATCTTTAGAATGCTCTTGCATCCTCTATGTTCCAGGATGTAATCCGCATATTATAACCGATTTGGATTGGATAGTGCTAAAACCGCATCAATGGTTGGGTATTGACCTGATGCCACCAGGTTCCTCCCAATCATCTGTATTCTCTGCATATTGCTTCATCTGCCTCTTTTCTCCCCTCTGGTTAGCTTTTTGCCTTCATTTTCTTTGAGAGATTCAGAGATTACCCCCCAGGGATTTACGATTCTTAGACTTAATTAAAGCTTTCTCAAGGAGAGAGACTTGGTGAGGTGTTATGGAACTGGGGTTTGCCACTTTGAATGCCTCCTCCATCCCTTCCAGATCCAGATCCTCCAGTTCCATTTCGTCTCCTCCTTCCTCTTGCGAGGATCCAGCATTACCTTGAGCCTCAGTCTCCTCTGATTGGATCTTGTGATCTTCTTTTTGTTCTTTATTTGTCTCATCATTCTTTTCCTTGGTAGAAATCACTTCATCTTCTTTTTCTCCTTCTACTGCTTGCAGGATCTCATATCTATTATGAGTCATAGTCTTCTTGTGGATCTCTGGTCCCCCGACCTTCTTGGCTTTCCTTTTCTTGTTCATGACTTTCTTGAATCCTTCTTTATCTTTGTCGTCCGGTTCGGTTTTTCCTACTGGCTGCTTGTTCATTGGACAATCCCTGAATAGGTGCCCATGTTCATGACATCTCCTACATCGAAACGAGATCTGTTCATAATCAATAGCTTGGAACCAATCTTCATCCTCCCAGGTAAGATCTATTCCTGCCGGAAAGTCTTTGGAGATATCCAGATATAGACATATATGGGCATAAGATGTGTACCTCATCTTCTTGGTTTGTTCAGAGATTTTAACGAATAATCCCAGCTCATTGCCAATATCAGTTAGTATTTCTTCTTTCCAGTATTCCGAAGGCAGGGAATAGAGTCTTATCCAGACCGGGGCAATAGTTAAATTTTCTTTGTCTGGGTTGAACCGTTCTTTCCCTGGCCTTAGATACAGGCCCGCCGAATTGAAAAAATACGTTCCATTGTCAAATATCCATGTGCGTTCCTCTGCATTGAAGACAATAACTGTGAAGAACCCTTTCGATCCCAATTGGAGATCATAGTGTCCCTGAGGCTTCCAGGTTGTATTGATCCACCAAACCAAAGCTTTCTCAGCTGGCCAGATCCCTACAAATTTTCCAATGAGCGCATGGTCTTTCATGTGCTGAATATCAGTTTTGATTCTCTCTGATTTTATCAGGAGTTTCATAATTTTGAGCATCTTTGGCAGACATTGCCTTGGTTTTCTTGATTCTGTCATTGTTTGCTCTGAGGTTACCTCCGTACTGGTTCCTACCTTATTGACTCCAATCCCTGTTCCAAGGGCAGTATCTTGGTTTACCTATTTCTCTTTTTCCATATTTCCCACCGAGGTCAAGGTCACCCCATCAGTGGCTGTACCCATGTCCTTCCCGACTTGCCTCCCAAGGAGGTTCCTGAGAGACCCCACACTGTTACCAAAATGAAAAAACCTTTAAGTCACTGTGCAGCCTTCCTCCTCACCGTGCAGCCTCGATTAAGTATTCTTACTTTTATTGTAAAGTTAACATTATAAATATGTATTTATATTTTTTAAAATATATTTTAATGTTAATTACGTCGTAGGCGTTCATTCTATGAGATCGTCTCGCATACAACTGTTCCAAGATTCCTCGCTTATGAATCCAATGGGTTTGTTCCATGTCACATTTCCATGTGTCCTAGCTGGATCGTTGCAGCTCCACTCTCTTGCAGTTACACGCCTTAATCAATTCTTCAATGCACCGCCCTTGAATTTATTACAGTTGAGGCCAAACTTACTACTCAATACCCAAAGATATTTTGTTTCTAATGCTCTCATGATGAACAACAACTCATCTAGTTAAGATCTGTCTACCTATTTGTTTGGATTTCATAGCAAAGGGAATCCACAGTTGCATGATGGCTCTCTGCAATTGCCCCAGAAGAATAAGCCGACAAACAACGAAAGAAGCCTCGAAGACACATGGATTCATGATATCAATCAATGGTGCTCAGGAAGTTCGATGTTGAGGCGTATCTGCATCCATGTTGACTGACCTCAAGTTTGCAGAAGCAACGTCAGTGACGACCGTGGAGCTACGGTCTCCTCCCTCAGTCAGTCTCAGTAGCAGAAATTTGCACCCTAGAATCATGTAAGGAGTCAACCAGGTAAAAGACCATTCACAATGCAATTTTTTGTGGAAATTTTGGGAAACTGGCATAGATAAACTTGCAGGCCTCAACAGCAAAGAAACTTTTTACAAACCCCTCACCAGGCTTAAATCTCTATTAAGTGCCTCCAAAATCTCCTTAAGTTTTTAGACAAACCATTGTTAATTTTTATTTTTATTTTGGGTTTGGGTTTGGTTTGCTTAAGTTGTTTTGTTTTTTCTAAAAATAAATCCTCACACGGAAGTGGAAAATGTGAAACTTTATGTTTTCTAATATCATATTTTGATAATTAATTTTTTATTTTCTAAACGAAAAAAAAATTGTTAACATGTATTTTGATAATTAAGTTTTTTATTTTTTTATGAAGAAAAAGTTATTAATATGTAGGGTTGTGAATTTAATTTTGGGTAGAATTTGAAAGTTTTATTTACAATTACCTGTAAATAAAATTTGGTTATTTGTGGTTTATTAGGGGGTAAATCTATATTTGTATTGGATGTTTTGGTTTATACTTAGAATTAATAGGTTTTTTTTCTTGAATATAGTAAAATCTATCATAATTAATTTATCAAATTGGCAATGAGGACAATCATCATGAGATATTATCATATCAACCTTATTCAAGGAAAATCATGTCATCTTAGACAAGTTATTTCATTAGTTAAAATCATCATAGATCCATCTTAAACTCGGATCTATTAAGCACCAAGAGGGTTCCAATTTCTTGAGATGTAATTTTTTTTATATCAAGAACAAACACCTAAACTGTGATCATTTTTAAAAGTGAATATATATTAATATAATTATTATTTATAAATATTTTATATAAATTTTATTTTTATTTGTTAACTTGTGTTTATTTATTTGAGAATTTTTATAAGACACAAATATTATTATTATTGAGCTACATGCCATTGTAATGGTCGAAAAATTAAATGTAGTGTGATTCTTACATGAACATTAATTTGATCATGAAATGGTTCTTTTCTCTTTCTTATAATTACGTCATTAGCGTTCATTCTAGGATATCATCTCTCATGCACTTGTTCCAATATTCCTCACTTATGAAACCAATGGGTTCGTTCCACATCACCCTGACACTTGTTTGGTATGGATCGGTGTTGCTTCACACTCCAGCAGTTACACACCTTGTTCAATTCTTCAATGCACCGCCCTTAAATTTATTACAGCTTAGGCCAAACTTACTAAGATTTTTACACTTATGAGCGCCTTTGGGATGTATCCACTCAGACTATTACCAGACAATTAATTCTTGCAAATTTGATAGTGAACCAAGCTCAAAGGTATATTTCCAATAAGCATGTTCGAGGAAAAACTAAGAGGAGTGATATTATTGCAGTGGAGAAAATATCGAACATGATTTCCAAAGATATAATTCTCATTGGCTTCAAAATATGTGAGACTACTAACATTTCCAATCTCTAGAGGTCTGATTCCTGTAAGCTTATTGCTTCCTATACGAAGATTGGACAAACCTATGCATTTCCCTACAAACCAAGGAAGGCTACCATCTTAACTACTCATGGTCAAAATTAGAACTTGAAGCTACCCAAATGCAAAAAATATTTCGGGAATGCTTCCTACAAGATTATTCGAAAGGAGATTCAACACTTCCAGGTTGGAATTCAATCCAAGATTTTGTTGTATCGACCCATTGAACGAATTCTCATATGTTGTGAAGATATCAAGGCTAGTGATATTGTTGATCCACTTTGGATTAGGACCAATCAAATGGTTTTTCTAATCCATTTTACATTTTTACATAATTATGGTGGAATACGTCTAGAAGTAGGGTAGAAAGGAAATATTTTTTGTTTTATGTTAGTTATTAGAGCGCCAAAATGCAAAGTTTCTAGCATGCTTGAATGGGAGCTAGTTTCCTAAGTAAGCTAGAAAATGGCGATGTTGGAGGGGATGTCATGAGGTTGAAGGCTCTCTTCTAGATAGAAGAAAATATCCCTTTAATTTGAGAGGTTTTTTTGGTGTTGTTAATTTTCCTTCCTCTACAAATAATTCCTCTTTGGCTGGTTCAATATCCATCAGATTCTCGGTTTAGTCTTATCCTTGTTTGTGACAGTAGTTGAGGTTATTTGTTTGATGACAGAAGTTGAGGCCATTTTTTCGGTCTTATTTTGTTTTGAAAGTGCTTAATCGAAGGGGAGCATTACAATTGGACCACAAGTGGCATGCTCGTGTGATTGAGATGGCCCTAAAGTAGCAAACAATTGTGACAAATTGGTACCCATTCCATCAAAATGACCTAGGACTTGCATTTGGTCCCAAGTTTCAACCACTTATTCTTACCATTAGGGAATTGAACCATGGTATGCAACCTGACATGCCACTGTATTCACCTTTGAAGCACAACCCCATTGGTAGCAGTTAAGGCCCCTTTGTTCTTGCTGTGATGTTTTTTATCTTTAGTATTCTACAATATCATCCTAAGTTGTAACAGTGTCTGTCCTTTTCAATATTCTACCTTGTCATCCTAAGTTGTAACAGTCTCCGTTCTTTTCAATATTCTACCATGTCATCCTAATTTGTAACAGTCTATATCGTTCTCCCATGCTGATCATTTCAGTATTATAATAAATCTCAAGCAGTTGTGAGGAATGTAGTAACACAGATGCTTACCATTCATTTTTACCTTAAGAAGACACATTTCGAAGAGGAAATATTTGCATGAATAGAGTTAAGGATTCAATGAAAATTTCTTAGAGACTTAATGGATTACAATAAATTATATTGATTTTGAATCTTTGGGTCATAATTATATGTCCCTCTCTTATATCCCATAAGAACACATCGAAAGGGCTAGGGAAGGTATGAGTTGATCAAACAATGTCCTTGCATGTCAATGCTATTTGTAAATAATAACTTGGTGAATGTTATTTGTAAACACTATCTAGTGGTGTTGATGAATAATTTTTGTGTGGATGAGGTCCTCTCAACTAGCAAAAGGCAATATGAAAATGGGTGTCCATTGACTCATTCCTCAAAATAAATGTGTTGTTAAACTATAATACTCATTGAACATATTAAAGCACTGATTCTCTCAAAGATAAAACACAATAACAAGGATTTCTTCTTGTTCTCACATTATTTCTATCACACATTTGCAACTTGCAAACAAGATAGTAGATAGATGAGTAGACAAACTAGAACATAAGCTTTGGAATATATGTCAAAGGAGTGGAAAATAAGTTATAATGCTCAAACTAGAAGTTGGAATGAGATCCCATTAGATTTTGTTATGAGGCATTGTTTGAACACTCCAAAGAAAATATGAAGAAGCAAATTGTTTTTCTTCTGGAGTAAACAAGTTGCTTTCTTTCTATTTTTGTAACATCTGTTGGAAATTAAAAACAAATATTTGCTGATGTAAAGGAATAATTTGTTTCTTATGTCTCCCTTTTCAAAACTTTTGTAGTTATTTCCCTTTTGATAGACTTCCTTAAAGCAAATAAAATAGAGGCAAATGAGATGAAAGATCTTTTAAGCCAATCTCAAGGGAGCAATGGAACTTGATAATCTTCTCATGACAAGTATTCCTTTGTGGTTGTATGTTCATGTGCAAAGATACAAGCATGTGACGAGTACATGAATTCTTAGTTGTTGTTGTAAGATTTTAAACGTTGTAGTGGATTTAATTTCATTTTCAAACTCACGGATCTTGGGATATGCCTTGTAATCATTTGACCACTATGGGTTTCACAAGATGTAGAGCATGAATCTTTGATAAATGCTAGAGCCAACACTTTCATTGTAATAGATTTATCAGATTAAGAATGTCAATTCTTGGTATTGTGAAATGATTTGTAAAAGTAGATTTAACAAGATTTAGCATATCAATCCTTAGTACCTACTACATTTTTTTGTAACTGAACTTTTGAGATTAATATTGTTTCTTAACTTGCATCTTGCTTTTAGAATTCTATTTTGACCCACGGATAATGTTAGTGGAAACATGGGGCTTAAATCCCATGTAACATTTTGTTATGGTGCAATGTGATTCTTGCTTAAAGTGAAGTTTAATATAACACCTTGTTTTAGGAGCATCTCTTTAAGTCAACTCAAACAAATCTATCGCATAATTTTTTAAAATATCTTTAATTACAAATCCCAAGTGAATGAGGAAAGAGTGAAGGAAATTGTATTGATACGATCAAAGAGGGTTCAGGGACAACACAATCTCAAGTATCTTAGTATCTTCATAATTTTGTTTGACACTCTATCTGTATTAGACACATCTAGTGGGATTTGGAGGCAACCTTCAATTAAGCATTGTTGCATTTAATTTGCAATGCTTTGCTCCTAGGGGAGAGTCAACCATAAGGAAACATCAATTGGTTTGTTAAACTTTGTTTTGTAAAACCATTCAAGTCACTGATTGTGATATTTTTGAATATGTAGTATTATATAGAACATGCGATTATATTAATTAGTGAGTCATGGTTGCATCTAGAGAAGCAGGGTACTCTAACACACTAGGGAAGGAGAGATCTATGCGGGGGAGATATCCATATTATGTCCATATCAAGTAGCCAAGATGTATAGTCAAATTCTTAGTGTTAATTGATTTTTCCGGCGAAGTAACTAAATTGCCCGGAATGGATTCACACTACCATTGAGGAATACATCGATTTGCCTAGAATGCAATTGATTTCCATTGAAAAATAAATTGAATTGCAAGTCAATCGAATTGGTGAAGAGATTAAAATGAACTAGAAGAGGGTCACTTTGTCAAGGTGAATGTTGTTGTAAAACAAATTGGAACCGGTAAGAATGGTTGTGTTGCATACTATCAATTAGTTCATTATTGTCCAACCATCAATTGAACTACATGTATGACAGTCCCAATGGTATCTACAGAACCAATTCATTCTATTAGATGTCAATAATAAAAGTAATTACATTGCCAATGATTTTTTAATTCATTCTCATGCTAGTTGTGCTAATGGTAAACACCCACAACTACTCATTCTCACACTTGTCCAACCATCAATTGAACTACATGTATGGCAGTCCCAATGGTATCTACAAAACCAATTCATTCTATTAGATGTCAATAATAAAAGTAATTACATTGCCAATGATTTTTTAATTCATTCTCATGCTAGTTGTGCTAATGGTAAACACCCACAACTACTCATTCTCACACTTGGTGTTTATTGTATAATCACACGAAACAAGCCATTCGTTTACACATGGTTTTGATGGTGATAAACTCAATACCTAACAAGTAAGCATTGAATAATATAAACAACAATATCAGTGAACAATTTTTGTAGCCCTCACAACAATTGAAGATATAAACTAGAGTCAAAACTAAGAGCCATATTCAGAGCTTTATCCAAGAGGCGTAGATGTATTCTCCTTTCCCAAGTTACTAGTAATTAGTTGGGAGGTATGTTCAACAATATTGTCAAAATGCTCCATATTGTCAATATTGTCTAATGCTCCATACCTTACGAACCTAAGTTTGCATATCGTTCCCTTCATATCACCTTATTCTTAAATGAATTACAGAACCATGATACACTCGCTAAGAGTTTCATCCAAAAGATTCCGTCGGTTTGGTTGATTTTATAAACAATTTAATCGGAACCTTCAAGTTTCTACCCGTGATAGACAGACACACAACGGAAATAATTAAGAATCGAGAATGTTTTGATCAAAATATGTGGAAACGAGGAGTTCCGACTAAATTTTGGTTGAGATGACGGGTTACTATATAAAGGTCTGGTGGAACAGTTTCTAAGAGCAGACTTCATTCGTAATTTCTGGATTAATTTGATTATTCCTAAACTATGTAATTCTGTGATTTATATTATATTGTTTTTATTATCTTGAAATACAATTTAATAAATAAATGATATGATTTGGAAATTCTAATTGATTTTTAAAATTTGTTTAAATTTAATTTAGTTTAAATTCAATTATTTGAATGAGACTAAATAAAAGTTGAGGAAGGTTGGTATTTTAAATTATGGATAGATTTATTCTATTTTTTGATGGTGCAGCTGCTTTGGGTCATTGTGCAGCAGGAGGGATTATTTTTCTTAACCATGATCATTACTTCACTTTTTCGTCTTAAGTGTGGCAGAGGTAACAACATGAAAGCTGAAATACTTGCTTTATGGATGGTAATTGGAATGGCAAATAGTTTTGGGCTTGCTGAAGTTACTATTTATGTTGACTCTCAAGTCACCATTAAATGAGCCAGAGGAGATTACAAGTTATAGGTCACCTTATTAATCCATTGGTGTAATAGAGTTCGTAGTGAAATCAATCTTTGTCCAGTGATTTCGTTACATCATATTTATAGGGAAAATAATTCTATGACTAATAAATTCTCTAAAGAGGCTCTGGATGTTGAAGAAGGTATGTTGATTTGGGAGGAGTTTATGGACTCCAAAACTGAATCACAAGGTTCCTTATATTTTCTGGAGTAATGGTCATCATTCTGATAATATGGCCAATTTTGGGACTTTTTAGGTGATGTTGAAATTTTTTTATATCTGAACTATCAATAATTATAGTAATTCTATTGCTATACTGGTATATCGTTGTACTATTTGATTTATATCTATAAATAACAATAGTACACTTTTTTTTTACTGAAAAAAAAAACAAAGGAAAAAAAAAAAAACTTAATTTTTAAATATGTTTAGATTAATTTAAAGAACATTAATTTATTTCTTATTTTCTTAATTTTTATTAAATATTTTAGCTATTTATAAAAAATATTATTATATAATTTCTTAATTAATAATGATGATAAAAAATATTATCTAAAAAAACTCATTTATGATAACAACACTTTGAATTAAAAAATATTTACTCTCACACCTTCAAAAAATAATATATAAAATTATATAATCATATTTATTATAATTTAAATAAAAATTTAAAATATATTTATATTGGATTTTCTTTCCAATTTGATAATACACAATAGTAAAATATTTAATATTTTTAAAAATTTAAGTGTTAAAATATATTATATTGTCAAATGCGTCCAGTGGATAAGACTAACCCTTTAAGAAACAATGAACCATCATTTCATTTTATATATATATATATATATATATATATATATATTCAAATATATTTAAATATAAATAAAAAATTAATAATTATATTTTAAGACTAGCCCTTTAAGAAACAATAAACCATCATTTAATATATATATATATATATATATATTCAAATATATTTAAATATACATAAACAACTAAAAATTATATATTAAAATATACATATATACATTTAAAAACAACATACACTATGTAATATAATGCAATTTTAAAAACATAAACTTTGAAAACACTAAATTAACAACTAATCAAAACAAAGGTCCTTGACCAAAATTATTTAAAAATAAAGCCTTATAATCAGAATGGGCATCTTAGGTAGCTAGTGGGAGTGTTGCTAAGTTGAATAATGATAATAATTCTATCCAACAAGCCCCTTCATAATCATCTTCTTTTTATCAGAGCAGTTTACAAATTTTGTATGGACAGCTTGGACTCTCTGGACTTGCCAAGTTACATACATGTAAAAAACGTACGTATTTCCTGCGGATACAAGATAAGCATAAATAGAAATAGTAAAACAAATAAAAGTCGATGATACTGCATATGGCTAGCTTCGAACCCCATCTCTTCTAGAATGCTCTTTTACAAACAAGATGTTACTATGGATGAATACTACATCTAAAGGCTAGAACATTATCTATAAAGGCTAGAACATTATCTATAAATACATGAATACTACATCTAAAGGCTAGAACATTATTCTATATTATTAATTATTACAATTAAATATACTATTTAATTAACCAAACTACAATCAAGAATCAATGAATGAGGATCATGATCGTGTGTATGAGCATTTATTATTTATACTATAGTTATAATTGCCCATTTTCCATTATCAATAATTTGTATTCTATATTATTAATTATTGCAATTAAATATATTATTTAATTAACCAAACTACAATCTTAATGTCAAGAATCAATGAATGAGCATCATGATCGTGTGTAAAAGTATTTATTATTTATGCTATAGTTATAACTTCCCATTTCTCTATCATCAATAATGGTGTAGTCTAAATATTCTACGGTTTTATTTAGATAATTGTGTCAACCCTTAACTTAAATCTCTTTTCATTGGTAAAAATGTACACATTCCTAATATTTTATATATTATATATTGATTAATCATCTAATAGGAATTAAATTATGTTTACGTAGTAATTTCATATTTATTCATATTGTGATTATTTGGAAAAAAAATAGTATGTAACAAATATAAGTTGGTTGATGTTGGAGATGAATTTCAAGGGCAATTTAATTTTATTACAAAATAGTGAATTAAAAAGTGGACAAACTTAACCTTTCCAACAACATTTTTAGAATATTTTTTATGGAAAAGGTGTTTAGTTTGTCCACATTTTAACTTAATCCATATTATAATAACTAATAATTCACCTATACAAAATATTGTCTGGTAATTATGTTACTAAGTAATCTCCAGGGTTGGATTTTGACGGGCAAAATGCCCGTCATGGGCCATTTTGCCCGTCAAATACGGTCTAAATTTCATATTTCTCGTCATAAAAAACAAAGAAATTGTAAAAACGTTTGTATATTGTGTAAAGACAGTCAGGTGGAATTTTTTCCAAATTCCTACTCTGGTAATCTCCATTACAATCATTATGATTGATCATATAAGGACTAAGTAATACTAAGAATATACATTAATGACTCAAGAATAAGAAGCTCATTAGTATTAGCTCAAATCTTCTTTCATACTAATAAAAGTATATGGGTAAAAATTTACACATGAACATAATATTTTATATATTATATTATTAATTAATCATCTCATTAGAATTAAATTATGTTGGCATAGTCAATTAATATTTCATATTTATTCATATTGTAATTATTTGAAAAAAGTTTCTAGTATGTAACAAATATATGTTGGTTAATTTTTTACGGATTATATAACAAACTTCAAGGGCAATATAATTATATTACAAAATAGTGAACTAAAAAGTGGACAAACTTAACCTTTCCAATATTTTTGGATAATTTTTTTATGGAAAAATGATTTATTTTATCCACATTTTAACTTACTCCATATTATAATTAATAATTCATCTATACAAAATATTGTATCTTAATTATGTTACTAATTAATCTACATTACAATCATACAAGGGCTAAGTTGTAATGTACCAATTGGTGAGACAAAAACTCACTCCCTTGGAAGACTCAATTAAAAGCAATGGATCTAGGGGGCTAGTTTGATTGTTGGTAAGCAAAATCAAGTTCTCCAAATAGGAGGAGGATTATGTTAGCTGATAATACCTTTGCACAAAGCATTGGGACCATTGGTGTTTCAAATTCATCCATGCTTAAATATTTTGATCATAAATATTTTGAAATTGCAATACATTGTGAGTGTACATAAGACAATCTAAAAGAAAAATATTTCAATCTTCCACCCTCTTAGTGTCACAAAGATGACACATTCTTTTGATCATGACATCTTAGGAATTGTTGCTATCACAATATTTAACACCCTTAATGGAAAGGGTCAAAAGAACATACTAAGTCCACCCCAACTTGAAGATTGAGTAAAATCACTGAAATAAAGTACTTTTTCATTGGCCTAATGTTTACTTTCCTAGAATAAAGGTGAAAAAGATTACTAGATTCAGCACTTAAGAGGAATCTATGGTCACCAAGTTGCTCAATTAGAGCTAAGAAGGGTCACCACAAGCTTAAAGTGGAGGAAAATCCATGAAAAAACGAATTAAAAGGTGTAAAAAGATCATTTATGGAGAAAAATTGAATAAAGTGCATGCAACATTGGGATCTTTACCCACATTGGGATTACACCTATTTCACCTAATCCAAGTCTATAAAATAATCCTTTTGGGTAGATGCTTAGGAGGATGAATTGACAGAAAATTTGGGAGATCCAAAAAGATGTCAGAAGGGTAATCAAACTCTGTTATGCATAGATATTGGTGATTAATGGCTAAGGGAAACAGAGAGATAACTTAGAATCTGGAGAAGTATGATCCCTCATCATGATCAAGGTTGTAAATATAGTTCACCATCTATTTAATGCAAATGAATCTTATTTTCCCCCAATGTGTGTCATTAGCATTTAGTATATGAGTTGATTTCATATGTAAGACATAATTTCAAAGTTATCAATTAGTTTTTTGGTTAAGAAGAAATGAGAAGGGTATTTGGTTGATTATATGGAGGTAATTTGGTGAGCATTAAGCTCAGCAATCAAGGAAGGATCAATAGATATCAATCCACCAAATGGTCACACTGCAATAGGTAGTCTCCTTTCTCCCCTCCTCGTCTCTAAACTCCTTGAAAGTTAAATATAGATATTAGGAATATAGTTAATAATTTATTTGCATCTTTTTCATGGCCCTCACCAACCCATCGGCATATGTGAGATTTTTTATCTAGCGCTGCATTCATATATCGTCACAACAATTGTCCAACATCACGTTTCACTGTGGAGATCATACAAATGAAGAAATTTTGGATTTAAGTGTTGAGAATGTTCTGCATTAAAAAATATGAAACAATAGAAAATTGTAAATGGAGAAATTTCATTATGATAATTAACAATATAATATATAAAATAGTGATGATAAGTACATGGGTAAGAGTATAATTGATAATTATATATTAGTGATTTAATATTTGAATATGAGAATCTATAGAGGACTAGGGTTTTATGACTAATTCAAGTTGGTGACTTTTGTGTAGCCCTTGGGAGGGGATATGAAAGCTCTCTCCTTCAAAGATATTCTAAACTCCCAGCGAAATTGGATGCACTCAAACCATAAGGAAGGAAAAGGCATCACAAGCGAAGCATCGAGAACCAAGGGATTGGGAGGTGTAGGGAATACCTCTCAATCTAGAATAACAAAAGGCACAAAAACCATATTTGAAAACCCAAAATTGAAGAAAAATACCAAATATGGATGTATTCTGAAATCAAACTCTCTACCAAGATATGAGGTTACTTCAAGAAAAATAAAAGCTCACCATTATCGGGAAAATTATGGAGTTTTATCGTAATGAAAAATCCATGACTTGGTCAATTACAATCAAATGGAAATTTAAATGGGAAATAGATTTGAATCTCAGAAAGGATTTCTTCATAGCCATCTACTCCATGTTGGAGGATCAAGAGAGAGTTTTCAAGAATGGCCTTACTTTCTCAATTCAATGGATCCCTACATGTGATTTTGGACTAATAAATTTAGTCCAAACAAGGAAGATTTCATGGAAGCACTATAATGTATTAGGCTATATACCTTTCCCCAAGAGTGTTGGCAGGAAGATACTTTGGATGGGATTGGTAGTGCCCTTGAAATATTTGTAAAAATGTCAAAATCTACAAGATACACTAGACATACCTCCTTTGCTACAATAATGGTATACTTTAATGTTTCAAATGTTCTTATGTAATCAATCTTTTTAAAATACCAAGACAATTAATGGATTCAAACAATTGATTATGAACGCATCCACTTCAAATGTAGGCGCCACCATGAACATGGCCACCTCTTTTAGGATTTCTCTCTTAACAAGCCTTCTAAACCTAGAAGCATGTAAGAAACCTTAGATCTATATGAATTCATTATAATATCAGGAAGAAGAAAAGTAGGTAAAAATCCAAACCCTCAAAACCCCACCAAAAAATCCCAATCAAAATCACTTTGAATCTTTTAATGGTGAAACCTATCAGAACCAAGTTGGAAAGGAAAAAGGATGATAAATGGGAAATACCTTACAAATAGCTCCAAATATAGATTTAAAGGATATTGGTCAGTTAAAACGAAGAAAACATAGGATACAATCCAAGCCAATGACATGGAAACCATGGAATAAATTGTAGAGGTCGATGAGGAAATTGTAAAATTGGAGACAAGGGAGGACATGGACATAGGAGATCTGGATAATCATGGTATTATTGATTCATGAAACAAATACAATTTGTAATCCATTCTAGAACAATAAAACCAAGTGCTCCAAGAATCCCACAAGAAATGAAAGGGGAAATCATTTTCGAAGAAGAAATGAAAGAGACCCCACCAAGATAGATGGGGATCTAGACCAAATATAAAAAAGAAAGGGTGAAAATATTTAGAGAAGAGAAACAAATGAGCACAGAAAAGCGCTCAGCAACTTCTTCGGGGAATTCGGGAACTTCACATTGGATCCGATAAGTAATCTCCAGTTACTAGTAAGTTTTTCCCTGCCCCCTCTTCTAATTAATCATGAAAACGGTCTCCTGGAATATGTGCGGACTGAATGGAAAGAGAAAACAAATAGCTTTTCGAAATAAGGCAAACACCAGTGGTCGTTATGCTTCAAGAAACCAAATACTCGAGGGAAACTATGGATCATATAGAGAAATGGTGCTAGAGGGGATGTCACAGTATAATTTTGATTCAAAAGGTGCAGTGGATGGTTTAGAATTATTTTAGAACCTGTAGATAATAAATCTAATAGATTTCATTTGTACCTCAAAAACCATTTTAGCCAAATATCATCTTATTGGAATTTAAATCATAGGCTTTTCATGATTGTCTATGGGACTCTCTCTGGAGAGAACAAACCTTTATTTATTCAATCACCGAATATAATAAAGGAGAACATTCAAAACTAATATTGGATGGAAATTTCAATATGTAGGTAACATCTCTTCTGGAGAAGAGAGATCAGCTATGAAGGTTGGACTCAACATGTTGGCCTTCAAGGAAACCATCCATCTACTAAATCTAGTAGATATGGAGCCACATAATGGTATACACACATGCAAAAATAAGAGAGGATGGGAGCACCAAAATAAATTTAGTTTGGATAGATTTATTTTATCAAAGTCTCTTATTGCTTAGGGGTTGGTCATGGAAACATTTATCCCACCCTACTTAGGCTTTGATCACTAGCTTGTCTATATTGACCTAGACCCTTACGATAGGTCAAGAAACAATCCATTTAGATTTGAAAAATTTTACTATAGCATCCATACTTTCTTGAAAATAGACACAATGGTGGGAGAAATCATGTATTAACTATGGATCCAAGATGTTTCGGTTTCAACAAAGCCTAAAATGCCTAAAAATAAAAACAAAAACTTGAAACAAATAAATCTTTGGTAACATATTCGAAGACAAAAGAATCCTAGAAGATAAAATGGAAGCATTGTAGAAAATAATAATACATGAAGGATACTTAGAACAAACCAAAGTAGAATAAAATGATCTACAAGCTAGGCTAAATCTTAGAATCCAGTAGTTGGAAATTCTTTGGATATAGAAATCTTGAATCATGTGGCTTAGAGAATGAGAGAAAGGCACCAAATTCTTCCATAACTCAATGCTTTAGAGAATACACAATGAATAGAGAAACATGTGTATAAAACATGAATACATAGAGAAAACCTTTATTAATTTCTATAGCAAGATCCTAGAGGAACCTCCTACGAACAATGAAGAGGCCATCTCTAAAATCACGTGTAACATCCTAAGATTAGTCATTGACGAAAAAAATTCTAATTTGCTTCAAAGAGTCACTCTATAGGAAGTGGAACATGAAGTGATGGAAATGGCCCTATGAAAATTCCTAGGTCCAGATGGCCTCATAGTGGAATTATTTCATACATGATGACCAATCATTAAAAAATAACTATGGGAATTGGTAAAAGAGTTTATATGTCAATTGGAAATCCTACCATCCTTGAATTCAACCTTCCTCACCCTCATTCCCAAAGGAGAAGAAGCACAGGAACCTGGTAAGTTTTGATCCATATCACTTTGTAATGTCATTTACAAAATTATTACCAAAGTTATAGCCAATTGATTGAAACCACTCTTGCCTATGTTAATCTTGAAACACAAACTAGATATGTTGAGGGGAGACAAATATTTGATGGAATCATATTATCCCATGAGACCATTCACTCCCTAAAAATCACAAAACGACTAGTATGATAATCAAAATCGATATGTTTAATCCCTTTGAAAAAATCAATTGGTCATACATACAAAGAATGGTTCTAGCATTTGGATTTTCAAAAAGATGGACAAGATGGATTATGGCCCTCACCTCTTTAGCTTTCTTCTTAGTACTTGTAAATGGATCTTCCTCAAGGACCTCCACCCCATTTAGAGGCATTAGACAGGGGGATCCTCTCTCACCCTTTGTCTTCATTCTAATGGTAGAAGATCTAGATCTCTGTTTAAAAGTGTTGGTGGCTAATAGAGAGAGAACAAGCATCTGATTCCATGGAGATGACTTGGCCTCATGTCACCTCCAATTTGTATATGATACATTTTTAATGGGAATCTCGATTTTCTGTGAATCTTGAGCACTACAATCAATCCTGAATGATTTCATGGAATTCTTAGGTACGTCCATTAACCATGGTAAATCTCATATTTTATTTTTTAACACTTCTCTCGCATCACAACTTAATATCTCCAAAATATTGTGCTTCCAAAGGATCTTTCTTTAGTCCAAATATTTTGGGGATCCCCTTATGGACCAAGGCTATGGAAATCAATCCTTACAAACTATGTTTTGCTACAACATGGAAATAAGACTACCTAGTTGGATGTTTAGATCTATCAATCTAGTAGGAAGATTAGTCATTTTAAAGTATGTCCTACACGATATTCCCACTTACCTTTTTTTGGTCTTGGTGGCCCCAAAGCATATTAACAAATAAAATTGAAACATACAATGAACCTTCCTATTGGGAGGGTAAAAAATAGTATTGAAATGGGCAATCATGTCATGGTTTGTAGTGTGTAGGCTAAAGAGACTAAGTGGTTTGGGCATAAGAGATCTAAAAATTGAATGTATAGTACTAGGATATAAAATGTGGTAGAGATGGTTACCATTTGGGCTAGCATCATGGATTAGTATTTGGAGAATCAAATATGCTCATAATGTGGATGAGTGAGACATTATCAATATGGATGGAAAATAGAGAGGTTCAACCAAATGGAACTCATCTTGGAACAATTGTAGACTAATATAGAACCATATTTTTTTGGAAGTCAAAGATATTAACTCGAGCCTGATAATTTGGGAATATGTGTGGAAACAAATCCCCAAGTTTAACAACAACCTTGTGGCAATTACAAATATCTTCTTAAGGAAGAAATAAAATATTGGTTAATCGTTATGGATATCTAGTAATGCTTCAAGTCAACAGAGATGTTGGCAAATAAAGGAATCCTATATGAATCCACTAGCAATATTCAATTGGGATAAATTCCAGAAGGAAATTCAATCTAGGAAAATCCTCATCTATAATGGACCAAACAAACTAAATTGGGGATGTAAGGGATAAGGAAAAATTTCTCTCAAGGAAGCTTCTGGCATCCTCACCAACAATGTGAATCAAAATGGAGAAATAATATGGAAACATATCTAGAAGTTAAAACTTTGACCTATGGCTTCAATCTTTCTTTGGTTTGTTGTGAGAGGTAAAGTTCTAACTTGGGATCAAATTGTCCATAGAGGTTTTGAAGGGCCCTCCAGATGCTCCCTATGTGAGGAGGAATCAAAAAACATTAAACACCTCCTAAATCATACAGATTCATCTCACCAATTGGGGATAAAGGGGCGACAATATCTAGACAAAAGGATGGAAAAATAAATGATTTAACACAACTATAGCTAGTCAGAGAAAAACTGTGTTCAAAAATAACATTCTCAATCGACTGTAGAAATTGTTCCAATATTTATTCTATGGGGGACTTAGAAAGAGATAAACAAACAAATCTTCTAGCATCAAGCAAGAAATTTTTCCCAAGTGTGACATAAAATTGAAATGAACATCTAAGAATCTATTCAATCTTCTCATTGGATAGAGGAAGACTTCACAAGGCAGTGTGTTGAGAAACAAATTATGCATGACTAGGTTATAGATACCACTAAGAAATTTGGACTCCCAAGGAAAATAAAAGCTCAAATAATGAGTCCTACCATTTGGTATCCTCCATAGACCAATTTCTTCAATCTCAATTTTGATGGCATAGCAAAAGGAAATCTAGGCCTAGTATGTTTTTGAGGAATATTTCAAAATAATCATGGAGAAATCATTCATGTCTATGTTGTGTCCCTTGGAAGAGAAAACAACAATGCTACAGAACTGCACACTCTGGATCTCAGCATACAAATATAAATATGATAAAACTTAAATAAGCTAATAATAGAAGGTGATTATCTAATAATGATCCAATTGATTAAGGAAATCTAGAATGATTGACGATGATCTAACCCTATATGAGTTGAGGAAAATTCGACTAGATGTGGAAGAGGAAGCTTTCGCGACGCATCCTGGTTTGTAAAAGACTAGAAAATGGTTGAGACGTGCCTTGAGGTTCCGCATGTCTTGTAGGATGAAATGGAAGATGATCACTCTTCCCATGTAACTCTCCCAGAGAAAACAATTTCATAGTCAATAAAATTTTAAGACATTGGTTATATCATGAACCTAGTAATTCCTCAATTTGGATTCAACTAGATGGGAATGACAAGTGATTGAAAATATACAGATTCATAGTTAATAAAGAGAGGGGACTTAGTTGAGTAGCATCATGGAAAAATATTGAAATAACTTGTTCACTATGAGGATCTCACGGAAATGTCACCTGCCTAATTTAGTATCTAAAGAATTCAAAATTTAGAAAGAGAGAAGTGCACTAAAGAGCCATGATAAAAAAAATGGGTTCACTAAGTGTAAAAACAAGCATTTTCAAATAGAGGATCTCAAGTATCTAAAGTGGTTGCTAGAAGAAAAGAAAATTCAAGTTAAAACACAGCAATTGAAGATACGACTCGGTATACTCAATTGACCCATTTGACTCTCCCTAATAATAATGAACCACCTAATACACCAACTGCAGTTATCTTTATCAATCCTACAAATATGGAACAAAATACCAATGGGAACCTCCCCTTCTATGATGAGAAAAAAGATCCAAAAAGACACTAGTTTTCTTGTGAGAAAATATGGGATTCTTAGGATGTCATGGATAAAAGAAAACAAATGCCACAATTTGTTGGAGCATTAATAAAAAATAGAACTCACTTAGTTCATGAACTATAGAGAAAATCTAAATACATAGGATTCCTTAAAGGATACCAAGGAAATCCTTGGTATTACTTGGTTGATTTCCTTGGTATCACTTAGGGACCATGTATCCTCCCTAAGTGATACCAAGTAAATTAGTTAAGGATTATGAAAAAATAATTTAAGGATTGTTTTTTGTCAAATCCCATTCATGGTCAACTTTGAACTTCTATTGCACTAGTTTGTGGCTAGACTATTACAAAGAATTAAGGATCCTCTAAGAATTAATGAATTCAAAACATACGAGGGAGCCCATTGAAAACCTAACCAAAATGAAGGATCTTTTCTTATAATTTAATATGTATATTTAACTATGAAATTTATTTTATCGCAGAAACCATTAATTGAAAAATCATAGAGAAGTGAATTTTTGTCCTAGTGCTTAGGTGAACTTAATGAGAATTGTAAAATTGTATACTTACCAGATGTGCAGGAAAGTGTTTAAAATCATGTTATTATACATATAGATTCATCCTTGAACGATCAAGGGATGTTTGTAAGATTTATATCATCCTTTGAAATCAATATTTTTCAAGATAAGACTCATGAAGGATTAGATGGATGCAAATTTATGTTTCATGTAGCACCATATGTATTTAGTTCATATGAAGTCCATTTTATTTTTATTTTTCTTATAGATGTGGTTAATGTTCAAAATGGATTGTACATGGTAAACATCATGTGATGCATATTGGTAATGGAATATTTGATGCATGTATTTAACGTAGTTGTTAAGTACATTTGGTATCAATTTATAAATAATAATAAAAAATGGATCATTGTTGACTAAGGCCATTGATTTAGGTTAATATTGTTGATTTGTTCACATACTGCGTATGGGAACTACACAAGAGAATGAATTTGAGTGGATTCCTCTATATGGAATAAGTTTGCAGTAGAGAATTATCCTAGGGAATCGAATATTTGCAAAGGAACTTGGAGAAATTTGATTTAGAAATCCAAAAGATTACAATTTTTTTTAGAGTTACAAGAATGTTCATAACAAGGTGAAATCAAGGGCACTTGTAGACAATGAAATAGAAAAATGACATCAAGGAAAAGTTGGAGAATCATGGATGGTCCAATATGGTATTGGATTTGTAAATGCTACTTATTGGGAAAAAGGAATTTTTGTTACAAATAAGGACTCTATCCTATGGGTTAGATTTTTAATTGAGTGCCAATGACGAATTAATCAATATCACCCATGTGTTATGCATGACATACTACCCGTGAAATGGAGGATATCTAAATTGAACTATTAAGCACATGTATGTGTCCCCATACTTATATAAGAATGCCAGATGCCTCCAAAATGCATATCATGATAGAAAAGTGAAGAAATAATTCATGCAAGTCAAGGATAAACCATGTAGGAAGAAAATTTTTAATGGAAAGATTGAGCAATGGCTTAGTGGAATGACTGATCAATGGCTTGTGGTCTATACTAAATAACTAGGGACCTCGCCTACCAAATAGACATAAATAAGGAGGGAACAACAACCATACATATGAGCCTATAAAAGGGGATACATAATGAAGGTTAACTAACAAATGCATAAACTATCATGAAAAATCGATGAATTGATAATCCTAAACAACTATTCAATAGGTGTAAGACACACACTACACACATGAAGTATGGTAAAGGATGTCAAAATCTTGGATTATATGGATATCAATATGTAATATCAATTAAAAAAACAATAAAAATTTATATTTATAAGGTTAAGGATTATTCCAAGAAAAAAGAGACATGCAATCATAAAGATATCATATAGTGTATTTACTAGGCCATGTTATTGACTTTGTGATACTAATTTTGACATATATGTAATTTTCATTTTTATTGTTTTAAATGTCATAATATAAGTCATTTAAAATCTTTAAATTTTATTGTATAAATTCAACTTATTTTCACATAGAAAAAAACTATAACTTGTTATTCACCAAGAGGAATCAAAGTTACATAAACATTATCATCGTGACTAATGCTTAAAGTATAGATCCTGACCTTACATCTATCAAAACTATCTACACTACACAGACCGTATTTCATCATACTACATCAAAAATTCCTTCACATCAAGTATGCCAATAGCTATTTTACAAAGCAAACTACAAGATTCTAAAATCAATACTTCAAGAATGATACAAAATGACAAAATACTAGGAAATAAAAAAACAAAGGCAGACCTTGTGTCAACCACACTATCATCAATGATATCCTCAAATAACATAAAGCAATCCATGTTCCCCACAGCTCTTTTAGATAGATTTTCCACCATATCATTAAATTCTCAATATATATGAGTAAAAGAGATATGGGAGAAACTCTTAATAAGCTCATGAACTCTAGAATCCCACTGATCTAGATGAATCACCTATAATGTAGTGAAACCATCCACCCAATTGATTACTTCTTTCAAGTCGCCAGCTATCTGAATAGAAAAGATGCCCCATTTTTGGGAAAAATACAACAACCCCTAAAGAGAAAGAAGTTCAGCATGAGAATTGGTGCCATGGCCAACACCCATCCTCAACTTCACAATATGATTCTTTTTCACCTTCAAGATCATACCTGCACCAAAAAGTCCATCATTTTCTCCCCCATCAAAGTAACCAATGGAGAGACAGTCATCCAAAGAAGGCATAATATGATGTCTAGATTCCTGAAAATTCCTATCTTTGAAATATTAAAAAAAAAAATGATAATTTTGAAGCATATATGAAGGATAGAAGACTTGAAATCCTCAAAAATATATACGTTTCTAGCTTTCCATACTTCCCAAATAGTGAATAAAGGGAGCTCCTTAAATTTGAACATTTTATGGAACCAACCATGCATAAAATATTGTAAGCTTGACAAACTCCAATCATCCTGGAAGTTTAGAATATTACATAACTCTCACCAAAAATATCTAAAAAAAGAAAAATGATTGAATATATGTGATACAGTTTCTACATCATTTTTGCACAAGATGTGTTGTAGTCACGGGGGTTGCATGGTTACTAGTGATACATTACCAATCACAAAGATACACATACAATAAAAATATATGGAAGACGAAGCAACACGCCCTTTATTATTTAGCAAGATGTGCAAAAGAGATACAAATATCCGAATAGTCTAAGATTATCATGTAGAGCGGCTCACCAGCCTATTTATACAATTAAAAGATAGTTACATAACTAAATACCCGACGGTTCAGTTGACTGAACTGACATGTATTGGTCGACTCAAACTATCGACATGTTTTAAAATTAGTCGGTCGGAGGACCTAGTCGACAAGCCGACTTAGGCTCCTCTAGCATCTCCCCCACCATAAAATATTTCTTCGTCCCGAAGAAATGAGGAGATGCAATGTAACTATTCATAGTGAATTTGGTTGTTACTGTTGTGGATGATTGTGTTGATGTATATGTAACTTCGGAATGTATTTCATATATGTATATTGTATTCCTATAGAGATGTTATTATTCCTCTATACGGAAGTGTTTGTATTCCTATAGAGATGTTATTATTCCTCTATATGGAAGTGTCGTCATTTATATTGTAAGTGTCATAACTTATACTTGATGGGTTATTAGACCACCTTGTTGGGGTCGGCCCTGTATAAGTCATGTGGGTCAAAGGGTTATTAGACCACCCTATTAGGGGTCGGCCATGTGGGTCGAAGGGTTATTAGACCACCCTATTGGGGGTCGGCCCAGTGAGCATTATGTTATGTGGTTAAGTTAAGTCCGACCTAGTAAAGGTTATTAGGCAAGTCAAGTCAAGTATAAATAGAGTGTGGGAGGCACTCTGTTTGATCACTCACTTCTCACTCATGCACTCATGAGAGAGTGGCACAATAGTGGAGGAGGAGAAGCTGCTGCTAGGAGAAGACTATCTCTTATGCTTGGGTTGTATCATTGCTCTATATATCTCTAAGGAAGTTATTGGGGTTTTTTCACCTTTATGGTTTTCCCCAAGTAAAATTTGTGTCTCTTGTGTGCTTGCATTATTATGTCCATGATTGATATGTTTTACATGTTGTTCTCTCAGTTAAGATCCTAGATCAGATTGAAGTAAATTCTGAAAAATTAACAGACTTGAGCTAGTAATTGCTTGTTGTTGGACGCAGACTTTGACGATGGCCTCTACGGAAACTGATAACTGATGCTGAAAATCCCTCCATGTATGCAACATGTTCTGGATGTCGATGGTCAAAGTGGTTAGACTCGACGGGTTTTCTATTTTTCCTTGTGTGGATTTGTTTTGCAGTTTGATCAAGTCATGGCCAAAGAGTTTCATTTTGTCGTTGGTAGTTGAAAGAATTATGTGGAGATGTGGCTGGATCTTTTCGAATTTGAAGAGGTTGATGCGAAATTGGCTAATCCATTGTTCTTCTTGTATCTCCAACTTTGCGAGCTTTCTATTTTCCATAATAATTTGTTCATCAACAACTTGGGTGAGTACTTCGTCAGCAGTTTGTTGTTGTTGATGCAGTGTGTCGAGTAACTCGCACATTCATTGAATTTATTTAAATACATTTCCATAGTGAGTATACCAGTTACTCAAGACTTCGGATACTGTGGTGGATTCTTGGGTATACTGTGCTAGCAAGCTATGAGCTTTTGTGAACGTTGTATATTAGTTTATCATTAAGACAGAAGTTTATGCGGCCTGATCTCGTCAGTTCTTCGCCAATTCATATTGTAGAGTCGACACGACACTTTCTAGGATTATGTATGCATTTTCAAGAGTCTTTGTCGTGTCGGAACTCAACAGAAGTGATATGACTTGCTATGCTAAGTTCTGGCACTTAGTCAAAAAATGTTGTTTGTTCTCCTTGTAGTTTTTGTAGATTCTCTCGAGTTTCAATTCTTATGTGTCTCTATTCTCTAGCAACTGCGTTTGCAAGGAGGTCAATCTATTCCTCATTTTCTTCCTGTGGGTCATACGTGGAAATGAGGCCAAACTGGTTTAAGTGCATTGAGAGGCGACTTTCCTACTGGATATGCTAGAGATGTTGTTGTTACCTTTGCTTTTGTCGTTCTTTCTATTTTCATCTCTCTTCTTTCCGTTTCTTTTTATTTCTCTTCTCTTGTGCTTTGTTTGTAGCCTCTTTCTATTGAGCTAGTCCCTTTTGTTGATGTATTTGTAACTTCGGAAGATATTCACTTGTATATTACATTTATACTTTATTGTATCCCCAATGAAGATGTATTATTCCTCCAGTTGGAAGTGTCGTCATTTGTATTTGCAAGTGTCGCAAGTTATATTGTAAGTGTCGTAACTTATATTTGATGGGTTATTAGACCACCTTAGAGGGGTCAGCTCAGTGTGGGTCAAAGGGTTATTAGACCACCTTAGATTGGTCGGCCCAGAGTGGGTCAAAGGGTTATTAGACCACCCTAGTGGGGTTGGCCCAGTGACATGTGGTAATCGGTTATTAGACTCTCCTAAGGGAGGTCAACCCAGTTAGAGTAAATGGAAAGTCAATTCCTTGTATAAATAGAGAGTGTGTCTCTCTCATTCCATTCATTCACACACTCACTCACTTTGCATTAGTGAGAGAGAGGAGGAGTGCGCACAAGTGGAGGAGGAGAAGCTGCTAGGAGACTATCTCTTATCTTGGTTTTTTATCTTGTGATATTTGTATTGGTGCTCATTCTATCTATGAGGAAGTTGCGGGGTTTTTCACCTTTTTAGTTTTCCCCAGTGAAATGCTTTGTGTATCTTGTCTCTTGTGTTTGATATGATGTACATGTTGTTCTCTCAGTTAAGATCCTAGATCATATTGAATTAAATGATGAAAATTTAACATGGTATCAGACCTATCCTGAAGGAAGGAATTGTATTGCATTTACAACACTTGTTGCACTTGGAACAAATTGGAAGCTAGGGCTTGGTATAGTAAAAAACAATCATCGTGGAACTTTCGCTATAATTCAATTTTGGAGAAGGTTCAGGATATAAAAATTTTACAAGTCAAATATAAAATCTTCATGTACCTTGTGTCCGAAGAGAAGCCTCAGATTCGTTTTACTTTGTGAGATATTATTCCTACAAGTTAGGGTTTCTACCTCTTCCAGAATGCAGTCCTAAACAGGTGACCTAGGAAAAAAGGTCATATATCGGGTTAGGAAGCTCCAAATGGAATTCCGTAAAAAGTGGAAGTTAGGGAATGGACTGTAGTTTCATAGGTCCATGTTTCAAAGGCCGAAGTTGAAACAGTGACACATGGAAATCCGTACGAGTTCGCTATGTTGTTTCATCCCATAAACAGGTCACATTGCGACACTTGGAATATCTCTCTCAGAGAATCCATTAAAGCTAATATCTATGGGGTTAGAAAAAATACAGGTCATTCTACCACAGGATGAAGTTTCATACCCTGAGGATCCGAAATTTCATAGATACATCAGAAACAATATGGCATATATTTCTGTCCAAACAGAATTGGATTCCGAGCACTTTCATTTTTGGTTTGTCACTACTACAGGAAATTAGGGTTTCTGCAAAAGTTGAAATTTTTGGAATCTGAGACCACGGCTGGATGCTCCTCATCAAAATCAAAATTTAGAGACCAAGATCGAAGTTTTTGGTGGGGTAGAATCCCGGACTCTATCAAACCCTAGTTCAGGATTTTAACCAGAAAACCAGAATTTGACAGAAGCTGCAGATCCGAAACTCGCAGGTCAATTTTGGAGGGTCAATTTTTGAAGTTTTCAAAATCTGAGCACACCATCTTGCTCGCCTCAGTCATCTGCATCTCCCTGTCCAGATAGAATTTTGAAATTCCAAGTTTGGATTTTTAGGGTTTCTCTGTCAAACCCTAGCCAGCTCCAGATCCAGTTTCAGATAACCAAGTGGATTGGGTTAATCCTAGAAGAGAATGAATTGGACACCTACATAAGTGAAGAGATTCTAGTTCCAGAGGGATATGAGGCTAAGGCCTTACAAAAGAATACTTCAAGCAATCCCGACAGGTATGACTTGAGGAGATACAAGTATGTTTTGAAATCTGTTCATGATTAAGTTGATGATATGTTTGTCTTCATATTATAGAGGCTAGTACAATCTTGATTAATTTTAGACTTGTCTTATCACCTTACTAAAAGTATGAATCCATGTAAATGATTTGATTAGGGTTATGACACTTATGATTGCACTAATGCACTGTGGTTTTGTATGAGGATGATGTTGTCCGCTAACATAAAAGGTACATCAAGAAAGACAAAACAAGTTCTAGATCGAGAACATATGACCATGGTGAAATGAAGACAAAGACTCATCCATAACCATTGATCACATAGAAGCTCTACTTACGAGGTATGTATAATTTGGTTCTTCAATGCTTAACTTATGAGATATGCAGGTTACTAGCACAAGGTCTCTAAATCATTGAAGAGAACAAAGAAGACATTGTTTGGGTATGCTAGACATAACTAGCAAACATGATAATCCAGGTATGTTAGAATCCTATCTTGTGTTAGGATCTTATATAAGTATATTTTTTGTATGATTGATAATGATTATTCACGAATTAGGTTTGAGTAATCATGGGTTTATGCATATTATGCTTCTTAATTTGATTGATGATATGACAAACTATAAGAGTCCTATGGTCAAATAAGAATATGCATGAGTAAAAGAAGTACTCCCTTAAACCTTTAATACTAACACTTGTGACAAATTACCTGTGTATGAAATGATCATGACCATACATATTTAGAATCATAATGTTTTGATAGTATTGAGATTATACTAATGTATGTATGATTATGTATGAGATCTTGAGGATGACACAATGATGACACTAGTGCACACTTAAGCATGCATAGTGGTCCAGGATAGATATAAGTTCAAGGACAAATAATCAAGGAAGCAAAGATCAAGAGGGAGCACACTCTAGTAGTTCCTGCAAGGAAGCAAAGATCAAGAGGGAGTACATTCCAGTAGTTCCTGCAAGGAATGTACTGCCCGCCTCGGTACCTTAACTGTTTAGAATAATGAGGTACTAGTTTTGAAATGAACCGGATAAATAAAACACAAACCATTTGAATTTACTTTGAAAATGCTTGAACGACAGTTATAGAAACTATTACTTTACTTAATAAATGTTAGATATGCTCGACTGATTGAGATAGAATGACTGAATGTTACATATGCTCGATAGATTGAGATAGAATGATGAATGATAGATATGATTTATTGATTGAGATAGAATGATGAATGGAATATATGCTCGACTGGTTGAGATATTATGATGGATGATGAAATATTTCATAGTGCAGCACTACTAATGTACGCATGAGTGTGTGTGTGTGCAGTGGCAGGTAAAATGATTTACCGGCTGACCCACAATGGAATTATAGGGGTCGTAAGAATGGAAAGAACACATAGGGGTACAACAACTGACTCTCGACCCTGGATTAGAAATCTACGCATGGGTGAAGCCGTTTCAGCTCACCCAGGGAAGCGTATGCTGTACGGGCAAGACCATAGTGATCTAGTTGCGTAGGATGAGTTGAGGGGCACGCAATAAGGAGAGCCTTATCCCTCAACATCCCTTAGTCTTCAAGGAGCGTAGTTGAGAGATCGCGGTAACGAATCCCGATTGCTACGCAGTACTCCCCATAAGAAGAAAGAAAGATATTGTCGGAAGGGCCCACCAAAGAGGTACCTAGACGAAAGAAGAATGGAAAAAGAAAACTACTCATACATACATAATTAAATAATATACGTGTGGAAGTTATAGAGAATTTAATAATAAACTATTCAATATTCTATTATTATTATTATCATGATGTCATGCTGGCCATGATGCATGGGATTGAAAGCCTTGGTAGGCCATAACCCACAGTTGTAATTATTTTTGTTTGTTTGTCAGAATCTTTGATTTCCGTAAAAGGTGTGTCGGTTCGAGTCCCCATATGTCACTGACCACTAAGGGACAAGATAAAAATCATTACAATCCTCGTGATTGCCCCGAATCTCTGCTTTTGACCGACATCTACTGGTCCTTCGTGCTATTATGGTTGAGAAAGGAATTTGAAAGTTAGAAAAGTTAATGTTCTCTTCTTTTATAAATTAATGGAAATATATATTAGAATTATTTCAAGAAGAAAATATTTTTAAATGGAATAAAGAATTATTTTAAATATCTCCTTATTACTTTAAAATAAAAAGAAAAGACTGTAATTAGAATAAATAACATATTTTATTTAGAATTAAAATAATAATAATATTTATACCTATTTATTAATCTTTTAATCTCTCAAAAACCAAAAAAATTCAGATGTTATTTCATTAAAAGAAACAAATTTTGTTATAAAGTTTTTATTATTTAAAAGAATTTAAATAAATAAAAACAACTAGTTACTAAAATATATTGAGTAAACTAATTGAGAATCAAAAGAGGAGTAGAACTATCCTACACCTAACTCCCACTGATCTAGGGAATTAGGTGCACCTTAAAGACATTGAGACACATGTATTTGAGAATAGTGTTAATTAAAATATTAAATAAAATAAAATATAAAACTATGTACTCCAATAATTCCTTCATCCTAAGGAAGGAATTATGTTACTAAGTAATCTCATCAAATCCACTTTGATTTGATGAAGCTGGATCTGGAGTTGGCTAGGGTTTGACAGAGAAACCCTAAAAATCAAAATTTTGAATTTCAAACTTCTGATTGGATGAAAAGATGCACCTTATTGAGTTCATCAAGCTGGCATACTTCAATTTTGAAACATTTAAAATTTGACCCCTCAAAATTGACTTCGAAAGTTTCAGATGTGCAACTTTTGCCAAATTTTGGTTTTCTGGTCAAAATCCCAAACTAGGGTTTGATAGAGCCTGGGGTTCTACCCAACCAAAAACTTCGATATTGGTCTCTAAATTTTGATTTTTCTGAGGATCATCCATCCGTGGTCTCAAATTCAAGAAATTCCAGCTTTCTCTGAAACCCTAATTTCCCGCAGCAGTGACAAACCAAAAATGAAAGTGCTCAGAATCTAATTCGGTTTGGATAAAAATATATGCCATATTGTTTTTGATGTAGATCTGAAGTTTCGCATCCTCAGGGTCTGAAATTTTGTCCTGTGATAGAATGACCTGTCATCTTTCCAACCCCATATATGTGAGCTTTAATGGATTCTTTGAGAGAGAGATATGCCAAGTGTTGCAACGTGACCTGTTTATGGGATGAAACAGTATATCGAACTTGTACAATGTGCCACGTGTCACTGTTTCAACTTCGGCCTCTGAAATCCAGACCTGTGAAACTGCAGTCCATTCCCTAACTGTCACTTTTTACAGAATTCGATTTGGAGCTTCCTATCCTGAGATATGACCTTTTTTCCTAAGTCACCTATTTAGTACTTCATTCTGGAAGAGGCAGAAACCTTAACTTGTATAGATCATATCTCACAAAGTACAATGAATCTAAGGTTTTCCTTTGGAAACAAGGTACATGGACATTTCATATTCGACCTGTAGAAGTTTCATATTCTGAACCTTCACCAAAATGGATTTATAGAGAAAGTTCCATGATGACTGGTTTTTACTATACCAAGCCCTAGCTTCCGATTTGTCGCAAGTGAAACAAGTGTCATAAATGCCATACCATGCCTTCCTTCAGGCTAGCTTTGACTCCATGTTAGTTTTTTAGTATTTAATTCAATATGATCTAGGATCTTAACTGAGAGAATAACATGTACAACATATCAAACACAAGAGACAAGAGACACAAAGCATTTCACCGGGGAAAACCAAGAAGGTGAAACCCCGCAACTTCTTCAGAGATAGAATGAGCATCTATACAAAGATCACAAATATCAAACCCCACAACAAGAGATATTCTCCTAGAATCTTATCCTCCTCCACTTGCGCGCACTCCTCCTCTCTCTCACTAATGCGAAGTGAGTGAGTGTGTGAATGAACAAATGAGAGAGTCACACTCTCTATTTATACTTTACTTTCACTTGACCTTTACTCAAATAGGTAGGCCCCAACTTAACCACTTAACATAATGCTGACTTGTCCGACCCCAATAGGGTAGTCTAATAACCCTTTAAGCCACATGAATCATACAGGGCCGACCCCACCAAGGTGGTCTAATAACCGATTAAGTATAAGTTACGACACTTACAATATAACTTGCGACACTTGCAAGTACAAATGATAACACTTCCAATCAGAGGAATAATACATCTTCGTTGGGGATACAATAAAGTACAAATGTAATACATAGAAGTATATCTTCCGAAGTTACAAATACATCAACACAGCTCACAAAATCAAAATACTCAAATGAATAGCGTGAGAGAAATAAAGGGGGTGGGGTTGCTTTTATAACATTCTTAGGGGTTTAGGGTTATCTAAAACCTTCCCCACTCAACCAACTTTTTGGTTCTTTAATTTAAAAAAAAATCCCTCAAAAGCATCACTATATGGATTTGTACATAACTGATCGGTTTCATATGGAACCAATCATTTCTAGTTTGAGAGGGAAATTTTGACTGGCTAAGGGTCAGAACCAATTAGGACGACTAATTTTATTGGTTCCATTCCATTTCTGGCAACATTGTGATGCTAACAACTATAGTGTAATAACTATGTTAAATATTTTTTTTAGTTTGAAAAATGGGGACATTACATATGGTATCAGAGTCATAGGTTACAACGATTAGGGCCTATTAGGATCCACAACACTTATTGTTGTTCATAAAATACTAAACTATCAATTGAATTCATATTGTGTACAAACATGGAGATAAAAAAAATATAACAACAGATTTATATGTACATACAGAAGCAAGGAGCAAACATGCCATCCAACATGGAGAATGAACCTATTCCACAAGAAAACAATAATTTACACACACTTGAAGCATTTATAGTGGCAGAGATTATAAATGAGGGAAATGAGTAGAGTACTCCCTTAGAGGTTTTAGAAACCATGAGAAGCTTGATAACTGAGCTGGAAATTTACAAGGCAGATAACAAAAATCTCATGAAAGCACAAGAAGAATAGAATGAGCTAAATGTGGTTGTTATAGAACTTTCTTCCTACGGATAAGAAGAGGTTCTCTTAGGCTAGACTAGGATGTACTAGCTCTAATCTAAGACAATTAAGAAACAAATGCAACCTTGAATACTGAATTAAACTCATACACAAGATTTAAATGTATTTGATAGTGATAGAAGGATGTAACTCAACTTCAAATCCAATTTTGTCCCACTTCTAGCTTTGATCCCGAAGCTCCCAAGTTGAACATGTTAAGATCAAAACAAGAAACAAACACACAATATTCCAAATACCTTGAAGCACAAGTTAGATTCAAATCCTACTAGATACACTTCATGCCAATAATTCAAACATAAAGCACACGAAATGGGAAACAAGACAAGTTATCATTAATAAGAAACTTGAAGACACTTACATAGAGTTGCTTGATGTCCAAGTCAGCTCCAGTTCCAAGACTTCCTCCCTCTACCTATCTCTACAATTCTCCTAAGATCATAAGTTGGATGCACCAAGTAGTCCTCCCTTTAGCTCATGGATGGCCTTTCCTTTATAACACTTGAGGAGTTAACCATAAGGAGAGGAAGGTGGACCTCATGAGGGTTTAGTGGATTATCCAAGCTAAACAGAGAGAGGAGGTTGATATCGAATCAAGGGTGTCAATCCCAAGGTAATATCGCGGAAGGTACAGATCAAATATTCAACACCAAGGGCTAAATTAGGAATTTCACGCCCTAGACACTAAGCATAACGAAAAAATTTGGTGATTTTCGTGGGGCATGGGTGTTATGCAGAGCGTGAAAATGTGAGTTTTTTCACATCCCAAGAAATATGCACGGCGCGAAAATCAAGACAGACAAGGTCAAATCAGGGGTGACACTTCCCCTATGAGGTTGTTTCTTGGAAAACAGGAAGTGGATTTGTCTCTTAGGTGTCCAGATGAGACCAAGGAGGGTAAAAACAACATTAGGGAGAAATGTCGTGTAACATACCCCTTTTTGCTGAAAAACATTTTATGTTGGAAACATTTTCTTAACTTTTATTGTAAAGTTTTATACTGGACAAGTGTCCAAAGATGACTGTAATTTGCACAATATTTTATTATTAAATAAATTAAATAGGAGACAAACACCTAAGGGGACTATTGAAAGAGTGTTTACTGACCCACTAGGTGGAATGGAATCTGGGGTAGAAGGCAATGGACAAATGGCAGCTTCATGAGGCAAGTAACTAGTTGTTGGTATGGGACAACTCCCTTGAAATGTGGTCCTAGTGCCCTGAAATGAGATTGGAGCTTGAGGCTCATTTATTGAAAACTAACCACTAAATACCTAGGCAGTCTATATAAGATCCATCGAATTATGAACTGAGGTTCATCACTTTTCCTGACAAGGAAATTTACCTTGGGGTTTTGTTGCTTGCACCCAAGAGATTCAATGAGGGGATATGCTAGTTTTTTATCATGGTGTAAGTCTGCATATTTTACTGCTAAGTGCAGAGTTATACTACTAAGTGCTGAAGTCATAAAAGTAGTGCTGAGTGTAGTGTTAAACTATTGAGTGCCGAAGTCATAAAAACTGAGGAGCAAGTCTTAATAGTTTGCTTCCTATACAATTTCTGAGTGCCTTGCTTCTACATAGAGTCCATCTGCCTGGTGGTTCAGTAAACAAGATCGGGGGTCCAAAGGAAGCAAGTAGTTTGGCTACTTCTTCTGGAGAAGGTTGGGAGGAACAGGCCTCCTTGGGTGTTTGTCGACCCTATCTACAGTTACAGGTTCTACTTGTTTTCTCTGTTTCTAAGTAGTTAAATTATTTTATGAAAGTACTGATTGAGTATTCATTAGTTTAAACTGTTAGTATCATTATGCAAAAGTAAATGTTGAATTCTAATCTAGTTACGAAATTGTAGAATAATGATTAAATTAGATGAAATGATAGAAATAATGCCTTCTTTGCATTTTTCCCCATACTATTTTTTGTATCGTACTCTAGTACATAGAGGTAGAATTAAGATAGATGAATGATAGGTAGAATGACGAATGAATGAATTGATTAATATTGTTGAGTTTCATTTTCTTAATATCCCTTATCAGTGGTATTCTGCGTATAAACTATACATATCAAGACCTGGGAAATACAACAGTATTTCTTATTATAGTCATAGAATATTTTCTTTTATATAGTAATAGAAGTAATTGTTGCAACTATGTACAAAAAAACTAGGGTTTTATTTCAGGTCATTTACTTCCTTTCAGAAAGTATACTATGCATTCTCATATCGTTATTTTAAAAAACAGTATAGTATTATAATTTCACTATTTTTTCCATCATAATTTTTGAAATATAACAACTGTAAATAAACATTACTAAGTACTTAGAATTTCTACCAACTATATATACTTTCAATTAGATTTCATCAATCGATGTATAGTACAATCTCATCTTCTGTGTTTATATCTTTTATTTTTGTTTTCGTTATCAGACTGCAGCTATAATTTCGAATCCAAATAAGATGCCGAGACTAGTTCTTAGACTTCATTTTGAATCCTAAAAAGACATTTGCATACCTAATAGCTACGACTTCGAATCCTCGTCGTTTAACTACACTATAACCTATCAATACCTTTACAGTAAAACAAGCAAGGGTTTGAAGTTTAAAACCCTGTTGAAAAAGAAAACAAGTATTTCAGTATGAGCAAGGTTCGAACTAGCTCTCAGGCATAAAAATCTTAACCCTATCCTTTCAGCAGAGTCATCAAGTGAAGCTTTCCACATCGTTTCAACTAGTGCATAGTCAAATACAAAAGAACAAAGCGTATAGCCTATGGCTCATGGCCATAACTAAAGTATAACATTGATAAACAAGTCAATACCGATCTCTAGAGCATGGTGAACATAGTCAACGCATTTAAACTCCATTTACAAAGCAAACACATAACTTCCATTTTAGACGAAGATCAAAGTTCTTACAACAATCAACTCTTAAAGGTTACAGTAGCAAGACGAGTTCAAAACTTCAACAGTAATCCTACAAATAATGCAGAGTTGGATGACCAAAAACTTATCTTATTACTGTTTGTTTCCATCAAAACAACTGAGGGTGAAACCCTTGTTACATTAACAACAACTTTGACACTTAGTAGCACAACATAGCCCATTATAAGGGTAGGCCAAGGATTCAATCCTCCTTACGTATGCTTCAAGGCATGTAAACATTGCAAACGATGGCCACACCATCATAATTTGAAGTGCCCCGGCTAAACTACACACGACCAATAGTTGCCAGGAAATCTACAGGGGGAAAACCATCGAGACTTACCATTCACATTTAGTAGTTTCCCATCAGATTGAGCGTAGAACCCTGTAGACATTGGTACCTGTCATTTAAACAGAAGAGGGTTAAATATAAAGTTCCAAGCGTACTCCATATTGATGATTACAACCACACGGAAATTATAGTAAAACTTTACCTTAATAGATACCGAAGGACAAAGACGATAGGATCTGCAACCAGCTCGAATCCTGAGTCATCACACTTTACGATTGTTGAATGCAGCTATCATTTGCACACCAAGAACTTGACTCTTAAGATATCAACAGGTATCAGAACTCACTCACAGGTTACGGGTTCGAAACTTGGGAAGAACTCTCAACAACCCGTTTTTTCAAACCCTAAACATGTGCAGGTCGGTCTGCCTCTCTCCAGAACTACCCTCTACCACAATGAATGCTCATGGAAACAACAATGCCAAAACATAGAGGAGTTAGGGTTATTTCCCAAGTATCGAGAGCATCTACAGATCAACGGTGGAGATCATATGCTGTAATCCCAAGCACTCGTTACATTAAAGACACTTTATTACACTTTCCACTACACATTCCAACTTAGAAGGACACTAGGGCGAGGGTCGGTACAGCTCAACATTTTTGGTATCGACCTCACAACCTTTCACTTGACACTAGACACGTAGTCTTCCACCAAGGTCTCCCACGAAGGTGGTAGATGGGTGAGTTAAATGACGAGAATGGATTTCGAACACTTGCTAGCACACATATCCATTACATCATTATGACCCTGTCCTTATCTTACGTTGGTGCAAAGGTGATTGTAAACTTGTCACATTATGTATACATATGTTAATATAAGTATTAGTTCCACCCTTAATGTTGAACCGAATACGTATCAAGTGTATGATCAAAGTCTCACGATAATGCCTATAGTTTTCCTATTGTTGGTATATAGGACCCTTGCATAAAACTCTCGGCATATAGTTTAATTATATAGGAAAAGCTTGGAATTAACATACAGTTTATATGTCATAAGAAAATATATATGTTTGCATATAGTTCTTATGCTATGAGATTTGCATATAGTTTAGGTGCTATAAGAAATACATAGGAAGTGTATATAAATACTTCTTAGGAACTTAATTGTAAAATATATATAGATTATACTCTAGGAAAGCATGGAAATAACATCTAGATCATAGGAAATCACACAACCATTGTGCATGTAGATCACATATTTTGGGAAATAAATTATCATGCATTTAGCCTATGAATCTTAAAGGCACATTATCTTTCTACAATTATTTGCATCGTATATTATCTCTAATCAATGCTTTAAAGTTCTAATTCATCTTTTGAATGTAAACCAGAAATGCTTGAGATGTTAGTTTACAGCTACAACTTTTAGACGAGTCATTTTAAGGTACCTTTGATACTTTATACAAAATCCCTAACGATTATCTGAAGTGCAATTTAATTTATACGTGATCTGATGTGCCACCCTTACCTGTAATCTATGAAAAATGGGAGGTCCAAATGCTTTAGCATGAATGCTAAGTAAGCCTCGGGGTACCCTCAGGACCCCTTTCAATATCAAAAGAAGAACAACAGTTAGCACTTTTAAACACTATTATCCAAAGGAGCATTGACATAGGAAGTATAAAAACATAGCTAAACATCCAATAGTATTTAACGTAGACTAAAATCTCATTTTGCATCAAGACACAAACAATACGAATATGATCGTTATAAACATTTATTTGAGTATGATGACATAGAAGAATTAAATACAATTCCAAACAGTTAGTTTATGCATTAAATGCTGCATTGAAAAAATTTAAAATTTTGTAAATTTTGGGATGTTATATGTGGTATCAGAGCGTAAGTTCAAACTCTAGGCCTGAAATAGGCTCACGCACGCAAAACAAAAAATGAAACCAAAAAGTTTATGTTACTGACTTTTATTTTTATTTCGTTCTTGTACAGAGCAGTTTGACATTTAATTTGCAGGTATGGAAATACCGGAGGAATCGGGAGAGGACATATCTCCTCGTAATGAGCATAATAACAATGATAATCATGAAAAAATATATGTTGAATTAAATAACTAATCTTCAGAACTTCTACATACTATAAAAGATTTAAAATCTGAGATAAGAACTGTTAAAGAAGAAAATGAATGCATTATGAAGTCATAGGAAGAATTAAATCAGATTCTAAAGGAGAAATACCATAACGAGGAAAGAGGAAGGAAATCATAAGTAAATTCTGATTCGGGTACAATGTCCCACAAACATAAGAGTAAGAAAGCAAAAAATGGTAAAAATAATAGTTACTTTTCATCTGAATCTGATCAAAGTAATTACACTTCTATTCATGACATCAGTGATAGTGATTACTGTTCTAAGAAGAGGAAGCAATGACATCATGAACAAATCACAGGAGAGTTTAAAAATATTAAGCCACCAACCTTTAATGGCGAAACTGAAAAGGGTGAGATAGCTGAAGCATGGCTATCCGGAATGGAGAAATACTTTCATATTTACGATTACTCTTCTCATTTAAAGGCCAAGATGGCTATTTACAATCTGACCGGAAAGGTAGATATTTGGTGGCAAGATCTTAAAAGAATTAAGAAAATAAAAGAAAGAAGCATAACCTGGAGTATGTTTAAAAATTTATTTAAGAAAAAGTTTCTATCAGAGCAGTACTATGAAGATAAATCCGAGGAATTTTATGATTTAAAACTGGGTTCTATGAGTATGAAGGAGTTGTGCAACAAGTTCCTTAGCTTGCTGAGGTATGTACCTTACTTGGTTGAAGAGAAGCCTAAGGTACAAAGGTTTCTAAGTTGTCTACCTTTCAACATAAAAGACAGGATCGAGTATGATAACCCTTCCACTTTGGAAGAGGCTATGAGAAAAGCTAATTTCTGTTTTGACCCAAAAAAAAAAGAAGGAATATATGGCTGGAAGAGTAATAAGTCTAATAATTTCGAGCATAAAAAGAAAAGCTTTAATCATAATTCTGGAAATTTTAAGAAAAGATTTAATAACAGAAATTTTCCAAGTAATAATAATTACAGAGGTAATTCACCACGGAACTTTACTGCTGCAAGGAGCATGCCTAATAATAATAACAACAACAGGTATGCTGATCAGAAAGCACCTTTGAGGTGTTTTGATTGTGGTGGACCACATAAGAGAGTTGATTTCCCATGCAACAGAAAGGTGGTCAACAACATTCACACTATACAAGCAGAACCTACAGTTGGAGATGTAGCAAGAGAAATGCCCAGAATAAATGCAGCGCTGGAAAATCGTCAAGCAGACCATCAAACGTCTATGGTCGAAATTGAAGGTATGATACACAACAAATCTATTTCCATTCTGATAGATCCAGGTGAAAGTTTGAGTTACATTTCACCTGAATTAGTGAAAAGTTGCAAGTTAAAGATAGAGAAATTTGATAATTCATGGTTAGTTCAGCTAGCAACAGGTATTAAAAGAAAGGTTACAGACTTTGTTAAAAATTGTGATGTAGTTATGAGTCAGCTGAAAACGCAAGTTAATCTGAATGTTTTACCATTAGGGTCATATGAATTTTTGATTGGCATGGATTGGCTTGAACAACATAGAGTAGTACTTAATTGTTATGAGAAATATCTTACTTGTTTGAACAATGAAGGTAAAACTGAAACAGTAAAAGAAATTCATAGGAAGATTTCTGTATGACAAATTTCTGCTTTACAAGTTAAGAGAGTTGCAAGAAAGGGATGTAAAATGTTTGTTGTTAATGTTATTAGTGATGAATGTTCATCTAAAGAAGATAAGTTAAAACTGGAGGATATACCCATCCTTAGGGACTTTTCCGATGTATTCTCGGAAGAAATTCCATGACTACCTCCGAAAAGGGAACTTGATTTCACCATTGAGTTAGTACTGGGTGTGGTACCAAACTCAAAGGATCCCTACAAAATGAATATCCTGGAATTAAATGAACTAAAATATCAGCTGAATGAATTAATAGATAAAAATTACATAAGACCCAATGTGTCTCCTTGGGCGGCACCAGTTATTTTTGTTAAAAAGAAGGACGAAACCATGTGACTGTGCATAGATTACCGTCAGCTTAATAAAATGACAATTAAGAATCGATATCCCTTGCCCCGCATTGACGATCTATTCAATCAAGTACGCGGAGCAGATATATTCACTAAAATTGATTTAAGGTCCGGATATCATCAAGTTAGAATAAAAGACGAAGACATATTCAAAACTGCTTTCAGAACGCGATATGGGCACTACGAGTTTGTAGTTATTCCTTTTGGGCTAACTAACGCACCGGCAGTGTTCATGTGTTTAATGAACAACATTCTGCATAAGTATGTGGATAAGTTTGTAGTTGTATTCATTGATGATATTCTGATTTACTCAAAAACTCAAGAAGATCATGACGAACATTTAAGAATAATTTTGCAAGTGTTAAGAGAACATCAGCTTTATGCGAAGTTCAGCAAGTATTACTTTTATAAAGATAAAATACAGTACGTAGGTCACATAATCTCTAAAGAGAGAATTTTCGTCGACCCTGATAAGATAAAAGCAATTAACAAGTGGTCTGTTCCTAAATATGTAACTGACGTTCGGTCATTTATGGGGATAATAGGTTACTATAGAAATTTAATTGAAGGGTTCTCACGAATTGCAAATCCCATCACTTCTTTGCAGAAGAAGGGGAAGAAATTTGTATGGGATCAAAAATGCCAAGAAAGTTTTAATAAGTTGAAAGAATTGTTAACAACTGCAACCATTTTAAAAATTGTTGATCCTGACAAAGACTTCGTTGTATGCACTGATGCGTGCAACAATGGACTTGGTGGGGTCTTAACTCAAGAAGGTCATGCTATTGCTTTTGAGTCTAGAAAGTTAAAAATCCATGAAAAGAATTACGCAACTTACGATCTTGAGTTGGAAACCATGATACATGCACTGAAAATGTGGCGCCATCACTTGATTGGGAGAAAATTTATACTAATGACAAATAATAAGGGTTTAAAGTACTTGTTGGATCAAACAAATTTAAACGCTAGGCAAACTAGATGGCTAGCTTTCTTTAGCGAGTATGATTTTGAAATTCAACACATTAAGGGTAAAGAAAACAAAGTTGCTGATGCCTTGAGCAAAAATTTCAGATTAAGCTTTGTGGCAGCAATCAGCACATTTAAGACAGATCTGGAAAATCAAATTGAAGAAGGAATTAAGCAAGATGAAAATTATAAAAAATTGCTTGGTAAAGTTGCTGAAAATTTATCTGAAAATTAATAACAGATTACAACATTAATGAAAAGGGCTTAATGACTTATAAAAATAGAATTTATGTACCAAATGTGTCAAAAGTTAAGCTGCTGATTTTGGATCAAGTTCATAAGAGTCCTTATTCGGGACATCCAGGTTATCAGAAAATGATAACTATGTTAAGAACTGATTATTTTTGGCCCAACATGAAGAACGAAGTGGCTGAATACATAGCTAGATGTTTTGAATGTTAGACCATTAAGGCTGAACATCAACATCCAGCTGGCCTATTGCAGCCATTGCCAATTCCGGAATGGAAATGTGAGATTATATGTATTGATTTTATTACAGGTTTTCCTAAGAATCAGAAACATAATGATTCAATAATGGTTGTTGTGGACAAATTAAGTAAATATGCTCATTTTATTCCCATTAAGACTACATTCAAAGCTGCTAACATTGCAGATGTGTTCATGAGACAAATATTTCTCTTACACGGAATTCCAAAGGTAATTATTTCTGATCGAGACTCCAAGTTTACTGGAAATTTTTAGACAACGTTGTTTAAGGTTTTAAATACTAAATTAAATTTCAGCACTGCTTTTCATCCACAAACTGATGGATAGACTGAAAGGTTTAATCAGATTTTAGAAGACATGTTACAAATGTATGTTAAAGATCAACCAACTAAGTGGGAAGATTACTTGCCTTTAGCTGAATTTGCATACAATAATCATTATCAAGCATCTGCTAAACTTAGTCCATTTGAGATTTTATATGGAAGAAAATGTTGTACTCCTATATCTTGGGATAACCCTGTAGACAGATTAATGTTAGGAAAATATTTGTTAAAAGATGGAGCTAAACATGAAACAGGTTCAAGGCAACTTAAAAGTTGCACAAGATCGGCAAAAAAGTTATGCAGATCTGAAACGCACTGAAAGAGAATTTCAGGTTGGAGATCATGTTTTTGTAAATGTAAAACCCAAGAAAAGTTCTTTAAAGCTTGGGAGTTGTGCTAAACTAACACCAAGGTACTGTGGACGATTTGAAGTCCTATCAAGGATTGGATCTGTTGCATATCAGTTGGATTTTCCATCAAACTTAAGAATCCATAATGTCTTTCACATTTCCGTTTTAAAAAAAATATGTGCACGATGCTACTCATGTGCTGAATTGGAATGATATACAGGTGGAACCCGAAGGAGATTTTCAGGTGGAACCGGACTATATTCTCGACAGGAGGGAAGTTATGCTCTGGAATCATACCATAGGGCAGGTAAAGGTGCAATGTAAGCACCTTATCCCTACTGAAGCTACCTGGTAACTGGAAAGTAAAATGCGGGCAACATATCCAGTTCTGTTCCAGGGAGGCTCTGATGAAGAATAACCAACATCGAGGATGATGTTGAGATTATGTGGGGGTCTTTGTAACATACCCCTTTTTGCTGAAAAACATTTTATGTTGGAAACATTTTCTTAGCTTTTATTGTAAAATTTTATATTGGGCAAGTGTCCAAGGATGATTGTAATTTGCACAATATTTTATTATTAAATAAATTAAATAGGAGACAAACACCTAAGGGGACTGTTGAAAGAGTGTTTACTGACCCACTAGGTGGAATGGAATCTGGGGTAGAAGGCAATGGACAAATGGCAGCTTTATGAGGCAAGTAACTAGCTGTTGGTATGGGACAACTCCCTTGAAATGTGGTCATAGTGCCTTGAAAGATGGGACTGGAGCTTGAGGCTCATTTATTGAAAACTGACCACTAAAGACCTAGGAAGTCTATATAAGAGCCATCGAATTATGAATTGAGGTTCATCACTTTTCCTGACGAGGAAATTTACCTTGGGGTTTTGCTGCTTGCACCCAAGAGATTCAATGAAGGGATATGCTAGTTTTTGATCATGGTGTAAGTCTGCATATTTTACTGCTGAGTGCAGAGTTATACTACTGAGTACTGAAGTCATAAAAGTACTGCTGAGTGCAGAGTTAAACTACTAAGTGCTGAAGTCATAAAAACTGAAGAGCAAGTCTTAATAGTTTGCTGCCTATACAATTTCTGAGTGACTTGCTTCTACACAGAGTCCATATACCTGTTGGTTCAGTAAACAGGCTCGGGGGTCCAAAGGAAGCAAGTAGTTTGGCTGCTTCTTCTAGAGAAGGTTGGGAAGAACAAACCTCCTTGGGTGTTTGTCGATCCTATCTACAGTTACAAGTTCTACTTGTTTTCTCTATTTCTAAGTAGTTAAATTATTTTTTGAAAGTATTGATTGAGTATTCGTTAGTTTAAACTGTTAGTATCATTATGCAGAAGTAAATGATGAATTTTGATCTAGTTATGAAATTGTAGAATAATGATTAAATTATATGAAATGATAGAAATAATGCCTTCTCTGCATTTTCCCCCATACTGTTTTCTATATCGTACTCTAGCACAGAGAGGTAGAATTAAGATAGATGAATTATAGGTAGAATGACGAATGAATAAATAGATTAATATTGTTGAGTTTTCTTTTCTTAATATCCCTTATCAGTGGTATTCTGCGTATAAAATATACATATCAAGACCTGGGAAATACAACAATATTTCTTATTATAGTCAATACAATATTTTCTTTCATATAGTAATAGATGTAATCATTGCAACTCTGTACAAAAAAACTAGGGTTTTATTTCAGGTCATTTACTTCCTTTCAGAAAGTATACTATGCATTCTCATATCATTATTTTAAAAAACATAGTCTTACAACACAGATCTCTAGAGCATGGTGAACATAGTCAACGCATTTAAACTCCATTTACAAAGCAAAATCATAACTTCCATTTTAGACAAAGATCAAAGTTCTTACAACAATCAACCCTTGAAGGTTACATTAGCAAGACGAGTTCAAAACGTCAACAGTAATCCTACAAATAATGCAGAGTTGGGTGACCAAAACATTATTTTATTACTATTTGTTTCCATCAAAACAACTGAGGGTGAAACCCTTTTTACATTCACAACAACTTTGACATTTAGTAGCACAACAGAGCCCATTATAAGGGTAGGTTGAGGATTCAATCCTCCTTTCGTATGCTTCAAGGCATGTAAATATTGCAAACGATGGCCACACCATCAGAATTCGAAGTGCTCCAGCTAAACTACACACGACCAATAGTTGCCAGGAAATCTACAGGGGGAAAACAACCGAGACTTACCATTCACATTTAGTGGTTTCCCATCAGCTTGAGCGTAGAACCCTGTAGACATAGGTACCTGTCATTTAAACAAAAGAGGAGTAAATCTAAAGTTCCAAGCATAAGCCATATTGACGATTACAACCACACAAAAATTATAGTAAAACTTTACCTTAATAGATACCGAAGGACAGACACGATAGCCTCTGCAACCAGCTCGAATCCCGAGTCATCACACTTTAGGATTGCTGAATGCAGTTATCACTTGCACACCAAGAACTCGACTCTTAATCTATCAATAGGTATCAGAACTCACTCACAGGTTATGGGTTCGAAACTTGGGAAGAACTCTCAACAACTTGTTATTTCAAACCCTAAACATTCACAGGCCGGTCGGCCTCTCTCCAGAACTACCCTCTACCACAATGAATGCTCATGGAAACAACAACGTCGAAACATAGAGGAGTTATTTTTATTTCCCAAGTATCGAGAGCATATCCAGATCAACGGTGGAGATCATATGTTGCAATCCCAAGCACTTGTTACATTAAAGACACTTTATTACACTTTCCACTACACATTCCAACTCAGAAGGACACTAGGGCGAGGGTCGGTACAACTCAACATTTTTGGTATCAACCTCACAACCTTTCACTTGACACTAGACATATAGTCTGCCACCAAGGTCTCCCACGAAGGTGGTAGATGGGTGAGTTAAATTCCGAGATTGGATTTCGAACACCTGCCAGCACACACATCCATTACATCATTATGACCCTGTCCTTATCTTATGTTGGCACGAAGGTGATTGTAAACCTGTCACATTATGTATACATATGTTAATATAAGTATTAGTTCCACCCTTAATGTTTAACCGAATACATATCAAGTGTATGATCAAAGTCTCACAATAATGCCTATAGTTTCCTTTTGTTGGTATATAGGATACTTGCATAAAACTCTCGACATATAGTTTAATGATATAGGAAAAGCGTGGAATTAACAAATAGTTTATATGTCTTAAGAAAATATATATGGTTGCATATAGTTCTTATGCTATGAGATTTGCATATAGTTTAGGTGCTATAAGAAATACATACGAAGTGTATATAAATACTTCTTAGGAACTTAATTGTAAAGTATATATAGATTATACTCTAGGAAAGCATGGAAATAACATCTAGATCATAGGAAATCACACATCCATTGTGCATGTAGATCACATATTTAGGAAAATAAATGATCATGCATTTAGCCTATGAATATTAAAGGCACATTATCTTTCTACAATTATTTGCATCGTATATTATCTCTAATCAATGCTTTAAATTTCTAATTCATCTTTTGAATGTAAACCAGAAATGCATGAGATGTTAGTTTACAGCTGCAACTTTTAGACAAGTCATTTTAAGGTACCTTTGATACTTTATACAAAATCCCTGACGATTATCTGAAGTGCAATTTAATTTATACTTGATCTGATGTGCCACCCTTACCTGTAATCTGTGAAAAAGGGGAGGTCCAAATGCTTTAGCGTGAATGCTAAGTAAGCCTCGGGGTACCCTCATGACGCCTTTCAACATCAAAAGAAGAACAACAGTTAGCACTTTTAAACACTATTATCCAAAGGAGCATTGACATAGGAAGTATAAAAACATAGCTGAACATCCAATAGTATTTAACATAGACTAAAATTTCATTTTGCATCAAGACGCAAACAATACAAATATGATCGTTATAAACATTTATTTCAGTATGACAACATAGAAGCATTAAATACAATTTCGAACAGTTAGTTTATGCATTAAATGCTGCATTGAAAAAATTTAAAATTTTGTAAATTTTGGGATGTTACATGTCGCTCGGTTGCATGGTACAAAGATGCGACACTAAAGTTCGAAGTGTAACTTTGAGGTATAACAGATGCCCCCTAAAGTGTGAGGTCAGAAGAAACTGATGGCTGAAAGACTTTACCAATAAATTGCACGGAGATAGCGTCGAGGGATTCGGAGAGGAGATGCAAGGAAACAAGATGTCAAATACCACCGAGGCGGGAATACCCATGCTCGGAACAACTGACTCAAAGCATGGCTTTCGACCAATACAATGCAGATCCACGAGAATTGAGATGATATAGACTGCAGACAAATAATGGCTACTATGAACAATCGTAGATCCATGAGACGACAATAGCACAACCACAACCAATAAAATAGTGGATCTGTGTGACAATACAATAATTTCCATCGCAACTTGGGCATGGAAATAATATCAAGAACACCCAGGGTCTTCTACCCAATCCTAAAATGATACGAATCTGACCACGTGATTACAATTTCTTGAAGTCAAACATGGCAAAAACTACTTGATTACCAGCCAATGATGTAAGTTGTTAACAAGTACAAGGGAAATCACCAATGATGACAATGATCCCCAAGGTATCTCTAGTACATCTCGATGAAATGTGAATAGATGAGTTGATGTCAAACATCCGTGAGATCATTCGATCAGAGGTCAATGATGAAAACCTACTATCGAATTCGAGGAAACCTACCATTAAGGCATGCAAGTACCAAGGTACTGATTGTTGATTCCTAAGCCTAATTCCTGGATAGTGAGTTGGCGTCGACAAGAATAGACTCGTCGAAGGCGGGCCATAATGAATCCCACATCATCGACTTGAAATCGACATGAGATAGATATGTGAAGCAATGGACTGAAAGGATATGTACTGACACAATGGAAGGTTTGACATAATGGATGACTCAAAGAAACGCTGACCCTTTGAACATATAATGACATGAAGCATAGCTTGGCAGTAGGGATTTAATCAACAAAGAACAACCACAATGAGAGTGGACTCAAGACCACGGAGACGATTCATAACTATGATTATAACTAACCAGAAAGGACTGAATAACCAAAAGAATACAAGGTGTGGATGCATGCCATGTTCAAAGGTGATGAATTTCAAGTTGCCAAAAAGGTTAAACCTGACTCATTCCCCATTTCCCCCCATCATAACTGACCAGTACCTCTTTGTTGTTTTACAAGCTTGAAGAGGATAACAGATGCTCGGTGTAGCTCTGTTAAAATTCAATATGCTAAGACAGAAAATAGCAGCATTACATTCCATTTCACAATAATAGCATATACAGGATCACTGAAGAAACAACAAGCATAGCATAAACACAAGAGACAGAGATTTATCCTGGGAAACCCTCATGGGGTAGAAAACCCAGTAAAGCTTCCTCAATATAGATGACCAGCAATATACAAAGATGCAAACCCTGAGCATAAGCTCCTTCTTCTCCATAGCAGACCTCTCCTCCACAAGTGCGCCTTTCTCAAGTGAGTGTGAGTGTATGGAATGAGGAACACACCTCCTCTATTTATACACTTCACTGATATGTATTTTACACAAGTACACGTAGGCTCGTATTTAACCAATGGGTTAAATACCCCACTACAACTAACTGGGCCGACCCCTCTAGGGTGGTCTAATAACCCTTTGACCCACATAACACATTTAGGGCCGACCCCGAGTTACCACATTCCGACGGAGGAATAAACATCTCCGGATATATAATAAGATCTTCACGGAGGAATGAATCATCTCCGGAATAATAAAGTACAAATATAATATTCTTTGAAGTTACAATATCTCAACACTCCCCCTTAACGAGAAGGATATTATAACAGCATCTGCCCGAGCAAGGAGTCATCAACATCATACATGATACATCTATAAATCACTGGAAGCTTTCTCAACATCATCAGTAACTCAAGCAGTTACTGGAACATCACTGTCAACATCAATCATCAACATCACGATCTTTAGCATCGTCTTCATACGATCAGCAGCATCGTCATCACACGATCAGCAGCATCGTCATCACACGATCAGCAGCATCGTCATCACACGATCAACAGCATCATCATCACACGATCAGCAGCATCATCATCACACGATCAGCAGCATCGTCATCACACGATCAACATCATCGTCATCACATGATCAGCAGCATCGTCATCACATGATCAGCAGCATTGTCATCACACGATCAGCACCATCGTCATCACACGATCAGCAACATCGTCATCCCAGGATCAGCAGCATCGTCATCGCACGATCAGCAGCATCGTCATCACACGATCAACAGCTTCGTCATCACACGATCAGCAGCATCGTCATCACACGATCAGCAGCATCGTCATCACACGATCAGCAGCATCGTCATCACACGATCAGCAGCATCGTCATCACACGATCAGCAGTATCGTCATCACATGATTAGCAGCATCGTCATCGCACGATCAGCAGCATCGTCATCACACGATCAGCAGCATCATCAAGGAATGATGTAAACCAGTCATGTACCTTTTGAACCGAAGTCCAGGGACGATCCAGTCCTATCTTTATCGAAGACATACGTCTATGGCTCTTCTTTCGGACTTAAGTCCAGGAATGATCCAATCCCTTCATTATCGGAGACATACGTCTACGGCTCTTCTTTCGGACTGAAGTCCAGGAATGATCCCAATCCCTTCATTATCGGAGACATACGTCTATGGCTCTTCTTTCGGACCGAAGTCCAGGAATGATCCCAATCCCTTTATTATCGGAGACATACGTCTACGGCTCTTCTTTCGGACCGAAGTCCAGGAATGATCCCAATCCCTTCATTATCGGAGACATACGTCTACGGCTCTTCTTTCGGACCGAAGTCCAGGAATGATCCCAATCCCTTCATTATCGGAGACATACGTCTACGGCTCTTCTTTCGGACTGAAGTCCAGGAATGATCCCAATCCCTTCATTATCGGAGATATACGTCTACGGCTCTTCTTTCAGACTGAAGTCCAGGAATGATCCCAATCCCTTCATTATCAGAGACATACATCTACGGCTCTTCTTTCGGACCGAAGTCCAGGAATGATCCCAATCCCTTTATTATCGGAGACATACGTCTACGGCTCTTCTTTCGGACCGAAGTCCAGGAATGATCCCAATCCCTTCATTATCGGAGACATACGTCTACGGCTCTTCTTTCGGACCGAAGTCCAGGAATGATCCCAATCCCTTCAACTGTCCACTAAGGACTTCATTCTCGGAGACCTTATGTCTACGGCTCTCTTTAGGACTGAAAGTCCAGGGATGATCCCAATCCCCTCAACTGTCCACTAAGGACTTCATTCTCGGAGACCTCACATCTATGGCTCTCTTTAGGACTGAAAGTCCAGGGATGATCCAATCCCCTCAACTGTCCACTAAGGACTTCATTCTCGGAGACCTCACGTCTACGGCTCTCTTTAGGACTGAAAGTCCATGGATGATCCAATCCCCTCAACTGTCCACTAAGGACTTCATTCTCGGAGACCTCACGTCTACGGCTCTCTTTAGGACTGAAAGTCCATGGATGATCCAATCCCCTCAAGTATCCACTAAGGACTTCATTCTCGGAGACCTTAGGTCTACGGCTCTCTTTAGGACTGAAAGTCCAGGGATGATCCCAATCCCCTCAACTGTCCACTAAGGACTTCATTCTCGGAGACCTTATGTCTACGGCTCTCTTTAGGACTGAAAGTCCAGGGATGATCCCAATCCCCTCAACTGTCCACTAAGGACTTCATTCTCGGAGACCTCACGTCTACAGCTCTCTTTAGGACTGAAAGTCCAGGGATGATCCAATCCCCTCACATGTTCATCAAGAACATGTATCCTCATCATCATAACATGTATCACCTCAACATGCATCATCAATATCAAAACATGTAAAACCACAACATGCATCATCATCATCAAAACATGTATAACCACAACATGTATCATCAACATCAAAACATATATGACATGTATCATCAACATCAAGACATGTATAACCACAACATGTATCATCATCATCAAAACATGTATAACATGTATCATCAACATCAAAACATGTATAACCACAACATGTATTATCAACATCAAAACATGTATAACATGTATCATCAAAACATGTACAATCACAACATGTATCATCATCATCAAAACATGTATATCATGTATCATCAACATCAAAACATGTATAACCACAACATGTATAAGTAAAGCTAAGTATTCTAAGTATAAGAGTCCTAAATCTAAATAATTCTAAGTAACTAGGTGTAGAGAACATGTTACCTCATCAACGACCTTGTTGTTGGATGAGACAATCTCATCAGTAGTGACTATACTACTCCCCCTTTCGAGGAGGGTCCTTTTAAACTACACCAAGCTTGTCTCGGAAGTATTCAAACTTCACTCGAGACAGAGGTTTGGTTGGTAAGTTCTTCACTTGACGTAGAGGTTTGGTTAGTACAACGGTAACCTGTTACAAATTCAAACTTTTAGAGTTCCTTTCTGCGTCATATCTTGTTAGTTCCCTATGTTCTTTGACTTATCATGGAACACTAGATTCTATGTCATCTTGATACAACTCTAAATATCACATAGGATCTCAGTTGGTTCTATCTCTAAGTCAAACAAACCTAAAGCCAAACTTCTTCACAACTAGCAGAGCAAGCAGCCATATATTCCGCTTGTGCTGAGAGCCACACTAGACTGCTTCCAGCTAAACCACGAGATCATGGCTAATCCCAGACAATAACATCCTCTCGATGTGTTCTTCTTGTCTGATACACTTCCTGCCCAATCAGAATCTGAATAGCCATCTGAAGTCATGATCTTCAAGATAGCATAGATCAAATTCTATCGTGTCCTTTATGTGCCTCATCACATACTTTGCAACTATCAGGTAAACACATCTAGTTTCCACTAGATACTAACTCAAGGTGTTCATAACAAAGCATATATCTAACCTAGTATAAGTTAGATATATCAAAGACCCAATAATTTGACTGTACAGAGTTATATCCACTAACTCTGATGAGTTATCCCCTAACAGCTTCAAGTTGGAATCCATAAGAGTGGCCATTCCAACACCTCAAGTCATATTTCTCATCATACTTTCCCTGGTTGAGAAATATTCCTTCTGAGCCTTGCCATACTTCCAGACCTAGGAAGTAAAGCATCAATTTGAGATCTTTCATTTTTTTTTTTCATTTCTGCATTGAATGATCTTCTGCATATCTATCTGTGCCATCTCTCGTTAGATGGGTGTACTGATATGAGCCTCAATATCATTCGAACTCTGTGGTGAGTTGCTTCTTGCATCCATGTCATATGTGTATCATATTCAACCTTGTAGCAAAGGTTGAGATCCACATCACCCATGGTGATCATTAAGCTTATCAAATTATTATCGATCCTAGGTACCTATACAGAACCTGATTCATACTTCTTCTTTAATTACACCATACTTGGAGCAAACATCTTGTCGTGATTCTCTTCCCCTTTCTAAGAGAATCTTCTAGCCATGAGCCTTCTATATTTTGTTTGATTTGAAAATCTTCTTGTTTGAACATCCACCACTTGTACGGTGTCCATCATTCTTCATGACCTTTCCTACAAATCAAAATTAAGTACATGATTAGTAATACTTCATAATCATCAAAAGATAACCCATTATGCATACAGATATCATTTACATAGTGATGCAACTATTTTGACCAATATTTTGGCACAACACTTTCCCATATCCTGTATGCATACAGTGGCTATCTAGATGCCTTCCATCTCTACCAGAACATACTATCGAGAGTGTGCACAACTCTCAGCATGTCAGCAAAGAGGTTTCATTCTAGACAAGCAACAATGGAATGTTTGTCCAAACATATGCACATTAGTTGTATACTGTTCAATGCTCTATGAATGTTTACACTCAGCATTATATATTCTAGGATTACAAATATGCATGCAGGCAATATCATTACTATTTCAAATAGCAACTCAAATACTTATCTTTTATGTTTGTGTGGCTGCCTCCCGCTTGATCTTCTGTATGTCTTTTGAACTTCTATTCATTCTGTACCACTGTGCATGCTCAAGAGTCATCCTCATGATCTCCTACACAAACATACACTCATTAGTATATTCTAAATGCTATCAAAACATTATAGTACTAAATAATCTTGAAAACGTATAGTCATGATTATAGTTAATAAACATTAGTATTCAAGATTTCAGGGAAGTCTTCTTTTACTCATGCATATCATTGATAAAAGATATAATATGCATAATACCTTGATTACTAACTTTATGAATAAGCATAACCAATCATTCCAAGTATACTTATATAAGGGATCCTAACACAAGGTAAGATTCATGGGAAACATACCTGGATTAGTATACCTACTTGGTTATGTACAACATACCTAAACAACCTCTTCAATGATTTAGAGATCCTGAGCTAGAACCTGCATGTCTCATAGGTTAAGCATAATATAACAAAGTCATACATACCTCGTAAGTAGAACAAAGATTATGGATGAGTCTTTGTCTTCATGTTTTCATGGTCATGGAGCCTGATTTGTCTTTTGTGATGTACCTGTATCTTGTTAGTAGACAACCTCAACCTCACACAACACCATAATGCATTAGTACAATTATAAGTGTCAACACCCTAACCAATGAATATCTTCTATCATGCATTCATAATTTTGTTAAGGTGATACAACAAATCTAAAATCAAGATTGTACTAACTGTAATAACATGAAGACAAACATACCATAAACTTAATCATGAACAAATCTCAAAACATACCTCGATGAGTCATACCTATCGAGATCGCTTGTAATCTCCTTATGTAAAGCCTTAGCCTCATCTCCCTCTGAAACATGAACTCCTTCACTTATGTAGGTGACCAATCCATCTTCTTCTAGGATTAACCCTATCCACTTGATTTGCAAGAACTAGACCTGGAGCTGGATATGGGTTTGTCAGAGAAACCCCAAAAATTCAAACTTCCGAAAGGATATAAATATGCGCCTTGATGAGCTGATCAAACTGATATATTCAGAATTTGAAAACTGCAAAGTTTTACTCCTCAATTTTGCCTTTGAAACTTTCGGATTCACTGGACGTGACCCTGAACTGGGGTTTGATGAAGCCCACTCTTTTTCCCCATCAAAAAGTTTGATCCAAAGCTCTAAGCTTCTATTTTTCTGAGGAGCTTCCAGCCGTGGTCACAGATTTCAAAAATTCCCATTTTTTACAGAAGCCCTAATTTTCCGCTTTTCTGATCAAAGTCCCGAACTAGGGTCTAATCAAGCCCGGCCTTCTGCCCAACCAAAAATTCTGATCTTGTTCTCTAAATTTCTATTTTGATGAGTAGCATCCAACCGTGGTCTCCGATTACAAAAATTCCAACTTTCTTCAAAGCCCTAAATTCCGGAAGCCATGAATGAAGGTACCAAAAAATAATTCTGTTTTGACAGAAATATGTACCTGATTGTTTCTGGTGTAACTCCGAAATTTTTGATCCACAGGGTCTGAAAAAGTTTTCTAAGATAGCCTGACCTGTTAGCTTTCCATCCTGACAGGTCTGACCTCAATTGGATGTTCTGAGAGAGAGTTATGCCAAATGTCGAAACGTGACCTGTTTTGGGAAAATACAGGAGAGCGAACTTGTACGGCGTGCCACGTGTCACTGTTTGACCTTCGGCCTCTGAAAAAGTTTTCTGAGATATCTCGGCCTGTTATCTTTCCATCCTGATAGGTATGACCTCAATTGGATTCTCTGAGAGAGAGTTATGCCAAGTGTCGCAACGTGACCTGTTTATGAGATAATACAGGAGAGCGAACTTGTACGGCGTGCCACGTGTCACTGTTTGACCTTCAGCCTCTGAAAACTTTTTCTGAGATAGTACAGTCTGTGTACTACCTGTCACTTTTCATGAAATTTAATTTGGAGCTTCCTAGCCCAAGTTATGACCTTTTTCCCAAGGTCACTTGATTTTGACTCAGATCTGGAAGAGGCAGAAACCCTATATTGTACAGATCATAAATCACAAAGTACAACGAATTAGAGGTTGTCCTTTGGACACAAGGTACCTGGAGATCTTAGCTTCGTCCTGTAACAATTTCAGATCCGAAAATTTCGCCAAAACGGATTTATAGCGAAAGTGCTACGATGACTGGTTTTTGCTATGTAAAACCCTAACCTTCAAATTGTCGTAAGTAAAGCAAGTGTCTTTAGTGCCATACCTTGTCTTCCTTCAGGTTAGCTCTGATTCCATGTTAAAATTCAATATGCTAAGACAGAAAATAGCAGCATTACATTCCATTTCACAATAATAGCATATACAGGATCACTGAAGAAACAACAAGCATAGCATAAACACAAGAGACAGATATTTATCCTGGGAAACCCTCATGGGGTAGAAAACCCAGTAAAGCTTCCTCAATATAGATGACCAGCAATATACAAAGATGCAAACCCTGAGCATAATCTCCTTCTTCTCCATAGCAGACCTCTCCTCCACAAGTGTGCCTTTCTCAAGTGAGTGTGAGTGTATGGAATGAGGAACACACCTCCTCTATTTATACACTTCACTGATATGTATTTTACACAAGTACACGTAGGCTCGTATTTAACCAATGGGTTAAATACCCCACTACAACTAACTGGGCCGACCCCTCTAGGGTGGTCTAATAACCCTTTGACCCACATAACACATTTAGGGCCGACCTCGAGTTACCACATTCCGACGGAGGAATAAACATCTCCGGATATACAATAAGATCTTCACGGAGGAATGAATCATCTCCGGAATAATAAAGTACAAATATAATATTCTTTGAAGTTACAATATCTCAACAATCTCATCTGATAGATGAGTTCAATATCACATGTTTTACGAACCTGAGAAAGGAGGGGTTCGTCCCTATGTGAGCCCTTCTATTTTGAAGTTTAACGAGTCCAAAGAAGGCAAACTTGACATTTTTTCATGTTTAGAGAGTCTGAAATAACCTAAAGAAGACTCCAAAATGTACTTTTTCGTAAAGTTAGTCCCCCAGATCCGAAAAAGTGTAAAACAATTCCTAAGAGAATTCTCCCATTCAAAAGTTGACTGAGGTATACCTTTCTCGTAAGTAGTCTAGACAGGCCGAAAAAGGGGTAACCTATCACCGAATAGACGTCCTTTCAATTACTTTTACAAGTGTGAAAGAGACAAGTGCACTTGGCAATCTTTTCATAACGAAGGAGTCTGAAAAGAGCTTAAAGAGAACTCCTATGGTCCTTTTCGTAACTTGTAATCATCTTGGTTTGAAAAAGGAATAAAATAATACCAAAATGATACTTTCCTCATTGTTTTATGAGCACGAGTAAAGTCGACTAATCTCGACACCGTTTACTTAGTTTTAACAAGCACGATAAAAGTGTGAAAAAGCGCTTGGAATCTTTTTCGGGTTTAAGTCCAGAGCACGAAAAAATAAAGTAAGCTTGAGTGAAAGTACAGATCCAAGATCCAAGTCCAAGGGCTAAATTAGGATTTTTCGTGGGGCAGGGGTTATGCAGAGCATGAAAATGTGAGTTTTTCGCATCCCAGGAGATATGCAGGGCACGGAAATCAAGGCAAACAAGGTCAAATCGGGGGTAACATTTGGCCTATGAGGTTGTTTCTCGGAAAATGGGAAGTGGATTTGTCTCCTAGGTGTCTAGATGAGACCAAGGAGGGTACAAACAACATTAGGGAGAAATTTCGGTGAGTCGCATGGTACAAAGATGCGACACTAAAGTTCGAAGTGTAACTTTGAGGTATAACAGTGGTGCTTCTGCATAATATTTCAAAACTCAAGAAACAAAAAACTGGTGATACACAACATAATTACTAATTACCTTTAAATTTAGGGGAAAGTATAAACAAGCTAGAAATTTCTTCGAATAAAAAAGGAAGCTAAAATTACAGAATCTAGCAGAGATGAGAAATGAAATAGCATGTCAAAAAGGAAGAGGAAATATCATGATCAGTTTGCAGGGGAATTCAAAATATCAAACCCCCAATTTCTCATGAAGAATCCAAGACCAGATCTAAAGAAAAGGATTGAATCCTGGGAATGTCAAAATATTTCAATATTTATGATTACTCCAGCAACATGAAGGCTCATATGGCCATCTACAATCTAAATGGAAAATCTAGTATCTGGTGTTGAGACTTTAAATTGGTTAAGGGGATGAAAGATAACAATATATAATGGAAGGATTTCAAGAAGCACTTCAAGAAACAATATTTGTCTGAAATCTATTTTGAACGGAAAATAAAGGAGTTCAATGAGTTAATATTAGGACATATGTCAATGGAATAACTAATCATTAAATTTCTGGAATTCTTGCAGTATGTACCGTACATGAAAAATGACACAGTCAAAATTCAGTAGTTTTTTAATTGTTTATTATTTCCCTACAAGGACATAATTGGATTTGATAGCCCAAAAAAACTTGAAGAAATGTTATGGAAAGACAGACTATGTTATGAAAAGTACAAACAAATAGTTGAAACTCCAAGAGCATGGTAGGAAAAGAACCAGCACAAGTTTAATCAACACTGAAAGGGATTCAAACCAACACCTTTCAGAAACATCAATAGAGGGTATCAAGGAATAAGCTATAGGAATAAGGATATCAATCATAATGGAGTGAAAAAAAGGCCTAATGAACTTGTTAAAGGACCCTTGACATGTTAGGGATGTGGAGAACCACATCTTCTTAGAAACTGTCTAAAACAAAATAATGCAAACAAAATTGTGCATAACGTGCAAGAGGCCACAATAGTAAGTGACATTGGTAGGAGCATCCATAATAACTATGTTGCTTTAGAGAACATACATGCAGGACATCAATCAATAATGGTTGAAATTGAAGATGATGAAGGAAATCCCAGAACGATAAAGGGCATAGTTAGAGTAGTTTTGGTGAGGCATATTTCAGTATTATAGATTAACAAGTGTGCTAGAAAGGGTTGTCAACTATATACCATACAACTATAAGACACATAAACAGATAAGGTTAAACCATCAATAAAGTACTATCAAGTACTTAAGGAATTATATGATGTATTTCATGCAGAAATTCTTGATTTACCTCTTAAAAAAGATATATACTTCTCGATTGATTTGGTGCTAGGATTTGCACTTGTGTCTAAACACCATATTGGATGAGTGTACTAGAAATAATAGAATTAAAGATGCAGCTACAAGATTTGTTGGATAAACAATAAATTCTACCAAGCATATCCCTGTGGGGAGCACTAGTATTGTTCATCAAGATGAAGGATGTGACTTTTAGATTATGTAGTGATTATCATCATCTAAACAAGATGACCATACAAAATAAGTATCCCCTACCTAGAATTGACAACTTATTTAATCAAGTAGGAGGAGCTAAAGTATTTTGAAAATAGTTCTGAGATTGAGATATTATCATATTAGAATAAAGGAAGAATACATTTATAAAACAACATTTCAAACTTATTATGGACACTACAAATTTGTCTCATTCCTTTTGGACTTACAATGCACCTGCAACATTTATGTGTCTATTGAATAATGTGTTTCAGCAAATACTTAGATAAATGTGTGCCTATTTTTATTGACAATATACTTATATATGCTAAGGATGAGGAACATCATGAAGAACACTTGAGATTGGTATTACAAATTCTCAGAGAGCATAATTTATACGCAAATTTAGCACATGTGAATTCTATCAAAAGCTGGTACAATACTTGGGACACATAATCTTAGGGGATGGGATAGAAATGGCCCCACAAAAGGTAAAAGAAAATATGGATTGGCCAATGCCGAAAGAGTATCTGATGTAAGATATTTTATGGACATCAAATGTTATTATCCAATATTCATTGAGGGATTCTCAAATTTAGCATATCCTATCACTTCACTACAAAAGAAAGGAACCAAATTTCTTTGGTCACATAAATGTCATGAAAGTTTTTGAAAGTTAAAGGAGCTACTAACTATAGCTCCCAAACTGAATATTGTAGATCATGAAAAAGACTTTGAGGTGTGTATTGATGCAAGCAAGGAAGGACTTGGAGGATTCTTGATGCAGGAGAACCATGTGTTTTGTTACAAATCCATGGAATTTGAAGGATCACAAGAAAAATTATGCCACTCATGACATATAATTAGATTCCATTATTCATGATTTAAAAATGTGGCATCATTATCTAATAGGAAGGATATTTTTATTGTTAACTAACAATATCAGTTTGAAATACTTGTTTGATCAACATGACCTTAAAGCACATCAAGCTAAGTGGCTAACATTTCTAAGTCAGTATGATTTCAAAATCAAACACATCAAGGGTAAGTAGAACAAAGTTGCAAATGCACTTAGTAGAAAATTTCATGCAATATATACCACAACAACCAATAAATCAAGTTTTGATTTAAAAATCATAATCAAATCCACACCTAGATTTGACAAAAAATACAATAAAATCAAGGAGAAATTGCAATACAAAATGTAGAAATGATGGAAACGGATTTCAACATCGACCCAGAAGGATTGCTAATGTTTAAAAATAGGATTTATGTACTAGATTCAACTAAATTGAAGTTGTTAATTCTTGATAAGATTCATAAAAATACCTACTTAGGTCATCCTGGGTATCATAAGATGTTAATAGCACTACGAAAATTGTTTTATTGGTCGAATATGGAAACTAAAACAACAGAGTATTTGGATAAATTTTTGTAATGCCAATAGGTAAAATAAGAACACCATCATCTTGTAGGACTCCTACAACCATTACCCATTCCAGAATGGAAGTGGGAAATCATTTCACTTGATTTCATTATAGGTTTTCCTAGGACAAGAAGGCATCATGGTTCTATAATGGTAGTCATAGATAAAATCAGTAAATCAACTCATTTTATTCCTGTCAAATATACTTTCAAAAACATTCCCGATATTTTTATAAAGGAAATTTTTAGGTTGCATGGAATCTCGAAGGAGGTAATCTCCGAATGAGATGTGAAATTTACTTTCAATTTTTGGAAGTCATTGTTTGAAGGACTAGAAACTTAGTTGAATTTCAAGACTCTTAACAAGTATACAACTTGGCGATAAATTTATACTTAAAACGAGAACTCTAGCCATAAAAACTCATATTTTTGCATTAAAAACACCAAAAAAATAACTCTGAATCAAAAAGTGGTGCAACTGGTAGCACCACTTTTTTTGCAGTTAAAAATATAGACATGGACCAAAACAATCCTTATTGTTGTTTATAAAAATCTTAAAATAAATCCGTGAATTGAAAACTAATGCTATCGGTAGCACACTTTTTAAAAAAATGGCATTATTATATCATTGTATCATAATTTAAAATTTTATTTATTAAAACTCTTAGTAACAACATATAAAACTAGCACTAAGTTAAACACAAATTATTCAAGAAATTATTTCACCACTCTTTCCATATAAAATAAAAGAATTTATGATATTATCCATAGAAAAAGCATATATTGAACCATAAAACATAGAAGTTATGATATTTGGGCACACAAGGGAGGAAACACAGTATCATCCCTATTAGTACCTAGGTTTGTACCTATGGTTGTCTACATTTTTTACCTTGAAACCTTTAAATTAAAACCTTTCTGTAATCATTTCAAGATTTTATTTACCCAAGATAAACCTTTTTCCATTGCTACTTTATCCTATGATTCTATTTTTACTTCTATGCTTCAATTTCAAATTTTGATTGTTTGTTGGTAAAGTGATAAGAAGGCACGTTTTGTTGGTACTTTATCCTATCATGCTATTTTTACTTCTATGCTTCAATTTCAAATTTTGATTGTTAGTTGGTAAAGTGATAAGAAGGCACAGTTTGTATGGTTTTTACTATGTTGCTATTTCTTGTAGGCATGGTTTGCTAGTCAAATAGTCTTATTCTTTGAGAAAGCAAAACTTGACCATGAGACAAGGTTCTTTTCAAGTTATGCACTATATAAAGGAAGGATTGACGCGCTACAAAATTGCAATAGAAGCAGCGCTACGAAACTGTCCACTCATGCTACAAAACTAACAAGGATTGTCGGAATAATTATTATAGGAACCGCCTTTAGTTATGTCAACCTTATGAAGGCCTATGATAATGAAAAGTAAAAATTATGGATTTAAGTGACTGTAATGTTCTCAGGTTCCTATGAATCTATATGATATGCATTCCCATAACCTTTCATAATAATCAGTGAAATCGAGAGAATGAAAACTATTAGCTATAATCAATTTTGAGACATTGCTGGCTAGTTTTGTGGGAGAAAAATATCATATACTGAGAATTAATCTTTTTCTTTATAGTAGATGAATGAAACAGTTATGCCTTCACACAAAAGCATACATGTGGTTAGATTCGAGCCAATGGGGGTTGAAAGTCTCGAAGCCTATCCAGAATTTGGTGCAAAATTAAAAAAATGCAGGTTGGTTTAGTTACTGTGAGAAGTTACAAGGACACAACGCTAAATTTTCCAAAGCATTTGCAAAGGGTCTTGATGGAACTAATGTTACAGTAGTATATTTGACATTTCGAGTCTCAGAAAACTCCATAGCCATAACAACTAAGCTTCCACATGAAGGAGGACAATGTTTTAAACTTAATAGTGTTGATATGCCAAAATGCAATCGATTTCTCCAGAATAAGCATCAAAATCTAGACTGGCACATGATTATTCTTAGGGATTGGTTAAAACAATAATAGAATGATATTTTTAAAATGGTTCAAAGATAAATTATAGGATAAGGAAGGTATGCCACATTTCACTTATATCATATGCATTTCCTCTTACATCTAGCTAGCATCTCGAAAATGAATTTACCCATCTATTTTATGAACAATCTCACAAAAATGGCGGCTAGGGTTAGAAATTTTCCAAAGAGTCAAAACAATATTTTTCATCAAGCTCTGATTAAACTGTTGATAATTCAAGATCTAAATAAATTCAATAAGAATCGAGATCATTCCATATTATACTTTGAATTTGAAACCCTAGAAAATAAATATTCACAAAAGGATCTTAATAATGTTTCTACAAGTTTGGAGGCTTCATAGACTTGCAAGGATGTGGAAATTGATGATTTGGCTGTGGAACAAAGTGTAAAAAAAATGGATAAAGAAATTAAACATAGAATGAGAGGGGCTATGAAATCATCACAAAATGCTAAATATGCTAGGTTACAGAAAGCATAGCAATTCAGTGATTCCTCAAATGATAAAGAAAGGGTTAAGAATCAAAAGAGGAAACTGGATGCTCCAAAATATTATCCCCTAAAAGTACCTCAAAACAGATCCATGAATAAATTTAAACTTAATTTGAGGGCCATTTCTTATCCTGCTTTGAAAAAAAACAAGGTCACTGACCTTGAAAATTTACCAGAGGAAAACCCAGTAAAGTTGAAAAGACAAGAAGTTAGAGCCTCAAATACCTATACATACTAGGAGTAGTCCCATAATTAATAAAGGCAAGGGAGTAGTGGAACCAATGAAAGAGTTTGACTTGAAAAATCGAAAACAGGCAAATAGTTCTAGAAAATTAAATAGGGTCAAAAATTGTTAATGAAGAATCAAATTCACCCATGGAAGTTGAAAAGAAGGTAGTTGAATTATTGACTAATTTAGAAAAGACTATTAATGTAGTTCCTTGCTCACTTAAATCTCATCCCTACATCCCTATGGCTCCTGAAGAAGAGAAAGAGATGCAACATAATGAGTTTAGCGATGTTGTCAAACCAGAAATAGAGAGTTCAACTACTCAAGTAAAAGCAATAGAAAGTGATAACATGCTCAAACCATAAAGTAAAGAAAACCAAGTCAATCAAAAGCTTAAGAATAAATTGAAGAATTTAAAAACAATAAAGAGTGGAACAAATTGCTCATCAAATACAATAAACTATATTAATTTTATGAGAAACTAAAGAATAACAATGCAAAATTACTCAGGAAAAGAAAATATCGGAGGAAATAATGTCTACAAGAGAGAAAGAATCATCAAGCAAACAATGAAAAGTTGGGCATCTTGACAGATTTACGTACTCATATCTTATAGGACACAATCTAGAATCAAGGAGCTGATGCGATTTAGGATGAAGGAACTAGAGCCAAATGAATATATACTTGATACAAGTAGTGTCAAAGGTGCAATTTTCATTTGCTTAAATCAAGTTTTTCACCAACAGGAACACTACAAAGTTATCTTTTATCATTCTCTAGATTTTGTAAAGTCTTAGACTTATATTTAGTCCATATGTTTGTAAAGAAATACATGTAGTATGTAATTGAGACTTAGTTTAACAATGCTAAGATGTTATATAAGTAGTTAACACATCCCTGAAAAATAGGAACTAAAACTGATTCAGTTTTGAAATAATCATATTTTATTTTAAAGATATTAAGAATTAATAGATGGACTCTTGAAACCCTAGGAAAGAAAGAAGATATAAGTTATATATATAAAAACTCAAGAAGGAGAATGGGTTCGAGTTTTGGAATAGCCTGAGAAGAAGTGGGGAAAAAATTGTAAGTTTTGATACAGTAATATATATGACTATTTGAAGATATTTTGCGTTATGAATAAAATGTGCCTCTTATTTATCTTTACTGCTAATTATCTGTTTGAAAGAAAAAGTGTTTTATGAGTTGCATAATCATATTTTCTAGTACTAATGGCACTTAATCTTTAATTGTTCATTGCTCGTGAATCCATTCCGTCTTAATCATTTTCTTTAAATTATAACGCTGTTATAATATTGAACATATGTATGAACTACCTTTCATATATTTATATTCTGGCAGTGTGTCAAATCTTCAATCCTTGTTATTCGTGATTGCAAAGCCTTTAAATTTATAATATGTTATTGTTTCCTTTTTTAATCCTTTCTCCCAATCTTTTTAAAGGCTGATTGAACATTCAACCATTTAAACCTAAAACTCATTTTTTATTCCAAATTTGTACATAAATTCCCTAGCTTTTCCCTGTAGTAGTCCAGTACAAATATTAGGGACAACAACCCCCTTTTTTGGGGGGCTAGAATTACAACTTTATGGAAACCATGGGTGGTATTGTCACAATAAAAACCCTAAATCGACCCTTGGATTGAAAAGTGGACCTCTTAGAATCAGTCATTTTTATTTGAGGTTAAAATTTAAAGGGACAGCTCCAGGCATTAGGATAATGAAAGGTCTAAAGCTAATCAATCATGCTTTATTTGCAGACGATTCTCTTCTGTTGGGTGGAGCCTCCAAAAAGAGTGCCAAGGTCTTCAGTGAAATCCTTCAAGATTTTTGCAGCATCTCCGGAGCTCTCATCAACAAAAGGAAAAGCGTTGTGTTTGGGTGGAATGTAGATCCACACACTATCCTCCAAATAGCCCACTTCCTGGGTTTCATGGGCTTTGCTTCTTAGGAAAAGAAAAAATACCTTAGGATACCATTAACTCTGGGCCCTAACAAGTCTTCATTGTGGAATGAATTTTTAAGCAAAATGAAGTCCAAGATCAAATCCTGGTGAGGCCAATGGCTCATCAACGCCGGGAAACTCTGTTCAAATCGGTTCTCTCCTCCTTACCGATTTATCAGGAATCCTTCCTCTTAGCTCCAAGATTGATCACGGATAAGGTCTCCAAACTGATTCATGACTTCCTATGGCAAGGAGGAAAAGGAAACCATAGGAAATCCACTTAGTAAATTGGGACACAGTCAAACGACCTTTCTCAGAAGGAGGGCTGGAAATTCGAGATCCTGGACTTGCTAACATTTCTTTGGGTGGAAAAATCCTATGGAACTCATTCTCAAACAACAAACATCCGATTATCCTTTTATTAAGGAAAAAATATCTTAAATATGTCTCTCTTCGAATCCTATAGGACGAAAACATCACCAAAGGATCGATAATTTGTAACCTCTGTCGCCGAGGGCTGGAATTCTTTCAAAAACACCTGTATCGTATCCCTAGAAATGGGAAAAGAACGTTGTTGTGGCAAGAAAGAATAATGGGACAGCCTCCCCTTGACAACTCGAAAGACTTCAAAGGAGTCTCAGATTGGCTAAAGCAACAAGGAATTAGCTTGCTTGCAGACATATCTTCATGGGACGATTTAGGAAATTGGCAATCCTGGGCCTTTCCTCACTTTCCAGAACAACTAAATAATCAAAAGAACCTCTTTCTAATAGCCCTCACGGACCTGAAACTGGTTCATTTTGTAATCGAAGGATAGATGGGGCTGGGGAAAAAGTGGAATATACACTGTTGCGTAGGGATTTATCTCTTTGCAAATGAATCAAGCGTCGATTCACTCAACAACATTTTGGAAGCATGTTTAGGATCCGCTCAGCCTTCCCAAAATTATAATATTTTTTTGGGTTCTTATGCATAGAAAAGTGCTAACAGGAGACAACCTTCTAAAACATAGCATTATTGGTCCCCATAGAAGCTCCTTGTGCTGCAACGCCCTTCAATCCATCAACCATCTATTCGTTGACTGTGCATTTTCCTAGGATGTTTGGTCTCTCTCTCTCTCCACGGCCTCAACATCAATGCTCCTACACAAATCTCAATCGTAACTCTCTTCTCCACTTGGCAAATGAGATATCCTCACACACTCTGAAGCAAGTTTGCGTGGAGTAGAATTTGGATAGATATTCCCAAATACGTTTGTTGGAACATATGGCTTGCCAGAAATGATCAAATTTTCAACAACACTCTGCATCTCCCTCTGAATGTGTTTGCAAAAGTTAAAGCACTTCTTCTTGAAACAATGGCCATTCAACCTTTCAAAAAGGACAACTCATTCCTCCTAGAAGAAAAAAAATGGATGGGCACTTTCACTTTCCAAGACAGAAAAAAGGTCTCTCGTCACCCCTGCATAACTCCAAGATGGTGTCTAAAAGACACAGATGTAATATTTCAAACTTGGCAGAGGTCTTAGGGAAAAGCTACGATATTCTGTGACAATGCCTCCAAAGGCAATCCAGGGACAACAGGAGCTGGCAGAGTGATATACTTCCCGAATGGTATCAGAAAGATAGTTTCAGCTGGGGTTTAGGTCAGAAAACCAACAATCACACATAAATTCTAGGGCTTCTAAAATCCTGTCAGATCGCTCGGGGAAAAGGAATTAAATAATTACAAGTTTTCAGCGACTCAGAAATACTGATAAATATTTTAAATTCGGATGATCATTTCAACAACCAGGCCCTCAATAAGACATTGCAAAGGTTGAGGCTCGTGTTGCAAGACTTCTCCTCCTCACTCTTCTTCCATATCCTATGCGACTCGAACAAGGAAGTAGACGCAAAGGAAAACTTGGCCTGCCTCCTGCCTCAAGGAGCTTTCAGCAAGAATGATGAAGAACCTGAATGGACATCGATCTCGTAATTTTGAGTTTGTAAGAAAGGGGCATTTGTAGAGCCTTCTAGTAGTCTGCTGAATAACTGTAATGATGGTTGCTTTGGCTACGACCCAACCAATTTCTATATAAAAACAATTAACCATTTTAGTTAAAAATAAATAAATAAATAAATAAAAAACAATAACTGAAAAAAATCGGATTAAAAAAACAAATTAAAAAAACTGAAAATTCAAAAATACAAAATTTATTAAAAAAATTCAAAAACCAAATTAAAAAAAAATTCAAAAATATTTACAAGCTTACAAGAAAATTTATAAGCCAAAAATTTTAAAAATAAATAAATAACATGTAAAAAAAATCAGAACGAAACACAAATTTTAAATTAAAAAAAAACACACACATTTACGAAAAATTAAAAAACTATGAACAAATACAAAATATATATATATATATCAATTTAAAAAAAAAAAATTTAAAACATTTTGAAACAAACCAAATTATTTAAAACTTAAAAAATCAAATCAAATAAAAATTTAAAACTTAAAAATCAAATTTTAAAACAAAATTTCAAAAAAAATTAAAATTTTAAAACTTAAAAAAAACCAAAAAAAATTGAAAATTAAAATCTAACTTAAAATTTTGAAAGTAAATTAAAAATTTTAAAACTAAAATTTGAAAAAAAAAAGAATTATTTTAAATCCCCCCAACCCACCCCTTTTAAATTTAAAAAGAAAAATATCAAAAAAATAAAATAAAATTGAAAACCCTCCACCCCCACCCCGCTCCCCCCTTCCCTCCCCGCCCCCCACCCTCCCCCCTCCCCTTCCCTCTACCTGCCCCCCAACCCATGCCCACGTGGCCTTTCGGTGGCCCATAATTCTCAGAATCACTTCGTTGCGAAGGGGTGGTGCTTGGGTGTCGGAAGGAGCGGAAGGGGGGAGGGGAAAGGTGGGGGGCGAGAGGGAATGGGGGAAGGGGGGAGTGAGAGGGAGGGGGAGAGGAGGGAATGGGTGGAAGGGGAGGAGGATGGGGAGAGGGAAGGGAGAGAGGGGTGACAGGGGAAAGGGGGAGCACACAGGGAGGGAGATTTTTGTGTGTGTTTTTTTGTGTTGTTTTTAATTTAAAATTTTAGTTTTGTTTTTAATTTGTTTTAAAAAAAATTAAATTTTGTTTTTATAATATATACATATTTTTTTTTCAATTTTCTTTACAAATTTACTCATAAAACTGACTTAATTAAGAAAATAATTAAAGACAAACTTCCAAAATCTATATAATGTTCATTCTATCTAGCTTCTAATAGTTTAAAAAATTTAAAAATTTAAAAATTTATATATATTTTTTAGACCAACTAGCTACTAAATGTATATAGTTTTGTAAAATTTGAAAAAACACATTTGTAAATAAAAATTATGGTTCTTTTATGACCAAGGAGTTTCAAAATCACAAAAAATCCTGAAAATGAAAAATGGTGCTATGAGTATACACACCTTTTGAAACAGAGCTAAGAAAAACTATTTAAATTGACCCCCAAAAAACAAGAACAATGTCGGGTTCTCGTCAATTTGTATATCTTGTTTCCTTACCACCCACATTAGGATGGACAAACAAAACGTACAAATTGAAAGTACTAGAAAACATGCTCTGCATGTACGTCATGGAAAGAGCCACTAAGTGGGAAGAATATTTGCACCTAATTGAGTTTTCATACAACAATGGCTATCAAGCGTTAACAAAAAGAGTCCTTTTGAGATGTTGTATGGAAGAAAATGTAACACTCCTGTTAGCTGGGACAACCTAGTAGATATAGTGTTACTAGGACCCAATCCACTTCTATAGTGTTACTAGGATCCAATCCACTTCAGGAAATGGAGTAGATTGTTACGCAAGTAAGGAACTTAAAGAATGCTCAAGACTGACAAAAGAGCTATGTTGATCAGAAAAGGATACACATGGAATTCAATGTGGGAGATCATGTCTACCTGAAATTAGACTGGGAGATCATGTCTACTTGAAAGTCAAACAAAAAAAGAGCACCTTCAAATTGGGAAGTTGTGCTAAGTTGGCACCTATATTTTGTGGTCCATTTAAGGTGTTAGCCAGGATTGGGCGAGTGGCCTATCAACTGGAATTACCTGCTAATATGATAATTCATAATGTTTTCATGATTCACTGTTAAAGAAATATATTCATGACTATACTCATTTGATTGATTGGAATGTTATACAAGTGGAACTAGAAGGCAAGTTTTAGTAAGAAGCTTGATAGGAGGGACATCAAACTCTTGATCTGATTTATTTATCACACAGGTAAAATTGCAATGGATACAATTTATCCTCGAGGAGGCTACTTGGGGATGGAGGATGTGATGAAGAACACATATCCATCCCTATTCCAGATATGAAATGATCAGGAGGAACACCGAGGACAATGTTAATCTTAAGGGGGGAAGGATGTAATATCTCCCAATTTGAGTTATTATTTACTTAGTTAGAATTTGGATTATTCTTTTGAACACAAATATTTTGTTACGTTAAAACTAAACATTGTGCAAGAAGGTTCTTGATACTTGTCCTTGGGTAAGGACTATTGTAAGAGACATTTTCCAAATATTATTAATGACCAAAAACAACAATTGGAATGGCCATGAATAGACATGACTATGAATCCATGAGTGGGGAACGCAATCCTATAATCCTACTAACCAGGGGAAGAGAAAACACGCATCAAGAGGCAAAAATATTGGACTAACACCCTGAAATATAGGGGTGAATCCAAGTCTACAAATTTCCCAAGGAGAGGGAAGGAATTTTGGTAAGACTTAGGAAAAAAATCTATATATGATCATATGTGAGGAGGCAGGAAGCTATTTAGTATGATGGGAAGGATTGTTGTGTGAAACACTGAAAGAGTGTTAGGAAATTTTTGTGAAATAGTTATGTAAGTGAACTTAGTTGAATATTGTGATAATAGTTCTTTGAGTGAATTGAGTTTAAAGACATGTACCGTTGAGTATGGTTAGAGGGTTGTGAATTGGAAGGGGATCATGTTCGTCCTTATGGAGTCATAGTACATGCTTGGGAATGCCTTGAACATGTAAGTTTGGCTGCTTAAGATCTATGAATGAGAGGCACATGACCATCCCAACTGTTGTTCCACAATTGTTGTGGACCAACTAAGAACTGTTACTATATGATTTGATGTTTATTCATCAGTACTATATATTCTTTAGATTTCATTTGGTCCTTAGAATAGCTTCTTCTTTTATCTTTGGTAATATACTATACTACTTTATTGTATCAAATGGGTAGATTATAATGAGAATCCTTAACAGATTTGAAAGGACTTTTATTTCAGTCCTAGTACAGTAAATGGTTAACTATATAAGGTAGGCAAATTCCTATCCTACCTGCTAAATAGATATACTATATTATGTATCTCATAGTGTTGTGTTTAAAGAGTTAGTTCTATGTTATTTGTAAATGTTTTCCTATCAATTTTATTTTTTTAGCTAACTTTTAAGAATATGTATTACAACATCAATCATATTAAAATGCTAGAACAACTATCCATTAAATTTAAACAAAATCAAAACTAAGATTAAAGGCAATCCCATCCACATGCATATACTAATCTAGCTAAATACAAGCATCATCTACTAAATATTTATGCCCGTGGCAAAATACCTAGTTCATCATATTTAAAAATAACATATAAATAATATATAGAATAACCCATCAAATAGCTTAATGATATATTACACATATATTACAGACAAGAGCCGAAGCTAAATAAGGGATGACGATACACAATTAATTAACCAAATACATAATCAAATACTACTTCATTCACATTCATTTCTATACTTGTACATTTAACCTAACACATTACAAATATCATGTATCATCTATATACATGAAGAGGCGAACATTGGCATAGTGCATACATAAAATACTAACACATTTGACATAAATCCAAATCGAAAATACATGGAATAACCAAGTAGGCTTTCTAGTTTCCAACAAGGGGACACGTTAATGAACACCTGAAGGTAGAAGACTGCCAAGTAGAGTGGTCATTAGAGATTTAATTAAGAAACGCATAAAATTTGGTAATGATTCAATATGTCGAATTTAAGACGACTACGACGTTAACAATTATGGTGTCATAATTGCTTTAAACATTATTAATTTTTTTTATTGGTAAATTTGGGGATATTACACATTGCTAAAGTTATCCTTCAAAGAACCGATGAAATCCATTCCCTACTATTGGAATGGTGCTTCAATAATAACTGGCTTGAGCAAAGGAGCAAGAAGCATAGGTTTTCTGGTGAAAAATTGGCAAGCTTGAAAAGATCTGACAAATTTATGCACATCTTTGAATAGAGAAGGATGTCTTAGAAAACTCTTGATATAGTGCCAAAATATTTTATCCTGTGATGTTGAATTTAGGGATGCTAGACTTTTGACAGCTTATTATTGATGTCTTCGTGCTTCTATAGTGATTTTAGAGTTTGGTAAGAAGTAATGATCCAAGTTTATGTTCCTTATGATTCACAAAAGGTAATGAATCAACCCTAAACCCTATAAAAGAATATGACTTTGGAGATAATGATGGTTCTTATTGATCTTGTTGTAGCACTAGGGTTTCTACCTTAGTAAAAGGCATGGAGAGTGGAACTAACACCTTGCATAATTTAGTAGCTGTGTTCTTGTGTGGTGCATGTAGGCTAGGGAAATATCATGGAGAGTCTAGCTTGATATAATAATAATAATATGATTATATTATATGATACATGGCCTTATTTTTGTCCTTAGATACATGGCATATCATATAATATAATAATATTTATGATGTCATCATCCCCATTCCCTCACCAATCATAAGAGAATTACTAAATAAGTAGTAAAATGCTAAAAATAAAATTTAAAATAACAACTACATAGTACATACTACATAAAAATGACTCAAAACTTTAAAAGTAAAACTTATATTTTAAAATGACTCAAAACTTTAAAAGTAAAACTTAAAAATATAAGTAAACCTACTTTTAACTTATCTTAAAAAAAATGAAGAACAAAGAAAGTACCTAAATACTTTTATACAAAATTTTATATAAAATGACTAAAAAATATAAAACAAAGTAATTAACTAAATACTAAAAATTAAAATAACAATTATATATAAAATAAAACTTAAATTTAAAAAACTATTATTATTAATAACCCTAATAACTCTAACAATATAACACTACTGGACCTAATACATCAAGTGCTAATACTGCCTTATTTTGCTAATATGATTTAAAGCATGAATCAAAGAGAACATATAGAACTAAACTGTCTCTCATAAAGCTTAGTCATTTCTTACCAACTTATATATCAGACAAAATGGATCATAAATACCGTAATCTCAAAACCAGATACCTAAACAGTAAGCTTAAGCCACGGAAAATTGCATAAAACACAACAAAATACAAATAAGCTACAGGCACGGTACGAAGGAATATTCAAGATTACCTTATAGCCGCAACATATATCAGAGATATGACATTACAAATGAGTCTCAGCGTAGTTTCCGTATTCAAATTTCAAACTACGTCAAGCAAATTCAAAGGAAGATCTCGGCATAGTTTCTTTATAATAATCATTTTATAATTGAAAAGTTAATTTAAAAATATATGCGATTATAATAATCATTTTAGAATATAAGTAATATTTTAAGAACTTTATTACTTAATACATAGGTTTAAATTTTAATTATTTTATTATAAAAGATATTTAAATATAAATAAATATCTAATAAAATATTTTAAAATAAATATTATCATTAATATACATTTTAAAATATAATTTTTTTCAAAAAAAAAACCCATATTCTTACTATTCTATTGAATTAAAGAAAAAGCGGCATAACTTTCTACAAAGATAATGATCCCTTCGAAACAACCAAGACAAAAATATATAATTTCATTCTTTAATCCTACGTATTCAAAACATCATCTCAAAACCAAAGGATAGATAGCATCCTTCAAATGTCCACAAAAAACATAAGAAACAGATATTCCAAAAAAATCTTCTATACTCAACAAATTTCTTCAAAATATAGTTTTCCTTCCTGCCAGTAAATAACACAACACGATAAGAGATCAGCTTCTATATTTACTCTAAGCAAATTTAAAAAATATAAAGTTCACAAACACCAAAATAATTCAAAATTATTTTACCCTTTAATAAACAAATGAAACTCATAATAAATAATTAAAGCCCAACATCTTATATTAAGATAAGAAAGGTAGATGGATCAAATTTATTTAGAAATAAACATAGTAAGCCCCCTTAGCAAAATGGGCATCTTAAGCAACTCGTCTGAGTGTTGCACGGTTTCTTTTAATCACTACAATGTCCATAGGACTTTATAAACTTGCCACTCTAAATCCATGTAAAATGTCATGCTTCTTTGTGCGGGAATCTGGTAAGGAAAATGGATTGGCTGAACATCAAGTGGCTGAACATCATTATTTGTGAAGTAGATCCTCAATAATGTAGACTCAACACTACAAACCATATACATATTTGTGAGCACAAACACATGCTTATTAGTTGGGAATGTATGTCCAGGTCGAGATACATTTCTATTGAATTTCTTCCACGCCACTTTCAACTTACAACCATCTTGCCCAGCAATCTCCCCACCAGGTCCAATCTGAGTGGGTTGGATATTGGACACCAAACCTGTAATAAAAAAAATTAAATAATATAATCAATCATAATTTTATTTAAGTGATTAACTTAATAGGTGTATCCGTAGTTTTTCCATCAGAAAAAAAATACCAATATTATTCATATTGAATCAAAAAGTATATGATTTAACAAATCTTCAAAAAGACTCAACCGAGCAGAGGCAGAAAATCATGCCTTCATATCTCAAAAAAACATCAAAAAGCTACCCCTATCATACATAAGAGGTAAACAAAAAACCTCAAATAAGATCTACCCAAATATACTTGACATACAACAACCAAAAACATACATTTACTCAAAAATCTTCAAAGATCCAAAGTTCAGAACCTCAGAAGTACGAAATTCTTCCCAAATTATAATTAGATATAATTACTTTCAAACTTTTACCTTTTCTAAGTAACTTGCATAGTTAAACCATTCATAATTTATCTTTACATCGCATAATTTCAATTACAATCGCATAATTTCAATTACAAGAATAAACAAAAACAATAATACAATTAACATACCAGTTGGTTTGGCTGCCATTACAGGATAACTAGCCAAAGAAATAAGCATAAACAAAAACAGTAATACAAGTCGAAGTTGACATTGCATATGAATAGCCTCAAACCCCATCTCCATCTCTTCTAGAATGCTCTTTTACAAGCAATACGTTACTAAGGATGAATACGAAATCTAAAGAGCATAACGCTATCTATAAATAGACCTTCTTAGCTCTAAGCATTAATGGAACAACATCATGATTTAGTCGCAATTGAGAATCGATGAATGTGCATCATGATCCACTCTATCCATAGTATTTTATATTGACTTTGTCAATATTAAACGTTTAAAGTTAATGAAATGAAATTATTATTTATGTTGTAATTATATTCTCAATTATTATTTACTTGTCCTTGGAAAAAAAGCAAGGTGTAAGCTAAAGTCTGGAGCATTAAAAATTGAAAAAAGCAAGGTGTAAGCTAAAGTCTGGAGCATTAAAAATTGATACATACTCAATGTGATCCAATCATTATTACTATATTATTTGAGAAATAGTATATTAATAAATTTAATTACAATAAAATAATTAATACTATAAAATACAAATTATTAATGATAAATAAATGAATAGTTTTTTAAAGAGTGGGATCTTGTGTGTATCATGATCTTATGTATGTGCATAATATTTTATGTTTTATATTGACGGTGTAAATATTAAAAATAAATAAAATAAAATAATTATTTATGCTACAATTATATTCTCAACTATCCATTTACTTGTCATCAATAATTTGTGTTTATATGATTGAGTCACATTGAGAATTGATGAATGATCATGTGTATGTGCATAATTTTGTCAATTTAAAAAGTTAAATGAAATGAAATTATTATTTATGTCTTAATTATTAATAATAATTTGTATTTTATAATATTATTATTGTAATTAAATTCATTATTATATTATTTCTCCAATAATATATTACTAATATTTTATACATTATATTATTAAATAGTTATATAATTGGAATTAAATTATGTTGACCTAATTCATTAATTTTTCAAATTTAGTCCATTTTTAACTTAAATCTCTTTTCATAGTAATACAAATATGTTATTATTAAAAATTTATATATTTTTTCAAATTTAGTCCATTTTTAACTTAAATCTCTTTTCATAGTAATACAAATATGTTATTATTAAAAATTTATATATTAATAATAATGAATGATCATGTGTATGTGCATAATTTTTATATTGACTTTGTCTTCAAAACCTTAATCATTAATAATAATTTGACCCATTACGAATCATCAATAATAATTTGCATTATTTCTCCAATAATATATTAGTAATATTTTATATATTATATTATTAAATAGTTATATAATTAGAATTAAATTGTGTTGACTTGATCCATTAATATTTCAAATTTAATTCATTTTTAACTTAAATCTCTTTTAATAGTAATACAAATATGTTATTATTAAAAATTTATATATTAATAATATTTCATATAATTAGTCATTTAATTGGAATTAAATTTTCTTGAGGTAGTGTATTAATATTTGATTTGAGTAATTAATTATATAACAAATTTCATGGGTAGTTTAACTATATTACAAAAATAGTAAATTAATAAGTGGACAAACTTAATCCTTATGGTGAGTTCATTCTACATTTTTAGAAGAACTTTGCAATAGCAAAAAGATTTAGTTTGTCCACATTTTAACTTACTCAATGTTATATGTAATAGTTCACCTATACTAAATATTGTTGTCTAGCAATTATGTTACTAAGTAATCTCCATTGCAAACTTATAAACACTAAGTGATACTAGGATAAGTATCACTTAGTGTTTATGTTACTAAGGAAGGAATTATGATCAGGATGCTATGATGATGATCAGGATGATCATGTACATTAGGATGATGTATGGTGAGTATCAGGTTGATACTCTGTGGCCGTGGATAGGTTGTGCAGGTAGCATAGAAAAGATCCCAGGAGATCCGGACAGGTAGAGTTGTGTGCTCGTAACAACTCGGGATGCTCTTTTGAGGTTTTGCTACATTTTCGCATAGAAAAGATCCCAGAGATCTAGACAAGTAGAGCTGTGTGCTCGTAACAACCTGGGATGCTCTATAGAGATCTTGGAGGCTACAAGATGCTCTTTAAAGGTTTTGTGAAAGTCTCACCTAGAAAAGATCCTAGAGATCCAGACAGGTAGAGCTGTGTGCTTGTAACAGCCTGGGATGGTCTATAGAGATCTTGGAAGTTGCAAGATGCTCTTTAAAGGTTTTGCGAAATTTCACATAGAAAAGATCCCGGAGATCCGGACAGGTAGAGTTGTGTGCTCGTAATAGCCTAGGATGCTCTATAGAGATCTTGCAGGTTGCAAGATGCTCTTTAAAGGTTTTGTGAAGGTCACATGTAAAAGATCCTGGGAGATCCGAACAGGTAGAGCTGTGTGCTCGCAAGAGCCTTGGATGCTCTTTCGAGGTTTTGTTAACGCACGTAATTAGTCCTGGGATCCACAGTATGGCCAAAGATGATGAAGAGCTACTGGAGGCTAGGCATACATCCAACATGAAAAAGGGTTGGCTCTGTAAGACTTCCTATGACGAGAAGATTTCAGAGATAGCCCAATGATCAAGATGTCGAGTACAGCAGTAGTTATGATGATGATGCTTCGTGATCCAATGTTGATTATCCAACTCTAGAATTGAAGACTTGTGCCTATATGTATTGATGACTTGTGTCAAGAGAAAACCTTCCTAGTTAAGAGGGAGTGTTGATGTATTTGTAACTTCAAAAGATATTCACTTGTATATTGTATTTGTACTTTATTGTATCCCCAACAGAGATGTATTATTCCTCCGATTGGAAGTGTCGTCAGTTGTACTTGCATGTGTCGCAAGTTATATTGTAAGTGTCGTAACTTATATTTGATGGGTTATTAGACCACTTTGATGGGGTCGGCCCTATATGAGTCATGTGGGTTAAAGGGTTATTAGACCACCCTAAAGGGGTCAGCCCAATCAATACTATGTTAAGTGGTTAAGTTGGGGCCGACCTAGTTAGAGTTAAAACACAATTCAAGTTAGTGTATAAATAGAGAGTGTGTCTCTCTCATTTTACACATTCTATTATTCACTCACTTCGCATTAGTGAGAGAGAGGAAGAGTGCGCACAAGTGGAGGAGGAGTATGTTGCTGAAGATATCTATCTCTTGGGTTTGATCATTGTGATCCTTGTATTGATGCTTGTTCTATCTCTAAGGAAGTTGAGGGTTTTTTTACCTTCTTGGTTTTCCCGAGTGAAATGTTTTGTGTCTCTTGTCTCTTATGCTTGATATGTTGTACATGTTGTTCTTTCCGTTAAGATCCTAGATCTATTGAATTAAATGATGGAAATCTAACATATATTAGGGTAATCCTCCCAATAGTGATCCCCTACTCCACATTTTGTACAAAATTTTAGATTTGTTCGATCTTTGTAAGGATAATCTGCATAACGATGTCCTTCATTATGACATGTGAAACATGTGATAGGTCGACAAGGTCAGAAGTCTCGACTTCCATGACCACGACCTAGGAATCCTCCTTATCGGTTGTAGTTGTCATAAGGCCGATCATATCATCTGTCGTCGTTCCTTTGATATATGTCATTTATGTTGCTCTAGTCATTTCTGTCATTTCTTTCATTCCTTTGTTCGACAGTATTAGTGTGGTATACTGCTTGATAATTTTGATTATTCTTTAAGTTCAAATGACATTATGTTATGGAATGCAAATTAACTTCACATATAGCACACCACAGGGCTTGTTTATTCTTCATGTTATACGAGCATTCCTTTGTAGCATGCAAGTCGTATTCTTGACAAATGTCGCAGAATCTCTTTGTCCTTACAAGTCGAACATCTTATCGTCGATTCTCCTGAGGAAAATAGTCTTTTGTATGCCCAGTTGTGAAGCATTTTGTGCACCATAGTTTTTTTTCTCGGATTTTGATTCCTTGGATGGATTTTTGCATGCTTTTCAAGTTGTCTTTAATATCTCTGTCAATAAAGACTATGGGGTAGTCATCATCCATTTCTATTTGCAATGCCTTCGTCAGAGCATATTCATATGTGGTGACATTATGCCAATGAACGTGCACTTTGATCTTCCGTATTATGCCAACTACGAACCATTGGATCAACATTTTTTCTTCAATTTTGTAGTCGATCTGGCTCAGTAGATACTTGAATCTCTTGTCATACTCCCTCATAGTCTTTATTGGCTTCTACACTATAGTCTTCAAATTTTTAGCAATCATGTACTTCGCATCCCGTGTTTTAAATAAGGATAGAAACTGCTGTTTGATTTGATCTTTTGTTGCATTGGGTGTTTTGTCGATGTATCCCATATACCAGGTTAGTGCTCTTTTTCGCAAAGATCCAACAAACTGCGCCATCTGTCATTCTTCATTGGTAAGTGTGTTGGCTTCCCATATCGATTCGCATGCAAACCAATGTCATCTAGGACCTTCACCGCCTTCGTAAAATAAAATATGTGATTTTTTGTGTGCCATGTATGCTAGGACTTCGACCTCTAAACTTATTGGTGGCGACGGTGGATTGCATCCGGCGATAGAATTTCTTTCTTGAATAGATTCTTCAGGTATTATTTCTGAATGTGTATTGACAAGTGTTAGAGCTTGTTCTTCACTTTCAATGACAGCTTCTTGAACTTCGGTTAGTTCTTCGATGGTTATCGGATGTCGGCTTCCTTCAATCGCTTCTGTCGAAATCCAAGTAAAATTTTGCTCAATATGAATTTCACTTCTCCTTGTATTTTTTGAAGAACTCAATGAATCACTTAATGCTGGAAGTTGCAGGGGGGCGCTTCCGCACGATCTGAATAGAGTAGATTAAAACTTTTGTTTGAGAATTCAGGTTGAAAAGTGACATAATTCCCTTCTTCCGGTCGATGAATCAATAATCTGTCGACTTCATCACCTTCGTTGTTTCGTCGGCTCCAGATGCCCGATTGGCCAACATGCAGTCCTGAATATTCTTCAACGATATTTTTTACTTGAGCACTTTGATTTAGTTGCAATGGGGAATGTGGTGTTATAGTCTCGGGTATGTTCACTTGGAGAGCTCCTACATGCTCGATCCAAAAATATTTTTCCATCGGCAACAGATTTGCATCAACATCCTCTTCCTGTCGAACTCGAAGCGACTTTGGTGGATTTCCTTCTGCATCTGTCACTATGCCCGACTTTCATTTTTTATGGAGCACGCTAGCCTATTCCCTCAATTCTTCACACCGCTTTTGTCACTTTTCCCGTTCAATCTTTTGAATGTTTGGTGTGATTTTATGGATCATTGTTCTATTTTTGTCGAATTTTTCATAATTTTCACTGCTGGCCATGTCGACTTTCGGCATGCATCTACTCCATCAGGAACGTGTTTTGGATACCCCCCCAATGTCGGCCCAAAGTTCTTTTGGCAACTAGGGAAGCATAGTGCTTCACTTGCTCAGGAAATATTCCCATTCTCGTTCTTGTACAAATATTTCCCACTTTCTTTCCTTTTCTTCCCAATTAGAGTTTAGAAGCGGTGGCGACAACAGGGGTCGTCTCGACAATATGTGTTGTGCCTTTGTCGATCAGGAATTTGAACAGAAGTGTCAGTAAGGAGCACAGAAACTAGTCGATAAGGTTGGTGTAAAACCTTTTCATCATGTTGTCGACAGACACTCGTTCTTCAATGGAACACTCTTCAAAGAACTCGTCATCAATTTTTCACACCATTCTAAAATATTTGTATGGCCACTGTTGATCAACGTTTGAATTAACTGATGCTCTTTTTCATCTGGTTGTCTTTTCATCCATAAGCTTCTTCAGCGCGAGTGGCACAGACTCTACAAATTTCTCATGCATTTACGAAAATAACTTTTCTCTTGCTTGAACATTAGTCAGCTTGTTTCTTCTGGCATAAATTTGCAAGTATTTTGTTATCTTCCTCTCCCACCAATCCTTGATTTCCGGCTCTGATATCATTTGATCATGCTTGCTTTCATCTTATGTATGCATCACCAGCAATGGAACCAATTTTGTAGTCACGTGGGTCGCAGGGTTACTAGTGATACATATTATAATATTATATGCAAGCAATCACAAAGATACATATACAATAACAAGATATGGAAGATGAAGCAACAAGCCTTTTATTATTCATCAAGATGTGTAGAAGAGATACAAATATCTGAACAGCCTAAGATTATCATGTAGAGTGGCTCACCAGCCTATTTATACAATTAACAGACAGTTACATAACTAACTACTCTTCGATTCAACTAACCAGCCCGACATGTATTGGTCGACTCAAACTGTCGACATGTTTTACAAGTATTCGATCAGAGGACCTAATCGACAGGACGACTTAGGCTCCTCCAACAAGATGAAAAAACCAGGGCCATAGAATCCCCTCTTAAGGAGGCTGTACCAAGTAAGAATCTTATTCTCAAGGAAAAGGCCAAATAAAAAATTTAACCTTTAAAGGGATTCTCCATTTCTAGATAGCCTTTTCCCACCACTTAGGGGAATGCTCAACCAAATATTCAGTAATATCCTCATATGATTTCTTAGCAGTAATAACCCTATTATCCCTGTTCCAAACCCACACTAAGGTATCCTCATAATCATGTAATCTAATAATATCTCTATACAAAACATGACAAATTGCTTCCTTTCATTAGCTACATCCTTAGAAAAACCCAATTCAGCAGTTGAATATATCAACAAGAACCAACTGAATCTGATCTTATTTTTATCTGTGCAATAACCTGAATGTTTAAATGGTGAATGGAGGGCCTTGGATTAGCATATTTTTATTAGCATTTCTACATAACTATAATCCATTTTGCTTATCCATAATCATGTATCAATCCCTTCTAATGTTCATATGTAGCTTTTAGGCTGAAGGTATTTTTCCATTACATGTCTTAGTATCTCATTTTCATTTTTACTAACATTAGGGAAATTAGTGTACTATGTATTTGCTTTGGATATTGGCTCATTTGTTAGGAAGAAGCTACAAAATATTTGAGGTATTTTTGTAGCAACTCCAAATCCCCTATAGGTATATTGTGAAGGATGCAGAACCTTTATAGGTAGCTACGGAACCTTTACAGGAAGTTGTAGAACCTCTACAGAATCTGTGAGATGCAGAACCTCTACATAACCTATGAGCTATGAAACCTCCACATAACATGAGAGCTGCAGATCCTCTACAAAAATTGTGAACTATGGAACCTCTACAGAACCTGTGAGCTGCGGAACCTCTATAGAATCTGCAAGCCATGAAACCTCCTATAGAACATACGAGCTACGAAACCCTCTACAAAACCTACAAAAGCTAGATAATGTCAATAATTCAAATTTACCTCCAACCACAAACTTTGGAGAAATTAATTCATTAGGAGTAATGGATTTTTATAAATCCATTATTCGATTATTCTTATATGTCTCAAATCATGATGTTAAATTATTTGAAAATTAAAGGTGGCAAATGAAGGTGGATGTGAGTGCATATTTGGCTTATCCACAAATATTTGAAGATCTCTATCAAATATATGATAGACCTAAGAATTCAAATTTTGTTAGGAGACATTTGGGATGAGTTCTAACTATTTTATTATAGCCTCTCTCCATAAATTCAAATTTGACTTCAAAGGTATCCTAAATAGAATGTAGTTATCAAAGATCCTGGAATTAGTTTTGAAGATCCAAATTATTAGCAAATTGTTGAGGTTATTTTGGATCTTCATTTATTATTTGTTATGGAGAACTCATGTATAAATAAGAGCTCCTTCTCCATTCCAAGGGGAGGATTCCTAGAGCAATAGTTGAAATAATGGAGTAAACTCCAATTTCATCTTGATTCAATATAGATATTAGTTTTATAATTTTTGCAATGGGATTTTATTTATTTTATGCTAATGTATTTTTACATCATTGCTTAGTTTTCAATTCTTATTATGTGTGAATTTTATTTCTGCAATTTGATTTCAATCCATAGATTAGTGGATTAAATGTTTATTTTATAATATTTTTGCTTAATGCAATGGCCATATTTACTAAATTGGATTATAAATAGTAACTTGTATTTGGAAAGGATAGTTTTTAGATTTCATTTCTACAATTTACCTTCTTGTCAAGTGTGGTGTGAACTTAGTTTTAGAATTTACTTTTCCATACAATGTGAACATAGTTTTAGAATTTATTTTCCACGAGAGTGTGAATTTAGTTTTAGAATTTACTTTTCCCACACAAAGAGAATTTAGTTTTAGCATTTACTATACATGGTGTGAATTTCAATTTCTACAAGAGTGATTTAGGACTTCAATTTTCTAATTTGTCTTAGTGAACATTAATGGGGTTGTTTCAGAAGATAGTTGAGTCATATTCCTGATACCTACAATTGGTGTGAATTTAAAGTTTCTTGCCATGTGATTTAATTTCCTTGCAATTTAGTTTCAATAGTTGTTCACATGGTTAGTTCCTTGCCAAGATGGTGTAACTATTCATACCATTATTTGTAAGCAATTTTATTGAACTACAACTTCACAATGGATAAACCAGTGTAAAAGTAAATTGTGGCCTACACATATAGTGCACAGTACCTTTCAAGATCTCAATGAACCCTGGGTTTCCAATTAATGTACAGACTTCTTAGTTTTCCATTGAGAAATTAGAAGGTAATTAATAATCCCGTTAGTGAAGTTTAGATAGAAGTGGAGCAAAGATCCTGTCATTATCATTAACTCCAATGAATGGATCAATTCTAATAAATACTTGAGTACCACGACCAATTTTCCAGCTCAAACAATTACCTAGGATAAGATAAGATCTAATAAATCCCCTCCAAATTATTGATGCATTTAAACATGTCTTTTGAGGTTTATGAATCCACTGCACCATAGATAAAGACTTAATATATTTAGCTTTGATCAATTTAATCCATAAGGCACCCCCAAATAGAACTCTCCACAAAATATTAATACTAAGGGAAAATTTGAACCAATCCAAGTGTGTAAGAGTTTAGCCACACATCTTTTTAGGCAAAGTAATCCTTTCCCAAGAAGTTGATTGAAATTTTGATGAACCAATTTTACGATCCCACATAAAATGTATCAATCTCTTCCTAATATTATTGATTACATATGCTACAACCATGGTGAGAGAGAACTAATAAACAAGAATACTTTCTAAAATTGACTTCGCAATAGTGAGCCTTCTGCCAATAGACAACCATTTGTATGTCCAATTGCTTATTCTCTTCTCCACTTTATGGAGCATCCAATTATAATATTTTTTTTGCAATAATTAGGTTTTAAAATAAATAGCCAAGATACTTGAAACCATCATCCATATTTTCCATGTGATAAAGAAATCAATGGGATATTTGTTCACAAATACCCATATCAGAACAATTGAACATAAATAAAGACTTCTGAGAACTGTCTGCCATCCCAGAAACTGCATAAAAGGTGTTAATTATAGCAAGGTAACACTTCAATTCATCCACAGATCCTCTCCCAAAAATTAAGACATCATCAATGAACAATAAATGTGAAATGTAAAGAGAATGAGATATTCTTATACCTTTAATCTTGTTATCCTTCTTTGCAGCATCAATAAGCATGTGGAGTCCTTCTATGACCAAAAGAAATAGAAGAGGGGATAATGGACATCCCTGTCTACCTCTACTGTAATTGAAAAGGGAAGTGGGAAATACATTCACCAGAATATCAAATTTTGTAGAGGAAATACAATCCATAATCCAATTTGTGACTTCAATTGGAAGTCAGGTCTGAATAAGGACAAATCTCAAGAAGCTTTGGTCAACTTGATCATAAGATTTGATCAAATCCCTTTTAAGAACAAACGATTCAGTATTCCTAGATTTAATAGTGTGAATACTTTCCTAGGACAATCCCACCACATCTTGAATCTATCGATTTGAAAGAAATCCAAACCACTCCTCCAAAATGTTTTTTTCCAAAATAGGTTTAATCCTATTGGATATTATCTTAGTTATGACTTTATACATCAGATTACATAAGTATATAGGTTTATATTCATTAAATGGCTCAGGCTTATCCTTCTTAGGAATTAATGCAATATAAGTAACATTCATAGCTTAGGAACATGACCCAATCTCCTAGATTCATCTACAACATCCACTAAATCATGTCCAACCAAATCAAAGAAATGTATAAAGAACTCGACAGACAACCCATCTGCACCAGGTCTCTCAGCCTTGGAAAACTTAAATAAAACACATTTAACCTCTTCCATAGTAATAGTTTCACCAATTTTTTTCCCTTCTTCCAAACTAAAAAATATAGAATAGATTTTCAAAACTTTCAATTGGTCTTCAATATTTAAAGAATTGTCCCAGTTATAGATTTCCTTGAAATTTATAACAGATGGATCTTTTAATGACCTATGACCAGTCATTGGATCTCCATTTGAATCCTCAGGTCCCAAATAGCATTGTTAATTCTTCTTTGGTTTACATATCATTGAAAAAATTTAGTATTATTATCACCATGAGCAAGGCATAGAGCATGAATTTTCAACCACCAATTTTCTTCGTCCTGTTTCAAAACATTTTCCTTTATAGTTTCAATAATAATAAGCTTTTCCTTTCTTTGGGAAAAGAAGTAATTGACATCTAGTAATCCTAATAGCTCCTCAATTTTCTGTTCAATTTGGACCGACACCTTAGAATTTGCTTCCTTCTTCTCTTTGTCCCATTTAGCCACATCATTTTTTAGTAACAAGATTTTTCTCACCAATATTTGCATCGAGGACAATTAAACAGTCTAGGAATAGGACCGCCATTTCATTTTAACCATTTCACAAAACTTTGGATCCTCAATCCATGTATGGTTAAATTTGAAGGGATAATAGACAAACCTAATATCAAAATCCAATTGGAGCACTATTGATTTGTGAACCAAAACACCTATAGAGACTGAGCAAGAGAAAAATCTACCCATTACAACACACAAACCTTCAACCATCAAATATATGTCAATCCTCTTCATTATGCCATCCATACCATTATGCCATTAGACCATGTAGGCACCAGAGCACTAGGAACAATATCAATGAGATTATAATTATCAAAACGATCCCTGAAATAATCTACAAGAGGATCAATCACTTTTATAGATCCCCAAATCTCAATCAAGGACAAAGTTAAATTGAGATCACTAGCTAAAATTAGGGAATGGTTATGTAGCAATCCAGATAGGGAAACATTTTCCCAAAACTCCTTTATATGATGATATGGGCCATATACATTTAAAATTATAATACTAAGATTTTTCGAGCCCCCTAACTTTTCCTTTGACAACTAGACGTGCAACAGTAAAGTAAGACTTGGAATCAACCTTAGTTGGACTCCAAGATACTAGAAAACCTCCAGATATACCACTGGCATCAATAGCACAACACTTCCACATAGGCATTATCTTAAGAAAATATTCACATGCCCTAACAGAAGATATCATAGTTTCCTGTAACATAATAATGTGATTTTCAACAAACATTTAAGAGAGGCTCTTTTAGGGGAGCTACCTAGCCCTCTAAAGTTGAAGGATACTAGATTCATTAGGTAACCAAGTTATGGGGCATTCTTTCTCTAAGATACCCAAAGACAGAGGATGAAGGAGAACCAAAATCTAGAGATAAACCTTTTTCGCTCAAGGAATAAACCTTATGATTGATGAACTTTGGTTGCACCAGGACTGGACCCCCTTCCAAAGTCCAATTCTTTTTTCCTTTCTTCCCTTTATTATTATTATGGGTGGTAACATTCTAGGATCTAATAGAAGATATGGGAATGGAATCGTGAGTAACCCTTGAATTTCCAGAAAAAAATTGGAACCGGGTCCTTCGTCAAAAACTCAACTTCTTGTTCTTTGATATTAACGTTTATTCCTAGTATCACTTAGTGTTTATAAGTTTGCAATGGAGATTACTTAGTAACATAATTGCTAGACAACAATATTTAGTATAGGTGAATTATTACATATAACATTGAGTAAGTTGAAATGTGGACAAACTAAATCTTTTTGCTATTGCAAAGTTCTTCTAAAAATGTAGAATGAACTCACCATAAGGATTAAGTTTGTCCACTTATTAATTTACTATTTTTGTAATATAGTTAAGCTACCCATGAAATTTATTATATAATTAATTACTCAAATCAAATATTAATACACAACCTCAAGAAAATTTAATTCCAATTAACTGACTAATTACATAAAATATTATTAATATATAAATTTTTAATAATAACATATTTGTATTACTATTAAAAGAGATTTAAGTTAAAAATGAATTAAATTTGAAATATTAATGGATCAAGTCAACACAATTTAATTCTAATTATATAACTATTTAATAATATAATATATAAAATATTACTAATATTGTAATATAAAATATTATAATAATAATATCATAGAATGCAAATTATTATTGATGATTAGTAATGGGTCAAATTATTATTGATGATTAATAATGAGTGGTTGATAAATAAATAATAATTTAATTTCATTAAGGTTTTGAATAGACAAAGTCAATATAAAAATTATGCACATACACATGATTATTCATTATTATTAATATATAAATTTTTAATAATAACATATTTGTATTACTATGAAAAGAGATTTAAGTTAAAAATGAATTAAATTTGAAATATTAATGGATTAGGTCAACATAATTTAATTCCAATTATATAACTATTTAATAATATAATGTATAAAATATTAGTAACATATTATTGGATAAATAATATAATAATGGATTTAATTACAATAATAATATTATAAAATACAAATTATTATTAATAATTAATAATAAATAATTAAAACATAAATAATAATTTCATTTCATTTAACTTTTTGAATTGACAAAGTCAATATAAAAAATTATGCACATGCACATGATCATTTATCAATTCTCATTGTGGCTCAATCATATGAACACAAATTATTGATGACAAGTAAATGAATAGTTGAGAATATAATTGTAGCATAAATAATTATTTTATTTTATTTATTTTTAATATTTACACCGTCAATATAAAACATAAAATACTATGCACATACATAAGATCATGATACACACAAGATCCCACGCTTTAAAAAAACTATTCATTTATTTATCATTAATAATTTGTATTTTATGATATCAATTATTTTATTGTAATTAAATTTATTAATATATTATTTCTCAAATAATATAGTAATAATGATTGGATCACATTGAGAAATAAATATATGTATCAATTTTTAATGCTACAGACTTTAGCTTACACCTTGCTTTTTTACCAAGGACAAGTAAATAATAATTGAGAATATAATTACAACATAAATAATAATTTAATTTCATTAACTTTTAACGTTTAATATTGACAAAGTCAATATAAAATACTATGGATAGAGTGTATCATGATGCACATTCATCGATTCTCAATTGCGACTAAATCATGATGTTGTTCCTTTAATGCTTAGAGTTAAGAAGGTCTATTTATAGATAGCGTTATGCTCTTTAGATTTCGTATTCATCCTTAGTAACGTATTGCCTGTAAAAGAGCATTAAGATGGAGATGGGGTTTGAGGCTATTCATATGCGATGTCAACTTCGACTTGTATTGCTGTTTTTGCTTATGCTTATTTCTTTGGCTAGTTATCCTGTAATGGCAGCCAAACCAACTGGTATGTTAATTGTATTATTGTTTTTGTTTAGGCCTGTAATTGAAATTATGCGATGTAAAGATAAATTATGAATGGTTTAAGAATGCAGGTTACTTAGAAAAGGTAAAAGTTTGAAAGTAATTGTATCTAATTATTATTTGGGAAGAATTTATTAATTCTCAGGTTTTGAATTTTGGATCTTTGAAGATTTTTGAGTAAATGCATGTTTTTGGTCGTTGTATGTCAAGTATATTTGGGTAGATGTTATTTGAGGTTTTTTGTTTACCTCCTATGTATGATAGGGGTAGCTTTTTGATGTTTTTTTGAGATATGAAAGCATGACTTTCTGCCTCTGCTGGGTTGAGTTAGGTTGAGTTTTTTTGAAGACTTGTTAAATCATGTACCTTTTGATTTGATATGAATAATATTAGTATTTTTTTTCTGCTGAAAAAACTACAGATACACCTATTAAGTTAATCACTTAAATAAAATTATGATTGATTATATTATTCAATTTTTTTCATTACAGGTTTGGTGTCCAATATCCAACCCACTCAGATTGGACCGGGTGGAGAGATTGCTGGGCAAGATGGTTGTACGTTAAAGGTGGCGTGGAAGAAATTCAATAGAAATGTATCTCGACCTGGACATACATTCCCAACTAATAAACATGTGTTTGTGCTCACAAATATGTGTATGGTTTGTAGTGTTGAGTCTACATTATTGAGGATCTACTTCACAAATAATGATGTTCAGCCACTTGATGTTCAGCCAATCCATTTTCCTTACCAGATTCCCGCACAAACAAGCATGACATTTTACATGGATTTAGAGTGGCCAGTTTATAAAGTCAAAATTGTCAGTAATACCTATGGACATTGTAGTGATTAAAAGAAACCATGCAACACTCAGACTAGTTGCTTAAGATGCCCATTTTGCTAAGGGGGCTTACTATGTTTATTTCTAAATAAATTTGATCCATCTACCTTTTTTATCTTAATATAAGATGTTGGGCTTTAATTATTTATTATGGGTTTCATTTGTTTATTAAAGGGTAAAATAATTTTGAATTATTTTGGTGTTTGTGAAGTTTATATTTTTTAAATTTGCTTAGTGTAAATATAGAAGCTGATCTCTTATCATGTTGTGTTATTTAATGGCAGGAAGGAAAATTATATTTTGAAGAAATTTGTTGAGTATAGAAGATTTTTTTGGAATATCTGTTTCTTATGTTTTTTGTGGACATTTGAAGGATGCTATCTATCCTTTGGTTTTGAGATGATGTTTTGAATATGTAGGATTGAAGAATGAAATTATATATTTTTGTTTTGGTTGTTTCGAGGGGATTATTATCTTTGTAGAAAGTTATGCCTCTTTTTCTCTAATTCAATAGAATAGCAAGAATATGGATTTTTTTTGAAAAAAATTATATTTTAAAATGTGTATTAATGATAATCTTTATTTTAAAATATTTTATTAGATATTTATTTATATTTAAATATTTTTTATAATAAAATAATTAAAATTTAAATATATGTATTAGGTAATAAAGTTCTTAAAATATTACTTATATTTTAAAATGATTATTATAATCGCATATATTTTTAAATTAATTTTTCAATTATAAAATGATTATTATAAAGAAACTACGCTGAGATCTTCCTTTGAATTTGCTTGACGTAGTTTGAAATTTGAATAAGGAAACTACGCTGAGACTCATTTGTAATGTCATATCTCTGATATATGTTGCGGCTATAAGGTAATTTATTGAATATTCCTTGCGGCTTACTTGTATTTTGTTGTGTTTTATGCAATTTTCAGTGGCTTAAGCTTACTGTTTAGGTATCTGGTTTTGAGATTACGGTATTTATGATCCATTTTGTTTGATATATAAGTTGGTAAGAAATGACTAAGCTAAGCTTTATGAGAGAGACAATCTAGTTCTATATGTTCTCTTTGATTCATGCTTTGAATCATATTAGCAAAATAAGGCATATGTTCTCTTTGATTCATGCTTTGAATCATATTAGCAAAATAAGGCAGTATTAGCCGTTGATGTATTAGGTCCAGTATTGTTATATTGTTAGAGTTATCAGAATTATTAATAATAACTTACTAGTACACTAATATAACTAAATGTAGTTTTTTAAATTTAAGTTTTATTTTATATATAATTGTTATTTTAATTTTTAGTATTTAGGTAATTACTTTGTTTTATATTTTTTACTTATTTTGTATAAAAGTATTTAGGTATTTCCTTTGTTCTTCATTTTTTTTAAGGTCAGTTAAAAGTAAATTTACTTATATTTTTAAGTTTTACTTTTAAAGTTTTGAGTCATTTTAAAATACAAGTTTTACTTTTAAAGTTTTGAGTCATTTTAAAATATAAGTTTTACTTTTAAAGTTTTGAGTCATTTTATATGTAGTATGTACTATGTAGTTGTTATTTTAAATTTTATTTTTAGGATTTTACTACTTATTTAGTAATTTTCTTATGATTGGCGAGGGAATGGGGATGATGACATCATAAATATTATTATATTATATGATATGCCATGTATTTAAGGACAAAAATAAGGCCATGTATCATATAATATAATATTATTATTATTATTATATCAAGCTAGAATCTCCATGATCTTTTCCTAGCCTACATGCACCACACAAGAACAGAACTACTAAATTATGCAAGGTGTTAGTTCCACTCTCCATGCCTTTTACTAAGGTAGAAACCCTAGTGCTACAACAAGATCAATAAGAACCATCATTATCTCCAACGTCATATTCTTCTATAGGGTTTAGGGTTGATTCATTACCTTTTGTGAATCATAAGGAACATAAACTTGGATCATTACTTCTTACCAAACTCTAAAATCACTATAGAAGCACGAAGACATCAATAATAAGCTGTCAAAAGTCTAGCATCCCTAAATTCAACATCACAGGATAAAATATTTTGGCACTATATCAAGAGTTTTCTAAGACATCCTTCTCTATTCAAAGATGTGCATAAATTTGTCAGATCTTTTCAAGCTTGCCAATTTTTCACCAGAAAACCTAAGCTTCTTGCTCCTTTGCTCAAGCCGGTTATTATTGAAGCACCATTCCAATAGTAGGGAATGGATTTCATCAGTTCTTTCAAGGATAATTCTAGCAATGTGTAATATCCCCAAATTTACCAATAAAAAAAATTAATAATGTTTAAAGCAATTATGACACCATAATTGTTAACGTCGTAGTCGTCTTAAATTCGACATATTGAATCATAACCAAAGTTTATGAGTTTCTTAATTAAATCTCTAATGACCACTCTACTTGGCAGTCTTCTACCTTCAGGTGTTCATTAACGTGTCCCCTTGTTGGAAACTAGAAAGCCTACTTGGTTATTCCATGTTCACTATGGTATGCATTCGTTCCCATCACGATCTATACCCTTACCATGGCACCCTCCCTCGGCAAACTTACAAACTATACCACACAAGGAACTCCTAACCGAACTCCTATGCCTAACCTCTAAGGTCATGCACATAGAATTACTCTATTCTATACGTACTAGTCTTACTAACATGTTAAAGGTTCACCATGTTTAACAAAGTCTGCCTAGGCTCAAACTCCAAGGTCGCGCCTATATGAGTCCCACCCCATTTCAGTATACGTATTAATTTCACGTCAAGGTGCTAGGCCTCACGGTCCTAGGCTTTACCCTCATCTCTGGTTAGTTGTTCCACTAAACCTAACTAAGTTGTGATGGAACTAGATTTCTATATGCTCGTTTGTTGTTGTTCACTGTCATAATGCTCAAACTAGAAGTTGGAATGAGATCCCATTAGATTTTTTTATGAGGCATTGTTTGAACACTCCAAAGAAAATATGAAGAAGCAAATTGTTTTTCTTCTGGAGTAAACAAGTTGCTTTCTTTCTATTTTTGTAACATCTGTTGGAAAATTAAAAACAAATATTTGCTGATGTAAAGGAATAATTTGTTTCTTATGTCTCCCTTTTCAAAACTTTTGTAGTTATTTCCCTTTTGATAGACTTCTTTAAAGCAAATAAAATAGAGGCAAATGAGATGAAAGATCTTTTAAGCCAATCTCAAGGGAGAAATGGAACTTGATAATCTTCTCATGACAAGTTTTCCTTTGTGGTTGTATGTTCATGCGCAAAGATACAAGCATGTGATGAGTACATGAATTCTTAGTTGTTGTTGTAAGATTTTAAACATTGTATTGGATTTAATTTCATTTTCAAACTCACTGATCTTGGGATATGCCTTGTAATCATTTAACCACTATGGGTTTCACAAGATGTAGAGCATGAATCTTTGATAAATGCCAGAACCAACACTTTCATTGTAATAGATTTATCAGATTAAGAATGTCAATTCTTGGTATTGTGAAACGATTCGTAAAAGTAGATTTAACAAAATTTAGCATATCAATCCTTGATACCTACTACATTTTTATGTAACTGAACTTTTGAGATTAATATTGTTTCTTAACTTGCATCTTGCTTTTAGAATTCTATTTTGACCAACGGATAATATTAGTGGCAACATGGGACTTAAATCCCATGTAACATTTTGTTATGGTGCAATGTGATTCTTGCTTAAAGTGAAGTTTAATATAGCACCTTGTTTTTGGAGCATCTCCTTAAGTCAACTTAAACAAATCTATCGCATAATTTTTTTAAATATCTTTAATTACAAATCCCAAGTGAATGAGGAAAGAGTGAAGGAAATTGTATTGATACGATCAAAGAGGGTTCATGGACAACACAATCTCAAGTATCTTAATATCTTCATAATTTTGTTTGAAACTCTATCTGTATTAGACACATCTAGTGGGATTTGTAATATTTTTGAATATGACACATCGATGATACTGCATATGGCTAGCTTCGAACCCCATCTCTTCTAGAATGCTCTTTTACAAACAAGATGTTACTATGGATGAATACTACATCTAAAGGCTAGAACATTATCTATAAATACATCTTCTCGACTCTAAGCATTAATGGAACAACATCATGGTTCGATCACAATTAAAGTTTTAAAATATTAAGAATCGAGAATCGAGATAGACACACACACAACGGAAATAATTAAGAATCGAGAATGTTTTGATCAAAATATGTGGAAACGAGGAGTTCCGACTAAATTTTGGTTGAGATGACGGGTTACTATATCAAGGTCTGGTGGAACAGTTTCTAAGAGTAGACTTCATTCGTAATTTCTGGATTAATTTGATTATTCCTAAACTATGTAATCCTGTGATTTATATTATATTGTTTTTATTATCTTGAAATACAATTTAATAAATAAATGATATGATTTGGAAATTCTAATTGATTTTTAAAATTTGTTTAAATTTAATTTAGTTTAAATTCAATTATTTGAATGAGACTAAATAAAAGTTGAGGAAGGTTGGTATTTTAAATTATGGATAGATTTATTCTATTTTTTGATGGTGCAGCTGCTTTGGGTCATTGTGCAGCAGGAGGGATTATTTTTCTTAACCATGATCATTACTTCACTTTTTCGTCTTAAGTGTGGCAGAGGTAACAACATGAAAGCTGAAATACTTGCTTTATGGATGGTAATTAGAATGGCAAATAGTTTTGGGCTTGCTGAAGTTACTATTTATGTTGACTCTCAAATCACCATTAAATGAGCCAGAGGAGATTACAAGTTATAGGTCACCTTATTAATCCATTGGTGTAATAGAGTTCGTAGTGAAATCAATCTTTGTCCAGTGATTTAGTTACATCATATTTATAGGGAAAATAATTCTATGACTAATAAATTCTCTAAAGAGGCTCTGGATGTTGAAGAAGGTATGTTGATTTGGGAGGAGTTTATGGACTCCAAAACTGAATCACAAGGTTTCTTATATTTTCTAGAGTAATGGTCATCGTTCTGATAATATGGCCAATTTTGAATGGATTGTAGTTTGAGGTAATCAGACTTTTTAGGTGATGTTGAAATTTTTTTTTATATCTGAACTATCAATAATTATAATAATTATATTGCTATACTGGTACATCGTTGTACTATTTGATTTATATCTATAAATAACAATAATATGCTTTTTTTTACTGAAAAATAATAATAATAATAGTAATTTCTTAATTTTTAAATATATTTAGATTAATTTAAAGAACATTAATTTATTTCTTATTTTCTTAATTTTTATTAAATATTTTAGTTATTTATAAAAAATATTATTATATAATTTCTTAATTAATAATGATGATAAAAAATATTATCTTAAAAAACTCATACGTATTTCAAACTTTTACGTCTTCTAACTTATTTGTATTTAACTACTTGCATACTTTCAGTCATTCATATTATTTGTATTTATAAAAATAGCAACATACCAGTTAGTTGGACTACGAATATAAGATAAGCATAAATAGAAATAGTAAAACAAGTAAAAGTCGATGATTCTGCATATGGCTAGCTTCGAACCCCATCTCTTCTAGAATGCTCTTTTACAAACAAGATGTTACTATGGATGAATACTACATCTAAAGGCTAGAGCATTATCTATAAATACATCTTCTCGACTCTAAGCATTAATGGAACAACATCATGGTTCGATCACAATTAAAGTTTTAAAATATTAATCAGCATTAATGGAACAACATCATGGTTCGATCAAAATTAAAGTTTTAAAATATTAATCAAATTATATAGCTGGTAAATAATTATACTTTCAACTAATCATTTACTCATCAAACTATTTTAAATTCCATACACACCTTCTCAACCCTAACCATTAACTAACCTACAATCTCAAGAATCATGAGCATCGTGATCGATCGTGTGTATGAGCATTTATTAATTATCCGACAGTTATAACTCCCCATTTCCTTGTCATCAATAATTTGTATTCTATATTATTAATTATTACAATTAAATATACTATTTAATTAACCAAACTACAATCAAGAATCAATGAATGAGGACCATGATCGTGTGTATGAGCATTTATTATTTATACTATAGTTATAATTGCCCATTTCCCATCATCAATAATTTGTATTCTATATTATTAATTATTGCAATTAAATATATTATTTAATTAACCAAACTACAATCTTAATGTCAAGAATCAATGAATGAGCATCATGATCGTGTGTAAAAGTATTTATTATTTATGTTATAGTTATAACTTCCCATTTCTCTATCATTAATAATGGTGCAGTCTAAATATTCTACGGTTTTATTATGTTCGTGTTTCACTTGGAAATCTTTAAAAAATCTTATAATCACAAATATTAGCTATGGAAATTGCATAATTTGATTGCCATGGGGTATTCAAGGGTGCTGAGTCTATTTATGGATTCAAAAACACAATTTAAGCATGTAAAAATTTGGATTTTACCAAAAAACAAATTACCAAATTCCGACCAAAACCCACGGTTGAAAAATAGAATAAATTAACTTCTTCATCAATAATTTGAATTTTATATTATTAATTATTACAATTAAATATATCAATTTTGAAATGTTGCATTTAGATAATTGTGTCAACCCTTAACTTAAATCTCCTTTCATTGGTAAAAATGAACACATTCCTAATATTTTATATATTATATATTGATTAATCATCTAATAGGAATTAAATTATGTTTACTTAGTCATTTCATATTGATTCATATTGTGATTATTTGGAAAAAAAATAGTATGTAACAAGTATAAGTTGGTTGATGTTGGAGATATTCTATAATAAATATCAAGGATAATTTAATTTTATTACAAAATAGTGAATTAAAAAATGGACAAACTTAACCTTTTCAATAACATTTTTGGAATATTTTTTATGGAAAAGGTGTTTAGTTTGTCCACATTTTAACTTACTCCATATTATAATAACTAATAATTCACCTATACAAAATATTGTCTGATAATTATGTTACTAAGTAATATCCATTACAATCATATAAGGACTAAGTAATACTAAGAATATACATTAATGACTCAAGAATAAGAAGCTCATTAGTATTAACTCAAATCTTCTTTCATACTAATAAAAGTATATGGATAAAAATTTACACATGAACATAATATTTTATATATTATATTATTAATTAATCATCTCATTAGAATTAAATTATGTTGGCATAGTCAATTAATATTTCATATTTATTCATATTGTAATTATTTGAAAAAAGTTTCTAGTATATAACAAATATATGTTGGTTATTTTTTTACGGATTATATAACAAACTTCAAGGGCAATATAATTATATTACAAAATAGTGAACTAAAAAGTGGACAAACTTAACCTTTCCAATATTTTTGGATGATTTTTGATGGAAAAATGATTTATTTTATCCACATTTTAACTTATTCCATATTATAATTAATAGTTCATCTATACAAAATATTGTATCTTAATTATGTTACTAATTAATCTACATTACAATCATACAAGGGCTAAGTTGTAATGTACCAACTGGTGATACAAAAACTCACTCCCTTGGAAGACTCAATTAAAAGCAATGGATCTAGGGGGCTAGTTTGATTGTTGGTAAGCAAAATCAAGTTCTCCAAATAGGAGGAGGATTATGTTAGCTGATAATACCTTTGCACAGAGCACTGGGCCCATTGGTGTTTCAAATTCATCCATGCTTAAATATTTTGATCATAAATATTTTGAAATTGCAATACATTGTGAGTGTACATAAGACAATCTAAAAGAAAAAGATTTCAATCTTCCACCCTCTTAGTGTCACAAAGATGACACATTCATTTAATCATGACATCTTAGGAATTGTTGCTATCACAATATTTAAAACCCTTAATGGAAAGGGTCAAAAGAACATACTAAGTCCACCGCAACTTGAAGATTGAATAAAATCACTGAAATAAAGTACTTTTTCATTGGCCTAATGTTTACTTTCCTAGAATAAAGGTGAAAACGATTACTAGATTCAGCACTTAATAGGAATCTATGGTCATCAAGTTGCTAAATTAGAGCTAAGAAGGGTCACCACAAGCTTAAAGTGGAGGAAAATCCATGAAAAAACGAATTAAAAGGTGTAAAAAGATCATTTATGGAGAAAAATTGAATAAAGTGCATGCAACATTGGGATCTTTACCCACATTGGGATTACACCTATTTCACCTAATCCAAGTCTATAAAATAATCCTTTTAGGTAGATGCTTAGGAGGATGAATTGACAGAAAATTTGGGAGATCCAAAAAGATGTCAGAAGGGTAATCAAACTCTGTTTTGCATAGATATTGGTGATTAATGGCTAAGGGAAACAGAGAGATAACTTAGAATCTGGAGAAGTATGATCCCTCATCATGATCAAGGTTGTAAATATAGTTCTCCATCTATTTAATGCAAATGAATCTTATTTTCCCCCAATGTGCGTCATTAGCATTTAGTATATGAGTTGATTCATATGTAAGACATAATTTCAAAGTTATCAATTAGTTTTTTGGTTAAGAAGAAATGAGAAGGGTATTTGGTTGATTATATGGAGGTAATTTGGTGAGCATTAAGCTCAGCAATCAAGGAAGGATCAATAGATATCAATCCACCAAATGGTCACACTGCAATAGGTAGGCTCCTTTCTCCCCTCCTCGTCTCTAAACTCCTTGAAAGTTAAATATAGATATTAGGAATATAGTTAATAATTTATTTGCATCTTTTTCATGGCCCTCACCAACCCATCGGCATATGCGAGATTTTTTATCTAGCGCTGCATTCATATATCGTCACAACAATTGTCCAACATCACGTTTCACTGTGGAGATCATACAAATGAAGAAATTTTGGATTTAAGTGTTGAGAATGTTCTGCATTAAAAAATATGAAACAATAGAAAATTGTAAATGGAGAAATTTCATTATGATAATTAACAATATAATATATAAAATAGTGATGATAAGTACATGGGTAAGAGTATAATTGATAATTATATATTAGTGATTTAATATTTGAATATGAGAATCTATAGAGGACTAGGGTTTTATGACTAATTCAAGTTGGTGACTTTTGTGTAGTCCTTGGGAGGGGATATGAAAGCTCTCTCCTTCAAAGATATTCTAAACTCTCAGCGAAATTGGATGCACTCAAACCATAAGGAAGGAAAAGGAATCACAAGCGAAGCATCGAGAACCAAGGGATTGGGAGGTGTAGGGAATACCTCTCAATCTAGAATAACAAAAGGCACAAAAACCATATTTGAAAACCCAAAATTGAAGAAAAATACCAAATATGGATGTATTCTGAAATCAAACTCTCTACCAAGATATGAGGTTACTTCAAGAAAAATAAAAGCTCATCGACAATAAATGTGGTATCACACCATTATCGGGAAAATTATGGAGTTTTATCGTAATGAAAAATCCATGACTTGGTCAATTACAATCAAACGGAAATTTAAATGGGAAATAGATTTGAATCTCAGAAAGGATTTCTTCATAGCCATCTACTCCATGTTGGAGGATCAAGAGAGATTTTTCAAGAATGGCCTTACTTTCTCAATTCAATGGATCCCTACATGTGATTTTGGACTGATAAATTTAGTCCAAACAAGGAAGATTTCATGGAAGCACTATAATGTATTAGGCTATATACCTTTCCCCAAGAGTGTTGGCAGGAAGATACTCTGGATGGGATTGGTAGTGCCCTTGAAATATTTGTAAAAATGTCAAAATCTACAAGATACACTAGACATACCTCCTTTGCTACAATAATGGTATACTTTAATGTTTCAAATGTTCTTATGTAATCAATCTTTTTAAAATACCAAGACAATTAATGGATTCAAACAATTGATTATGAACGCATCCACTTCAAATGTAGGCGCCACCATGAACATGGCCACCTCTTTTAGGATTTCTCTCTTAACAAGCCTTCTAAACCTAGAAGCATGTAAGAAACCTTAGATCTATATGAATTCATTATAATATCAGGAAGAAGAAAAGTAGGTAAAAATCCAAACCCTCAAAACCCCACCAAAAAATCCCAATCAAAATCACTTTGAATCTTTTAATGGTGAAACCTATCAGAACCAAGTTGGAAAGGAAAAAGGATGATAAATGGGAAATACCTTACAAATAGCTCCAAATATAGATTTAAGGGATATTGGTCAGTTAAAACGAAGAAAACATAGGATACAATCCAAGCCAATGACATGGAAACCATGGAATAAATTGTAGAGGTCGATGAGGAAATTGTAAAATTGGAGACAAGGGAGGACATGGACATAGGAGATCTGGATATTCATGGTATTATTGATTCATGAAACAAATACAATTTGTAATCCATTCTAGAACAATAAAACCAAGTGCTCCAAGAATCCCACAAGAAATGAAAGGGGAAATCATTTTCGAAGAAGAAATGAAAGAGACCCCACCAAGATAGATGGGGATCTAGACCAAATATAAAAAAGAAAGGGTGAAAATATGTAGAGAAGAGAAACAAATGAGCACAGAAAAGCGCTCAGCAACTTCTTCGGGGAATTCGGGAACTTCACATTGGATCCGATAAGTAATCTCCTGTTACTAGTAAGTTTTTCCCTGCCCCCTCTTCTAATTAATCATGAAAACGGTCTCCTGGAATATGTGCGGACTGAATGGAAAGAGAAAACAAATAGCTTTTCGAAATAAGGCAAACACCAGTGGTCGTTATGCTTCAAGAAACCAAATACTCAAGGGAAACTATGGATCATATAGAGAAATGGTGCTAGAGGGGATGTCACAGTATAATTTTGATTCAAAAGGTGCAGTGGATGGTTTAGAATTATTTTAGAACCTGTAGATAATAAATCTAATAGATTTCATTTCTACCTCAAAAACCATTTTAGCCAAATATCATCTTATTGGAATTTAAATCATAGGCTTTTCATGATTGTCTATGGGACTCTCTCTGGAGAGAACAAACCTTTATTTATTCAATCACCGAATATAATAAAGGAGAACATTCAAAACTAATATTGGATGGAAATTTCAATATGTAGGTAACATCTCTTCTAGAGAAGAGAGGTCAGCTATGAAGATTGGACTCAACATGTTTGGCCTTCAAGGAAACCATCCATCTACTAAATCTAGTAGATATGGAGCCACATAATGGTATACACACATGCAAAAATAAGAGAGGATGGGAGCACCAAACTAAATTTAGTTTGGATAGATTTATTTTATCAAAGTCTCTTATTGCTTAGGGGTTGGTCATGGAAACATTTATCCCACCCTACTTAGGCTTTGATCACTAGCTTGTCTATATTGACCTAGACCCTTACGATAGGTCAAGAAACAATCCATTTAGATTTGAAAATTTTTACTATAGCATCCATACTTTCTTGAAAATAGACACAATGGTGGGAGAAATCATGTATTAACTATGGATCCAAGATGTTTCGGTTTCAACAAAGCCTAAAATGCCTAAAAATAAAAACAAAAACTTGAAACAAATAAATCTTTGGTAACATATTTGAAGACAAAAGAATCCTAGAAGATAAAATGGAAGCATTGTAGAAAATAATAATACATGAAGGATACTTAGAACAAACCAAAGTAGAATAAAATGATCTACAAGCTAGGCTAAATCTTAGAATCCAGTAGTTGGAAATTCTGTGGATATAGAAATCTTGAATCATGTGGCTTAGAGAATGAGAGAAAGGCACCAAATTCTTCCATAACTCAATGCTTTAGAGAATACACAATGAATAGAGAAACATGTGTATAAAACATGAATACATAGAGAAAACCTTTATTAATTTCTATAGCAAGATCCTAGAGGAACCTCCTACGAACAATGAAGAGGCCATCTCTAAAATCACGTGTAACATCCTAAGATTAGTCATTGACGAAAAAAATTCTAATTTGCTTCAAAGAGTCACTCTATAGGAAGTGGAACATGAAGTGATGGAAATGGCCCTATGAAAATTCCTAGGTCCAGATGGCCTCATAGTGGAATTATTTCATACATGATGACCAATCATTAAAAAATAACTATGGGAATTGGTAAAAGAGTTTATATGTCAATTGGAAATCCTACCATCCTTGAATTCAACCTTCCTCACCCTCATTCCCAAAGGAGAAGAAGCACAGGAACCTGGTAAGTTTTGATCCATATCACTTTGTAATGTCATTTACAAAATTATTACCAAAGTTATAGCCAATTGATTGAAACCACTCTTGCCTATGTTAATCTTGAAACACAAACTAGATATGTTGAGGGGAGACAAATATTTGATGGAATCATATTATCCCATGAGACCATTCACTCCCTAAAAATCACAAAACGACTAGTATGATAATCAAAATCGATATGTTTAATCCCTTTGAAAAAATCAATTGGTCATACATACAAAGAATGGTTCTAGCATTTGGATTTTCAAAAAGATGGACAAGATGGATTATGGCCCTCACCACTTTAGCTTTCTTCTTAGTACTTGTAAATGGATCTTCCTCAAGGACCTCCACCCCATTTAGAGGCATTAGACAAGGGGATCCTCTCTCACCCTTTGTCTTCATTCTAATGGTAGAAGATCTAGATCTCTGTCTAAAAGTGTTGGTGGCTAATAGAGAGAGAACAAGCATCTGATTCCATGGAGATGACTTGGCCTCATGTCACCTCCAATTTGTATATGATACATTTTTAATGGGAATCTCGATTTTCTGTGAATCTTGAGCACTACAATCAATCCTGAATGATTTCATGGAATTCTTAGGTACGTCCATTAACCATGGTAAATATCATATTTTATTTTTTAACACTTCTCTCGCATCACAACTTAATATCTCCAAAATATTGTGCTTCCAAAGGATCTTTCTTTAGTCCAAATATTTTGGGGATCCCCTTATGGACCAAGGCTATGGAAATCAATCCTTACAAACTATGTTTTGCTACAACATGGAAATAAGACTACCTAGTTGGATGTTTAGATCTATCAATCTAGTAGGAAGATTAGTCATTTTAAAGTATGTCCTACACGATATTCCCACTTACCTTTTTTTGGTCTTGGTGGCCCCAAAGCATATTAACAAATAAAATTGAAACATACAATGAACCTTCCTATTGGGAGGGTAAAAAATAGTAATGAAATGGGCAATCATGTCATGGTTTGTAGTGTGTAGGCTAAAGAGACTAAGTGGTTTGGGCATAAGAGATCTAAAAATTGAATGTATAGTACTAGGATATAAAATGTGGTAGAGATGGTTACCATTTGGGCTAGCATCATGGATTAGTATTTGGAGAATCAAATATGCTCATAATGTGGATGAGTGAGACATTATCAATATGGATGGAAAATAGAGAGGTTCAACCATATGGAACTCATCTTGGAACAATTGTAGACTAATATAGAACCATATTTTTTTGGAAGTCAAAGATATTAAATCGAGCCTGATAATTTGGGAATATGTGTGGAAACAAATCCCCAAGTTTAACAACAACCTTGTGGCAATTACAGATATCTTCTTAAGGAAGAAATAAAATATTGGTTAATCGTTATGGATATCTAGTAATGCTTCAAGTCAACAGAGATGTTGGCAAATAAAGGAATCCTATATGAATCCACTAGCAATATTCAATTGGGATTTATTCCAGAAGGAAATTCAATCTAGGAAAATCCTCATCTATAACGGACCAAACAAACTAAATTGGGGATGTAAGGGATAAGGAAAAATTTCTCTCAAGGAAGCTTCTGGCATCCTCACCAACAATGTGAATCAAAATGGAGAAATAATATGGAAACATATCTAGAAGTTAAAACTTTGACCTATGGCTTCAATCTTTCTTTGGTTTGTTGTGAGAGGTAAAGTTCTAACTTGGGATCAAATTGTCCATAGAGGTTTTGAAGGGCCCTCCAGATGCTCCCTATGTGAGGAGGAATAAAAAAACATTAAACACCTCCTAAATCACTACAGATTCATCTCACCAATTGGGGATAAAGGGGCGACAACATCTAGACAAAAGGATGGAAAAATAAATGATTTAACAAAACTATAGCTAGTCAGAGAAAAACTGTGTTCAAAAATAACATTCTCAATCGACTCTGGAAATTGTTCCAATATTTATTCTATGGGAGACTTAGAAAGAGATAAACAAACAAATCTTCTAGCATCAAGCTAGAAAATTTTCCCAAGTGTGACATAAAATTGAAATGAACATCTAAGAATCTATTCAATCTTCTCATTGGATAGAGGAAGACTTCACAAGGTAGTGTGTTGAGAAACAAATTATGCATGACTAGGTTATAGATACCACTAAGAAATTTGGACTCCCAAGGAAAATAAAAGCTCAAATAATGAGTCCTGCCATTTGGTATCCTCCATAGACCAATTTCTTCAATCTCAATTTTGGTGGCATAGCAAAAGGAAATCTAGGCCTAGTATGTTTTTGAGGAATATTTCAAAATAATCATGGAGAAATCATTCATGTCTATGTTGTGTCCCTTGGAAGAGAAAACAACAATGCTACAGAACTGCACACTCTGGATCTCAGTATACAAATATAAATATGATAAAACTTAAATAAGATAATAATAGAAGGTGATTATCTAATAATGATCCAATTGATTAAGGAAATCTAGAATGATTGACGATGATCTAACCCTATATGAGTTGAGGAAAATTCGACTAGATGTGGAAGAGGAAGCTTTCGCGACGCATCCTGGTTTGTAAAAGACTAGAAAATGGTTGAGACGTGCCTTGAGGTTCTGCATGTCTTGTAGGATGAAATGGAAGATGATCACTCTTCCCATGTAACTCTCCCAGAGAAAACAATTTCATAGTCAATAAAATTTTAAGACATTGGTTATATCATGAACCTAGTAATTCCTCAATTTGGATTCAACTAGATGGGAATGACAAGTGATTGAAAATATACAGATTCATAGTTAATAAAGAGAGGGGACTTAGTTGAGTAGCATCATGGAAAACTATTGAAATAACTTGTTCACTATGAGGATCTCACGAAAATGTCACCTGCCTAATTTAGTATCTAAAGAAAGTCAAAATTTAGAAAGAGAGAAGTGCACTAAAGAGCCATGATAAAAAAATGGGTTCACTAAGTGTAAAAACAAGCATTTTCAAATAGAGGATCTCAATTATCTAAAGTGGTTGCTAGAAGAAAAGAAAATTCAAGTTAAAACACAGCAATTGAAGATACAACTCGGTATACTCAATTGACCCATTTGACTCTCCCTAATAATAATGAACTACCTAATACACCAACTGCAGTTATCTTTATCAATCCTACAAATATGGAACAAAATACCAATGGGAACCTCCCCTTCTATGATGAAAAAAAAGATCCAAAAAGACACTAGTTTTCTTGTGAGAAAATATGGGATTCTTAGGATGTCATGGATAAAAGAAAACAAATGCCACAATTTGTTGGAGCATTAATAAAAAATAGAACTCACTTAGTTCATGAACTATAGAGAAAATCTAAATAGATAGGATTCCTTAAAGGATACCAAGGAAATCCTTGGTATTACTTGGTTGATTTCCTTGGTATCACTTAGGGACCATGTATCCTCCCTAAGTGATACCAAGGAAATTAGTCAAGGATTATGAAAAAATAATTTAAGGATTGTTTTTTGTCAAATCCCATTCATGGTCAACTTTGAACTTCTATTGCACTAGTTTGTGGCTAGACTATTACAAAGAATTAAGGATCCTCTAAGAATTAATGAATTCAAAACATACGAGGGAGCCCATTGAAAACCTAACCAAAATGAAGGATCTTTTCTTATAATTTAATATGTATATTTAAATATGAAATTTATTTTATCGCAGAAACCATTAATTGAAAAATCATAGAGAAGTGAATTTTTGTCCTAGTGCTTAGGTGAACTTAATGAGAATTGTAAAATTGTATACTTACCAGATGTGCAGGAAAGTGTTTAAAATCATGTTATTATACATATAGATTCATCCTTGAACGATCAAGGGATGTTTGTAAGATTTATATCATCCTTTGAAATCAATATTTTTCAAGATAAGACTCATGAAGGATTAGATGGATGCAAATTTATGTTTCATGTAGCACCATATGTATTTAGTTCATATGAAGTCCATTTTATTTTTATTTTTCTTATAGATGTGGTTAATGTTCAAAATGGATTGTACATGGTAAACATCATGTGATGCATATTGGTAATGGAATATTTGATGCATGTATTTAACGTAGTTGTTAAGTACATTTGGTATCAATTTATAAATAATAATAAAAAATGGATCATTGTTGACTAAGGCCATTGATTTAGGTTAATATTGTTGATTTGTTCACATACTGCGTATGGGAACTACACAAGAGAATGAATTTGAGTGGATTCCTCTATATGGAATAAGTTTGCAGTAGAGAATTATCCTAGGGAATCCAATATTTGCAAAGGAACTTGGAGAAATTTGATTTAGAAATCCAAAAGATTACAATTTTTTTTAGAGTTACAAGAATGTTCATAACAAGGTGAAATCAAGGGCACTTGTAGACAATGAAATAGAAAAATGACATCAAGGAAAAGTTGGAGAATCATGGATGGTCCAATATGGTATTGGATTTGTAAATGCTACTTATTGGGAAAAAGGAATTTTTGTTACAAATAAGGACTCTATCCTATGGGTTAGATTTTTAATTGAGTGCCAATGACGAATTAATCAATATCACCCATGTGTTATGCATGACAAACTACCCGTGAAATGGAGGATATCTAAATTGAACTATTAAGCACATGTATGTGTCCCCATACTTATATAAGAATGCCAGATGCCTCCAAAATGCATATCATGATAGAAAAGTGAAGAAATAATTCATGCAAGTCAAGGATAAACCATGTAGGAAGAAATTTTTTAATGGAAAGATTGAGCAATGGCTTAGTGGAACGACTGATCAATGGCTTGTGGTCTATACTAAATAACTAGGGACCTCGCCTACCAAATAGACATAAATAAGGAGGGAACAACAACCATACATATGAGCCTATAAAAGGGGATACATAATGAAGGTTAACTAACAAATGCATAAACTATCATGAAAAATCGATGAATTGATAATCCTAAACAACTATTCAATAGGTGTAAGACACACACTACACACATGAAGTATGGTAAAGGATGTCAAAATCTTGGATTATATGGATATCAATATGTAATATCAATTAAAAAAACAATAAAAATTTATATTTATAAGGTTAAGGATTATTCCAAGAAAAAAGAGACATGCAATCATAAAGATATCATATAGTGTATTTACTAGGCCATGTTATTGACTTTGTGATACTAATTTTGACATATATGTAATTTTCATTTTTATTGTTTTAAATGTCATAATATAAGTCATTTAAAATCTTTAAATTTTATTGTATAAATTCAACTTATTTTCACATAGAAAAAAACTATAACTTGTTATTCACCAAGAGGAATCAAAGTTACATAAACATTATCAAATGCTTAAAGTATAGATCCTGACCTTACATCTATCAAAACTATCTACACTACACAGACCGTATTTCATCATACTACATCAAAAATTCCTTCACATCAAGTATGCCAATAGCTATTTTACAAAGCAAACTACAAGATTCTAAAATCAATACTTCAAGAATGATACAAAATGACAAAATACTAGGAAATAAAAAAACAAAGGCAGACCTTGTGTCAACCACACTATCATCAATGATATCCTAAAATAACATAAAGCAATCCATGTTCCCCACAGCTCTTTTAGATAGATTTTCCACCATATCATTAAATTCTCAATATATATGAGTAAAAGAGATATGGGAGAAACTCTTAATAAGCTCATGAACTCTAGAATCCCACTGGTCTAGATGAATCACCTATAATGTAGTGAAACCATCCACCCAATTGATTACTTCTTTCAAGTCGCCAGCTATCTGAATAGAAAAGATGCCCCATTTTTGGGAAAAATACAACAACCCCTAAAGAGAAAGAAGTTCAGCATGAGAATTGGTGCCATGGCCAACACCCATCCTCAACTTCACAATATGATTCCTTTTCACCTTCAAGATCGTACCTGCACCAAAAAGTCCATCATTTTCTCCCCCATCAAAGTAACCAATGGAGAGACAGTCATCCAAAGAAGGCATAATATGATGTCTAGATTCCTGAAAATTCCTATCTTTGAAATATTAAAAAAAAACTGATAATTTTGAAGCATATATGAAGGATAGAAGACTTGAAATCCTCAAAAATATATACGTTTCTAGCTTTCCATACTTCCCAAATAGTGAATAAAGGGAGCTCCTTAAATTTGAACATTTTATGGAACCAACCATGCATAAAATATTGTAAGCTTGACAAACTCCAATCATCCTGGAAGTTTAGAATATTACATAACTCTCACCAAAAATATGTAAAAAAAGAAAAATGATTGAATATATGTGATACAGTTTCTACATCATTTTTGCACAAGATGTGTTGTAATCACGGGGGTTGCATGGTTACCAGTGATACATTACTAATCACAAAGATACACATACAATAAAAAGATATGGAAGACGAAGCAACAAGCCCTTTATTATTTAGCAAGATGTGCAAAAGAGATACAAATATCCGAATAGTCTAAGATTATCATGTAGAGCGGCTCACCAGCCTATTTATACAATTAAAAGATAGTTACATAACTAAATACCCGACGGTTCAGTTGACCGAACTGACATGTATTGGTCGACTCAAACTATCGACATGTTTTAAAATTAGTCGGTCGGAGGACCTAGTCGACAAGCCGACTTAGGCTCCTCTAGCATCTCCCCCACCATAAAATATTTCTTCGTCCCGAAGAAATGAGGAGATGCAATGTAACTATTCATAGTGAATTTGGTTGTTACTGCTGTGGATGATTGTGTTGATGTATATGTAACTTCGGAATGTATTTCATATATGTATATTGTATTCCTATAGAGATGTTATTATTCCTCTATACGGAAGTGTTTGTATTCCTATAGAGATGTTATTATTCCTCTATATGGAAGTGTCGTCATTTATATTGTAAGTGTCATAACTTATACTTGATGGGTTATTAGACCACCTTGTTGGGGTCGGCCCTGTATAAGTCATGTGGGTCAAAGGGTTATTAGACCACCCTATTAGGGGTCGGCCATGTGGGTCGAAGGGTTATTAGACCACCCTATTGGGGGTCGGCCCAGTGAGCATTATGTTATGTGGTTAAGTTAAGTCCGACCTAGTAAAGGTTATTAGGCAAGTCAAGTCAAGTATAAATAGAGTGTGGGAGGCACTCTATTTGATCACTCACTTCTCACTCATGCACTCATGAGAGAGTGGCACACTAGTGGAGGAGGAGAAGCTGCTGCTAGGAGAAGACTATCTCTTATGCTTGGGTTGTATCATTGCTCTATATATCTCTGAGGAAGTTATTGGGGTTTTTTCACCTTTATGGTTTTCCCCAAGTAAACTCTATGTCTCTTGTGTGCTTGCATTATTATGTCCATGATTGATATGTTGTACATGTTGTTCTCTCAGTTAAGATCTTAGATCAGATTGAAGTAAATTCTGAAAAATTAACAGACTTGAGCTAGTAATTGCTTGTTGTTGGACGCAGACTTTGACGATGGCCTCTACGGAAACTGATAACTGATGCTGAAAATCCCTCCATGTATGCAACATGTTCTGGATGTCAATGGTCAAAGTGGTTAGACTCGACGGGTTTTCTATTTTTCCTTGTGTGGATTTGTTTTGCAGTTTGATCAAGTCATGGCCAAAGAGTTTCATTTTGTCGTTGGTAGTTGAAAGAATTATGTGGAGATGTGGCTGGATCTTTTCGAATTTGAAGAGGTTGATGCGAAATTGGCTAATCCATTGTTCTTCTTGTATCTCCAACTTTGCGAGCTTTCTATTTTCCATAATAATTTGTTCATCAACAACTTGGGTGAGTACTTCGTCAGCAGTTTGTTGTTGTTGATGCAGTGTGTCGAGTAACTCGCACATTCATTGAATTTATTTAAATACATTTCCATAGTGAGTATACCAGTTACTCAAGACTTCGGATACTGTGGTGGATTCTTGGGTATACTATGCTAGCAAGCTATGAGCTTTTGTGAACGTTGTATATTAGTTTATCATTAAGACAAAAGTTTATGCGGCCTGATCTCGTCAGTTCTTCGCCAATTCATATTGTAGAGTCGACACGACACTTTCTAGGATTATGTATGCATTTTCAAGAGTCTTTGTCGTTTCGGAACTCAACAGAAGCGATATGACCTGCTATGCTAAGTTCTGGCACTTAGTCAAAAAATGTTGTTTGTTCTCCTTGTAGTTTTTGTAGATTCTCTCGAGTTTCAATTCTTATGTGTCTCTATTCTCTAGCAACTGCGTTTGCAAGGAGGTCAATCTATTGCTCATTTTCTTCCTATGGGTCATACGTGGAAATGAGGCCAAATTGGTTTAAGTGCATTGAGAGGTGACTTTCCTACTGGATATGCTAGAGATGTTGTTGTTACCTCTGCTTTTGTCATTCTTTCTATTTTCGTCTCTCTTCTTTCTGTTTCTTTTTATTTCTCTTCTCTTGTGCTTTGTTTGTAGCCTCTTTCTATTGAGCTAGTCCCTTTTGTTGATGTATTTGTAACTTCGGAAGATATTCACTTGTATATTACATTTATACTTTATTGTATCCCCAATGAAGATGTATTATTCCTCCAGTTGGAAGTGTCGTCATTTGTATTTGCAAGTGTCGCAAGTTATATTGTAAGTGTCGTAACTTATATTTGATGGGTTATTAGACCACCTTAGAGGGGTCAGCTCAGTGTGGGTCAAAGGGTTATTAGACCACCTTAGAGTGGTCGGCCTAGAGTGGGTCAAAGGGTTATTAGACCACCCTAGTGGGGTTGGCCCAGTGACATGTGGTAAACGGTTATTAGACTCTCCTAAGGGAGGTCAACCCAGTTAGAGTAAATGGAAAGTCAAGTCCTTGTATAAATAGAGAGTGTGTCTCTCTCATTCTATTCATTCACACACTCACTCACTTTGCATTAGTGAGAGAGAGGAGGAGTGCGCACAAGTGGAGGAGGAGAAGCTGCTAGGAGACTATCTCTTATCTTGGTTTTTTATCTTGTGATCTTTGTATTGGTGCTCATTCTATCTCTGAGGAAGTTGCGGGGTTTTTCACCTTCTTAGTTTTCCCCATTGAAATGCTTTGTGTATCTTGTCTCTTGTGTTTGATATGATGTACATGTTGTTCTCTCAGTTAAGATCCTAGATCATATTGAATTAAATGATGAAAAACTAACATGGTATCAGACCTATCCTGAAGGAAGGAATTGTATTGCATTTACAACACTTGTTGCACTTGCAACAAATTGGAAGCTAGGGCTTGGTATAGTAAAAAACAATCATCGTGGAACTTTCGCTATAATTCAATTTTGGAGAAGGTTCAGGATATAAAAATTTTACAAGTCAAATATAAAATCTTCATGTACCTTGTGTCCGAAGAGAAGCCTCAGATTCGTTTTACTTTGTGAGATATTATTCCTACAAGTTAGGGTTTCTACCTCTTCCAGAATGCAGTCCTAAACAGGTGACCTAGGAAAAAAGGTCATATATCGGGTTAGGAAGCTCCAAATGGAATTCCGTAAAAAGTGGAAGTTAGGGAATGGACTGTAGTTTCATAGGTCCATGTTTCAAAGGCCGAAGTTGAAACAGTGACACATGGAAATCCGTACGAGTTCGCTATGTTGTTTCATCCCATAAACAGGTCACATTGCGACACTTGGAATATCTCTCTCAGAGAATCCATTAAAGCTAAGATCTATGGGGTTAGAAAAAATATAGGTCATTCTACCACAGGATGAAGTTTCATACCCTGAGGATCCGAAATTTCATAGATACATCAGAAACAATATGGCATATATTTCTGTCCAAACAGAATTGGATTCTGAGCACTTTCATTTTTGGTTTGTCACTACTACAGGAAATTAGGGTTTCTGCAAAAGTTGAAATTTTTGGAATCTGAGACCACGGCTGGATGCTCCTCATCAAAATCAAAATTTAGAGACCAAGATCGAAGTTTTTGGTGGGGTAGAATCCCGGACTCTATCAAACCCTAGTTGAGGATTTTAACCAGAAAACCAGAATTTGACAGAAGCTGCAGATCCGAAACTCGCAGGTCAATTTTGGAGGGTCAATTTTTGAAGTTTTCAAAATATGAGCACACCATCTTGCTCGCCTCAGTCATCTGCATCTCCCTGTCCAGATAGAATTTTGAAATTCCAAGTTTGGATTTTTAGGGTTTCTCTGTCAAACCCTAGCCAGCTCCAGATCCATTTTCAGATAACCAAGTGGATTGGGTTAATCCTAGAAGAGAATGAATTGGAAACCTACATAAGTGAAGAGATTCTAGTTCCAGAGGGATATGAGGCTAAGGCCTTACAAAAGAATACTTCAAGCAATCCCGACAGGTATGACTTGAGGAGATACAAGTATGTTTTGAAATCTGTTCATGATTAAGTTGATGATATGTTTGTCTTCATATTATAGAGGCTAGTACAATCTTGATTAAGTTTAGACTTGTCTTATCACCTTACTAAAAGTATGAATCCATGTAAATGATTTGATTAGGGTTATGACACTTATGATTGCACTAATGCACTGTGGTTTTGTATGAGGATGATGTTGTCCGCTAACATAAAAGGTACATCAAGAAAGACAAAACAAGTTCTAGATCGAGAACATATGACCATGGTGACATGAAGACAAAGACTCATCCATAACCATTGATCACATAGAAGCTCTACTTACGAGGTATGTATAATTTGGTTCTTCAATGCTTAACTTATGAGATATGCAGGTTACTAGCACAAGGTCTCTAAATCATTGAAGAGAACAAAGAAGACATTGTTTGGGTATGCTAGACATAACTAGCAAACATGATAATCCAGGTATGTTTTTCCAGGTATGTTAGAATCCTATCTTGTGTTAGGATCTTATATAAGTATATTTTTTGTATGATTGATAATGATTATTCACGAATTAGGTTTGAGTAATCATGGGTTTATGGATATTATGCTTCTTAATTTGATTGATGATATGACAAACTATAAGAGTCCTATGGTCAAATAAGAATATGCATGAGTAAAAGAAGTACTCCCTTAAACCTTTAATACTAACACTTGTGACACATTACCTGTGTATGAAATGATCATGACCATACATATTTAGAATCATAATGTTTTGATAGTATTGAGATTATACTAATGTATGTATGATTATGTATGAGATCTTGAGGATGACACAATGATGACACTAGTGCACACTTAAGCATGCATAGTGGTCCAGGATAGATATAAGTTCAAGGACAAATAATCAAGGAAGCAAAGATCAAGAGGGAGCACACTCTAGTAGTTCCTGCAAGGAAGCAAAGATCAAGAGGGAGTACATTCCAGTAGTTCCTCCAAGGAATGTACTGCCCGCCTCGGTACCTTAACTGTTTAGAATAATGAGGTACTAGTTTTGAAATGAACCGGCTAAATAAAACACAAACCATTTGAATTTACTTTGAAAATGCTTGAACGACAGTTATAGAAACTATTACTTTACTTAATAAATGTTAGATATGCTCGACTGATTGAGATAGAATGACTGAATGTTACATATGCTCGATAGATTGAGATAGAATGATGAATGATAGATATGATTTACTGATTGAGATAGAATGATGAATGGAATGTATGCTCGACTGGTTGAGATATTATGATGGATGATGAAATATTTCATAGTGCAGCACTACTAATGTACGCATGAGTGTGTGTGTGTGCAGTGGCAGGTAAAATGATTTACCAGCTGACCCACAATGGAATTATAGGGGTCGTAAGAATGGAAAGAACACATAGGGGTACAACAACTGACTCTCGACCCTGGATTAGAAATCTACGCATGGGTGAAGCCGTTTCAGCTCACCCAGGGAAGCGTATGCTGTACGGGCAAGACCATAGTGATCTAGTTGCGTATGATGAGTTGAGGGGCACGCAATAAGGAGAGCCTTATCCCTCAACATCCCTTAGTCTTCAAGGAGCGTAGTTGAGAGATCGCGGTAACGAATCCCGATCGCTACGCAGTACTCCCCATAAGAAGAAAGAAAGATATTGTCGGAAGGGCCCACCAAAGAGGTACCTAGACGAAAGAAGAATGGAAAAAGAAAACTACTCATACATACATAATTAAATAATATACGTGTGGAAGTTATAGAGAATTTAATAATAAACTATTCAATATTCTATTATTATTATTATCATGATGTCATGCTGGCCATGATGCATGGGATTGAAAGCCTTGGTAGGCCATAACCCACAGTTGTAATTATTTTTGTTTGTTTGTCAGAATCTTTGATTTCCGTAAAAGGTGTGTCGGTTCGAGTCCCCATATGTCACTGACCACTAAGGGACAAGATAAAAATCATTACAGTCCTCGTGATTGCCCCGAATCTCTGCTTTTGACCGACATCTACTGGTCCTTCGTGCTATTATGGTTGAGAAAGGAATTTGAAAGTTAGAAAAGTTAATGTTCTCTTCTTTTATAAATTAATGGAAATATATATTAGAATTATTTCAAGAAGAAAATATTTTTAAATGGAATAAAGAATTATTTTAAATATCTCCTTATTACTTTAAAATAAAAAGAAAAGACTGTAATTAGAATAAATAAATATTTGAATAACATATTTTATTTAGAATTAAAATAATAATAATATTTATACCTATTTATTAATCTTTTAATCTCTCAAAAACCAAAAATATTCAGATGCTATTTCATTAAAAGAAACAAATTTTGTTATAAAGTTTTTATTATTTAAAAGAATTTAAATAAATAAAAACAACTAGTTACTAAAATATATTGAGTAAACTAATTGAGAATCAAAAGAGGAGTAGAACTATCCTACACCTAACTCCCACTGATCTAGGGAATTAGGTGCACCTTAAAGACATTGAGACAAATTAAATAAAATATAAAACTATGTACTCCAATAATTCCTTCATCCTAAGGAAGGAATTATGTTACTAAGTAATCTCATCAAATCCACTTTGATTTGATGAAGCTGGATCTCGAGTTGGCTAGGGTTTGACAGAGAAACCCTAAAAATCAAAATTTTGAATTTCAAACTTCTGATTGGATGAAAAGATGCACCTTGTTGAGTTGATCAAGCTGGCATACTTCAATTTTGAAACATTTAAAATTTGACCCCTCAAAATTGACTTCGAAAGTTTCAGATGTGCAACTTTTGCCAAATTTTGGTTTTCTGGTCAAAATCCCAAACTAGGGTTTGATAGAGCCTGGGGTTCTACCCAACCAAAAACTTCGATATTGGTCTCTAAATTTTGATTTTTCTGAGGATCATCCATCCGTGGTCTCAAATTCAAGAAATTCCAGCTTTCTCTGAAACCCTAATTTCCCGCAGCAGTGACAAACCAAAAATGAAAGTGCTCAGAATCTAATTCGGTTTGGATAAAAATATATGCCATATTGTTTTTGATGTAGATCTGAAGTTTCGCATCCTCAGGGTCTGAAATTTTGGCCTGTGATAGAATGACCTGTCATCTTTCCAACCCCATATATGTGAGCTTTAATGGATTCTTTGAGAGAAAGATATGCCAAGTGTTGCAACATGACCTGTTTATGGGATGAAACAGTATATCGAACTTGTACAATGTACCACGTATCACTGTTTCAACTTCGGCCTCTGAAATCCAGACCTGTGAAACTACAGTCCATTCCCTAACTGTCACTTTTTACAGAATTCGATTTGGAGCTTCCTATCCCGAGATATGACCTTTTTTCCTAAGTCACCTATTTAGTACTGCATTCTGGAAGAGGCAGAAACCCTAACTTGTATAGATCATATCTCACAAAGTACAATGAATCTAAGGTTTTCCTTTGGAAACAAGGTACATGGACATTTCATATTCGACCTGTAGAAGTTTCATATTCTGAACCTTCACCAAAATGGATTTATAGAGAAAGTTCCATGATGACTGGTTTTTACTATACCAAGCCCTAGCTTCCGATTTGTCGCAAGTGAAACAAGTGTCATAAATGCCATACCATGCCTTCCTTCAGGCTAGCTTTGACTCCATGTTAGTTTTTTAGTATTTAATTCAATATGATCTAGGATCTTAACTGAGAGAATAACATGTACAACATATCAAACACAAGAGACAAGAGACACAAAGCATTTCACCGGGGAAAACCAAGAAGGTGAAAAACCCCGCAACTTCTTCAGAGATAGAATGAGCATCTATACAAAGATCACAAATATCAAACCCCACAACAAGAGATATTCTCCTAGAAGCTTATCCTCCTCCACTTGCGCGCACTCCTCCTCTCTCTCACTAATGCGAAGTGAGTGAGTGTGTGAATGAACAAATGAGAGAGTCACACTCTCTATTTATACTTTACTTTCACTTGACCTTTACTCAACTAGGTAGGCCCCAACTTAACCACTTAACATAATGCTGACTTGTCCGACCCCACTAGGGTAGTCTAATAACCCTTTAAGCCACATGAATCATACAGGGCCGACCCCACCAAGGTGGTCTAATAACCGATTAAGTATAAGTTACGACACTTACAATATAACTTGCGACACTTGCAAGTACAAATGATAACACTTCCAATCAGAGGAATAATACATCTTCGTTGGGGATACAATAAAGTACAAATGTAATACATAGAAGTATATCTTCCGAAGTTACAAATACATCAACACAGCTCACAAAATCAAAATACTCAAATGAATAGCGTGAGAGAAATAAAGGGGGTGGGGTTGCTTTTATAACATTCTTAGGGGTTTAGGGTTATCTAGAACCTTCCCCACTCAACCAACTTTTTGGTTCTTTAATTTAAAAAAAAATCCCTCAAAAGCGTCACTATATGGATTTGTACATAACTGATCGGTTTCATATGGAACCAATCATTTCTAGTTTGAGAGGGAAATTTTGACTGGCTAAGGGTCAGAACCAATTAGGACGACTGATTTTATTGGTTCCATTCCATTTCTGGCAACATTGTGATGCTAACAACTATAGTGTAATAACTATGTTAATTTTTTTTTTAGTTTGAAAAATGGGGACATTACATATGGTATCAGAGTCATAGGTTACAACGATTAGGGCCTATTAGGATCCACAACACTTATTGTTGTTCATAAAATACTAAACTATCAATTGAATTCATATTTTGTACAAACATGGAGATAAAAAAAAATATAACAACAGATTTATATGTACATACAGAAGCAAGGAGCAAACATGCCATCCAACATGGAGAATGAACCTATTCCACAAGAAAACAATAATTTACACACACTTGAAGCATTTATAGTGGCAGAGATTATAAATGAGGGAAATGAGTAGAGTACTCCCTTAGAGGTTTTAGAAACCATGAGAAGCTTGATAACTGAGCTGGAAATTTACAAGGCAGATAACAAAAATCTCATGAAAGCACAAGAAGAATAGAATGAGCTAAATGTGGTTGTTATAGAACTTTCTTCCTACGGATAAGAAGAGATTCTCTTAGGCTAGACTAGGATGTACTAGCTCTAATCTAAGACAATTAAGAAACAAGTGCAACCTTGAATACTGAATTAAACTCATACACAAGATTTAAATGTATTTGATAGTGATAGAAGGATGTAACTCACCTTCAAATCCAATTTTGTCCCACTTCCAGCTTTGATCCCGAAGCTCCCAAGTTGAACATGTTAAGATCAAAACAAGAAACAAACACACAATATTCCAAATACCTTTAAGCACAAGTTAGATTCAAATCCTACTAGATACACTTCATGCCAATAATTCAAACATAAAGCACACGAAATGGGAAACAAGACAAGTTATCATTAATAAGAAACTTGAAGAAAATTACATAGAGTTGCTTGATGTCCAAGTCAGCTCCAGTTCCAAGACTTCCTCCCTCTACCTATCTCTACAATTCTCCTAAGATCATAAGTTGGATGCACCAAGTAGTCCTCCCTTTAGCTCATGGATGGCCTTTCCTTTATAACACTTGAGGAGTTAACCATAAGGAGAGGAAGGTGGACCTCATGAGGGTTTAGTGGATTATCCAAGCTAAATAGAGAGAGGAGGTTGAGATCGAATCAAGGGTGTCAATCCCAAGGTAATATCTCGGAAGGTACATATCAAATATCCAACACCAAGGGCTAAATTAGGAATTTCACGCCCTAGACACTAAGCATAACGAAAAAATTTGGTGATTTTTGTGGGGCATGGGTGTTATGCAGAGCGTGAAAATGTGAGTTTTTTCACATCCCAAGAAATATGCACGGCGCGAAAATCAAGACAGACAAGGTCAAATCAGGGGTGACACTTCCCCTATGAGGTTGTTTCTTGGAAAACAGGAAGTGGATTTGTCTCTTAGGTGTCCAGATGAGACCAAGGAGGGTACAAACAACATTAGGGAGAAATGTCGTGTAACATACCCCTTTTTGCTGAAAAACATTTTATGTTGGAAACATTTTCTTAACTTTTATTGTAAAGTTTTATACTGGACAAGTGTCCAAAGATGACTGTAATTTGCACAATATTTTATTATTAAATAAATTAAATAGGAGACAAACACCTAAGGGGACTATTGAAAGAGTGTTTACTGACCCACTAGGTGGAATGGAATCTGGGGTAGAAGGCAATGGACAAATGGCAGCTTCATGAGGCAAGTAACTAGCTGTTGGTATGGGACAACTCCCTTGAAATGTGGTCCTAGTGCCCTAAAATGAGATTGGAGCTTGAGGCTCATTTATTGAAAACTAACCACTAAATACCTAGGCAGTCTATATAAGATCCATCGAATTATGAACTGAGGTTCATCACTTTTCCTGACAAGGAAATTTACCTTGGGGTTTTGTTGCTTGCACCCAAGAGATTCAATGAGGGGATATGCTAGTTTTTTATCATGGTGTAAGTCTGCATATTTTACTGCTGAGTGCAGAGTTATGCTACTAAGTGCTGAAGTCATAAAAGTAGTGCTGAGTGTAGAGTTAAACTATTGAGTGCTGAAGTCATAAAAACTGAGGAGCAAGTCTTAATAGTTTGCTTCCTATACAATTTCTGAGTGCCTTGCTTCTACATAGAGTCCATCTGCCTGGTGGTTCAGTAAACAAGATCGGGGGTCCAAAGGAAGCAAGTAGTTTGGCTACTTCTTCTGGAGAAGGTTGGGAGGAATAGGCCTCCTTGGGTGTTTGTCGACCCTATCTACAGTTACAGGTTCTACTTGTTTTCTCTGTTTCTAAGTAGTTAAATTATTTTATGAAAGTACTGATTGAGTATTCATTAGTTTAAACTGTTAGTATCATTATGCAAAAGTAAATGTTGAATTCTAATCTAGTTACGAAATTGTAGAATAATGATTAAATTAGATGAAATGATAGAAATAATGCCTTCTTTGCATTTTTCCCCATACTATTTTTTGTATCGTACTCTAGTACATAGAGGTAGAATTAAGATAGATGAATGATAGGTAGAATGATGAATGAATGAATTGATTAATATTGTTGAGTTTCGTTTTCTTAATATCCCTTATCAGTGGTATTCTGCGTATAAACTATACATATCAAGACCTGGGAAATACAACAGTATTTCTTATTATAGTCATAGAATATTTTCTTTTATATAGTAATAGAAGTAATCGTTGCAACTATGTACAAAAAAACTAGGGTTTTATTTCAGGTCATTTACTTCCTTTCAGAAAGTATACTATGCATTCTCATACCGTTATTTTAAAAAACAGTATAGTATTATAATTTCACTATTTTTTCCATCATAATTTTTGAAATATAACAACTGTAAATAAACATTACTAAGTACTTAGAATTTCTACCAACTATATATACTTTCAATTAGATTTCATCAATCGATGTATAGTACAATCTCATCTTCTGTGTTTATATCTTTTATTTTTGTTTTCATTATCAGACTGCAGCTATAATTTCGAATCCAAATAAGATACCGAGACTAATTCTTAGACTTCATTTTTAATCCTAAAAAGACATTTGCATACCTAATAGCTACGACTTCGAATCCTCGTCGTTTAACTACTCTATAACCTATCAATACCTTTACAGTAAAACAAGCAAGGGTTTGAAGTTTAAAACCCTGTTGAAAAAGAAAACAAGTATTTCAGTATGAGCAAGGTTCGAACTAGCTCTCAGGCATAAAAATCTTAACCCTATCCTTTCAGCAGAGTCATCAAGTGAAGCTTTCCACATCGTTTCAACTAGTGCATAGTCAAATACAAAAGAACAAAGCGTATAGCCTATGGCTCATGGCCATAACTAAAGTATAACATTGATAAACAAGTCAATACAGATCTCTAGAGCATGGTGAACATAGTCAACGCATTTAAACTCCATTTACAAAGCAAACACATAACTTCCATTTTAGACGAAGATCAAAGTTCTTACAACAATCAACTCTTAAAGGTTACAGTAGCAAGACGAGTTCAAAACTTCAACAGTAATCCTACAAATAATGCAGAGTTGGATGACCAAAAACTTATCTTATTACTGTTTGTTTCCATCAAAACAACTGAGGGTGAAACCCTTGTTACATTAACAACAACTTTGACACTTAGTAGCACAACATAGCCCATTATAAGGGTAGGCCAAGGATTCAATCCTCCTTACGTATGCTTCAAGGCATGTAAACATTGCAAACGATGGCCACACCATCATAATTTGAAGTGCCCCGGCTAAACTACACACGACCAATAGTTGGCAGGAAATCTACAGGGGGAAAACCATCGAGACTTACCATTCACATTTAGTAGTTTCCCATCAGATTGAGCGTAGAACCCTGTAGACATTGGTACCTGTCATTTAAACAGAAGAGGGTTAAATATAAAGTTCCAAGCGTAATCCATATTGATGATTACAACCACACGGAAATTATAGTAAAACTTTACCTTAATAGATACCGAAGGACAAAGACGATAGGCTCTGCAACCAGCTCGAATCCTGAGTCATCACCCTTTACGATTGTTGAATGCAGCTATCACTTGCACACCAAGAACTTGACTCTTAAGATATCAACAGGTATCAGAACTCACTCACGGGTTACGGGTTCGAAACTTGGGAAGAACTCTCAACAACCCGTTTTTTCAAACCTTAAACATTTGCAGGTCGGTCGGCCTCTCTCCAGAACTACCCTCTACCACAATGAATGCTCATGGAAACAACAATGCCAAAACATAGAGGAGTTAGGGTTATTTCCCAAGTATCGAGAGCATCTCCAGATCAACGGTGGAGATCATATGCTGTAATCCCAAGCACTCGTTACATTAAAGACACTTTATTACACTTTCCACTACACATTCCAACTCAGAAGGACACTAGGGAGAGGGTCGGTACAGCTCAACATTTTTGGTATCCAACTCACAACCTTTCACTTGACACTAGACACGTAGTCTTCCACCAAGGTCTCCCACGAAGGTGGTAGATGGGTGAGTTAAATGACGAGATTGGATTTCGAACACTTGCTAGCACACATATCCATTACATCATTATGACCCTGTCCTTATCTTACGTTGGTGCAAAGGTGATTGTAAACCTGTCACATTATGTATACATATGTTAATATAAGTATTAGTTCCACCCTTAATGTTGAACCGAATACGTATCAAGTGTATGATCAAAGTCTCACGATAATGCCTATAGTTTTCCTATTGTTGGTATATAGGACCCTTGCATAAAACTCTCGGCATATAGTTTAATTATATAGGAAAAGCTTGGAATTAACATACAGTTTATATGTCATAAGAAAATATATATGTTTGCATATAGTTCTTATGCTATGAGATTTGCATATAGTTTAGGTGCTATAAGAAATACATAGGAAGTGTATATAAATACTTCTTAGGAACTTAATTGTAAAGTATATATAGATTATACTCTAGGAAAGCATGGAAATAACATCTAGATCATAGGAAATCACACAACCATTGTGCATGTAGATCACATATTTTGGGAAATAAATTATCATGCATTTAGCCTATGAATCTTAAAGGCACATTATCTTTCTACAATTATTTGCATCGTATATTATCTCTAATCAATGCTTTAAAGTTCTAATTCATCTTTTGAATGTAAACCAGAAATGCATGAGATGTTAGTTTACAGCTACAACTTTTAGACGAGTCATTTTAAGGTACCTTTGATACTTTATACAAAATCCCTAACGATTATCTGAAGTGCAATTTAATTTATACGTGATCTGATGTGCCACCCTTACCTGTAATCTATGAAAAAGGGGAGGTCCAAATGCTTTAGCGTGAATGCTAAGTAAGCCTCGGGGTACCCTCAGGACCCCTTTCAATATCAAAAGAAGAACAACAGTTAGCACTTTTAAACACTATTATCCAAAGGAGCATTGACATAGGAAGTATAAAAACATAGCTAAACATCCAATAGTATTTAACGTAGACTAAAATCTCATTTTGCATCAAGACACAAACAATACGAATATGATCGTTATAAACATTTATTTGAGTATGATGACATAGAAGAATTAAATACAATTCCAAACAGTTAGTTTATGCATTAAATGCTGCATTGAAAAAATTTAAAATTTTGTAAATTTTGGGATGTTATATGTGGTATCAGAGCGTAAGTTCAAACTCTAGGCCTGAAATAGGCTCACGCACGCAAAACAAAAAATGAAACCAAAAAGTTTATGTTACTGAATTTTATTTTTATTTCGTTCTTGTACAGAGGAGTTTGACATTTAATTTGCAGGTATGGAAATACCGGAGGAATCAGGAGAGGACATATCTCCTCGTAATGAGCATAATAACAATGATAATCATGAAAAAATATATGTTGAATTAAATAACTAATCTTCAGAACTTCTACATACTATAAAAGATTTAAAATCTGAGATAAGAACTGTTAAAGAAGAAAATGAATGCATTATGAAGTCATAGGAAGAATTAAATCAGATTCTAAAGGAGAAATACCATAACGAGGAAAGAGGAAGGAAATCATAAGTAAATTCTGATTCGGGTACAATGTCCCACAAACATAAGAGTAAGAAAGCAAAAAATGGTAAAAATAATAGTTACTCTTCATCTGAATCTGATCAAAGTAATTACACTTCTATTCATGACATCAGTGATAGTGATTACTGTTCTAAGAAGAGGAAGCAACGACATCATGAACAAATCACAGGAGAGTTTAAAAATATTAAGCCACCAACATTTAATGGCGAAACTGAAAAGGGTGAGATAGCTGAAGCATGGCTATCCGGAATGGAGAAATACTTTCATATTTACGATTACTCTTCTCATTTAAAGGCCAAGATGGCTATTTACAATCTGACCGGAAAGGCAGATATTTGGTGGCAAGATCTTAAAAGAATTAAGAAAATAAAAGAAAGAAGCATAACCTGGAGTATGTTTAAAAATTTATTTAAGAAAAAGTTTCTATCAGAGCAGTACTATGAAGATAAATCCGAGGAATTTTATGATTTAAAACTGGGTTCTATGAGTATGAAGGAGTTGTGCAACAAGTTCCTTAGCTTGCTGAGGTATGTACCTTACTTGGTTGAAGAGAAGCCTAAAGTACAAAGGTTTCTAAGTTGTCTACCTTTCAACATAAAAGACAGGATCGAGTATGATAACCCTTCCACTTTGGAAGAGGCTATGAGAAAAGCTAATTTCTGTTTTGACCCAAAAAAAAAAGAAGGAATATATGGCTGGAAGAGTAATAAGTCTAATAATTTCGAGCATAAAAAGAAAAGCTTTAATCATAATTCTGGAAATTTTAAGAAAAGATTTAATAACAGAAATTTTCCAAGTAATAATAATTACAGAGGTAATTCACCACGGAACTTTACTGCTGCAAGGAGCATGCCTAATAATAATAACAACAACAGGTATGCTGATCAGAAAGCACCTTTGAGGTGTTTTGATTGTGGTGGACCACATAAGAGAGTTGATTTCCCATGCAACAGAAAGGTGGTCAACAACATTCACACTATACAAGCAGAACCTACAGTTGGAGATGTAGCAAGATAAATGCCCAGAATAAATGCAGCGCTGGAAAATCGTCAAGCAGACCATCAAACATCTATGGTCGAAATTGAAGGTATGATACACAACAAATCTATTTCCATTCTGATAGATCCAGGTGCAAGTTTGAGTTACATTTCACCTGAATTAGTGAAAATTTGCAAGTTAAAGATAGAGAAATTTGATAATTCATGGCTAGTTCAGCTAGCAACAGGTATTAAAAGAAAGGTTACAGACTTTGTTAAAAATTGTGATGTAGTTATGAGTCAGCTGAAAACGCAAGTTAATCTGAATGTTTTACCATTAGGGTCATATGAATTTTTGATTGGCATGGATTGGCTTGAACAACATAGAGTAGTACTTAATTGTTATGAGAAATATCTTACTTGTTTGAACAATGAAGGTAAAACTGAAACAGTAAAAGGAATTCATAGGAAGATTTCTGTAAGACAAATTTCTGCTTTACAAGTTAAGAGAGTTGCAAGAAAGGGCTGTAAAATGTTTGTTGTTAATGTTATTAGTGATGAATGTTCATCTAAAGAAGATAAGTTAAAACTGGAGGATATACCCATCCTTAGGGACTTTTCCGATGTATTCTCGGAAGAAATTCCATGACTACCTCCGAAAAGGGAACTTGATTTCACCATTGAGTTAGTACTGGGTGTGGTACCAAACTCAAAGGATCCCTACAAAATGAATATCCTGGAATTAAATGAACTAAAATATCAGCTGAATGAATTAATAGATAAAAATTACATAAGACCCAATGTGTCTCCTTGGGCGGCACCAGTTATTTTTGTTAAAAAGAAGGACGAAACCATGTGACTGTGCATAGATTACCGTCAGCTTAATAAAATGACAATTAAGAATCGATATCCCTTGCCCCGCATTGACGATCTATTCAATCAAGTACGCGGAGCAGAGATATTCACTAAAATTGATTTAAGGTCCGGATATCATCAAGTTAGAATAAAAGACGAAGACATATTCAAAACTGCTTTCAGAACGCGATATGGGCACTACGAGTTTGTAGTTATGCCTTTTGGGCTAACTAACGCACCGGCAGTGTTCATGTGTTTAATGAATAACGTTCTGCATAAGTATTTGGATAAGTTTGTAGTTGTATTCATTGATGATATTCTGATTTACTCAAAAACTAAAGAAGATCATGACGAACATTTAAGAATAATTTTGCAAGTGTTAAGAGAACATCAGCTTTATGCGAAGTTCAGCAAGTATTACTTTTATAAAGATAAAATACAGTACCTAGGTCACATAATCTCTAAAGAGAGAATTTTCGTCGACCCTGATAAGATAAAAGCAATTAACAAGTGGTTTGTTCCTAAATATGTAACTGACGTTCGGTCATTTATGGGGATAATAGGTTACTATAGAAATTTAATTGAAGGGTTCTCACGAATTGCAAATCCCATCACTTCTTTGCAGAAGAAGGGGAAGAAATTTGTATGGGATCAAAAATGCCAAGAAAGTTTTAATAAGTTGAAAGAATTGTTAACAACTGCAACCATTTTAAAAATTGTTGATCCTGACAAAGACTTCGTTGTATGCACTGATGCGTGCAACAATGGACTTGGTGGGGTCTTAACTCAAGAAGGTCATGCTATTGCTTTTGAGTCTAGAAAGTTAAAAATCCATGAAAAGAATTACGCAACTTACGATCTTGAGTTGGAAACCATGATACATGCACTGAAAATGTGGCGCCATCACTTGATTGGGAGAAAATTTATACTAATGACAAATAATAAGGGTTTAAAGTACTTGTTGGATCAAACAAATCTAAACGCTAGGCAAACTAGATGGCTAGCTTTCTTTAGCGAGTATGATTTTGAAATTCAACACATTAAGGGTAAAGAAAACAAAGTTGCTGATGCCTTGAGCAAAAATTCCAGATTAAGCTTTGTGGCAGCAATCATCACATTTAAGACAGATCTGGAAAATCAAATTGAAGAAGGAATTAAGCAAGATGAAAATTATAAAAAATTGCTTGGTAAAGTTGCTGAAAATTTATCTGAAAATTAATAACAGATTACAACATTAATGAAAAGGGCTTAATGACTTATAAAAATAGAATTTATGTACCAAATGTGTCAAAAGTTAAGCTGCTGATTTTGGATGAAGTTCATAAGAGTCCTTATTCGGGACATCCAGGTTATCAGAAAATGATAACTATGTTAAGAACTGATTATTTTTGGCCCAACATGAAGAACGAAGTGGCTGAATACATAGCTAGATGTTTTGAATGTTAGACCATTAAGGCTGAACATCAACATCCAGCTGGCCTATTGAAGCCATTGCCAATTCCGGAATGGAAATGTGAGATTATATGTATTGATTTTATTACAGGTTTTCCTAAGAATCAGAAACATAATGATTCAATAATGGTTGTTGTGGACAAATTAAGTAAATATGCTCATTTTATTCCCATTAAGACTACATTCAAAGCTGCTAACATTGCAGATGTGTTCATGAGACAAATATTTCTCTTACACGGAATTCCAAAGGTAATTATTTCTGATCGAGACTCCAAGTTTACTTGAAATTTTTAGACAACGTTGTTTAAGGTTTTAAATACTAAATTAAATTTCAGCACTGCTTTTCATCCACAAAATGATGGATAGACTGAAAGGTTTAATCAGATTTTAGAAGACATGTTACAAATGTATGTTAAAGATCAACCAACTAAGTGGGAAGATTACTTGCCTTTAGCTGAATTTGCATACAATAATCATTATCAAACATCTGCTAAACTTAGTCCATTTGAGATTTTATACGGAAGAAAATGTTGTACTCCTATATCTTGGGATAACCCTGTAGACAGATTAATGTTAGGAAAATATTTGTTAAAAGATGGAGCTAACCATGAAACAGGTTCAAGGCAACTTAAAAGTTGCACAAGATCGGCAAAAAAGTTATGCAGATCTGAAACGCACTGAAAGAGAATTTCAGGTTGGAGATCATGTTTTTGTAAATGTAAAACCCAAGAAAAGTTCTTTAAAGCTTGGGAGTTGTGCTAAAGTAACACCAAGGTACTGTGGACCATTTGAAGTCCTATCAAGGATTGGATCTGTTGCATATCAGTTGGATTTTCCATCAAACTTAAGAATCCATAATGTCTTTCACATTTCCGTTTTAAAAAAAATATGTGCACGATGCTACTCATGTGCTGAATTGGAATGATATACAGGTGGAACCCGAAGGAGATTTTCAGGTGGAACCGGACTATATTCTCGACAGGAGGGAAGTTATGCTCTGGAATCATACCATAGGGCAGGTAAAGGTGCAATGTAAGCACCTTATCCCTACTGAAGCTACCTGGTAACTGGAAAGTAAAATGCGGGCAGCATATCCAGTTCTGTTCCAGGGAGGCTCTGATGAAGAATAAGCAACATCGAGGATGATGTTGAGCTTATGTGGGGGTCTTTGTAACATACCCCTTTTTGCTGAAAAACATTTTATGTTGGAAACATTTTCTTAGCTTTTATTGTAAAATTTTATATTGGGCAAGTGTCCAAGGATGATTGTAATTTGCACAATATTTTATTATTAAATAAATTAAATAGGAGACAAACACCTAAGGGGACTGTTGAAAGAGTGTTTACTGACCCACTAGGTGGAATGGAATCTGGGGTAGAAGGCAATGGACAAATGGCAGCTTTATGAGGCAACTAACTAGCTGTTGGTATGGGACAACTCCCTTGAAATGTGGTCATAGTGCCCTGAAAGATGGGACTGGAGCTTGAGGCTCATTTATTGAAAAATGACCACTAAAGACCTAGGAAGTCTATATAAGAGCCATCGAATTATGAATTGAGGTTCATCACTTTTCCTGACGAGGAATTTTACCTTGGGGTTTTGCTGCTTGCACCCAAGAGATTCAATGAAGGGATATGCTAGTTTTTGATCATGGTGTAAGTCTGCATATTTTACTGCTGAGTGCAGAGTTATACTACTGAGTACTGAAGTCATAAAAGTACTGCTGAGTGCAGAGTTAAACTACTAAGTGCTGAAGTCATAAAAACTGAAGAGCAAGTCTTAATAGTTTGCTGCCTATACAATTTCTGAGTGACTTGCTTCTACACAGAGTCCATATACCTGTTGGTTCAGTAAATAGGCTCGGGGGTCCAAAGGAAGCAAGTAGTTTGGCTGCTTCTTCTAGAGAAGGTTGGGAAGAACAAACCTCCTTGGGTGTTTGTCGATCCTATCTACAGTTACAAGTTCTACTTGTTTTCTCTATTTCTAAGTAGTTAAATTATTTTTTGAAAGTATTGATTGAGTATTCATTAGTTTAAACTGTTAGTATCATTATGCAGAAGTAAATGATGAATTTTGATCTAGTTATGAAATTGTAGAATAATGATTAAATTATATGAAATGATAGAAATAATGCCTTCTCTGCATTTTCCCCCATACTTTTTTCTATATCGTACTCTAGCATAGAGAGGTAGAATTAAGATAGATGAATTATAGGTAGAATGACGAATGAATAAATAGATTAATATTGTTGAGTTTTCTTTTCTTAATATCCCTTATCAGTGGTATTCTGCGTATAAAATATACATATCAAGACCTGGGAAATACAACAATATTTCTTATTATAGTCAATACAATATTTTCTTTCATATAGTAATAGATGTAATCATTGCAACTCTGTACAAAAAAACTAGGGTTTTATTTCAGGTCATTTACTTCCTTTCAGAAAGTATACTATGCATTCTCATATCATTATTTTAAAAAACATAGTCTTACAACACAGATCTCTAGAGCATGGTGAACATAGTCAACGCATTTAAACTCCATTTACAAAGCAAAATCATAACTTCCATTTTAGACAAAGATCAAAGTTCTTACAACAATCAACCCTTGAAGGTTACATTAGCAAGACGAGTTCAAAACTTCAACAGTAATCCTACAAATAATGCAGAGTTGGGTGACCAAAACATTATTTTATTATTGTTTGTTTCCATCAAAACAACTGAGGGTGAAACCCTTTTTACATTCACAACAACTTTGACATTTAGTAGCACAACAGAGCCCATTATAAGGGTAGGTTGAGGATTCAATCCTCCTTTCGTATGCTTCAAGGCATGTAAATATTGCAAACGATGGCCACACCATCAGAATTCGAAGTGCTCCAGCTAAACTACACACGACCAATAGTTGCCAGGAAATCTACAGGGGGAAATCTAGTGGTTTCCCATCAGCTTGAGCGTAGAACCCTGTAGACATAGGTACCTGTCATTTAAACAAAAGAGGAGTAAATCTAAAGTTCCAAGCATAAGTCATATTGACGATTACAACCACACAAAAATTATAGTAAAACTTTACCTTAATAGATACCGAAGGACAGAGACGATAGCCTCTGCAACCAGCTCAAATCCTGAGTCATCACAGTTTAGGATTGCTGAATGCAGTTATCACTTGCACACCAAGAACTCGACTCTTAAGCTATCAATAGGTATCAGAACTCACTCACAGGTTATGGGTTCGAAACTTGGGAAGAACTCTCAACAACTTGTTATTTCAAACCCTAAACATTCACAGGCCGGTCGGCCTCTCTCCAGAACTACCCTCTACCACAATGAATGCTCATGGAAACAACAACGTCGAAACATAGAGGAGTTATTTTTATTTCCCAAGTATCGAGAGCATATCCAGATCAACGGTGGAGATCATATGTTGCAATCCCAAGCACTTGTTACATTAAAGACACTTTATTACACTTTCCACTACACATTCCAACTCAGAAGGACACTAGGGCGAGGGTCGGTACAACTCAACATTTTTGGTGTCAACCTCACAACCTTTCACTTGACACTAGACATATAGTCTGCCACCAAGGTCTCCCACGAAGGTGGTAGATGGGTGAGTTAAATTCCGAGATTGGATTTCGAACACCTGCCAGCACACACATCCATTACATCATTATGACCCTGTCCTTATCTTATGTTGGCACGAAGGTGATTGTAAACCTGTCACATTATGTATACATATGTTAATATAAGTATTAGTTCCACCCTTAATGTTGAACCGAATACATATCAAGTGTATGATCAAAGTCTCACAATAATGCCTATAGTTTCCTTTTGTTGGTATATAGGATACTTGCATAAAACTCTCAGCATATAGTTTAATGATATAGGAAAAGTGTGGAATTAACAAATAGTTTATATGTCATAAGAAAATATATATGGTTGCATATAGTTCTTATGCTATGAGATTTGCATATAGTTTAGGTGCTATAAGAAATACATATGAAGTGTATATAAATACTTCTTAGGAACTTAATTGTAAAGTATATATAGATTATACTCTAGGAAAGCATGGAAATAGCATCTAGATCATAGGAAATCACACATCCATTGTGCATGTAGATCACATATTTAGGAAAATAAATGATCATGCATTTAGCCTATGAATATTAAAGGCACATTATCTTTCTACAATTATTTGCATCGTATATTATCTCTAATCAATGCTTTAAATTTCTAATTCATCTTTTGAATGTAAACCAAAAATGCATGAGATGTTAGTTTACAGCTGCAACTTTTAGACAAGTCATTTTAAGGTACCTTTGATACTTTATACAAAATCCCTGACGATTATCTGAAGTCCAATTTAATTTATACTTGATCTGATGTGCCACCCTTACCTGTAATCTGTGAAAAAGGGGAGGTCCAAATGCTTTAGCGTGAATGCTAAGTAAGCCTCGGGGTACCCTCAGGACGCCTTTCAACATCAAAAGAAGAACAACAGTTAGCACTTTTAAACACTATTATCCAAAGGAGCATTGACATAGGAAGTATAAAAACATAGCTGAACATCCAATAGTATTTAACATAGACTAAAATTTCATTTTGCATCAAGACGCAAACAATACAAATATGATCGTTATAAACATTTATTTCAGTATGACAACATAGAAGCATTAAATACAATTTCGAACAGTTAGTTTATGCATTAAATGATGCATTGAAAAAATTTAAAATTTTGTAAATTTTGGGATGTTACATGTCGCTAGGTTGCATGGTACAAAGATGCGACACTAAAGTTCGAAGTGTAACTTTGAGGTATAACAGATGCCCCCTAAAGTGTGAGGTCAGAAGAAACTGATGGCTGAAAGACTTTACCAATAAATTGCACGGAGATAGCGTTGAGGGATTCGGAGAGGAGATGCAAGGAAACAAGATGTCAAATACCACCGAGGTGGGAATACCCATGCTCGGAACAACTGACTCAAAGCATGGCTTTCGACCAATACAATGCAGATCCATGAGAATTGAGAGGATATAGACTGCAGACAAATAATGGCTACTATGAACAATCGTAGATCCATGAGACGACAATAGCACAGCCACAACCAATAAAATAGTGGATCTGTGTGACAATACAATAATTTCCATCGCAACTTGGGCATGGAAATAATATCAAGAACACCCAGGGTCTTCTACCCAATCCTAAAATGATACGAATCTGACCACGTGATTACAATTTCTTGAAGTCAAACATGGCAAAAACTACTTGATTACCAGCCAATGATGTAAGTTGTTAACAAGTACAAGGGAAATCACCAATGATGACAATGATCCCCAAGGTATCTCTAGTACATCTCGATGAAATGTGAATAGATGAGTTGATGTCAAACATCCGTGAGATCATTCGATCAGAGGTCAATGATGAAAACCTACTATCGAATTCGAGGAAACCTACCATTAAGGCATGCAAGTACCAAGGTACTGATTGTTGATTCCTAAGCCTAATTCCTGGATAGTGAGTTGGCGTCGACAAGAATAGACTCGTCGAAGGAGGGCCATAATGAATCCCACATCATCGACTTGAAATCGACATGAGATAGATATGTGAAGCAATGGACTGAAAGGATATGTACTGACACAATGGAAGGTTTGACATAATGGATGACTCAAAGCAACGCTGACCCTTTGAACATATAATGACATGAAGCATAGCTTGGCAGTAGGGATTTAATCAGCAAAGAACAACCACAAGGAGAGTGGACTCAAGACCACGGAGACGATTCATAACTATGATTATAACTAACCAGAAAGGACTGAATAACCAAAAGAATACAAGGTGTGGATGCATGCCATGTTCAAAGGTGATGACTTTCAAGTTGCCAAAAAGGTTAAACTTGACTCATTCCCCATTTCCCCCCATCATAACTGACCAGTACCTCTTTGTTGTTTTACAAGCTTGAAGAGGATAACAGATGCTCGGTGTAGCTCATCTGATAGATGAGTTCAATATCACATGTTTTACGAACCTGAGAAAGGAGGGGTTCGTCCCTATGTGAGCCCTTCTATTTTGAATTTTAACAAGTCCAAAGAAGGCAAACTTGACATTTTTTCATGTTTAGAGAGTCTGAAATAACTTAAAGAATACTCCAAAATGTACTTTTTCGTAAAGTTAGTCCCCCAGATCCGAAAAAGTGTAAAACAATTCCTAAGAGAATTCTCCCATTCAAAAGTTGACTGAGGTATACCTTTCTCGTAAGTAGTCTAGACAGGCCGAAAAAGGGGTAACCTATCACCGAATAGACGTCCTTTCAATTACTTTTACAAGTGTGAAAGAGACAAGTGCACTTGGCAATCTTTTCATAACGAAGGAGTCTGAAAAGAGCTTAAAGAGAACTCCTATGGTCCTTTTCGTAACTTGTAATCATCTTGGTTTGAAAAAGGAATAAAATAATACCAAAATGATACTTTCCTCATCGTTTTATGAGCACGAGTAAAGTCGACTAATCTCGACACCGTTTACTTAGTTTTAACAAGCACGATAAAAGTGTGAAAAAGCGCTTGGAATCTTTTTCGGGTTTAAGTCCAGAGCACGAAAAAATAAAGTAAGCTTGAGTGAAAGTACAGATCCAAGATCCAAGTCCAAGGGCTAAATTAGGATTTTTCGTGGGGCAGGGGTTATGCAGAGCATGAAAATGTGAGTTTTTCGCATCCCAGGAGATATGCAGGGCACGGAAATCAAGGCAAACAAGGTCAAATCGGGGGTAACATTTGGCCTATGAGGTTGTTTCTCGGAAAATGGGAAGTGGATTTGTCTCCTAGGTGTCCAGATGAGACCAAGGAGGGTACAAACAACATTAGGGAGAAATTTCGGTGAGTCGCATGGTACAAAGATGCGACACTAAAGTTCGAAGTGTAACTTTGAGGTATAACAGTGGTGCTTCTGCATAATATTTCAAAACTCAAGAAACAAAAAACTGGTGATACACAACATAATTACTAATTACCTTTAAATTTAGGGGAAAGTATAAACAAGCTAGAAATTTCTTCGAATAAAAAAGGAAGCTAAAATTACAGAATCTGGCAGAGATGAGAAATGAAATAGCATGTCAAAAAGGAAGAGGAAATATCATGATCAGTTTGCAGGGGAATTCAAAATATCAAACCCCCAATTTCTAATGAAGAATCCAAGACCAGATCTAAAGAAAAGGATTGAATCCTGGGAATGTCAAAATATTTCAATATTTATGATTACTCCAGCAACATGAAGGCTCATATGGCCATCTACAATCTAAATGGAAAATCTAGTATCTGGTGTTGAGACTTTAAATTGGTTAAGGGGATGAAAGATAACAATATATAATGGAAGGATTTCAAGAAGCACTTCAAGAAACAATATTTGTCTGAAATCTATTTTGAACGGAAAATAAAGGAGTTCAATGAGTTAATATTAGGACATATGTCAATGGAATAACTAATAATTAAATTTCTGGAATTCTTGCAGTATGTACCGTACATGAAAAATGACACAGTCAAAATTCAGTAGTTTCTTAATTGTTTATTATTTCCCTACAAGGACATAATTGGATTTGATAGCCCAAAAACACTTGAAGAAATGTTATGGAAAGACAGACTATGTTATGAAAAGTACAAACAAATAGTTGAAACTCCAAGAGCATGGTAGGAAAAGAACCAGCACAAGTTTAATCAACACTGAAAGGGATTCAAACCAACACCTTTCAGAAACATCAATAGAGGGTATCAAGGAATAAGCTATAGGAATAAGGATATCAATCATAATGGAGTGAAAAAAAGGCCTAATGAACTTGTTAAAGGACCCTTGACATGTTAGGGATGTGGAGAACCACATCTTCTTAGAAACTGTCTAAAACAAAATAATGCAAACAAAATTGTGCATAACGTGCAAGAGGCCACAATAGTAAGTGACATTGGTAGGAGCATCCATAATATCTATGTTGCTTTAGAGAACATACATGCAGGACATCAATCAATAATGGTTGAAATTGAAGATGATGAAGGAAATCCCAGAACGATAAAGGGCATAGTTAGAGTAGTTTTGGTGAGGCATATTTCAGTATTATAGATTAACAAGTGTGCTAGAAAGGGTTGTCAACTATATACCATACAACTATAAGACACATAAACAGATAAGGTTAAACCATCAATAAAGTACTATCAAGTACTTAAGGAATTATATGATGTATTTCATGCAGAAATTCTTGATTTACCTCTTAAAAAAGATATATACTTCTCGATTGATTTGGTGCTAGGATTTGCACTTGTGTCTAAACACCATATTGGATGAGTGTACTAGAAATAATAGAATTAAAGATGCAGCTACAAGAGTTGTTGGATAAACAATAAATTCTACCAAGCATATCCCTGTGGGGAGCACTAGTATTGTTCATCAAGATGAAGGATGTGACTTTTAGATTATGTAGTGATTATCATCATCTAAACAAGATGACCATAAAAAATAAGTATCCCCTACCTAGAATTGACAACTTATTTAATCAAGTAGGAGGAGCTAAAGTATTTTGAAAATAGTTCTGAGATTGAGATATTATCATATTAGAATAAAGGAAGAATACATTTATAAAACAACATTTCAAACTTATTATGGACACTACGAATTTGTCTCATTCCTTTTGGACTTACAATGCACCTGCAACATTTATGTGTCTATTGAATAATGTGTTTCAGCAAATACTTAGATAAATGTGTGCCTATTTTTATTGACAATATACTTATATATGCTAAGGATGAGGAACATCATGAAGAACACTTGAGATTGGTATTACAAATTCTCAGAGAGCATAATTTATACGCAAATTTAGCACATGTGAATTCTATCAAAAGCTGGTACAATACTTGGGACACATAATCTTAGGGGATGGGATAGAAATGGCCCCACAAAAGGTAAACAAAAGAAAGGAACCAAATTTCTTTGGTCACATAAATGTCATGAAAGTTTTTGAAAGTTAAAGGAGCTACTAACTATAGCTCCCAAACTGAATATTGTAGATCATGAAAAAGACTTTGAGGTGTGTATTGATGCAAGCAAGGAAGGACTTGGAGGATTCTTGATGCAGGAGAACCATGTGTTTTGTTACAAATCCATGGAATTTGAAGGATCACAAGAAAAATTATGCCACTCATGACATATAATTAGATTCCATTATTCATGATTTAAAAATGTGGCATCATTATCTAATAGGAAGGATATTTTTATTGTTAACTAACAATATCAGTTTGAAATACTTGTTTGATCAACATGACCTTAAAGCACATCAAGCTAAGTGGCTAACATTTCTAAGTCAGTATGATTTCAAAATCAAACACATCAAGGGTAAGTAGAACAAAGTTGCAAATGCACTTAGTAGAAAATTTCATGCAGTATATACCACAACAACCAATAAATCAAGTTTTGATTTAAAAATCATAATCAAATCCACACCTAGATTTGACAAAAAATACAATAAAATCAAGGAGAAATTGCAATACAAAATGTAGAAATGACGGAAACGGATTTCAACATCGACCCAGAAGGATTGCTAATGTTTAAAAATAGGATTTATGTACTAGATTCAACTAAATTGAAGTTTTTAATACTTGATAAGATTCATAAAAATCCCTACTTAGGTCATCCTGGGTATCATAAGATGTTAATAGCACTACGAAAATTGTTTTATTGGTCGAATATGGAAACTAAAACAACAGAGTATTTGGATAAATTTTTGTAATGCCAATAGGTAAAATAAGAACACCATCATCTTGTAGGACTCCTACAACCATTACCCATTCCAGAATGGAAGTGGGAAATCATTTCACTTGATTTCATTATAGGTTTTCCTAGGACAAGAAGGCATCATGGTTCTATAATGGTAGTCATAGATAAAATCAGTAAATCAACTCATTTTATTCCTGTCAAATATACTTTCAAAAACATTCCCGATATTTTTATAAAGGAAATTTTTAGGTTGCATGGAATCTCGAAGGAGGTAATCTCCGAATGAGATGTGAAATTTACTTTCAATTTTTGGAAGTCATTGTTTGAAGGACTAGAAACTTAGTTGAATTTCAAGACTCTTAACAAGTATACAACTTGGCGATAAATTTATACTTAAAACGAGAACTCTAGCCATAAAAACTCATATTTTTGCATTAAAAACACCAAAAAAATAACTCTGAATCAAAAAGTGGTGCAACTGGTAGCACCACTTTTTTTGCAGTTAAAAATATAGACATGGACCAAAACAATCCTTATTGTTGTTTATAAAAATCTTAAAATAAATCCGTGAATTGAAAACTAATGCTATCGGTAGCACACTTTTTAAAAAAATGGCATTATTATATCATTGTATCATAATTTAAAATTTTATTTATTAAAACTCTTAGTAACAACATATAAAACTAGCACTAAGTTAAACACAAATTATTCAAGAAATTATTTCACCACTCTTTCCATATAAAATAAAAGAATTTATGATATTATCCATAGAAAAAGCATATATTGAACCATAAAACATAGAAGTTATGATATTTGGGCACACAAGGGAGGAAACACAGTATCATCCCTATTAGTACCTAGGTTTGTACCTATGGTTGTCTACATTTTTTACCTTGAAACCTTTAAATTAAAACTTTTCTGTAATCATTTCAAGATTTTATTTACCCAAGATAAACCTTTTTCCATTGCTACTTTATCCTATGATGCTATTTTTACTTCTATGCTTCAATTTCAAATTTTGATTGTTTGTTGGTAAAGTGATAAGAAGGCACGTTTTGTTGGTACTTTATCCTATGATGCTATTTTTACTTCTATGCTTCAATTTCAAATTTTGATTGTTAGTTGGTTAAGTGATAAGAAGGCACAGTTTGTATGGTTTTTACTATGTTGCTATTTCTTGTAGGCATGGTTTGCTAGTCAAATAGTCTTATTCTTTGAGAAAGCAAAACTTGACCATGAGACAAGGTTCTTTTCAAGTGATGCACTATATAAAGGAAGGATTGACGCGCTACAAAATTGCAATAGAAGCAGCGCTACCAAACTGTCCACTCATGCTACAAAACTAACAAGGATTGTCGGAATAATTATTATAGGAACTGCCTTTAGTTATGTCAACCTTATGAAGGCCTATGATAATGAAAAGTAAAAATTATGGATTTAAGTGACTGTAATGTTCTTAGGTTCCTATGAATCTATATGATATGCATTCCCATAACCTTTCATAATAATCAGTGAAATCGAGAGAATGAAAACTATTAGCTATAATCAATTTTGAGACATTGCTGGCTAGTTTTGTGGGAGAAAAATATCATATACTGAGAATTAATCTTTTTCTTTATAGTAGATGAATGAAACAGTTATGCCTTCACACAAAAGCATACATGTGGTTAAATTCGAGCCAATGGGGGTTGAAAGTCTCGAAGCCTATCCAGAATTTGGTGCAAAATTAAAAAAATGCAGGTTGGTTTAGTTACTGTGAGAAGTTACAAGGACACCACGCTAAATTTTCCAAAGCATTTGCAAAGGGTCTTGATGGAACTAATGTTACAGTAGTATATTTGACATTTCCAGTCTCAGAAAACTCCATAGCCATAACAACTAAGCTTCCACATGAAGGAGGACAATGTTTTAAACTTAATAGTGTTGATATGCCAAAATGCAATCGATTTCTCCAGAATAAGCATTAAAATCTAGACTGGCACATGAGTATTCTTAGGGATTGGTTAAAACAATAATAGAATGATATTTTTAAAATGGTTCAAAGATAAATTATAGGATAAGGAAGGTATGCCACATTTCACTTATATCATATGCATTTCCTCTTACATCTAGCTAGCATCTCGAAAATGAATTTACCCTTCTATTTTATGAACAATCTCACAAAAATGGCGGCTAGGGTTAGAAATTTTCCAAAGAGTCAAAACAATATTTTTCATCAATCTCTGATTAAACTGTTGATAATTCAAGATCTAAATAAATTCAATAAGAATCGAGATCATTCCATATTATACTTTGAATTTGAAACCCTAGAAAATAAATATTCACAAAAGGATCTTAATAATGTTTCTACAAGTTTGGAGGCTTCATAGACTTGCAAGGATGTGGAAATTGATGATTTGGCTGTGGAACAAAGTGTAAAGAAAATGGATAAAGAAATTAAACATAGAATGAGAGGGGCTATGAAATCATCACAAAATCCTAAATATGCTAGGTTACAGAAAGCATAGCAATTCAGTGATTCCTCAAATGATAAAGAAAGGGTTAAGAATCAAAAGAGGAAACTGGATGCTCCAAAATATTATCCCCTCAAAGTACCGCAAAACAGATCCATGAATAAATTTAAACTTAATTTGAGGGCCATTTCTTATCCTGCTTTGAAAAAAAACAAGGTCACTGACCTTGAAAATTTACCAGAGGAAAACCCAGTAAAGTTGAAAAGACAAGAAGTTAGAGCCTCAAATACCTATACATACTAGGAGTAGTCCCATAATTAATAAAGGCAAGGGAGTAGTGGAACCAATGAAAGAGTTTGACTTGAAAAATCGAAAACAGGCAAATAGTTCTAGAAAATTAAATAGGGTCAAAAATTGTTAATGAAGAATCAAATTCACCCATGGAAGTTGAAAAGAAGGTAGTTGAATTATTGACTAATTTAGAAAAGACTATTAATGTAGTTCCTTGCTCACTTAAATCTCATCCCTACATCCCTATGGCTCCTGAAGAAGAGAAAGAGATGCAACATAATGAGTTTAGCGATGTTGTCAAACCAGAAATAGAGAGTTCAACTACTCAAGTAAAAGCAATAGAAAGTGATAACATGCTCAAACCATAAAGTAAAGAAAACCAAGTCAATCAAAAGCTTAAGAAGAAATTGAAGAATTTAAAACGCTTTGTTAAGGAGTTACAGTTGGAAAACAAATAGGTACAGGTCAGGTTAAATAAAAACAATAAAGAGTGGAACAAATTGCTCATCAAATACAATAAACTATATTAATTTTATGAGAAACTAAAGAATAACAATGCAAAATTACTCAGGAAAAGAAAATATCAGAGGAAATAATGTCTACAAGAGAGAAAGAATCATCAAGCAAACAATGAAAAGTTGGGCATCTTGACAGATTTACGTACTCATATCTTATAGGACACAATCTAGAATCAAGGAGCTGATGCGATTTAGGATCAAGGAACTAGAGCCAAATGAATATATACTTGATACAAGTAGTGTCAAAGGTGCAATTTTCATTTGCTTAAATCAAGTTTTTCACCAACAGGAACACTACAAAGTTATCTTTTATCATTCTCTAGATTTTGTAAAGTCTTAGACTTATATTTAGTCCATATGTTTGTAAAGAAATACATGTAGTATGTAATTGAGACTTAGTTTAACAATGCTAAGATGTTATATAAGTAGTTAACACATCCCTGAAAAATAGGAACTAAAACTGATTCAGTTTTGAAATAATCATATTTTATTTTAAAGATATTAAGAATTAATAGATGGACTCTTGAAACCCTAGGAAAGAAAGAAGATATAAGTTATATATATAAAAACTCAAGAAGGAGAATGGGTTCGAGTTTTGGAATAGCCTGAGAAGAAGTGGGGAAAAAATTGTAAGTTTTGATACAGTAATATATATGACTATTTGAAGATATTTTGCATTATGAATAAAATGTGCCTCTTATTTATCTTTACTGCTAATTATCTGTTTGAAAGAAAAAGTGTTTTATGAGTTGCATAATCATATTTTCTAGTACTAATGGCACTTAATCTTTAATTGTTCATTGCTCGTGAATCCATTCCGTTTTAATCATTTTCTTTAAATTATAACGCTGTTATAATATTGAACATATGTATGAACTACCTTTCATATATTTATATTCTGGCAGTGTGTCAAATCTTCAATCCTTGTTATTCGTGATTGCAAAGCCTTTAAATTTATAATATGTTATTGTTTCCTTTTTTAATCCTTTCTCCCAATCTTTTTAAAGGCTGATTGAACATTCAACCATTTAAACCTAAAACTCATTTTTTATTCCAAATTTGTACATAAATTCCCTAGCTTTTCCCTGTAGTAGTCCAGTGCAAATATTAGGGACAACAACCCCCTTTTTTGGGGGGCTAGAATTACAACTTTATGGAAACCATGGGTGGTATTGTCACAATAAAAACCCTAAATCGACCCTTGGATTGAAAAGTGGACCTCTTAGAATCAGTCATTTTTATTTGAGGTTAAAATTTAAAGGGACAGCTCCAGGCATTAGGATAATGAAAGGTCTAAAGCCAATCAATCATGCTTTATTTGTAGACGATTCTCTTCTGTTGGGTGGAGCCTCCAAAAAGAGTGCCAAGGTCTTCAGTGAAATCCTTCAAGATTTCTGCAGCATCTCCGGAGCTCTCATCAACAAAAGGAAAAGCGTTGTGTTTGGGTGGAATGTAGATCCACACACTATCCTCCAAATAGCCCACTTCCTGGGTTTCATGGGCTTTGCTTCTTAGGAAAAGAAAAAATACCTTAGGATACCAATAACTCTGGGCCCTAACAAGTCTTCATTGTGGAATGAATTTTTAAGCAAAATGAAGTCCAAGATCAAATCCTGGTGAGGCCAATGGCTCATCAACGCCGGGAAACTCTGTTCAAATCGGTTCTCTCCTCCTTACCGATTTATCAGGCATCCTTCCTCTTAGCTCCAAGATTGATCACGGATAAGGTCTCCAAACTGATTCATGACTTCCTATGGCAAGGAGGAAAAGGAAACCATAGGAAATCCACTTAGTAAATTGGGACACAGTCAAACGACCTTTCTCAGAAGGAGGGCTGGAAATTCGAGATCCTGGACTTGCTAACATTTCTTTGGGTGGAAAAATCCTATGGAACTCATTCTCAAACAACAAACATTTGGTTATCCTTTTATTAAGGAAAAACTATCTTAAATATGTCTCTCTTCGAATCCTATAGGCCGAAAACATCACCAAAGGATCGATAATTTGTAACCTCTGTCGCCGAGGGCTGGAATTCTTTCAAAAACACCTGTATCGTATCCCTAGAAATGGGAAAAGAACGTTGTTGTGGCAAGAAAGAATAATGGGACAGCCTCCCCTTGACAACTCGAAAGACTTCAAAGGAGTCCCAGATTGGCTAAAACAACAAGGAATTAGCTTGCTTGCAGACATATCTTCATGGGACGATTCAGGAAATTGGCAATCCTGGGCCTTTCCTCGCTTTCCAGAACAACTAAATAATCAAAAGAAACTCTTTCTAATAGCCCTCACGGACCTGAAACCGGTTCATTTTGTAATCGAAGGATAGATGGGGCTGGGGAAAAAGTGGAATATACACTGTTGCGTAGGGATTTATCTCTTTGCAAATGAATCAAGCGTCGATTCACTCAACAACATTTTGGAAGCATGTTTAGGATCCGCTCAGCCTTCCCAAAATTATAATACTTTTTTGGGTTCTTATGCATAGAAAAGTGCTAACAGGAGACAACCTTCTAAAACATATCATTATTGGTCCCCATAGAAGCTCCTTGTGCTGCAACGCCCTTCAATCCATCAACCATCTGTTCGTTGACTGTGCATTTTCCTAGGATGTTTGGTCTCTCTCTCTCTCCACGGCCTCAACATCAATGCTCCTACGCAAATCTCAATCGTAACTCTCTTCTCCACTTGGCAAATGAGATATCCTCACACACTCTGAAGCAAGTTTGCGTGGAGTAGAATTTGGATAGATATTCCCAAATACGTTTGTTGGAACATATGGCTTGCCAGAAATGATCAAATTTTCAACAACACTCTGCATCTCCCTCTGAATGTTTTTGCAAAAGTTAAAGCACTTCTTCTTGAAACAATGGCCATTCAACCTTTCAAAAAGGACAACTCATTCCTCCTAGAAGAAAAAAAATGGATGGGCACTTTCACTTTCCAAGACAGAAAAAAGGTCTCTCGTCACCCCTGCATAACTCCAAGATGGTGTCTAAAAGACACAGATGTAATATTTCAAACTTGGCAGAGGTCTTAGGGAAAAGCTACGATATTCTGTGACAATTCCTCCAAAGGCAATCCAGGGACAACAGGAGCTGGCAGAGTGATTTACTTCCCGAATGGTATCAGAAAGATAGTTTCAGCTGGGGTTTAGGTCAGAAAACCAACAATCACACATAAATTCTAGGGATTCTAAAATCCTGTCAGATCGCTCGGGGAAAAGGAATTAAATAATTACAAGTTTTCAGCGACTCAGAAATACTGATAAATATTTTAAATTCGGATGATCATTTCAACAACCAGGCCCTCAATAAGACATTGCAAAGGTTGAGGCTCGTGTTGCAAGACTTCTCCTCCTCACTCTTCTTCCATATCCTATGCGACTCGAACAAGGAAGTAGACGCAAAGGAAAACTTGGCCTGCCTCCTGCCTCAAGGAGCTTTCAGCAAGAATGCTGAAGAACCTGAATGGACATCGATCTCGTAATTTTGAGTTTGTAAGAAAGGGGCATTTGTAGAGCCTTCTAGTAGTCTGCTGAATAACTGTAATGATGGTTGCTTTGGCTACGACCCAACCAATTTCTATATAAAAACAATTAACCATTTTAGTTAAAAATAAATAAATAAATAAATAAAAAACAATAACTGAAAAAAATCGGATTAAAAAAACAAATTAAAAAAACTGAAAATTCAAAAATACAAAATTTATTAAAAAAATTCAAAAACCAAATTAAAAAAAAATTAAAAAATATTTACAAGCTTACAAGAAAATTTATAAGCCAAAAATTTTAAAAATAAATAAATAACATGTAAAAAAAATCAGAACGAAACACAAATTTTAAATTAAAAAAAAAACACACATTTACAAAAAATTAAAAAACTATGAACAAATACAATATATATATATATATCAATTTAAAAAAAAAAAATTTAAAACATTTTGAAACAAACCAAATTATTTAAAACTTAAAAAATCAAATCAAATAAAAATTTAAAACTTAAAAATCAAATTTTAAAACAAAATTTCAAAAAAAATTAAAATTTTAAAACTTAAAAAAAACAAAAAAAAATTGAAAATTAAAATCTAACTTAAAATTTTAAAAGTAAATTAAAAATTTTAAAACTAAAATTTGAAAAAAAAAAGAATTATTTTAAATCCCCCCAACCCACCCCTTTTAAATTTAAAAAGAAAAATATTAAAAAAATAAAATAAAATTGAAAACCCTCCACCCCCACCCCGCTCCCCCCTTCCCTCCCCGCCCCCCACCCTCCCCCCTCCCCTTCCCTCTACCTGCCCCCCAACCCATGCCCACGTGGCCTTTCGGTGGCCCATGATTCTCAGAATCACTTCGTTGCGAAGGGGTGGTGCTTGGGTGTCGGAAGGAGCGGAAGGGGGGAGGGGAAAGGTGGGGGGCGAGAGGGAATGGGGGAAGGGGGGAGTGAAAGGGAGGGGGAGAGGAGGGAATGGGTGGAAGGGGAGGAGGATGGGGAGAGGGAAGGGAGAGAGGGGTGACAGGGGAAAGGGGGAGCACACAGGGAGGGAGATTTTTGTGTGTGTTTTTTTGTGTTGTTTTTAATTTAAAATTTTAGTTTTGTTTTTAATTTGTTTTAAAAAAAATTAAATTTTGTTTTTATAATATATACATATTTTTTTTTCAATTTTCTTTACAAATTTACTCATAAAACTGACTTAATTAAGAAAATAATTAAAGAAAAACTTCCAAAATCTATATAATGTTCATTCTATCTAGCTTCTAATAGTTTAAAAAAATTAAAAATTTAAAAATTTATATATATTTTTTAGACCAACTAGCTACTAAATGTATATAGTTTTGTAAAATTTGAAAAAACACATTTGTAAATAAAAATTATGGTTCTTTTATGACCAAGGAGTTTCAAAATCACAAAAAATCCTGTAAATGAAAAATGGTGCTATGAGTATACACACCTTTTGAAACGGAGCTAAGAAAAACTATTTAAATTGACCCCCAAAAAACAAGAACAATGTCGGGTTCTCGTCAATTTGTATATCTTGTTTCCTTACCACCCACATTAGGATGGACAAACAAAACGTACAAATTGAAAGTACTAGAAAACATGCTCTGCATGTACGTCATGGAAAGAGCCACTAAGTGGGAAGAATATTTGCACCTAATTGAGTTTTCATACAACAATGGCTATCAAGCGTTAACAAAAAGAGTCCTTTTGAGATGTTGTATGGAAGAAAATGTAACACTCCTGTTAGCTGGGACAACCTAGTAGATATAGTGTTACTAGGACCCAATCCACTTCTATAGTGTTACTAGGACCCAATCCACTTCAGGAAATGGAGTAGATTGTTACGCAAGTAAGGAACTTAAAGAATGCTCAAGACTCACAAAAGAGCTATGTTGATCAGAAAAGGATACACATGGAATTCAATGTGGGAGATCATGTCTACCTGAAATTAGACTGGGAGATCATGTCTACTTGAAAGTCAAACAAAAAAAGAGCACCTTCAAATTGGGAAGTTGTGCTAAGTTGGCACCTATATTTTGTGGTCCATTTAAGGTGTTAGCCAGGATTGGGCGAGTGGCCTATCAACTGGAATTACCTGCTAATATGATAATTCATAATGTTTTCATGATTCACTGTTAAAGAAATATATTCATGACTATACTCATTTGATTGATTGGAATGTTATACAAGTGGAACTAGAAGGCAAGTTTTAGTAAGAAGCTTGATAGGAGGGACATCAAACTCTTGATCTGATTTATTTATCACACAGGTAAAATTGCAATGGATACAATTTATCCTCGAGGAGGCTACTTGGGGATGGAGGATGTGATGAAGAACACATATCCATCCCTATTCCAGATATGAAATGATCAGGAGGAACACCGAGGACAATGTTAATCTTAAGGGGGGAAGGATGTAAAATCCCCCAATTTGAGTTATTATTTACTTAGTTAGAATTTGGATTATTCTTTTGAACACAAATATTTTGTTACGTTAAAACTAAACATTGTGCAAGAAGGTTCTTGATACTTGTCCTTGGGTAAGGACTATTGTAAGAGACATTTTCCAAATATTATTAATGACCAAAAACAACAATTGGAATGGCCATGAATAGACATGACTATGAATCCATGAGTGGGGAACGCAATCCTATAATCCTACTAACCAGGGGAAGAGAAAACACGCATCAAGAGGCAAAAATATTGGACTAACACCCTGAAATATAGGGGTGAATCCAAGTCTACAAATTTCCCAAGGAGAGGGAAGGAATTTTGGTAAGACTTAGGAAAAAAATCTATATATGATCATATGTGAGGAGGCAGGAAGCTATTTAGTATGATGGGAAGGATTGTTGTGTGAAACATTGAAAGAGTGTTAGGAAATTTTTGTGAAATAGTTATGTAAGTGAACTTAGTTGAATATTGTGATAATAGTTCTTTGAGTGAATTGAGTTTAAAGACATGTACCGTTGAGTATGGTTAGAGGGTTGTGAATTGGAAGGGGATCATGTTCGTCCTTATGGAGTCATAGTACATGCTTGGGAATGCCTTGAACATGTAAGTTTGGCTGCTTAAGATCTATGAATGAGAGGCACATGACCATCCCAACTGTTGTTCCACAACTGTTGTGGACCAACTAAGAACTGTTACTATATGATTTGATGTTTATTCATCAGTACTATATATTCTTTAGATTTCATTTGGTCCTTAGAATAGCTTCTTCTTTTATCTTTGGTAATATACTATACTACTTTATTGTATCAAATGGGTAGATTATAATGAGAATCCTTAACAGATTTGAAAGGACTTTTATTTCAGTCCTAGTACAGTAAATGGTTAACTATATAAGGTAGGCAAATTCCTATCCTACCTGCTAAATAGATATACTATATTATGTATCTCATAGTGTTGTGTTTAAAGAGTTAGTTCTATGTTATTTGTAAATGTTTTTCTATCAATTTTATTTTTTTAGCTAACTTTTAGGAATATGTATTACAATATCAATCATATTAAAATGCTAGAACAACTATACATTAAATTTAAACAAAATCAAAACTAAGATTAAAGGCAATCCCATCCACATGCATATACTAATCTAGCTAAATACAAGCATCATCTACTAAATATTTATGCCCATGGCAAAATACCTAGTTCATCATATTTAAAAATAACATATAAATAATATATAGAATAACCCATCAAATAGCTTAATGATATATTACACATATATTACAGACAAGAGCCGAAGCTAAATAAGGGATGACGATACACAATTAATTAACCAAATACATAATCAAATACTACTTCATTCACATTCATTTCTATACTTGTACATTTAACCTAACACATTACAAATATCATCTATCATCTATATACATGAAGAGGCGAACATTGGCATAGTGCATACATACAATACTAACACATTTGACATAAATCCAAATCGAAAATACATGGAATAACCAAGTAGGCTTTCTAGTTTCCAACAAGGGGACACGTTAATGAACACCTAAAGGTAGAAGACTGCCAAGTAGAGTGGTCATTAGAGATTTAATTAAGAAACGCATAAAATTTGGTAATGATTCAATATGTCGAATTTAAGACGACTACGACGTTAACAATTATGGTGTCATAATTGCTTTAAACATTATTAATTTTTTTTATTGGTAAATTTGGGGATATTACACATTGCTAAAGTTATCCTTGAAAGAACCGATGAAATCCATTCCATTGGAATGGTGCTTCAATAATAACTGGCTTGAGCAAAGGAGCAAGAAGCATAGGTTTTCTGGTGAAAAATTGGCAAGCTTGAAAAGATCTCACAAATTTATGCACATCTTTGAATAGAGAAGGATGTCTTAGAATACTCTTGATATAGTGCCAAAATATTTTATCCTGTGATGTTGAATTTAGGGATGCTAGACTTTTGACAGCTTATTATTGATGTCTTCGTGCTTCTATAGTGATTTTAGAGTTTGGTAAGAAGTAATGATCCAAGTTTATGTTCCTTATGATTCACAAAAGGTAATGAATCAACCCTAAACCCTATAGAAGAATATGACTTTGGAGATAATGATGGTTCTTATTGATCTTGTTGTAGCACTAGGGTTTCTACCTTAGTAAAAGGCATGGAGAGTGGAACTAACACCTTGCATAATTTAGTAGCCGTGTTCTTGTGTGGTGCATGTAGGCTAGGGAAAGATCATGGAGAGTCTAGCTTGATATAATAATAATAATATGATTATATTATATGATACATGGCCTTATTTTTGTCCTTAGATACATGGCATATCATATAATATAATAATATTTATGATGTCATCATCCCCATTCCTTCACCAATCATAAGAGAATTACTAAATAAGTAGTAAAATCCTAAAAATAAAATTTAAAATAACAACTACATAGTACATACTACATAAAAATGACTCAAAACTTTAAAAGTAAAACTTATATTTTAAAATGACTCAAAACTTTAAAAGTAAAACTTAAAAATATAAGTAAACCTACTTTTAACTGATCTTAAAAAAAATGAAGAACAAAGAAAGTACCTAAATACTTTTATACAAAATTTTATATAAAATGACTAAAAAATATAAAACAAAGTAATTAACTAAATACTAAAAATTAAAATAACAATTATATATAAAATAAAACTTAAATTTAAAAAACTACATTTAGAAGTTATTATTAATAACCCTAATAACTGTAACAATATAACACTACTGGACCTAATACATCAACTGCTAATACTGCCTTATTTTGCTAATATGATTTAAAGCATGAATCAAAGAGAACATATAGAACTAAACTGTCTCTCATAAAGCTTAGTCATTTCTTACCAACTTATATATCAGACAAAATGGATCATAAATACCGTAATCTCAAAACCAGATACCTAAACAGTAAGCTTAAGCCACGGAAAATTGCATAAAACACAACAAAATACAAATAAGCTACAGGCACGGTACGAAGGAATATTCAAGATTACCTTATAGCCGCAACATATATCAGAGATATGACATTACAAATGAGTCTCAGCGTAGTTTCCGTATTCAAATTTCAAACTACGTCAAGCAAATTCAAAGGAAGATCTCGGCATAGTTTCTTTATAATAATCATTTTATAATTGAAAAGTTAATTTAAAAATATATGCGATTATAATAATCATTTTAGAATATAAGTAATATTTTAAGAACTTTATTACCTAATACATAGGTTTAAATTTTAATTATTTTATTATAAAAGATATTTAAATATAAATAAATATCTAATAAAATATTTTAAAATAAATATTATCATTAATACACATTTTAAAATATAATTTTTTTCAAAAAAAAAAACCATATTCTTACTATTCTATTGAATTAAAGAAAAAGCGGCATAACTTTCTACAAAGATAATGATCCCTTCGAAACAACCAAGACAAAAATATATAATTTCATTCTTTAATCCTACGTATTCAAAACATCATCTCAAAACCAAAGGATAGATAGCATCCTTCAAATGTCCACAAAAAACATAAGAAACAGATATTCCAAAAAAAATTTCCATACTCAACAAATTTCTTCAAAATATAGTTTTCCTTCCTGCCAGTAAATAACACAACACGATAAGAGATCAGCTTCTATATTTACTCTAAGCAAATTTAAAAAATATAAAGTTCACAAACACCAAAATAATTCAAAATTATTTTACCCTTTAATAAACAAATGAAACCCATAATAAATAATTAAAGCCCAACATCTTATATTAAGATAAGAAAGGTAGATGGATCAAATTTATTTAGAAATAAACATAGTAAGCCCCCTTAGCAAAATGGGCATCTTAAGGAATCTGGTAAGGAAAATGGATTGGCTGAACATCAAGTGGCTGAACATCATTATTTGTGAA